>OW203739.1:1011200-2492450 GCA_934045075.1 Yponomeuta sedellus
CGGCGGAACACGCGACTCGATGTATTGTTTCCATAGTTTTGTGCAACTTCGGTGATCTCCCAGTTCGAACTGTTAGTTTGTCGGCAAGAACACCGGTGAGGGTAGTAATGGTTGGTCACCACTGGTTTAGTGTCGGCGAGATTAGCCCCAGTGTAGCAGCCGTCTTAATACCTCCGATAATACCGCTAGAGATGGCTCAGACCTGCTTTCCATTACAGCGGTAAACTCTGCAGGAAATTAATTAAAATCCTGAGATTGCTCCGTGCTCCCGCACGCTCGCGCTGCACCGGGAATCGAAGTAGTCGCATTGATTCACTCGTGGAGTCACAACACCTGTCTGCACTCAATTTGATAACTAAGCTGTACAATTGTTATTATTATTAAAACGTTTATTTCGGACCATAAAATCCATATAACTTAACCTAACCTAAAAATATATAAAACTGTAAAATAAATACCACTAAATATAATTTTTATTAATAAGTCAAAGGATCAAATGATTAATTAATAGTAGGATGTTATTGGGCATTCTGGACCAGCTTCCATTCGTTTGAGCTCACGACGCACCGCGCCGGTTGGCGCGGCTTGTCGCTCTCTCAAACTCATTACAGCTATTCCAGAATACCCAATAACATCGAGTGATTCTAATTTATAGTTTCAATAATTTTACGGGCAACCTACACAGTTTATGATAAATTCCATCAATGAAAACGAATGACACTAGGAAGCTTGAGTGAATGCAACTCACCATCATCTTGGTGGAGATAGGTCCGCATAGTCACTGAGTTGAATTAAATAAAGGATCCCCAAGCTCAACTGAATTGTATTTACCCACTAGCTATGTTTTGTGCAGTTTCGTAATATACTAGATAAAACAGCACACATTATTTGCGGTATCGGTTAGGTTTCCTCATTAAGACAATGACATGAAATATTCCAAGTGATACTTGTATTTACCCAGTCATAGTTTTGTGACCAGATTGGCTTCTCCCACTGAATGAGTTTAACACCACTGGTGTCTACTTTTCATAACAGTGACACAAAACTTTGCTTTTTCAACCCAGTTTGTTTTGTAGTCAGATTGACGTCTCCCACATGAACAAGGTACAACACCACAAATTTTGTTATCAGATTGACTTCCCGTGATGGCCCTTCATACAATAACATAAAAGTACAATTTCAACTTAATCATATTTTGTGGTCAGATTGACGGCTCCCACTGTTAGAAAGATTCAGCACCACAAATTACTTTGTGATCAGATTGACTTCATGTGATGAACCTTCTTGCGCAACAGTGACACAAAACATTTTCGTCTTAACTGTATTTTATGGTCAGATTGACGTCTCCCATTGTAAAAAAGGTGATTCCAACACAACAAAATTTTGTGATCCTTTTCATGTGACACAAATACTGGGTGATTGGCAGAACCAGGAAATACTTGTATTTTAGGCATATTTTATGGTCGGCACAAAGAATACCTTACTTTTCCCACAAAAATGTTAGTGATCAGATTGAAGTCTCCTGTTTATCGTTCACTACGGAAAACACAAAACATTGCACAGTAGGAAAAATGTACTTCTACAGTTACTTGAATCCTTGGGTATACTTAAGTAAAATCGTGAATTAATGATAATATCACTGACACATAAAAGTATACTTTCATTAATGGAAATCTATTTCCTACTAACGTGTCACTTTAGTTAACGCGAATGCGAATATGATAGGTGGCTGGCAGGGATTGTCAACCTTTAGCTGTTGACGCAGGAGTTATAAATTTGATACGAAGTATACACGGTGTAAGAAAAAATATGTTGTCAAAAAGTACAGTTTTATTTATAAAAGTTGGTTCCTTTGAACATTCCTTAAAGGTATTCCGGTAATAAAGCATTTTCCATGTTATTATTTTTTTAAGACTTGATGTTAAAGTATTTTAAGAAATCATGATTTTGTAAATACGACCGACAGCATTTTGTCTTTTTTTAATTGAAACTTGAAGATATTATTCTCATCCCATTATACGTAACTGAACCTATGCAGATAGTTTTATATTTTTTCAACAGTTTTCTAACATCAGTTCTCGTTCATTTTCTATCTAAATTTATCTGTAACATACAGTAAAATAAATACAGTAAATTTTACATAACCCATAAATAAAGAATTTAGAGGGGTCATAATATTTTAATGTATCACCTACATAAGAGATAACCAAAGGTTGACTATACTAGCTATACTCTAGTCTAAGATCCACACGGAAAAAACTCGTTGCATCAAAATATTTAGCTGTAGGTATCATTAATACCTAATGTTTGACTTTCACATAATATTGTGGAGTCTACCAAATGCTTTATAAAGAATACCTAGATAAGTATTATTTATCCTGAAATACATTTATATAGTAATTTCATCGATATCATACGATGTTTTCTATGGATAAGCTAGAGGAATTAATTATAATTTCCTATTTAGCTCATCATCCGATTTCTGGTAACTGGAAATAACAGTTTATTTTCTTCTGCTATAGTGAAATATTCACCCAATTCGAACATTATCTGATTAAGATCAAGAAAATCTAAAGTAAATTGCAACATGTGTATCTAGGACTATTTACTCCTACCTAGGTATGAAACCTACGAATTTGCTACGTTAACGTTATTGGATCCGTTGCAAGCTTCTGATTGCGAAACATCTTACCTACAATAATCGATATATTGGTCACATTATGTTGCAATGGCAACCAGCCACATTAACTTGAGCTATTAAATAGTGCTGACATTATGAGAATAATATATAGGCTTGACCTTGCTACCGGTCAAGATGATTTGGTTAAGTACCTACTTTTGAAGGCAAAGCAAAAATTTTGGGTGTTCGATACTAAAAAGTAATATGTATTACTTTTATCAACAATCACCTATATTCATACACCTATAAATAAAGGCGATTTTCGCATTTACTTCATTACAGTACTTGTAATAAAAAAACAACATACACATTTAGGATATAAACCTATAACACCCTGATTTATCTAAAATTCTCATCACTTCCGATAACGTGATAACGCTGTTCAGTACAGTCTCCGTGTGGTGTAATTATCTACGACTTCCTCGCTACCAGTCACTCCATCGGTATCAAAATGTTAGTAAGTATATTTATTTACATCCTAATTTTTTTTTTTACGTGTTCCACTGACTAAACCGTATTAGTCCCTATATGAAAACTATGTCCCGAACTATGTCTAAAAAATATGTTCCAGTCACTACATTTATCTAGTATAGTAATTACAATACGGTGTATAAATCGTTTAGGTTAAATGTATAAGACTGGTATAAAACTATGTTATTATTATTTCAGGTCTGACTCCGAGTTTGAATTCTCTGGTGTACCTATTGCTGTGCAGTCGAGTAAGAAGCAAAAGACTCCAACCAGCTCCAAACGCAAAGCATCGAGCTACGTTGAGGAGACAGTTAGGTAAGAATACAATACATCTATAGTTTATTATAAATGATTGTACACTTTACACATCGTTTCAAATGACGATTCCCTCGATGTAATCAAGCTGTTGATGAAAATCTTGGAACATTGAAAGAGATAACAACTGTTTATTTGTTTGTTTCATAACTAAAAGTTGTTTATTCGTCTTAATAATTCAAACCATAGGTTTGACCCTTAAACCTTATTTTCTATAGCCTAAAGCCGGGGCCGCTGCACCATGTTACGCGTGTTACAAAAAACGTAACACTTAAATATAATAAAAGTGGGACATGGTATAACACGTTAGGTACTTGTTATATAACGTTACGTTACGTAACACGTAAAGTGTTAATACCACTCCCCATTTTTGTTTTAATAACGTGTTACATTTTTTGTAACACGCGTAACATGGCGCAGCGGACCCGGCTTAACATTGATCGTTACGGTAAATGTTTACATCCAGGGAAAAGTTTACTGGAATAGAATTAGTCTCGTTATATTATTCGTTGTTACGTTGTCGCGTCATTTGACTCTAGCACACCGCTGAGTCATTGAATCGTTGATTACATTGCAGGCATGTACTCGTAAAGGTTAACATGCTGTCGACTGTTTACTTTGCATCTTACTAGTCGTGGGTTCGATACCCGCTTCGCGTAGTATTTTTGTTTTCCATGTAAGATATGCTTATTAAGAATCACTTGGGATATTTGCTTATTAAGAATGACATATATGGGATAGATCAAAAGTAGATATGTACCCTTCATATTAAACTATCATCCACTTCATACTCGTTCAATGTATGTGTATCTCCTATAGATAGCCTACCCAATCGGAATATAGGTATAAGTTTATGAAGGTACTTATGTTTTAAAATATATTGTTCACTTTTACAGGTCTGCAAGCACCTTAAAGAAAAAGACGGTGGGAGATCTTTTCGGGATTTTGCGAGACGCAGAGAAGGTCGCTAAAGCGACTCCCGAGCAGCACCAACTGGGGTCGAGTCTAGTGACGCGGGTCGCCAATGGTCACGTTCGTCGGACAGCAACGACGGAAGGAGAATTCTATATAGAATTGAAGGTCTACAACACTACCGATGCTGCAAGTACCAACGTTCAAGAGAGGTGGAAAAAAGCGTTGATGGTAATAAAATTGCAGACTGATACGGACACACCGCACTGGGACGTATTACAGAAATTTATTAAACAAGTTTATTCACTGTATGATAATAGTGAGGCGAGTTTTTTTAGTGATAAGATAAATATAAAATAAAATTCCTTTAATTTATAATAAACATATTATTTTGCTACTTACCTATTTATTTTTGTGTCTAAAACCTAAATTTTAATTATCTGTTTCCTGGTCAATCTTACTACTTTTTATTTACAATGCCTTATTGCATTACTTGCAAAACTCTTGTCAACCCAAAAAGTTGGGTGGGTCATATGCGCAGCACTGACCACAAAAGCAAAGTCGCAACTCATCATTTGTCAGAAGATGTTGAGGTTCTGACCTCTGCATTCCGTAATCGTATTGCAACTTATAAGATACAGGCTAACGGTGATGGTCAGCACTCAATTGAAACCTTTTTCGAGTCTATCCATAATAAATTAAAATCTCTGATTGATATTTCATTGAAAAAACACGTTTGCATAAAAGTCAATGTTGAGCTTTTTTCATTTTTCCTTATGTACAAAAACGATTTGCAAGAACTAAAATCGTTTGGCACGAAAAACATTACCATACACATGAACCACAACTTCAATTCCATTTTTTCAGAAATCATAAATACATTGAAAAAAAAGCTTGAAGAGTTTCAAGAGCGAGATAGCGGTTGGACATTTTTGAGTAACTCTCATTTGGAAATCAATGTAAATAAATATCAACCATTGAGTGGGTCATCGTTTATAGATTTACCAAAATTTATAAAAAACAAAAAAGCATGTTTGAATATAAAAAATGATGATCCTTATTGTTTTCTTTGGTGTGTTACAGCTGCTCTATTCCCTTCAAAGAGCCACCCCGATCGTGTCTCGTCTTATCCCGATTTTCGCGATATTTTTAACACTCAAGGCTTATCATATCCAGTAACTTTTTCTGACATCCCGGTGTTTGAAAAAAATAATCCAGATATCGCTATTTTTGTGTATGGCTTACAAGGCAAAAAAACTGTTGTAGGTCCACTATACAGATCAGAGTCTTCCACTGCGAAAAATATCGTTCATCTGCTATTTCTCGAGAATGATGAGGGCTCTCACTTTTGTTTGATCAAAAACCTTCCCCGTCTGGTTAGAAGCCAAATATCTAAACACCATCAGCAACTGCATTTTTGCTCATCATGTCTGTTATTTTTTAAAACATCTAATGAACTAGTCATTCATGCATGTGGTGGTATTGCTACAGCTCTTCCTAACCAAGGGTCGGTTCTTCAATTTAAGAATTACGAACGAAAACAAAACATACCCTTTATCATTTATGCTGATTTTGAGACTATGCTTCAACGTCATCTGGGGTGTGAAGCAGACCCTAACATTGCGAGCACTAGCCTGCTACAACAACATGTGCCCTCAGCGTTTGGTTACTATATTGTTTGTACAGTGGATGCCAAGTATAATCGCTACGTCAGCTATCGGGGATCAGACTGTGTATCAAAATTTGTAGAATGGTTGTATCGAGACATGAAGCAAATACACACTATTTTAAAAGCTAATATTAAAATTATATTCACGGATAATGATTCACAAAATTTTGAAAATGCTGTCCGCTGTCATATTTGTGATAATCTTTTAATATTTGACAAGGTTCGAGACCACTGTCACATCACTGGTCACTATCGGGGGGCAGCTCACAAGCATTGTAATTTACAATTTAAACTACCAAATTTTGTTCCAGTTGTTTTCCACAATTTGTCAGGCTACGATTGCCATTTATTTATCAAAGAACTAGGCGAGGCGCCTGGTCCGATTAGAATAATACCTAAAACAAAAGAAAACTATATTTCTTTCACGAAGTATATACCATTATCGAAAGATGAAGGTATCCAACTTCGATTTATCGATTCATTTAAATTTTTAGGTACCAGTTTAGAAAAACTCACGAAAACAATGAAGGTGGAGGAATTCTCGTTGTTGAAATCATTTTTTGCAAATGACACTGAACTCAAATTACTCACTCGCAAAGGTGTTTATCCATATGACTATATGTCACATTGGAAATGCTACGAAGAAAATTCCCTCCCACCCAAATCTGCTTTTTATAATACTATCAGTGGTGAAGAAATTTCTGATCAAGATTATGAACATGCCAAGTCAGTATGGTCAACTTTCTCCATTCGTAACTTAGGTGAATACACTGATCTATACGTTAAAACAGATGTCTTGCTACTAGCCGATATTTTTGAACATTTCCGCAAAACATGTAAACGATATTATCAATTAGACCCGGCATTCTACCTCACAGCACCCAGCTTATCATTTGATGCGATGCTTTTGAAAACTAAGGTCAGATTAGAATTGCTTAGCGACTTAGCGATTATTCGGATGATTCAGGATGGAATACGGGGTGGTGTATGTATGTGTTCCAAGCGACATGCGAAAGCAAACAATAAATACATGTCTGAGTACGACCCATCACGTCCCGAGTCCTTCATAACGTATATTGATGCTAACAATTTATACGGCTTCAGCATGTCTCAAGTATTACCTTTGTCAGATTTCAGATTTTTGGAACAGTCTGAAGTGAATACCATTGATATCACATCAGTTCCTGATAATGCATCTTTTGGTTATATTCTTGAAGTGGATATTATTTATCCCACACACCTACACGACTATCACAATGATTTCCCATTTTGTCCTGAGCGATGCATACCACCCGGTGGAAAGAGTTCGAAATTAATCCCTAACCTATACGATAAATATCGATATGTTATTCATTATGTGCATCTTAAAACATGCT
Source organism: Yponomeuta sedellus (assembly GCA_934045075.1). Classification (NCBI taxonomy): domain Eukaryota; kingdom Metazoa; phylum Arthropoda; class Insecta; order Lepidoptera; family Yponomeutidae; genus Yponomeuta; species Yponomeuta sedellus. The sequence goes on from OW203739.1 coordinate 1,018,624, forward strand.
TGAAACATGGATTAATACTAAGAAAAATCCATAGAGTCATTACTTTTCGTCAAAGTGCTTATCTCAAACAATACATTGAACTTAATACAAAACTGAGGCAACAAGCCCAATCAACTTTCGAACAAGACTTTTTCAAACTCTTGAACAACAGCATATTTGGAAAGACTATAGAAAATACTGAACACAGAGTAAACGTCTATTTGGTAAATCAATGGAGCGATAGTCAAAACAAAACGAAAAAATGCACATCGGCAGAAAAATTGATAGCCCGTCCAAACTTTCACAGTGCTTCAGTTTTTTCCGAAAATTTGGTTGCCATCCAAATGAAACCAGAACGTGTGGTTTTAGATAAACCTATCTACATTGGGTTTACTGTTCTTGAGTTATCCAAAAGCCACATGTATGACTTTCATTATTCAATTATTAAACCTATGTATGGGAAATATGTTGAGATGTGCTATACTGATACGGATAGCTTCATCTATCATTTGTCCACAGAGGACTTCTTCCTAGATTTGAAATACCGTTTACTACCTTACTTTGATACGAGTAATTACGATAGTAATAATATACATCAAATTCCATTAAAAAACAAAAAGATTCCTGGGCTATTTAAGGATGAAATGGGTGGTGAAATTATTACAGAATTTGTAGGATTACGATCAAAACTGTACTGTTTCAAAACTTTAGAAAAAACTGTCAAAAAGGCCAAAGGAGTAAAAATGAGCGTTATTCGCGGTCTTAACTTTAGTAATTATGAGCAGACCTTGTTTGAAGGTAATGTGCTGCGCAAGAGAAATATCTTGTTTAAATCGATAAAACATGAAATATTTACGCAAAGTGTCAACAAAATAGCTCTATCGAGAAATGATGATAAACGTTTGATTCATCGGGATCAAATCTCAACTAAAGCGTGGGGCCATACCTCAATATTATGAAAATAAGATAGTAAAATTGACCATGGGATAAAATTTAAAAATATGTAATCAAAATATCGTGATATGATGTATTTCATAGATCTGTTTCAGTCTTAGATGCTATGTGTATGGATTGCGGCTGCGGTAACCGCCGCGATAGAGCTAGTGTGGAATAAGCTTAATATTATGTTTTCGTTCTTATGCTCTTCAAGTTAAAGCTAAAGCTCTTTAGGTATGTTAAGAATAGCGTATTTATTTAAGTGAACTAATAATGTAATGAATTAAAATAGATAGGTACTTAGTTATAAAAGTGTTATGTACTATAAGCTAATAAGTATAGTTTTGGGTGAATAAATTGGGTTATACTACCAGCTTCTTTTATTTCCATGACCTAACATTGTTACCTAATGTTACAAAAACAAAAGAATATGTAAGTATTGTTAGTTCCTACATATCTCAGAAATTTTTGCTATAGACATAGTCTTGAGCGCGGTGGGATGAGGAGAGCTAAACTATATTCAATGAAGTTTTGATTTCGTGTCTACTGAAAGTATGACAGCTCCCTGTGGGAATCGAGCCCACGACCTCTGCAATAGTAATCAAACGCTATCATCACTAGACCGACGAGACAGTCAAAAGTAGGTCAAGTCAAGGTGTTAGCGATGTTGCAAACAGCAAGGGAGGCGCATCGATGTTGCATAGCGCGCAAGGGTTCAATGACTACTATTTACTTAGTCAGCAATGACATACTTGATTCAAACACATTCGATATTGATAATGCTGACTACGAATTCGAGCTCGCTCACTCTTATATGTATTAAAAGAGACAGGATTAATTTTCTAGAGCGATCGAAACGTATGAATAGGTAAGTTACACTCATCTACAAATCCATTTTATATTTGGTGGTTCAGTAATTTATTGTTACTGCATCGTTCGAGCCAACTAGAAGATCAGCAGACGTGAAAACATGTCGATTTCGGTAAGCATTATTTTTTTCCATCCAATTTATATTACACAGTTTGAAATAGGTTTGAATATTTTTAATAATTTTTTTTTTTGTTTTTTTCAGATTTTAGGCGAGACTGATCCGACTGACCCTTACTACTACGCGCAAAATATTTTGAGTGGGTTCGATAGTGATGTCGAAGAAATACGAAACCCGGCTCCATCAGACGTGGGGAAGCGGAAAAGTAAGACTTCAAGGAAACGGGTTGCAAAGGACTCCACGTCTACATCATATGTGGTTAGCAAGGCGGCAAGAAGAGGAAATCGGTTGATAAAAATAGAAGTATTCGACTTAAATGAGTGTAAGGACACAAACAGTGAAAGTGCGGTGTTAAGTGCCCAATATGTTGTGATAGATCCTGTAGACGAAATAATGGACATGGTGGAAAACGTAGTTAAGAACATTTCTAAAAATATGTGCAATAGTTATTAATTTCGTTTTAAATTAAAAATTAATTAAATAAAACATGTTTTCTTTTTTAAATACATTTACATTTATTTCTTACTTTCAATAAAAAAGTTACATAAATACTTGCTTATTCTAAATAAATTCTATAACATTATTTTCATAAAACCATTTCTTGACACATAGTACATTTTTCAACGCACATTGTTTGTGGTGAGAAAAACACGTAAAATTGCATACACTATATTTATCATGCAGGTATTTTATATTAGGACATTGATTTTCCTCGATATTAATAACACAACAATCACCACAAAGTTTATTTACCCACATGATTTTTTCTAAACCTTTTACAAAAATTTTCTTATTCCTCAATAAACTATAAATTAACCTATGAAATTCGCGGTAGTCAATAAAACCTTCACGCCAATAAATTCCTCTATTCTTTTCCAACCAAACAACTTGCTTTTTTTCGCTATCTGATAAAGTAGAAAATGGATAAGGAGGTTTTACCAAGTAGACCATAGTAAATTCTTTAGTAGCGAGAGCAAACTCTTTAATAATAAAATTATTTTTATAATCTCTAAATCCTTGTAAATCTACAAAAATATGTTCAGAATTCATGTTATTTTTTTAACGATGTTAGAAAGTGGTTTATATTCGATTACACAATCGTTTAGTATGAGGCAGTAAGCAGAAGTTTGATCTGGTATTTCTAAATCACTCTCTATTTCTACTCTAACATCAATGGGACCTGTCTTCAGGGTCTCATTTTGCCTGCAGCAATCTATTACAAATAATGGTGCTTTATCTTTGAAATCCTTCAGATTTAACAACGGCTCACACCGACGTCCATAGTAAGACTGTTGGAATCTAGCGTACTGCTCATATAATATCATATACCTTTCTTCAGTAAACTTAATATTGAGACTTTCATATGGAAAGTAAGTTGAATTTAAAAAAACCTTGACATCACGTACATAACAATGATCAAAGTGAGACATGTCTTTCATACCTAAACTTTTCCGATTAGTTTGTAAACCAATAATCACATAACGTGGTTTCTCTAATTGAGATGTGGTTTTTATAGACCAAGTATGTTTTGTAGTCTGTGGTAAAAGAGGGTATTCATAGAGATCCCAATTCCTAAATGCTAAACTGATAGGTCTATCTTTCTCCAAACATCTCAGCAAGTTAACTCTTTCACGATCAGATACTTTTATATGCGGTACTCTCCATACAATTTTGTTAATGGTTATGTCATCTAACACTTCATTAGTGGTTAATTTAATAGAATTAAGGTTTGTATTACTACGCAAAAGAACCAGCTCATGTTTACAGTTCATTATTATTTTATTATAATCTTCAGCGAAACCTAAAACTTTATTCAATGGGATACAGGCGGAAAAATTACCAGTAGTATTTTTTATTCCATCAATGTCCCACCCCCATAGCCGTGACATTTTTGATTCATTTTCATTCATCGAGAGCAATGATTTAATAGTAGTTGTGATCCCAGCATTTTTTATCCTATCAATTTCTACGCCATTTAGTTCATATCGAATGTCTTGGAAAAGAAAAAGCGCTGCATTATTCACCAACTCAATATTACTCACTCTCTCTTTTTTATCGCCATTTGGACGGTGCACTGTGATAGAACCTTCGATGTATAGTGTACTCTGTGACGGTAAGACGTATAAGTCTTGTTGATTGATGGGAATGCGTATTTCATCGTTTTTGTTAAAACTATTAATGTAGGGCTTATACGAATGGATTTGGTAGCTTTCAATGCTGTTGTCGTAGGCGAAAGAATCCAAGATATTTAAGATATTCATTTTATGACTTTTAAGTATCTGAGAAATTGTTTATTTTCCTTAGTCAGTTTTTTCTTTTTAGCAGGTGGTTTCTGTTGCGGTGGATGTGTTGTACTGAGATCTTTGGTTTCGGGTACCAATGTTTTATTTATGAAATCTATCATTTTCGTCTTAGGTGTAAATATAACTGTAGTTCTTCTTGTCGTAGATTTATAAGGTTGTTATTTGCATCCAAAATCCTTATATTAATCTCGCTAACTGTATTTTGATTTACTGGGAAATATATCAAATTTTTTGGGATTTCTATAATCCTGTACCCTGGCGGTACATTAGGTGCAAATTCGTAAATTATATGGCTAGGCTTCCCATTTATGTACGATCCGCTCACGATATCACATTCTATTCGAACGATGGTTGTTGGTAGAATGTTTACAGGGAAGAGAGACTCATGTAATATATTAGCTTTAAGAGTCTGATTTCCAAAACCCAATATCCTTCCGATTGAACCGGATTTCTCAAAATGAATATCTTTTGAACAAATTATTTTTGTGCTCAAAGTGTTATTGTTACATATCAAATTAAACGTACAGTCTACTAAATTTGTTTTTAAAAAGTCATTTATATCTAATAGCTCGTATGATCCTTCGGGTATTTCAATCATTTCGTTGTCGCCATAATGAAATTTGTTGTTGTAGCATTCTATGTTAGGAATCGAATTAAACGTCGAAAAAAAGATCAGCCCACATTCATATTCACCATCAAGCTGCAGAGCCGGCGAATAAAATGTTGACAAAGCTGGTTTACAACCGGTTATTGATAGCGTGAATGACATCGTAATAATGGTGAGAATAGTTTATGATTTCTTAATATAAATGTTTCAACCAGAATGTTTTTAAAAATTTTATGCATAAATGACCGCAATTATAGGTGTTGTTTTGTTGATAGTTCATATAACTATAATAAACGTTAGTGTTTTTTGTTAAGTACTTGATTAATTCTACAGGTGGTTTTAAACCATAACTATCAAAGTACACGCTGTAATTATTTATCTTAATGTAGGCTACCCAGTGAGTTCCCGGATTTATTGAATTATCTAGATTCAGGATAGCGCACTCGATGTTATTTGATTTGCTTGGTAAAGTGTCTCTCATATAGACACCTCGAAAGTATGGGATGTCCCGAGTATAATATATTAAATCTATATTACTCAGTGCTCGTCTGGGTAACCTTTTAACTAGTTTTTTGAAGAATGTACGCACAATCCCTTACCTGTCTTGTATGGTTTGATGTATAAACCTTTGCCTAAGGAGATCGATTCCATCATTTTATTGTGACGCACGGATTCAGAAAGATTTTTTTGGGCTGACTTGTAATCATTAACTGCTTTTGCTATTCCACCAATACCTCCAGCTAAAGAACCCAATGCTGATAGACCAGCAAAAATAGGAATGAGTGGAAGTATTCCTCCAGTTTTAGGGATGGGAATAATTCTTGGCAGCTTCATATTATTTTTCTTATGAAATATTTTTTTTGCTGCTAAGTATGCAAACTGAATAGCATCTTGAATATTTTTAGGTTTCTTTTTTTTCAGATGCGATTTTAATTTAGCCATAGAAGTTTTGAATGATTTAATTCCAGCACCCGATTTAATTTTTGCTTTCATTACTTTATTCACCAACCATGATGCAACTTTTTCACCTCTGCTAGCATCTTCTGATTTTAATCGTTGCTTTGCCATCTTTCTTAGCTCTAAGTCAGCCTTATGCCGATCTTCTAAACTTGAATACTTTGAATAAGCTATGTCGTGCAGCATACAAGCGCTGTCCAAAGGGTTTATGCCTTTATCGCCTCTTTGCAAACGTTCTTGTAATCGAGTACCTGGACCGCAGTAGTTGTAGCCTGGTAAGTGTAACTCTATTGGTAAATTATTGATTAAAGTATTGAGAAGTCCTTTCCCTTTCATAACTAACGATGTAATGAAAAATAAGTTAACTAATCTGTAGTAATATACTTCAATGCTTTATTATAGCACTTTTATTAATCCAACTATTTTCCTCTTGACCTAAGCCGAGCCATTTAACAAGATATTTGTTTCCCTTTTTTTTAATTACCTTCTCAACTAAATAAATATTGGGACAGCTAGTTTTTTGCAGTTCGTGTTCGTAAAAACAACCTTTTATTGGTATACAATGTTGATCTCGTATGTAATATGTTGTGGGTATAGATTTTATTACTTTTACAACAGTGAATAATTCGGTAGACCAGTTTGGTGTATATCCTTTTTGAAAATCTCCTTTGTGCTTGCTGATACGGACAAAGTCTCCAACACGAAATTTAATTTTCTTTGCAGGTAAGGAAGGTTGTGATTTGTTTATATTACATGCAACGAGTGATTCATTTAACTTGTTTATTTCAGACGGCATATGTTTTGTAGTGCGATGCATAGTATTATTATAGCTCTTAACTATATCACATAAAGGTTCTCCAATCCACTTATAATTTCCAAACAAGCTAAAATGTTTAAACAACTTGCTCTTCAAAGTTCTTATTAATCTTTCTACTATAGACGCTTTTTTTGTTGAATAAGTTGAATAATGATTTATTTTCCATCGGTTCGTAAGCTTCTGAAAAACGTCATTGTGAAATTCGGTACCCTTGTCGGTTTGTAAATTAGCAGGTGATCGGCCTTCTTGTAAAACCTTATCAAACGCTAGAGACACCTCAGTTTTTGTTTTATTCTTTAATGGAGCGATCCATGCGTATTTAGAAAAAGCATCGATGACTACTAAAATAAATTTGAATCCTTTGTTAACCTTCTGATAGTTTTGCATATCAATCAAATCGGCTTGCCATAAATCATCAATCCCTTTTAAAATAACAGAACGACGTGGGAAATTTCTTCTAGCTGCTTTATGGATTTCATTTACAACAGATTGTTTGCTCATGCTGGTTTCGATGAGTCTCTGAGTGCTACTATATGATCTTTAATAATATTACTCGCTTCTACCTTTGAACACTTCTCATCTAACTGTTTCTGTAGCAGTTGTATTTGAGTTTTTATACTTTTAAGTTCATTAATGAAATCTTGTTTTTTACAATATAATTTATTGTTTTTTTCTACATACTCCTTGCTAACAGCTTCATCTGCTGCTACAGCTAACGGTAATCCTCTCAATATACATTGTTTTAAGTCGTAAACTCCTGACTCATTTTTACTTAGCCCTGTGTTTATAGGAACCAAATTTAATGGATCTGACACACGCAGTCTTTTATGAACATGATGTCCAAATTTATCTATATTCATCTTGTAAATAGTGTGAAGGTTAGAGTAGAAATAAAATAAAATATAGATTACATAAGTATTTATTCATTTTATATCACACCACGTTTTTTCAGTTCTGTTAAAACTGATACAATTTCATCATCTAAGCCAGTATTACCGGCATCTTTCGAAGCTATTAATAATTTCAATGTTTCAACTAATTCGTTTGGATCATTCCAAAAAATGTAATCTACTTTGTTATCAACTTTTTTAAGCAATGATAAACCCTTTCCTTTGGAAACATTGGCGGAACATAATAAGGGTTTTACAATTTGTAAATACTTAAATCCTCTGTTGCTATTGATTGGTTGATTGGGATCATATTTACGTCGATGAGCGTTTGTGCTTATTAGTATAAATTTATAATTCCTTTTATCATCTTCAGTGATAATGTTTAGATCAGGATTTTTTTTTGTAAAGTAATTCACTGAGTCCATTAGTTTTGACATACGAATGACCTGCTATTTCAAATGCATCATTAGTTATGGAGAGCGGTGCTGATCCTATCATAGGTTTTCCATTTTCCAATCTAATTCCATAAGGTACATCTTTGAATACTTCTGATGATAAAGACCATGACGATAAAGACTTTGCATTTGGTGTTGAAGCACCATCCGAATTTGTTTCAAAAAATATGTCACTCATGTTATTTCTAAGACTTTGATTCAGTTCAGAGTCACTTATGTTATCATCGCTGTTACTAGCATTCGATACCTCTTGGAGTGATTCCCTTGAAGAGCTAATTTCAGAAAATTTTCGTTTCTTCGTAGGTGTAGACTGTCGTGCTAAATGTTCAAGCGAATCAACATCTTCATTACTTAACTGTTCTTGATACGGGGTTCTCGTTAGCTGTTTAAGTGGATCTGTTACTGGTTTGAACATAGTTTCTAATGCCAACTCAGAATCCATTTTAGTATTTTTCATGTTTTGAACCTTCTTTTTAACAGCCTCAGCAGACTTAATTATTTGTTGTTTAATTGATTTTTCATCACACATTTTTTCTTATTTTACAACTACTCGCATATAAAGAAGATAAGAAAGTGGCTTCTGATTTAAAAAAAAAACGGCATTTATGTATCTCACTCGTCGAAAGTAATAAAGGTGTCGAATTTCATTCTGTAGCATCCGTTATTTCTTTGACAGTCTTTATTAATCACTAAATAGCTAAATGTATCTTTCCAAACTTGTGAACAAAGTTCGCGAAATTGATGCCAAGGCATATCAGTGTTCACATGTTCATCATAAATATGACGTAAGTTAATATCATCCTGTTTGAATATGATGAGTAGATTTGCATTGTCGCGAACCAGTTGTTTTGGGACTTTGCTATAAGTTTGGTTCAAATAAAAACAGTCTATATTTTTATGTCTACCCATGGCAAAGTAATCACGAATGTTATTTTGATTTTCACAGGCAACATCGTCGAAAATAATGACAGAATTTTGAGACGCTAAGCTTGGATTTAAGACTTCTTTGTTATCGCGATATTTATAATAACGTATTCCTGGAACGAGATTCATTACCTTCTCTAAAAATATGTATTTTGGTTGATACAACGTTTTCGAATAAACGTACACGTTACGGAAATGTAAACCATTAGGATGTAAAAGTAACCCAAGGACTAAGTTTGTTTTTCCGCAGTTAGACGGTCCGCAAACTATACAACGGATGGTGTTTGGTAAAAGCTTTCCGTGACGATATGTATTTTTTTCAGATCCTACATCAATATTCTCAAGATTTAGTGATGTAGGTTGTTTAACAAATTTCATTTTTGGAGAAATATGTTACCAGTGATGTCCTCATTACTGAAATGCGATCATCACGATTAAACTTCAGTATTTATCTGTGTTACTAACATCATTTCATTTCCTGCCGCAAGTAAAATTCAGAATCAATCAATATTATTGGGTATTCTGGAACAGATGTAATGAGTTTGAGTGAACGACAAGCCGCGCCAACCGGCGCGGTGCGTCGTGAGCTCAAACGAATGGAAGCTGGTCCAGAATGCCCAATAACATCCTACTGCTCTGGGATATGTAAGCAGAGACCAGGGGCTTGGTCACTTGTCGCGGTACCCATGATCCTGACAAATGATCCCAGGCATCTTGTTCATATTTTTAAGTAGCCTTTATACGTCCCACTCCAGGGCCTACTCTTAGAAAGAGGGTATGGGCTTAATCACCACGCGTGCCCACCGAGGATATGGTTGAGGTATGCAAACACTTGTCACGCTCAGGATTCCTCACGATATTTTCCTTCACAGTTAGGGAGTGGCATTCCTAAGTGGGTACTACAAATTCACAAATGCAGGTACGTATAGTTATGTAATGGAATCCTGGTGGTCCACTGCAGCAAAGGACTTGGATCTGTGGATCAGCTGTGCAATGTACGAGTACGTACAGTCTATTTATTCTTACTTGTCCAATTTAGTAAACAAGGTTCTAACCTTAAAATTGAGATTAGATGCCTAAACTAGACATTTTCTCGCTAATTCATGAACTATCATGAACTATGTTTATAAAATTGGCAGCGTGTTATCTAAAAGAGTGTTCCAAGTTACTTCATTTATGGAAATATGGCAGTTTTGGACTAAAAAGTCACAGTTTAAGGGTAAAATCTTGTTTACTAAATTGGTCAAGTAAGAATAAATAGACTGTACATAGAATTGTCTTAGTAAACTACATTTGTATTGCACAACCAGAAAAATATTACAACGATGATTCTTAAATCTAAGTAATGTTATACAATTGGCAGTCTTATCGCTAAGAGCGATCTCTTCCAGACAACCTTTGGATGGAGTGGATTGCATGAAGAATATACATGCCGGGATTCGTACCTACGACCTCCCGAAAGTGAGGCCGCCGTTCTGCGGCGTCTCATAAATCAAATTTATGACCCTGTATTTTCCGGTGTCCATCACACACACACACACAGATAACTTTGTTTGGTTTATCTCATTAGTTTTACGTTACACGGACATCTGTTTTTCATTTGGTGTTTTTGTTGCTAGGGCAGTTTCTTTAGATCTGCTCGGGTGTGTCGTTAAAACGTTATCAAGGTTTTGTGTTAAGCAGTACACAGTACACACTGCACACCTGCCACGACAACAGGATCAACTCTTGCGACAAAATTACAATGTTTTGATGTTGCTGCCTGTACGTAATACAGAGAAGTATTGTAAAGAGGTTCGGGGGTTCGAGTCCCGGCATGGGTGGAATTTTTAGCCTCTAAATAGGTTTTTAAAGAAGAATGCTTTGTATTGTATATTGTATTTTTTTTACTTATCCCATAAAATAACTTTCATTACAGGCTTCACCTAATGCGAATTGTATTCTACTTCAAAATATTTAACTTATCTATCTCTTATCTAATCTTATCTCTAATAACATTTATGTCTCTAATAATATTGTATAACATTATGTACTTAGATTTAAGAATCATGGTTGTAATATTTTTCTGGTTGTGAAATAAAGTTGTGTTCTCTATCTATCTATCTATCTATCTATAACATCAATATAATGGCTATTTACACAAATTGTACTTATACCATATAACAAACAGTGCTGTTCTCTTGTATATATTATACATTGCATACAAAGAATACTTGTACTCTTCTTAGCGTGTCTGTGGCAAACCATTGTGGTGTAAGGATTTGCCAATCAGCGTAAGGGACTCGCTGATTGTTGACCAGGGTGCGCCAGACGTACTCATTACTAGTGAATCATTAAAATTGAAAGTAAATCCGAATTTACGTTTTGTATTAGTCTATATACCTATTGTAGGGCACAGGCTTTCTGTCAGTAAGAGAGTGTGGGCTTAATCACCACGCGTGCCTACCACGGATTGGCTGAGGTTGCTGAGGTAGTTGAACTTTCAAGTTTCAAGCGCTGAGGTAGTTGAACACGTCAGACGTTCAGGTTTCCTTACAATGTTTTCTTCACCGCGAGCGTATATTTGTGAAGTTATATTAACAATACCCACGATTCTTAATATAACTTCAGAAATATACGTAGATTACAAAAAAAAAAAAAAGAGTAATTGGTACATATCGGGATACGAACCCACGACCACACGATTGAGAAGCCGGTGTTCTAACCTTCCGCCACCACCGCTCTTACTTACACCGACTTATATAAATAAATTAAATTATTAATACGAGCACCGAAACGGTCACAACTGGTTGCGTAGTGCTTACAAACAAAAATGGAATAGGTCTTCTAGGTGGTTTTAGATGAGTCTATTTTGTTACATACATACATACATAACCTCACGCCTGTTTCTCAGAGGGGTAGGCAGAGACCAGGGACTGCCACTTGCCACGATCCTGACAGATCACCTTCGCTTCATCAACATTCATAAGTCGTTGCATGCACGCACGCCGGTTCCGGGTACTTTTTATCTTTCCTTTTGCTAATACATCCCCTATCTGGTCGATTTGTTACTTTACTTTAAATGACTTATCAAACAAAGTGTCAAAAATTGCAACTTTTGGACCTCCACATCTTGGAAACTAGCCTAGCGTACAGAATGAAAGCTATGTTACTTTTCGTTTCGTTAGTCCATCTGCACTTTTTCAGTCCTGTAAAATGTCCAAGATAGAGCGGGAAAGAGATCCGTTCTCTCTGAGACGAAGGAGAAGGGAGTAACTTGCCATGAACAGACTTAAATGTAAAGCCCTTGTGTCAGCCCCAGACTCCACGCAGGAGGAAAGGGACAAAGAAGAAGATAGAGCTGGGACGAACAGAGCTAGAAACGTTTCGTATGTAAGATCTTTCCAGACATAGTTCTTTATTGTACTTTTTTGTGTTCAAAATTTAACTAAATACATATGCATAGACAGGGCCTGCCGAGAACTTGGCCTCAGTGCGTTTAGTTGTTATTTCCTGCCTTGGGCATATTCCTGTCCATTCAAATGAAAGAAAGTGAAAGTGAAAGTGAAAGTGAAATGTTTTTTATTGCCAACAAATTAAAATAAACAAGGTACAATAACTGAGAAAATGTCTTAAGAACTAAATTTGGCAAAAGGCCTTATGCTCAGCTTAAAGTCGCCAGGGAACATGCTCCACTGCCGACGCTGATTTTCAGCAAAAGCCTTGGGACTTTTAGTTAAGGGATAAAAACTTAGTTACAGAGTCGCTGAGCGCAAAAATAAAAAGATACAAAATTTCGTGTTTGTACATTTTTTTAAAAATTGAAATTTTAAATTTAAAGTTTCACCCAGACATAACATTAGCATTTTGTGTATTAACGTAATATTTGCATAAATAAAGTAGTAGTACCCACTTCATATAGCAGGCACAGTATAAAATATAGTGGATAGAAGATTTTTTCTCGTAATAATTTTAATTTTTTCTATTCATTAGTATGATAGTGATATTGCACTTATCAACTTATACACTACCTAGGTACTTTGAATAGTAAATGACATTGTAATACTTTCCATTATTTTGACATTTTATATATAGAATTAAGAAAACTAATATTTGTACGCCGCGAGGCAAAATATGGCGGACATTTTTCTCTTTTCCATCTCAACCACCTGTATGTATATTTACATGCAGGTGGCTAAGATAAAAAAAAAAAAAAAAAATGCAATAAAAAAAAAAAAATACAATACAATGCCCATATTTGACAAATAAAGGCATTGTACTGCATTGTAGTCTAGTATGCTGCGCATCACATCAGCAGGAGGTTTAGAGGCTGGACATAAACTACGTTGTCTGATACTGATACATTGCCGCTTTTATTTGTTTTTCGATTAAGTAGTTCCTATATTGTTTTTTGAACGTAAATTGTGACATGTATTTTTGTAATGGGGGTGGTATATTATTCCATATTTTTGCCGCGGCATATTTAAATGTACCCTTAAAATTGTTCGTTTTATGTTTTTGAATAGCCATCCTGTGACTCTCCTTGCTGCGTGTGTTTACATCATGTGTCCCACCCAACCATTGAATCTTTTCAAATAAATATTGCGGTCTCTTAGTATGAACCACCTTATATATTAGACCGGCCAGATGCAGCTCCCTTCGACCTTCCATCTTTAGCATTCGTTTATCATTTAGGTAGGGTGTTATGTGTGATCGTTTGGGGATCCCAAAACAAAACCGTGCGCATGCATTTTGTACGCGCTGAATAGCGCGGCTAGTCTTTTCAAACAGTCTAGGACTGTACACTGTGTCGCAGTAGTTAAAAACAGAAAGCACTAAGGACTCCGCCAATGTGACCCTGATATCTTCCTTCAGATAATTTCTGATGCCGTAAAGTACTTTGAGTCGGAAAAAGGCCGTTCTAATTTTCTCATTTATATGTTCTATAAATCTTAACTCACTGTCCATCAACAAGCCTAAATTTCTTACAGTATTTACTCTTTCAATATGTTCCCCATCTATGAGTATATTTGGTGAACAAGTTATGATCTGCTCGCACTGTCGTTTTGTACCCAAGATGATGTATTTGGATTTGGATGGGTTGAGAACAAGTGAATTTTGTTTGGTCCATTTTAAAATGTTATGTAGGTCTTCATTTATCAGGTTCTCCGCCACTTTGGTGTTTTGATGCTTGAATGAGAAGTACAGTTGTGTGTCATCCGCGTAGAGGTGAACATTACAGTATTGAACATGTTTAATGAGGTCTGTTGTGTACAAAATAAAAATTAAGGGACTTAAAATAGACCCTTGTGGGCAGCCGCGTCTTATGACCTTTATTTGAGATTCTTTTAAATCTCCATGTGCGTCGTCCATAACAACGTACTGTTTCCTGTTAGAGAGGAAAGAGTGGAACCAATCGCACGCTGTTTGAGAGATACCATAAAAAGACATTTTAGCTATTAAGAGTTCGACGCTGATACAATCGAAAGCTCGCGAGAAATCCAGTAGAGTCAAGATGCTACCCTCGCCTCTATCAGCTGCCGTGATTATGTCATCGGTTACTTGAGAAAGTGCCGTAGCAGTACCGTGCTGGCGACGGAAGCCAGATTGATTGACGGGTAGTATATTCTCATTTTCAAGGTATTTGGTTAACTGAGAACACACCACCCGTTCTATAATTTTAGACATGACAGGAAGAATGCTAATGGCTCTTAGATCCTTCATGTCTTCCACCGGAGACTTTTTTGGCAGAGGCTTTATCTTAGCCAGCTTCCAAGCATCAGGAAATACAGAGTCGTTTAATGATTTGTTAATTAGATTAGTAATGATTGGGAGTGTTACTGATAGAGTCATTCGCAGCATTTCTATAGTTATTGTGTCGCTACCGGCTGCGTTAGTGCCAATAGCCATGATTATTTTAAAAATTTCCTCCTGTGTGCATTCTTCCAACTTGAAAACTCCCGTGCCCAGTCTGTTTCGTCTATAGAAACTCAACCAATCTTTGTCCACACTGCCATCCCCGGGAACATCGAGAAAAAAATTATTTATACTGTTTACATCTTTGAGTTTTTGCGGAATCTCTGTTAGACATTTTCTACCTACAGCAGATGTTCTTTTTAAGTAATTCCACATTTTTTTTGGCTTGTCTTTATTATTGTTAACATAATAGGTAAAAAAGGCTTGCTTCTCAGTTCTCATCGCGGTGGTTACCATATTTTTTAAATCTTTATAGTATTTTAAATGGGTTTCTTTCTTTGTATGACGGGCTCGTCTAAGCGCTCTATCTCGGATTGACATCATTAATCTAACATTGTCTGTGAGCCAGGGACATGAGTTTTCTTTTACTTTAGTCTTATGCAAGGGAGCGTGATTATCGAAGATTAGTTTAATGTATTTATTTAAATAAGTTATTTTTTCGTTAATATCTTCAACACTATCCACATTCTCCCATGGCATTCCCTGTAGGTCGTCATAAAATAAGTCTAAATTTATTTTATGTAGTGATCGCTTCCACACATACTCTGGTGGGATCGGTAGTTTCCTAATGTTAAATTCACCTAGCACCAGACCATGATCACTTAGTAAAGGATTATGGTGTACACTAATCGATTTACAGATATCCTTACTGTCGGTTATAATAAGGTCTATAAGAGTTGTTGATCCATTTGCTATTCTGGTTGGTTCTTGTACTAATTGATATAGATTCTGTTGTTTAAAAAATGTGAGTAGGTCTGGGGCCGCGCCCTCAGTAGGCCTCAGTAAGTCAACATTAAAATCCGTAAACACAAGAATCACATCACAGTCTCCAAACGCACTAACCGACTCACTCAACGCTTCGATGGCTGCGGTCGGCGACACGGAGGCTGGGCGGTATGCGGTACCAACGGCGACGCGCCCCACGCCCGGCGCACTGAGCTCCAGCCACATCTGCTCCAGCGCAGCGGGAGGGTGCGCCCGGTTGCGGGCGCGCAGCCCGCGGCGCACGTAGAACCCCACCCCCCCTCCTCGTTTATCGTGAGGTCTCGGGTTGCTTCTTAAGGTATATCCCGGAATCACTGGAGCATACTTATCTTGACCAGTCTTGATCCAGGTCTCATTTAAGGCTAAAATGTCCGGCTTAAGTTTGTCCATAGTTACTTGTAATTCGTCACAGCCCGTGTGTAAGGATCGTATGTTCAATAAACCTACTTTTAAATTTATACCTTTTGATTTATTCTTCATAATTTGAATTATTTAATAATTTAATGGAAATATTTGGATAAGATAGAAAGTGGCTAAATTTCCCTGTACCTTGTTGATTTTGATAAGACACACATATATATACATATACACTTGCTATTGTTTTGCTTAAAGTGATACGCAGCGATACCTTTAAATACTCAACATTCATATTAAAACCTTGTGATGAGTGTGAAAGTGATATGTAACTAAATAGATACGATTTAAAATAAGTGTATGTAGCACGAAGTGTACTCACTGAAAAGGCATACACTAGTTTTGTTATGATAATACAGACTATCCATGTACGCTCAGTAAAAAGTAGATATGAATAAGAAGTCAATTGTGCTCCTGAATTTTGATGCGAAGAAGCATATCAATTTATCTTATCCAGGTCTTCTTCACTAAGAATTTTCCATATTTTACTTGTGTCGGTCTTGCGCATTTTAATTACCGCGTTTTTTACCCACACATGCTTAAATTCTTTAGCTTTCTGGACAACCCGGGCTTTTGAGTGGAGGATTTTGTTGGTCAGCGTTAGATGCTCATTTACATAGAACCGGCGGATGGGATGTGGCAAGTTTAATTGTTCTGTAGTAAGCTCGCGACGTATGCGAGCCGCGGTGAGTATGTTGTCCCGCAGGTACCTAGTTGAAAGCTGTAGCACAATGTTCTTGGGTCGGTCCCGTTGTGCTCCCGGTGCAGCCCGGTGTACATTTCTAATGTTCTCCTGTGGCACGGACACTCCTATGAGGTTGCCAATGTTTTGTACAAGGCTTATAAGGTTTTCTCCCGGTATCTCAGGAATGTTCTGAATTTCCACGTTACAGTTTCGCGCATTTTGGTCCATAAACTCAATTTTTTTCTTCATCCGGTCTAGTTCTGTTTTCAGGTCGCCGTTTTCGGCTTTTAACTCCTCACATTCCTTAACCTGTATCTCTAGAGCCTCTACCCTGGTCTCCCATTTTCCAATACGTTCGGAAATTTTCTGAAGGTCGGCTTGCACTGGCTTGATGATTTCAGCTACGTCTCTACTCCATTCCTGTTTGAGAATGGCAAACTTTTTCTCAAAATAGTCGATGAGGGCCTGAGTATCAAGATTGACCATAGATGAAGGCATTTCTGATAGAATTGAGCCGGCGGGGGTCTTCAGAACGCTGCTGCTGGTGCTGGAGGGGGTACCTAGCTCATTGGTGAGTTGCTCAGTGACATTATTAAGTTGGTTTACCTGTGAGTTGGTCTTTTTTGGCTTGCATACTTGGCACTTCCAACGTGCCTTGTTCATTGGCAACATTCTCGCAAATTCGGCTTCTGTCATTCCCCCGCAGGAGCAGTGCATCACATTGTCACACCCCTTGCACTTAAGGTGTGTTTTATTCGTAGTTGCTTGGTGGCAAACAGCGCAGTGATTATCCTGAGTATTCATTGTGTGATGTAAATGCAAACTTTCTTCACACGTTCCAAATCATATCTGGAAGAGATCACTCTCACGGATCAGACCTCCAACTAATCACTCTCAAGATTAAAGTGTTCTTGTCATCTTTATTTTCATTTTGAGGCTTTGATAAATGTGGAAATAAGTATTCTCTAAAACACTCAGGTATTGGATGTTTACAGGTTTGTGACGTCGCTGTTTCTGGTTCCCACGACACAGGGTATCCTACTGTGAGGCCAGAAGCAATGTATGTGCCAATATGTAAATGTTATGTTATGTTACGTTACGTTACGTTACATTACGTTATGTTATGTTACATGCAGATGCTTTGTATCGGACGTCTGGTCAAATCGACTGTCAACAGGTGCTTATCTGTATGTACCGACTAGATCAAGGCGAATAAAACTAGTTACTTATCTAGAAAAAGTATCATCTAGGTATAGGCAAAACTCATATCTATGGAGAGTTTGTAATGATTTAATAAAATGGTAAAAATAGGCGATCTGGATATGTTTACCTCATCAGTCCAAAGTATGAGGCTAAAACTTAGTGCAGATTTCTTTGGTGGTTAGAATTCTAGAATTTAGTGGGTAATAATAATTATAGTGTTTTAAGCTGACATGGTGCTAAAATTTTTACTATGGGTGGAGACCACTGGAGACTTATAATTAGCCTTCTGTATATTTAATGTTTATGCTATTTTACGTTATGTGCTGTAAGACTTCCCAATATTAATTAAATTAACTCAGATATTTGAGTCAAAAACTGTACCTAAAGTGTGGAGGTTTCATTCAAACGCCAGAGTAGCGTAAAATTGTGAATGAAAGGTCATTGCGACATTGTTTCGTCGGAGGTCAAATGTTGGTCGACGAGGGAATTGAAAATGAGCTTCCCATACATCTCTTTTGTAGCAATGCAAGGTGAAAAATACTGTGCATAGATTTATACGAAACTCGTGATTTATTAGGGGTATAAGAGTCAGTCAAACAAAACTATTGTACATGGCTGCGCTCTAAATTGTTTCTCGCTAGTGTAATGTTCCGTTCGCGAGAGGCAAATAGGAATGCCGCTCTGTTATCAACCCTTGTATGTCCCCACTGCTGGGGCCCTGGTTAGGCCATACTCCACCACGGGGGCCCAGTCCGGGTTGGTGGAGGATTGTAAGACAGTGGCGGGCCTTGCTGTCAGAAGTTATCAAGCCGGCTATAAGGCCTCTGGCATGGCTTAACGACTGCCATTATATGACAGCCGGCACCAACGGGTTAACGTGCCTTGCAAAGCAGGGAAGTGCTCGGAAAAATACCATTAGCGGTAGTCACGGGGCGGTCACCCATCCCTCACCAGACCGCGCCTGTTGTTGCTTAACTCATGTGATTGGTTCCAATCACTCGGTTCGCCTAGGCCACGAGCGCTTCGATGCCGCTCTGAGTACCTATATTTAGATAAGCGTTTTTTCACTTTTTCCTTTCTGTATTCTTAATAATTTTCTTTGTAATACTCGTTAATTAATCTAATTTTAATTTATAATGTCAGTTTGGCAATATTACTTTTACTTTCTTGTTATTTTCCAGCAGTGGGCTTGATGATGATGTAAAATTTGAACTTCAAAATGTAAAAAGTGCAGTGCAGCAGCAGTACAGAGAAAAGTGACAAATATTAATTTCTATGGTACAACAAATTAAAACATAAAAAAACTACAACAGCGACTACCTGTATCTATTCCTCCTTCGGCAAATTCTCCGAGATTGCCTGGTAGAAATTGCTATTAGCAATAAGGCCGCCTGTATCTTATCTTCTGTACCGGAAAATTGATACTGAAACAGCAGTGTTTCAGTATCAATTTTCCGGTATACAATAAAGAATATTATTATCTTAACAGCGCTGTTTTTCGGTTCGCAGTCAGGTGCAGCAGAAAAACAGTGCTGTGAAGTATACATATTGTAGTTGTACTTAGTTGTTATTACACATAGGGAGTAGACAGCTTTGCTGGTTTCACGACGTGCAATAGCTTTTATTCGCAAAGGTGCCTGCTTAGTTTGGTTAGGCGCCTGTGCGTGTATCGTTTCACAGGGGGCTGTAAAAAAAACTTATTTTCTCCCGGCAAAACGAACAACGTTTACGTGCTTCGTGGGAACTGCGAAATCGCGAAAAACTTATCAGCTGTGTACTACAGTTACCACTTGCCAAAAGTTTTGCAGTCCAAACTTTTCATCAATATAAAAGTCATTTGTATTAACAAAACCTTTTTGAAATGATTCATACATCGTCTGCGTCATACGTCTTGTAGCAACTACCTACACATGAAATAATTGAAAATGTAACGACTGATCATGACCATCACCAAAAGAAAAGCAATAATACAATAAATAAAAAATGGATAAAAACCCAAAGGTCATTAAATACACGCCCCAAACAACTTTGAAGCAGTTCTGTTAGCCAACTGATAGCAGAACAATAACGATGATAAAAGCAATGTTAAGTTAGTTTTTAATTTGTTCACAAATCATCGGATGAGTTGACGTCCCATATTATCTCAATAAAAAGATAAGGGTTACACTACAACAACTGTAACTACAGGAAACTGGTCTGCCGAATGCTGGCAATTCCACAGGGTGGTGTACAATGACAATTAAAGGTTTGATGGCATCTTTGTCTGTTCACAATCACTTCTACTGCACCATTATGTTAGCTTTCAGAATATACCTCGGGAATATAGAGTAGGCTTCTGTTTTCGCTGAAAGCACACGAGTGTTATACTACTTAAAATAAATAAAAATAAATAAAAATATAGTTTATTTGCCAATTACAAGTAAAAGAATAGTAGAAAAAAGAAATATTCACAGATATGTACATCATTACTGCAACAAGTTTGTCTTTATGTTTTGAGCACTTTATGAGTCCAGGGGTCATCCACGGCTTTAGAGTTAGTTTACTTCGACATATCACCACTGTATGACTATGTTTCTCTATTATAGAAGAGAATTTAGAGGAAAAGTGGTCGGATGCTTCGTCGACCGAAGAAGACTCCAATACCGCATCCCAACTCACCTCACCCAGCTCCTTGGCCGCTGCAGTATAGTCGGTTTTTAGTTGGATTCTTTGAGGCTTAGATGGGCATAGATCTTTATTGTTTATTCCGATCATGACAGCGTCGTGATCAGTGAGATCCGAAGAACAGATCAGGGACTCAAAAGTGCCTTTAGAGTTAACAAAAATCCATATTTTCGTAAGATAAAATATTAACGATCATTGATTTTTTGGATGCGAAGTAGCTAAGCGAGAACGTAAGATCCGATTTAGTACTGACAGTGTTAACAAATTCTATCACAAAACAGTGGGAGTTAATGTTTTGAAAGCTTATAGCGAAATAGACTAAAAACATCGAAAAGCGGTAAATTTCCTGACAAATTGTCTCTGGGTTACTGTGCACTCTCCTGATAGTCTGAATTGGCTTGGGTGTTACTGGTTCCGAAGTGCTGTTCCAAATCATCAAAACAGCGGATCTGATTAACAGGGGCTCTGTCGGCCTTTCGTACAAGGACAGTTCCATTGCGTATCCAGCAGTAGAGGAAATTGTGTTGCCTTGCCCGTAATTTGGATTCGCGAAAAAGCAGCCTGTTTTGCTTTGTTAGGCGCTCGTTTAGATACAGTCTCATAGGTGTACCAGTAGTGATTCCCTTAGTGTTCAAATCACGTCTCGTCCTGGCTGCCTTTATAAGTTCGTCTTTCTTAGCGCGTCTGACCATTTTAACTACGACGGGGCGCGGCAGCTTGGAGTCATGGTGCTGTGCTCCAGGGCCGTTAGGACGGCGCAGGCCTGCGCGAGATACCAAATCTAGGTCCGTGTCTTGGAGATTCACCCCAACTTTCTTCGCTGCCAACAAAACAAGATGTTGCAAGTTTTCGTTTTCAGATTCCGGTAGCCCAATAATCTCTAATTCATTTTGTAGGGATGGATGCTCCTGGCGATTAATTTGTTGTTGTAGCTCTATGACGGTGGCCTTTGATTTGGCAATCTGTCGCGACTGTTCGACAAACTTATGTTCATAATCGCGCAGGTTCTCCGTAATAGTGGTTCTCAACTCCTGAAGTTCTTGGCGGAGCGGCCGTATTTCTTGGATATCCTGACGTAGGGAACGCATTTCGTCCAGTAGGACAGAGTAATCACAGTTCTATAATTCATCTTGGTGGCTATTATCGTGAAGGCGAGGTCTTTTGTGCCTACTAGTGTTTGTCTCGTCGCTAGCTTGATTAATTATTGTTTTCGCCATTTCATTGCTATTCCGAGACAAGTCCGGAACCGATGACGATTGCGAGGGTGGAGTACGTTCCAATCTGAATGACATTGTCGCTTTTTGACTCGGGCTAATGAAACAAAAAGTGATTTGCTAGACTGCGGTTTGAACTCACGAACTCTTGCGTACCACAGTATCGACCACTAAACCGCCAGGCCAACCTCGAACTTACTTCGGTATACCAATTTTGACTATAGATTCTGCTTCTGAGTCAGAAGCGAGGAACAAACGGTTAGTTGTGATTTGATTTTACCCACAGACTTCACCAAATTTTCACTGTTTTCTTCGTAAAATCGATTTAGTAGTTACGTATAATTAGTTGCCACTGTACTCCATGATTCAATATACTAAAGTGGAGTATTGTTTTAAAGATATCGTCTAATTTCACCACTTTTTCAATAAAATTCACAGGAGACAACAAAACACGTCTTGCTTGCACTACTGCTTTCTGCTCTGTATAAAAGTTTTCTTCACTATTTTGAAAAGTTATGTAAAGTTAAGTGTCATATTAGTTCCGATATTCACACGAATATATCCGATTCTATCCAATAGTTGCTATTTGTAACTAATTTATGAAATGAAAAGGTTTTATTCAAAGTAGCGCAGAAACTGCGGCTTAATGAACGTTACAATTCAAACTAGGTCTCAATTTCAATATATCTAGATAATTTTGGAGTAAAAATGGACAAAAAAACTCCAAACTTAGTCTTTTCAATCAATTCAATGTGGATGGAGAAACAAAGATTACTTACATTGTATCATCTTAAGATGATAAAAAAAATTGTCCTCAGCACGGGTTAGTGCAACAAAAAGAATATAATCATCTTACGACTCACAGCAAGTGAACAGATGAATACACCTAGAGCCCAGGCCAAAAAACTCTGGGCTAAATTGGGGGCCCAGCAGTGGGAACGAAACATGATGCTATTAAAAAAAAATATCTCTTCTTCTTCTTCTTCAGGCTATATTAGTCCACTGCTGGACATCGCCCTCCTCTAATGAGCGCCATAGCGCAAGGTTGTGCCATCAGTGGGGGATAATGCCCATAATCCCCAAGCTGGGCATGCGGGTTGGGGATCGCAGTTTGGTGGAATTGTACTGCATGGGCGCTGCTGCCCACCCCCCGAAAAAATATACTTAGGGGTAAAAGTTTGTTCATTATTATAGTGCTTAGATTAGATATTCAGATTGACTGATTAACCCATCAGTCAATTATTATTATTATATAAAAATGCTGCTTCACAGTGCTTGTTATTAAACTCCTCCAAAATGGCTTCATCTATCTTTGTTTTTTTTATATTTTGCAGGTTTGAGATTAGGTTGTAGATTGTGTTGTAATTAATATGGACAATGTTTGCAGAGTCAGCTAGTGTATTTTAACAATATAGAAAAACCAAATAGTAGACATCTTGAATAATTTAAGTCTGTACTCCCTTTGCTTCCATAACTTGCAGGATTTCAACTTATTCATAGCATATTTTTATGCTTTCTAGGGACTGAATGCCAAGTGCCACTTGTATTATCATAATTGTTAAGATAGTGTGGAAAACAAAACTTAATAATATGTGTTTTTTAATTTTATGTATTTTTATCAATACATTTTCAAGATTTACGATGTCTAACAGTGGGCTAACAAAGGGTGTAGAAGAGACATATTCTGAGAATTTACAACTGGCTACCTAAGTGAAAAAGCCCTATCAAGGGCAGACATTGTAGGCATACCTCACAAGTTCAACCCTTCAGGCATGTAACCATAAAGAAATTTGATTGTGGATTAGCCCAGACAGACACAAAGTTATTATTTTGGTCAAATAAATTTTGGTAATTCTAACCATACATTTTTAGGTGTGTTGTAATAATGTCTGATTGATAATAACATCTGTTCATTGTAACTGTGTAGGCTGATGATAAGGACTTATCATTTAAAATAAAAATAGTATTTCACTGACATTCAAATTGTCTTATAGGTGCTTACCAGAAACAGCTATATACTCATAGTAAAGAATTGATAGTTTAAGTTTGATAGTTACTCATTGACTTATATATTTAGCAGATTGATTATGCGGATTGCTAAAAAAGATTTGTTTTACTAACACATCTTATTGGTTATTTATAGAAATAATACCATAACATTATTTGTTATAGTAGCAATACCAGTCGCTAAAGGAGAATGAAAACATTGTGAGGAGTGTCTGAGGTGTTCAAATATCTCAATGCTTTAAATTGCCAATCCACAGTGGGCACATGTGGTAATTAAGCCCATACTATCTCTCTGAGAGAATGCCTGTACCCAGCAGTGGGGTGTTTATTAATTAAATTATTTTTAATGGTACCTGTTGGCGATAAATAGTTTTAAACACCTCTTTGTACATAGATACTCTTACTTGTAATGCTGGTCTTGAAAATATAATTTAGGTGTCACGAAAACTGTCTTTAAATAACAGTACCCCTAGGATTCTGCCGATGTCATGTTTGTGGAGATGGCATGTTTAGCCAAAAGTTAATTTTTTTCTACCATATAGCATATTCATAGCAGACATTACTGCAAAAAGGTTATAAAACTGTTAGTAAAAAGATAATCAGGATAGTCTTAACAAAACTACTAATGCAATTTTATTTCCCTTGATAGGCAAGTGTTATTTTCTAACTACCTGCAACATATACAAATAAATCCAGCCAAATCTAAAGGAGGTGATAACCATTTCACCGGATTGTTTCGTATCTTAGTGGAATCTTACAGCCTCCATTCACCCCATGAGAAGCCTTGATAAAATATAAAGTTTACAAACATAACAGCAATAGATAGAGAATAAAACAATCACCTTATGTAAAACAACCATTCAATCAAGTTTTTTTCCATGCTAATGATGTTATGAGGCATCCCTGAAGCCTGTTCTCGTGACATAATAGCAGAATGTGTGTCAAATTGCGCGAACAAATGCCGTGAGACATAATTACATAAAAACCTTACAACACTTCAATCAGATCCCCGACCTCACACCTCAGCCAGCAGCTAAAGAGCCACATTGTGTAAAACGAACGTGAAATAGGTTTATTAACCTTTTACAACCCGACCTAGCGTTGAACCAAGAACCATTGCTGTGACATTAGTTGCAAGACGCGAGCGTAACGAAAATATCGACTATTTGCGGGTAACTCCGTCACAAGATGTTCAATGGTGAACCACGGCCACGATATTGGTGTAATTGCAGCGAGTGGATGAGACTGAAACAATACTCACAATCTAAATGTTTCTTTTTGGGTGCGATCATTTCTTCGGTGGTAGCTTTGCATACTGATTTTGCTAATCCCTGTCCAGCGATACTGTGCCGCGCTGCTAGCAGCCTGTCGTTTATAGTCTGCCCTGCCATCGACATCTTGAGGGTTTGTGAGGTGATAGCACTTGTAGATTACACTTTTACGTTAAAATCCACCAAAATTGTGACGATCAGCCACCGCTCCCCAATCAAATCGGCAAAATACTAAATTCAAGATGGCGACTATCTGACAGCTGTCAAAGGAGTTCGATTCATTACGAGACTACTTTACACACTCATTCAAAATATTTAGTTTTCAAGTTTTTTTTTATTATACTTTATTTTCTGTACAATGAAGAATGTTGAAATGCTTGTCTCACGGCCGAATACTCAAACGTCATTCAAATATTTAAAGGCATCTTAAGTAATTGACAAGCCGTTAAACACAACATTCGTATACACAAACGTTAGTTAAAAGCTTGTGTTAAATTTAAGTGGAACACAAAATAGCTGGCAGTTAAACATCACTCAGCGAAAAATTCGTATACTCGAACGCAACTTAGCGCGATTTATCTGTCAAATGGGCTGTCAAATCGAGTTGAGTAGGCATTACAATTGAAAGTGGTCGCGAGGACCTTCAAATCGTAAAAAAGTTGTAATATCAGTGAACTTATGTGAAAAACAATGTCCTTATCATGTCGAGGAAGGGCCTAATGTGCCTCGAAGAAATGAGGCAAAGTTAAATAAATGCTTTCGAGTATTATAATGAAACAGACTTCCATGCGCGGTTCCGGCTGTCGAAAGAGACGGTATTATATTTGGAGTCTGTCCGTCTTTTGACATACAATCCAACCAGTTACAAAGAGTTATAGATCCAAACAGCCAGTGGACCAAATTTTAATAACCCTGCGTTATTAATATTATTAGTATTGTGTCGGTCATGTACGAAGTACGATTAAGATACGTTACCTTGCAATGAACGATAGGAAACGTTTCCCAGTGATAATCGGACATTCGGTCTATTCGTTCATTGCTCTCGCGATCACGGATTGGCTGAATGAATAAATGAACCGGACCGGGTGACCGAATATGGCCGAGAGCTTACGAACGCTGCATGAGAGTGTGGTGATTGAACTGAACGGAGTGAAATTGTTTCGATCGTTCTCTCTTCAGCCGGTGGGTCTTTTCCGAACTTTAGAAGTAGGTACGTATGTCGTAGCAATAAAGATTGTTTTTACTTGTTTGGTTTTTGTTTCATTCATTGTGTCAATTCTGCTGGTTCGCGCGCTAATCCAAGTACTTTTTTAAAAGTTATACTGTGTTGTTTTCTTGATTTTAGTTTCTCTAACGAATATAACATAATATTATCACTGTGTTACTATAGTGAATTATTTCTGAAGGAGATTTTTCTGTTTCATGCGCTTTGGGACGCTTATTTCTGTAGTAGTAATCTTGTTCTGCGAGCTACTTTTGTTCTTTGTAAATAACAAAAGTAGATAGCTTACGAAAATCTAGATGGTAATAATTATTTCATTGTACGTAGGAAAAAAAATTACTCGAAGTAAAAATATTTTTTATTGATTTTTATTATAGTACTTATAATATAATGGTGGCACGGTAACATTAAAAATATTAATCATAAATTATAATGGTCCAGTAAAAATAAAGATATTAAAAAAAGCATATTTTATGGCTGAAAGGTCAAAACGTGAACGTTGAGATGGTTCTACTATGAGGTCCTAATAGTACTAATATACCGTACTAGTACATTGTCTCAAATGTAACAGTACGGAGCGATCTTTAAAATGTCCGAGCAAGCCCAATACTTATTACAACATTAAACATTTTGCTTTTTATAAAACGAGGTAATAATAATTTAAGTTTGTTTCATAAATCATATTATGATTTATTTTATTTTTATAAAAATACTTCATATTTCATCACAAAACTTAAAATTGATCGAACAAATTCTGCGTAAATCGGATACACAACGTAAGTTTAAATATTTTATCAATGAAAACAGACTTGTTGTTTATTTGACGGCTTCTCAGCTGGTCACGGTCTGAAATTGTTTGAATGACGTTTGTGTATACCACTCAATATTTAACAGATGTTCAAATTTGAATGCCCTTCAACTGAGTGATCGATTTGACTGACGTTTGAGTATTCGGCCGTCAGTCTTGTTTGTATTACTACGGATTTGTATACATACTCAAAGCCTGTATGTATACAAATACACTAGTTTTGGTTATAGTCAAAAATATCTAGTAGTTTTGATTTTATAGCATTCAAAGTTACGAAAAATATCGAGTCCCACTAACAGTCGCGCGGCGCGTTATGACGTCATGTCACAACGCGCTGCGTGGGCTCAGGCTGCGGCCCCCTTAGCAGTGCAAACTCTACTAATTTATCAGGAAATTTTCTGATTTTAAGCACTGTTCCTGATCTACTGTTTTCTTTGTAGAATTGAGGAAAATCTCCTGAATTTTGACAAGAAGTAGCCACTACAAATCTGCATATTCCACCTTTGTTAGGTTATTGAACGAATATAATGAAACGAAACCTTTTCATTCATCGACTCGATATGCGAATATTTCTTATCTGTGTTGTGCTACGAATGCTATCAAAAGAGGAAAAATATTAGAAAAGGATAATATCATAAAGGAAGTCGCGAAGATACATTTTATAAAGATAGTGGAATATGGTCTTTTTTAAAGAGTGAGTGGCCTATGATCGGTGCCTCACCTGACGGGCTTACTGATGACTGCATTATAGAAGTAAAGTGCTGCCCGGACTGCATTATAGAAGTAAAGTGCTGCCAGAACTAGCTGACCCGGCGAGCTTCGTACCGCCTAACAGTCGATTCTTTAATTTTTTGAAATTTTCTCTCCGTAAGAACCATCCCCGTACTTCAAGGAATATTCTAAAAAAAGAATTAGCGAAATCGGTTCAGCTGCTCTCAAGATTTGCGCTTACCAACACATTCAGCGATTAATTTTTATATTATACTTAGATTAGTAAAGGTAAACTAGGCTAAAAATATAATGCCCAGATACAAACACAAATGACCGGAATGAGAAAAGCCCTGTTTTGTATTGCACTCGTTGACTTTGAAACCTCAAGGAATGTTGATGTGCATGAAGTAGTTTATAAGAAAAAATATTGTGATGAAAAATGTGTAAAGTTTTGGAAAAAAGTGTTTTTGACAGAAATAATAAAATAACGTTGTCCTAATGTAATATAGTTTTATTAAAACTAAAAATATCAATTTTTTTCGCATTTTAACGTCTTCTGAAACTATAATAAATAACTTTTCCGGCGAATTAGTAGTCGTATTTTTACATTTAGGCACAACACATGATTTCCTAGTATTTGGATTGGACATTTTTAAAAGTATTTAGGTATAATTTCGACGGCACGGGCGCGCGACTACGAGCGGACCGAGTGAGCCAAACTGAGCGTGTTGTGCGATGACGTCACAGCGTAACCGGTGGCCCGCGTCTTACGGTTACAACTTGTTTTACTTCTAAATCGGAAACTAATTGACGTATCCAAGTAATTCTTTCACTAGTACTTTTTATTTTTGACAGAGAATATAGAGTACTAAAAATCAAAATTAGTTAACATTCTTCATTATGAAATAGCCAGTGCTTCAATAGAAAGTCGGCATTGCACGGGGAATCCTTAATCGGGGGCGCGGAAAGATATTTGCAGACTTTCTGTTGAAAAAGTAGTTGATTTATCATGTAATTGAACTGGCTAAGCATATTGTAGTAAGCGTATACAGGCCCCCCGCCAGTGACTATAATTTATTTGAATCGGTACTAGACGCTGTTTTTACCCCTCTAATTTTATTCTATAAAATGAAGCCTTGTATATAGAATTTGATTGATCACCTAGATTATTAATCCTAGTGGCGTTCTTTTCTAGTCTGTGTCTTTTCCAAACATTTTTTTTTCTTTCCACAACACAAAATCGTGCGGTGTAGTGGGAAAGTGAGAAGAAAAGTGAATAATTTCTTCTAATTTTTACAGACATTAGAGAAAAAGCTCTTCAAAAGAGATCGAAACCGTCAATAAAATGTGTGTACTTATCAAATAGATCCGCACATCCCAACTTTTCGTTGAAACTCGTTTGCCAGCCAGTAATTTCGAAGCGTAGTGAAACAAAATGGCCAAGAGCAAGAAAAATCCTTTTTTGGCTACACCCAGAAAGAAAAAAGGGAAAAAGACGCTCGTGAAACCATCTCAGGCTACTGCTGCTTCCGTTAGCGACATCAACTCTCAAGTGATTGCGGAGGCTATAGCCACTTCGCTGGCTCAAACTGTTACTATGAAACTTTGTAGACTTTGCGAGACGAAAGACGGACCCTTTCTCAATATTTTCGAGGCTGAGCAGGCTATTGCAAAGAAGATTGATTCTCTGCTACCATTCAAAGTAAGTTGATCAGTAAGTAGGAAGGTTGACAAGGCTGCTACAGCTTGGATTTGCCAAGTTACATTTACGTGCTGCTACAGCTGTGTTGACACTTCCATGTTTTGTCTCTTGGGCCTTTATAAAAGTTTACAGTGTTATTTGTGAGAGCATGATTTTGATTTGAAACTCTCCTTAAAATGTAGTTTAATTAGTTTTCAGTATAGTCCTTCACTCTTACTATATCAAAATAAACATATTTTTAGATAAGTGTTTCTCTTTACCATGGACTATTGTTATGAAAATCATTTTACAATTATACAAAACATTTATAATCCAAATTACACTGTTATAGCTTATTTCCATAAAAACTTATTTCCTCTAAAACTTTCCTCAGAGGCAGTATAACTAATCTGTGGTCATGTCTTTCCATTTACTACAAACTATTTAAACTGCCTTTGAGGAGTTTTAGTTTTACAGTGCGTTCACATTAACTTAACGCGTGAGAGAATTGGTAGCACTGAGATGTTTACTGTTACCATGTTATATAAGAAATCATTCCCATTACTTGGGGAAAATAAAAGGATTGAGGGCTTTTTTTACCATCTTAGGTCCAGATTAGGTCCAAAAGCTAATTCACATGTTATGTCCTTGTTACCAATTCTCTCACGCGTCAAGTTAATGTGAACGCACTGTAGAGCTACCTGGTTCAGAAAAAAGCAAATGAATTTTTTTTATTGTAAAACAGGGTGACAATGATGGTTACTGGCTCCCAAACTAGGATTCCCAGTGCTGTGGGTAGCCAGGCTACATCCAAGTTAGTTTTATAATAATACTAACAGCTTTCATCCAAGGACTACAGATCCTCATTTCACAGAACTACACTCCATGACTCACCAAGACTACTGATTAACAAGTAGGAAAACTTAATAACCCACGCTGAATTGTCATAACCACAAAACGTACAATGACAGAAATCTGCAGTTTTTTTATTTCCAGTGATATTTGTATGTAGAGGACCAAACTCTATTGGTATCATGTAGTAGTAGTTAATAGATTAACCAGTCTTACAGAAGTAACACTCTATTCGATTCTTTATATGCCTAGACTAGCCGATAAAATGTAAAGTAATTTTTTTTTCATATATCTGGTATACAGAGTGTAATGTAATATGTAGTTACTAAAAATGTGACTAGTCGTAACCCTTGTTTGAATAAGATGATGAACACCATTATAAGTGTTTTTTTTATATGCTGACATGCAATCGGTCGTCAAACCATTAGCAGTCCTTATGAGTGAGGGTTATTGGCGCAGCGAAGGGCAAGCCTATCCAGAGTTGGGTAGCCTTTATTTATTATACTTCACAGGTTGTCCCATATGTGTCGTCGTTTCAGACGTCTTGTTTGGAGTTGTTCATTAAGGGAGATTACTTATTTTGGTGATTCATTATGCCTTCTTTGTAAGTTTTGGTTATGTTTTTTAGCTCTTCATGTACAGTGGGAATTTTAAGGTAATTGTGGACTTCTTCCATTCTTGTGAACCATGGCGCATTTGTTATGGACTTTAGGACACCATTTTGGAATTGCTGGAGAATTTGAGAATTGGATATTGCAGCTGATCCCCACAACTGTATTCCGTAGGTCCAAACTGGTTTTAATATTACGTTGCAGGCAAGGGTTTTGTTATTTACAGTCTGCCCAATACCTACCCAGTAACCATTGTAGGGATCTGAATCTGTGATTCAGTTCATCGCGCTTTTTCTGTATGTGGGTCTTCCATGTCTGTTTGAGGTCTAAGTGGAACCCCAGGTACTTGACCTCTGTGTTGTGGGGCAGTGTGTCTTCCCCGTGTTTTACCGAGGGGCAGTCTCCTTTTCTTAGTGTGAATGTAACATGGCTGGATTTAGGGGCGCTAGCTTTGATTCGCCAGTGTTTCATCCTTGTGTATATTATGTCCAGGTGTTTCTGCATAGTTTTAGAAGCTGTGTGGGCTTTTACTATTTGTCACTATCGCCATGTCGTCTGCGAATGTAGCTGTCATCACACTGTTTGAAACAGGGGGACATCAGCTGTGTATATGAGGTAGAGGGTTCGCCCTAGTACTGAACCTGTGAGACTCCGGCACGTATTTCATAAAAGTTTGAAGTTGCGTCGTTGATCTTAACATAGTAAATGCGATTTTCAAGATAGGATCTGAGCAGCAAAAACATATTGTGTGGTAGCCACTTTTTCAATTTGTAGAGTAATCCATTGTGCCATACTATCAAAAGCTTGTTGCACGTCGAGAAATACTCCAGAGCAGTACTCTCTTGATTCAAGGGCCTTTCTCACCTCATCACACACTCTATGCACCTGTTCTATAGTTGAATGCTTGGTTCTGAATCCAAACTGCTGATCTGGTATTATTTCGCTGGTCTTTAGAGACTCGTTAAGTCGGCTGGATAGGATTTTTTCGAACACTTTCGACGATACCGGAAGGAGGCTAATGGGTCTATATGATGATGTCAGGTTTATGCGGTTTTCTGGGTTTGGGAACCATTGTGATTTGGGAAACCTTCCGGGAGCGGGGTACCATAATGTTCTGAGAACGCCATTAAACAATGCCGTAATGAACGTGATTGCTTTTCTCGGTAGCTGTTGTAGTACTTCTGCAGTTATCAGGTCGAAGCCAGGTGCTATTTTACCTTCTAGCTCTCGAATATGTCGTCGTACTTCAGCTGGAGTGCAGCACTGTATTGGCGTGCTAAGCTGCAGGTCACAATTCTAGAAAGAATTTACTTCTAGGTCTATTTTATCACTTCCAAGGTCATCATTGGGAGTAAACACATCATTTTAAAATTCGGCGTAAGCATCAGCTCTTTCTTCGTCGCTTTTAGCTCAAGAACCACTTGTTTTCAGGGGATCCTGTGCCAGTTGCGGTTTCTGTGCAGTTTTAACAGTTTTTGTATTTTTTTTTGTATTATTTGTAATTCAGGCAGGCAGTTATAGAACTGGTGAAGCCTGTATCCAGATGTACATTTGTGTTTAACTCCTTCTCTGTTTTGTTTCCTTTAGATATTTACCCAGTTTGTTTTTAAACATATTAATGCTTGTGGCTGTCACTATTTCTTCAGGGAGTTTGTTCCATTCTTTAACTACTCTATTGGAGAGAAAGTTCTTGTGTGGGTTATTATTTGATGAGGTCGTTTGTAGTTTCAAGCAGTGTCCTCTCAGATGGGTATTAGTGTTCCGCTCAAACATCACTTTGTCAAAGTTATTGAGGTCATAATGTGCATGCATAATCTTATATGTCTCAATCAGATCTCCACGTTGCCTTCTCTCTTCCAGGGTTGTCAAATTTAGCATTGTGAGCCTTTCTTCATACGATTTGTTCTTAAGCTGGTATGGTAACATGGTGAAACTTCGCTGTACTTTTTCAAGTAGGTCTATTTCCTTCTTAAAGTAGGGACTCCAGACTTGAAAAGCATGTTCAAGTAATGGTCTGATGTATGTTTTATATATCTTTAGCATCATCTCGTTTGTTAACCTTCCAAAGGCCTTCCTTATCAAATAAATGAAGCTCTTAGCTTTTTTAGTGATTGCAATAATATGATCTTCCCATTTCAGGTTGCCAGTGATAATGACTCCCAGGTCAGTCTGACGTGTGACTGCCAATAGGTCCGTGTCGTCTAGTTTATATTGCAACTGTGGATTATCCTTACCTATTTGTAGTACTGTGCATTTGGCAGCGTTTAAATTTATCAGCCATTCCTTAGGCCATTATGCTATCTTTCCAAGATCTTCTTGAAGCCGAGCATAATCTACAAGAGGATTTGCATATAGTTTGGTGTCATCGGCAATGATACTAACTTTGCAATGTAGTTGGGAAGGTAGGTCAAAAGTATACAGAATGTATAATAACGGCCCTAGTACAGAGCCTTGTGGTACTCCACTATGTATATCTCTCTTTTTTCAGACAGGGTATCACCGATTTTCACACGAAAGGTCCTTTGGCGTAGGAAGGCTTCAATCCATGCAAGCAATTTACCACGAATGCTCACAAATTCAAGTTTTTGTAGAAGCCTCGTAATTGGAACCTTGTCGAACGCTTTTTCGTAGTCCAAATAAATAACATCAACTGGCTGGCGATTGTTGAGGCTATCCGTCCATGAAGACACACAAGATAGCAGGTTGGAAACTGTAGAGCGGCGTGGACAGAAGCCATGTTGTTGATCACCAATAACATTATGGTCATTTAGGAAAATCCTTATGTGTCTGACTATAATCTTCTCCATAATTTTACCGATCACACTTGTCAGGCTGATTGGTCTGTAATTGGCAGGATCCAACTTATTTCCCTTCTTAAAAATGGGTGTCACTGTAGCTGTTTTTCCACATAAACGGCAGCATTTCTTTTTCAAAAGAATTTTGCATTATGGTAGCTAAAGCCTCAGCCATGTTGCACCTTTGGAGAACGTTAACTGTGATTTCATCTGGGCCGGGCGCTGAGTCCTGCTTCAAGTCTTGGATGTATTTTTCAACATCATTCTTGGAGAATATTGGGTAATCTATAGACTCATTCACTCGAAAATCTCTGTTAAGTATTGGTAGGGAATCTTGTGGTTCCCTCTGATATACACTGGCGAACTGTTCCGCGAATGCTTCGGCGATATCCTTGGGTTTGGTCACAACAAACGGTCCCGCTTGTATTAGATTTTTTTCATGTGTCCTACGATTCCTTCGACATATATTTGTTAATTTATTGTTTAATTTGCGGTATTCTTTGTAGTCCTTTTCTAGTCCAGTTATAGTATATTTGTTCCATAGTAATAGTTTCTGTTTTATCAATTCCTGTGCCTCTACTCCTATCCATGGCTTATTTAGATTGTAGTGCCCTACAGTTTTTGGAATGTGTTCTTCAAGGGCGTTCTTGTACTCCATTACAAGGGTCTCGAACTGAGCATCTACACAGGGTATATGTTTCAGCCGCTCCGGCAATGACTTTAACATTTTCTGGATTCCATCATAATCAGCCTTTTTGTAGCTATATCTGAGCTGGGTCCCCTTTGGGCGAGCAACCTCCAGTTGAATGGTTGAAACCAAGCAAATATAGTCACTTTTTCCGATAGGTCCTTCATATTCAATTTGGGCTAAGAGTGTTTCATCATTAGTAAGTATTAAGTCGAGAATTGCTGGTCGATTTCCCTCACGGTATCTTGTTGGCTTATCAACTAATTGTTCCAGGTTACTAGACTTGAACCACTGCACAAAGTTGTCTTCTTTCGGTGTTAGGTAAGCACAGTTTTCTAGTGGCCACTTGACACCACGGTAGTTGAAATCACCCATAATGATCGTTGTTTGTGACTCTGATGCTATTCTAATTTGTTCCAGCAAAACATTATCTTGTTCTTAAGTTGATTCCTGGCCGCGATATACTCCACACAGCAGGAAACGTCTTAACCCCACCCTAACATCTAGCCATAGACACTCTGCAGACTGATGTTTAATGTTATAAACATTGTTTAATGTTGTTGTAACACAATTTGATCCGTTAATAGCATATATAGCCACCCCTCCACTTCTCTTCTCAATCCGGTCATCTCTGTAGATATCGTAACCAGGTAATTTTATCAATGAGTTTGGAATACTTGGTTTCAGCCATGTCTCCGTAATAATAATCAGAGTGGGTTTTATCAAGTTTACACGTGAAAGGAACAGGTCCAGCTTCGAGTAGACCGATTGAATGTTTGTATACAGTATTGTCATGGAATACAGTGTAGTTGAGTGTTTGTGAATATAATCAGATCCATTGTTTGTTGCGTTTGTCGTGTTATGTTGATTTTTTGTTGTAGCAGTAGGTAAAGTTAGTTTTTTTGGGTATTAACTTTAGTTATAGTTGGCTGGCCTCGTATGTACTTTATAGTAATTTCCTTTTCCCCGTTGTCGATCCGCGCTGCAAGTTCTTCGCGGAGATACTTAAGGTACTCACGTTGCATAGGAGTAAGATCCGCGGTGATGGATGATGGCTTCTTCAGCTTGGATTTTTTTTGTAGTATTTCCCGCGCATCATGTTTATTGTGCATAATTACCTTGAGCGGTCGTGGTCGACCTCCTGGACCTGATTTGCGAGCTCCTAGGCGGAAGGCCTTGATCCCTGCACATTTGACCTTGTCGGAGATTCCATTGAGCAACTTTGAACATTCCCCCAAATCATGATCTTTTCTCAGATCAGCCGAACCACTATCTGATTCAGGTATATCGTACACAATCAAATTAGTGGATCTGTTCTGCCTTTCAGAAATCTCCCGGATGGCCGATTCGGTCGCTAACATGTCCTGCCGCACACGAAGTTGTTTTACTTCTTGGGTTAGGTCATCCAGTTTTTGGATGATATTTGGCAATTGCACCATTGCTGTTTTACAATCTCCACATAAGAATGTCATCACACGAGCTACCGTTTTTAGTTCCAGTACCCTGACCTCAGTGGGAGACAAGCCATGACACTCTCCACAAAGTAGTTTCTTGCACAAGTCGCAAGTAACAATTAGCTTGGATTTATCATTTGCAATTTTGTTGCATTTGGAACATTTCTCATGTACCGCCTGGGTGGGAGTTTTTTTAATCTGGTTCATGATGAATTATTTCCGTAGGTAGGTAATTGTAAGGAAAGTAGGCGAATTTTTAAAAACCAAACTGGCAACACTATTTTAAGTGTCAACTTCACAAAATGTCACATAAATTTGTTTGAGGCGTAGAGGGAGTAAAACTATAGAGCAAAACACAGAGCACACATACAAGTTTTAAATGAAACAAACTTCGTAGCGACCATGGGTGAGAAAGAGATAGAGTAAACAGCAAAAGTGTAACTGCTTTTTTTTGTTTGCCCCCAGTGTCAAGTTGACGTTTTTGGGGGCAAACAAACGACAAGATTTTGAAAATTTTATCATATATAACGCTACGCTAGCCGTTTCGAAGAGCAACCGTGTATTTGTGAAATGATATATTAAAAGTGACCTAAATAGAGAAAGTATGGTGAATTGTAGTGTACTCGTATGCAGAAATCGTTAAGAAAGAGCTTTGGGGGAAGTTTCCTTTGATAGGTAAGTAATTATTGTGTTTCAATTATTGTTCAGCCCAAAGTTGCCTTATGTTGAGTATTTTAGTTAAGTTTCAACTAGTAGCTTTGCAACTAGTCCGTAAGAAAAGCAATTTAATAGAATTTTCTTTCCTAACCTAAAAAAACGAAGAGTAAAAAAATGTTGCCATCCGTTTATGTCGAAAATCCCGATCATTACTTGACCGTGTTGGCAGACGTTATAAGCGACCGTACGATGGGAAAATAAAAAGGAGTATTCCCTAAGAAGGCTGCTAAAAAACAGAACGTTTTCAAAACCTTTGTTTTATTACTTTAAAGTAAACAATCGATTAAACATAAACACACTATTTTTAGGTTTTTATTTATCCCCGTAAAGGGTTTTACTGTAATGTTAATATTATTGCTCTTGTTTGAGAAAAATCCACACAACACCCATAGCGCTTAATATGTTGTTTTGCCAAAAGTGTGCCGTTTAGAGTTTCATTGCTCAGCCTATTTTGGATCTTTGTTTTAATAAGATTGACTGAACTGAAGCAGCGTTCATTATCTGTGTCACAAAAACGAGTAACCGGTAACGTCGCACATTAGTTATATTTACCTTAAGGGTTGCTATTAGTAAGTAAAAGAATAAATAGTGACGTGCTATGTTGGTATTAGTACTTTGGTTGAATAAAATCTAAAAAAAGTCGTATGTTTACGTACGATTTCTGCCCCTTGATCGTACGAGTATATGCAACATAAATGTAAAACATCGTATGAATACGATTTAAATCGTATATCTAGCAACGCTGCGTGATCATTACTTAACTCGAAGTCCCAGACTTCGACGGCTTGTCCTTGTACAGATATTAAGTTACAAACGTAATCAAAATATATTATGAATCTTTAATACTTAATGTATCGTTATTAAAAATCAAATGTACCTAAAACTATAACCCGGGCTTGGCCCCTGCGGTGGAGTATGGCCTAACCTTTCTGCGATGCAGGACCCGTGCTCCAGAGTTATGGACATACAAGGGTTGATATCGAAATCTATAATAAAAACAATAGAGACAGAAACATTACGGCTACAGCACTGAATTATCAAATATAATATCCTGATGCTTTGTTAGATAGCTGCATCGCCTTCCTATGTGACTTGTTGCCCATATAATTTTTCAGCATTCATTCCACTCAGCAGAAAATGTGTCAACTCGAATTTATCGCAAGAACCCTTTCGGTGTTTTTGTGCATTCTGCCGCAAGCAATGTGCCCTTGAATTCAGTATAGAATTCAAATTTGAATTTGTATCAATGAATCTCGTACAATACCGTCTGGCCGCGATCGTTTATTAGGTAAACGTAATTACCTTATTTCCCTAATAAATAATCGACCCGTTCAATATACAACAGCTATGTATGAGTATCGCGAATAATAAGGAATACTAAAGTTATTACTTGTTATATTTTAATGTATTACAATATTTATTAATATTAGCAATGTTTCTTTTCCAGATATCTTCAAAATAGTTCTGTTCTGGAAAAATGGGTGCTAGCATTTAGAAGAGAGAACTGGTCACCTACATCAAATGCTCGAATATGCTCTCTACATTTCGACAAAATGTACATTTTGGTGGTCTGAGGTACCCTTCGAAAGATTTTTTATATGGTGAATTTTATATGAAAAAAACTTATTAATAAACAGTTTATGATTGTATTCCATTGGTGGTCCTAGATAGCGTCCCTAAGCGCCTTAACTTGTAAAATTTAAACGTGTAAAATAAAACGTATTTTTAATTATACAAAATGACAATTGTTTATAAAACGTTTGCTACGTTCTGCAAACAATTGTCAGACATGTATGATTAATAAAATTCAAAACTAAATCTGCATTTTTATTCATGGCCTATGAACGACTGAAATATTTTATCCCTCATTATGGCAATTCACTTTTACTGTGGCAACATTCACGCACACAAACAAATAATATTCACCGACGTGAAAACGGTTACATTGTGCCTTGATCTATAGTTCTACTCTATCTACGGTTTGAGGGTAGGCACTATTTTTATTTAGATGGTCTAATGTCAAACAATCAACAATTCCACACAATTCACGAACAAAACCACAGCATTTCCACCAGAAAACACTATCGCCGTTCCGGTATACACTAAGCTTCACACAAGAACACAATTCAATAACCAACAATGATTTTAAATCACAAAATCGATTTTAAAACTGCGAGCAAGTAGTTACTGTGACAAAGCTTGACAGCTCAAGCTTTGTCACAGTAACTACTTCGAATCAGTTGGAATGGAATGAGTATCATTTTAAAATATAAATATTACATAAGGCATTATGTAGATTATGTAGGCTGCTAAAGGAAATAGGACAAAAGACGTTTCTTGCACTATTTATTTTTATTTTAGTTTATTTCATGATAGGTATGGTAGTTTATCATGTTCTCAATATATTTGATTTATAATTGAGCAAAAAGTCACTAAGAAATATATTGTAATTTAAAAATTTCTTCCATTATCTATTATAACGGACCTCCATCATTTTATTTTATTATTTTATATCTGTTCACTAATTAATAGCGACAGAATTTGTTTTGTCTTTATATTAATTTTAAATAGGTTTATTTTATTTCAGTGTAACAATTTTTTCACAGGGCGGAGTTACATAATTTATTTTGGAGTCAATACTTTTCTAGTGATTCCCATTGTTGTATAATAGCTTTGAATTATTTTAGGCTTTATATAACAAAAAATAAAAATAAGAAGAATTTATAAATGCTTTCAATACATTTAATTGCATAAATACCGTTGAAATGCTTTGAGATGCTATAGTTCTGTGGTTTCTGTAGAGCTCACGCCTACAGTGGTTTATTTATTTATTTATTCATTCATTTATTATGTTCTCAATTTAATTTATTTTTCTTTTTTTCTCCAGGTAACCGAATATGACGATCTGCCGCATAAAATATGCTTCCGGTGCTCGGCCAAGGTAGAAGAACTCCACGACTTTGTTGAGAGATGTACAAGAACACAAGAAAACCTCCGCACATTACTAGGTAAAACTAAAAAGGAGCCTGCAGTTCCACCCAAGTCTAACACACGCAAAATATGGGAGGAGAAGCTCAACAAATCAAATATCTCCAATGAAGATATTTGCAATGCCGTCATAGAAAAAGCTATGGAAGGTATAACAAATTTACCTCTCAATCCTTTGCCTCTAGAAGATGATGGTCCTAAAAAGTCGGCTAAAACTACTGGAGAAGATTCTGAAAAAAGCGACGCAAGCAATAAGAGCGACAAGCCCATACTACCTACAGGAAAAAATTCTAAAAGGACGGTGGGTAAACTCACTATTACAAGGGCAAGTCGGCGACCTGCCTCAGAACCCAATGTCGAGCTAAATAAATCGGAACCCAAGGTTAAACCAAGTGCTGTAAGTACTAATAAGAGATCGGTAAAACCTGTTGATAGCCACGTAAAAGATACAGTAAAAGAGTCTAAAATAGAGGAGGAAACAAAACACATTGAATTGTCAAGTGACATAGATGATGCAAATAACTCTGATAGTGATGAAAGCGTAAATATTCCCATTAAAACCATTCAAGAGCAGAAACGGGAAGAGGCCAAGGAAAAGGAAGTGCCAAAGACTGAAGAGAATAGTAAACCATTTAATATTATGGATCATATCAGCATTATAAAAGTCAATGGTGTTGGCGTACTTTTTCAATGCAAACTCTGCAATCGTAACTTCCTCAAAAAAGATGTCGTTGAATCTCATGGCTGCGCCAAAACAGGTGTTCCTAAACTGGATTTCTTATCAACTGTTACCAATGTTGAACCGGTCCGGAATCCCATTTCTAGCGTTAAATACATCAATAATAAAGTGAACGTGGAACTTCCAAAAAAGAATCCTGACCCAGTTGAAACTCCCCCAGCTCCTGAAGTAAAGCAGAAGCCCAAAATTGGCCCAGCGAGTAAAGTGAAGAAGTCACAAAACCAAGATCCTTCAAGTTTCTTAGGCATGAAGGTGAAGCCTAGAGAAATGACACCACCACCAACTCCAGCAATTCCACCAGCGCCCACACCTCCTCCTCGATCCATCGCACCGGCAATCGAGGTCCCAGCTATACCCGGTACGAAAGCCCGCTACCGTCTAGTACCCGGACCAAACAATACGTTCACTCTTGTTGAAGACCAGATACCGGGAACCCCCCAAAAGCCAACTAAGACACCCGCCAAAGATATCACTGCCAACAACGAACGCAAGGAAGTTAGCGACTTAGACAAAAATATATTTCCAAAGCCTAAAAAAATTAAGGTTATAAAAAATTCCAAAACGGTGCTAAATCCAGTAACGTTAAATTCTAGTGCGGTGATCGACATTGAGGATGACCCAGTTGAGGAGGCGCCGTATCCAGTTGGATTTTTCACGGCACCAACAAAGGCGCCTACACCGCAGCCGACAGCACCAAAACCGGACACGCCTGCACCAGCGACGTTCACCACACCAGCCATGAAAAAGCAGTCTTACACTGTGGTACAGACGGGCAATCCAAGTAAACTGCTTATATCATCGAAACCACGACAACCACCCACGGAAGAAATGTCAAAAACTAGCAAAGGAAAACGCAAAGCACGAAATGATGACAATGAACACCAGATGAAGGCCAAAGAGCCCTATAATGTGACTATAGAGGATTCCACCCCAGCGAAGGATGCTTTTTTTACATTCATAAGCCTTGATCCGCTGTTGCAACCTTCGTACGTTCTCCCGACGGAAAACATTATACAGGAATCGCAGATTAGTACTTCTACGAACTCGGTCCCGGGCAGTTCCAAGTCTAAAGGCACTTATGAATGTGGCTTGTGCCCTGAAAAGTTCTCCAGGGAAAAGAAATTGCTGACGCATTTGCAAAGTCACTACAGCAAATTGGATGACGACCACGATGAAACTGTTAAATCAAACAGAAAGAGAACAAGAAAGTAAGGATCTAAGGTTTTAGTGTCTATTGTTGTATCGTATAATTTCTTCTTTCTGCCAGAACTATGAACTGTAGTGTTGGTACTAGTTTGGATATTTCTAAGACATTTTGTCTTTAATTGTATGTCGGGCGTCATTTACTGAATACCGAATAGTAATGTAAGAAATAAATGTGTATTTCAAAACTAAATACTTCGTTACAAGTTTGTGGTTGCTCTGAATTGGGAACTTCATAAAGTAAATACTTGACAATTTCTCGTTCTTTTTTGACAAATCTGAAGTAGCAATCAGAAAGTTAAATTCATAAACTCACGCCTGTCTCTCAGAGAGGAAGGTAGGTTGTATCAATTCAGAATCCGGCGGTCTGTCGACTCATCTATGATTTGAGTTTCGACTGGTGATGTACTTTGCAGTAGAGATTTATGGAATTCTGCGATTAATGGGTATTTGTGGACTAAATATCCGCGACCAATACCCACCGGCAAGGATTTCCATTGGGGATAGGTAAGTGGAATAACACACGGTACCAATTTTTTTAAATGCGTAGCTGGTTTGACCTGCAAATCGTGTCGATCTAAGGCAACAATGTGATGTTCAAAATGTCTGGCTCGTTTGAATTGTACTGTACTGATGAAATGTCGTCAAAGCCATTAATGAACTTTGAATACAGTCTTAGTCAGTTTTGCAAAGCTCTCGCGATTGGTATATTTCATTTCATCTAATTAGCAAAACAAAGACTTGAATTTTTAACAGGCTTTACAGTTTTTTTTTTTTACTTATATGGCTTACTGTGTTGTTTGGTAATTTTTTTCTTCATATGATATTTTTTCTTAACACACTAATACTTTTCTTAATTTTTTTGTTTCGCTCTCGTGTAACGCTTGGCGATGAAAACCCTGTAATATGTCCCTACTGCTGGGACACTTCTCTTCTTCTCTGGACTTCACTTCTCTTCTCTTCTTATCTCTTCTTCCTCTCTTCACTTCTCTTCTTATCTTAGACCATTCTCCACCACGGGGCCAAGACCGGGTTGGTGGAGCATTGGAAGACAGAGGCGGGCCTTTCTGTCAGAACCTTTCAAACCGCCCGTAAGGCTTCTGACATGACTTAACGACTGCAATTACATGACAGCTGGCACCAACGGCTTAGCGTGTCTTGCGAAGCACGGAAGCGCTCGGAAAAAATGCCACTAGCGGTAGTCACGGGACGGTCACCCACCCTGCACCTGACCGCGCCTGTTACTTAACTCAAGTGATTGATTCCAATCACTCAGTTCGACTAGGCTAAGAGCGCTTCTTAACACTAACACATTTCTTTATTTATTTTTTGGTTTCTCTCTCGTGTATAGTTAATGAAATGGCTTTTGCAACATTTCTTCCCTGAAGGGTCAAATGTTGTCCGATTGTGGCACACGTGTATCAAGGAGACTCTTCTAGTCTCTCTTTTGCTTACCATAAAATCGACTTATTTGATGAAATGCAATTTTATTAGTATGATTGTCTGTCTGACTTCTACATAATCTTGAAAAGATAATGAAATGATCCGTTTTCAGCACAAATTCACAAAGCAATTCATAGTACAAAACAAAAGAACTGGAATTTGCTCAGCGCAGATTCATTTTCTTCTTCTTTTCGTGTCAGCGATTTGACTAGTTTATATTTTTCCTGCCCAATAGTTGGCTACTGCAATGGCAGCAGCGTTGGCCTCTGTTAGGTCCTCCAGAGTGCAGGTGTGAGGGCACAATGGACATTGGAGCAGGTGCACCATGGATTGCGATGAGGCTCCACAATCACATTGCTCCTCCGTTGGTGCAATATAACCCCACCTGCTTAGGTTTTGCCTGC
Source organism: Yponomeuta sedellus (assembly GCA_934045075.1). Taxonomy (NCBI): domain Eukaryota; kingdom Metazoa; phylum Arthropoda; class Insecta; order Lepidoptera; family Yponomeutidae; genus Yponomeuta; species Yponomeuta sedellus. Next base: position 1,061,974 of record OW203739.1, read on the forward strand.
AGTGACCTACTTGGGTCCGGAGTCGTTTGAGTGGCTGCCACGTAGGCCATTGCAGATCGGAACCCGTTGGGAGCCTCTCTTGGGGGTTTACAAAGATTAATTTTGACAGCCGTATTCTACTCGTAGTTCTTCTGTGGCCACGCCCGTAAGCGCCATCTGTGAAATGCTTTGAGAATTTGGGCCGAAAACGGCTCATTGTACAACTTGTGGCGTTAAATTAGTCTTATTTGGAGAGACCGGATTATAGGCAACATAAAAAGTTCGAAATATCTTAAAAGATATTAGGTATAAATGCAATTACCCGTGACTAGGGCAACATACATTTAATTTGCATTATAGTCCGGCCTCTATTTGTTTGTAATCATATTTTGTGTCAGTGTTTATGAGAATCACAAATATCTTAGTTAATAGTTGTAAGCAAAAATAGCAATTAATGTGTACAGTGCCCCAGTATTAAACCATAATGTGAAAAATATAGATCCTACCTACGTACCTAAACATAGAAACAATACTTTAATGGTTCATCCATATCCAAATAATTCCGAAAGTACTGATGCCTCGGAACGTTCTCACTCGTTGATAATGCCATGGAAATGCAGTGATCAGTTTTAAACAGTTCTGCCAATCAACGTCAATCATCATTAATATCATAGCCCTTTGCGTTCTGTTGCTGAATATTAAACAGTGCCGAGCTACACTTAATGGAATTACTAGATAGTCCTATTTGGGAGCGGCAGTAGAACTACGATGTATAATAATATGAGAATACAATTATATTAATTACTTGCTGACCCAGCGAACTTCGTACCGCCTAACAGTCGATTGTTAGGATTGTATTCTGATAGGCTTAGTATTGTGAACCTTATCCAAAATGGCACCCAAGTTCATGTCGTGTATTAAGCGCACCAATTCCTCAACGATTCCAATCGTCTGTCAAACATTAATTCCTGTCGCAAACGTCTGGATTTGCTGTTATTACGTCTGGTATCAGTCTCGCTTGCACATTCTCACATGATTAATGTGTGTACATCTGTATAAATAAAAATCAAAGTCCTTACTGACTGACTCACTCATCAACGCCCAGCCAAGCTGTTGTACCTAGGATGCTGAAATTTTGCACAGAGGGTCTATATATAATGTAGGCAAGGAATAAGACCGGATTTTTTTAAATTCTCCCCCTAAGAGGGCGAAAAGGGTTGCCAAAATTTGTATGGAAGGTATAAAGAATGTTGTCTAATTTTCTTGAAACTTAAATTAAATACTCTTCAACACAATTGATTGAACACGTGTTTCGCCGTTTTCCTAAATTTAACTCGAGGGATTGAAAGGGGTTGCAAAAAAAGTCCACGGAGCCGCGGGAGAAAGCTAGTAATTTATAATTCTGGTAATTATGGTCTGAGCGATTAAATTACGGGCATTTTTTACAGTAATAAAATATATAATGAATAACTGCCATGCCACACAACCAACTGTCCCGGTCTCAAACTAGGATACCCTGTACTGTGGTAACAAGACAAGAACATCAGGAACATGGAAATAAACCCAGGCTGAGTTCATTTGTACAAATGTACTGCGCCCCCCAATACACCGCTTTTCTCGTACCGCACCCAGAGGCGGTGGTAAAATGCGTGGCCGAGACGGTTGCCAGATGTATAGTAATAGCAGTCTTACGTGGAATTAATCACCCACTCTCCTTCCACGAGTCCACTTAGGGCGAGGACAGGGCGGACATCTTCTTCTTCTTCAGGCTATATTAGTCCACTGCTGGACATAGCCCTCCCCTAATGAGCGCCATAGCGCATAATCCGCACGCTGGGTATGCGGGTTGGAGACCGCAGTTTGGTGGAATTGTACTGTAAAGGGCCCTGCTGCCCACCCCCCGGTTTGTGTCCCTTAGTCGCCGTCGCGGACATGCGGCGCCCTTGACTTTCATATTAAATATCCTGAGGCGATGCGATGGGACATAGATGACACGAAGCGAGGGTGGGATCTCTACAGAACGCGTCGCGTCGCGTCTGCCCTGTCCACACCTTTTTATATTAGTGTCGTACGCGCCTTGCGCACTTGTGATGTCGTTGTTTCTGGTTCCCACGACACAGGGTATCCTAGTGTGGGGTCAGAAGCAATGTAAAATTTTATGAATTTTTCTTGTCATATTTGTTTTAAGGCGCTGGAGGGCGCTAATTAGCGCCACCAATGAAATAAAATCATAACTTTTCTTATAATCCGTTTTTTTTTTTTTTCAAAAAGTAAACACCAAAGTTCTTAATATCAGTGATAACTATTTTTAGAACATACCGCCTAGAACTAAGTCTCAAGGCCGTGGCGGAAATCGATTAAAGTCGTAGGTTATTTATCCTAGGGTCAACAACCTAGATACTAGTTTCTAGACTAGGATGTTCTAATAGTTGTGATAGTGGTTAAGATTTTTGATTACCTACTTTTTTTTTTTTTAAGGACATCAACAGCGAATCTATAAAACAAGTTATGATTTTTATGACATTGGTGGCGCTAGTAAGCACCCCCTAGCGCCTTAAGCTGCATGTCTGTGTCACACTAGTGTGTACATGGTCACATTTAAAATGCGTAATCCCTGAGACATCCCAATTAGAATTTGTCTTACAACGAATTTTGTTTCTTAAGTTTTTTCACAGTCGTCGTCAGGCTATACTAGTCCACTGCTGGACATATCCCTCCCCTAAAGAGCGCCACGTTGTGCTATCATAGGGGGTAATGCCCATAATCCCCACGCTGGGCATTACATTTTTTCACAGATCAACAGTATATTATTTCAATTTCTTCTTCTTCAGGCTATACTAGTTCACTGCTGGACACAGCCTTCTCTTATTGACCGCCATAGCGCCCTGTCTTCAGCTTGCAGCATCCAGCATTTGCCTGCCTTTTTCAATTGAATTATCTCAATTTTATTTTAAAAGCAGTACAGAAGTAATATTTTTTTTATTGAAAAACATACGTTACCTCACGCCTGTATCCCAGAGGGGTTGGCGGAGATCAGAGACTGCCACTTACCGTGATCCTGACAGATTACCTTCGCTTCATTAACTTTCATAATTCGTTGCATGCAGGCACGCCGGTTCCGGGTACTTTTTATGTGCCCCTTTGCTAATACATCCCCTATTTGGTCGATGTATGTCCGCCTGGGATGTCCCTTACCAGCCCTTCTACTCACATTCGCAGTTTATATTTGTTTCGTCAATCTTTCTTCCTTCATCCTCCCTCTCCACATGTCCAAACCAACTCAACATTTCTTTCTCGATTCTAGTCACTACATCCTCTTTTAGTCCACAACGTTCTCTAATCAGACTATTGCGTATCCAGTCATTCAAAGTAACACTACACATACTTCTCAAGGACCTCATTTCTACTGCATTAATTCTACTTGCTTCTTTTGCCACACCCAAGTTTCGGTACCATACCTACTTAAGTGTTGGGACCAGCACACCGTTATGAATAGCCAACCTAGCTCTTTTGGAGATGTTTCGGCTGCACACAATGGAATGAAAAAAAATTCTTGAAAAAATATACAAAAAAAACAATCCTTACAACAAAAGTTGTAGTAAATGATGACACCAATTGATGTGACAATTCCTGTATTCCAGCATTTTTAGTTTAACCTATATATTTCCTGTTGGACCTTCTCAGACTCTGGCAGATAATACCTGTATTATGTGTTATTAAAACTCATCAGAAAAATGAGGCATTTGCAGCGATTGGATAAGGCTTTATATTAGTAAAAAGTCAGTTGTTGAGAGCTTAATAAAATATGGGCCCGCTTTTTAGTTAGACAACATAATTATGATTGATATGAATATATAAGTAAAGAAATGTTGTGTCTCGTTCCTTGTATAATGATTTAATTTTAATTATAATTAAATTTAACTGAAATAATTTGTAGTTAAACCTACCATGTAAGGTACTCTCTACGCTCTAGATTATTTTTTAAATAAACGTTTTAAGCTGAAAAACTTGTTACATATTTGCCATTTCATTCCACTGTAGAAAAAAATCTACTTTTATCAAGTTTAACTCTTACGGTCTTGTAAGTTGATTCCGCTAAAATATTCTTAAGATAGAGTTAATACCTTTTATAAAGCGGCTTTAACTCCGTCTTAAAATTGTTTCAATGGAATCAACTTTTTAACCAATAAGACCGATAGGGTTCAAATAAATAAATATTCATGCTCATATTACACAGATCTCGTTAGCCCTATACTAAGTACAACTAAATGACTTGTGTTATAGGAGCCAACTCGACGATAGATTTAATACAATAAATAGATAAAATCCAAGACCCGAGACAAACACGAAAAGTTAGTTTCCTAGTTTGACCCGGCCGGAGATCGAACCCGTGACCTTCGGTTTTACAGTCAGCGTGCCAAACCACTGCGCCACCGAGGCCGTCGACATAATCGCCTAATACGAGTCGGGATGCGAGCATGCAATCTTTGTTTTACTAATTCGTTCGCGTGGTCTTTAATAAGCCAATGTAGCCCTTGGGACGTATTGGCCTTTGCATCTACGTAATTAGATGATTTATACAGCGTCCAGTGGTATCTTCACGGTGAAGAGACTCTCCTACACTTCAGTGCCTGGGATTTTTAGGTTAGGCTTGCCCAGCACTCATCCGGACAGCTTATTCGGCCTAGCCCACATTAAAGACTAGTCAATACGCGAGGAGCTAATCAAGCTTGGTTGGTGTGACGTATCGAGGCTACATTATTATATTATGTAGTTTTAGAGACTAGGTACCTACATCTATCAACCCTTATATGTTCCCACTGCTAGAGCACCCATCTTAGTGTGAGTGAAGATACCACTGGACGCTGTATAAATCATCTCATTAAGTAGATGCAAAAAGGCCAAAGGCTAGAGCACGGGTCTTCCTGCGTCGCAGGAAGGTTAGGCCATACTTTTGGTACCTAATAAACGTTTTTCATTTCATTTCACTCCATCACGGGGGCCAAGGCCGGGTTGGTGGAGGATGTCAGAATTTATCAAACCGCCCACAAGGCGTCTGACATGGCTTGACGACTGCCATTACATGACAGCCGGCACCATAGGCTTAACGTGCCTTGCGAAGCACGGAAGCGCTCGGAAAAAATGCCACAAGCGGTACTTACCGTACATCCTGCAGCCGCGCCTGTTGTTGTTTAACATAAGTGATTGATTCCAATCACTCGCTTCGACTAGGCCACGAGCGCTTCTAACATTAAACTTATTGACTCTATATTCCTCTTCATAATATTTGTGGTGTAGACAGCTCTGGGTGGCATTTGCCACCTCCACGGAGGCGGCGCCCCCAGAGAGCGATTTTTTGCTGTATCGGAACAATAAACAAATTATAATAGGATGTTGATAATTTACTTCTCAATTAATTTGAGTCTCTAAAATGCATAGTTTACTATGTATTGTTTACAATAGAGTCAAATTTGTCCGGTAATGGTCCTTGCGATCGATCGTCCTACATCGATATTAATCCTTGTATGTCCCCACTGTTGGGGGCACGGCTCTTCCTGCATCGCAGGAAGGTTAGGCCAGCACGGGAGCCAAGTCCGGGTTGGTGGAGGATTGTAAGGCAGTGGCGGGACTTACTGTCAGAAGTTATCAAGCCGCCCATAAGGCCTCTGACATGGCTTAACGATTACCATTACATGACAGCCGGCACCATCGGCTTAACGTGCCATGCGGTGTACGCATGGTTACAGTAATACGAAATTAAACATACAAGTTACAGACTAACATAATATGTATAGATTAAATTCATCTTTGAAGATACCACTAACATTGGGAAGGCTTTAAATGAAAGTCCGATGCGTTCAAGATTATTCATTTATTGATTTATAAAGAACAGTTAGCCATATACACAGTAAACACATAATAAGTATGTCCACATACGAAGTCGGCCACCAAAAGCCCAGTAGCCACTATATAGTAGATATTTACTCCATGAGATCTGACGCAAGTTCAAAAATTAACTTTTAAATATATATTCTTACACGCTTTAACATTGATATGTATTTTTTAGAAAATCTTTTACGTCTAGTATTACAGATACCTATAGCTACAATATGAGAATATTTTGAGATTTTAAAAATAGACACTGATCGTTTTTTTTTCACCTACTAAGAAGTATAGTATGAGTTTTATTTATCGTGAGATGTCGGAGGAAATATTGTTTTTAGGGGTTTTATTCAACTTCTGACAAATACAGGCTTCACGTCCAACCATACATTTCGTCGTAACTTGTTATGTGGGTACAGCATCTTAGATAATAACGTCACATCGTAATAATAATTCGTTGTCTATCTAGCCCGCATTTGACAAAAGTTTTTTAACATGTAGAGATACGCATTGAAATTAAAACACACAACTTTGCGAAACATCAATAACTAAGGATACTTCAACGCCGATTTGTTAGAGAAGTTAAGAGTTTCTAATTCGAAAACGTAGCTTATAGCAGCTATTCAACGTTTTTTATCTATAAATACCTAACATTTAATCACATAATTTTGATATGTATCGGGTTTTGTGCTCAGCACCTTTATAAGTAGATAGGTATTAAAAATTTTAATAGGGTGAAGAGAACGTTAATATTGTATGTAGCTACAAATGTATCACTACAAAAAGATGTCTTAGGTTAGTCATCAAACGCTATAATACCGATCATATTAAAATATTGTACTTTTATTCACTACGAATTACAATCTATGATATGTGGTTCACCTATACGATACCTACGTTTAAGTTTACAATGATATGTATCCATGGTCCTACTCTGGATTTTACCAAAAAGCCAGATATAAAGCGCATGCATTCTTTCAACAATTCTTCTCAAATTGTTTTAATCTAATAACACTTCATTGAAATTAAATCCAACGCGATGCTTTATATCTCGCTTGGATTGGACGTTCGCGATATTCAAGGAGTCGCCTCTGACTCAGATTGGGTATAAATAATATTCTAAGTATTCATAAAGGAGCTCTCATACAAAACTCTTCCACTCGCGCAACCGTAGGGTCTTAACTGCCATAGTTTATCACCAAGGACTGTTGGGAAGCATTAAGATAATTACTATTATCATCATAATGCATTTACCCAAAGAGAGACGCGATACTCAACCCTTGCAAAAAGCTATAGCGGGATTACACAGATGGTTTTCTCTAAACACAATTACAGGTTCGTAACCTAGTAAAACAACTGTTTTACAAAAATATATATCTATCACGAGGATGTTAATAGAAAATAAACAGCTACCTCTGATTTGAATCGCGGATTGAAGCCAGTCGTTTAGTTCGGATTCAAGTCTACGTGGCCGGTTGTAGAATGTTTGAATCGCGATCAAGAAACCAGTCACTTCGCATAGCAACCAAAACCACTTTCATTCACGGGATACAACAAAACGTCTAACAAAGAACAGATTACTTTCTGTACTTCATGGAGTCGTACGGAAGGTAACTGTAAAAAGAAGAGCTGAGGGGTGCAATTTGGACGACTTGGTAATAATCAGAGGCTGACTCCGGCGCTATTCAGTCCAGGAATCCGGTGTTCACCAGCTTCTCGAGGAAAAACTTGACGTCGCCGAGCTCGGAGTCTTTGATCCCGAGGGACTTCAGCATGCCCAGGTCTCCGTTCTCGACCGCCATGAAGACGGAGCGCAGGTGCTCCAGGTCTGACCTCATCAGGTGTAGGGCGGCGCCGAAGTCTTCGATCGTTTGGGATTCTGCAAGAGGTAAGGTTTGATGTTGGTTTGGTTCACGGAACAGACTTGCGTAGTGCGGGGCCGCAGTGCGATATAGGTTGCATTAAATCGACTGTTTCCTATATTGATAGTTACAAATCTCCCTTCTTCTTTTTCTTCAGGCTATATTATGTAGTCCACTGCTGGACATAGCCCTCCCCTAATGAGCGCCATAGCGCCCTGTCTTCAGCTTGCCGCATCCAATTGCTTTTGTCATTACGTACGTCCTATAACACATATCTGTGCTCTAAACATAGGTATAGGTACCTAAGTTAGGTGAGTCAACTCCTATCTACACTACTCATGATTATTAGGTAATAGGTACATAGAGAGTGGGCCATTTTAGCATAACTGCTTCAAAGTCGTAGATTCTTGGACCTAGGTCCTTGTCAGTAGGTTCTAAAAAGAGCTTATATATTTATATCCGTCGTTCTAATTTCCTTCGGCAACTTTCCATCGTAAGGTTGCCCGGAAGAAATGGCTTTCAGCAATAAGGCAGCCAATTCTATATTATGTACATTTGTATTTATTTTGTATTTTTTGATTTTTCCAGTGTACAATAAAGAATATTCTTATCTTATCTTTAAATATATTTGTTCCATTGGTAGCGTTAGTTGGCACCGCGTAGCGCTTTGAGATAACCCTTGTATGTCCCCACTGAATGAATAAAGAATATAGAATATTCTTAATTGTACACAGAAATTACAGTAACAGAAATTATATAAAAATATAGTACAAATGGCGACCTTTATTACTAAAAGCAATTTCTTCCAGGGAACCATAGACGGAGACAAGGAAGAAATTAGAGACGGGTAGTGGATGCAATACAGAAATATTGAAATAAGGAATTCAACGAAATTTATATAAACGTACTTAAACCACATACATAAATAATTAACATAACATAACATTTACATACTGGCACATACATTGCTTCTGGCCCCACACTAGGATACCCTGTGTCGTGGGAACCAGAAACAACGACATCACAAACATGTAAACATCCAAGACCTGGGGTTTTTTTTTTGTTCCCAGCCGGGATTCGAACCCGGAACCTCTTGCATGGTAGGCAGACTAAATGAATAAATAATTAAGATATACATACAAACTAATAATTAAATTATAATATACCTAGAAACTTCCTTTACGTAACCGGTCGAAGAGTAATCCTAATCATGTGATACTTCTGTGCTTTGCAAGGCATGTCAAGCCGTTGGTGCCAGCTGTCACGTAATGGCAGTCGTTAAGCCATATCAGAGGCCTTACGAGCGCTTGATAACTTCTGACAGTAAGCGCCGCCGCTGTCTTACAAGCCTCCACCAACCCGGACTCGGTCGCCGGGGTGGAGTATGCCCTAACCTTCCTGCGATGCAGGAAGAGACCCGTGCCTCAGCAGTGGGGACACCTACAAGTACACAGGGTTGATATAGATATCAATCAAAACTATGCTGTTGAACGTACCCGATAGAGCAATAGCAACCTTCTCCACGCCACCGAGCGGCTCCAGGGCGTCGCGAGCCTTGCTGCCGAAGAGTTTCTCCAGATAATTGGGTCCGTGCGACGCCAGAAGTGACTGCAGGAACGACGCCGTCTCCTCCACCGGGGGACGCTTGGCTGTGGATAAGAGAAACAAAAGATTTCAACCTTATCACTTTCTAAATAAAGTCCAAAACCCATGAAAAATCTATGCTACCTCTGCCCATTATAGAGTTAAGGCTGCTGTGGCGGTAGTTAGATAGACCTGTGATTTTTGAACTAAAACTTTCGTAAGCACAACACATTGTAGACTTTTAGACCTGATATTTCCACACTTAGATAGATAGAGATAGAGAACACTTTATTGCACAAACAGAGAAAAAGAAAATAAACCATGATTTCTTAAATCTAAGTAATGTTATACAATTGGCCTCATAGTTGGGCCATTGTACGCAACAGGCGCTGAGGTTTGTTACCACTATCTTCAGACACTAGCGTTTCATTGCAATGTTTTCCTTCACAGTTAGCGAGTGGTATTGTTAGTATAACTTCACAAATTTACACACCTAACTTAGAAAACAACGTCGTTGGTTCATGCCGGAATACGAACCTGCGGCTCCCGGATTGGGAAGCCGGCATTCTACCGCTCTGCTTCCACTGCTCTTCCTGCTGTGACGTATGACATACTGTATCCCATCCACAATGTAACATTTTTTTGTGATTGAAATTAAACTTATCCCGTCTGCACAAATTCGAACCGTCTGCCAAAATGAAAGTTATTGCGGTTGCTTTTTCCTTTCCTTAATCATAAAAGTTATGTTATGACCCGTGCCCCAACAGTGGGGACATACAAGGGTTGATATCGATATAGAATCATAAAAGCGGTGGTAGCAGAGCGGTAAAACGTCGGATTCTCATTCGGGAGGTCGTGAGTTCGAATCCCGGCATGTTCTAATGACTTTATGTCTTTAGTTATGTACATTTTTGAAGTTAAAGCAGCGATACCGTGAACTCGTGAAGGAAAACATCGTGAGGTTACCCGGAATTGGTTGGTTCGGCACGTATTGACTTGTATTTCCTATTAGCTAGGCCGACTAAGCTGACAGGATAGTATAGGTGCTGGGCAAGCCTACATCATCTAAAACAATTTCCAAGGCACTGCAGCGTGAGAGTGGTCTCTTCAACCATCTAGTATGAGTGATGACGGTGAAATTGGACGCTGTCTAAATCAATGTTCCAAAAACGCTCAGTAAAATTGTCTGTGATGAGGATCCTAGACTATTTTACTGACCGTTTTTGGAATTTTTCTTTCCTTTCTTATTTATATTTCTTAGAAGCATGTTTTTTATAAAATAAGTGTGTTAAATTGTAAGTCAGTTTCTGCGCTGCTTCGCATGAAAGTTAAGCACCTACGTAGGTACCTATTTCATTATTCAGAATTCGCATGAAATTACCTACAACTAAAATCGTGGATACCTTATTTAGGTAACTCGGTAGGTACCTAAGTATACATACAAAAGAAACTCGACAAAAGGGCAAAAAGTTTGTAATCTCGAGATTTCTTGAAGCAACAGGCCCGGGGGCCCTTTATTAGAACAATTGTGAAGGGCCTGCTTGAGTGAAACAGTGACTTTTATTCCCTACGATTTTCATGTAGGGCGTTTTGCGAGGCAAATTGTTTTGTGTAAGTGCCTACCGACCTTGGCAACAGAGTGAGGGTAAAGGTGGGTACTGAGCAACGTTACGAGGTGTAATGTAACATTCGCTGTTATAAAGTAACATTCGCTGTTATAATGCAACATTCGCTGTCATAATGTAACATTCGCTGTCATTTGCCGTCATAATGTAACATTCGCTGTCATAATGTAACATTTGTCGTCATAATGTAGCATTCGCCGCATGACTGCGACTGACAGCATGTATGCTCGATGTGTAACATGTTACATTATACCCCCTAACGTTGGTCAGAACCCACCTTAAGACTGCAACTTTAAGATTTGAACAGTTAATTACCTACTGGCAAAAGTAATGTAGGTACATACTTCGTTTTAGTAATAAGTACTACTTTTTTAAAAACCTATTTAGAGGCTGAAAATTCCGCCCATGCCGGGGCTCGAACCCGCTGGCTAACCATACCACGCTAAATAGGTTTTAAAAAAAATGTCCTGAGCACGAGTTATGTAGTGCAACAAAAAGAATATAATTAAGTATAACTTTGCTAATTCAAAATATTATTTTCTTCCAGAACATCTTAGTGCCTTAAGTAAAAATGTCCGGCCTTTTAGAGCGCCATCATCATCAACCCATTACGTACCCACCGAGGAGCACGGGTCTCTTCCCTCAGGAAGGTATAGGAAATACTCAACCACGGTTGCCAAGTCCGGCTTTTCTAGCTTTGGCGCTAGCCACCCTATTACTGGCTTTAATTTTGAAATAATAACGAGGAAAAGGTGATATTAAATGCATATTACATGCGCTCCACGTCGCCCGTAGCAAATTATCCACCTCTCGGGAGAGTTTCTGGCGCATTTTTGAGCTCAATTGTAAATTGCAAGGCGAAATAGCCGCTTTGAGCGAGATCGAGGGAGGTTGTGAGGGCGTTATTTTTTTAAACAAGAATTCCTTTGTACCTAGTTATGTAGGTACGTAAGCACTTACTTACTTTGTGTCGGTACAGTAGACATAACATTCATGTTGGTCAACATATTACTTTTTAAAAACCTACCTATTTAGAGACATGTACGAAATTTCACTGATGACGGTAAGTCGCCCATTAGCTCAGTTGGGAGAGCGCTGGCACGGTAAGCCAGAGGTCGCGGGTTCGAGTCCCGGATTTTTAGCCTCATTAAAAAAAAATTAACATAGTAGTGTATTTTTTTATGCACTAACTCGTGCTAAGGACAATTTAAAAACTTATTTAGAGGCTAAAAATTCCACCCATGCCGGGACTCGAACTCGCGACCTCTGGCTATCCGTGCCAGCGCTCTTTCCAACTGAGCTAATGGGCAGCCCCGAGTACCTACTTTGCAGTTAGGTTTTTTTTTTAGGTTTCGTGTTTTGGCTGGTAAACGTGTTCACTTCTCAACGTAAACCATTACAACTCGCACTCAGCAATTTTAATTTCCATACTTGTCGCTAGGTGGCGCTTCCTCAATGCCATAGAAATATGAGTTTACGTTAACGCGATCGAGTAGTTAAAAAACTCGCACTAAGCACTCTGGTAAAAAGGTCGTGAGGTCGTGCCGCCTACGCATCGGTCAGCCTCGATAGCCGTCGCGCGGAATCCATTTTTTCAGTAACCAATATTTTCTCTTCGCGCTTTTCTTTACGCCTCAGTGCCTACCTGCAGTGCACAGCTTGGAGTCCTCGTCGTATCCGTCAATGCAGTCGGGAGCGCCGTCGCAGAGGTACTGGATCGAGATGCAGTTGCCGTCCACGGGACATTTGAAGGGCTCGTAGGGGTGGCAGTATTCTGAAACAAGCGGAAACAAAATTCAACTTTCTATGAGTTCTATTAAGGGCTTCGAAAAGACTAAGGTTGGAGGTTTTTTGTGCATTTCTCCAAAATGATCTAGATGTTGAAACGGACACCTAATTTAACGTGTAACGTTAAATAAAAAATAATAAATATTCATGGACATATTACACGGATCTCGTTAACCCCATACTAAGTACAGCTAAATGACTTGTGCTACAGGTGCTAATCCGACATAGATTTCATACAATAAATACATTGAATACATCCAAGACCCGAGACAAACTAGAAAAGTTTATTTCCTAGTTTGACCCGGCCGGGGATCGAACCCGTGACCTTCGGTTTAACAGTCAGCGTGCCAAACCGCTGCACCAGCGAGGCCTTCTAAATAAGTGTAAGTCAATCAATAAGTCACAGTTTCTGTGTAATTTTGAATAAAATACTTTAAGTTGATTGTCACTCTGTAGTAATATCGTGATACCGCTGCTTTGTATTGTACTAGGCAAACAGTGGGACAATATCCGGTAGATAACTTGAACAATCGATCGATATCAACCCTTGTATATCCCCACTGCTGGGGCACGGGTCTCTTCCTGCATCGCAGGAAGGTTAGGCCATACTCCACCACGGGGGCCAACTCCGGGTTGGTGGAGGTGAAATATGATAATCTTGGGTCGTGGGTTTGAAGGGGTTGCTTGATGTAAAATTCAGCTTTAAGTTAACATGTTTATTTGCTAACCTCGTATAAATGAACCGAGTATAAATGAAACAAGGTATTTTAAATAAAACTTATTGCTAACTAAACACTACGAATATGTGTCACACAAACACTACTGTGTACGTCTAATACATTGACATCGTTTACGTTGATGTCACCATATTTCATCTCCCCTTCAAAGACCCTTCATCACCGGGCTCTTTAAAAAAAAATGTGAGGTATGGTAACACTTCACATTTTTAGACATATACACAGTTAATTTATATAAAGGTTTAGGTTTAGCTCCATTTTTATCATTAATTATTACTATTGTAAATATTTAAGCTATCATAATGTTTGTATAATATATAATATGATTTATATAAATAAAAATTAAAATATTTTACGGTTTTCTTAGAATCTAAATTTATCTATCTTAAATATTTCATTTTACATTAGTCTTAAATATTTCATTTTACAAATAACTTCGTATTATTTTTATGTGTAATATATTCTTTATTATTTTTAACTATTTTTATATTTTGTTCCATATCCTCGATAACTTTATATGGTCCTAAATAAACTCTATCTAACTTATCACCAATTTGGTTTCTAATTAAAATTAAATCATCCTTTTTATATTTTATCGGATTTGCCTTTCGGTCAAAATTAAATTTTCTCAGCTCCTTGCTTTGTAACCAATTGGGCTCTCTGAAGTCTATATTTGAGTACGAATATGTGTCACACAAACACTACTGTGTACGTCTAATACAATGACATCGTTTACGTTGATGTCAGCATACTTTAGAGGATTGTAAGACAGTGGTGGGCCTTACTGTCAGAAGTTATCAAGCCGCAATAAGGCTTCTGACATGGCTTAACGACTGCCATTATATGACAGCCGGCACCAACGGCTTAACGTGCCTTAAAAAGCACGGAAGCGCTCGGAAAAATGCCACTAGCGGTAGTCACGGAACGCCCACACATCCTGTACCTGACCGCGCCTGTTGTTGCTTAACCAAGTGATTGATTCCAAAGTGATTGATTCCAATCACTTGGTTCGCCTAGGCCACGAGCGCTTCCCTAGGCCACGAGCGCTTCCGAGAACTTGAACAAAAGTCCGTGCAATCAGGATGAGCTTGCGATTTATATTTTTTTTATTAAGTTTATTATTTCATTTAACAAACGCCCGCAGAACCAAGTCACATCCTGCGTCTCCTGCCAACTAGAACCGACGTCCCTGCGAAATCAAAGTCATTTGTTCAAGTCATTTGTCGGGCATTGTACTAGATAAAACGGTTAGGTGCCTTGGGTGGCTCAAAATTCATGCTTGGTTTTGCTGACTCTTCCTACTACGCCCAAAACATACAACTCTATGGTCAACTGTCATGACTGCAATCTATTATTTAGAAACAGTTTGACGTGTAACAAAAGCATTTATAAAAACCTATTCAGGCTAAAAATTCCACCCATGCCGGGACTCGAACCCGCGACCTCTGGCTAACCGTGCCAGCGCTCTCTCAACTGAGCTAATGGGCGACTTATTAGTGAAATGTCAAATCTCTTTACAATACTCTCTGTATTACGTACAGGCAGCAACATCTGGCTGAAGTAATGTGCATCACTTGCAGCCCCGAGTACCTACTTTGCAGTTTTTTATTATTTTTTAAAATTGTCCTTAGCACGGGTTAGTGCATTAAAAATTATATAAAATAAACGAGTAAAATCCTTATAAAAACAGTTTTTATTAAAATAATTGTCGGGACTGCAGCATGTTTCGTGATAGTGACTGTCTCTTGTGCCAGATTTATTTTTATTTTTTATGTAGCCTATAAACGCCACACTGCAGGGCACAGGCCTTCTCTCGGAGAGAGAGTATGGGCTTAATTACCACGCGTGCCCACCATGGTTTGGCAATATTGAAGCGCTGAGGTATTTGGCTGAAATAATTTGCATCACTTGCAGCCCCGAGTACCTACTTTGCAGTTAGGTTTTACATCGGAATGATATCGCTGTACCCACATGATTATATTCTTTTTGATGCACTAACCCGTGCTAAGGACAATTTCAGAAACCTATTTCAAGGCTAAAAATTTCACCCATACCGGGACTCGAACCCGCGACCTCTAAGTCAACCGGTTAATACATCTTTTACTGTAAGCATTTGTTTTACAAGAACAAGTCACTCACACACACTAACTTACCAAGCTCTCTCGGAAAATTTAATTTAACTAAGTATCTTAGATAGATACTCGTAAAACTGCTCATACGTTACTAATTTCGTGAGAGCGAGCTTGCTACATAAAATATAAAGCATAGAGCTAAAATTCCAATCAAGTTCTGAGGCAGACTGGAAATTAATTTCCTTGTGCGCGGTCTTTTGTATAGATTATACATACACGTAAGTAATTGGTTTTTTCAAGAATCCCTACGCCCATCATGAGTTCTATACCTACTTAAATTCACGCTGGGAATCCGGCTTCTGACTGCCAGTCAGATGCCAACCCTTATATGTCCCCACTGCTGGGGCACGGGTCTCTTCCTGTATCGCAGGAAGGTTAGGCCCTCCACCACAGGGGCCAAGTCCGGGTTGGTGGAGGATTATAGGGCAGTGGCGGCCTTACTGTCAGAGGTTATGAAGCCGCCTATAAGGCCTCTGACGTGGCTTAACGACTGTCATTACATGACAGCCGGCACCGACGGCTTAACGTGCCTTGCGAAGCACGGTAGCGCTCGGAAAAATGCCACTAGTGGTAGTCACGGGACGGTCACCCATCCTGCACCTCACTGCGCCTGTTGTTGCTTAACTCAAGTTCATGCATTCATTTCAGCCTATTGCACATCACTGCTGGACATAAGCCTACCCCAGGGTGCGCCACAAAACCCGATCTCCCGTTTTTGCCATCCAGTCACCACCAGCCACCTTTAACTCAAGTGATTGCTTCCAATCACTAGGTTCGACTAGGCCACGAGCGCTCCTTAAATATTAGTGAATTTAAATTATAGGTATGGCTACAGAATGTAAATACTACAAATAAACATACACCGTCATTTCCAAGATTAAGGCTGGCCAAGATTATTCCATCTCTTAAGAGACATTGTACACCCACAATTCTACAATAATTATACTATTTTTATTTTTAATGCACTAACCCGTGCTAAGGACAATTTTGAAAACCTATTTAGAGGCTAAAAATTCCACCCACGTCGGGATTCGAACCCGCGACCTCTGGCTATCCGTGTCAGCGCTCTTCCAATTGAGCTAATGGGCGACTCACCGGCATCAGTGAAATTTCGAACCTCTTTACACTATTCTCTGTATTACGTACATGCAGCGACATCTGGCTTAAGTAAATTGCATCACTTATAGCCCCGACTACCTACTTTGCAGTTACGTTTTTACATCGGAATGATATCACTGTACCCACATGATATCATTCCGATGTAAAAACCTAACTGCAAAATAGGTAGGTAAAATAGGTTTTTAAAATTCTACAATAAGTTTGCCAGAAATACTGTCCTAAAAGGGCTACTGTATCAATGAAGATTATTTAGATGACAAAGGAAACTTGAGCGTCTGAGGTGTTCAAATACCTCAGCGCTTGAAATTGGTAATCCGCGGTGGGCACGCGTGGTAACGAAGCCCGCACTCTCTCTCTCTTTCTGGGAGAAGGACTGTGTCCTGCAGTAGGACGTTTATAGGCTACAAAAAAAAATGACAAAATGTCTGAAATTAAAGCCAGGTCAAAGGCATGAATTCTAGGTTTCAGAATTACATGTAAAGGTTGCTATGTATGGGCCAAATTTGGAAACACATAAGTTTAAGTTCTTTTTGCACATAATTTTTCAACTATCTAGATTTGAAAATGGACACCTATTTTTTATAAAACTTGTAAAGTTCATTTTTAAAATAAGATATATGAATAGAATATTTTTATTGTACACAGAAATTATATCAAAATAGTAAAACCAATTTCTTCCAGGCAACAATACACGGACACAAGAAAGAAATTAGAGACGGGTAGGAGGTGCAGTTAAGAAATATTAAGTTCTAAATTGATTTAAGCGATCACGAAGGTTAAGCAACACAGGGCGCGTTCACTGCATGGATGGGTAAACCGTCTATGGCTAAAGCTAGCTTCCTTATTTTTCCGAGCGGTTCCGTGCTTAGCAAGGCAGTTGGTGCCGGCTGCCGTCGATAGATGGCAGTCGTTAGGCCAAGTCAGAGGCCTTAGGGCGGTTACAAAACTTCTGACAGTAAGACCAGCCACTGCCTCCACCAATCCGGACTTGGCCCCCGTCGTGGAGTATGCCCCATGCCTTCCTCAGAGATGAGAGACCCGTGCCCCTCGGTGGGGACATAATGGGTGGATGATGACAAACCATAATAATAAAAACATTTGGATTTGATCACATAGATGACAGACTTATAGATGGATGAAGAAAACGTCTTTAAACAAGTAATAAACATTAAAGCTTGCCTTTTCAGGAATAACAAAGGCAAGTCTTTAACAACATAACATTGCCTTTGTGACGACGATAAAATAACGTAATTACGTGCACAAGGGACAGTATGAAATTATTACCCTAAAGTGACAAAGGCGCACACGCGAATGCTTACGGCCCCACACTTTGTTACATCAGACGTTGCAGAACAGACAATATACTCATGAAACAATACGTGTATAAAATGAGTCTTGACGTGAAAAGCGCTGAGCGCTTGATTTCCCTTGTTATGCCAATCGATCGCAGATGTGACTTTTTCGGGCTTATAATAAATACAAAAGACAATTTTAAAAAACCTATTTAGAGGCTAAAAATTCCACCCATGCCGGGATTCGGACCCGCGACCTCTGGCTATCCGTGCCAGAGCCAGAGGTCGCGGGTTCGAATCCCGGCATGGGTGGAATTTTTAGCCTCTAAATAGGTTTTTAAAAATTGTCCTTAGCACGGGTGCATTGTAGTGCATTAAAAAGAATATAATACAATTACAAAAAAGGCGATTTCACAAAAACATTTTTTGTGATGCCACAGGCCTTCTCTCAGGGAGAGAATAATTTTAAAACCTAGAATTAATGCATTTGAACTGGCTTTAATTAGAGACATCTTTGTATTTTTTTATGTATGCCCATAAACGTCCCACTGCAGGGCACAGTCCTTCTCCCAGAAAGAGAGAGAGAGAGAGAGTACGGGCTTAATTACTACGCGTGCCCACCGCGGATTACCATTTTCAAGCGCTGAGGCTTCAACATCTCAGAGACTCGGGTTTCCTCACAAAGTTTTCCTTTTCCTTTTAGCGAGTGGTATTGCTACTATAACCTCACATAGCTAGGTACATAAATTAGAATGCAGAGTCGTTGGTACATTCGACATGACAGTATAAAAAAGAAGTATTGTGACTCTGGACGTGAAAAGCGCTAAGCGCTTGATTTTTATCGTCGTGGTCGTCGTCAGGCTATACTAGTCCACTGCTCGACATAGCCCTCCCCTAAAGAGTGCCACGTTGTGCTATCATAGGGGGTAATGCCCATAATCCCCACGCTGGGCATGCGGATTGGGGATCGCAGTTCGGTGGAGTTGTACTGCAGGGGGCGCTGCTGCCCACCATGATTTTTATCGTAACGCGAATCAATAGCAGATGTTAAGGTGCCCTCAAACTGGGCTTATGTGATGACACGCCACGTTATGTGATGTTACGTTAGAAACACACTAGCCCTACGCCACGCCACGAATCAGCTTCATCAGCGACAGAAACAAACTGAGCTTACGCGAAAACACGCCACGTTATGTGATGTTACGTTAGAAACACACTAGCAATAACATGTTACGTTAGAAACTCACTAGCACGAGCTATGAGCGGACTGACGCACCGCAAGCGTCTCATCACGTGTTAACACGCAATACACGTGATCTGACGTCACGACGTCACATAAGATAAATGTAATTCTAAATAATAATTTTCCATATTTTTTCTATGAAAACTGATGTCTTCTGTCAGACAGTTCGGACATCACATCACATACGTGTCATCACATAAGCCCAGTTTGAGGGCGCCTTAACGGTCTTATTCATAAAAAAATTATTGTACGAAATCATTCCTAGAGGCGATTTAATTGTGGTTACGGTTTTTAGCTACTACTTTAGTTATCGGTTTTAGAAGTGGTTTAATAAATAATAAAAAAAAATGTATGTAAAATCGCCTATATTGCCACAAACATAAACAACTCTGTATTGTTATACTATTTTTATTTTTAATGCACTAACCCGTGCTAAGTCGCTGCCTGTACGTAATACAGAGAATAGTGTAAAGAGGTTCGAAATTTCACTGATGCCGGTGAGTCGCCCATTAGCTGAGTTGGAAAGAGCGCTGGCACGGATTGCCGCCATGGGTGGAATTTTTAGCCTCAAAATAGGTTTTTAAAATCGTTCATTTTACTTTTTTTTTACATCTTTCCGACGTTTCGGCACTTTTTCAGGTGCCGTGGTCTCGAAAGACTGAGGTGACAGGCGTCTTTTTGAGAGCATTAACTGTTAGTTTACTACCCTCGGCAAAATTTACAATTATTTTAAGCATTATTTTATTCACTCTATCTCAAACACAAAACGTACCCACACAATTTGCGAATGAATCACCTCGTGTAATAAATAAAATACATGTCACATGTGAGTTTTATTGGATCATATTTATGTGTTAAATATCGTGCGACCGACATACCCTGTGGAGTGGAACATTGTATTGATGTTGTACCTAAGATATTAACAACCGAGGAGCTTTCCAAGCAAATGTAATGAAAAATATAAGAAAGATATATCAGAGTCAGGAATCTATCTATCTATCTATAGATATATATAATCTGCTGGATGCTGCATGCGGCAAGCTGAAGACAGGGCGCTATGGCGCTCACTAGGGGAGGGCTATGTCCAGCAGTGGACTACATAATATAGCCTGAAGAAGAAGAAGAAGATATATAAAGATATATATCTATCTATTGATGGAGATAGAGAATACTTTATTGCACAACTAGAAAATAAAACAACCATGATTTCTTAAATCAAAGTAATGTTATACAAATGGCGGTCTTATCGCTTAGAGCGATCTCTTCCAGACAACCTTTGGATGGAGTGGATTGCTGAAGAATATGGTCTAAAGTAATCCATACTAGTTTGTACTAATATAAAGGATTATTGAGATGGCAATGATGTCTTGAATTAAAGCCAGTACAATGCATGATTTCTATGTTTTATAATAATTACATTAAACTCGGTTAGTTAAGAACTTTGAAATTACTAAGTTTAGAGTTTTTTTGACCAGTTTTTCTCCAAAACGATCAAGATTTTGAAAAAGACACCTCCTTTAACTTGTAAAGTTCATTAAGCTGCGGTTTCTGAGCTACTTTGATTAAAACCTTTTCGTTCCATTTCCTTAATATCCTCATTTTATTTCGTTACGGGCGATTTGATAATCTAAAACATCGAAAGAGCAGTTTAATTCAATGTAGGTCACTAATTTGAATAAAACCTTTCTGATTGATTGATATTGTAAAATAAAATAGAGCAAAAATTTGTAAGTCTAAATGTTTGTATGGGGTAATCGCCGAATGTACTTATCTGATTTCAAAAATTCTTTCACCAGGTTATTAGATTGTAACCGGTTAAATGGTCAGACTCTTCCCAAAAAACGTAGTAAGTTTCTCCTGTTACAATCCAATAATGTGTTGTAGATTTAAGACAGTTCTTTCATCAGTGTTAAGAATACCTGTTTACCACGCGAACGTAGTCGCTTGAACTGCTAGTCTTATCGTAAAAAATACCATACGGTCATACCACCGCTGTACCAAGTTTTATAGGCTTATAAACATAAGCCAAAACGCTTGCCTCATTTTCGAGAGTATCAAGGTTCGAAGTATTTTTGTTCCAAAATCATGTGTTTTTGCGAACATGAAGTAGGAATATCATGCGAAAACGGTAAGTGACACTCTACTCTCTCTTAAAATGTCACGTGATTTGACCGTCTGATGTTGAATCGATACTTAAATAAGAAGAAAGCATAATACTATGTCCTATGGGGTATGCAGAGACCAAGGGTTGCCCCTTGCAACGATCCTGAAGACTTAACAATTTTGAAATGGTATGCCCAGCGGTAGCAAAGCTACAGTCTATTTATTCTTACTTGTCCAATTTAGTAAACAAGATTCTAACCTTAAAATTGAGATTAGATGCCTAAACTACACATTTTCTCGCAAATTCATGAACTATCACGAAATATGTTTATATAATTAGCAGCGTGTTATCTAAAAAAGTGTTCCAAGTTACTTCATTTATGCAAATATGGCAGTTTTGGACTAAAAAGTCACAGTTTAAGGGTAGAATCTTGTTTACTAAATTGGACAAGTGAGAATAAATATACTGTATATTATTGCCAACTCACTACTCTTTATCTTACGAATACTATATTTATACTCTTACGAACTATCAACCATAAATGCATTGAATTATTGCCCATCAAATTGATGATAGATGAATTTATCGATCCGCGTAGTACTTGCTACCAAGAACGTCGGTCGGCGTAGCGCTACGTTGCTACGCCGCTATGACGTAGCAATTTCACTTTTGTCATTGTCAGGCGGTAAACACAAATCAAAGATTTATTCTTTTTTAAGACGCCACTCTCCTGTTGTGCGTCATCAACATTAAAAAAATAGGCACGTGTTTTATTATATTATTCTTCTTTATTATAAACCAGCTATGCCCACGGTGTTACCGGCGCTTTATTAGGGAAAATAAATTGTGCATTTACAGTAAAATATATTTTCCACAGTAAAACGTAGCTTATGGTTTAAACTAGACTGTCGGCTACACCAAATTTTATTAAAATCGCTCCAGCCGTTTAGACGTGAAGAAGTAACAAACACACACACTCACAAAGTTTCACCTTTACAATGCTAGTGTGAAGTGTGATAGTGTGATGTGATGTGATGTGATGATACTAGCCCCGCGGTGTTCCTGCAGTTTATCGATTTTCCCATGGCAATAAGATATTTTCCCGCAGTAAAACGTAACCTATGTGGTAATCCAGAGTGTCAGCTAACTCCATACCAAATTTTATTAAAACCGCTCCAACCGTGAAGGTGAAGACGTTAAGAAGTAACAAACATACACACTCACAAACTTTCACTTTTATAATATAAGTGTGATGTGATGGGAGGTGATGTGATGATGTGATGATGTGATTAGTGTGATGTGATATCCCAGCCAAACAGTAAACAGGATGAAAAAAATTCTTGTTTCCTGCCAGTGAACAGAAAGAAAAATATTTTTGTGTGCAGCGAGGCCTCGCATTTTCCCCCCTTGCTCCTTTCTTATATTCATGACGCGACGTTTTGTAATGAGCAATGTTTTATCGTGGCGTGCGTTCCTTAAACAAAGTGTTTTGTTCGTAGATTTTCCTCAAACAATAGGTTTTTTACTGTTAGTGTATTTGTAAATAACTTCGAAGGGAAGGTAAGTCACACTCTCCTCATTGATTTAACTAAACGTTAGTATTTTTACTAAATTAGTTACGCGGTGATACGCGAACTCATTAAGAACTTTCTCTGAGAGATTGCCTGTCTTCTGCAATGGGACGTATATAGACTGCTTATACTCGTATCTATATTACTTGTTTCTATAAAGTGTTCAATGATTTTTTTTATTTAGTTCCTATCTTATTTTTAATGTAACAATGTGTTTCTACAATTGTATGACTATTGTCTATAGTCATATATATATATATATATATATATATATATATATATATATATATATATGACTATTGTTATTACAGGAGAATATGTACGTGACGTTATTTTTAGGAAAAGGTTGGGGTGTATTTAAATGTACTTTAAACAATATATTTTTGATTGAAACTTTTAATCTTTAAAATTAATTTTTGTACCAGGTAGTTACTATAATCTGTAGAGTGATAACTAGCCACTTACAATCAATCAGCTTAAATATAGGTACACAACGTAGGAGTGAACAGAATCTGTTCACTGATGGCTGACAAGGAACGAAGTTGGTGAGTCTTCTGTCTCCCAAGCTAGATTGATCTGTAATACTTGTATGGGAGCCAGAAATCCTCTGTACAACAGTGGGCGGCCTTTTATCGCTAAAATAAAGAAATGCATTGACTTATCTTAATATTATGTACGTAAAAAAAAACAGGAAAAGTGGATGTGTTTGTTTACGTAGGTGAATGATTATGTGTGTGTTTGTGTGTGCGTTATGTGTTAGTGTGTATATGCGTGAGTGTGAGTTTATCTCATCAACAGCTTCTCAGTTTCATCGTAATCAAGTTTTAATAGGCATTCTTTAACTTTTTCTTTTAGTTCAGTTGGTTTTGAAGTTACGAGGGAACATAGATTCGGACATGCATATATGCATACGGCCCAAATATATTCTCCTCCTTACGGCTACACCCCACCCCATGGTACAAAGTATAAAATTATTCTTAGGTAGGTTCAGTCTGTTAGCTTTTAGAATATACCTCGGGCTCTAGAGTAGGCTTCGGTTTTCGCCGAAATCACACGAGTGTAATACTACTTCCTGCTCTGTATAAAAATTTTCTTCACAATTTTCAAAAGTTACGTAAAGTGTCATATTGGTTCCGATATTTCAATTACACGAATATATTGGATTCTATCCGATAGTAGCTGAGGTATATTCTATAAGCTAACAGACTGTATAAACACTTGCAAAACATGATGCATATTTTTTTAAGTGGATAAGATAAGAATATTGTAAGAATAGAATAGTAGCGTTTTAATCCCCCCAGACATTAATCCCCCAGAGTAGGCTTAGTCAATCCGAGGTATGTAAATACCTCAGACTCAGTAGCAATCTACTCGAGCTTCACAAATGACCGTAGCTTAGTAGATAAATTTCATTGGTATATACCGGCGCGGCCTTTCGATTGGGAGCTCGGGAGGTCGACCTCCCTTATAGTTGGGTCATAATACGTAGCAAACGCTGAGGTACGTAAACACTTCAGACACTAGGACGAGCATAAATCCGTGTAAAAACAGTTTTAATTACACTAGGAATTCCTCATGATGTTTCCTTTACCTTCAGCGAATGGTATTGCTAGTACGAGTAAAACTTCACAAATGTACGTAACTTAGAAAACGAAGTCATTGGAACATGATGAGATTCGAAGCCACGACTTCCCAAATTTGAGAAACCGGCGTTGTACCGCTCCGCCACCACCGCTCTCCCCTGTGATAATATCTCGGCAACACGTCAATCGGTACCTTCTTTAGAATGAATTCAGCCTTCATAACAGACTGATTAAAGGCGGCATTCTCCCGGCGCAGACGTCTCGAAGCATCCCATTATCTCCGCGCTCGTTTATCAACCCGTAAATGTTTGTCACTTCTGCTTTTGTTAATTTGTCGGTCGGGAACACGGGTTGTTACAGCTATCGCAGATGATTTAGGAGTACAGGCATTCGGGAGATAACTTATGCGTCAAGGGTGAGTAGGAAATAATTTGATTTCTTCAATAACAATATATAGTTAGTAAGAATCATGGAACAATATCACTAAACTTACAAGACATGGAACTTTGGTGCAATTAATCAAAACATTTTAAAGTCACTTTCTCTGATTGATCTCCCAAATGAATGTTATATGCTTCCGAAAAAAGACAAAACTGTGTTTCACATTAGTTTCGTTTTTCCGAGTGCTGCACGTCGGCACTCTACTGGGTACTGACGGAAGACCAGCGCTGGAGTAGCCCGCCTCTCCACCATATGCTGAGTCAGAGCCCCTTTGCATTTGCCACACCCACAAAACTGCTTTATACTTTATGTTGATTTGCCTGTACCCACTTTTGTTGCTGTTGTTTGTACTATTACTGTAAAATTTTGCTTTGTTATTGCCTGTGGTGTCATTTCAATTGTTTTTCTATATAAGTGTGTGTCTGCAGATGCAAATAAATAAATAAATAAATTATCGAGCTTAAACGCGGAATAACAACATAATTCAATTTTAAAAACCTATTTAGAGGCTAAAAATTTCACCCATGCCGGGATTCGAACCCGCAACCTCTGGCTATCCGTACCAGCGCTCTACCAATTGAGCCAATGGGCGACTCACGGCATCAGTGAAATTTCGAACCTCTTTACAATATTCTCTGTATTACGTACATAATTCAATCCCTTGTCCCTATGCTATAGTAACCAGGCAAGGACATCACAAACACGAAAATACACCAATAAAATAATAAAATACACTGAGTCCATTTGACCGCCAATTGTATACGGAAAAACTTAGATATGTAAGCCTCTTAATGTATTTTGTTTTCTGGTGTGTACAATAAAGAGTCTCGTTATCGTTATCGACCTTTGTATGGCCACACTGCTGGGGCACGGGTCTCTTCCTGCTAAGCCATACTCCACCACGGGGGCCAAGTCCGGGTTGGTGGAGGATTGTAAGACACTGTCAGAAGTTATCAAGCCGCCCATAAGTCCTCTGACATGGGTTAAAGACTGCCATTACATGACAACCGGCACCAACGGCTTAACGTGCCTTGCGAAGCACGGAAATAAAGAGTCTAATCTAATCCATTTGTGCAAATGATACAAAAAAATATAAACTACTTAAAAAAACTCAGTTATCTACTTAAGAATGAATGTGTTGAACACTACAAACTATCGTTTTCTAAGTACTTTTTAATATAAATCCACTGGTTTAAGCAATCCCTGACGTTGTAAGCTTTTCCGCAAAGAATGTGTTTAACACATTTCTTACTCATTCTATCTCGTTCTATCTCACTACTACACTGTAATACTGTTATTATTTGTAATATTCTTCTGCTGTTGTTGGAAGGTATTTATATATAATATATTTTTTTGTTTATTTATATTGTACGAGTATTCATATAACTCTGAAATTATAATTTTTATCATTATAATTATCTTTTGTTTCTACATCTACTTCCTTTTCTAATGCACTAGTCCAGTCTATCCAAAGGTTGTCTAGAAAAGATCACTTTTAGTGATAAGGCCGCCGTTTGAACTCTTAGTTTAATAAATAAATATCTGTGTAATTTCCATTTTTATGTCCAATAAAGTGTTGTCTATCTATGTATCTATCTACTTACCCTTTACGCACATATTATCTTCGGAATCCCTGTACACTTAAATCATCTGCGATAGCAGTACAGCCCGTGCCCAATGCATAAAATGGTCACAATAGTCCTGTTAGTACCTTTTAACATTAATTTACTGCTTTGTCTATGGCCAGACTAATATGTCTTGTAAATAATCCTTGACGTTATAGTAAGCGTTTCAGCACAGAGTGTGTTGAACACATTTCCTACTCACCCTTGACGCATAAGTTATCTCCCGAATGCCTGTACTCCTAAATCATCTGCGATAGCTGTAACAACCCGTGTTCCCAAACAAAGCAAAATTTTACAGTAATAGTACAAACAACAGCAACAAAAGTGGGTACAGGCAAATCAACATAAAGTATAAAGCAGTTTTGTGGGTGTGGCAAATGCAAAGGGGCTCTGACTCAGCATATGCTGGAGAGGCGGGCTACTCCAGCGCTGGTCTTCCGTCAGTACCCAGTAGAGTGCCGACGTGCAGCACTCGGAAAAACGAAACTAATGTGAAACACAGTTTTGTCTTTTTTCGGAAGCATATAACATTCATTTGGGAGATCAATCAGAGAAAGTGACTTTAAAATGTTTTGATTAATTGCACCAAAGTTCCATGTCTTGTAAGTTTAGTGATATTGTTCCATGATTCTTACTAACTATATATTGTTATTGAAGAAATCAAATTATTTCCTACTCACCCTTGACGCATAAGTTATCTCCCGAATGCCTGTACTCCTAAATCATCTGCGATAGCTGTAACAACCCGTGTTCCCGACCGACAAATTAACAAAAGCAGAAGTGACAAACATTTACGGGTTGATAAACGAGCGCGGAGATAATGGGATGCTTCGAGATGTCTGCGCCGGGAAAATGCCGCCTTTAATCAGTCTGTTATGAAGGCTGAATTCATTCTAAAGAAGGTACCGATTGACGTGTTGCCGAGATATTATCACAGGGGAGAGCGGTGGTGGCGGAGCGGTACAACGCCGGTTTCTCAAGTTTGGGAAGTCGTGGCTTCGAATCTCATCATGTTCCAATGACTTCGTTTTCTAAGTTACGTATATTTGTGAAGTTTTACTAGCAATACCATTCGCTGAAGGTAAAGGAAACATCATGAGGAATTCCTAGTGTAATTAAAACTGTTTTTACACGGATTTATGCTCTTCCTAGTGTCTGAAGTGTTTACGTACCTCAGCGTTTGCTACGTATTATGACCCAACTATAAGGGAGGTCGACCTCCCGAGCTCCCAATCGAAAGGCCGCGCCGGTATATACCAATGAAATTTATCTTCTAAGCTACGGTCATTTGTGAAGCTCCAGTAGATTGCTACTGAGTCTGAGGTATTGTCATACCTCGGATTGACTAAGCCTACTCTGGGGGATTAATGTCTGGGGGGATTAAAACGCTACTATTCTATTCTTATCTTATCCACTTAAAAAAATATGCTACATGTTTTGCAAGTGTTTATACAGTCTGTTATCTTATAGAATATACCTCAGCTACTATCGGATAGAATCCGATATATTCGTGTAATTGAAATATCGGAACCAATATGACACTTTACGTAACTTTTGAAAATAGTAAAGAAAAGTTTTAAACAGAGCAGGAAGTAGTATTACACTCGTGTGATTTCGGCGAAAACCGAAGCCTACTCTAGAGCCCGAGGTATATTCTAAAAGCTAACAGACTGTACCTACCTAAGAATAATTTTATACTTTGTACCATGGGGTGGGGTGTAGCCGTAAGGAGGAGAATATATTTGGGCCGTATGTATATAAGTATGTCCGAATCTATGTTCCCTCGTAACTTCAAAACCAACTGAACTAAAAGAAAAAGTTAAAGAGTGCCTATTAAAACTTGATTACGATGAAACTGAGATGCTGTTGATGAGATAAACTCACACTCAAGCATATACACACTAACACATAACGCACACACAAACACACACACGATCATTCACCTACGTAAACAAACACATCCACTTTTTCCTGTTTTTTTTTACGTACCTAATATTAAGATAAGTCAATGCATTTCTTTATTTTAGTGATGAAAGGCCGCCCACTGCTGTACAGAGGATTTCTGGCTCCCATAATACAGATCAATCTAGCTTGGGAGACAGAAGACTCACCAACTTCGTTCCTTGTCAGCCATCAGTGAACAGGTTCTGTTCACTCCTACTTTGTGTATATTTAAGCTGATTGATTGTAAGTGGCTATCAATAAAAAAAATATTATTATTGTATTTTCTAAGGTTAACACGAGCAGTAGACATAATTGAAACTGTTTTTACACGGATTTATGCTCGTTTATTACAATTTTCCAACGTTTCGGCACTCTTTCAGGTGCCGTGGTCTCGGATGACTGAGGTGACAGGCGTCTTTTAGAAAGCATTAAACTAGTAAACTAACCGTTAATGCTTTCTAAAAGACGCCTGTCACCTCAGTCATCCGGGACCACGGCACCTGAAAAAGTGCCGAAACGTTGGAAAATTGTAAAAATGTAATAAACGAGCATAAATCCGTGTAAAAACAGTTTTAATTATTATTCAAAACCAATGGTCAGATTCCCACTAGGGGTCGCCGTATTTCACAATAATACACTGCGTGTATTTCCATGTTTGTGAGGTCCTTGTCTGGTTACCCTAGCACAGGGTATCCTAGTTTGGGACCAGGACAAGTGGTTGTGTTGTGTGAAAGTTATTAATATTATTATTAAATGTGAAACGAACCCACGGGGGTCGAACTCACAACCTCTGCAGTAGTAATAAAAATACATTTTTTCTTGCCATACCACATAATACCCAGCCTCTAACTTTTACCTTTTACCTCACACAGAAATCTTACTTATTAAGATTTATTATAATACGTTGTTATGAATATTATTGCTAGCACGTTATACCTGTTAATTAACATAACATAACAATTACATACAGGCACATACATTGCTTCTGACCCCAAACTAGGATACCCTGTGTCGTGGGAACCAGAAACAGCGACATCACAAACATGTAAACATCCAAGACTTGAGGTTTTTTTTTGTCCCCAGCTGGGATTCGAATCCGGGACCTCAATTGTACAAGGCAGTAGACAAACACCTACGCAAAGGTGTCGGTCGACGGCCACCTGAAACGTGTAGTTTTTCCACAGGACAAGACGAAGCGTGACTATTAAGTTCTGTTGCCGTCTTTAAGCAACGCAATTTGGTAGAATTATTACAACCCCGACGTGAGCCGCAGCATTGTTCCCTTTTATCTTAATTAAGACGACCGCCCGGGACTTTGGTCGGAGTGTTATGAGTTCTGTTTATTTTCTCGTTGGATATTCCAGCGATCTTCTCTCTAGTCTTTTTGCTAATATAATTTGGAGGAAATAATAGCTTTGGAGGGCAAACTCATTGACCGTTTAATTAGTTTGACTCAATTAAGATAAAACTAAGCAAGGATATTATGGGTAACTTTATTTAATAATTATAGGCGATTAGGGGTTCGTTATTTACGGGTGCGAATCATGGACCATATTGAAAGAATTCAAAAAAAGACTCGCGGTTTTTGTGGTGTGGTGCTACCGACGAATACTGCAGATTAGCTGGACTGAAAAAGTGACCAAAATCGAGGTCCTTAAGGTAGATGTTGTTCTCATCAACAAGCAGCGGGAAGTAGCCTACTTAAGGCCTGTGCTGCAATGCAGGACAGACCAATTACCGCTGATTATTTTGATGGGTAAGGTGGAAGGAAAAAAAAGGCCGGGCAGGAGAAATATGTCATGGTTGTGCAACATCAAAGAGTGGATCGGCGTTAAAACCGCAGAGAAGCTGTTCAGAATTGCATTGAACCGAGACCGCTGTACTCGTAATCAGCTGACTGCCAACCTCCAGCAATGGAGAGGCACTTTAAGGGGGTTAGAACCCGCGATGAAAGAAGAAGGGGGTTAAAACACTTACTGGAGCACTTGGTATGGTTGCTGTCAAAGCATTAACAGGAGATCTTGGTGTAGATGAGGTATAAACCCTTTTTTATGTCCCCACTGTTGGGGCACGGGTCTCTTACTGCATCGCAAAAAGGTTAGGCTATGCTCCACCACAGGGGCCAAGTCCGGGTTGGTGGAGGATTATAAGACAGTGGCGGGCCTTACTGTCAGAAGTTATCAAGTCGCCCATAAGGCCTCTGCAGCGATCTAACGACGGCCATTACCTGCCAGCCTGCACCAAGTACTTAACGTGCCTTGCGAAGCACGGAAGCGCTTGGAAAAATGCCACTAGCGGCAGTCACGGGACGGTCATCCATCCTACACCTGACCGCGCCTGTTGTTGCTTAACTCAACTGATTGATTCCAATCAACCGATTGGATTGATTCTAATCACTCGGTTCCACTAGGACACAAGCTTTCTTGGTGTGGTTAAGTTCAAAACACTAACTTGAGTTCAAGGTGCGGTTGAGGTCAAAACAACAGCCAAAGCATTAACAGGAGCTCTTGGTGCGGTTGAGGGCAAAGCATTAACAGGAGCTCTTGGCGCGGTTGAAATCAAAGCATTAACAGGAGCTCTTGGTGCGGTTGAGGTTAAAACACTTACCGGAGCGCTTGGTGTGGTGTCCGTAGAGCCGGTTGAGGTCGAGCGCGAGCACGGTGCGCGGGAGTGCGCACGACACCGCCGCCAGCGCCGCCACGCACGCCGCCATTCGGCACGACATCGCTCTGCGGACAATCAGGCAGACACATGTTAAGATTTTATTTATTTGGAAAAAAACAGGAAACAGGCTAAAGTTCTTTAAAAAGGTTCATTACTACAATATTAAACCTGAATCCATAAATATTTTTCACTAAATAGCTACGAAGAGAGCTATGCTCGGAGTTTCTCTTAAGGATAGGATTCGTAACGAATGCACCCGACAGAGAACCAAAGTTATCGACATAGCTCAGAGAATCAGCAAGCTGAAGTGGGCCGGCCATATCTCGCGAAGAACTGACAACCGTTGGAGTAAACGTGTTCTTGAGTGGAGACCGCGACTCGGCAAACGTAGTGTAGGACGCCCTCCGACCAGGTGAGATGACGATCTGCGAAAAACTGCAGGCAGATGCTGGATGCGGCAAGCTGAAGACAGGGCGCTATGGCGCTCATTAGTGGAGGGTTATGTCCCTCCACTAATGATTGTCGTGTTTCGTTCTTGCTTTGCATTCCTCTTTAATAATGTGCAAAATTTTGAATCGTATGTTGTTTCTTAGATTTAAGTATCATTACTGTGTTAAATTAATTATTTTGTGAATTCCTTTTCTATTCTATTTTGTAAAATAAGATTTAATAAACTTTAATACTTAAACTTAAAATTAACACTTTTAGTATTGATCAGGTTGTACTCGTATACCCATATAACATACCTACATGCTTCTGTAAGCGTGGTTAAAGTAATTAAAACTTTCGTTCCATCTACGACTCTGCGGTGCGCTCGGCTGTCGTTTGCACGCCCTTCAATGTCCCGCATTTACACCCACAATACAATGATATGTGCATTTACACGTGGACGATTCTATTTTATTGTAAATGTGACCTTTTTACCTCAACTCTGAAATGAAATTAAATTAAATCAATTTTATTTCATCGTAAAGAATTTACATTTTGTTTGCTGAATGTCAATGTAAAACGTAAGCCGCTGCCGCTGAGAAAAAGGCAGAGGGGAAAAAACTCCACTCTGACCATCTTTTCTCAACTCATATTAAAATATTTACTGCGTTTCCACAGTAAAAATAATCCTATAAACGGATACTGTAGCGGCTCGAAGTTCGCCGGGACACCTACTCATAATATAAACGGCTTTGTGTGTTTGTGTGTTCGGCCTGTCGCACTCTGTTCCTTGTGGAGCATCCTAAAAAGGACCCTAGCATCCTATGATGGATGCTCAACTTTATGTATGAATATTTTTGTATTTTACTGGCCATGTCCCATCCAGTTTGTACCCGTCAATACACACCGAAACTTGGATATTTAAAGAGTCCTGGTTGTTTGATTAGTAATTGAAATAGTAATTATTTATTTAAGTCATATATTTAGACTGCTACTTGTACAATAGCCATCAAATAAAATAAAAATTGTGTTGAGAAATCTTGCTTAGAGAATTTGTCCATTTTTTATCGAAAATTATTTAGATTTTTAAAAGGACACCTAGTTTAATTTTACAAACAATATTGTGAAGTACCATACAAATACCTTAGTATTAAAGTAGTATTAAATAAGTAATAGTAGTATTCTAGGTACTTTAGAAAAGCTCTAAATCGTTCGGTCTAAATATGGTTTGCGGTCGCAAAGCTGTACGAGCAACGTGAAATTAGCTTACCATTAAATTATATTTTCTAACTGCAGTTTCGCAACAGTTTTAAATGGAAATAGTTTTTTAGAGGTACATTTTTCATGATTTCTCTGGGGAATCTTGTTGAGTTTATATTTTTGCTTCTTCGCAAATATATTTTAAGGTTTATTACTGGAATAAAAAAGTAAAATGTGGTAAATTTTGAACCGAGAGGTCCCGATTTCGATTCCGGGATGTACAAACGACTTTTTGTCTATGGCGTACTTTCCTTCGCGTTTGATGTCAATGATGTTCACACATTTCAACAATTGCAATTTTAAAGTATTATTTGAATGCCGATAGTTTTTGTTCCGCTATATTAATGTCAGTTTAAGCAAGACTTGAATGTACAGATTCCATTGAAAACCTTATTAAACTCTTTAATACTGCTTTAACCTGCGAAAAGTCATATAAATCTGCATAAACCAATTCTACGCACAAAAGTAACAATACTACTTCCACACGGCACAATCATTTGTCTGGATCCTAAACTAGGATACCCTGGGTCCTTTTACGGCCTGTAAGCTTTCAAAGCTTTAACACATTGTTCGTTCTCCTTTAACACCTCTCCTTAGAACCTTTTCCCAAAAAAGCTTCACAGGTGGCTGCATAACACGCTAATCGCCTAGAAAAGTCCTTTCTATTTGGTGAAAAAGAAACTTCTTGTAGCGTTAATGAGGCCCTCTTTTGTTACAAACATGTTGTTTCTGGACTCGGTTAGTTAGACCAATGATTTCCGCCCTTATCCTCATGATTGGGCCATTGTGCGTAGTGGAGCTGTGAGTTTACTCCAGCCAGCCTATCTCTTTCCTGGACTCAGTTTTGGCTGTATTATACGTGATTTATCCGCCTAAAAACCTTGACTCCATTGGAAACTTAAACTGTTTTGACTTAAGGTACATATTTGGTAGGATGACAAGAGTCAGGCGTTTCTTCGCACTGAAATGTCAAAAGTTGTTAGGTGCTTAACACATACCTACACTCACCCTTGTATTCTCAAGGTGCAGGCAAGAACAGTGCCGCGTTTCATAAAACTACAATCATAGGCCCTGTTTTATAGAACTACAAATCATGGAAAACCTATTAAGAGGCAAAAAAATCTATCCATGCCGGGACTCGAACCTGCGACCTCTGGCTATCCGTGCCAGCGCTCTACCAATTGAGCCAATGGGCGACTCACCGGCATCAGTGACTTTTCGAACCTCTTTACACTATTCTCTGTATTACGTACAGGCAGCGACATCTGGCTTAAGCAAATTGCATCACTTACAGCCCCGACTACCTACTTTGCAGTTAGGTTTTACATCGGAAGGATATCACTGTACCCACATGATTATACTATTTTTATTTTTAATGCACTAACCCGTGCTAAGGACAAATTTAAAAACCTATTTAGAGGTTTCCAGAGGTTGCGGGTTCGAATCCCGGCATGGGTGAAATTTTTAGCCTCTAAATAGGTTTTTAAATTTGTCCTTAGCACGGGTTAGTGCATTAAAAATAAAAATAGTATAATCTGTCATAATTATCATTTTTAATATTAGGCAACGGTACCTCCTCATTCCACCGTATTTGTGACATCATCACACAGTTTTAGGTTTTTATTTATTTTCTCTAAAATTAAGCAATAATAAAAATTCTAAATATTTTTTTCGTAATCAAGATAGCAAAATTAAGAAACGGAATTTTTAGTTTTGCGCGTATAGTAAAATATGAAGTGTTGTCAATTGTGCCAAAATATTTTTTTCAGAAAAATGTACATTTTTAGCCTCATTAGTTGACTATTGTAACAGAAACCCCAAATATTGAACTAATGGAAATGCCTATAAACGCATTTCTCTAATGAACTAATGACTCGTATGAGTGAATTTCAACAGGTCTTATAAAATCTTCATTTCCATGTACTTTTTTATCTTATGGTTTTAGACAAACTTGTTTAACAGCCAAATCGATAAGTATAAGTAAAAAAATTATGGCGTCTACTAATAAAATAAAAACAGTCTGGCAAGTAATTAACAAAGAAACAGGTAAAACGAGACCTAAGGACCAGGGATTTGCGTTGAAGATCGAAGGTAAGTTAGTTAATTCGAAGAAGGACATAGCAGAAATATTTCAAACTTTTTTTAAAAACATGCCACTGCATATAACGGCTAGCTTAAATTCTTCCTCCCAATTAGCCGATACCTTACTTTTGGAAAGTACAAATCCATGTAAAGTTGACTTCCAATTCTCCCATATAACTACCTTAACTATTGTCAAAACATTTAAAGAGTTAAACTTAAAAAAGACTGAAGATTTGTGGGGGTTATCGGTTAAATTAATATCCACTATAATCAATATTCTAGCACCTTACCTTGCTTTGATTTTTAATAAATGTGTTGACCAGGGAACCTTTCCTAATCTATTAAAGTTAAGTAAAATCGTACCCTTGTTTAAATCTGGTGATAGTAAAGATCCAAATAATTTCAGACCTATAGCAATTCAAATTCAAATTCAAATTCAAATAATTTTATTTCAACGTAAAGAATTTACATTCTGTTTGCTGAATGTCAATGTACAATGTAAAGTGTAAGCCGCCGCCTTCGGGCCGTAATTGTAGTGGAGAAAAAGGCAGCGGAAAAAAAAACTCCACTCTGACCATCTTTTCTCAAATCATCTTAAAACCAAATACATCAGTTGCCATATGTAAACCTAATAAGATTTCATGATTTCCAATACTGCCGGTGCTAAGTAAAGTTTTTGAGAAAGTAATATTACATCAATTGCAAACTCATTTTAGTATAAATAAGCTCTAATAAATAAGCTCTTCCATAAGAAACAGTTCGGGTTTACAAAAGGCCGCTCAACGACGGAAGCAGGCATAGCGTTAGTAAAGCATATCTTTGAGGCGTGGGAGGAGTCGCAGGATGCCATTGGGGTTTTTTGTGACCTTTCTAAGGCGTTTGACTCCGTTGACCACGAAACACTTCTCATAAAATTGCACCGATATGGTTTAAGTAATAAATCACTAAGTCTTCTTCGATCTTACTTAACAGACAGAACTGTAAAGGTTGATATTAATAGAGTTAAATCCTCGGGTTCTGATGTAAAAGTAGGAGTCCCTCAAGGTTCTATACTGGGTCCGTTCCTTTTTTTGGTATATATAAATGATTTGCCCTACCTAGTAGAAAAGCTTTCGCAGATAGTGTTGTTTGCAGATGATACTTCCTTAATTTTTAAAGTAAAGAGAGGTATAAGTAATGTAGACGATGTAAACAATGCTTTATCTACTATTCTAAACTGGTTCACTATAAACAATCTGATGCTAAATGCAAAAAAGACAAAATGCATCAAATTCTTACTACCCAATGTTAAAAATGTTGACACGAGTTTAAAAATATCTGGTGAGAGGCTAGAGCTGGTAGAGTCCACGCTTTTTTTAGGCATAACGATAGACTCAAAACTGCAATGGGGTCAGCATATTGGAAAACTGTCGGGTCGGTTGAGTTCAGCAGCGTTTGCAGTCAGAAAAATTAGACAACTTACAGACGTTTCGACGGCGAGGCTGGTCTATTTTAGTTATTTTCACAGTGTCTTGTCGTATGGTTTGTTATTATGGGGACGGGCAGCAGATATAGAAACCATATTTGTCTTGCAAAAAAGAGCAATAAGAGCTATTTACAACTTAAACAGTAGAGAATCGCTAAGGGAGCGTTTTAAAGAAATAGGCATTCTTACACTGGCTTGCCAATATATATTCGATAATATAATGTATGTCCGAAAAAATATAACAATGTTTAAATTAAATAGGGACGTTCATAACGTAAACGCAAGGAATAGAAACAAGGTTGCTTGTACTAAATCCCGATTAGCCAAGGTAGGCACATCATTTGTAGGTTACTGCGTTCGTTTTTACAACAAAATTCCAGAACGTGTTCTATGCTTGTCTGAAAATAAATTTAAAACTTTCATTAAAAATTCGCTATGTAAAAAGGCATATTATAGAATAGACGACTATATAAACGATCCTAATCCGTGGTAGTAAACCAATTCCACCGCGATTTTATTGTTAAGTATAACTAAGTATAACATATTTTATAATACAAGTGTGTACAGACGACGTGATTGCATATGAATAACTATATGA
Organism: Yponomeuta sedellus; assembly: GCA_934045075.1. NCBI lineage: Eukaryota > Metazoa > Arthropoda > Insecta > Lepidoptera > Yponomeutidae > Yponomeuta > Yponomeuta sedellus. Next base: position 1,098,984 of record OW203739.1, read on the forward strand.
TACCTTATATAACTGACAAAAACTTAACTGCAAGTTTGCTAAAGGTCATTCGAATGGTAGCGTGGTGTTCGGGTCATCTATCTCCCTCCAAAATGGTTGAGACTGATGATGGCTGAGCACTGCGTTATGCTCGTGAACGAGTGCTGTTCGTGTGTCTGGCCGCAGCACTTATGTTTTCCCATAATATTGTGAGACATTTGACTAATGCTTTGGCATTTAGGGTTGTTAATGGCAATCATGAAATCTTATTAGGTTTACATATGGCAACTGATGTATTTGGTTCTAAGATGATTTGAGAAAAGATGGTCAGAGTGGAGTTTTTTTTTCCGCTGCCTTTTTCTCCACTACAATTACGGCCCGAAGGCGGCGGCTTACACTTTACATTGTACATTGACATTCAGCAAACAGAATGTAAATTCTTTACGTTGAAATAAAATTATTTGAATTTGAATTTACAAAACAAAACTCTTTTATTGTTGTTTATGATAATGTATGTACTCTTGCTTAATATCTATCTGATAACTTAAAAAACTAGCAAGATAAACTGGTCTAAAAATTTCGTGCCACGGCGATGAAACATGAGTGCACGGCAATGAAACAAGCGTCCACGGCAATGAAATAACTGTGCCATAGGAATGAAAGAATCAACCCACGGAAATGAAAACATATTTTATTTCTCCGAGAGGGAAATGCAAACCCAGATATGGGTCGTTTCTTAATTTTTGACGTCTTTTTTTTTCAGCCAATCTTTTTCTCTCCTTTCTCTCCTCCTCAGATAATTTTGGTTTGGGCATCTTGGCATCTTAAAAATAAACTATCCATTATTAAAATCAGACTGCAGTATGTGCTGGTGCGTTCGTTTGTGAGGGTGTATTATACGATTGATAAAGTACTAAATGTTACCAAAAGATGATAAAATACATTTTCTTTACCTAATCATAACATGGCGATGAAAACAAAAGTCACGGAAATGAAATACTTGGCCACGGCAATGAAAATAATTTGTTTTATAAAGCATGGCAATTAATTTTCTTTCATTGATGTGTCTTTTTTTTCATTACCATAGCAAATTTCGACCACGGAAACCACAGCAATGAAAAGACGGTGATGAAAATCGAGGCAATAAATAGAAATAACAAAAAATCTATTAACCATTCGACAAAATAAACACTTGACAAATAATCATAAGAGAAATAGCGTTCTATCGAATGTTTACTTAAGATGACAATCTTAATTTAAATAGAAGTTATACCTATCCACGGCAATGAAAGAAAAAATGTCCAGCAACAAAAAAAAATATTGACTTAACGAATATCGCGAAAACGCAGGCACGTGCGTACGTCCTTCTGCGACGAGCACTTAGGCGGCATTAAACACAAACGTTTTGCGCACCGGGGATGGGAAACAAGTCGTTAGGTAAAACAATATACTTGAACATGATTAGGACACGGCGATTAACGGTAGTTCTGGGACAGATACATTTTTATTAACCATTCGTTGTACTGTGTAAATATTTCAATAAATGTATTTCGTAACAATACTTTGACTATTAATGTATCAAATAAAATTAGTTTTTAGTACAAAGAACCAATAGATGTTTATCAATAAAGAATAATACACAACAAGGTGACGTGCGGACAAACATGGCAATGAAAGATTTCGGGATTTAATATTTTTTTTTGGAGTATCCATTATTCTTATTAACAAAATGTTTAGTGCTGCACATAGATTACCATATCATCTAACCGTAAAAAAATGTTAGAACATTAACACTTTCTTTTTTATTACCAATTTCATTGGTGCCACGCAATTTTTAGTTCCGGGAAATTCACCCGTATCCATGAGTGCATCACGACTCAGCAAAGCAGGATAATTCTCGATATAGATTTTGATTACACCTACTAAATCACTGCTAGATATTAAATACTGACAAAAGGCTAAGTTCTATATTTATTGCTATCAAAATAAAACAAATAAGTGCTGAAACTCGCTAGAGTTTACTTAGCATGTGGTGAAATAAATAAATTCCCGTGTTTATACAGCATGAATTTAGGGTGGTTTTAGAGCCATAGACATAAAATAAAAGCGCCTCACCAATAGCTATCGAATACACTAGTTAGTTTTTTTTTTGAGACACTAAAGGAAGTAACAAGAAACGCTTGTGGCTTAGTGGAACCAAGTGACTGGAATCAATCAGTTGCTGCCTGAAATTCCACTGATGCCGGTGCATCGCCCATTAGCTCAGTTGGCAGAGCGCTGGCACGGTTAGCCAGAGGTCGCGGGTTCGAGTCCCGGCATGGGTGGAATAGGTTTGTAAAAATTGTCCTTAGCACGGGCACTTAAAAAAAAAGAATATAATCAGTCAATTGGGTTAAGAAACAGCAGGCGCGGTCAGGTGCAAGATGGGCCATCCTATGACTAACGCTAAGTGATTTTTTTCGGAGCGCTTCCATGCTTTATTTTATGCACACAAGGAATTACACAAGAGACCCAATAACATAGTATAGTACAATTGGCGGCCTTCAATTTATTTCAACGTAAGAATTTACATTCTGTTTGCTAAATGTCAATGTAAAATGTAAGCCGCTGCCTTCGGGCCGTAGTATAACTCCACAATTACTAAAAGTAATTAACTTGATTAAAAGCAATTAAGAGATAACACACCATCTACATTAAATTTGAATATGATATTATAATTTTATTAAAATTATATGAACAGCACCGCTTCTACTAACGTCTGTATTCAGTTCCCAAATTGGTCTTAACATAATCCTAAAAATACTCGCTCTTGCAAATGGAACACCTACCTGGCAACCCATACCTACCTACTTAGCTTGGAACACTTTTTCTTTTCCAAAGGAAAAGGTAGTGAAAACACTGGAGTAGAAAATTGGTATCTTTATATAAATGGGGGCAAGTAATGAGGTTCTGAGGTACCTCGAGTTTCTATAATAAATGTTACATCATTAGAGTCCGTAGTCTAACAACGACAGCACTGAAAATGGCAGTTTGCCTAGCTTTAAGTTTATTCCGCAGCCACAGAAAGAAGTAACTTCTGTAGATATATTAAAAACTGCATGTCGATTCAGTAAGTTCGTTGATCACTTCGATGGTCACTTCGTCGGTCACTTCGTCGGTCACCTCGTCGTTCACCTCACACTCACTTATGAGTCACCTTAATTTGACCTTCAGAACCCGAAAATATGACATTCCTTGCATAGGGGTTGACACTAATATTATTTCAGTCGAAGTCGTAGGCTATAATTTGTTTCGCATGTTTTGGCAAAACGATGCTATATAAAAATCTTACAAACATGTTGCGCTGTCTAAAATTGTACAGTCTAAGTATTTACTAGCCTAAATCTATTGAAATGTATAAAAAAGATTATATCATTGGCAGTATACAGTGTATCCAAGTCGCTGGCATAAGAAGCAATTCTCGTGGGGTTACCATACGAGTAAAATAAAAATGCCACGATTACTGATTTATTTGCTTACATATAGTTCAGTAATTCAGTAATTTTTATTCTTTAAAAATATAGGCAATACATTCCTTACAGACATACATAGCACGAACACACCCCGTTCACACAAACACGTGTGAACGGGGTGTGTTCGTGCTATGTATGTCTGTAGGTATAGGAAAAATAAATTGAAACAAATGAGAAGAGAAAGATGAGGTACGATAACTTTATTTGTGGGCTAGGTTTTACTGTATGGGTTTTAGTAGATTTTCCGTTATTTAATAGTTAAGACGAAGGAACTATTTTGTTGTTTGGGCTTTACGTTATTTTATTTACTAAAAGTGTATGAACCTACTACATAAAAATGTCACCGGGAAAGTTTGGTTCTATGGGCTAACGTTTGGTATACTCTGTCGATTCTTAAGTACTAGGGAAACGTAGGTCATAGATGTGTTGTTTCTGTTTAATAATTTTGTGAGGAAATCAATCAAGTTTAAAAACCTATTTAGAGGCTAAAAATTTCACCCATGCCGGGATTCGAACCCGCAACCTCTGGCTATCCGTACCAGCGCTCTACCAATTGAGCCAATGGGCGACTCACGGCATCAGTGAAATTTCGAACCTCTTTACAATATTCTCTGTATTACGTACAGGCAGCGACATCTGACTTAAGCAAATTGCATTACTTACAGCCCCGACTACCTACTTTGCAGTTAGGTTAGGTTAAATTAAATTTGTTCCTTAGCACGGGTTAGTGCATTAAAAATAAAAATAGTGAAATCAATCAAGTCTCAATATAAAAGTGTAATCGAGTATCTGGCTGAACTACTAAGTATTACTTTTATCACAGCTCTGTAAGCTCTTTCAAGACATAACACGGAAGTCTGGGGAGCACGCCATACGCCTATATCATACGTGTAGTCACCAATCCTAACTTGTCGCTCATTTATATTGCCTTGAAAGGGCAACTCTCCGATTCCAATGGTTTCTTGTTTATCCAGCAGAATGGGAACAGAGACAGTTACGACAGCTTTGGAAAAATCCAAAAGCATATTATCTTTAGTATTTTGCGTGTGATCGACAAGCTACTAATATCACACCGTTAGTAACATTGTTTATTAGACGCTTTATATGTGCGTCATATTAACATACATTAGCAAGTATTTGGTGAACGGGTTTAGCTGCCGTGGATTTTCTTCTTCTACTTAAAGTGCTTCTCCATTACTTAAGGTTGGTAGTCAGCTCTTTACAGCGTTCTCTGTTCCGTGCAATTCTGAATAGCTCTTCCGCGGTTTTAACGACGGTCCACTCTTTGATGTTACACAATCATGACGTCTTACTCCTTTTTATTTTGTAAATGATTCATTAAACAAGTTGACTGACTCATTTACGAATCATTCATATAACAAAATACGCAATTAACTTCATGGTTGAAGCCTGTATTACAATTTCAAATCGTCGATGGAACTGTAAAGAGAACATTGTATAAGTCACTATTAACAGCTTCTCTATGTTCGCCTTCTTACAATATGTTATATAGTTCTATAATATAATAATAAAAAAAACACACGGCAGATAATATAGATAAAATCTAGCAAAGCGAGAGTCAGACTCGAATACAAAGAGGGACGTATTAATCTATTCTGCGTTTTTTTTATTTCAGTAAACTATTTAGTGGGGAATTTCGCACATAGCCGAACTGTATTATTAATTTGTTACATGCTTTCGCCATAACTAAATCAAAAACAGAAATCTTAAAAATTACGTTTCTTGGCTCTTTTGTTTCTTTTTATATTTTAGCGTTTCGGAGCGTTTAAATATGACATCTACATAATTTGGGTAGTTAGCACGCAAACACTGAGTGTGTTTTCAAGTAGACTTTACTGTTTCTTTATTTTTTTTTCTATTTACAGATAAAATCACTTTCTATTTAACATGAAATCACAGTAATTTGCACTCGATGTCATGTTAAATAGAAAGTGTTATATGAACGTATTTACGCATAGAAGGTATTTTTTTCATATTTTTACTCCGTCATGGTTAGACCCAGTTTTTCCAAACTTTGGCAATATTTTCCGGCCAGCATCTGGTCACACTTCACACACACACAAACGAATAGTTTGCTTTTAAATCAAGACTTAATTCTACACTGGCGCTACGGCGGTGAAGAGAACTACAAATGTCAATGAAAATGGTATTCTGAAGGTTCGATTCGCAGCTCACTTCGATCATGAACTCGCACATGAGTTCGATTACATCTGTCAAAATCAAAAGTTACTCTCCTATAAGTGAACTCACGATCGAATCCCATAATGTAGAAGATAACTCATATTTTTTTGTTGAAACCAGTATTATTATAGTAATGGTTTGTAACTCAGGCACATTTGTGAAGTTAAAGTAGAAATACCACTCGCTTACTGTGAATGATAGATAACATCGTAAAGAAACCTGACTAACTCGCTGTTCGCATATCTGAGGTGGGCACGCGTGGTGATCAAGCCTATATTCTTTCTGAAAGAAGACCTGTGCTCTACAGTGGGATGTATATCATATGCTGTATATTTTAAGAACAATAATTATTATGAAGTAAGAAAGAATAAATATAATGTGGGTGGAATGGCGAATGTGAGTGGAATGACCGATAAGGAACGCTCCAGGCGAATATACTTCGACCCCTAATTTATCGAATAGGGGACGTGAAAGCAAAGGGCAGGATAAAAAGTACCCAAAACCGTCTGGCATGCAACGACTAATGAATGGCGATGAAGTGAAAGTAATTAACCAGGATCGTATAATAGCAACTGGCAGTCCCTGCATCTGCTCACCCCTCTGGGATACAGGCGTGCCCTTTTTTGATATCCGCCCTTTGTATGTCCCCACTGCTGGGGCACGGGTCTTTTAAGGTTAGGTCATACTTCACCACGGGGCCAAGTCTGGGTTGCAGGAGGATTATAAGACAGAGGCGGGCCTTAACACGAAATGGCGGTCGTGGCACGCGACAACTGCAAGCGTCGACAAACGTCAACGGCTGCCGCTTACACGTTGACGGCTGCCGTCGACGCGCTAACGACTGCCGTCGAATGCCGTTGACGGCAGTTGACGCCATCCGTCGACGCTTGCAGTTGGCACGTGCCGTTCGTCTGCATGAGCCCTAAGTTATCAAGCTGCCCATAAGGCCTCTGACATTCAGGTTGCAAACAGAAACCCAGCATGCTGAACTATGGAAAACGGAAACAAAATGCAAAGAAACCAGAGAGGCCCTGCTAACAATATCGAAACGCCTCACATGCAGCGATCTGCGCAAAGCTGTGGCACTTATGACGCTCCATTGACCACTGAATAAACACCTCCACGCTATGGGACTGACCGACATCCCGTTATGTCGAGGATGCCTCAAGGAAGACGAAGGACCCGCCACGTGTCCATTCACTGTGAGAGCGTGGAAGTGCAACGAACATCGATAGCAGGAAAGCTGCTGGTGCTGGTGCACTGCTGGCTTTCTGAAAAAAGATTGGCTGACTGGAGTGATCTCGCAACGGCCCAACTATGAGGCTGAGTGCGGAAACAACAGGATAAACTAACTAAAGCCTCTGACATGGCTTAACGACTTCCATTACGCGATAGCCGGCGCCATCGCCTTAGCGTGCCTTGCGAAGCACGGAAGCGCTCGGAAAAAATATCACAAGCGGTAGTCACGAGACGGTCACCCATCCAGCACCTGACTACGCCTGTTGTAGCTTAATACAAAGTAATTGATTCCAATCATTCGGTTCGTCTAGGCTACGAGCGGGGTGGCCTTATGTTTGTGATATCACGAAGTAGGTTTAGATAAACCAGCTAGGTGACAAAGATGAGACACGCAAAGTGTCTCCTCTATGCAGACGACCTTAAGCTTGTACTTAGCATAAAACAGGAATCAGATTGTGAACTTTTTCAGAGGGACCTAAACGCTGTCTATCAATGGAGTGTTGAAAATAAACTTCATTTCAACAATAGCAAGTGCTACGTGATGTCATTCACGCGGTCCAACCAGGCCTTTCAGGGTGGTTATAACCTGGGACCGGAAGCCATAACACGTGTCCAGGTAATGAAAGACCTTGGAGTCGTGTTTGACCCTTCTCTGACTTTCCACGAGCACATGACGACCCTAGCTAGTGACTGCATGAAAAGGCTCGGTTTTGTTCTGCGTATGGTCAGGGATTTCAAAGATCCAAAAGCTGCTCGACTTTTATACACAGCTTTAGTACGGAGCAAGATCGAAGCCAGTGCCATTGTATGGAATCCACACGAGGCCAAATACATGCTGCTGTTGGAAAAGGTGCAAAAAGCGTTCCTTCGTTTCTTGTACAAGAAAATATACGGATACTACCCGTTTATGTACCCTACTCAGTTCCTGTGCGGAATGCTCGGGTTTAATACGCTAAGAGTTCGCCGGTGCTGTGAGCAGCTAGTAACAGTATGTCGCATAATCCGGGGCGAATCCGACTGCCCTGAGCTCACACGCCAAGTCTGTAGACTTGCCGTGCCGGACAACTACGTGCGAGCTCGCAGACACGCCCTGCTGGCGGAGCCAGCGGCGCGTACGGTCGCCCGCAGTCAGTCTCCGCTTGTGCGCGCACTCTCCTCGATCAATTCCCTTCTATCGTCAGCACCAGGGTGTGATCTGTTTGCTGATAAGATGATGAATGTAGCTGAAGAATGTCTGAAATACTGTGAACGAGACGAATGAAAGGATGGTCTAAATTATGTGTAAACTGTATTGGATTTTAATTTTTATTGTATGTTATGTGTATTTTATGTCTAAATTATTAGTAAAATAGTCGCTAATTGTAAAACGAAATAGTCATATGTACTGTAATGTTCTACAATTTAAATAAATAAATAATATATAATATATAAGATGTAAATACACTGATACTGAGGCATGTATTTGTTCAAATGTACAGCGAAATCCAAAAAGAAACAAAACCACGACCTCTGGCAGTACTTTGTACTTTAGATAGATATATAGATACAACATTTATTCACATAAGACACACACACGTATACAAAGCAAAGCAATACAAAACCAAATACAAGTCACAACACGAACAAAGCAATAACAAAAAAGTAGCATAAATAAAACGCAAAAAAACACAGAAAATAAGGCATACACGGTACTGTAGTGTACCTGGGCAATGTACCTACTGGACTGGAAGTGATCAACGTAGGTGTGGCAAATGTGAATGGGCTCCGACTCAGCATGTGCTGAAAGTTCAGGAAGAACTTCAGCGCTGGTATTCTGCCGGTACCCGGTGTGAGCGGCATGCAGCGCTAAGAGAGCTGAGGTATGGTAGTCATAACTGCTATCGCACCGGATTAAATAGTGTAAAATCTGGTTGGAAATATCAGTATAAATTGTATTTTATTTAAGTATATTATTGTATATATTTGCGTGAAATAACCACAGAAATTAATGTAAGAAAAAAAAATATAGTGATGCCGGGTAGTTGCCCATTAGCTCAGTTGGGAGAGCGCTGACGTGGTTAGCCAGAGGTCGCGGGTTCAAGTCACGGCATGGGTGAAATTTTTAGCCTCTAAATAGGTTTTTAAATTCGTCCTTAGCACGGGCATTAAAAATAAAAATAGTATAATCATGTGTTGCAATCTCAAGTACCTAAGTGGGCCATAATTTTTATATTTCGTGAAATCTATAACTTAAACGCAATTTGTTTTATTCCTGTATACATGTGTGACTAGATTATATTGTAATATAATTTAGTTTTGTTTACGTGTTTGTTTTATCGTACCTCAAAATTTACGGGTGATGCCCTAGGCCGATAAGTAGTATATTCCAATAATGTGTGCAATGTTTATGTTTGGTTTTTGTGTAGGTTAACAGTGTTTTTTTTTTGTCTTGATAGGGGTTATACACTCCATGAGGTACTAGCCCTGCTAGAAAATAAGGAATTTGAGCCGCAGTTGCTATACATTGAACCTTCAGAACCCGCAATCGACTCTGATCAAGATTCGGGCGACGAAGAAGGGGTGGTTTTGTAATGATGTGACAGGTCGACAATTCAACGCTGGGTGTGAAGTGGTATTAGGGTCTTCACCTCTGTCAACACACCAATCACGATAACAAAACGCAAAAATGTACGGGTGGTACCAAATATACAACCTGAAGCCGGATCTACTCGGACGTTGCGTTGATTTATTTCGGGAGCCACCCATGTTTCCCGAAGCAAATTTTAGTTTCCTTCGAGGGAAATCTTCTACTGAATTTCTGGACTAATATTTTGGATTGTGTGTCTACAACCTTTTAGCAAACCAGCCGCAAAAGTATGCAACTTTTTTGAATTGCGCCGAACCGAAAATATCCACCGAAGAATTGAAAGCATTTATCGCAATTCCTATACTGTCGGATCATTACGGAATCACTTCTTAGTTCCCAGCGAATTTCGTCGCAAATGTGCTTTGGAGATGTGCAAGAGACAGACAAGACTGCAATGCAATAAATGTGACGTAGGGCTCTGTGCATCCTGTTATCAATTCCAATCAATTATCAATTTCACGTCCGCATTCAAAACTAAAAAAGTGTGTATACTAGTACATAAATGCCTTTAACATAAATTACTCAAATGCTGTTTTTATTTATTAATTCATACATTACTTAAAATCTTCATGATTTTACAAATAGATTATAAAAATAGTTCGCTAATAAAAAGCTAATATATGTCTAATAGAGGGATTTTTGCTTACGTATTTGCCGATCGGTGCCATATGGCACCCATTGTTTTTTCACAAAGTAAAAGATATATAAAATAAATAATTATTACAAATAGCTAAGGGAGCCGTCAAAAGCAATGTATGTGAAAATTACAATTTTTTATGCCTCTATAATAATTCAGGTCATAATGGGTTAGCATAACATTTACATATAGGGAGATACACTGCTTCTGATCCCACACTCGGATACCCTGTGTCGTGGGAACCAGAAACAACGATATCACAAACATGTAAACATCCAAGACCCTTTTGTATCCAGCCGGGATTCGAACCCGAGACCTTTTGCATGGTCGTCAAGAGGTTTTCGGGGGTCAAATATTAAGCTATATTTTTATAGTTTCATATTTAAAGAGACGTTTTTAAATTAGTTTATTTCGTTATGCTAAAACTAGTTCTTTTACTAGAATGAATTATAACTTTTGATGCCTGATAGTGTTATCGACCTTGGCTTACAATTCAATCTAGTAGCAAGTAAAGAAGAATTGGCACTTAATAGTTTAAATATTTCTATGCATTAGCATAATAAAATAATGGTAATGATTTTAAATGTTGTTTTGTAGATGACACTTATAACAAACTACTTTGACCAAATAAATAACAAAAATGTATCATGTTGGTGGTGGTCTTATAATACAGAGTTGTGCCCTCAGATCATAGAGGTTGTGCCCAAATTAGAATTTTCTCATTGGCATATAATAGTGTTACCATATAGGTACTACCTATTTTCGATTTGTACCCAACTGTACAGAATGATACGTGTAAAGGTCGACATGCAGTCTGGATTTAATGACTATTAATGTACTGTGGATTGTACCTACCTACGTACCTTGCTTGTTGCAGGTAATTAATGAGTATAATGTTGATGACTTAAAAAAATAATTTGAATACATAATCAATTCGTTTTATTTAATAAATGTACAAACTACATTTTTTATTGTTTATTTACATGAAAAATATTTATTTCAAATTTAAATCAATCAATTTAAATAAATCTTCCAGATATTTCGTGTAAAAATATGTGGCATTTCTAAAGTAACAGTAACTTAATAATTATTTTTAAAATTCACCGTCTAGATTAATGGAGTATGGTCTAAAATACCATTTTGCTAAAACAGATTAAAAACAATGTTTCGTTATTTTTATATATCTCTAGATGATGCACAATCTGCATTTCTTTTTGTAATTCTCGATTATTAACATCTAGGGAATGGTGGGGACCATTCCTTGGGGGTCATCAAGAACTGTTACATGCTATGCATTGCTTTTTAGTTTAATTCTTCTACCGAGGGCTGGAGTATCCTCAACCAGAGTTGTCATTATCTATGCTCTCTCGGAGTATAGCGTGAGTCACCTAGAAAATACAGATTTAATTCAAAAGTAGTACAATAAAAGTATAGGCTGTTAAAATATCTAAATTGCAATAGATTTAGCTAATTGTTTACCCAGTGAGGCCTCGCTCTTTCCAGAGCTCAGCACATTGATGAGATGGTGCCTTAAAGGGTTTTTGCTAAACACATGGCTGTCATGTGAGACATCTCTCAATGAAGTAGCAATCCTTGAAATATTTCAGTCGGCATCAGGAGTCTGGAAAAGATTTATGGATGATAAGATAACTACCATTTATTTATTGCGCAAAATGTGTTTACCAATACAACATCAAGGACTCATCATTAAAATAAAAACATTTGTAGAACAATCTAAAAACAATTTGGCACGCATAGCCAGAGGTCGCGGGTTCGAATCCCAGCATGGGTGGAATTTTTAGCCTCTAAATAGGTTTTTAAAATCTAAGAATGTTATTACTTTAATATCAATAGGAAACTAGTATTTCTACTAGTTTCATCTTGATTGCAAGATGTCATTTTGATGGCAGGGTCAAGAATTAATGTACCAAATCACGTTTGCTGAGGCGAGGTTCTTCGTTACTACGAGTACTAACCTTATGGTTTTTTTTTTAAATATCCCTTCTGTTTCTTTCATAAAAGGTTTCAAAATCTTGGCCAAAGTTTTTGATTTCGTCCTTAGGTAGACGAATATTGGTCTGGGATTCGTGATCTCCAGAGAGGTGTCCAAATAAAGAAACAACCGTTGCAGATTTTGTGGTTTTCTCAGATCCCCTTTATGTAGATCGTGCAAAATTAATGTAGAGCTAACCATGCCATATTGTCCCAAATACATTTCCGCACATATCTCAATAGCGATCATTACTTCTGATGGAGCACCTGAGTATGTTGGTGTCAGGAGCCTTCAAATAGTTGATTGACTGGAATAAAATTTCGTGATTTTTTTAAGCAGGGAAGGTTATATGACACGCAATGTAAAATTTGTTACAACGTATTTCAAGCATTTTGTACTACCTACACAATTGATTAATCATCCATATGTGTGATAAATTTAAGCCAATCTTGGTAAATATTTAAAATACATTTTTGCGGTTACCTTTGTTTATTTGTAGAAGAAGAAAGCTTCGCCGGTGGGTACTCTTAGGTGAACAATATAAGATATTTTTTCCACTCTTACATAAGACGTAAACTCGAAATAGCTTAGACTTTATAAAAATGAAGCAGAACGATTTATTTGTAAGAAATATTTTGGGAGCGTTTAGCTAATTAAGCTGAACAAAATAATAATGTGACATGTGACTTTTCGACTGACAAACATTGGTGTTCCATCCCTAATAGGTATCCCATGGCAACATCACTTGTGGGTATTTTGCTTCTGAATACGAATTAAACGTCACGCACAAGTGAGTGTGATGTGAATGGTGATGTGAGCTCACGATCGAATTAACCCTTTCATGGGTACACGAACTTCTTGCCAATGCCAATATGGTAAATTAGCTGATGCCCGCGACTTCGTCTGCGCGGAATTAGTTCAGACCGCGTTGGCGGGATATCAAGTAGCCTTTGTCTCAATTCAGAACTTTGTCTATCTGTACAAGATTCATGTAATTCCATTCAGCCATTATTGTCTAATTGAGTACTAACAGTCATCTAAACTACTTGAAAAACATTGACATGTATGCAATATTATATAGAAATTGACAGAATATTCTTTATCCCATGTTCACCAAGAATTACATAAGAGACTTAAATAATAACATAGTACACTACAATTGGCGGCCTTATTATAGTAGTATTATCAATGCTTAATATTGATAATATTTTCGCCTTTACCGATAGTATGGGGTTAATATCCCCAAATAATAACTTGCATAAGCTGAAAATGCAAAATTAGATAAATCGACTTCAAAAAAAGACTAACGAAGAAGGAGGAATAGTGAAAGTCAGTAAAATTTTTCGATTGAATTTGCATAAATCCTAGAGTTTGCGAGCGGTGCTGAGAGCGAAAATTAAAGCACTCTAACTACCTGTTAATTTACAAATATTTTTGAAAAAAAGATCATATTTTAATCAAAACTGTTGTTATACGGATTTTACTCGTTTATTACATTTTTCCGACGTTTTGGCACTTTTCCAGGTGCCGTGGTCTCGGATGACTGAGGTGACAGGCTCTTTTTGAAAGCATTTACTACCCTCGGCAAAAAATATTTTAGTAATTATTATGCCGTTGTCCGCGAAAGGGTTATTTGACAGATGTAATAAAGTCGAGATTCGAACTCCCTTTGTTTTAAACGTAACTTCATAGAAATAAGGGTCAATATCCCACCTGCACAACTAGTTCACTTCACCGCCGTAGCGCTGGGGTAGCTTATATTACTGAATACGAATTCGATCGAACTCACTAGCGAACGGGGCTAGTGAATAGCACTGCTGTTACTTACAATCAAAAGAATAACTTAATAAATTCACAACAGTATCGTCATATCTAATTAAAATGGTATTAATAAAAAAACGATGCCGTAGATGATAAGAAAAATAAACACACACAATACTAGTGGCGTAATGAAACCGAATGATTGCAAAGGTTAAGCAATAACAGGTGCCGTCAGGTGCTGGATGGGTGACTATCCCGTGACTAGCCCTTGCGGCATTTTTTCCGAGCCCTCTCGTGCTTCGCAAGGCAAGTTTAGCCGTTGGTGCCTTCTGTCATGAAAGGCAGTCGTAAAGCCATGTCAGAGGCCTTTTGGGCGGCTTGATAACTTCTAACAGTAAGGCCCTTCACTGTCTTACAATCCTCCATCAACCTGGACTTGGCCCCCGTGGTGGGGTATGGCCTAAACCATCTACAGGGAAGAGACCCGTTCCCCTCGTTGGGGACATAATGGGTTGATGATGATTATAATTGATCAGAATCTTAGCGAGCCGTATATAAGTACAAAGTTTTTGGCCTTAAAAATGTTAGCCAATTATCGTTCCATTCAAAAGTAACTACTCACTTTAACAAGCTATTTGATGTCTAACAAGCCAGACGAGCATTGTTTGCTGAAATATCTTACCCCGCTCTCAGAAATAACTGCGACTCTGACCTTTGTTAAAATATTAAGTCAGTTCCAGACGTCTCCGGTATTTACGGTCATACATTTAGATTGTGGTGGACTTTTAACATGCATACATAACCTCACGCCTGTAGCCCAGAGGCGTAGGCAAAGACCAGGGACTGCCACTTGCCACGATCCCGACATATCACCTTCGCTTCATCAACGTTCATAAGTCGTTGCATGTACGCACGCCGGTTCGGGGTACTTTTTATCTTCCACTTTGCTAATACATCCCCTATTTGGTCGATGTATGTCCGCCTAGGACGTCCCTTACTAGCCCTTCCACTCACATTCGCAATATATATTTGTTTCGAACAATCAATATTTCTTCCTTCATCCTCTACACCAAACCAAGGCAGCATTCCTTTCTCAATTCTATTGCGTATCCTCTCATTCAAAGTAACATTACACATACTTCTCAAGCACTCCTAACAGATAAGATAAGATTATATTATGCCCCGCTTGCCAAAGCCAAAGTTTGGTAAGAACTTTTCCACTGTAGGACTGCGTATCCGAATGCCAATGCCTATAAATATTTGTGTATCACGTAAAACAATGTTGTTGTAACCATATATCCTTATCACGCGATATAATATTATTTCATCTTCTTCTTCTTCTGGCTATATTAGTCCACTGCTGGACATAGCTCTCCCCTAATAAGCGCAAGTTTGTAATCCCCACGCTGGGCATTCGAGTTGGGGATCGCAGTTTGGTGGAATTGTACTGCAGGGGGCGCTGCTGCCCACCCTCCGGTTTGTGTCCCTTAGTCGCCTTTTACGACACCCGCGGGAAGAATTTGGGTTGGCGCTATTCTCTAGGGCCGACACCGCACAGCCCCATCATCACATCACACTATATATAAAGGCCGAACGTTTGTGAGTGTGTCTGTTTGGGAATAAGGCATTTAGGCGTGAAGAAGTACTTCACGTCTAAATACCTTATACCCGTGGGAAACTCGATAAACCGCCGATGACACCGTGGGGCAGCTAGTAAATAATAACAATAATAATCTCTTACCTTAATATATAACTATGTATGACCATCGCGAGTCATTAAGAAATACTTGAGATATTTGTGTTCTGTGAGACGAGCAACCGACGACGCGAGCTCCGTCTCTGCTCACCATGATTAAGCTCTGCGAATCGGAGCGAAACCTGGACGGACTTTTTGCGATATAACAACACCCGTAAGTAAATCCGGACTAAAAGTCTACAATGTGTTGTGCTTACGAAAGTTTTAGTTCAAAAATATTTGTGTTCTATAAAAACATCTGAATTTGGCTGTCTTTTATACAATGTCACCATATCTAACTTTGACGCTGTTTCCCTATTGTAGCCTTTGGGTTAATGGTCACCGAGGGAGCAGTGTATAAACTTCTCGGGTTACCTGTCGCAGCCAGATACAGAAAAATAAGTGCCTTAGGACATTCGTTGGGCAACTTTTGCTTTTTAGCTTACCGGTGACGTCAGCTCCAGACAGAATGTAGAAAAAACATAGAAAATGACAATTTCAGAGTAACGTAATGAGGGTAGGTATTTAATGCCCAAATATATTTTTTTAAATTATCCATCATATAGTGCATCAGTCCCAATCCGCGGTGGGCACGCGTGGTAATTAAGCTGATACTCTCTCTTTGAGAAAAGGCGTGTCCTGCAGTGGGACGTTTAAAGACTACGTAAAAAAATGCGAAATGTAAGATCTATTAATTTAAGCCGAATGCAGAAAGCGCCTCATGTTTAACGACTAAAGGGAGGGACGCGTAGCGTGTTCAGTTTATGTATCTGCACGAAGTTATTTTGCTGACGAAGATAATAATATCTAACAGATGAATGAACTCGTTACTAACTAGTTCAGAAACGTGACCTGTCTTGCCAATCCTCGGAGAGGCTGATTGGTCAACGTACGCCATAACATAGCTGTATAAGCGAGTTTCACAGGCTTAGCATTTCTCATTTTATTTTCAGCAGGTAATAAACCGAAGCCAGGCGTTCTGGTGGCCTCTGACGCTGTGGTATTACTCGTAACACTTGGGCGGCCAAAGATGAATTCTTGAAGTTCCAATGTAGTGTTCTTGCGATGGGCATTGCATTTAAATAGCCATGTTATAAGAGGCAAATGGAAATCGAGATGTTCTCACCTCGTAGGAGCAATATTGTGTGATTGTAGCAGCCTCATTAACCTAAAGGCGCAGGATGGAAGCTTGATTTGTTTGACTTGACTTCAATTGATCTTTGAGAAAATTAAAACATTATAGCGCATAATGGGGTAGTAAAGGCATGTTTCCAAATGTGAAGCGTTTAACAAAATATATCATACAAAAAAAATTACAAAAATAAAATAAATCGACAATACAAAACAGTTATTGTCCTTTGTGTTATGTTATATTTTTTATGCCACACCTGGCCAGAAAGCGGCTTTTTCCGTACGCGCAGCGTGCGGAAAAATCCACTTTATTGTAGTGTACTTTATTATTATTTATTACACTTTATTGTAGTAAGTGTAGACATAAAAAGATGTACACAACACGGGAGGTAATAAAGAAAGCTCTCGATGGCATATTTACGTCCCTCGCTTGCAGCTCGGCCCGCAAACTTCTGCAATCTCGGCCTTTCTTTGTATTACCACCCTAGTTGTGTAATGTCCTATTATTATCCTTAACACCTGTATTGTATTACGTACAATAGAATTAAAAAAAGGCCCACCTGCAGGATGACAAGATTGTCACCCTGCAATTTGGTATACGATTATTAATAATAATTTAAGCAAAATGTTTTAATATTCCTCTCACTAAAATATACTTATATATTATCCAATCTGAGACGTTATATACGAAATCATTAAGAAAATAACACCCACTATCTTGTAACACTAGGTAACGGAATCAAGAATTTTCCGTTAATTAGCCTAGTTATAATTTTGCCCACATCAAACACCTACAAAAAAGAGGAAAGTTGTTACGGGATTGTGTGTGATATAGGTCAGAGGTTGATTAAAGCAATACAATCTCGTTGAAAACGTGTATTGAAAATCGGATTGGACGTGTTCTGAACTAATTATTATAAATTCAATTACCCACTGTAACAAGCTATTCAGGAATAATTAACAAGCTCTTCATTGAAATAAATTGAAATGGCATTTGCGGAGGACGTAAATTGAAATGGCATTTGCGGAGGACGTTACCTACGTTGGTTGAAACCGAAATTAGGTTTCAACCAACGTAGGTACCGGGTATTCATAAATAATTTATAAACAAAGCCTTCTTAGTGCTTTGCTCACCCGAGTTTCCATTCGTAATAATCGTATTAGTTTGATAGTACTAATATTTATTTTAAATAGAGGATTTTAATTAAATTTTCATCAAAATCAATCAAGTGGTGTTTTATTCAAAAGCGTAGCGACTTAACGAGAGTTACATGATTAACTAGATGTCCATTTCAAAATCTAGATAATTTTGGAGAAAGATGGACATAAGAACTCCATACTTAGTCTTTCCTAAGACGTTAGTTAACGTACTCGAAGTTTACATAATTATGTTAAACCCTAGAACTCATTAATTCCCGGCATCATTCTCCTTTATATAATCTTTTATTACAAATTTTTCGAACTGCGTTCCAGACAAGCTTAATATATCTTCAGGGAGCTTATCGTAGAAACTTGCCATAAATATTTGTTATCAGATTATAGATTATAATATCCACACATCTTAATCAATTGTTCTGCTCCCAAACTGGGATACTCTGTTTTGTGATAACCAGGCACGGACATGGCAAACATGGAATGAGAGTAAAGAAATTGTAGTTCCTTACAGTGATTGATAAATCTACGAATATAAATCTACATGCACACATACATTCATAACCTCACGCCTGTATCCCAGAGTGGTAGGCAGAGACCAGGGACTGCAACTTGCCACGATCCTGACGGATCACCTTCGCTTTATCAACGTTCATAGGTCGGTGCATACACGCACAGTTCTGGGTACTTTTTATCCCCTATTTGGTCGACGTATATCCAAATATAAATCTGTATGTGGGAAAAGTGGTTTTCTTTGACGTTGCGCTTGTGGTGGTTGTGAGTAAGTTTTACAAAGAGTCATCGAGATATAGTTTCCGAAAAAAGAATTGCGTTTTTTGCGTCAAGTACACACGTTTTTTTGAAGCAAACCACCGAGTGATTGGAATCAATTACTAGGGTTAAGCAACAACAGGCGCGGTCAGGTACTGAATGGTGACCATCTCGCGACTACTACTCGTGGATTTTTTTCCGAGTGCTCCCGTGCTTCGCAAGGCACGCTAAGCCGTCGATGCCGGCTGTCATGTAATAGCAGTCGTTAAGCCAAGTCAGAGGCCTTATGGGCGGCTTGATAACTTCTGACAGTAAGGCCAGTCACTGCCTTCCAACCCTCCACCATAACGTGAGTTATATGTAGACTTCCCTGTCCACATATAATTGAATTCCAATGCGCTAAGTCCATAGTTAGATGGTTGTACGTCCGAAGATGTGTTGAAAATGAGTCACATGTGACTCATGAACTTGTTCTAATACACTCCTCTGAGTCATATGAGACTCTTGGCCACGGGAAGTTGTTAAGAGACGCCTGTGTCCAGCAGTGCACTGATTATGATGATTACGGTCTGTGCAGAAGTAAGTCAATCAGTCAGAAGTAACCTACTCGTATCTCTCAGACTTTTAGTAATTGGTGCTATAGAAAAGTATCCGCAGCTCGTTATCAACACTTGTATGTCCCCACTGCTGGGGCACGGGGATTGTAAGACAGTGGCGGGCCTTACTGTCAGAAGTTATCAAGCCGCCCATAAGGCCTCTGACATGGCTTAACGACTGCCATTAAATGACAGCCGGCACCAACGGCTTAACGTGCCTTGCGAAGCACGGAAGCGCTCGGAAAAATGCTACTAGCGGTAGTCACGGGACGCTCACCCATCCTGTACCTGACCGCGCCTGTTATTGCTTAACCAAGTGATTGATTCCAATCACTCGGTTCGCCTAGGCCACGAGCGCTTCAGCAGATATTCTTCTATATTACCCAATGCTACCACCAATACTAATGCACCAGCAAGCCTTAAGGGAGCTTTGCCTTACATACAATTCTATCCAACGGGAAAAAGCTCGGCATAAGCGATACAAATTGTTAATAAATCATACGGGTTTCGGAAGGGTACAGGTATTATTTGGGTATCATTTAAAAGGTCAGCAAAAAAAATACCGTTTTGCTCTGCAACCACATCTTATTTTTGAACTAAAACTTTCGTAAGCACAACACATTGTAGACTTTTAGTCCGGATTTACTTACGGGTGTTGTTATATCGGAAAAGTCCGACCAGGTTTTGCTCCGATTCGCAGAGCTTAATCATGGTGAGCAGAGACGGAGCTCGCGTCGTGAGACAAGCAACCGACGCAGTGTGAGACAAGCAACCGACGACGCGAGCTCCGTCTCTGCTCACCATGATTAAGCTCTGCGAATCGGAGCGAAACCTGGTCGGACTTTTCCGATATAACAACACCCGTATGTAAATCCGGACTAAAAGTCTACAAAACATCTTATTTGCCAATAATAAAAGTCTTTTAAATAAATGTTAGTTAATATAAACTTTTCAAAACCCATTCTATCTTACTTTTGAGCAGAAAAGTTGTTAAAAGCGTTCAAAATACGACGAAGTCGTATAAAAAAAGACTTCGGAATCAGTTGACAAATTTTAAAGCTACATTCTAACCATAATTTATAAAGAAACATTATGGCGCTAATCTTGACAAAATGTAGCACCTAAACATTTTTTAAGCATAGATGATCAATATTAGGACAAAAAGCTGATAACATTTAAATAAAGACTATGGGTCATGCCCGCTAGCTTGATGGTTCTTTTAATTGAGATATGCCGTTAAAACAAAAAAAAAAGAAGTTGTACAACGTTGTTAGTAATTATTATTAGGAATTATTTTAAAGATCGGTTAAATAACAAAATTTAAGTTTTTATACTTATAAAATTCCATTTTTTCCAGCTTTTAATCGTATTAAAATTGAATAAATTTATTTTCACGTTCGATGTACTGACTGGCCACAGTATAGATATTTTAATTAGCTATGGTTTATTACCTATAACTTGCAGAGATGCATTAGGTTTTAAAAGTTGTCTATTAGGTTAAAAAACTAATGTAACTCCCCGACTTCTGAACTAGGGCAACGTGTATTATACACTTGTTTATCTATCCCTTTGACCAAGGTTCAGTCGGCCAAAATGCATTTATCTGCTGACCACATTTGATTTATTGACTGACCACGTGTTGTTTATTCTACTGACTAAAATAATTCATGGCTGATCGAATGACTTGTTTGCTTTTTTTATTTTTATTGCTGATCAATTTTTGTGTTTTGCTGACCGTCCTGTGTTATTTGTGGCATTGTTTCTTGAGAAATTTATTGGAAATCCGGTAACGAGCGGTAACGAAAAGTAATGCTTTGAGGCTGAGTTGGGTCACTCGATGGACGTGTTTTACATTTTAATGGGATATTTTAAAGATTTTGGCCGAATTGTAGAACCCTCAAAATTTTTGCAGAAACTTTGAAGGTTTTATTTTTTTATGTAACCTACATCGTAGGGCACAGGCCTTCTCTCAGAGCAAAAGTATGGGCTTGATTACCACGTGTGCCCACCGTGAATTGGATACTCCAGACACTCTGGTTTCCTCACGATGTTTTCCTTCAAAGTTAGCGTGTGGTATAGCAAAGTGACAAGGTTTAATAGATTTTTTATTTCTGACATTACATACATACATACATACATACATACATACATACATACATACATACATACATACATACATACATACATACATACATACATACATACATACATACATACATACATACATACATACATACATACATACATACATACATACATACATACATACATACATACATACATACATACATACATACATACATACATACATACATACATACATACATACATACATACATACATAACCTCACGCCTGTATCCGAGAGGGGTAGGCAGAGACCAGGGACTGCCACTTGCCACGATCCTGACAGATCACCTTCGCTTCATCAACGTTCATAAGTCGTTGCATGCACGCACGCCGGTTCCGGGTACTTTTTATCTTTCCCTTTGCTAATACATCCCCTATCTGGTCGATGTATGTCCGCCTGGGACTGCCCTTACCAACCCTTCCACTCACATTCGCAATATATATTTGTTTCGTCAATCTTTCTTCCTTCATCTGTCATCTATTTCTGACATTGACTTTGTGAAACTAGGTCGAAATGACTTTATACAACTTTACACCCGCCTGTACCCCCGTAGGGGTAGGCAGATACCAGTGTTTGCCACTTGTCACGATTCTGACAATCCTGTCTCGCTTGTTTAGTTCGACATCGATATCAACCCTTGTGTGTCCCCACTGCAGGGGCACGGATCTCTTCTTGCATCGCAGGAAGGTTAGGCCATACTCCACAACGGGGGCCAAGTCAGGTTGGTGGAGGATTGTAAGACAGTGGCGGATCTTAATGTTAGAAGTTATCAAGCCGGTCATAAGGCCTCTGGCATGGCTTAACGACTGCCATTACATGACAGCCGGCACCAACGGCTTAACGTGCCTTGCGAAGCACGGAAGCGCTCGGGAAAATGCCTCTGCCGGTATTCAGGGGACGGTCACCCATCCTGCACCTGGCTAGATCAAAGCATGTCGATAAGGTCGTAAAAAGCAATTTTTGACGAAACTGATGCAGTTTTGTTCACTTTATTTTTCTCTATCGAATGATATTGTCTGCAAGCTCGCCATTCAGGTCGGCTGACATGTACGTGTCATATGATATCTCGCGAAGTGCCCAAGTACGTGTACCCTCACATCGGATATTTCACGACAGTAACACGTTTATGCTTTCACCAGAACAATAGAGCATTTCAACAGCTCGCCAGCTCTCGGCTATTTCAGGCGAGTGTTTGTGTTGGTTATTTCAGTGGGCGGTGGAGTAAGCCTGAAATTTTTATTTTCACTTCTCATGCTCAGAAATAGCTAATTTGTGCAGGATATAGGCTTTTTGTGCACAAGTAGTGCATTAGCTGAGGCACTGGTTTCTTTCTGCAGCGCAGGAAGGTTAGGCTCCACCATGGGGGCCAAGTCGTTGTTGCTTAACTCAAGTAATTGATTCCAATCACTCAGTTCGACTAGGCCACGAGCGCTTCAAACCGTATCGCGAATCAAACCTCCTAGGCGCCAATTGTATAGAAAAACACGTCACGTGATGCGTTCATCATTCAGTCATTGTAGTGCTATGCACTAACAGAATTAAGGCCCTGGTCGCTACCTACCCTCCGTGATACAGGCGTAAGTTTGTGTAACGTAATGTAACGTAGAAAATGGCCCAGATGATTGTGAGGGTAGGCGTGCGTGGGCATGATCATTTGTGAAATGTCACAGCGGCTTTATACCGAACTGGGTGGGTATTATTTTAGTGAAATGTACAGAAATGCTAGAAATGGAGTGACTCCATATTCAGACTTTTCAATGCAGCTTATATATTATTATGTTCCACTGTAGGGCGCATGCTTTGCAATTGGAGTGATAACGTAGTAGATGAACCGTTAAGGTTGTTCTTACGTGAAGCATACTGTCTCGCTCGCATAATTAAACCTTTAGTACAGTGCTACACAAGAAATAAGTCTCGCGGATGTACCTGCGCAGATGACCAAATTTTGGATGTGCGGCAAGTTGATCGACCAATCAGATAGTTTCATTTTATGGCAGGCCGCGCGCCTTTGTTGCTATTGGTTGATTCTACGTCATCGATGCAGGTGACTATTAGTTTGGCAATATTAGCGTGAGCGAAATCAATTCTGCACCTTAACCGTATCGGTTAAAGATCATGTTGAATGTACTTATAGCTTCGGGTACTTTCGTTACACTTCTTCCTAGTCTGCGCGAACGTAGATTCCCGAAGGGACTTTTATGATGTGTAGTACTGTAATTGCACTAAAAAGTAAGTACACTTTTGAAATATGTGGTCTGAGGATTTGATGGATAATAAAATTGGGGACAATTAAGACATACGTCCCGTGACTACCGCTTTTTTTCACTAAGCACGCTAAGCCGTTTGTGCCGGTTGTCATGTAACGGCAGTCGTTAAGTCTTATGGACTTAAACACCAATCGTCCCTATCGTGAAATTTAAGCGTCGAGGAAAGATCTGTGAGGTGAGGTAGACAGCTCAGGCACTAAGGTTTCCTCACGATATTTTCCTTCACAGTTAGCGAGTGGTATTTCTATTACAAATTTATAAATGTACATAATTTAAAAAAACTAAGACATTGGTTTCGGCGGGTTCCAAATCCACGACTTCTTGATGGTCAGGCAAACGTCGTTAACTAGCAGAGTTTCAAATTGACATTAACTAAAACACCAGGGAAGGAACTAAGTACACTATTTTTATTTTTAATGCACTAACCCGTGCTAAGGAACAAATTTAAAAACCTATTTAGAGGCTAAAAATTTCACCCATGCCGGGATCCGAACCCGCAACCTCTGGTACGGATAGCCAGAGGTTGCGGGTTCGAATCCCGGCATGGGTGAAATTTTTAGCCTCTAAATAGGTTTTTAAGGAACTAAGTAGACAACATTTTTAAACACAACGAAAAAGAAAACAAAGATTTATTTATTTGCAATAAAAGTATAAACAGATAAATAAAATATACTTGAAGTCTTGACTCTTGATAGAAGTGCTTCCTTTATTTATTCTCAACTTCAAGCGCAATAGAGTGGTCGGCGAAAGCTCAGCCTTAGCCGCTGAAGCTCGGAAGCTTCTAAAAGCTTACTGATGCTGTGGCGTAAAAGCACGGCTTGTACGTGGAAGTTTTGTTGCGTTACTCTCAAGCACTCTGAGAGCGTTCCTAGTTTATAACTGGACAACATAGTTTACAAAAAAGGGGTGGTAGTGCCATGGCAGAATGCTGGAATTACAGTATGTTAGCTTTTAGAATATACCTCGGCTACTATCGGATATAATCTGATATATTCGTGTAATAGAAATATAACTATACATAACTTTTTAAAACTTTACATAACTTTTCAAAATAGTAATTATTCTGTACATAGATCGGTGACCGTTTTTGACAAAGGCGTTTTTCCGAGCTGTTCCGAGCTTCGCAAGGCACGTTAAGCAGTTGGTGCTGGCTGCCGTCGATAGACGGCAGTCGTTAAGGTAAGTTAGAGGCCTTAAGGTCTTCGCACATTATAACAACTCCACGCCAACGCGGCAGCAACTCTACTCACACTCTCGATGAGTAGTCAACTAGTTGATCCACCCCATGGTCACTAGTGGGCAATGCGTTGTCAACGAGTGGACAACGCGGTGTCAACGAGTGGGTAATGCGTATTGAATTTTGTCCAAAGAAGTCGTGTTGCTTATGAAATGTCGAACTTTACATTCAGTGAACTGGCGATTATAGCTATTATACTCGATAATGAAAATGAACGAAACAGCAGGAAAAAAAGATATTGGTTACATGATATGTTGCGACAAAGGAAATCAGAAGGTGAATATTGTAATGGCGGACGGGGGGGGCTGGCAAATGGTTGCCCGTCACGCGTCAGTCGCAAACGCATAGTCGTTGCGTGGACAACGTGTGGTCGTTGCGTGGACAACGTGTGGTCATTGCGTGACAAACGTGTCGGGGTTGACCTTTAGTGTACGATGCGTAGGCCACTCGTCGTACACTACTTTAATATCATTTTTTAAAATTAAACCTTGAACATATGACACAGGGCTTAAATTTCAATGTTTGGCATAGAGTCGAGTCGCCGTTGAGTTGTTTTAATGTGCGAAGACCTTTAGAGCGGCTTGAAAACTTCTGACAGTGAGACCAGCCACCAGTCTCGCAAGTCTTCACCAATCCGATCTTAGCTCCCGTGGTGGAGTATGGCCTATACCTTCCTCAGAGAAGAGACTCGTGCCCCTCGGTGGGGACATAATGGGTTGATTATGAATCCTATATTACGCATGAGTCTACTCCCACAATGAGTCGACGAACCCTTGACTCATTTGAGCTTCAAGTCAACCCCTTTAACAAATTACAATGGAGTTGACAAATTGCAAGCAAATTAAACTTTTGCGTGTAACTGTACAGTCACGCAAGTCTACTTTACACATATATATATTCTAATCAGTTATGACACGGTTGATTTTGCAACAAATGCGAACAGCCAACTGCTCGGATACATTTGTGGACAAAATTACATACGGACTCGAGCGCGGGTTTCCCGCGAGAGGGTATAATGTACTTTGAAAATGGGATTGGGAAATTAGCCAGTGAGGTGAGAAAACTATTACCTACCCAACTTTAATAATGTGAGTATCGGTACAAATTATAGACCGTGTGATCGTGTGCCTTGGGACGGCCGGTCCGATGTTAGTCGGATGTTATATTTATGGTATATCATATGTATGTATTAGCTCAGTTGGGAGAGCGCTGGCACGGTTAGCCAGAGGTCGCGGGTTCGAGTCCCGGCATGAGTAGAATTGTTAGCCTCTAAACAGGTTTTTGAAAATAGTCCTTAGCACGGGTTAGTGCATTAAAAAGAATATAATCATGTGGGTACAGCGATATCATTCCGATGTAAAACCTAACTGCAAAGTAGGTACTCGGGCTGCAAGTGATGCAAATTACGTCAGCCAGATGTTGCTGCTTGTACGTAATACAGAGAGCATTGTAAAGAGGTTCGAAATTTCACTGATTCCGGTAGTCGCCCATTAGCTCAGTTGGGAGAGCCTTGGCACGGTTAGCCAGAAGTCGCGGGTTTGAGTCCCGGCGTGGGTGGAATTTTTAGCTTCATAATAGTTTTTTTTTTAATTGTCCTTAGCCCGGCTTTGTGCATTAAAAAGAATATAATCATATGTAAGCCGTTGGTGCGTAATGGCAGTCGTTAAGCCATGTCAGAGGCCTTTTGGCGGCTTGATAACTTCTGACGGTAAGGCACGCCACTGTCTTACAATCATCCTGCCTGCCTGCCTGCTACATTTTCGATATCTGCTGTAATCAAATTTAGTGAAATTCTCAATTCGGAAACCGGCTTTAACTTTAGACGCCCGTCCATAAGAAAAATCTGTCATTCCGCACCGGTGATTCGGATTGATTCCGAATTTGCACCGACGTTTGGTGTAGCGAAATTGCCTCTCGGATCGTTGGTTGAAAATTGCAATATTTTCGGGGCTCACTTGCAGCAAAAATAACCTTTACGTGGCTAGAAATAGGGTTAGAAATTTCACAGAATGCTTGACCGTGTACGACGTGGGCTGTGTGCAAATAAGTATGTACACAACGTCTATACATAAGTAAGTTTGTCTCTTGCTAAAAGTGAAATAAAACTTCGTGGGGGAAACTGAAAACAGGATTTTTTCTCGACATGTCAAAGACGGTGTTATTTAATAAAAACTTACGATTACTTTAAAACACGAAGAACATAAAAATACAATTTAAATGTTATAGGTAATACTGATAGAAAATTAGTTAGAAAATACGTGGTTTTATCGTCACTTGATCCACAAACGCGCTCGTATGTTGTGAAAGAAATCATCGTGTGAAAACCTGATGTACAGGTACAGATCACCCTATGAAATGTACAGATCACCCTATGAAATAAGGTGATTCCTTTATCTATCACTGCCTTACAGTCCTCCGCCAACCAGGACTTGGCCTCCGTGGTGGAGTATGGCCTAACCTTCCTGCGATGCAGGAAGAGACCCGTGCCCCAGCAGTGGGGACATACAAGGGTTCCTATCGAACCTACATTAAGCGCTCGTGGCCTAGCCGAACCGAGTGATTGGAATCAATCAGTTAGCACCCCAAAAGCGCTTTAAAGAGCGTTTCAAGGAAACATGTTTTTTTGGAAATAAGACTGCCCAGTCCAGTAGATACAGTCGGCTACTATCGGATAGAATCGGATATATTTGTGTGATAGAAACATCGGAACTAATATGACACTTAATTTCGAAATCAGAACTCGATCATCATCATTACTGGTACGCTTTCGGCGTAAACCGAATCGTACTCTCTGGAGTAGGCTCCAGCCCGAGGTATATTCTAAAAGCGAACAGACTGTACTCGTTTTATCATCACTCAATCCTAAAGCTCTCTCATTTCCATCACCTTAACCGACTATTTAGCCAAACAATATAGCGTAAATGAAGCCTAAATTGCCTACACAGCCTACGCAACCTGCTGGCCTGAAAAAATTGCCTGAAAAATAAATTTAAAAATCCGCTAAGAGCGAGATTGACTCGCTTGCACAGAGGAGTCATTCTGCCATACCACTGATTTCTGAATTGAATTACATTGAATGGAGTTACAACGTCTCACTGTGGGGCACAGGCCTTCTCTCAGAGAGAGTGTATGGGCTCAATCACCACGCGTGCTCACAGCGGAATGGCAATTTCAAGCGCTGAGAAACGAGAACAATTCGGGAGTGCAGGTTTCATCACGATTTTTTCCTTTACGGTAAGCGAGAGGTGTTCATTCAGGACATTCACGACCTCCTGAATGTGGTCACATTCAGGTCGTAGGTTCGAATCCCGAAGGAATAATAATAACTAACGGTAAATAAAACGGTGTAAACTAAGATACGCTGTGCTATGGTAAGCAGACAAGGACATCCCGATCACGGAAATACACCCAGACTGAGGCCATTTGTATAAATGTACAGCGGACCCCAGTTAGAATTGAACACAAGACCTCAGGAATGGTAATCTGACGTGATACCGCTAGACAGTTAAAAGTTATGATGTCCTCCAAAATTTAAAAAAAAACTAACAATTTTCTCTAAAAACCTATTTAGAGGCTGAAAATTCCGCCCATGCCGGGACTCCAACCCGCGACCTCTGGCTAACCGTGGTTACCGGTTTCGAGTGTCAAAATCTAGACAATGTCTAAGCCGTGTTTAAGTTTTACCGATCATAAAACACAGTATTGTGGTACATTATATTTAGAAACATTTGCTCAACACCTGTCAAATTTTTTTGGGGTACGTCAGAGTTTACATTAATGTTAACCGCGGTTAGCCAGAGGTCGCGGGTTCGAGTCCCGGCATGGGTGGAATTTTTAGCCTCTAAATAGGTTTTTGATGTGTTTACTTATGATGTGATTTGTGTTTGTGTTTTTTAGGTTTTCCTTACTTTGCCAGCGCTCCCCCAACAAGAACAACGAACCTCTTTACAAGACAGTATTCTAGAGAGGTTCAAAATTTCACTGATGTCGTTGGTCGCCCATTAGCTCAGTTGGGAGAGCACTGGCACGGTTAGGCAGAGGTCGTGGGTTCGAGTCCCGGGATGGGTGAAATTTTTAGCCTCTAAATAGTTTTTTAAAATTGTTCTTAGCACGGGTTAGTGCATTAAAAAGAATATATTTTTTTCTAACCTTTCTAACCATTTTTGTAGTTGCAGAGGTCGTTTCGTGAGAGGCTTTTCCGTGGGAAAGGACCTAACCCAAAAAGGCAGCCGCCGCGAAGTGTCGACGCCAGCTGAACTCAATTACGTGCCACTCAAACGAATGGGAGAGTGTTTCAGCAGGCAATATTTATTTTTCATTACACCGAGTGCTGCTGAAAATTTATGGCTACATTGAAATGCTTAGATTATTGTCTGGCCTATTTTCCAAGTTTAAATGAATAGATGCAGCAAACAACACAGGTTTATAAGTCTGTGGCGCGTTTAAATATTAGAGGTACAAAGTACCTCTTTAAATCTGTGGTTGAGCTCCCATAATCTATCTAATGTATGCTTCCATAAGAGTGGACCTTGATTACTATAGGATAAGAAGCCGCCTATGGTAAACATGAATTGTATCATGAAAGTATTTATTTATGATAATTCAATGTACGTAGTACAGAGAGTATTGTAAAGAGGTTCGAAATTTCACTGATGCTGGATAGTCGCCCATTAGCTCAGTTGGGAGAGCGCTGGCACGGAGAGCCAGAGGTCGCGGGTTCGAGTCCCGGCATGGGTGGAATTTTTAGCCTCTAAATAGGTTTTCAATGTATCATGTCAATTAAGTAATGGTTTGTCATTTAAAGTTATTGATGGCATTCATAGAATCTTATCATACGTATAGGTGGCAGTTGAAGTATTCGGTTTAAGATGAATTGAGAAAAGATGGTCAGAGTGAAGCTGCCTATTCTCCACTTCAATGCGGCACGAAGGATACTTAGGTAAGTTTCTACCTTAGGTAAATTTCAATGGGTTGGAGTGGAAGGAAGATGAATGCTCGTAATAGTAAAATAAGTTAGATGATACAACAATAATTTTCATATCGTTTGTGTTCTTATCGTGGGGAAACCGCTTTTGTTTAGGTGCGGGCGATTTGAACTCTTGTGAATTGAACATCGTTTGCGTCCTTATCGTGGGGAAACCCGCTTTTAGTTAGCTCAGGCCAATTGACCTCGGCTCATAAATTGAGAGATCATAATAATACTTAATATTGGCCTTTTGCATCTACTTAATGAGATGATTTATACAGCGTCCAGTGGCATCTTCACTCACACTAGATGGGTGAAGGGACCACTCCGACGCTGTGGTGCCTGGGACATGGTTTTTATAGATGGTGTAAGCTTGCCCAGCACCTATACCATCCTGACAGCTTAATCGGCCTAGCCCACATGAAAGACTAGTCAGTACGTGCGGAGCCAACCAAGCCGCGAGTTTCCTCACGATGTTTTCCTTCACCGTTAGCGTGTGGTATTACGACTACAAATTCGCAAATGTACGTAACTTTGAAATTAAACAAAGTCATTGGAACATGCCCGCACTCGGGATCGAACCTGGGGCTCTCGCTTGCGAGTCCATGGTTTTACCCACTGATCTACCACCGCTTCAAATTGAGAGTTAACGTCGTTTGTAAAAAAAAAACAAAGAACGTTTGTATGGGAAAGCGGGTGTCCAAAGTCCGCTTTCTGCCCCCTCGTGTGAAGCGTGAGGCGCGGCGACCAACCTCGCCACCTTCGGTTTCCCACGAGTAGCTAGGGAAAGGTTTGTCCATCCCGGCAGAGCCCCGCATGCCGAAACAAGGTTTTTAGTGCCTGGAGAGCGCCTAACTCCAGGACGTACGCTTAAGACTAGGCTCGCATCCATCCATCCATCGGCACGTTGACCTTAGATTGGCATTAGGAAGAGGACCAGGGATCAAGGAGAGGTAAGGTATAAGGATGAAGCGAAGGCGATCTGTCAGGATCGTGGCAAGTGGCAGCCCCTTGTCTCTGCCTACCCCTCTGGGATACAGGCGTGAGGTTATGTTTGTATGTATGTTTTAATTAATCAAACTACCATAGCTATATATGCACATTTGCCATTTCATCGGCAGTTCATTGATCCCTTTAAAAGAAACCATTCGGACTGGTCACAATAAATTTTTTGAAGGTGGTTTGGACTGCCCCATCGGAGTAATATTTTTTCCCTTGCAAGAAGTTATCCAAGGTTCGAAAAAATTGGTAAGCTGTTGGAACAAGGTCGGGAGAGTACCGTGGATGTCTTAGACATTCCAATTGAAGCTCCTCTAATTTGGTAGCCGTCTGTTGTGCAGTGTGTGGTGTATCGTTGTCCTGAAGCAGCAGTGGCTTAGAGCGATTGACTAGCCTCGGTTGTTTAGCAGCTAGCTCATCCATCACGGTTAGTAATTGCTGACAATAGACATCTGCCATGATCGTCTGGCCAGATTTAAGAAAACTATAGGGAACGACACCGGCACTGGTCCACCAAACGCTCACAAATAACTTTTTTTGAGTCAATTTTCGCTTAGGGCACGATTTGACTGGTTCGCCAGGGTTCAGCCATTGCGATAAGCGCTTCCGAATATCGTACAGGATCGTACTGTTCATCACAGGTAATAATCTGACTTGAATTCCCGTCATTATTGTGCCGGTTAAGTAATGTAACTCAGCAGTGGATTTACTTCACTTCGTGAGGTAGCCGCTTTTCAAGCTTTTTCACCTTCCCCATTTGCTTCAAGTGGATTCAAACAGATTTATCACTAAAACAGCAGCCTGCAGCTAACTCGGACGTGTTTTGAGATAGATTCGATTCCACAATAGCCTTCAATTCTTCATTATCAACTTTGGTCTCCAGCCGTTCTCGAGGCTTGTTCTGCAGGTCAAAATTTCCAGAATGAAAACGTTGAAACCACAAACGCACCGAGTTTTCTTTTGCGACACAGCCGCCATACACTTCAT
This sequence comes from Yponomeuta sedellus, assembly GCA_934045075.1. Lineage (NCBI taxonomy): Eukaryota > Metazoa > Arthropoda > Insecta > Lepidoptera > Yponomeutidae > Yponomeuta > Yponomeuta sedellus. Next base: position 1,130,903 of record OW203739.1, read on the forward strand.
TAAGCCTTCGAGCCGTTTCTGCGACACTGATGCCACGGTGGAACTCGTACTCGTAAATAACGCGATATTTCAAGTTCTTCAATGTGCAAGATGAGCGACGCCAAAGAAAAAACAAATGAGCAAAAAAACAAATGAATGAATTTTTTCAAAACTCAAATATACCAGCTAAATTTACAAAATTGTGATTGGAATTCTTAACCCAAGAGGAGATATTTCAGGTCAATGTGGCCAGTACGACGAAATTTCATATGTAAGGACCTAATATTTACGAGTTTATTGAGTTATCGCGGGCAACAGCTCTATGTTGCGACAGCTGCATTTCACATTTATGTGTAGGTATTTTTCTGGGATAAAAAGTCGCCTATTTGCTTATCCAAACAATACAATTACTAGACTATACTGTCGTCAGATTATATCACATAAATACTCTATATATGTGCCGAATTTCATGTCAATCTATTCAGCTATTCTAGCGTGACTGATAATGAACAAAAATACATACAGACTTTCACATTTAAAATATTTTATAAGTTTTTATGATTTTTTACAACTTAGAAGTCACCTTTTGGGATAAAAAGATTTACAAGGGATTTGTTCTCTAACAAAGCGTCTGATTTATGACAAAACTTCAGAATGTACCAAAGCCTTGAGGTGTCACCGTAAATAAAATGTTATTTTACTGCGACTCTGAACTTTAGAAACAATCTCACCCGGGGCGCTGACGTACTGTAGGGGAGGTACAGTCTACAGCAGATCCATCTATATCTGTCTATCTATATAGCCCATGAAAGATACACACTGTTGTGCAGAGGATTTTTAACAGGCTCGCCGGTCCTCGGCTAGTCTCGTTCATTGGAAGACGAAGTGAGTAAATAATAATATCATGTAAGTCAGGAAAAATATCGTTAAGCCGTGGGTGCCGGCTGTCATGTAATGGCAGTCGTTAAGCCATGACAGAGGCCTTATGGGCGGCTTTATACCTTCTGACAGTAAGGCCCGTCACTGTATTACAAACCTCCACCAACCAGGACTTGGCCCCCGTGGTGGAGTATGGCCTAACCTTCCTGCAATGCAGGACAAGACCGGTGCCCCAGCAGCGGGGTCATACAGGGTTGCAATCGCAGGAAAAATATCACTAACGTTAAAACAATAGGTAGCCAAGCACTATGTAAGTACTTAGAAATAAACATAAATTTTAGTTTTCATGATTTAGGCTGACAAAGGTCAGCCCTTTATGGCACATCCTTTGTGGGGCATTGTATAACTTTGAAGAATTATAATAGGCTTGCCAAGAACGTGGTCCAAAAATGTGTAAGGCACTCTTTGCGCCAAGAGGGCTACTATAACATTAAAGATGACAAAGTTATCTAGAATTTTAGCCAGTTCAATGCATTAGTACTAAATTATGAAACTAAATCCGGCAATTTATATTAAGGGAGAACGCCTTGAATTTGTCCATGAAGCGAGAAATCTAGGAGTGATAATGGACAGTCACCTCAGGTTCGAGAAGCATGTATTGGAAGTCGTACGGAACTGCTTCTTTCGGCTCAGAATCTTATATTCACTTCGCAAATTCCTAAGTATAAATACTCGAGTTCTCATTTGTGACACCCTCATAATGTCTAAACTTAACTACGCCTTAACTGCTTACGGTCCATGCTTATTTGCTAAAACTCATAAACTTTTGCAACGTGTCCAAAATGCATGTGCTCGTTTCTGCTATAATATACCCGCTCGAGCTCATGTTACACCCTATATAAATAATGCGGATATTTTGAAGGTGGGTAATAGGTTGAAACTATTCATGGCAACTTTAATGTTCAGAATCATCAAAACTCAAAAACCTTCATACTTATTCGAAAAAATAGTTTGGCGTTGGTCTGCAGTGGGTGATCGCAAGAGGAATAGGGCATGTTCAAACCTGCTTGGTGTGCCTGAACATCGAACAGCTGCTTTCCGAGGTAGTTTTCGGTTTCAGGCCACTAAGTGCTGGAATGATATCCCTCCACCCTTAAGACAACTTAATTCTAAGGCTAGCTTTAAAGCCAAATATAAAAAGTTCCTTCTTGAATCCCAAAAGCCCTTATTAAGTTCTTAATAATATTCTTCCCACATTTGACTTCTACTATTATAATTATAATTATTATTACTATTATCATTATTATTATTATTTTTCTCACAGAACATACTATCATAGTATCGCTGTCGCGAAGCGTGACACTTTAATATTTTAATATAATAAAACTTATTGCAATCAAGATGACATTTGTTTGCATATTAATAATTCATTATATTTGATCGGCTTAATATATTATTATGATGACAATGTAAACCTTTAATCAATAATTTATTTATATCTATTTTGACACTCTTATATTAAATTTTTTTTTTATTTTATTTATTTTTCTTTTTTCCTTTATCCGAGTGCTGCACGTCGGTATACTACCGGGTACTGACGGAAGACCAGCGCTGGAGTAGTTTATCTCTCCAGCATATGCTGAGTCAGAGCCCCTTTGCATCTGCCACACCTGCGATCTGCTCTCTTATATTATTTGATTATTTGTGTTGTCATGATTATCTGTTACTCTTTTTCCTGTATAATTCTGCTTTGTATTCCTTTTGTAAGTTCTCATCTGTTATATATTGTTGTGCGTGTGTGTGTGTAGATGCAAATAAATGTTTTTATCTATCTATCTATCTACTAGCTGTGGTACTATTGCAAAGCAGTTTGCAAATCATGCGTGCCTTGACTGACTTTAATTATGACTAAAGGAATAACGCAGTCCGCTTTGCAGACCTTTAACGTTCTACGTTTAACGAAGAACTTACAAAATAAAAGATAAAAATGTTGTTACTATCACCTTACTTACTGCAACTTCTCTACCGTAAACTGTACAAACTTATCTACTTTGAACAAAACTTATAAAGCAAGGCAGTTTTACTGCAGTACCGGGCTGCAAGCTTCAAAGGATTGCGAGAGCGTGAGTTATGAATATTATATAACACAGGGGGTTTAGTACGCATTCAATCCGCACTTGGTTTCATACTTTTGAAAGGTATGAAACCGGTTTGAAGACGGTTGAAGGAACGGCAGCATCTGGCAACGTGGAGATTGACTGAAGCGGCATAATTTATCAAGTCATGCATGCGATGGTGGCAGATGGATGGTTTGCCTTGCTCGTAGCATTTATGATGTATTAGGTCAATGAGGAAAGTGATGCTTTACTTAGTTACGGGAAAGCGCTAACATTGTTCAAATAGTGACCAATTAGTTATTTATTAAACTTGTATACTCGCTATGGAGAGAGCTATGCTCGGAGTTTCTCTGAAGGATAGGATTCGTAACGAATGCATCTGACAGAGAACCAAAGTTATCGACGTAGCTCAGAGAATCAGCAAGCTGAAGTGGCAGTGGGCTGGCCATATCTCGCGAAGAACCGACAACCGTTGGAGTAAACGTGTCCTTGAGTGGATACCTCGACTCAGCAAACGTAGTGTAGGACGCCCTCCGACTAGGTGAGTTGACGATCTGCGAAAAACTGCAGGCAGATGCTGGATGCGGCAAGCTGAAGACAGGGCGCTATGGCGCTCATTAGGGGAGGGCTATGTCCAGCAGTGGACTCGTATAGCCTGATGACGACGAGGATTCGCTATTCCAATGGCGACATTAAAATTGAAAAAATACTTGAAATACGAACACTGGGCGAACTTCCGCAAATTGTTTGAGGAAAAATGTACTAAAAACTAAATTCCGCAATTTTGTTTTCGATAATATAAAAAGAATATGCGGTTAAGTAAAATATCTTCTGAAAAGTTTTTTTTAAAAGTGGCAGCCCTCTGTAAACACCTAGACTTAGGTGGGTTTCTCCACGGTGTATTCTTTCCTCGTTAGCGATTGGATAATCTCAACAGACATCCATTAAAACGCCCTCAATTCTTAAGGCCCCTGATTTTGGCCCACTTATCAAATTATCCCGTTTGGGAATTCCCGAATCGGGGCATAAAGCATGAACGGCAATTAGGACAGAGGTATTTATTTATTTATAGAGGCTTCTGAGGAAACGCAAATAAGCGGATTACAAGCTCGGGCCTACTGGGTGACTCATTTACTTTTCTCAAAGGGAAATAAATTGAAGCTTCCATATATTAGATAGAGATAGATAGTAGGTATGTGGTGGACATTTTTTAGAACTCGAGAGTAGCGATTCTAACACAAAGTTACATAGCAAATCAAATAATATTTATTTATAGAAAGAATAATACAGTGTTTCAATACTAAAAATAAGTTTTGTGTAAATAAGTTAAGAATAGTGGTCACCCCATACACCCCATACTGAGGGTCAGTTTCTGAATTGAGAATTTCGCTAAGAAAACGTTCTATCACACTCTTTTCTGAGAAATTCGAAGATGTAGAACTGTTAATGTTATAGGATATACGAGTACAATACGCCCCGTTGCTTTCCCAGTTCCAATACATAACAGTTTAATCGTCGATTTATGTAACCAAGACGAAAAGAAAGCATTCAGTGTCGTGAGTTTCAACCCAATATGTCCCCACCGGGAGGCACGGGCCTCTTCCCTGAGGAAGGTATACGCCATAATCCACCACGGGGGCCAAGTCCGGATTGGTGGAGGCTTGCAAGACTAGTGGCTAGTCTTACTCAAGAAGTCAGAAGTTTTCAAGCCGCCCTAAGGCCTCTGACTTTGTTTAACGACTGCACTAGCCGGCGCCAGCAAGCACATAACCGCTCGAGAAAATGCCACTAGCGTCAGTCATAGACGGTCACCCATTCATGCACTGAACGCAAAGTATGTTGCTTAACCTTCGTGATCGTTTAAGATCACTCAAGCAGCCGGAGCTACGAGCGATATCTCGCCTTGAGTAGCCCTCCTCAAATTATTGTCATTGAATAATGAATGTTAATCCATGAAGGAATTCTATCTCACTTTGAGCAGAAGTAAAGCTTGTTGGGATTAAATATACTTAAATGAAAATTCAAAAATTACATTAATCCTACAAAAAAAATCATTAGTCATAATAATCGTAAAAGCTAACAGAGAAAACCAACATTTATTCCTTTTGAAACACGTTTTAACCAACAGAGTTCTCAAATTAAGGTTTTCGACACATTTGTCAGTATTAATTAACTAATTAATGTGTTGATCAATTGACACAACCTTGAGATTTCCCCAATTAGCCTCCTATTTGGGAAATTGGACGTAGCAAACGATGAGTTATTTCAACATTGGATACTAGGGTTTTTTCACGAAGTTTTCCTTCACGGTTAGCGAGTGGTATTGCTACTATGACGTCACAAATGTGCATAACTTAGAAAACAAAGTCGTTGGTACATTGCAGAACTTTTTTTTTTTTTTAACAAAATTTTAATCACTCCGGGCCATACCTATCTGATGCAAATGACCGTTGAACAGCCAGGGAGATCCGTTGCAAGAGATATGCAATCCGGAATTCGAACCCACGACCTCCACTCCACTACCACCGCTATCCTTAATAATGTAGCAGGCTTTTTTGCATAGAGTGTGCTTAAGACAGCGTCAAATTTAACTCTTATATTATATCTTATAAAGTTAACATAAAGTAAAATCTTATACTTTGATGTATTGAACCTTAAAACATGCGAATTGACCGCGTCATTGTCATTATTTACAAATTGTTCTAGAACACTGCGGCTCGGCCCCGGAAACCATCGTGGCCTAGTGGAATCGAGTGATTGGTATTAATCACCAAAAAAGCAACCACGGGCGCGGTCAGATACTGTACGGGTGACCATTCAGTGACTACCGCTAGTGGCATTTTTTTCGACCGCTTCTGTGCTTCGCAAAGCACGTTAAGCCGTTGGTGTTGGCTGTCATGTAATGGCAGTCGTTAAGCCGTATGAGAGGCCTTCTGGGCAGCTTAATAACTTCTGATAGTAAGGCCCGCAACTGTCTTACAATCCTCCACTAACCCGGCAATGCCGGAAGAGACCCGTGCCCCAGCTTTGGCAGTGGGGACATACAAAGGGTTGATACCATACGGCTGGGCTCCGTCCTAACCTTTGTTCTGTACAAGTAAGCCAAATAATACAACAAAGGTTTAGAGTATAATAATAGTCCGCTAATGTAATTCGGTGTGGGTAGAGGACGTGATCTAATTATCTGCTCGATGGATTGACGGAACTAATCTTGGAAGCTCTCTGGAGCCCCGAAGAGTTAGGTAGTACGCTGCAAAAACTATTACATCGTGTCTGTTAAGCCTGTAGATATGTACACGGTGTCCCAAAAATATTGTCAAGCGGAATCCAGAGATAGAGCAACCCTAGGGGTACCCGAATAACCCTTATGTAAGTTCCGCGATTTTTTGTAGTTTTCGAGTTAGAATTTTTTTCGTATTTTTTTTGTTACACATTGACTTAAAACACATAATATTATGTAGTAATAAAATAGGTACATGCTCGATTCTTCATTAATTAATTTATTTTTATTTGTTGCGGTTACAACAGGAATTAACTTCTAGATAATTTATATAGATCCCTGGTGTACATGCAATAAAGAATATTCTATCTATCTAGATATTCCTGTATCTAGATAATAAAAAATAATTTCTTGCAGTTACAAGGATAGAAATCCTTGACTTGAAAAACATATTTTTTATTTTATTTTATTTACCGTAACATAACGTAACACACGGTGGTGTTCTGGACAGAGACCAGGTTTTGCCACGTTGACTTCGATATCAACCCTTTTTTGTCCCCACTGCTGGGGCACGGGTCTCTTCCTGCATCGCAGGAAGGTTAGGCCATACTCCACCACGGGGGCCAAGTCCGGATTGGTGGAGGCTCGCAAAAGTAGTGGCTGGTCTTACTGTCACAAGTTTTTCAAGCTGCCCATAAGGCTTCTGACATGGCTTAACGACTGCCATTACATGACAGCCGGCACCAACAAATTAGCGCGCTTTGCGAAGCACGGAGGCGCTCGTAAAAAAAAATATAGGTAACAATTGTAGGTATTACGAGATGGTCACGCATTTAGTACCTGACCGCGCAAGTTGTTGCTTTAGTCAGGTGATTGATTCCAATGACTCAGTTCAATAATTAGGCCACGAGCGGTTCCACTTTGACTAACTGTCGACAATTTCCTCTAAGCGTCTCGATATCCCTTTGCATTGCTATGCCAGCTTGCATGAGAACCTTCCTTTCAATCAAGAGCCACCGAAGTATCGATCCTGTCCGGCCGACCGCAGTCAGTAACCACAAATTTCCGGTTCCTACTGGCTCAACGGACGGAACAATTATTGGTGCTCTGATTGGAGCTAAGTCAGAGGCGGCACGAGCTTTCAATTCGTGGGTGAGAATAGGAAGCCTCCCAAACTAACTTTAAGAAAAAGAAAAAAAATAGTTAATATAGAAACAGTACACACATAGTTATATATTAAAAGAGTCTAATCGCGATGTAAATGTGAGCAGAATCGTAGGAAGTAACAATAATAGTTATTTGTTATACAAGAGTGCAAAGTTGCTTTTTAACCACGTGTTCAATTTTGATGACCGAGCAAGCGAAAAATTCTAAAATTGAATCACGAGCGCAACGAGTGATTCAAAATTAGAATCCTGAGCGTTAGCGAGGGAATCAAAAGAGCACGAGGTGAAAAATCTTTGCACTCGAGTGCAACACGTAACTTTTCATTCCACCTCAGCGAGGAAATGACTAAATGCAAAAAAAAGGGTTTACAATCACAAGATAGGTAGACTTTTTTAATTCACAAACTTAGTGCACACGATGTTCTAAATTCAATTTACTTTATCCTCTAGAGAATAAAAACGGCTTTTCCACTCAGATGTTGAAGATTAAAAATACTCTTTCCGAGATGGTGGGATGAAATAGTAGATTATGCATTAAGGAAATAAAACCATGTATTACGTCATGGGCGGTATATTGAACCCTGAGCGGAGCGAAGGACTCCGAGTTAACTCCCGAGCGCAGCGAGGGAGCTAAATTTTAACTCCTGAGCGAAGCGAGGGAGTTATGTAGAGTCCTGAGTGAAGCCAGGGGTTCATACCGCCCGAGACTAAGACATGTTTTATTCCAGAGGTGAATACTCTACTTTTCACACCATCTGGGAGACAATAAAATTTTTCTTTTTTTTATTGGTGTTTCGCGCGGTCACACGACACAGTAGTTCAAAGTTAATTTAATTAATTTTGACAATAAATTACAACCATTTATCTGTAACAAAAATACAAAAATATTAATTTACTTTATTAGTAATACTGGCTGTTTTTGTACCTTTGCCTAAAAAAAATACAAGTACAAATAAATCCGCGCGCTTTTTCTTTTCGATGTATTGTTTTTATTTGAAAATGTCGTCAAGTAGTGATGGTAACAAAGTCAAAGTTTTATTAATTTCCTCGTTAATATGTTATAAAACGTCGTATGACTTACGTGCGCTTTGAAAATTACAGCCTCTGCTTCCTTATAGCCCTCGCCGATGGCTCGGGCTAGTAATATTGCCTCGGCTGTAATTTTCAACTTACCGCACTTATATTATAATGTACTATTAAAATTTCACACTTATAAAAGGACAGCTTTAAGAAGCATGGACATGAAATTAATTTACTTGAAATCTATAATTCTACGGCAGCCCCCCCTGACCTAATTGGGCACCCACCTTACAAATAAAGCGCACATATTGTCCCATCAGTAAGCGTTATATAAACTATGTATTGTCTGTTAGTTTTTGGAATATATGTCGGGCTCTAAAGTAGGCTTCGGTTTTCGCCAATTTTCGCCGGTTTTCGTACTGATGATCGAATTCTGATTTCGAAATTAAGGGCCGTTTTCTCCATTTGCTACGCAAAACTGGATTACATAATCCGGATCATGCTTGAACGAAGTTTAAAAAATAGATTTATTACCATCCGATTTCTCCCGTAACTTTTTGATCTGGTTCACGAAATCTAGTTCTTGTTACAGATTAGACAAAAAAAGCTAAGGTTTGAGGGTTTATTTTTTTATTTTGAAACGCAGCTGTCTAAAATGTCGAGAATTCTGTGATATTTCCGGTTATTCTGTGTAATTTCATAAACTTTTTCGGCAATTTTGAATTTTGTTTCTGGCGCGGTTTGTTTTGTGCGAAATACATTTTGAACCGCTCTCATAAAGATGATGTTGAAACGAAAAAGGGATCCAACATTCACCAATAGTGAAAACAATATTTGGTAAAGTAAAACCTTTGACGTCTTTTGGCAGCTGATATCTGACATTTGTCTGACTGTTAATCTGGTTTTAGAAGCTAATCGTCCAATATCGGCCGTTCAGAGACTTCAGTTTAAACTTTGGTTTACGATATTGGAGAAATCCAATTTGTTATTGTAATCTCGATTAGGAGTCCAAAACCGGATTTAGCTTGCCGTAATCTAGATTTGGTTCTATGGAGAAAACGGCCCTAAGTGTCGTTTTAGTTCCGATTTCGAAATTACTTGTCGTATTAGTCCCGATATTTCTATTACACTAATATATCCGATAGTAGCCGAGGTATATTCTAAAAGCTAACAGACTATAAAGCTTTGTTTACCATATTCCATTTGCCAATCGCGATTTCGATTAGAATATTCCAGGACGAGCCAGAAATACTAACAGCGGGACGCCTGAATCTCCCTTGGGAAGTGTGGAAGCGAGTTGGCGACAGGGACTACTGGGGATCTGGGAATCATGTCATGTCGCTCATTTGGAGAAACAAAGACTAATTCGACATTTTTTTTAAAACTGAGTTAAATATGACAATATGACCGTTTCAACGTTTTACGTCAGGAGAAACAAAGACAGAATTGAATTTTCGGTAATAGGACGCCAGATGGCGTCAATGTCGTTGTTGAAATGAGCGATTTTGGTACATTTCTGGTGAAACAAAGTCTGATCGGCCAGTTGGTTCGAGCTCCCGGTCAAGTGCGGACGAGTTCCGGAGCAACAACGACGAAAAGGTAACTATGACATTGATTTTACCTATGATTGATACCACAAAGACGAAATTGTACGGTTTAGTCGTTACAGCGTGAACTGTTAACTACATTCTTTTGAGAATTAATGACCAAAGTGTGTAATTTTGTCATTGTGGCTCAAAACAAAAACCATTTTATTGGAGTATCAAGGACAAAAGTGTGTAGTTTAGACATTGTGACTTCAAATATTGTTTATTTCAATGGAGAAACAACGGAGAAAGTACTCAATTTCGTCATTATTATCCAAATTTTTCAATTTATTAAAGTAAAAAGAACAAAATTGTGTAGTTTCGCCATTGTGACTTTAAAACTTTGTAATTTAATTAGGGAAACAACGGAGAAATCACACATTTTCGACCTTTTTATCTCAATTTATTATTATGCTAAAGCAATAAAGACAAAATTATGTACTTTTAGACATTTTAGCATGAAATGTGAATATTCACATTACATTTCAAAAAGAATTATATACACAATTTCGTCAATTTTATAAAAAAATAAATCTAAATCTGGAGTAAAATACGATGTAAATGAGCTTTTTTGTCTTTATTTTCCATTTAAATTAAGTTAAAACTGTACCATGGTTGTTTAGTAATTTGTATAATGTTTTTAGTATCACATAAGGAACAAAAGAAATTTTTAGTTTATCAGACTAATGGAAAAACGTGCAACCAGCCCTCCCCTAATGAGCTTGCGTCTTGAGTCTTCAGCTTGCAGCATCCAGCATCTGCCGGCAATTTTTCGCGGATCGTCATCCCACCTGGTCGGAGGGCGTCCTACACTACGTTTGCAGAGTCGCGGTCTCCACTCAAGAACACGTTTACTCCAACGGTTGTCGATTCTTCGCGAGATATGGCCAGCCCACTGCCACTTCAACTTGCTGATTCTCTGAGCTATGTCGATAACTTTGGTTCTCTGTCGGATGCATTCGTTACGAATCCTATCCTTCAGAGTAACTCCGAGCATAGCTCTCTCCATAGCTCGCTGAGCGACTTTGAACTGGTGGACCAGCCCTTTCGTGAGTGTCCATGTTTCGGCTCCGTAGGTCATCACAGGTAGGACGCACTCGTTGAAAACTTTCGTTTTCAAACATTGCGGTATGGATGACGAGAAGACCCGGCGTAGTTTCCCAAACGCTGCCCAGCCCAGCTAGATCCTCTTGGTCTACCCCTCGAAATTGTTTTTACCTAACTGCAAAATCTGTCCGAGGTAAGTGTATTCAGAAACGATTTCGAGGAGGTGACCATGTGCGACGACCGGTCCCGGATCAATGTGAATATTGATCATGATTTTGGTTTTATCCAAATTCATGCCAAGACCGATACGTCGCGAGGCTGAATCTAGGCCGGTCAGCATCTGGTTCAGCTCCCATAGTGACTCCGCCATTAAGACTATGTCATCTGTGAATCGCAGGTGTGAGATGTAGTCGCCGTTTATGTTAATGCCCTTTCCTTTCCAGTCCAGCATCTTAAACATGTCTTCCAACGCGCTTGTCAACAGTTTTCGTGATATAACATCCCCCTGTCTCACTCCTCTGCGCAGTTGGATGGGTTTAGACTGCTGGCCCTTTACTTGGACACTCATGGTGGCGGCTTCGTACAGACATCTCAACACCTCGATATAATGATAGTCTACTTGGCATCGCTGTAAGGATTCCAGAACAGCCCAGGTTTCGATAGAGTCAAAGGCTTTCTCATAGTCTACAAAGGCTAGACACAGGGGCTGATTATACTCTTCGCACTTCTGTATAATCTGCCTCATTATGTGAATGTGGTCTATGGTGCCATGTCCTCTGCGAAACCCGGCCTGTTCCGGCGGCTGGAACTCGTCGAGTCTCCTGGCGAGACGATTCGTGACCACTGGCGAAAACAACAGTAGATTAACGGCTTGTTAGTGCACGAGAAACTGGGGATTAGTCAAACAGATAGACTTATAATATTGTACGATTTGATTTTAGATAAACATCCCAGCCCAGTTGAGCCGCTGATGTCACTACACTGATTTTTATAATGGTATTTTGCAATAACTATTTACGCGTGTTTTTTTTGTGTGGTTGTGATCTCTTTTAGGTATCCTTAATTAAGCTAATTATTTTGATATTAAGCGTAACAATAAGAAAAGTATTTTATAGCTCTAAACTGAAAGTTTATTAAGTTTTTGATATGAATAGCGACTGTTCAGTTTGAGAAATACTTAGTAGTGGTCATCTTTACTGTATATCTAATGTGGTTGTGATCTCTTTTAGGTATACTTAATTAAACTATTTATTTTGACTAATCTTTACCTCTAAAGCGACTGAAAGTTGATTAAGTTTTTAATATGAATATAGCGACTGTTAAGTCTGAAAAATACTTTTAATAGTGGTCTTAAGTTTTCTTCAATACAAAGGAAAAAAAAAGGAATTTCTTACTGATTGTTTCTGTCCAAGTTGTTTAATTATGTCTAAATTACAAGATTCCTATACAGAACGACTATGCCTTCAAGATGAATTCTGTTGACAAAATGACGAAATTACACCCCACTATATACAATTATGAGTTAAGTGAAAAATCTATAACGTTTAAGGTAAATGTAAAAACATTTATTGAAACTACAATAACATAGTTTAATATTCAAATCCAAATATTTGTTGAAAGTACCTTTCCTTAACTTACACTTACATCTAAAACTTTGATTGCTTCTCCTGTAAAATCGCTAAACATGCAGTTTTGTCTTTGTTTCTCCTAATGAGCGATGTGTGTACTGTAGATATACTTCTTTATAAAAGCTGGCCGGCGCCGGCGCTGCTATCCAGACAATTTTCAATTATTTTAAAGGAAATCGTTACGTTTTAACTCCTCGTTTGTTGTTTCAACACAACCAATTCGCTTACATTCACCCTAAACAACTTTTTTTGGATTTTATATCACCGTGATAAATATGCCAAATCTAATAAATATTCGAAAAATGATAACATAAAATTTGTTCCAAAGGCAAACTTATCTCTAACAGAAATCTCTTCCAGCCAACCTTAGAATCGGGTGTTTAAATTAAGATAGCGGGAGGAAGGAAGAAATATTTATAACTATATAAATGAGTAATAATACGATGATACACTTACATATAAATATATACTTATACACACATTAACCTATTAACTTTGTGATGTTCGAAAGGTTTTAACTTCTTCTTGAAAGAATATACTAATATCTCGTATATCTATGCCTCAGCATCCTACTAGTAGTATTTGTCGCCTTTGTGCTAAGCCGCGGATACACAGTTCTTTCTCTCTCTCTCTTTTTCTCTCTCTCTCACAGTCAGAAAAATGGACGAACATGGCAACACTTGAACAGTTCCTTGTTGGCTTTGGAACCCTAAAAGCTACTAATAAGCTAAGCTAGTGACTACTTTTTTACGATTTTTTATCACCGTGATAAATATGCCACACGTATGGCAAATATCTCGTATACCTATGCCAAATTTCAGCATTCTGGTACTTGTCGCCTTTGTGCTAAGCCGTGGACACACAGTCAGAAAAATGGACGGACATGGTAACACTTAAGCCGTTCCTTGTGGGCCTCGAAACCCTAACAGCAACTCTAGTGACAGTTTTTTTACGATTTTGTCACTCGTAAATATGCCACACCTATGCCAAATATCTCGTATATCTTTGCCAAATTTCAGCATTCTATGTTTAAAATATGTTTCAGCATTCTAGTTCTTTTCACCTTTTTTTGTTTGTTTTAAAAATTCTTTATTTAACCCTAAATTATATAGACAGAATACACGATCTTATTCTGGGGGCGTGTTAGGATGTTCCTCCAATCATGTTTTTTAGGTTAAAGTACTTTTATGAATATTTATGTTAATTTTTATTCGAGGAAGATTAGTTTCAAGCATAAACAAAGGTTTTTACATTGACACTTACCTACTGTGCGCGGATGAGAAACACTCCGCGCACTTAAAAAAAACCATGACAAAAAACAATGAAAAAAAAATCAATGGAAAAAATAACAATGACACTTTGTCGCCTTTGTGCTAAGCCGAGGACACACAGTCAGAAAAATGGACGAAGATGGCAACACTTAAACTTCGGGGCTGTAAGTAATGCAATTTGCTTAAGTCAGATGTCGCTGCCTGTATGTAATACAGAGAATATTGTAAAGAGGTTCTTCACTGATGAGGAAATTTCACTGATGCCGTGAGTCGCCCATTGGCTCAATTGGTAGAGCGCTGGTACGGATAGCCAGAGGTTGCGGGTTCGAATCCCGGCATGGGTGAAATTTTTAGCCTCTAAATAGGTTTTTAAACACTTAAACAGTTCCTTGTGGGCGTCGAAACCCTAAAAGCAATTCTAGTGACGTCCGTGGATACAGTTATTGGTACTTATTTGTTTAATATCCTCTGAAACTTGGCCAAAGGCAATAAATAATTCAGAGTATGGTCTCTCCAGCGGCCAGTCATTTCATAACACATTCAGAGCTGGCCGTGGGAGCCACGTGATCTGAGTAGCGATGCTGTGTCGAGCTGTTGAGGGCTGTCTATAGCGACCATACGCTTTTAGATAGAAAGATTGAGAACACTTTATTGCACAACCAAAAAAAGGAATCGTTATCAACCCTTGTATGTCCCCACTGCTGGGGCACGGGTCTCTTCCTGCATCGCAGGAAGGTTAGGCCATACTCCACCACGGGAGCCAAGTCCGGGTTGGTCCGGCAATACCAAAATAAAAAAGGAATACCAGCATGATTTACCAGGACGGCCTCGGTGGCGCAGCGGCTTAGCACGCTGACTGTAAAACGGAAGGTCTCGGGTTCGATCCCCGGCCGGGTCAAACTAGAAAAAGAACTTTTCTAGTTGGTCTCGGGTCTTGGATGTTATCTATGTTTGTATTGTATTAAATCTATCGTCTAGTTAGCACCTATAACACAAGCCATTTAGTTGTACTTAGTATATGGCTAACGAGATTTGTGTAATATGTCCATGAATATTTATTTATTTAAACTTATCCGACATGGTAAGAAGAAAACAATAATTAATATATTAGCTGTGGTATTTTTGCCCTACAATATATCGTAGGTTGCCAATAAGGCCGCCAATTGTACCGTATCTTTATAACTATTTTATGTTTATTTTGATTTGGTTCCTAGTGTATAATAAATTATAAAATAAATATTTTTATCTTATATACATATAAATAAAATTGTAAAGCGTATGTAGAAGGCGTAACCGTACCAATTTTACATTTGTTGGTAATTCCAATAATGATTATACCGTTGGAGAGGTCAGCCTAAGCTGATAGCGTCTTGTCTTCGTTCATTTCAATAACAAAATGGCGACCAGAGTGATGTTTTTCCATGTGAGTACCTATAGGTATTTAAATATATTCATTTAGTCGATACATTTCAATGTTAATAAAGATCAATTCATTTACTTCTCTAAATGTAATTTGTTTTCTAATATCTCCAGAGTTCAGAGTACCTAACTTGCTGTCACATAAATATTTTTTGTTGAAAACGCCTTTAGTCGATACATTTCAATGTTAATAAAGATCACTTCATTTACTTCTCTAAATGTAATTTGTTTTCTAATATCTCCAGAGTTCAGAGTACCTAACTTGCTGTCACATAAATATTTTTTGTTGAAAACGCCTGATGATTGGTGACGTCGAATAGTCTTTGCCCAACATCTTATTTATTGTGTGGAGTACAGGCGTACACACAGTCATTTTAAGCCAATACATTTTCACAGTTCTTTGTCCTTCAGAGTGGCGGGTATTCTCATCATAGCCCACTCCTGCCCACTGCTGGGATTTCTTTCTCCCTTTCCTTTCTAAAATTTTTCCCCAAATGCCTTTTCTCATATTTCCTTGGCATGAGAGCGGTGGTAGCGGAGCGGTGTAGAACGCCGGCTTCTCAATCGGGAGGTCGAGGGTTCGAACCCCGGCATGTACCAATGACTTTGTTTTCTAAGTTATGTACATTTGTTAAATTATACTAGCAATACTACTCGCTAACTGTGAATAAAAACATCGTAAGGAAACCCTAGTGTCTGAGGTGTTAGCGTACCTCAGCGCTTGCTACGTACAATGGCCCAACTATGAGGCTAAGTGCGGAAATTTCAGGTCTAACTAACTATTCCCTTGGCATTCGCATCCTCGACTCTTCGGATATCGTCCGACCATGGGGCTGCGGGTCTTCTTACTGATCGTCATCCTAATATCGAACTCTGTGATTGCCCTGGTCCACCTGCTGTCTTCCCGCCGCTTCCCCGCCTATTTTCATTTTGAAATTGAAATTGAAAAGTGTTTATTTATCACACACAGATTAGAGAACATAATGAATACTATGACAAAAAATTTGAGACAATATGTGATAAAAATGATAGGGCTCAGCTAAGTGCTGTGAGTGCATGCATCATCACAGCGCTGATTTTCAGCCCGTCCTTATTCTCACTAAATGTAATAAAAGTTTGCGGATTTTAAAAAGAGAACACCGCAGTTGTAATCAAATGCATCATTTAAAAAATCATTATTTAGCAACATCCAACGAAAGGCACAAGGTGAGTGGATATGAAGTGTAGAGAGCCTCGAGAATGGTAATTTGGTAATTTATTGCTATTTTACCTCGACGTTTTGACAACGTTACAGTCATCGTGGTCACGAGAAGACTGACGGCTGGCACCCGTTCGCATCTTCGGCTGATGAAGTTTTAGACTACCCTCAATCAGCCATCACAAAGCACTATTAGGGATGCGACACATTACACTGACAATGTGTACTAGTACAAGTAACTATGTGTACAAGTCGCGAAAGTTTAAAATATGTTATGACTATCTGCACACTGACCGTCGTCCTGTTCTCGGCCGCCACTCTGTGATTTCCCTGGTCCACTTGCCGGGTTCTCGCCTCGCCTACAATTTCCATTTGAGCCTAAAGACTCTTTCGCCAGTCGTCTGACTATCGGATTGCCGATTTGCCCACTAACCGTCGTCCTGTTCTCGGCCGTCACTCTGTGATTTCCCGTCTTCCCGCCTCACCAGGTGTCCCGCCTATTTCCTTATCAGTCTCGAGACCCTTTGCTAATGGCAGGCTGCTTATTCTTTAATAACGATAAATTGTATTGTTGTTAAATGTTCACGAAAGTGTTGTTTTTTTTTTAACTTTTCCAGATTTCAATCACTCTTGTGATCGTGACTGTTATTGTGGGATCTATTGGTAAGTTTTTTGTTCGTATTTATTTATTCAGTGTATAGAATAAAAAAATATTGGGGTACTTAAATATTAATATAAGAAATCTTATTATTTTTATATATATCTATAGTATAAAAATGAATCGCTGAATGTGTTGGTAAGCGCAAATCTCGGGAGCAGCTGAACCGATTTCGCTAATTCTTTCTTTAGAATATTCCTTGAGGTACGAGGATAGTTCTTACGGAGAGAATAATAAAAAAAATTAAAGAATGACTGTTAGGCGGTACGAATTTCGCTGGGTCAACTAGTATATATAAAAATGAATCGTTGAATGTGTTGGTAAGCGCAAATCTCGAGAGCAGCTGAACCGATTTCGCTAATCCTTTTTTTGAGGATGGTTCTTACGAAGGAAAAAAAAAGAATCGACTGTTAGGCGGTACGACGTTCGCTGGGTAAGCTAGTGTGTAATACTTATGTTATGACGTCTTACCACTAGAACGTGCCAACGCCCAAAGAGCGCCTAGCATCTGCGCCGTCAGTCAGTTCGGGTGCTGTCCCGATGGTAAGACGGAGGCGAAGGGCGTCAAGTTACACGGATGCTCCGATGTGCCGGGGAACAGACAAGGTGAGAGAAGACCGTGCCCTTACCTTTGTAATCTGTCATTGGGATCCATTGAAAGAGCGTTATCGTTATCAACCCTTGTATGTCCCCACTGCTGGGGCACGGGTCTCTTCCTGCATCGGCATCGCAGGAAGGTTAGGCCATACTCCATTGAAACATAATAATAATAATATAGGTCTTTATTGTTTTTTAGATTACTATCAATACAGTATACATTCCTCTCCGGGACTTGCTTAGCCTCTTTTCACCTTGACAATCCTTGTGGTTTGTGGGGTGTGGTCTAATCACCTTGGCTGACAAGGCTTCACTGGTTTAATTGAAAGATAAACATGATTAAAGCTACTAAGATATTATTGTCTAGTATAAATAGGATACGTATTGCATTAATCTAAGCATGTAATAAAACATTATGTACGTTAGGAAAAATATCAGTAACTTTAAAACTTTAGGTAAACAACACAATGTAAATACTAGAAATAAACATAAACTTTTGTTCCCACTACTTAGGCTTGCGAAGGTTAATACATCCTTCATGGGGCTTTGTATACGCTTCTATAATAAAGATTTGGGGTAAGTAAATTATAATAAGTACTTTGCTCAGTAAAAAAATAATTGCGCATACATTAATGTATACAAAATTAACACATTACGACTGAATTGAATTAATATGAATCATTTAACATTTTTTTCACCTTTCCGATATGTCGAACCAACGCATTATGAATGAAATGAAATTAAATGAAAAATTAAAATAAAGTTTGTATTCCAAGTATCGCAGAAACTGCGGCGTATCGAACGTTAAAATTCAAAGTAGGTGTCCATTTCAAAATCTTGATCATATTAGAGAAAAAATGGACATGCATTTCTCAATTCTAATCATTTCACTGTTTCGTTCCACAACGTTATCTACTCAAGTCCTCACAGTATTGCGTATCTGTACTGTAGTTCCGTCAAGACGTGGAAGAGATCCGTTCTCTCTAAGACGCCGGGGAAGGGAGTAACTTACCTGGAACTATCATCCCTAGCCATGAACAGAAATAAAAGGAAAGCGCTTGTGCCAGCCCCAGACCACACGGAGAAGTAAAGGCACCCAAGAAGAAAAACAATACTGGCGTTCAAAGAAAAACAAAAATACTACATTAACTTTTCTTCTCATTTCCTTCTTCTCGTTTTTCCTTTCTTCTTATTTTTCTGGGGGGCAAAGCTAGTGATTATTTCTTACTAGCTGTGCACCGCGGTGCTACCCGCGGTTTATCGATTTTCCCATGGGAATAAGATATTTTCCTTTAGTAAAACGTAGCCTGTGTGTTAATTTAGGGTGTCAGGCAACTCCATACCACCTTTCATTAAACATCGCTCCAGCCGTTTAAACGTGATGAAGTAAGAAACATACAAAGTTTCGCCTTTATAATATTAGTGTGTGTGAAGTGATCACATCGTATCCAAGTACAGTCTATTTATTCTTACTTGTCCAATTTAGTAAACAAGATTCTAACCTTAAAATTGAGATTAGATGCCTAAACTAGACATTTTCTCGCTAATTCATGAACTGTGTTTATAAAATTGGCAGGGTGTTATCTAAAAGAGTGTTCCAAGTTACTTAATTTATGGAAATATGGCAGTTTTGGACTAAAAAGTTACTGTTTACGGGTAGAATCTTGTTTACTAAATTGGACAAGTAAGAATAAATAAATAGACTGTAGATATTTTTACTGGTGCTTGTACCCTCTTATTACCTACTGTTTTACAGCGACCTGCGTACTGGACCAGGTACGCGGCACATGCAACAATTTCACCACGAAATGGTTCTATGACGTCGAGTATGGCGGCTGCTCACGATTCTGGTACGGCGGTTGCGGAGGCAACGGCAATCGGTTCGCAAGCAAATCTGAGTGTGAGGACCTCTGCGTGCACCCCGGCCCAAAGGGTGAGTCCATTGACATTTTGACCATAATACCCCTTAGTTAGACCTGAGCGGTGGTAGCTCAGTGGGTAGAACCATAGACTGGCAAGCGAGAGCCCCAGGTTCGATCCCGAGTGCGGGCATGTACCAATGACTTTGTTTAATTTCAAAGTTACGTACATTTGCGAATTTGCAGTCGCAATACCACACGCTAACGGTGAAGGAAAACATCGTGAGGAAACCCGCGGCTTGGTTGGCTCCGCACGTATTGACTAGTCTTTCCTGTGGGCTAGGCCGACTAAGCTGTCAGGATGGTATAGGTGCTGGGCAAGCCTACACCATCTATAAAACCATGACCCAGGCACTACAGCGTCGGAGTGGTCCCTTCACCCATCTAGTGTGAGTGAAGATACCACTGGACGCTGTATAAATCATCTCATTAAGTAGATGCAAAAAGGCCAATATTATTATTATTAGACCTGAGATTTCCGCACTTAGCCTCATAGTTGGGCCATTGTACGTAGCAAGCGCTGAGGTACGCTAACACCTCAGACACTAGGGTTTCCTTACGATGTTTTCCTTCACCGTCAGCGAATAGTAATGCTACTATAATTTCACAAATGTACATAACTTAGAAAACGAAGTCATTGGTCTTTTACAAAAAAGACAAAACACTTGTTTTAGCAAAAGTAATACAGTCGAAGTAGTAAAATAGAAAGTATATCAATACGGCGTAGAGTGCAAATTTCAAAATAGATAGAGGAAGTCCTTGAAAAATGTCCAAATTGTTTGCTGAACGCCCTTTGAAATGTAGTTCCCAGAATTTGAATCCTTATATCTTGCATTTATCTTGTGAGCGTGGTCATGACACTGTAAAGAAGAATTTTGAAACTATATAATGAATTGAACAGTAATGAATTGCGCTCTCAGCCTACAGGGTGTGGCAAGAAACTTAAGAATGTTATTCTGCTGTGTGGTGTCGGCCTAGAGAATAGCACCAACCCAATTCTGCCCGCGGGCGTCGTAAAAGGCGACTAAGGGACACAAACCGGGGGGTGGGCAGCAGCGCCCCCTGCAGTACAATTCCACCGAACTGCGATCCCCAACCCGCATGCCCAGCGTAAGCATTATAGCCATTACCCCCTATGATAGCACAACGTGGCTATCTATCTATCTATCTATCTATCTATCTATCTATCTATCTATCTATCTATCTATCTATCTATCTATCTATCTATCTATCTATCTATCTATCTATCTATCTATCTATCTATCTATCTATCTATCTATCTATCTATCTATCTATCTATCTATCTATCTATCTATCTATCTATCTATCTATCTATCTATCTATCTATCTATCTATCTATCTATCTATCTATCTATCTATCTATCTATCTATCTATCTATCTATCTATCTATCTATCTATCTATCTATCTACCATAGAATTTTAATTTTTTCTACGTTAAAAGCCTTTATTAGGGTAGGAAATCTTACAATCACCCGATCTACCCTCTAAGTTTAACGACCATTTTTTTGTATTCCTGTATTCAAGTTTTAATGAATTACCTAGGTGCTGAAGGAGATATCCCATACAACTTTTGTATTACGGAAGTGGCAGCCACATGTTATTAGCTTTATGAGGAGCACTTGTTCTGGAAAGTTTTTAAATTATACAAAGTTTTTATATGAAAGGAAAAAACAGCATATTGAATGTTTGCGAAATTGCGACAATTCATGCTTGCGCTGATGAAGTGAAGGTGGCAGGATCGTGGAAAGTGGCAGTCCCTGGTCTGTGCCTACCGCTCTGGGACACAGGCGAGAGGTTATACATGTATGTTCTTGTTTGTAATGTCTCCTCCAGTTTGTATTGCTCTTGGCCACCTCCACAGACGCCTGCAAGCTGCAGAAGACCAAGGGCCCTTGCAACGGGTACTATGTCCGCTGGTACTACGATTCAGCGCGAACGCTGTGTGAACAGTTCCAGTACGGAGGTTGCCTTGGCAACGACAATAACTTCGAGACCAAAGAGGCCTGTCGGGAACAGTGCGAGTCCTCCAGGACTCAAGGTAAAACAAATTTTTTACAACAAAATATTCATTACAAATAATTTCTAAGATCTATAGAACGCTCGTGTCGTTGAATTTTTTACAACAAAATATTTACACTATTTTTACTTTTAATGCACTAACCCGTGCTAAGGACCAAATTTAAAAACCTATTTAGAGGCTAAAAATTTCACCCATGCCGGGATTCGAACCCGCAACCTCTGGCTATCCGTACCAGCGCTCTACCAATTGAGCTCGAATCCCGGCATGGGTGAAATTTTTAGCCTCTAAATAGGTTTTTAAACAAAATATTTATTCCAAATAATTTCTAAGGTCTATAGAACGCTCGTGTCGTTGACATTTACAGCTTGGATTTACCCCCTGAACCGCTTGGACTTAGATCAGAGATCGGATTAGTGCGTAAGCAATGTCCGAATTAGGTCCGAGATTTCTAGGCCCGTATTTTCACGGATTCGGATCGAACGTACTGCGAAACCGCTTTGAGTGTGCTTACGTTTGATCATAGTAAAGTTATAAGAACGCTTACAGATTTCATAGTTAAGAAAAAACTTGTATTGTTTGGCCATGTCCAACACTCTTGTGTTGAAATCTCCCTGGATTCATTTATGATTTAGTATATAGATAGAGCCCACTTCATATATAATTATGTATATTTTTCATTTTATTGACTCCTCCAAACATTCTGTATTCTGGTTGTCACTATGTAATTATTTCCCATTTGTCCTGACATTTGGCTATTATAATTGGGTTCACCCGTTTCCATTAGTTTTTTTATGCAGTCATTCCGTTATACTTTGCCTATCTGTTTATCCGAGGCTTAGCTCAGAGATGTTATCGAACATCTTTAAACACGTTTCGCTTAGGGTACATTCCATACACAATTTTTCCCAATTGCTTCAAGGATTGTATTGTGTTTGGAAGGTTAAACTGTCTGCAATTCCCGCATGAGTAGACAAGCGACAAGCACTTGATGTCGAGTCTTCTTGTATTACCGGTTGTGTCCAAGTTGGAAGCCAGGGTATTGGAGTAAATGGTTAGCCTAGTCTTGTATTTCTCCTTATACTTTTTGCACCGTTAGTATTTTATGATATTCGTTGAGACACCTAATTAGAGATATTTTTTTAATATTTTGGGTGTAGGAAGTCAATTTTTTGATTCAAAGATTTCTTTGTAAAATATTACGGTTCAGAGCGAAAATATGTATATGGGGCTTTGTGACCAAATGATTGTTTGTAGCAATATAAAGACATTGCAGGTAGTACCACAGTTTTATTTATGAAACCTATACACGCCACACTGCGGGGTAGGGCAGGCACTGTAGGCTCTTATCTCTAAAAAACTAAATGAAAGGGGCGGGCTGAAAATGCAGTCACAGCAACAAACCTTAAGATGTATTTTTATTTCTTGTTGATATTTGGTAAACAAAACATTTTTCACTTTACTTTCATATAATACGTAGTAACAAGGACCCACGCTTTTATTATTATTAATACTTCTATCGCACTTAAATTTTAACAATATCATCGTAAAATGCGGTGGAATTAATGCCACAAGCATTTTCTACCAGTCACACCGCTTTCTTGCCTAATCACTGAATATTATTTGTTTTGTACTTTTTACATAACGATTCAGGCATATTTTATAGTTTTATTGTCTACTTTCTTGTCATCAATCAAACCAACAACTCTTGAACTACTTAATGTTGCTTATGTTAAAGTTTAACAACAGAAATTGACAGGCTTGTAATAAATAGCGCAGTCAAGAAAGTGGCATTCCACCATCAGCTTCTGGCACATCTTCATTTGCAGATTGCGGGCGAGTGACCCCCGCTGCTGACGCCCTGGTCTTGGGGGGAGTCAGAGCAAGGCATGGCGATATGCCATGGCACGTCGGTATTTACCAGAAAACCTCGCCTCTTTACAAGCAGATTTGCGGGGGCAGCATCGTCAGCAGTAAGCTCGTCATCTCTGGTCAGTTCAAGATGCAATGCAAGATGTCGGCGGACTCTAGCTCCGGCATTTATTACTTTATTGAACTTTGGCCGACCGGTAAATTCGCTTGACTACTAATACAGAAATCGTGGCGTAAATTCGCACAGAGGGCAACGAAGTCTGTGGCGGTACCTGATTTGTACAACAAAAAGTGGTTCAATCATGAAGTACGTTCTATCGAGTCGACTTAATCTTTTTATGTATGGATTAAAAAAGCACGTTGTGTCGATTATCCTCCTATTTTTCTAACCCATCTCTTAACTGTCAAATTTTAATTTTTTCAGGGTTGCCAACAATTTACTATAAAATGGCAGAAAAACATTGCATAATTTTTTTTATAAAATTACCTGATAGTTAAAAGTTACTTTATATTTTTGAGGAGTGACAACATGATTTTGACAAAGTAATGATAACACTTTGTAAATAATGATTTGTTAAATCCTTGTATAAAAAAAAAGTCTTACACCTCTGTTTTAAGATTCTATTAGAGAAATCCAATTTTCACAGACAAGACTCTAGGAATCTTCAACGTGCTGGAAGTTGCATAATCTGTTTGCTTCCACCGTCAGCGGCTCATTGCTTTTGGGACACCGTGGAGAAGCTGATGCCAGCCTCGAGGTACGCGGTCGCGGCCGGCAAGATCTACAGGCGGTGGGATGAGCCACACGATACCAATGCGCAGCACTCCAATGTACGTGTCAAACTTCGCAGTGGGCCTCGATTCTTATGATAGATACATGTTCGGGTCACGTGGGGTGTTTTTTTCATACCATTGAAGCCTTGAAGGCTCGATGTATGTACGCGCGTGGACTTGAAGCAGCAACGAAATTAGATCGCCTTGTTCACGCAAGTCATGCAAGTCATGCAAGTGTCATTGTACTCGATTGCATGAGCAGTATCCTGGCCCTGGTCTGCCGTACAGAGTAGACGTTGATAGACCTAAACGATAATGTCTTCCATGATGTTTCCGATAAACTCCACAAATTGTAACAATGTCTTTTAAAAGCTTGGAATTGGCTGGAGAACCCAAGTTCAGTCTAACAGTACAGCTCATAAGAATTATTCGTACACGTAAGCTTGAGAGCGGTTCTTTATAGGCTAGAGTTTGACTGCAAGTTCTAGAAGTACTACAAATCACCTCGAAGCACCTAATGTACTCAAATCGCGAGTCAAGCAATTGTGTCGTTGCATATTTGCTCTTAGAATCTTACATCCTGTGCATAATCACAAACGAGGCAACATACGAGTCTGTGGCGAGCACATGTCGACTCCGCGCTCGCACTACAAACTCCAACATTCCTGCATCGCGCAATCAAAGTGTTTCATTCACATGACATACCATAAATAGAACAACAGTTGGCCTGGCCATCGCAAAGGTATACGATCTGCCTGGCGGGAATTTCCCTTTATAGCGGAAGAGCACGATCACACGCTCTCCCCTATAATTCAAAGCGATAAAGTGCTCTCTCACTCTTTATTCTAACTTAGGCATTAACAGCATGCTCTCTCGGAGCCACTGAACTCTCTAGAATTGGAGTATCTACACAGAACCCTGGAACAGACGATCTAAAAATGTGAATGAGTGATTCAATCTCATCCAAAATACAATCTGCTGGTGCTTAAAGAAAAGTTAAAAGCGATAGCGATTCTTCCAAACTTGATGCCTGATCTTTGGAGCAATATAATCTTTAGAGCATGAAATCTTATCATACGTATAGGTGGCAACTGATGATTAGATTTAATATGACTTGAGAAGAGATGATCAGAGTATAGTTTTTTTTTTCCCGCTGCCTTTTCCTCCACTACACCACGGCCCGAAGACAGCGGCTTACATTTTACATTGTACATAGACTTTCAGCAAACAGAATGTAAATTGTATGGAATCAGACGTCACTTTACGGAAATCCATAACACGAACACACCGCCACCGACGCGTATTTTCTCACACAAGTATTGCTGTCGGTGGTAGTGTGTTCGTATCTTGCTTCTGCTTGAAAAAGAGAAAGGGAGGGCGGTGCACTAACCGCATGATGCTTGAGGAAGGGAGGGCGGAATTTAACAAAGTAATTTTCATATTTTAATGCTAGAATGTAAATTCTTTACGTTGAAATAAAATTGATTTAATATATGCTCGCTCCATTTGCAGGTGTCTGAAGTAGTGGTGCCGCCGCTATTTCGCGGGGAAGATCGCAACTTTGCCGACGACCTAGCTGTGCTGGTGCTGGAGAGTGCCTTCCAGTACAAGCCTTACCTCCGCCCCGTGTGCCTGGACTTCGACTCGGTACTAGAGAAGCGCCAACTGTACCCCGGAAGCCTGGGAAAGGTGAGGATACCTGAGGACATAAGCCTGTTTCTCTTTATTCCTGTTCGCATCAAGCTTCGTCCTCTCGAAGCTTAGTACACAACGGACCAGCTACTCAGAAAACTTTGCACTTTCGGACTTCTCTAGCGGCTGTTACCCCCGGTTTCTTGAACGCTAACAGTCTCTTGATTCGTTGTCTATTGGCAAAAGTGCATGCAAAAAATACAACCGACAATTATTAAAAGTAGCTTAACAGACTCTTAGCGCTTGAGAAACCGGGGGTTAATATTTCAAAGATAACTTAGGAAATGAATCCGCAGGTAGCCGGCTGGGGGCTGACCACAGCAAGTGGCCAGCAGACGACAGTCCTCAACGTGGTGGATCTGCCGTTCGTGGCCAATAACGAATGCTTGCAGAAGTCACCCCAAAACTACTGGGAGTACATTACTTTGGACAAAATATGCGCCGGTGACGGCTCTGGTAAAGTATTAATTGTGATACATTTTCCAGATAAAAACATTTAGTCTTATTATTTTTTAGAGACGTCAGTTCGTCCGTGCGTCCTTCCGTCCGTCCGTCCGTCCGTCCGTCCGTCCGTCTGTCTGTCTGTCTGTCTGTCTGTCTGTCTGTCTGTTTGTCATCAGGCTGTGTATCTCATGAACCGTGACAGCTAGACAGTTGAAATTTTCACATAATTATGTTATGATATGATATATAACAGAAATACATCATAATTATGTGAAAATTTCATTTATAACAACAAAAAGAAAACAAAATAAATATTTAAGTGTGGCTCCTAATAAAAAAACGTGATTTATTTTGCCGTTTGGTTCTCGATACGAGCAGATTGATATGTTTAAAGTTGTATAGATAATGTACAGAACCCTTCGTGCGTGAGTACGTATCATATTTGGACAGTTTTTTGTTATCTTGATTTATGCATAGATTTTGAATCCTGTTTTAAAACATTTCAGCTCCATTTGAGATGCGTTTTAGTGGCAAAGCTTTTGTATTAAAAAGACTGACTGAAGTGCTTGTGGCTTAGTGGAACTGAGTGATTGGAATCAAACATTAAGGTTAAGCAACAACAGGCGCGGTCAGGTGCTGGATGGGTGACCGATCCCCTGACTACCGCTAGTGTCATTTTTTCCGAGCGCTTTCGTGCTTCTCAAGGCACGTTAAGCCGTAGGTGTCGGCTGTCATGTAATGGCAGTCCTTAAGCCATGTCAGAGGCCTTATGGGTGGCTAGATATCTCTGACAGTAAGGCCAGCCAATGTCTTACAATCCTCCACTAACCCGGACTAGGCCCCTGTGGTGGAGAATGGCGGAACCTTGCTGCGTTGAAGCATGAGACCCTTGCCGCAGCAGTGAGGGGTGAAGGTTTGATACCATACTAAGACTGTTATCCTTTTAAAAAACCTATTTTAAAGGCTAAAAATTCCACCCATGCCGGGATTTGAACCCGCGACCTCTGGCTATCCGTGCCAGCGCTCTTTCCAACTGAGCTAATGGGCGACTCACCGGCATCAGTGAAATTTCGAACCTCTTTACAATATTCTCTGTATTACTTACAGCAATACAGAGAGTATTGAGGCAGCGACATCTGGCTGAAGTAATTTGCATCACTTGCAGCCCCGATTACCTACTTTGCAGTTAGGTAACGTTTTACATCGGAATGGTACCCACATGATTATATTATTTTTAATGCACTAACCGGTGCGAAGGACAATTTAAAAAAACCTATTTTAGAGGCTAAAAATTCCACCCATGCCGGGATTCAAACCCGCGACCTCTTATCTTATCCTGTTATCCTTTTACATAGGAAATACGAGTCTCTGCCAAGGAGACAGCGGAGGTGGTCTGGTATTCCCGCACACGACGGAGAACGGAGTTGTGCGCTACTATCTCCGCGGCGTAGTCTCCACATCGCCTCGCAGCAGCACGCAATGCAACCGGTTTGCCATCACCAGCTTCACTAAGCTCTCTGTATACAAGAGCTTCATCGAAACCATTTACCAGCCAGCGTTGGATGCAGATAATTGAGTTCGACAACATGACAAGATAATGATAGGTGGTATCTAATGTATTAGATTTAAGAGGACTTGAGAAAAGATCGTCAGAGTGGAGTTTTTTTTCCCGCTGCCTTTTCCTCCACTACACTACGGCCCGAAGGCAGCGGCTTTCACTTTCATGTTACATTGTACTTTGACATTCAGCAAACAGAATGTAAATTCTTTACGTTGAAATAAATTGAATTGAATTGAATAGCGAAACCCTGAGTTTAAGCAGAGACTCAATAATACGAGTAAGTCTGACATAATATTTCTGAAGGAGACGTATTATTATTATAATTATTTATTGCACTAAGTACATGAGTAGACGTGAAATGAAATGAAAAGTAGCGCAGAAACTGCGGCTTAAGGAACGTTACAATTCAAACTAGGTGTCCATTTCAAAATCAAGGTAGGTAATTTTGGAGAAATAATGGACAAAAAAAACTCCAAACTTAGTCTTTTCAAAGTCCTTAATTAGCAGAGTTTATATAATAAAACCATAGAACTCATGCATTGTACTGGCTTTATTTCCAGACATCATTATCATCTAAATATTCCTTTATGTTATAGTAGCCCTTTTGGCACAAAGTGTAATTTACACATTTTTTGAATTCGAATACTAATTTTATTGAACTACCCCCAACAGGTGTGAAATATTTAAAACAGAATTTTGCGGATGACGTAGGTTACATAAAATCAGCATTAATAGAGAACCAACGGAACAATAAATAACATTTACTTCTAAGCAATTAAAGTACCACTTTTAGCCACTTGATGGCGCTGCTATATTTTATTTATTCTAATACATGTGTATACATAATTTCGGCTTTGGTCTACATGTAAACAAACCATTTATAGAATCGGTACAAATGCGGAAAGAAATAATTCCTATAAAGTGGCTTGATCCTTCTAGATCATTCATTTAATTAAAAAATATAATTTTGTTTAACTACGCCTAACACGTGCAAAGTATTTAAAAGAGAATTTTGCGGGTGTCGTTGATTACATAAAATCAGCATTAATAGAGAACAAACGCAACACAAATAATATTCACTTCTAAGTAATTAAAGTACTGTAACATTAGTTCCTCTACCCAACCACAGATGGCGCTGTTTGTGTTCTAAATTGCGGTATGGTTTTGTCCGAAGGCCCTACATAATATTAAACAAAATTGGATAGTATTGTAGCACTCGACCAATACTGACTGTCCACTAATAATTGGCACGACTAGTGACGTAGGTAATATACCTCGCTTTGCGCTGTGGTGCGAGTAGTACAGTTACTAATCCGTAATCCTTAGTAAGTTTCATATTGCTTCAATAAATAGATCCCTAAGTACGTGCTGTCGTGCTGAAACAACGTTTCTCTTCTTGTCTGCTGAAACCCTGTCCTACAGTACCACTTTTAGCCACTAGATGGCGCTGGCATATATTTATTCTAGTACATGTATGAAGTTACATAATATCAGCTTTGCTCTACATGTAAACAAACCATCTATAGAAACGGTATAAGTGCTGAAAGAAATAATGCCTATAAAGTGTTTATTTCTTTCTACGCCATTTGTTTATCTCATTAATTTAAGAAATATCAACCTCATAGGGGGTAATAATACATTACTGCAGAGGCCGAGAAGTAAGGGATTGCTGGACGAGTTTGGGATAGACGGCCGAGTCGTAGACGAGGCCGTCTAGAACGAGTCCTGCAATCCCTGTTCCGGCCGAGGATTGTATAATGCTTTTCTCAAACAATGCGAGGAAATATTAATATTAAAATAATTACTAGGTAATTAAGAAATAATAGTTTAGTTTGCCGCCTTTTTTATTTTTTAAATACACTAACATATTTGAGCACCATGTTTAACCGCACAAAAACCTATACCATAGATTGTTTTTTTTTAATCTTGCAAGTATGCTTACATAACTTAGTAGGTGGTTGGCTGTATGTAACTTTTCCTTGGTCAGTTTAATTTTAGTAAGTAAATTTAAAAAGTTAGAGCAGCGGACGGTAATGGATTTTCATACTTACTTTACTGGCTTAGGCCAGTAAAGTGAGGCGGGAGCCATAAAAGAGAAACTTTGTGGCTTATTTCATGGTAATAACACAAACATTTCCGAGAATGTTTGAGAAAAAATAATTATTGAACTAAAACTTTCGTAAGCACAACACATTGTAGACTTTTAGTCCGGATTTACTTACGGGTGTTGTTATATCGGAAAAGTCCGACCAGGTTTCGCTCCGATTCGCAGAGCTTAATCATGGTGAGCAGAGACGGAGCTCGCGTCGTCGGTTGCTTGTCTCACACTGATATAACAACACCCGTAAGTAAATCCGGACTAAAAGTCTACAAAAAATAATTAATTTCTTAACACTGATATTAATTTCCTACTGACACTTAGACCAAAACTAACTGAACTAAATATATAAAGTGTAGCATGTAACTCCTTTTCCCCTGTGCGGTCATAGTCAGACAAGCTGGGTTCAAAGAAGAAACAATAAATGATAAAAAAATATTTGAACGCTCTCACTGGTAACCGAAGACGGATCCTCCGTGACCTCGTATCGTAGGACCCATGAAATTTTAAAAAATTCTAGCTCTATTCATTTTAACGAATTTTATCTCGTTTCCTCCGAAAATAAGATTATGATTTTGTGTTAGGTTTCCTGTTCACTTGTGAGACCAAAGATTGCTTATCTACACCTAAATATTCAGTAAAATTTTTCAATGCTTTAGGGGGCCACCTCAAGATGAATTTGTTATAGTTTCATTTTAATACCGGTAATATTTTGGCATTCAGAAAACCAAGATTTTGTATGTCTCCACGCCCATGCCACAACTCTAAATAACTACGCCAGGCCGAAGGCCGAGCCCCATTATGCGGGTGCGAGGAAACTTGCCGCGACGAGGTTGAAGGCCGAGCTCAATACAGGTCGCGGCACGGCCGAAGGCTGTGAAGCGGGCTAGAGGAATACTCCCACGGCGATTCCAAATGCTGAGCTCTATTTACGCTGATGCCAAATGGAGAGACTATTAGCGCGGCCGAAGGCCGCAACAGTTACTTAAAGTTGCTGTTAGGAGGAAACCTGTCGCGCCTTTGTACAGGCCGCGGCTGAAGGCTCAGACCATTTATGTTCCCATTTACAAGTCCTTATTCTAAGTAATTAGCGAGACCGAAGACTGGGCCCAGCAATGCAAGCACGAAGAATTCTACTCTGGAGATATCGAAAGCTGAGCGCCGTTCAGGTCGAAGAGATAATTCGTGAATATTTCAGTCCCCACCTACAATCGTTAACATTAAATAACTAGGTGCAGTGGAGCGTTTTTAGGCTACATAAAAAACAGACAATTTATGTAAGGATAATAAAGAAAAAAATCTGTCGTTTCCTTTGCAAATATTCTAGATAGTTTAACACCATTAGACCATATTAATTATACTAGCTAAAAAATATCGTACGACATAAATTTTTAATGCAGCCAGATGGTACCTATGACTATATCAAACAAGTATATCAGTAAAAATATTTATGATTTGCCGAGACATGTCCATTGTCGAACAAAAGAAAATAAAGCAATAAACTAAAATTAATTTAGGAAATAAAATAATATAACGATTTAAAGCATGTAAACAGAACAGATGGACCTTTAAATTTTATCGTTTTACTCAGTCACTAAAAGGTCAAAAATAAAAAAAATATTTAAAAAAATAAAAGAACCCGACTGCAGTGATAAAACAACTGAAAGGGAAAAAATAAGATAATTTTATTTTCAAATGCTAATCTCGAATCAGAAGAGTTCATGCTGCTTTACTTGAGGGACCAAATAATATAACTTTATAAGCATTATTTGCTCAAACTGTTGCATTTATTATTTTATATAAAATGATGCAGTCGGGACCCATTAGAGGACTTTAAACAAACAGTAATGGGTCCCGACTGCATCATTTTATATAAAATAATAAATGCAACAGTTTGAGCAAATAATGCTTATAAAGTTATATTATTTGGTCCCTCAAGTAAAGCAGCATGAACTCTTCTGATTCGAGATTAGCATTTGAAAATAAAATTATCTTATTTTTTCCCTTTCAGTTGTTTTATCACTGCAGTCGGGTTCTTTTATTTTTTTAAATATTTTTTTTATTTTATTTTTATTAACTAAATATAACAGCGCCATCTAGTGGCTCCTAGCTGTACTTTAACGAAGCTTCTTAACGAATTTTATTTTTCGTCACGGTTCTGATCGCATAATTATGATTTTATATAGCCTATGACACCCGCGCAAGGATGCCGAATCGAATGACACCTTGTTTAACAAAATCTGACCATTGGTTAAGGAGTTATGAGGGAACATAGAATCGGACATACTTACATACATACATACATACATACATACGCACTAAACACATTACCCTCCTTTTGGGCTTCGCTGCAGTCGGGTAAAAAAAACTCCAAACTTAGTCTTTTCAAAGTCCTTAATTAGCAGAGTTTATATAATAAAACCATAGAACTCATGCATTGTACTGGCTTTATTTCCAGACATCATTATCATCTAAATATTCCTTTATGTTATAGTAGCCCTTTTGGCACAAAGTGTAATTTACACATTTTTTGAACCGCGTTACAGTCAAGCTTAATATATCTTCAGGGATTTTTTGTACAAGGGCTTGCTAACTGTGAGAAGGACTAGGTAAACGTGCTGTTATTAAAATAATAATTATAAATAATAATTTAGGGCGAGTGTAATTATCCCGTAATTTAAGTACTACTGTGCTTATGTTACAAGTTAATTGAAGTGCTAAGTGTAAGCTCTGACTTTACCGTCCTAGTTAGTAGGTGTAATATATTTATGTATATATTTCATTTTTGTATCACCTGTCTGTACATATATTACAGTAGTTATTCTGGTATTATATAGACACCAAGTGGGTACGGGGCATCTTTGCTTAACTTATTTTCGATGATATGGCAGTCGTGGTGGTCTGGATGGTACCTAATTACATGTTATTTTCTTTTAAATATTAAATAAAGTGTTCTCTATCTATCTGCATCAGCAATATTTCTTTACTTTTACTGCAAAATTGAGAAGATTTGATTTTGCACACATTACTACATTAGGTACTTGTCTACCCATTCGAAAGCGAAAAGAACATTCAAAGAAAGATGAACGGTTTAAAAAATTCTAATACCAACAATTACTTAAGGCGCTTCGGGTTGTTAACTAGCCCACCAGTGAAAAAAAATCATAACTTGTTATATATAGGGAAGAGCGGGTGATCGTCCACCATAAAGGGAAATTTCCCGCCAGGCAGATCGTATGCCTGGGGACGGCCGGTCCAACTATTGTTAGTCTGAAACATTTTGATTGCGTGAAGCAGGAATGTTGGAGTTTGTAGCGCGCGCGCAGAGTTGACATGTGCTCGCCACATCACTCCCCTTCAAGACCACAGCTACGCATAGCTAGGTCGGATAGGTACCGAAGTCTGTGCTCTAAAGCCTGCAAGTGCCAGAGGACGCTGAGTCAGTGAGTCGACTAGCGGTTGAGGGTGTTCGGCGGCTAACAGTCACTTCACTGGCGACAGTACCATGGAGACCGCGCATGTGGTAGGAACCGGTGAAGGCTGCTGTACCACTGGCAACGTGTGCTGTTGCTGTGTGGCTGCCGTGCCGAGAGGTTGGGGAAGATCACCATCAGTCCCAGTAGTCAGCGCGTTGACTTTAGATTGCTGGCCTTGCTTTAAGACTTATGTATGAGGCGAAGGAAGGTCGACAATGTTCTGTCAGGGGTCACCACTATAGGGAAGAGCGGGTGATCGTGCTCTTCCACTATAAAGGTAAATTTCCTGCTAGGCAGATCGTATGCCTGGGGACAGCCAGTTCAACTATTGTTAGTCTGACGTTATATTTAACGTATGTCATTGAAACAGTATGCAGGAATGTTGGAGTTTGTAGTGCGCGCGCAGAGTTGACATATGCTCGCCACATTTTATAATACGTTTTTATAGGAAAGTGAACATGACAAATCTTAATACCTAGTTAGTTAGAGTTATTTGTGGGAAGTCATTTAAAAATTATGTTGTAAGCTTTACTTGAGAAATTGTATATTGATAAATGCTTCATGATCGTGACAAGTGGCAACCATGTCCCCACTGCTGGGGTACAGATCTCACTCTGCATCGCAGGAAAGTTAGGATATACTCCACCACCCTCTGCCTACCCTCAGTGTTACGCTTCATTCATTTCAAGTGTTAACTTCAGTCACTGAATTTAATGGCGCATCTCGTAATCGGTAAACAAGGTAGAATAATGACGCTATTCGCGCGATGTCCACATTCATTCACAACATTTGGTGTCATAATGGCAGTCGTTAAGCCATGTCAGTGGCCTTATGGGCGGATTGATAACTTATGACAGTAAGGCCCGCGACTGTCTTACAAACCTCCACAAACCCGGACTTCGCCCCCGTTGTGGAGTATGGCCTAAACTTCCTGCGCTGCCGGAAGAGACCCGTGCCCCTACAGGGGGTAGGTACATAAAAGGGTTAATATCGAAAAGTTAGTTTAATAAATAGGACATTATTCTATCTGTAGGCTTAGGAGTATTGTTGGTATTAAGGAACTGGCCTTTGACTTCTCGATTCTGCACAGCCAAGAGTCCAACTAAGTATTAAATATAATGATCTGATGCGTCACATTGAGTACTGCGTTTTTAGGGTCCTATGCCGGAAGTATGCCAATTATTAAAGTATGCTCAATTACTAAGGCTACATTGTTCGTCCGTTTGGCAATCAGTTGAAACTTGCAAATAAAAAACCATACCTATAAGAGCCAGTAGGGTTCGCATCATACAGATTCCGTACAAACTGTCATGTAGTTTGTCCGATTTGTGAGATGAGCGTCACTTTCGCGATTACATAACCTCACGCCTGTATCCCAGAGGGGTAGGCAGAGACCAGGGACTGCCACTTGCCACGATCCTGACAGATCACTTTCTCTTCTTCAACGTACGAACGTTGATGTTGCATGCACGCACGGTACTTTTTATCTCCCCCTTTGCTAATACATCCCCTGTTTGGTCGATGTATGTCCGCCTGGGACGACCCTTACCAGGCCTTCCACTCACATTCGCAGTTTATTTTTTTCGTCAATCTTTCTTCGTTCATCCTGTCCACATGTCCAAACCAACGCAACATTCCTTCCTCAATTCTAGTCACTACATCTACAACGTTCTCTCATCATACTATTACGTATTCTCTCATTCAAAGTAACACTGCACATACTTCTCAAGGACCTCATTTTGTCCTATACCTACTGCTATTTCAATACTCCTAAGCCTACAGATAGAATAATGTCCTATTTATTAAACTAACTTTTCGATATTAACCCTTTTATGTACCTACCCCCTGTAGGGGCACGGGTCTCTTCCGGCAGCGCAGGAAGTTTAGGCCATACTCCACAACGGGGGCGAAGTCCGGGTTTGTGGAGGTTTGTAAGACAGTCGCGGGCCTTACTGTCATAAGTTATCAATCCGCCCATAAGGCCACTGACATGGCTTAACGACTGCCATTATGACACCAAATGTTGTGAATGAATGTGGACATCGCGCGAATAGCGTCATTATTCTACCTTGTTTACCGATTACGAGATGCGCCATTAAATTCAGTGACTGAAGTTAACACTTGAAATGAATGAAGCGTAACACTGAGGGTAGGCAGAGGGTGGTGGAGTATATCCTAACTTTCCTGCGATGCAGAGTGAGATCTGTACCCCAGCAGTGGGGACATGGTTGCCACTTGTCACGATCATGAAGCATTTATCAATATACAATTTCTCAAGTAAAGCTTACAACATAATTTTTAAATGACTTCCCACAAATAACTCTCTATCATTTTTCATGTTTTTATGTCTTCATTTTCTTAAGATAACAAAGAAAAAAGTGTTTTTTGCTCTTATTTAACTTTTTTGTAAATTGTTCTGGGCTCTTTGTGATATAAAACAATGTCACACATATAATTTTTTAGACATGTCGGCCATTAAATCCTGGCACCAAATCCTTACAAATTCCCGTCACTTGCAATTGCATTGGTGTTTCTTAATGATTCGCGATACTCATACATACTCGTAGACCACGGCAACTGTAACGCTGCCGAAACGTCGGGAAATAAGGTAATTACGTTTTACCTAATAAATAGTCGCGATTTGACCCGTTTAATGTATAACTATGCCATTGCAATGAACAAAGAATTCACAGCTAAATCCTTACAATTTCTTCAAATTGCCGAAGGCGTTGAGGTTAGGTCATCGACCATGGAGGGTAAAAAAAATATTGGGAAGAAATCAGCGAAGGCTTTTTTTCAATCCCAGAAGCAAGTCTTCCAAGCCGTTCGCCACACTCAATTTTGATTGTACAACATAGGTAGTACAGGTTTTATCAGCATGCGAGCTCGGGAGAATCCAATCATTTAAACGTCATCTTGGTCAGGGATCCGCTGGCAAGATTGCGGGTCCTTATTTTTAATAATAATATCGGAAATTAGACTTTTGGACGTAATAAAACGAACTTAACGTTTATAGTTTCTGCTTATCTGGTGCTGGTTAGGTCTGATTATTATCAGAAGTAAATTGTGTACAGTTTATTTATCCTTACTTGTCCATTTTAGTAAACAAGATTCTGCATTAAAAAGATAAATTACTTTGCTGAATTCCACCAAAAATACCACAAGCACCATGCGGTTAGCTAATGGACCGCCCTCCCTCCCACTTTTTCAAGCAGAAGCAAGTTCGTGTCTTGAATTTAGCGGAATTTAGCAAAGTAATTTTAACTTTTTAATGCAGTTGTGGATTTCCGTAAAGTAACGCTTGTTTATATAAAACAAGATTCTACCCGTAAAGTATTAATTTTCAGTCGCTCAGCGCCATATTCCCGTAAATGACGTAATCGGGGAGACTATTTTAGATAATACGCTGTCAATTTTAATAACAAAGTTCATTCATTTAAGTCGTTTTGGCATCAAATATCAATTTTGAGGTAACAATATTTTTTACTAAATTTGCCAAGTAAGGATAAATAGATTGTATAGACAGGGCGCTATGGCGCTCATTAGGGGAGGGCTATCTCCAGCAGTGGACTAATATAGCCTAAAGAAGAAATTGTGTATTATCACAGTATTCTATGAGAATTTTACGTGTCGTGAGACACGTAAAATTCTGACACATGAGACGTGTGAACGTCCACATGGTGACGCAAGAAGTAGGTATTACAATGTCATCTGTCAATCATGATGGACAGCCATTAAGGCAGTGTTGCCACTGAAGAAATTTTAATTCTTCCACATACACTAACATTGAGTAAATGTTATACTTAATATTAAGTAAAAGTAATAATAACTTTCCGACTCGGCCCCCGTGGTTAAGTAAGGCCTAACCCTCCTGCGATGGAGGAAAAGACCTGCACCCCAGCAATGGGGACATAGAAGGATTGATATCGTATAATTATAACTTTCATACGCTACACCTGTCTTGCCCTGCTATCACTAAACTTAGTAGTACTTATGCCCGTTCTCTTTTTTAGAGAGAAAGCCTGTGCCCTGCAGTGAGTCGTATATACTCTACTCGCGCTATGCTGAACTCCAAACCGGCTCGTGTTTTAATAATGAAACCCAAACTATCTACGTTTGTTCGGAATTTATACGTTACAGCAGAATTATTAAGCTAAAAAACAAATATCAAAAATCTTTATTTAACCGCCACAAAAATCGAACATTGGTTATAAATAACATAACAGTTCCGAACAAAAGCTTAACAAAACACGCAGCACAAGTTTTCATTTGCCAGTACACGACTCCACACTAGGCGTACCTGTGTTGTAGACGACGCCTCACAATTTAATTGCTAAGTACCTAGTATAAGTAAATTAACTATTACTAGATAAAACTACAATAAATACCTATATATACCTTCACTCACACGAACTATCACACACACACAAACACAGATACCTACACACACACATAACACAAACAAAATTTACACAATTGTGCAAACCCTTATTATTTAATTTTTTTCTTCTTTTATGAATACTAGCTTGATACTTGCTCAATGTTATGTTGAAATAGTGTCGACCAGCAACATTAGACAAAACTGTAATAGTACATTATGATATAAGTGCGGTAAGTTGAAAATTACAGCCGAGGCGATATTACTAGCCCGAGCCACCGGCGAGGGCTATAAGGAAGCAGAGGCTGTAATTTTTGAAGCGCACGTATGTCATACGACGTTTTATAACATATTGACGAGGAAATTAATAAAACTCCGACTTTGTTATCATCACTACTTGACGACATTTTTAAATAAAAAAAATACTTACAATACATCGAAAAGAAAAAGCGCGCGGATTTATTTTTACTTTTCCACAAATAAGCGATGCGCGCGCATCAACTTTTTTTTTTAGGCAAAGGTACAAAAACAGCCAGTATTACTAATAAAGTAAATATAATATAATATTTTTGTGTTTTTGTTACACATAAATGGTTGTAATTTATTATCAAAATTAATTAAATTAAAGAATTAAATGTTTATTTGTTATATTTTATTTCCCAAAGTTAATTTAATTCATAAAATATAGACCACTTTCTTGACATAAAACCTCTTTGCTAAGATTTTTCAAAGAATCGTTCATTTTTAGACGGAGTATCTTAAAACTTTATTTAAAAAAAACACGTGCCTTTTACATTACATTATCGCACAAGTACGTAATGAGCTACATTACGATTTTGAAATAGGTGTAATTACAACCAGTTTACGAGCAAATATGTTATAAAAAAATATTACATGCCTGCCTATAGTACAGGTTCGACCTATTTTACGCATCTAGCGATCATGTTAGATGTAATTATGTAAGAAACACTATTTTGTAAACATTATTGTAAACTTTTTGCTTTGATAAATTATCCTCTCTTATGTTGTAATTGTGCTTAATTGAATTATCTTATCTTATCTTGTACGGAACCTGCTACTGACATGGAATGACTATACTGCGGCGTTCTTAAGTGTATAATAATAACTGCCATATATGTAGCAAGGTACATTATGTAGACAGGGAAAAGACACCAATAATTATTATTTCGCCGGAGTGGTCAGTCTGGGTTGTTTGCTAGCAGTGTACATACGTTCGTTTCTTGATTAAGCTATCTGGTGTTCTCGCAAAATAAAATGGCAAAAGTGAGTGGAGTTGACAAAGATACCGCATAAAATTTAATTAAGAAGTGTGTTTGTGAATCCATCAGTTTGCGAATTCAGAATTTCCCGTGTTTTCTTCATATTTCTAAACGACACTTAAGTATATTCAGTATATCTTAGTTCAATTCGTTGCTCAGAAACTGCTGTAATGTCCACGAATGCATTTGACACAGAATCAGGTTTACAGTATCTTTGGTTAATACCTACGTTTTTTTGCGTGATTCGGCGATGATCCTCAATTGTACAGATAGAAACAATAAATTAATCATTTTTTTTAAACATTCTTTCCCTTTGCTAATGCATCCCCTATTTGGTCGATGTAAGTCTGTCTGGGACGTCCCTTACCAGCCCTTCCCCTCACATTCGCAATATATATTTGTTTCGTCAATCTTTCTTCCTTTCATCCTCTCCACATGTCTAAACCAACGCAACATTCCTTCCTCAATTCTAGTCATTACATCCTCTTTCAGTCCACAACGTTCTCTAATCAGACTATTGCGTATCCTGTCATTCAAAGTAACACTGCACATGCATAGATGAAATGAAAGAAAATAAAAAACAAAATTAACTACCCCATAGATCGCTTCCAAATAAAATGATGGCTACAAGTTATTGTTTCCGATATGCGTCGTAGTCCAGCTACGTAGGGAAACTAATAGCATCAAATTTCAAACAGAGAAATTAATATACCTTAAAATGTGTCTTCTTCAGACTATATTTAGTCCACTGCTGGACATAGCCCTCCCCTAATGAGCGCCATAGCGCAAGGTTGTGCCATCATTGGGGGATATTGTCAATAATCCCCACGCTGGGCATGAGGGTTGGGGATCGCAGTTTGGTGGAATTGTACTGCAGGGGGCGCTGCTGCCCACCTCCTGGTTTGAGTCCCTTAGTCGCCTTTTACGACGCCCGCGGGAAGAATTTGGGTTGGTGCTATTCTCTAGGCCGACACCACACAGCAAAAAATGTTTAACAACATGAAATCATAACATAAATCTGTCATATTCTTTTAAGAACCCTATATACCTACTTGCCTCAGTGCTCACCGCGGATTGGCAATTCCAAGCGCTGAGGTATTTTAACACCTCAAACACAGTTTTCCTAACTAATATACTTAAACATTTATAAGTAATACGATCTTCCTCAGGAAAGAGACCCGTGCCCTTCGGTGGGGTTAATGGGCTTATGATGATGAGACGATAACCCTTCGAGGCAACTAACGGTCAAAATAATTTGTAGCATTATTTATTTACATATCCTAGACGTGGAAGAGATTCGTTCTCTCTGAGAGAAAGGAAAAGGGAGTAAATTAGGTAGAACTACCCTATGTTTCTATAAACAGAGATAAATGGAAAGCCCTTAAGTCAGTCCCAGACTCCACGGAGGAATAAAGGGATCAAAGTGCCCGCCGGTTTTAAAAAAAGAACCAGTTTTGTTTGGTGCACTGTTTTTGAAAGTTTTCTTTACCTTGTAAAATCTGTTTTCAGATCTCAATCATTCTGGTGATCTTAGCGGTAGTGGGATTAATAGGTAAGTGGCGTATTCATTTAGGAATACACTTTAAGTTAAGGCTTGTGCAGACGAGGGACTATTCCTCGGGTACTTTTTTGTCCGTCTATATAGATCTCTTATAAATTGTATCGAATAACGCACATGAAGGACTTAAAGTACCCCCTACAAAAAGTCCCTCAAGCTACCGAGGACATCCAGAGACCGGACTGGATAATAGTTCGGTGTTTTCTTTTAAAACGCCTTTTCTTTTTCAACTTCATGTAAATTGCAACACAATGTAATTTCAGAATATTTGCTTCCATAGTTTCACTCAAATTCTGGGGAACAAAATGACCGCACAGCGTAGGCGTTGAGTCCGCGACAAGTACTCGGAGGACATTTTTTACGATTCAGGGACTTTTGTCTCTTGGGGACAAAAGTCCCTCGTCTGCGCAGGCCTTTAAAAGACAGTTGCATGTTTAATTTTATGTCGCAAAGTAGGTAGTGGTAGATTGATCGTGGCAAGTCAAAAGTGTATCTTGTATGTGCAGATAAGAAGCAACAATAACAAAACAGCGCAGATAGCTACGGAAACACATTAGTGCGAGGAATGAAGAACGTTTTAACAACGCAAAACCAGTTACGATAGCCTCATTGGTTTAGCGGTGAGCTTCACTCCAAAACAGGGCTCGTGGGTTTGATTCCTCGATTACTCGATTTGTGCAAATGACCTCAGTGTGGGTGCATTCCCATGCTGGGTTAGTTAGATTTCATAGTTCCGCACTATGAGGCTAACCTCATAGTGTACTTAGAAAAGCCCTGAGGTACATTTACACCCGTATTCCAAAACGTTTCTCAGTCTGCTCGACTCAATACTCAACAGAGGTGGAGTCGAGGAGAGGTGGAGGCATCCTTGAGTGGTGGAGGCACTTCCAACACGAAAAGTAAAAAAATACTAAACTTCTTTGTTCTTTCACTTTTTATTCAACTTTGAAACCTAATACTGTCAAATTTATACTTTGGTACAAAACCACTGCATTAAGTTTCGAAGAAAAGTTGACAAAAAGCAATAAACGCGCCGAATTGAGCATCCTCCTTTTTTGAAGTCGTCTAGTTTGAACCGACTAGCCTATTATTTATAACATAATAACCTATTAAAATTATTAATCAATTGTCTGGAATATTTTTTTAAGCAACAAGATTGCCAACTGTACAGTATCTTTGCAAATATTTTGTGTTTGCTTTTTCCGGAGAATATCCTCATCTCATTTTTGCTGAGGGATATCAACGATGGAGAAATCGTAGAAGCTTTTCAGGTTTTTGGTAGCCTCAAAGACACGTCGGTCGCATACATTTTTTAAAATAATAATATATTAAATTTCCACAATATACCTGACTGTGGGAGATATTGCAAGACTATTAACATAAAACGAATAACAACAACAGTGGAAACAACAACAATATGTAAATAAGTAGCAGGTTTCTTGCTTAATTTTGTAGGAATAAATTATATGTTTTTTCTATGTTTGTGATATACTTGCCTAGATTGTGTTGTGTGGAAGTTATTATTATTTTGTTTTCTAATCAATGACTGCGTTTGCGTTGAACCCACAGAACATAAATGTCCTGTGGTTGAACCCTTATTGTGTAGGATCACGAATAGGTTGAATCCCGATTGTGTGAAAATAACAACTGAGCGGAGTTTCAAATGTAGTAAACTGCGGCTGCGTTGAACCCACATTGTGTAGAATCCCAAATAGGTTGAATCCCGATTGCGTTAAAATAACGGCTGTGTGGAAATTTAGTAAACTGCGGTTGTAGTAATCTCTATTTTTTAATATAAACTAAGCCCTGTAGTTTAATGTCATTTTAATAGCTTAAACCGCGTAAATTATATAACTAGGCATCTCCTGTGAAGAGGATCGTTTCGCGCTAAGCGCCAAATTAATTTGCACGATTAATAGCCTTCATTACATAACTATTATCGTAGTAATATGACTTTATTGAACAACATACGTTGAGATACGTCGAGATTTGAGATCCCTTAGATGGCACTTATAGGTACCTCCTTATGGAATTTCTGGTAATTATTTTTGTGTAAAAATATCACGATACTGTTTTTGTTCAATATCGAACTTGGTCATTTGAGTATTTTTATATCGTTAAATGTCTTTAGTGCGGCACAGGGAAATTCTCGTTAATTCAAAAATAAATAACTTCCACACGACACAATCAAATGTCCTGGTATTAAACTAGGATGCCCTGTACTATGGTAACCAGGCAAGGTCATCAACATTGAAAATTAGAAATATTCCGGTAATTCCCGAGACAATCAGTATTTCCTTCTGCATCTCACCAAATCTCATCGTGAGGATTACGTTTGTGAAAAAAAAACTACGTAGTCTATGAATGTCTCCTTATTCACATTATGAGAAGATATTCCTAAAATAATTGTGATATGTTTTTATGTTACAGGAGCCATACCCAAGCCTCAAAATGAATGTGACCTGTTCTGTTTAATGAAGAAACAGATCAATAATGGTAAGGAAAACGCTATTCGTAGCTGGTATTACCAATCGTAAACATAAATTGTTTAAAATCTGTCCAAATCATAAAAAAATCAAGACAAGGAAAATACTACCAAGACCGGTTTCAACCGGACAATCAAGAATCGCCGTGCAAAATTATAGCAATTTGATTCTGGCTGTTGTGATGATGAATTCTGGTCCGGAAATTCACCTTTACGGGGTATTTCCCTATTAAATTTGGAAAAGCCTTGGAAAAACACAACGTTAGGTATTGAAACGCAGGGAAAATACCTGCAGTATTTAAGAAGACCTAGGAGTCTACTTAGAAATGCTGCTAATGATTATGAATGTTTAGATGATTACATAACACCATGAGTGATGTCATTTGGCAGAAGAGGCTTGTAACCAGGAGTGGGCAAAATAAACAAAGGGCTCTGGGTCCTTTTGTTCTTGTGGAAGGGCTTTAAGGGATGTAATCGTACCCGAAAGATTGTTTCAAATGGCTAACAAATACCGCCATGAATAATAAAAAAAATATATCCTTATACTCGTACTTATAAACTTACTAAATTTTTAATTTATCACGGAAAAATTACTATGTTGTGATATATTTAAGTTCACCCCGAATGGAGAATTGCGCCCCAAATACAATGTAATTTCGTTTGGAGTTCATAGTTACTTTATAAACTGTTATGTTTTATTCTGATCAATAAACTTTTTCATTTTATTTACTATAATATTGTCAATTCAATTCAATTTATTTCAACGTAAATAATTCACATTCTAACATATTTTTAACTTTCGCGACTTAAACTCATAGTTCGAAGATTTTCGAGGCTTAATCGCGTAGTAATTTATTGCTATTTTACCTCAACGTTTCGACGACGTTACAGTCATCGTGGTCACGAGAAAAATTTAGATTCTGTTTGTTGAATGTCAATGTATCATGTAGTGTCAAACAGAAATCTCAATTTTTGTCTGGTTCTTGGCCTAGAGCTAAGAGAATTTCTAGAGAAGAGAAGAAGTTAGAGCCAAAAACTACATGAAATGGAGATATTGTTTCAAGAAAACAGCTGCTTTAGCGGAAATACTATCAAGTCCTAGGGACACCCTAATACCTTCGAAGGTTCTAAAAGTAACTAGGTACTATGTTTTTATTACTGATATTATTCCTGCTAATTACCATTGACATTTCTGTCAGACGTTCTTTCCAAAGACGTAACCTAGTACTTATCACAAAACATATGATTTCTTTTCGTTCGTAGTCAGTTAAGATTCCAAATGTTTTCAAAAAATTTACAAGTTTTTTTGTTCTAGGTTTACCTGGCAACACAATAGTCAAAAAGTCGTACCACAAGGATGAACATGGTCATCAAAGTTATACATCTGGTGAGTAAGATACTCTTTTTATTTCAATACCTAGAGATACATAAAGCTTGCCTGAAACACGATTCAAAAATGTTTTAAGTACTCTTAGTGCCTGGCTACTATAACATAAAGAATTATTTAGATGACAATGATGTCTGGAATTAAAGCCAGTTTTTTTAATATTTTAAAGACTAAGTGTGGAGCTTTTT
Organism: Yponomeuta sedellus; assembly: GCA_934045075.1. NCBI lineage: Eukaryota > Metazoa > Arthropoda > Insecta > Lepidoptera > Yponomeutidae > Yponomeuta > Yponomeuta sedellus. The sequence goes on from OW203739.1 coordinate 1,175,839, forward strand.
TGTCTATTTTTCTCCAAAATTATCTAGATTTTGTAATGGACACCTAGTTGGAATTGTAACGTTCATTAGGTCGCAGTTTCTGCGCTAATTTGAATAAAACCTTTTCATTTCATTTCGATGCTTCCAATTTACTGTTATTGATATAGTGCCCTATTGGAATGAGAAGAATTTACATTCTGTTTGCTTAATGTCAACATTAGCCGCTGCTTTCTAACTGATTTCCAAAGGACAAAAAGGAAGGGGAACAAAAACTCCACTTTGACCATTTTATCTCAAATCATCTTACAATATTGATATGAACTCCTATATGTCCTATATGAACCCTATATGAACGATGCAGACAGAGTATTCGGCCGTAAGTCTGCCAACAAACTATCATTAGTTTGTTGGCAGACTTACGGCCGAATACTCATACAAACTTAAATTATTATTACCTCGTTTTGTACAAAGCAAAATGTTTAATGTTGTAATAATAATATCTTATATTGTCGTAGAATGAAACGTTAGGGCCATATCACAAATGACATTTGAAAAGTCTACCACAATAAAAACATTGCGGTATTGCGGTTTTTTAAAGCTATTACCTGATAAATACTAATATAAATAAGAATTGAATGAGAATTATTATTATGCGTTATTATGCCAGTAGCATAATATAATATTAATAACGCAGGGTTCTTAAAATTTGGTCCACTGGCTGTTTGGATCTATTACTCCTTGTAACTGGTTGGATTGTATGTCAAAAGACGGACAGACTCCAAATATAATACCGTCTCTTTCGACAGCCGGAACCGCGCATGGAAGTCTGTTTCATTATAATACTCGAAAGCATTTAACTTTGCCTCATTTCTTCGAGGCACATTAGGCCCTTCCTCGCCATGATAAGGACATTCTTTTTCACATAAGTTCACTGATATTACAACTTTTTTACGATTTGAAGGTCCTCGCGACCACTTTCAATTGTAACGCCTACTCAACTCGATTTGACAGCCCATTTGACAAATAAATCGCGCTAAGTTGCGTTCGAGTATACGAATTTTTCGCTGAGTGATGTTTAACTGCCAGTTATTTTGTGTTCCACTTTAAATTTAACACAAGCTTTTAACTAACGTTTGTGTATACGAATTTTGTGTTTTACGTCAATGTCTTGTCTTATTGTCTTGTCAATTACTTAAGATACCTTTAAATATTTGAATGACGTTTGAGTATTCGGCCGTTACTCTCTTAGTTTGGCGGAAACGATTGTTTGTAAAAGTTGCGTACCTTTTATAAAGATAAAGATAAAAGATTTTTATTTGTCAAACATGCGTATTAAAAGATGCGTATTATAGAATAAACATTTTATTTATTTTTCTATTTTTATTTTTAATGCACTATCCCGTGCTAAGGACAATTTTAAAAACCTATTTAGAGGCTAAAAATTCCACCCATTCCGGGATTCGAACCCGCGACCTCTGGCTATCCGTTCCAGCGCTCTTTCCACCTGAGCTAATGGACGACTCACAGGCATCAGTGAAATTTCGAACCTCTTTACACTATTCTCTGTATTACGCACAGGCAGCGACATCTGGCTGAAGTAGATTGCATCTTTGCTTTGCAATTATTTATTTATTTTTTTACAATGACCCAACTATGAGGTGCGGAAATCTCAGGTCTAACCACTACTTTCCCCGCATTTCTACTGTAACTCTTTACCTATGATTACTTCATCAAATTAACAACGACAATTACGACGGGCAAGCCGCCCGCCTTAATAGTTATAGCCTTAATGATCACGCAGTTAGCCAAATACCTATATCACTAATGCCGATGTCGTTAGCTAATAATACTAACATTCTTGCAATCTTTCGCTGCTTGCTTTATTATTCATCTACATACACCTAACGACTATATTCTTCATACAATTCACTCCTACACTTCATACAGTGTAGACTTTTAGTCCGGATCTACTTACAGGTGTTGTTATATCGGAAGAGTCCGGCCAGGTTTAACAACACCCGTAAGTAGATCCGGACTAAAAGTCTACAATGTGTAGTGCTTACGAAAGTTTTAGTTCAAAAACACTTCATACAGAATAAAATAAAAGCAGGTAGATCTCCTCCAGTTCCTGCTCACTGGCATTTATGAAATCTAACTCCCTCACGCGCTGCTTATATAATTTTATTCTATACGTACATCTTTTGTAGGTATTTACGTTTAATAGTATTCAAATATATGTATTTTATACATAATGTGATTTTAAGTACTCTATATTCTTGCAATCGTTCGCTACGTGGTATAAAAATATTTTTTAATTTCTTATTTGTGTACATGGACCTAACGACTATATTCTTCCTGAAATCCCCTTCATCCGAAGTTTGTCAGGCAGAGATCGCTCTAAGTGATAAGACCGCCAATTGAATGACATACCAAGACTTAAGAAATCATTCTTGTAATTCTTTTTTCTGGTTGTGGAATAAAATGTTCTCTATCTATCCATCTGCTTAAAAGAGTCTGTAAAATTCTGTTTGTTGAAGAAGCAGTCGGAAGGTAAAATTTATGATACCTTCCTACCAATGTTGAACTCACAAAAAATATATTTGCAATATCTACGACGTGACAGATCATGTTAAAATATTTATAATCGTGATATGGGTTTTTTTGCGAAGAGCGATTACTTTATTACGTAACATTCCACCTATATATATCTGTGTGCAAAAACGTGTGCAAAAAGCACTGAAATGCAGTGGATATCTGATATTTGAATCCACTATATGTGGCATAGTGACACGATTAATAGCGCTAATAAAAATTTTGCTTTCGCACATAGATGTAAACGTAAAAAGTTAGTTAGAAAAAGGAGCAGGATACTCATTGATAGTCGTGTATTCAGAAAACGTATTGCTTTATATAATAATCTAATATATGAAAAATCTCAAGTCACAGTTTTTGTTACCGATCTCCTGCTAAATGGTTTTACCGATTTTTTTTTGAGTATAATATAGTCAAAAAAAATGTTTGGTAAGGGTCGTCCCAGGCGGACATACATCGTCCAGATAGGGGATGTATTAGCAAAGGGAAAGATAAAAAGTACCCGGAACCGGCGTGCGTGCATGCAACGACTTATGAACGTTGATGAAGCGAAGGTGATCTGTCAGGATCGTGGCAAGTGGCAGTCCCTGGTCTCTGCCTACCCTTCTGGGATACAGGCGTGAGTTTATGTATGTATGTATATTTTTTGCGTTCAACTGTGATGCAATTTGAACCCAATACACAGGTGTAAAGCAGACTTGTTTTTGTTCTAGACTCGCATTTAATTTTGCACTTAAGAATCTCTGATTTGCCGTTTCTTGATGGCCACAACACACTGTAATCAAGCTTATGTAAGAAAATTATGTCAAACTGCCATTTTTATTCCTCAGATAAAAGTTATCTGACTATTGAAAAATCAGCCCTAAGCATTCTCCCTGTCTCCCATGCTAGCTAGGGTCTAGCTTAGAATCCGATGTTATTTTCCTCGTTTGAATATCATTATGTGACCAAAGATATACTCGTAGTTTTATCTCTTGTGTGGTTTTTAAATAAATACTTTTGTTTCTAACCTTCATCGTCATCAACTCATATGTCCCCACCGAAAGGCACGGGTCTCTTCCTTGAGGAAGGTATAGGCCATACTCCACCTCGGGGGCCAAGTCCGGATTGGTAGAGGCTCGTAAGACTAGTGGCTGGTCTTTCTAACCTTAGTATTTCTCTTTTCAGACAATTTCGGTAGCAACGAGTTGGACGGATCCAGTTTCACATTGGAAGAATCATTCAATAGACACGAGGACCGCGAAAGTAGTGTAATTATTAATAATGGAAAATAGACACATATTTTTTCATGATTTATACTCATAAAACGCCATTATTAACTTAAGTCCTGAATAACTTACATCTTGGCGTCAAAAATATTTCAGTTCGGTTGTTGGGGTTAACGTCCTGAATAACTTACATTTTGGCGTCAAAAATCTTTCAGTTCCGTTGTAGGAGGTCACGATGAGACCGCATGCAACTAAAGTATGTCGCCTTGGAAAGAGCTGAAACTCTGTAACTACGGGTCGTGTGCAATCCATTTATATATAGTTGTGTAGAGAAAAGTAGCCACTATTCAGAGTCGTATCGCTAGATGGTGCCAGTGTAGCGTAGCGCACAGCACAGTTTAAGTTAAAAATTAACGCTTACTTATAGACGTGTAACCGAACACAGCCCCAACCGCTTTGCAAACAAGTTATTTCGGAATTAAGTTAATAATATTTTAGTGCTTACGAAAGGTTTAGTATGAAAATTATACGCCATGGTAATAAAAACATTCAGTATCGTGATATCTAAGTAGACATAAGAAAGGCCACATTTTTCTTGAATTAGAAGATAAGAGATTTAAAATAAAGTTTATTTATCACACACATCAGCTTAGTGTTTATTTTATTGTACCTACATTACGTCTTAAAATGTGTATAAGGATAATCCCAACGAAAAGATCAAAAACACAAAAATAACTAGTTACCCAAAATTAACAATACTACTCATTGCGAGGTACCTAGTTGGTCCCGCCTGCTTAGTAGTACATTCCTGCATCACGCAATCAAAGTGTTTCACATGACACATTAAATTTAACGTCCGAATTACAACAGTCCCTATTATGCGCATGTCGTGTCAAGACGTGATCCTGGCAGAAATAGTCGACATTGGCTAATTGCCATGTTACTAAAAATTAAATTAAAATGTAGACATTCGCAAAACCGTTATATCCCATGAGAACATGCCACATGGCATGGCATTTCGTACCGCGCCATATGGCATTATAGCAGTACGCAGTACGCGGAACATGGCCTACCTGAGATGTCGCATCATGACTCACGAGGGCCATGTTTAGAGTCATTGTCATTGCGCCTACATGACGTAGCCCATGTTGTGTATTATCCATTATACTTAAAATACGACAAGGTGTCAAAGAAATGTAGGCCTTATCAAGAACGTATTGAGTTCAAAACGATGTTCGGGTGTCCGACCGACGGACACTCGAACATCGAAGTAGGATAAAAATTTGTGCAAAACAGTACCTTAATAACAAAGCTATAAGGTACGCTCGCCGACCGCCGCGCGTTTTGTGCCATGCATGTTCAAGTATATAGCAACGATTTGCCGCGGCCGGCCGGCCGCGACGTACTGATCATGCCATAGGACATGCAAAATTTTCCCGTGTACTGGGTACTGATCCAGTACGCGGTCGTGCTATATAACGCGCACTGCATAACACGCAGTACTTACACGTGTCTATTAAAATGACTAACAACACTAGGTCCGGCCGTCCCAAGGCATAGGATCTGCCTGGCGGGAAATTTCCCTTTATAGTGGAAGAGCACGATCACCTGCTCTTCGCTTTAGTATAGAAGTTCATGCAGTCGGGTTGTTGATTATTCGTTTATTTTTTATAAATAAGCAACTCTGTCTTTTCATGTTGTATATGGGCGCAGCTTTAAAGTTCTGGAACCGCTGCCATAAGGACCCCAGCAATACCAAAAAGCGGACCTTTACTTATGCAGTACCCTTTTCCCTGAAGGCGGGATTTATGTCGCAACTGGGAATCGAAACCAATCAACCGCACTACTAAGGAGCATTGGCGAAAAACGTAGGTAACAATACTTTATTTACGCAGCCTCTTTACCTAAAGTGAAACACAATATAACATACATTGGCCTCTGCATCTACGTAATGAGATGATTTATACAGCGTCCAATGGCATCTTCACTCACGGATCTTCACACTTCGGATGGTGTAGTGACTGAGGCATGGTTTCAGATGGTGTGGGCTTGCCCCGCACCTGTTGGTAAAATGTATATGTTAACCAAATGTAAACTTTATTCTTTCAACCAGTGTTTTGTTGGTTGCAATAGATAGATAGATAGATAAAAACATTTATTTGCATCTACACACACACACACGCACAACAATATCTTTTTACTTTTTTTACTTACTATTATTATACCTTATTGCACACGAAACATTTGCCAGGATATTACATAAGAAATAACATGTACACAGGCTAGCTTATATCTGAAAGAGATTTCTTCCAGCACACAGCAACAGACAGCTTAGTCGGCCTAGCCCAGAGGAAAGACTGGTCAATACGTATATAACAAAATGTTTGAAGCAATAAACGATGGAAGTTGAACATAACGTAACATAACATTTACATACAGGCACATACATTGCTTCTGGCCCCACACTAGGATACCCTGTGTCGTGGGTACCAGAAACAGCGACATCACAAACAAGTAAACATCCAAGACCTGGGGTTTGAACTCGGGACGTTCCGTATAATAGGCAGATGCGCTACCGCTGCGCCGCAGGGGTCGCCGAAATAGATTTTTTTAACCAGCCCATTCCCGAAAAACATATTAAAGTGTTTTTTTTTTTTGAGAATTTCTATGTCATTTATTTTATAAACTAGTATCAGCGATTCTTTTTTATATTATCGATACACTGACACTCCAATCTAATTTTCAGCACGTTCCGATCGATCAGAGACAAATTGTTGGCAGTGTCTGAATGAGGATGGTCAAGGGCAGAAGGAATCAATGTGCCTTCGATATCAACTCTTGTATGTCCCCACCGCTGGAGCGACCCGCTCTTCGTGCGTCGCAGAATGGTTAGTCCATACTCCACTACGGGGACCAAGTCCAGGTTGGTGGAAGCATTGAATTTAAAGTTTCTATCCTTACTTTAAATTCAATGGTGGAAGATTGTAAGGCAGTGGCGGGCCTTAGTGTCAGAACTTATCAAGCCGCCATTACATGACAGCCGGCACGTAGCAACGTGCATCGCAAACGGGTCTAATCGCACATATTTATTAGATAAAACGTAATTACCTTATTTCCCGACGTTTCGGCAGCGTTACAGTTGCCGTGGTCACGGGTAGACTGAAGTGGCGAGTACAGAAATAGACGGTTGAAATCTGGCACGGTTAGCCAGAGGTCGCGGGTTCGAATCCCGGCATGGGTGGAATTTTTAGCCTCTAAATACGTTTTAAAGATAAAGCTTTACTTGTACTTAAACTATTTTATGTATTCAACTTTTAATGTGTGTGTCTTTAAGCAAAAATAAATTATTTATCTATCTATCTAAATAAGTACAGTGCTACACAAGAAATAAATCTCGCGGATGTACCTGCACAGATGACCAAATTTTGAATGTGCGGCAAGTTGATCGACCAATCGGATAGTTTCATTTTATGGCAGGCCGCGCGCCTTTGTTGCTATTGGTTGATACAACGTCATCGATGCAGGTGACTATTAAGTAGTTTGGCAATATTAGCGTGAGCGAAATTCTGCACCTTAACCGTATCGGTTAAAGATCATGTTGAATGTACTTATAGCTTCGGGTACTTTCGTTACCCTTCTTCCTAGTCTGCGCGAACGTAGATTCCCGAAGGGACTTTTATGATGTGTAGTACTGTAAATACTTAAGTGACGTTCTGTCACGCTCTTTTCCGAGAAATTGGTAGAGACAGCACTACAATTAACTATCTATTTACTTGGCGAAATTCTAAGTTCATAAATTGGCCCGTACAAAAGACGGCAAAGGCTACACTTAACTAAACCAAACTTTAAATGTAAGCTATTTGAGAAAAAGACTCCTGCGTTTTCAACTTTCTTTGTAAGCTCTGAAGGCGTCGGCGGGAAAGCGTAGGTTGGAGCAACCTTTTCAAAGTAATATAAAGAGCGCTTGAAGTTTAGCACTAATCTTTATGAAAGAAACTCGTCCTAATTAAAACATTCTTAGTTTGAACTGGATTTGAAATAGAAATCCGCTACTTGACTCTCTTTTCAAGTAAGTGTTAATTGATAAATATATCTTCCATTAGACCAAACAATATTTTTGTATATTTTTTGAGAACCTAAAAGCAACAAAAAAATATATTTTAAAACTTTGCTTTGCTAAAGAGCCCAAAACGCGGTCAGCCATTTTTGTCTATGGTTTGAAGACCTGAATTCTTGTAAACAAAGTTCGACATTCAACATCTAATAATGATCTTTGAGCACAGTAAAAATAACAACAACGCCACCATGATTTCATCGAGCTTACATGCAAGCTGAAGACAGGGTGCTATGGCGCTCATTAGGGGAGGGCTATGTCCAGCAGTGGACTAGTGTGGCCTGACGACACACATAATTATTATAAAACATAGAACTCATAGACGTCTATAGGCTACATAAAAAAATGTTCTCTATTTATCTAGTCAAAATTCTATTTTGTAGTCGCATTATTTTGTTGACCGCTGCTTTTCTAGGAAACACCAGTTAAACGCCGCGTCCTAGGTGAGGTATTGATCTTCTGCCCTTGGCCTGACACTGACTTCGGAGCCTTCTACGACCTGGCAGCGAGTCAAAATGCCTGAGTAGTATGTATACGCATAGGTACCTCTATACATCGACACAATTAGCCCAGTAGTGGAGCTTTGAGCCCTGTCTTAACTCGGTTTGAGGTTTGGTTTGTTCTTTAAGATAAGAATATTCTTTTTAAGTTCTCATCACCCCATCTCGGAAAAAGTATTTTTACTCTTTGATGACGGCCTCGGTGGCGATGGCGCAGCGGTTTGGCACGCTGACTGTAAAACCGAAGGTCTCGGGTTCGATCCCCGGTCGGCTCAAACTAGGAAACGTACTTTTCTAGTTTGTCTCGGGTCTTGGATGTTATGTATGTATTTATTGTATTAATTCTACCGTCGAGTTGGCACCTGTAACACAAGTAATTTAGTTGTACTTAGTATAGGGCTAACGAGATCTGTGTAATATGGCCATGCATATTTATTTATTTACTTATTTATTTATATCTGAGTTCAAATTAAAGCCGTTTTTATCCGCTAGAGAATAAATTGAATTTAGAACATCGTGTGCACTAAGTTTGTGAATTAAAAACATCTTGAAACCTATATACTTCAACCTCCATGGTGCCGAATTTATCATACAACCTTTTTTAATTTGTTAAAAAACTCAGACTCGGAACCTTCTTGGTGTACTTTTTTTTTAAATTGCTTTGTGCGCGCCATTTTCTGTTCACGTTACGTCAAGACAATGTTGCCAGATACACCGCTTGTCCAGTTTTTTACACCGATTTTCTGACAATGGTACCGCTTTCCACCCAATCTCACTTTTTCGCTTTATTAAATTTGTAGATAATTATGTGTAATTGATTTTTATTACTTAATGCGCTGGAGGGTGCTTTTTCTTAAAATCGTTTAAATTCCTAGGATGTCGATACTAAGTTCTAGGCTGCATGTTCTATAAATAGTTATCACAGATATAAAAATTATTGATTTTTACTTTTTGAAAAAAAAAGCATAATAAAACAAGTTATGATTTTTATTACATTGGGGGCGCTAGTTAGCACCCCTTTGTTAGTCCCATAACCTTGTTCTACAATAAATATTACATCAATAAGACTTTAGGGAAGTGCAAAATCTCTGCAGATACAATACCAAAAAACACTATTTTGCTGAAATTCCACTTTCGTTACAACACAATTTATGTAAACATTTACATGTTAAGGAACTAAATGGTTTCCAAAATATAATTGTCATTAGTTCCCTAAGCTATGGCGACCCTGTATTATAGACAACCAAATCTATATGAACCAAACATTGTAGTATCATTATTTCTCTTCGAAGCGATTGTAGCAATTTAGACTAATTATTCTACAGGTCCAAAGCCTCAATGCCGGGATTCAAACTCATGACCTCCCGTATGAGAAGCCGGCGTTCTACCACTTATTCTCTACTACTGTGCAATCTCCTGTGCAATTAAACAAAAGGAACAATCGAAGTAGAAATCATATCAACCATGTTACTAAATACTGGCGTATTTAGCCTATCCTCACGATATTAACATAACATTTACATACTGGCACATACATTGCTTCTAGCCCCACACTAGGATACCCTGTGTCGTGGGTAGCCGTGGGACATCACAAACAAATAAACATTCAAGACCTGGGTTTTTTTTGTCCCTAGCCGGGGTTCGAACTCGGAATCTCTCACATGGTAGGCAGATGCGCTACCACTGCGCCTCATATTTTTCTTCACAGATATTTGTAAAAAAAAAGTTTTTGTACCTGGTACGCAAACCTACGACCTCCTAAAAGTGAGTCCGACGTGCTACAGATACGCTGCGTAAATGAAATGAAAGGTAAACTAGCCTTACTTCTTTTTCCGCCACTAAAATTATAGCCGTAATTTTCGTTGGAAAGCTACCATAAAGTGTATCATAAATTTAAAAAGGTCTTTTACGACATTAAATTGTAGTGAGCTATGTAGGCGTAGGTTGCAATAGAACCTACGGCTATGAATATTTAAACAGGCCCACTATTCCCACTAGTACCTACCCTTATTTGGATTCATCGTTGAACACTTACGGCTGGTGTTAGTTTTAAATGTTTATCAAACCCTCTAACCACATAAATTTATCAAAAGTACACTAATACTCGTATAAATCCCTCGTAGCCCGGGCGGCCTGAGTGATCTTAAACGATCGAGAAGGTAACACAGGGCGCGTTCAGTGCAAGGATGGGTGACCGTCTGCGAATAACGCTAGTGGCATTTTTCCGAGCGATTCCGTGCTTCCCAAAGCATGTTAAGCAGTTGGTGCTCGCTGCCGTCGATAGATGTCGTCGACAACGTCTATAGACCAGCCACTAGTCTTGCAAGCCTCCACCAATCCGGACTTGGCCCCTGTGGTGGAATATGGCCTATACCATCCTCAGGAAGAGACCTGTGCCCCTCGGTAGCCTCGGTGGGGACATAATGGGTTGATGATAATGATACTAATTTTATTACAATCAATAAAAATGTTAAATTGTGCGAGCAATATAGCATGCTCGACGTAAGAGCAGCTAAGGCTGGCCGCAGATGCACAGTTTTCTAGGTTTCCTAATCAGGAATTCAGATTCGGAAACTTGAAAGCACGACTTTTGTAATAAATATTCAACAACTCGCTCCGACAATTACCGAAGGGAAAAATTACCGAATGTTCATTCCAAATGGAGAGCCGCGCGTTGGGATTGGCAAAACGGAAAAAAACCTAATGACGTCATCCCCAACGCGGCGTGTCCATACATTTTGTATTACCTACCGCACACAAACGGAAATTTTCGTTCGGACCGCGCGAGCGCCGTTCTAACTGTACATGGCGTGCTCTGCATGAGACTTCTACTGGTGCACTTATATATTGGCCTCTTTTGCATCTACTTAATGAGATGATTTATACAGCGTCCAGTGGTATCTTCACTCACACTAGATGGGTGAAGGGACCACTCCGACGTTGTAGTGCCTGGGACATGGTTTTATAGATGGTGTAGGCTTGCCCAGCACCTATACCATCCTGACAGCTTAGTCGGCCTAGCCCCTTATACTATAAACGGAATAGCCACTTATAATATAAACGGAAAATGAGCGAACCAGAAAATTTGCTTATTTTGCATTCCACCTGTAAAATATTGGAAAATTATTCTGTGTGAGCACCTAGTTGTGCTCTTTTGAGATAGAATTGACAATCTTAAATTTTTTGAGTTTTTAATGCGTGTACCCAGTAAAGACGATTCCGTTTTTCTGGTTTAGCAGTAATAAATGTGCAATGGCAATCAATGTTTCGTGGTCCATGTCCAAACATGTGTTCACGAAGATCGATCGCACAAAAGAAAAACCGTTGTAGATGCTGAACTTAAGGAATTCCGAATCTCACTGAATTCCTGATTCGGAAACCTAATCTGGAAAGCGTGTGTCTGCGGCCAGCCTTAGGGTTGTTGTTCCGTCTAGCATTCCCTATCGGTCGCATATTCAATATTTTTTTATTAAAAGTTGTACTTCACTAATTACTAAGATACGAACATAAAGAGCATACAAAAAAAAAACAACTGACAGCTGTTAACAACTCAAAAGTATATTAACAAAACGTTAACGTCTATTGTCCCAAGTAAATACTCAACAGAGTTCCTTAAATTAATTTTTAAAAGTTGTATCATGATTCCCAGTGGTGGTACTTTTTTGAAACTCAGACGTTGGCAGGATCCTCAAGGAAGCCATTACTACACAATTAAATTCACCGTCGTTTTGTTAAGTAAAGTTATGATTCGTTGTTTTAACAATCGGAAGCGAATGTGACTAACGATTTATTTTATAAAAACACAATTCCTTAAAACACTTCAACCCTTTGTATGTCCCCACTACTGGGGCACGGGTCTCTTCCTGCATCACAGGAAGGTTAGGCCGACTTAGGCCATAATCTACCACGAGGGCCAAGTTCGGGTTGGTGGAGGATTATAAGACAGTGGCGGGCCTTACGGTCAGAAGTTATCAAGCCAAGTTATCATAAGGCCTCTGACATGGCTTAACTGCTTGGTTTAATGACAGCCGGCACCAACGGCTTAACGTGCCTTGCGTAGCACGGAAACGCCCGGAAAAACTGCCACTAGCGATACGGAATGGTCACCCATCCAGCACCTGACCACGCCTGTTGTTACTTAACCATGATTGATTTCAATCACTCGGTTCCACTAAGCCACGAGCGCTTAGATGAAACAGATGGTAATTCTTGGAAGTTAAATACTTTAAGTATTTAAGGCCCGTAAGGTAGGAACTTTCTCCCGAAAAATAAACAGTAACAATTAAATATTTCAAAAGATAAGCTTTTCAAACAAGCCCTCGCAAATAATTACCTACATTAATTAGTCTGAAAAGTTTTTTCCTCCCCTTCTATATACTTTAGAAAGGTGTTTTGTTGAAAACTGAGCCCAATATCGTTGCCATGGATGCCGCGCGAATTTCCACAAAGTTGTTATCAGCGTTTGTAATGGAAGTAGTTGGGATCAATTCAGGATCGTGGCAAGTGGCAGACTCAGGTCTCAAACACTTGAAAATGCTGACTCGCGGTGGTCACGCGTGGTAATTAACCCCACAGTCTCTCTTTGAGAGAAGGCCTGTGCCCTGTAGTCAGGCGTTAATATGCTACCTACATAAAATAATATAGCACTATAATTACTGACCGTCACCTTTGATTACTGTATACATAAATACATACATGCTTACATACATACATACATACATACATACATACATACATACATACATACATACATACATACATACATACATACATACATACATACATACATACATACATACATACATACATACATACATACATACATACATACATACATACATACATACATACACACATACATACATACATACATACATACATACATACATACATACATACATACATACATACATACATACATAACCTCACGCCTGTATCCCAGAGGGGTAGGCAGAGACCAGGGACTGCCACTTGCCACGATCCTGACAGATCACCTTCGCTTCATCAACGTTCATAAGTCTTTGCATGCACGGACACCGCCGGTTCCGGGTACTTTTATCTTTCCCTTTGCTAATACATCCCCTATTTGGTCGATGTATATCCGCCTGGGACGTACCTTACCAGCCCTTTCACCCACATTCGCAAAACTACTTTTTATTCAATTTACATTTTGAATTAAAAACTGCATTGTAAAGGCGTTGCTTCGCCACTTGAACGATAACACCAAAAAAAAGAGTTCTACCTACTTAGTTTAAGCGCTTTAAACTTGAGTTGAGTACGTACTCGCTATGATGGAACAATACAAACATACTACATACCACTGCTAACTGCTAAAACCCCATTCTGCACCTGACAGCTCCCGTTGTCAGGTGCTGTCAGGATGGGTGTCACCTTTCCGTGACTACTGCTAGTGGCATTTTTTCCGAGCTTCCGTGTGTCGCAAGGCACGCTAAACATTTGGTGCCGGCTGTCATGTAATGGCAGTAGTTAAACCATGTCTTAAGGGCGGCTTGATAACTCCTGACAGTATGACGCGCCACTGCGTTACAATCCTCTACCAACCCGGACTCGGTCCCCGTGGTAGAGTATGGCCTAGCCTTCCTGCAATGCAGGAAGAGACCCGTGCCCCAGCTGCGGGGACATATGAAGGGTTGATATCAAAAACCACCACATTATGTACGATTATGACTCTGCCATCGTCGGATAAAAACATTTGTAATGTTGTATAACTTTTGTTAATAATAAAAACTGGAACGACTTCAACTGTTGCTTTATTTGTACATAGGTACTGTTATTTTATAATAAGAACAGAAAAACTGGATGAAAACGGATAAGCAGGTAAATAGGTAACTAGTCGATGGGTAAAGTCGTAATGATGAAAATTAGGGAAATCTCGAAATGTGTGACATAATTTAAATATTTGAAAATGATAGAAAAATAAATATAAAGAATGGTGTAAAGCGGATTGCACCGTTACACATTTAATAAAACAAGACACTCGGGTCTCCACAATGTTTTCCTTTGGCATTACCGAATCAGTGAATATTTAACAAAAAGTTCTATTCAACTTAAATAAGACTATACCTAAAATCTCCACCGAGTGTAATAGAAGTAGACTTCTACACTCGACATTCGGTCGCCAGAATATTAAATTAGTCTCCTATTCGCAGACGATACAGGTCGTATCGATTTTTCGCTCCGCACTACCAAAAGCTACACATTTTGACGTCCAAACGCCACTTTTATTCTGGTATGTTACGTGACTTGGGTGGATTGAATAAATCATCGGAAGACCCTCTTGTTAGCAATTTGTTAGGCTTAAAAGGGTAGACTCTTGGCTGTAAATAAAATGTTCTTATGATCTTCTTGCTACTGCGAAGACCTTCCTTTTAATATTGAACCAATCAATCAACTTGTACTCGTCCACTGCTGCACATAGGCCTTCCCGAAGCTCGCCAAGTCCTCGGCCAGCCTCATCCAGCCACTACCAGCAATGTATCTCAGTTTATCAGTCCAGCGAGCCGGTGGGCTTCCTACGCTTCTTTTGCCAGTTTGTGGTCTCCACTCGAGAAAGTTTCTAACACATCTTCAAAAAAATTCAAAATTATTATTTAAAACAGTGGTAACAATGATAGTTACCACTTCACGTGAGAAAGTCCTAAAATTGTTAGCTCCTTCCATAAAATTCGGAAAAGTGTGCATAAACTAACCAAAAACAGTGTTAAAGTGTTTAATTTCACAAAACGGACACGGAACTACAATCACTGATAATAATTTCCGCCGGATCGTTCAAGAAAGCCTAAATAAACGTGCAACAAAATCTTTGATGAGTGGCAAAATTTAAGTTTTTTCAAAACCACCTTCAACAATACAAGAAAAAGTTCGAGTTGTCAAGCTTGTCATATCGAATCAGATAATAGTGTTGCCAGCACAAGGCAAAGAAAATCCCTATCTTCAGCCTGAATACTATGGATAGCACACAAATGGCAATCATGATCGACCAAAAGATGGCACTATTCTTCGAAAAGATTAAGCTGGAAATGAAAGAACAGACTGTAGAAATATCAAATAGTATTAAACAAACATTCGAAGGAAGAATTACAGAATTAGAGGAGAAAAATCAAGAACTAAGTAAAAAGATAGAAACTCTAGAACAAAAAAACAGATATATGGAAAAACAGCTGAAACGAAATAATGTAATTTTACATGGTGTTGTTCAAAGAGAAAATGAAAACCTTACAGAAACCGTTTTAGACGTGTTTGCTAATGCAAGTATTACATTGACAAGTCAAGACATAGACTATGTCCGAAAGATGGGCGATAAGAACAAATTTAAATTTCCAGTCATGATAAGTCTTAGATCATTCACTACTAAACTTATGATCATGAAAAACAAAAAAAAGCTAACAGATCACTACATAACTGAGGATTACCCAAAGGAAATACTGGAAACGAGGCGCAGTCTCCAAGAGGAACTAAGGCAAGAGAGAGATAAGGGAAACAAAGTTTTCATAAAGTACGACAAACTTATTGTTATTCCCAAAACACAACCAAAAACAAACCCAAGCAAAAGGCCTCTGGACACGTCTCCGCAGCACACATACATAAACTCTCCAGGAACATCCCAAACACCTGCAAGTAAAATGAATAAGACGGATGCCTTCTCTGTAATGAGATCACAAGCATATTTGAGCTCAAAGAAGTAGCAACTAAAAACCACCAGAAATAAAACAACAAATAATAACGAACAGCACAATACTCATCGTAAAAAAATAGCTGACCAGGAGAGCATAAATAAATCAGCATTTAAGAAATGCCAGAAAAATACAGGCGGCCACAGCTATCTCAAACCTACTCCTACAACTCTCAATGCACACAACATAGAACACCCCCTGAAAATAAAAACCTTAAAAAAGAATATATATGTGGGAACAATTAACGTAAGAACTCTCAAATCAGACACAAGGCTAACAGAGCTAAGTCTAGCTCTCGACAAAATACAATGGGACATCTTCGGTATCTCAGAAGTGAGGAGAGAAAAAGAACAAATGACCCTGTTAAAAAATGGTAACATACTATATCATACAGGCTGCAAAAAAGGAATCGGAGGAGTTGGATTCATCATAAATAACAACATGAAAGATTACATAGAAAACTTCAATACTGTATCAGATAGAGTTGTGTCCATCGACGTCAGAATAGGAAATAGAAAAATGAGGATAATTCAAATCTACGCCCCTACAGCGTCAAACAGCACAGATGAGGAGGTCGAACAGTTTTACGCAGCAATTAGTAAGGCATATCCACAACAACAAAATCATGAAGTATACGTAATCGGAGACTTCAACAGCCACATAGGAGAACGTTTGGAATACGAGGATCACATAATGGGACCATACAACTATGGAGAAAGAAACTCAAGGGGAGAGAGAATGATTATGTTTTGCCAGGAATACGGCCTAAAGATTACCAACACATTCTTCAAATCACGCAAAGGTAAAATGTGGACTTGGCTCTCACCAGACAGGGTTACAACACATCAAATAGACTTCATACTGGCAAACAAGTTAAACGAGATCAAAAACATCAAAATACTCAGCCACTTTATGGTGAATACCGACCATAGACCAGTTATTGCCTGCATAAAAACAAATAACATTAAACGCAAAAGACCTCGACCAAAAACAACAACACAGTATATTCCGCTAGACGAACACAAGACTACAATACAAGAGGAATTGAATTTCGGCAATTGCACTTTATCTGTCCAAGAAATGTACGACAAACTAGAAAGAACTATACAAGAAACACAAGCAAAAATGATAACTATAAATGCTAAAGGAGTAAAAATTATAACACCAGAAACAAAAATGTTAATAGCAAAGAGAGATAAACTTAAATGGAAACAAAACAAAACTGAATCTGAGAAAAGCATGCTTAAAACCTTACAAAAAGAAGCAAAGATAAGTATACAAAAAGATATAGACACATACAGTATGATAACCATCGAAACTATCATGGGAACAACAGGATCCATAAAAGAGATTGGAAAGCGCAGATCTCTGGGAAAGCAAATGATTCCGAACCTACTAGACAAATCTGGAAAAAACACTACATCAAGACAAGATATACTAAAGATTGCAACAGAATTTTACACAGATCTTTATAACTCTAAAGAAGAAATAAACTCGTTGAAACTTGACAATCACAATGATTCTAAAAATGTTCCACTGTTTCTAAAATCTGAAGTGGTCTACGCAATTGCAAATCTAAAAAATAAGAAAGCAACAGGAAGCGATCACATAGCAAACGAGACAATAAAGTGCTATTTAGAACAACTGACGGAACCGTTGCAGTCAATTTTCAATTCCATTCTTATAACTGGCTGTCTCCCAAAGCAATGGCACACATCACTTATAACCTTGCTTTATAAAAAAGGATGCATAAAGGACATAAATAACTACAGACCCATCACACTATCATGTTGTCTTTACAAGTTATTCATGACGATACTGAAGAACAGGCTGTACAAAAAACTGGACGAAAGTCAGAGTGTTGACCAAGCTGGTTTTCGAAAAGGATTCTCCACAACGGACCACCTACACACACTTAACATGGTAATAGAGAAATACACAGAATGGAACAAGCCTCTATACATTTGCTTCATTGACTTTACGAAGGCCTTTGATAGTATTAGTCAAGTCTTTTTGCTTAAGGCCTTACACAACCAAGGAATAGAACCTAAATACTTAGACACACTCAAAGCGATATACAGCAACTGCAGTGCAAAAATACGCCTAGAATCAGAAGGCCCTATCTTCAAAATAAAGCGAGGTGTAAAGCAAGGAGACCCCATATCTCCAACCCTGTTCAATGCCCTACTAGAAGAAACATTCAAACATATGAACTGGGAAAATAAAGGTATCTCAATCAATGGCTATAAACTATCGGCGCTAAGATTTGCTGACGATATAGTACTTATGACTGAGTCATGGGAAGAAATGCAAATAACCTTATCAGAGTTCCAAGACGCAATTACACCAGCAGGTCTAGAGCTAAATGAAACAAAGACAAAGATAATAACTAATAGCACACGTTCACCAGTGCAAGTAAATGGGACTACTTTGGAATACGTTGATGACTACATTTACCTCGGTCAATTAATCTCCTTTGAAAAAAGACTTGACAAAGAGATAGAGAGAAGAATAAGCATTGGGTGGAAGAAGTACTGGTCTCTGAAGCACATATTTAAATCGAATCTCCACATAACTATTAAAAGCAAAGTTTTTAATACTTGTATATTACCAGCCATGACCTACGGCGCACAAACCTGGGCAACCTCGGAAAGACATAGAAGGAAACTAGCGGTAAACCAAAGAGCCATGGAACGTAGCATGCTTAATATAAAACTCAAAGACAGGGTGCGAAACAAGAACATCAGAAGGAAGACTAACGTAAAGGACATTATAGACACAATATTAAAACAAAAATGGCAATGGGCAGGTCACATAGCAAGGTTGAATGACAACAGATGGTCCCGTCTCACAATGGAATGGGTACCCAGAGACGGTTGGCGAAGACCCGGAAGACCACTCCTAAGATGGATAGATGATCTGAGAGATTTCAACCCACTTTGGTGGAGGCTTGCCTCAGACAGAGACAACTGGAACACTTTGATGAAGACATATACATTCTCACACAAGAAATGATTTAAAGAAAATGTCAACTGAACTGAAAAGTCACTAAATCACCCAGCGAAGCCTGGTCAGCGAGGGTGATTAGACCACACCCCACAAACCACAAGGCTTGTGGGAGGCCAAGCATGTCCCGGAGAGGGACACCCTAATAAAAATGCAAAAAATACAATTTATAAAATTTATTTAATTATTAACTCGAGTAATACAATGATCAATATGTCAATTTCTAATTGTTGCATGTAAATAACTATTATTTTGAAAAATTAATAAAGGCTTATATTATTATTATAACAATGATAGGGTCGAATCCTCCTCTTAAGTTTACACCTATATTAGGAAGAATTCGCTCTTCCAGCCGATTGGTTGTACTAATTATAAACAATTTTTTACAAAGTTGACAAACTTAAATACAAATTTTTATTTATTTTAGTTAGTGAGTACACAAAAAGTATACAAATACAAGGAAGTTAAGATGATGGTTGTACATATTTTTAAATAGGGTACAAAACTTAGGGGTTTCATTCCGATCGGCTCCCGCCACAAACAAACAAACAAACAAACAAACAAACAAACAAACAAACAAACAAACAAACAAACAAACAAACAAACAAACAAACAAACAAACAAACAAACAAACAAACAAACAAAAAAACAAACAAACAAACCGTTGACGGTTGTCATCTTCTGGATGTGCAGTGAAATTTTTTGTCAGACATACAGGTAATGTAATTTTTTCCGTTCACATTCGACAAGCCATGCTTAATGATAAAAAAGCCCAGATACAGATTTTTATCAACTAATAAGTTTGTTAACATAACGTCTATAATATACATATACAGCCAGCTGACATGTAACATACATTATTTGTTCATCTCACTGGCTGTGGAGACAAGGGGGTATGGGGGATTAGGCCAAAGTTTTGTTAGGGAAATCGGTCAGCGCCTGAGGTGTTGTGGGTGTGACGTTCGTCCGGGGCATACCTGATGCAAAGGATCTCCCTGGCGGTGCAGCGGGGTAACGCTGCTAGCGTCATGGGAACTTTTGAATCGGGTGTGTCCCGGGGGCGGTATTTCTGATTAATTTAGAATCTTCATCATCATCATCGTCAGGCTATACTAGTCCACTGCTGGACATAGCCCTCGCCTAATGTGTACCATAGCGCCATTTAGAATCTTAGTTTTATAACATTACATAACATTTACATACTGACACATACATTGCTTCTGGCCCCACACTAGGATACCCTGTGTCGTGGGAACCAGAAACAACGACATCACAAACATGTAAACATCCAAGACCTGGGTTTTTTTTTCGTTCCCAGCCGGGATTTGAACCCGGGACCTCTTGCATGGTAGACAGAAGCGCTACCGCTACGCCACAGAGGCTTATGCTTTTCATTGTCCCACTTTTTATGACAGGCTCGTTATCAACCCTTGTATGTCCCCACTGCTGGAGCACGGGTCTCTTCCTGCATCGCAGGAAGGTTTGGCCATACTCCACCACGGGGGCCAAGTCCGGGTTGGTGGAGGATTGTAGGACATTGGCGGGCCTGCTTTCTGAAGTTATCAAGCCGCCCATAAGGCCTCTGACATGGCTTAACGACTGTCATTACATGACAGCCGGCACCAACGGCTTAACGTGCCTTGCGAAGCACGGAAGCGCTCGGAAAAATGCCACTAGCGGTAGTCACGAGACGGTCACCCATTCTGTACCTGACCGCGCCTGTTGTTGCTTAATTCGCCTAGGCCACGAGCGCTTCGACCTTTATGTAAATGTTTGGATTGTGTAATGCCTCTTTCTATACCCTCACGTATGTCTAGGCAAGTGATATAAAAAGACGCTAAGTTAAAAAAGTTCAGACGCCACAAGTGCGAAACGCAGATTATAATATTCGAGGCTTTGTTATTATTTGAGTTATCTCGTAAAATAATGTTTTATGTGTCTACACTCTTATTACAAAAGGTTCAGAATTTAATGGAAAACATAAATTTGACAAGATTTCCATTATTAGTGTAACACATTTTTGCGCCCAATAAAGTCTAGAACAAACAAACATAGGCTTTTCAAAATTTTTGCTGTTAGATTTTATAGGTGCTTTA
Source organism: Yponomeuta sedellus (assembly GCA_934045075.1). Classification (NCBI taxonomy): domain Eukaryota; kingdom Metazoa; phylum Arthropoda; class Insecta; order Lepidoptera; family Yponomeutidae; genus Yponomeuta; species Yponomeuta sedellus. The sequence continues at coordinate 1,197,028 of OW203739.1, forward strand.
TGATAAATTAATAAAAAAATATATATGGACATATTACACAGATCTCGTTAGCCCTATACTAAGTACAACTAAATGACTTGATACATATTAACTACCGTATTATGTATAAAGTAGGGGAATAGCAAGTCGGTCTTTGAAATATGGCAAAGTAACACTATAATAGTGTTACTAGGTTAAAAACAATATGAAAAATGTCAGACCCAGAATGAGCTGCGTAATCAATCATTCAGACGTAATACGACTAAAACCACAATAACAAAAATAAAAGACCCGACTGCCTAAAAGATTCAAGCGAGTTCAAGGCTTAGCAGTATTTTTATAAACCCTGCTAATGCTCGAAATTCGTCCAATATACAGGCAAGTATTTTTATATATTTTTTTGGATACTGCGACTCGGCAAACGTAGTGTAGGACGCCCTCCGAAAGGGTGGGTGGGATGACGATCTGCGAACAACTGCAAGCAGATGCTGTGTGCGGCAAGCTGAAGACAGACCTATATTCAGCAGTAGACTAATATAGCCGGATGATGATGATATTTTTTTTACTTGACCCTTTTTAGTGACGTAAAACTAAACTAACATTACGACATAAATTAATAATTTCTACACAACAGAATCACCTGTGCTGGTCCCAAACTAGTATAGCCTGGCATATCGTTACAAAGACAACACAAACTAGGAAATACACATAGACAGGCCAATTGTACAAATCAAGGACGGCGCCCTTCGGTGAAAATCAATCAATTTTTAATCAATTATGTATTTATTGTATTTCATATTTATTTGTTGTTATGTTATATAATATTTCCCTACTATTTTTAAGTTAATATATAAAATAGATATATTCCGCTATTTGTCTCTCTTTACAAGTAAGTCTTAGACGGTAATAATAACAAAAAATATTTTAGTATATTTTTTGAGGACTAGCAATAAAATATATTTTATGTTGCTTTTGAGGAAAAGCAACATAAAATATATTTTAAAACTTTGTTTTCCTAAACAGCCAAAAACGCGGTCAGCCATTTTTGTCTATGGTTTGAAGTCCAAAAATTGTAAACAAAGTTTGACATTAAATTTTCTGTGAGTGATCTCTCAGCATAGTGAAATAACAACAACGCAACCATGATTTCATCGAAGTTACATCCAAAATATACCAATTATCATTATTGCATTTGTCGAGAATGAAAAAACTCGTCAATAAAGACCCCTGGGAAGTTGTGGATTCGAATACCCAGTGAAATTAACATTCGAAAAACTTGGCTCAAACTAACCAAAAGAGACCCCGACTCTTTATTGATAATTGAAACTCGGGTGTATTTATGTGAAGATCACTTTGATGTAAGTCATATAATAATCAATGTCCAATTGTCCACTGGCTCTGGCTGAAAGATGTTTGTTTACATACTTTAGATGGTTTCAAGATGGCGGATAGGGTTTTCGCCCGTATTAAACGAGGATTTTTTTTTTATTTTGCAATTTTTTCAGCCATCCTGCATATTTACTTAGCAAAATCAATATATTTCGGTTTCTCACGTTAAATACTATAGGAAATATTCATTTATCGCGCCAAATTTGATACGTGTCAAATAGCGGATTAGAAAATTTTATATTATTTAATACTGCACTACCTGATAATCTTGTCTCCAAAACTTAGGTTAGCTGGTAGATAATGCTAAGTAGCATTAAGCTCGCCTATGTGCAATTTTTTTATGCAATTAAGAATTTTAATAATAATAATAATCCCATAACCCTTTTTAGAACATATAGCATAGCATGTATTGTTAAAGTCCTAGATTGTTTGTTGATCCTAGGTTCTAGACTGTGGGTTCTAAAAATAGTGGTCACATTGTTAATATTTCTCATTATACTATTTTTATTTTTAATGCACTAACCCGTGCTAAGAACAAATTTAAAAACCTATTTAGAGGCTAAACATTTTTTCACCCATGCCGGGATTCAAACCCGCAACCTCTGGCTATCCGTGCCATCAGTGCTGGCACGGATAGCCAGAGGTAGCGTGTTCGAATCCCGGCATGGGTGAAATTTTTAGCCTCTAAATAGGTTTTTAAATATTTCTCATGTTCACTTTTAGATAATAATGTATTGTAATAAAAGTTTCGATTTTTATTCCGTTGGTGGCGCAGGTTAGCGCCCCGATCCACTTTAATCGCTAGACTAATGAAGCGGTCGACTTAAGTGTTATAAAAAAAACCTTCACGTCACGTAATGGGATGATTTATACAACGTCCAGTGGCGCTTTCACTCACACTAGACAGGTGAAGAGACCACTCAGACACTGCAGCAAGTCTATGTCATTGTTTCTTTATTTTCATAAGTTATTACAATATTCAACATTCCCCATGTGATATATTTCTTTTTACGCTGTGGTCAAAGATACTTTGTCAAAGATCTAAGTAAAGATCTTTTATTTGTCAAAATCTTTTCGAAATTATGGTGGAATAAAGAAACTGACAATCGTACATACATGAACTTCTAAACATTACACTCGTTTTTGTTTGGGAGGTCGTGTACTATATAAATGGAAAAGGTCGCAATGCCTATTCGAGACAGGTGCGCCATTTCATTTGTCTGCCGGAGACATTACCTATTTATTTTCTGTCTATAATTTAATAACATTTTGTGAACCCGCTCACGTACGGTTCCTGTTAATATTCCAAAACAGTATTCGGTTTGGGGAAAAAGTTGTCTAATTTGAAAAAGCTTGGGAAAGTTATGAAAATGTGTGGTTCGTTTTTCCATTAAACCTGAAATTCATGAAAGAGAAATAGTTTATTTCATAATGATAAATAAATAATCAGGAATTTTCGAAGATTATATCGCAGTCCCAATAATAAATTGCAACTATCAATTGGGCTCTTTCTTAGAATTAAAAAACAAAACAAATATTAAGGAAGCCTAGGTGAGGGATTCAAACTCGTTCTTAGCCAATTTTTCATTTATTTTTCAGTCAACTGTTTATAGATTCGCTACGCGTCCGTCTCGGTATATTGCCACTGCTGGAGCATGGATCTTAATTCTCTTGCATCGCAGGATGGTTAGGTCTTACTCCACCACGGGGGCCAAGTCCGGGTTGGTGGAGGATTGTAGAAGAAAGTGGCGGGCCTTACTGTCAGAAGTTATCAAGCCGCCGTAAGGCCTCTGACTTGGCTTGACGACTGCCATCTATCTATGGCAGCCGGCACCAACAGCTTAACGTGCCTTATTATTTAAACCGAAATAAATTTCATTTCAATTTGGTACTCTGCCACCTGCTGTGTGGTGTCGGCTTAGAGAATCACCAACCCAATTCTTCCCGCGGGTGTCGTAAAAGGCGACTAAGCGACACAAACCGGGGGGTACGCAGCAGCGCCCCCTGCAGTACAATTCCACCGAACTGCGATCCCCAACCCGCATGCCCAGCGCGGGGATTATGGGCATTACCCCCTATGATAGCACAACGTAGCGCTCTTTAGGGGAGGGCTATGTCCAGCAGTGGACTAGTGCAGCCTGATGAAAACGAATATTTTATTTTATTAAATTAAAAAATTGTTTTAGTTTCGTTTTCATATTAATAAGTATTTATCATTTTTAAATAATCTTGCTAAGACTCAACTTATGACTAAATAGACATTTTATATTTTTCTTAGCTATTAGCTGACCCAGCGAACTTCGTACCGCCTAACAGTCGATTCTTTAATTTATTTTAATTTTTCTCTCCGTAAGAACCATCCTCGTACTTCAAGGAATATTCTAAAAAAAGAATTAGCGACACCGGTTCAGCTGCTCTCGAGACTTGCGCTTACCAACACATTTAGCGATTCATTTTTATGTTATACTAGCTGACCCAGCGAACTTCGTACCGCCTAACAGTCGATTCTTTAATTATTTTTAATTTTCTCTCCGTAAGAACCATCCTCGTACCTCAAGGAATATTCTAAGAAAAGAATTAGCGAAATCGGTTGAGCTGCTCTCGAGATTTGCGCTCACAAACACATTCAGCGATTCATTTTTATATTATAGACTAAAAGTTTTTAGCTGTCCCAGCGAACTTCGTACCGCCCTCAGAACAATAACTAAGTTCTGAGGTACCGCCTAACAGTCTCTTCTTCTTCTTTGTCTTTGCCTCTTCCCATTATTTGGGATCGGCTCTCCTCGTTCTTTTTCTCCAGGATTTTCTGTCCTGGGTTGTCCGCTCGCTTAACTGGGCTCGCTCCAAGTCCTTTGCTACCGTGGCCCACCAGGTGGTTTGTGGACGTCCTCTACCTCTTTTGGTGGTAGGTACCGCCTAACAGTCGATTCTTTATTTGTTTTTATTTTTCTCTCCCTATGAACTATCCTCGTGCTTCAAGGAATATTCTAAAAAAAAATTAGCGACATCGGTTCAGCTGCTCTCGAGATTTGCGCTTACCAACACATTCAGCGATTCATTTTTATATTACTTACTAGCTGACCCAGCGAACTCCGTATCGCTTAACAAACGATTCTTTAATTTGTTTTATTTTCTCTCCGTAAGAACCATCCTCGTACTTCAAGGAATATTCTAAAAAAAGAATTAGCGCAATCGGTTCAGCTGCTCTCGAGATTTGCGCTCACCAACACATTCAGCGATTCATTTTTATATTACTTACTAGCTGACCCAGCGAACTCCGTATCGCCTAACAAACGATTCTTTAATTTGTTTTATTTTCTCTCCGTAAGAACCATCCTCGTACTTCAAGGAATATTCTAAAAAAAGAATTAGCGCAATCGGTTCAGCTGCTCTCGAGATTTGCGCTTACCATCACATTCTGCGATTCATTTTTATATTATAGATGTTCATGAATAAATTATTTCCTTTATTATCAACATTTTGTATGGAAAATAAGAATATTTTTTAGTAAATTGTTTAGTTGCCAAGTTTCACCAGACCTTTAATTTCCTGCTACAATCGCTGGTCATCAAACCCTTCTAGTGGGTCTAATTCAGGTCGACCCCGACTTTGCAAGTTCTAAACTACTTAAGTACTTTAATCTTTTAGGTCCTGGGAGGGTTCCGTTTGGACAAGTGATTAGACCGACATGCACGGGTTATTTTACTTGTCCGTAACAGTAACTGTTAATCAATACTTAAGAGGCTGAAATCCCTTTCTAGTGTTATGTAGGTATATTTTTCGTTCATGTCCTATGTTTTTTTTTTTGTGTATGTTTATGTTTATTTATTTCATATTTATGTACTGTTTATGTATGTGTATCAACTATAAAATAATATGCTGTCTAATATTGTTTAGTTGCGCCGACTACCCGTATTTCAGTTTCCGTTTTTTCTTTTCCGTCAATGGTTGTCTGGAAGAAATTACTTTTAGTAATAAGGCCGCCACTTGTACTGTACTGTTATTTTTTAAGTCTCTTATGTAATCCCTGGTGTACATGCAATAAAGAATATTCTGTCTATCTATCTATCTAGGTATTTCTATGTTTTTGGAAAGGCTTTTTGTGTTTCCTATAAACGTCTCAGTGCAGGGCACAGGCTTTCTCTCAGAAAGGGAGAGTATGGGCTTAATTACCACGCGTGCCCACCGCGGATCGGTGGGCACGCGTGCATCAATTTCAAGCCCAAAAAACATATTTACCTATTTTAATTGGCAGTCTCTGGACGCTCCCTACCGCTCTAGAATACAAGCGTGAGGTTATTTTATATTTTTATTTTATTGCATACGTAACATACACAACTAAATTCTTAAGGTCCTATTTATAAAAATTCTAGTCTACGAATCCTGCCATAAAGATAAGACAAGACAAGACAAGACAAGACAAGACAAGACAAGACAAGACAAGACAAGACAAGACAAGACAAGACAAGACAAGACAAGACAAGACAAGACAAGACAAGACAAGACAAGACAAGACAAGACAAGACAAGACAAGACAAGACAAGACAAGACAAGACAAGACAAGACAAGACAAGACAAGACAAGACAAGACAAGACAAGACAAGACAAGACAAGACAAGACAAGACAAGACAAGACAAGACAAGACAAGACAAGACAAGACAAGACAAGACAAGACAAGACAAGACAAGACAAGACAAGACAAGACAAGACAAGACAAGACAAGACAAGACAAGACAAGACAAGACAAGACAAGACAAGACAAGACAAGACAAGACAAGACAAGACAAGACAAGACAAGACAAGACAAGACAAGACAAGACAAGACAAGACAAGACAAGACAAGACAAGACAAGACAAGACAAGACAAGACAAGACAAGACAAGACAAGACAAGACAAGACAAGACAAGACAAGACAAGACAAGACAAGACAAGACAAGACAAGACAAGACAAGACAAGACAAGACAAGACAAGACAAGACAAGACAAGACAAGACAAGACAAGACAAGACAAGACAAGACAAGACAAGACAAGACAAGACAAGACAAGACAAGACAAGACAAGACAAGACAAGACAAGACAAGACAAGACAAGACAAGACAAGACAAGACAAGACAAGACAAGACAAGACAAGACAAGACAAGACAAGACAAGACAAGACAAGACAAGACAAGACAAGACAAGACAAGACAAGACAAGACAAGACAAGACAAGACAAGACAAGACAAGACAAGACAAGACAAGACAAGACAAGACAAGACAAGACAAGACAAGACAAGACAAGACAAGACAAGACAAGACAAGACAAGACAAGACAAGACAAGACAAGACAAGACAAGACAAGACAAGACAAGACAAGACAAGACAAGACAAGACAAGACAAGACAAGACAAGACAAGACAAGACAAGACAAGACAAGACAAGACAAGACAAGACAAGACAAGACAAGACAAGACAAGACAAGACAAGACAAGACAAGACAAGACAAGACAAGACAAGACAAGACAAGACAAGACAAGACAAGACAAGACAAGACAAGACAAGACAAGACAAGACAAGACAAGACAAGACAAGACAAGACAAGACAAGACAAGACAAGACAAGACAAGACAAGACAAGACAAGACAAGACAAGACAAGACAAGACAAGACAAGACAAGACAAGACAAGACAAGACAAGACAAGACAAGACAAGACAAGACAAGACAAGACAAGACAAGACAAGACAAGATAAGATAAGAATATTCTTTATTGTACACCAGAGCACATATTATAAAACATACAAAGTACAATTGGCGGCCTTATTGCTAAAAGCAATTTCTTCCAGACAACCTTACGACGGAAAGTTGCTGAAGGAAATTAGAGACGGGTAGTCGGTGGAAATATGAATATTTTAATACACTACTTATATAAATAACAATACACCTATATAAACAGTTACACACATAGTTATGATAAACTTACATAAATACGTTATAATAACAATCTACGCGATGAGGAAATAAATACAATATTGTGTACCTATATGGAGACATACGGAAAAGACAAAATGAAAAGGACAATGCACGAATACTAAACTTGCAGGGACAGATAAAACTCCTTAACTTTGCTTTTAAAGACAGCTGAGGAAGGGGAGCGCCTTATTGATACCGGAAGATCATTCCACAGCTGAGTGGCCGTTACGGTAAACGAGTCGCTGAAGAACCTCGTCGAGTGAGTTGGAGTCTTCAGCGACATATTCAGGTCAGACCTTAATGCCCGGCTGTGGGAATCACCGAGGTAGGTAAAGCGCTCTTTAAGATAAGAAGGAGTGGCTGGATTGAACAGTATTGAGTACAGAAGAGAGAGAATGTGAGCATTCCTACGAAAACGGATGGGAAGCCACTTGAGCTTAGCGCGGAATTCGGAGACGTGGTCATATTTGCGTAAACCAAATATGAATCTTATCGCAAATTAAAGCAGCTTTAACTCTGACTTAAAAGTGCAATCGACTTTAATAAATAGCTAGGTTTTATGTTATAAAGAAAGCTATAACAATTATTACGAATATTGGTTCCAACTCGAGAAAGAAAGAGAGTTTTCCGGTCTCATTAATAAAAAGTCGATTACTCTAAACCACTTCTCAGTGATAGTTTAAATAATCTGTGCTTACATACATTCTTTTAAGACTATTTAATCTGAACCTTAGAAGTGATTTAAGGAATAGTATCTTTATAAAAAAGGCCCTTATATTTTACAGCACACAAAACATTATAAATAAAATAAATAAAAATAAAAGCAGGCTATATTTTAAAAAACCTATTTAGGGGCTAAAAATTCCACCCATGCCGGGATTCAAACCCGCGACCTGTGGCTATCCGTGCCAGCGCTCTTTCCAACTGAGCTAATGGGCGACTCACCGGCATCAGTGAAATTTCGAACCTCTTTACAATATTCTCTGTATTACGTACAGGCAGCGACATCTGGCTGAAGTGATTTGCATCACTTGCACGGGTTAACACGGGTTAGTGCATTAAAAATAATATAATCGAGAGGCTTTACTTTCAAATTGAATTTTTACATATTTTAGGTATTTAAATTAAAAGAAATTATTTACCCCCTTATTCATAATAGTCTGCTAACTGAAACCATTGCTAATTCTCACTCTGTCTTCTTCTATTGACCAAAGTCAGAATGAGATACTACACTCTTAGCAGCTGTCTTAAGTTAGCGGACCATTATGAATAAGGAGGTTCGACATTGACGTGCTATACCAATGATCACATAAAATTACATACGTTAGGTCTTAAATACAACCATCGATAAAATCGATGATACAACATAACTAAAGAAATAACATATTTTCATCAACGATGTGCTTCTGCAGTCATATAGCAACAAAGTTTATAATTTAATTTACTTTAAGACGTAGGGATATACCCCCACAGCTTACGAGCTCCGCACGCCACAAACACGGGAAAATGGGCTTTGCAAGCTCGAGTCGTGGGCGGCGAATTAGCCAGTCCATGGATCGATAATTCCGCGTGATATCTACCTAACTGACACATGGTACAAACGCCAACAGCACGGTTATTACGATGGCTAGAAGTGATGAGTCACGCGTTACGTGGCGTTAACATTGCCTTCATAGCCTTGCATCGTTATCAACCCTTGTATATCAACTGCGGGGGCACGGGTCTCATCCTGCATCGCAGGAAGGTTAGGCCATACTCCACCACGGGGGCCAAGTCCGGGTTGGTGGAGGATAGTAAGACAGTGGCGGGCCTTACTGTCAGAAGTTATCAAGCCGCCCATAAGGCCTCTGACATGGCTTAACGACTGCCATTGCATGACAGCCGGCACCAACGGCTTAGCGTGCCTTGCGAAGCACGGAAGCGCTCGGAAAAATGCCACTAGCGGTAGTCATGGGACGGTCACCCATCCTGCACCTGACCGCGCCTGTTGTAGCTCAACTCAAGTGATTGATTCCAATTACTCGGTTCGCTTAGGCCACGAGTGCTGCATAGTCTTGCATATAGCCTTCTAAGCCCTGGCGTCCTAGAAATAGGACATCACGAATAACGTTCTTAACTTACTGTTCCAGGTCCAATATTTTCCTCATAATTTTTTGGACAGCAAGAAGAAAAAGTTCTTCATAATCTACGTAGTCTTCTAAGACTTAAAGTAACTGTTACCTCCAGGGCTTAGGAGGATAGGGCGGGCAAAAGGGTAGTCAATTACCCCTTACAAGTTGCCCTCGGCATCTACGTAATAAGATGATTTATACAGCGTCCAGTGGCATCTTCACCCACGCTAGATGGGTGAAGAGACCACTCGGATGCTGCAGTGCCTGGGACATGGTTTTAGATGGTGTAGACTTGCCCAGCACAAATACCATCCTGACAGCTTAGTCAGCCTAGCCCACAAGAAAGACTAGGCAATACGTGCGGAGTCAACCAAGCAACGAGTTTCCTCACGACTCTTTCCATTACGGTTAGCGTGTGGTATTGCGACTATATATTCGTAGATGTACGTAACTTTGAAATTAAACCAAGTCATTGGTGTCACATGCCCGCACTGGGGTTCGAACCTAGGTCTATCGCTTGCAAGTCCACTGTTCTACCCCCTGCGCTACCACCGCTGCCCCTTAAGGTCATTTGAATTCAATAATACTCAGCTATCTGTATTTCCACGTTTGATGGAGTGGCGCAGGTCAACCTTAGAATTAGAAGTAAAATAAGAAGTGCGCCATAATAGACATGATGAAAGAATTTTAAATCGTGTGGACACATTTATTATTTAGAAATTAATATATATTTCAGAAATGAACTAAAGTTTAACAAGGTTTAAAGTCATTTTTCTAAAATTATTTTAAATTTGTGGTAAATCAGCTCAATAGCTTAACAAACATCGTGATCACTAGTAGGTACTCATAACAAAGCACGGGTAAAGTTTAGGAAAGTTTACCGAAACGTGACGTCACGCGGTGAGATTGGTGTTTCAGTCAAAATGGCCGTAATCTTTTATGTTATTGAAAATATTGGTAATCTCTTTTTTTTTATAAAACTAAACACTAGTCTTGAAGCCTACGCGGATTGGTGGAGGCTTGCAAGACCAGTGGCTGGTCTTACCGTAAGGCCACTGACTTGGCTTGACGACTGCCATTTAACGTGCCTTGCAAAGCACAGAACCGCTCGGAAAAATACCACTAATGTTAGTCATAGACGGTGACCCATCCATGCACTGAACGCGCCCTATATTGCTTAACCTTCGTGATCGTTTAAGATCGCTCAGGTAGCCGGGGCTACGAGCGATTCAACACGAGCAAATCGACACAAATTGTTTGGGCACAAATAATTCACACTCATCACAACACACATACATACAATGCTGTTGTATTTATTTAATTACTCACGGTCAGTGACGACAGGTTGAACGAAGGAAATACGTGACGCCATATTGTTTTCCACGAAATATCATGTTGAAATGGTTTCAACCAAGTTCATAAGTGACATCAAGCTTCTAAGCTCGTTAAAAATAAAGCTTTTTAGGTAGGAAATAAAGTCGTTTGTTCCATACTTACTCGTCGGTAGGTACTCTGGAATAACTGCCACGCCTTAAAGCGTACATTGGTTTCATAAAATTTTATTTTCACAAAAGAAACTTTTAAACTTACGTGGTTGTATCGTGGTAAGAGTTCAGTTTCTGTTACAATAATGTATAGGTAAGGATAACTTTGTTCTCCAAGTTAATTAGAGAACATCGTAAGGAAACACGAGTGTACACATACCACAGTGCTTGAAATTGCCATTCCACGGTTGGCACGCGTGGTGATTAAGCCCATACTGTGCCCTACAGTGGGACGTACAAAGGCTGCTGTTATTAAGGATTCACAACCTGATGGTTGAGTTAACGAAAGTGCCGTGGATGTGGATGGCCAGATAATAAAGGCACTTCGGAGGAGGCATTTGAGGGAAAGAGCCAATACCCAGCATTGGGCAGCGGTGGGCTGACTATGATGATGGTAAATGGATTCTTGGCATTTTAATACAACCTGAGACCCCTTTTTAGCATACAATTATTGATAAATTAAACAACTCGCAAAGAGGCTCCCCAAGCGAGTCTCTTACGCTGAATGCCAAATTATTTCACCACAATAGCTTGAATGAATAGATTAGAAGAAGAAGAAGAAGAAGAAGAAGAAAAAGAAGAAGAAGAAGAAGAAGAAGAAGAAGAAGAAGAAGAAGAAGAAGAATAATAATAACCTCCATACAAGACAATCACTTGACCTTGTCCCAAACTAGGGTACCTGTACTAGGGTATCAGGCAAGGACGTCACAAACATGAAAATACACCCAGACTGAGGCCACTTTTATAAATATACCGCGGCCCCTAGTGGGAATCGAGCCCTCGACCTCTGTCTTGGTAACCAAGCACCTAAACGGCTAGACAACGATGGTACTCCCTCAATACATAAAACTTTCTTTTCACATTCTGTGAAATCTTCTAAGCAAGGATTTGAATAGCCTGTATAAAGAAGAACCCCTTAGATGAGTTATAATATAGCCATAATATAAACGTTTATATGGTAGACGGTAGATAAACAAAGGCCGCCTTTGTTCACAAGAATTAGGCCAAAGCCTAAAAGGAACTTTAGCAAATGACCTAGGCGCCTAAGCAATTGTTAGTTTATGCATTGGATATTAATCGTAACAATTCAACCGAGTCTAGGCAAGGGTCTACCAAGTGAACTAGGCTGATTGTAATTTCTAACATCTACATATTAATTGCTCTAATTTGCCTTCCTTTGACTGCGTACATGAAATCAGGGCATTCATTAACAAGTATCCGCTGAACATGAAACCTCACTAGGGTTACATTATGGGGATGATTCATTTAAATAAACAGGATTGATGGCCATATGCTGAGTTTCAGTTTTGAATAAACATGACTGATTGCCATAGACTGAGTTTCAGTTTTAAATAAATATGACGGATTGCCATAGTTTGAGTTTGGGTTGTAAATAAATATCACTGATTGCCATACACTGAGTTTGAGTTAATGATAAACATGACTGATTGCCATACACTGAGTTTGGGTTTTAAATAAATGTCTTTGATTGCCATAAACTGAGTTTGGGTTTAAAATAAATATGACTGATTGCCAGAGACTAAGTTTCAGTTTTAAATAAACATGACTGATTGCCATAGACTGAGTTTGAGTTTTAAATAAACATGAGTGATTGCTATAGATCGAGTTAAAGTTATAAATAAACATGATTTACTGCCAAAGACTGACTTTAAATTTCAAATAAACATGACTGATTGCCATAGACTGAGTTTCAGTTTTAAACAAAGATGAATTATTGCCTCGGGTTGGCTCAAAATATAGAGTTCCCTAGCGCTAGCGAAATAGTTATGACTTCGCTAAAACTCGGTTAATACAGCATAACCAATGTAGGTACTCGTAATGTAACCCGTGCAACGTAACAAAGTAAACTTGTCGCAACTAATCTACAGCTATCTTTTGGGGTTTAGATGGCGTTAGCAAAATCAAATATAATTTTTAGCAATCCATTTTTATGAATGCACTAAAACAAATTTGTACAAAAGCGAGCTCAATACAAGATAGTATTTCTTGTAAATGCACTTTCTAGTGCATTACCGACAAAACCAAGTCTTTTTTCAACTAAAACCAACCACGGTGGGCACGCGTGGAGATAAAGACAATACTCTCTTTTCGAGAGAAGGCCTGTGTCCTGCAATGGGACGTATATAGGCAGAATTATTATAATTGTACAAAAAATTTTTAATTAATATCAGATCGTTAAAGATTTAAGTCCTTAATCTGAGATTGTACCATAATTAATATAATTTCGTTTTTTCCCATTTTTTAGTCTTGGGACGAATAAGTTTAAGCTACTCTCAAAAAGGGTGGCAATATCCCATGACCCAATGTGAAGATCAGTTATAGCCACAAAGAACAAAAAGAAAACTTTTTTTGGAACGTTCTTTGAAAATCACTTCAATATGGCAGCCCAAGTTCTTCCTAAAAAACCCAAATTCACCCAAAATGAAAATGAATTTGGCAAAAGCAAACGTATGGACATACTTATACTTTAACCGAAGGTTGTCAGTTAAAAAGCTTAATGGAAGATAAACAGAGATGTGAAAGCCTTTTAATTTCCCTTTGCTACTGACCTATTCCAGAGGGTACCAGGCCAGGGACAACGAAAACCGGCGGCTCATGCAAAAGTCACGAAGCAAAATTAAGTCCCGATAAAAATCTCCGTTGTTTTGGAGATCACAAAAAATATGGTAAGTCCAAATGTTAGGGTAGGTAGGTACAGTCGACGCGGTCGTGGCCTAGTGGAACCGATTGATTTGAAAAAATCACTCGAGTCAAGCAACAACAGGCGCGGTCAGGTGACCGTCCCGTGACTACCGTTAGTGGCATTTTTTCCGAGTGCTTCCGAGCTTCGCAAGGCATTTTAAGCCATGTCAGAGATCTCATGGGCGGCTTGATCACTTCTTCTTGATAGTAAGACCCGTCTCTATCTTACAGTCCTCCACCGACCCAGACTTGGCCCCCGGGGTGGAGTATGGCCTAACCATCCTGCTATGCAGGAAGAGACCCGTGTCCCAGCAGTGAGGAAATGTAAGAGTTAATATCGTACTGTCGACAGCGGTAAGTTGAATTTATTGTTAGGGCAGGTATAGTCGACTCGACAGCACACCTACCTTTCGTTCACAAGCGTGGACTCAAAAGAGTAACGTTCGTTCCAAATATTTAGGCTGGCAAAGGTTAATATATCCTTCATGGGGGATTGTATATACGTTTCTTTAATAAAATCCCTGAAGAAATATTAAAGCTTACCTGAAACGCGGTTCAAAAAATGTGTAAAGTACTCTTTGTGCTATAAGGGATACTATAACATAAAGGATTATTTAAAAGACAATGATGTCTGGAATTAAATCCAGTAAAAGGCATGAGTTCTATGTTTTATAATAACTATAACTCTGTTAATTAAAGACTTTGAAAAGACTAAGTTGGTGTTTTTTTGACTATTTTTTCTCCAAAATGGTCTCGATTTTGAAATGGGCACCTAGTTTGACTAGTAACGTTCATTTCAACCTTTTCATTTTGATGTTACAGGCGATTTTATAATAAAAAAAATGAAAAGGTCAAATTGTACAGTTAACAGGACGCCGATCTTTAAACTGACAGTCTGAGTTCAACTCTATTGATTTGATATTAAAGAAGTCCAACTTTCAAGATAAAAATATAAAAAAATAAATATGAATGTTGATTATCTGTGGACATTGTTAGATTTAATTAACTATTGTAATTCTTTTTTTTCTGGTTCTGCTGTGTTGTTCTCTATCTATCTATATAAAACATCTATTATTACACTATTTTTATTTTTAATGCACTAACCCGTGCTAAGGAACAAATTTAAAAACCTATTTAGAGGCTAAAAATTTTAATTATTTAGGTTTTTAAACATCTATTATTTTAACAAATAAGTGAAGGACATTTATTAGTAGACATCATTGCTTGGCGATGCATTAGTGAGTGACTGCACAGAACAGTGACAGTGAATTTTGTTTTGTTGACGTCCATCATCGATAAATTGACAATTTTCTCGCAATTTATCTTACTCTCCAAGTGCTAGCTTAAGCATGGTGTTGTGAATTACTAGTAAAAGCATCAAATATTATATATAAATGTACAATAACAACCTGGGTGTAAGTAAGGTGTATCCCTCGAAGTTAAATTTCTAATGGTACATTTTCAGCAACATTAATTGCAGTGAAGACAAAAGCCACTCTACCAGAAAGCATTAGGAATTTATGCTGAAAAACATATTTTCGCAATTCCAGGCAGTGGCTAAGACTTTTTAGGGTTCCGTACCTCAAAAGGAAAAAACGGAACCCTTATAGGATCACTTTGTTGTCCGTCTGTCCGTCCGTCCGTCCGTCTGTCAAGACCCTTTTTCTCAGGAACGCGTGGAGGTATGAAGCTGTAATTTGTATCAATTACTCAAGTCTACTGTCCCTTGAAGCTGTGAAAAAATCAAACTTCTAAGCCAACGCAATCAAAAGATACAGCCGTTTATGCCGCAAATTTTCGACACTTGCAAGGGAATCAAAACCTACAGGGTGCTTCCCGTGAACTCAGAATCTTGAAATTTGGTACGAAGCAACGTCTTATAGCATAGATAAAGGAAAAATTACGAAAACCATAAATTTTTAGTTACATCACATAATATATATTTTTTTAATAATTTTAAACTTACTACCCATTTCCTCATAAACGCGTAGAGGTATTAAATTGAAATTCATACCAAATACTCAGGTCTATAATACAGGTTTGTACGGAACCCTCGGTGCGCGAGTCTGACTCGCACTTGGCCGGTTTTTTTTTATAATTATGGCAAGTGCCTACCGAGTTCTTTATAAGCCAACTCACCAAAATAATCACTCACGCCGAAATTAAAGTAATTCCTACGTTCGTTACGTTCTGCGATGCAGGAAGAGACCCTTGCCCCTGCAGACATACAAAGGGTTGATGTCACTATATCATCGAGAGTTTTTTTTTTAGCTCTACAATTGTAAATCATTGTAAAATGGATAAAAAATTAACAAATCATTAATAAAAAATATTAATAATGTGTTAATAATTAACTGAGAAAAATAAAAAACATACCATTTCCATTTCGTAGTATTTTGAAACTCAACACGTATGTAGACAAAACAGGTCTCCCGTAAATATATATCTTATGTGTGTAACTGATAATGATAAAATAATAAAATTTAATTACAATTGAACTTCTTGCGACTTATCGCAATAATCATAAAAAGACTGGCACCAGACTCGGAGGAAAAAAATACTTTTACTTTACTCCGTACCGGGGGCCCAATGTGCGCTCAAATTGTAAGCGATTCCATTGCCTGCCAAATTTCATACTAATTTGAAAGTTGGACTATTCAGGAGTTCGCTCTTATTCAGAAATCGTTCCGGTATTTGTTGCGCGTAGTTGGTGGGGGCAGATAATGTTAATTTATCGAAGAGAACCTTAAGGCGATTGAGAATTCTTCTTTGTTCCAGAACCAGGCTAAGTCCGGGAACAAGATAAAAACTCTATTTAAAGTTGTGGTAACTAACTACGAGTAAGTGCTTACCAAGTTTCTTTATAAATCAACCCACCAAAAATATGAAACCCACAGTGGTATTACTTATAGTGTCACCTAAAAAGTAGGGCAAATTTATTTACCAGACCCGGGTCTACATTGAGCAGGTTTTACTTGTTGATTATGTGCGCAACAGATACGTTGTGTCAACCGCGTGAGGCCTTCAATAAAGAAAATGGAAGTAAATCTAAAAAAAGGCTTACATAATACGTACCATTGTAACAGGTGAATCTGATAATAAAAATTGATTTTACCTTTTTATTACAATATCACGCCGAATCACGTAACGTTTCCCGTTTGTCTTTGTACTGCAGGATGAATAAATCGAAGACTTTCCTTGTTGATACAAAATAACCAATTGTCCGGCGAATAATGGCAATTGTGGCGTAAATTTGTACAGCGTAAAGGTAGAACAAAGAAAAAACTCACCAAGAGTACTCGTGGACAGCGACCGGCCAGCAAGCAGTAAATTGGATGCCTTGTCAAAACGCCAACGAAAAAAAGAATAAATGTGTGTTGAACTAAGCCAAAGGCGCGTCCACAGTGGTGTGCGCTGCGATCCCGACTGGGCTTTGACGGTAACTGAAAGCCGAGGCTTTGGAGCGGGCGCTAAGGGGTGGGCCGCCTGAAAACCCCTATTCTGTGACTGTCGAAAGCGTGGGTGGTTCAAGATTCGATTACGATTCGCCATTCAATTGTCTTCTTCATTCCATTCATTGCTGGCGCCGTGAGGGGTACTACACACGGGATCTTTTTCGTATGACGTAAGCTGAGATACAATTTTAAGCAAAAATAAATGTTTTCAGAAAAATACCCATGAAATCGTTTTTGATGACGTAGACTTTTTTGTGAAGACACTTTGCTGAGGATTTATTTAATTTGATGAGGATTTGGTATTACAGACAGACGCAGACGGCAGGACATAAATTTTTACATTTTCGTAGCAAATAATTCCGTTACGTAAATAGTTTTATTTTTGTTCTTTAGGCTTACTTCCAATTAAATATAATCAATAAGTATTTCAGGGAGCTTGGCCGGCTTATGTCCATAACAGGCTACATACTTTGCGTGATCGTATTAGGAACGAGGAGATTTGCATAAGTGTAGTGTAGGATCCCCTCCGACTAGCCGATTAACTGCAAAAAAACTGCAGGCAGATGCTGGATGCGGCAAGCTGAAGACCAGCAGTGTCCAGCTATGTCCAGCAGTGGACTAAATATAGCCTGACGGCGAAGACGACGGCCACGGACCGGACGTCGCTGCGTAGCCAGGCCATGGTCTTACGACTTGGTTAAGTTGGCGGGGAGTCACTGCGGGCGGCACAAGACCGTGAAGCTTGGAAAAGCATGGAGGGAGGCCTATTTCCTGTAGAGGGCGTCAAATGGCTGATGATGATGAGCGTACAAAACAAGATTCAATATTTCGAAACTAAAATACAGCTTATTTAGATGCTAAATAAAAATTCCACCCATGCCGGGATTCGAACCCGCGACCTCTGGCTCCTCTGGCCGCGGTCATTGCCTGTACGTAATACCGAAAATAGTGTAAAGAGGTTCGAAATTTCACTGATGCCGGTGAGTCGCCCATTAGCTCAGTTGGATAGAGCGCTGGCACGGATAGCCAGAGGTCGCGGGTTCAAATCCCGGCATGGGTGGAATTTTTAGCCTCTAAATAGGTTTTTAAAAAATTGTCCTTAGCACGGGTTAGTGCATTAAAAATAGTATAACTAAAATAAATCTGTAAGTTTCCGGCTTATGTCTTCACTACAGGCTGGCGATGCAGAATAAAAATTCAATATGTTGAATCTATATTCCGAAACTTAAATCCAATTGTACTGTTCCCGCCCTTTGTCCATTACAAGCTACCGATACAAAAAAAGAATTTAAACATGTTATTCATTGTTAATGCCGAGTGAACCGTTTCAGAATCCAGAATACATCCCCAGAACCAGTGAATGGATCCATCCCCGCTTCAGGGAGGCATATGGTACCTGTTACTTTGTTTGACACCCCGAGCGCACGGGTAGGGGTGGGGGGTGTCCTAAAGGCTGATTTACACTCATCCAGTAGAAGAAAAGAAATAAACGGTTCTTTAGTGCCACTTGAAACTAACCCTGGGCTTCTCGTGGACTGGCAATCTGTTAATATACAGTTAACAGCTATCAAATGGCCATACAAAGAAAATATTGACTACAGTCTATTTATTCTTACTTGTCCTATTTAGTAAACAAGATTCTACCCTTAAACTGTGACTTTTTAGTCCAAAACTGCCATATTTCCATAAATGAAGTAACTTGGAACACTCTTTTAGATAACACGCTGCCAATTTTATAAACATAGTTCGTGATAGTTCATGAATTTGCGAGAAAATGTCTGGTTTAGGCATCTAATCTCAATTTTAAGGTTAGAATCTTGTTTACTAAATTAGACAAGTAGGAATAAATAGACTGTACTGTGGTTATTCCAGGATCTTATTTTTCTTAGTACACTATAATGGCAGATAACGGGGTCACGTGATGTGTTTTTCTATACTACTCTCACCTAGAAGGTTTTATACAATGTGCGAGCTTAGACTTTAAGCAGCAATGAAATTCTTCTGCACAAAGGGCTATAGTTTCTGAATTAAGAATTTCGCTAAATACTTAAATGTATTTTTTTTTTATTTTATTTATTTGGAAAAAACGAAAATTTATTTGGAAACAGGCTAAAGTTTATACAAGAAATTACTTGTATAAACTAATTAAAAATAAAAATTACTACGGGACAATATTAAACCTGAACCCATAAATATTTTTCACTAAATAGCTATATGTAGAAGCGGTGGTAGCTCAGTGGGTAGAACCATGGACTGGCTAGCGAGAGCCCCAGGTTCGATCCCGAGTGCGGGCATGTACCAATGACTTTGTTTAAATTCAAAGGCGAATTTGTAGTCGCAATACCACAAGCTACCGGTGAAGGGAAACATCGTGATTAAACCCGCGGATTGGTTGGCTCCGCGCGTATTGACTAGTCTTTCCTGTGGACTAGGCCGACTAAGCTGTCAGGATGGTATAGGTGCCGGGCAAGCCTACACCATCTTTAAAACCATGTCCCAGGCACTATAGCGCCGGAGTGGTCCCTTTACCCGTCTAGTGTGAGTGAAGATACCACTGGACGCTGTATAAATCATCTTATTAAGTAGATGCAAAAAGGCCAATATTATTGAGTAACTAGGTAACAAGGATGCCAACTGTTCATATTAGTACTAGTACGTCAAATGGAATACAGGTAGACAATAATAGGTATATAATGTGAAATGAAAATAAAGCAACAACTAGCTTTAACAGCAAGACAAGTAGGCGGGTCAACGCCGTAGTCGGTAGATTTTATAGTATTAATTATATAAATTAGTATTTGTAGTAGTAGGTGTATGTATTGGTTGTAGAGTTCACACTCGCTGAACTCGGTGGTCGTCGTTAAATTTAGGTTAGGTAGAACGGTTAGGGATTTTTTTCATTTGCTGGCAACGACACTACTAGCGGTACTACTGTTAGGGTCGTTGCCAATCAACGACACTACCGCGCCAATTTGAGATCAAATTGTACAGCCAACACAGAAGTTTTGGATTTAAGTTTAACTCAAAGTTCTAACTGATGATCAACCTCTTTACAGAATGTATTCTTTAGACGACCTCTGTAGCGTAACGGTAGCGCATCTACCTACCATGAAAGAGGTCCCGGGTTTGAATCCCGGCTGGAAACAAAAAAAACCCCAGGTCTTGGATGTTTACATGTTTGTGATGTCGTTGTTTCTGGTTCCCACGACACAGGATATCCTAGTGTGGGGCCAGAAGCAATGTATGTGACTGTATGTAAATGTTATGTTATTTATAAATAACCCAATTTTTTATTATGTAAGTAAAAAAGTTAAGGAGAAGTATGATTTACTTTATACTATTTTTATTTTTAATGCACTAACCCGTGCTAAGGACAATTTTAAAAACCAATTTAGAGGCTAAAAATTCCGGCATGGGTGGAATTTTCAGCCTCTTAATCGGTTTTTAAAATATGATTTACTTTTTTTCCACTTAGTGGTTTGTGTACTTAAATAAGTTTGGTTTTATTTAGTTATAATTAAATAACGACATTTCTTAAGATTGCTGTTGCTTTTATTTCACGATTTACATAGGTAAATAAACCATTAAATTTCTGAACTTTGTAGTGTTGGCTGTACAATTTGATCCAAAATGGGCGCGGTAGTGTCGTTAATTGGCAACGACACTACTAATAGTACCGCTGGTAGTGTCGTTGCCAGCAAATTACCTGTGTAGTGCTGTCTCTTAGAATTTCTCAGCAACGAGCGTGACAGAACGTAACTTATGTATTTACTTAGTGAAATTCTCAATTCAGAAACCAGCCACTAATCTATTAATTGTGAAATTAGCAACTTTGACGGTCATAAAGTAAACATTTAGTTTTTACAGCGAATAAAAATAATTGAATTAAATTTAATTGAAAAAATTATATCGCCACGTTCGTGCAATCGTTATTCTAGTGCTGCCCCTCCGGGTACAGGCAAGAGTTGATATATTGTAACTGGCTGACCGCACAAACTTCGTTTTGTCGTATTAATTACGACCTACGAATGTACGACTTATTCTCAGACATACCTATAAGACTTTGAAAAGAGTAACTTTGGAGATTTTTTCTGCATTTTTTCTCCAAAACAATCTAGATTTTGAAATAAACACCTAGTTTTACTTGTAACGTAATTTTGAATTAAGTAATAAGTTTTACCAAACATACGCAAAAAACCTGAAAATCGTTTCGGAGAAGTTCGATAACAAATACTGTTATACGAGATTTTATAAATTAGACAATGAGAATAAGTTTAATACTGGTTTCTAGAGACTCTCGCCTAGGTATATTATATCCCAAAGAGTTAGATAAGAGGAGTACTATAGAAATAGATAATATTTATTGCTCTTCAAACATGTTTTTTTTTATGTAGAGAGAGTAAGGGCATAATTAACACGCGTGCCCACCGCGGATTAGAAATTTCGTCAGCGCTTGAAATTGCTAATCCGCATTGCCAAAGTTGAGTATCTAAGGTGCTTGAACTCCTTCAATACTCAGGTTTCCTCACGATGTTTTCCTTCACATCGGCGAGTGGTATTGCTACTGTATTATCATAAATAAAGTCTAACGTCTAAGATAACGTCTCCAAACATACTAAGGCGCAATAATCAAGAATTCATAAGTCTCATACCATAACTCTTCGCTTCAATAATGCACACTCACAAGTCGCTGCATGTACGCTTGCTGTCTCGCACGTAGCGATAACGAGATACAAAATTGGAAAAAGTATGAATTTTTATACAATTTATTTACAGTAAAATCGACGACATTCGCAAAACCGTAGTGACTGGCAGAGAAGAGCGGAGGATCGGGCTCAGTGGCGTGTCTATGGAGAGGCCTGTGTCCAGCAGTGGACTAACACCAGCTGATTATGAAGATGATGACGACAGGAAAATCAGAATAATCGTGAATAACTGAGTGGAAGTAATGAAATGCGATGGCAACCCTGTATGTCCCCACTGCTGGGGCTCGCAGGAAGTTTAGGCCATATTCCACCACGGGGGCCAAGTCCGGGTTGGTGGAGGATTTTAAAACAGTGGCGGGCCTTACTGTCGGAAGTTATCAAGCCGCCCATAAGGCCTCTGACATGGCTTAACGACTGCCATTACATGACAGCCGGCACCAACGGCTTAACGTGCCTTGCGAAGCACGGAAGCGCTCGGAAAAATGCCACTAGCGGTAGTCACGGGACGGTCACCCATCCTGCACCTGACCGCGCCTGTTGTTGCTTAACTCGAGTGATTGGTTCCAATCACTCGGTTTGACTAGGCCACGAGCGCTTCGTAATGAAATAAATTGTCTTACTTATACAAACACGATTCCTTTAAAACATGACGCCTTTAACTAACATGACGCCGGCGTCATGTTAGTTAAACATAATATTTAGTGCATGGGAAGAGCGCAAGGATGCTATAGGCGTATTCTGTGACTTGTCGAAAGCATTTGATTGCGTTGACCATAAAACACTTCTTTTAAAATTAAAGCACTATGGTATAAACGGGAATAGCCTAAAACTTATAACATCATATTTAGAAGGGAGAGTTCAAAGAGCTGATATAAATAGAACTAAATCTTCAGGGTCAGAGGTCAGGATAGGAGTGCCACAGGGATCGATTTTGGGGCCGTTCCTCTTCCTCGTATATGTAAATGATTTGCCGTTCATGGTTCAAAATATGTCAGAGATATTATTATTTGCAGATGACACGTCTCTTATTTTTAAAATTAAGAGACAAGAAAATGACCTTGACAAAACAAATAATGCTCTCTCTCGGGTACTAAATTGGTTTACTTCTAATAACTTATTGTTAAATTCAAAAAAGACGAAATGTATAAAGTTCACTCTTCCAAATGTCAAAACGGTAGACAGCAATGTTTTACTGGGGAATGACAAATTAGACCTTGTGAATGAAACTGTATTTCTAGGTATCACAATTGATGCAAAGCTTCAATGGGGTCCTCATATAGAAAAATTAGCAAATAGGCTTAGTTCAGCAGCATATGCAGTCAAAAGAATTAGGGAACTAACTGACGTCGCAACTGCTAGGCTTGTTTATTTTAGTTACTTCCATAGTCTTATGTCCTATGGCATACTACTGTGGGGACGGGCAGCAGACATTGAGACCATCTTCGTCTTGCAGAAGAGAGCGATCAGATTCATTTATAGGCTGGGTAGTAGAGATTCGTTAAGAGATTTCTTTAAAGAAACTAACATCCTGACAGTTGCCAGTCAGTATATATATGAAAACATTATGTACGTTAGGAAAAATATCAGTAACTTTAAAACTTTAGGTAACCAACACAATGTAAATACTAGAAATAAACATAAACTTTTGTTCCCACTATTTAGGCTGGCAAAGATTAATACATCCTTTATGGGGCATTGTATACGCTTCTATAATAAAATCCCTGAAGATATATTAAGCTTGCCTGAATCGCGGTTCAAAAAATATGTTAAGCACACTTTGTGCCAAAAGGGCTACTATAACATAAAGGATTATTTAGATGACAATGAGGTCTGGAATGAAAGCCAGTACAATGTATGAGTTCTACGTTCAAAATAATTATGTAAACTATGTTAATTAAGGACTTTTGAAAAGACTAAGTTAGGAGTTTTTTTGTCCATTTTTTCTCCTAAATGATCTAGATTTTGAAATGGACACCTAGTTTGAATTGTAACGTTCATTAAGCCGCAGTTTCTGTGCTACTTTGAATAAAACCTTTTCATTTCATTTCATTTCATTTCATCATTTCATTTCATTTCAAAAAAAACACCCAGATGCAGTTTAAATCTGGAGTTACGGTTTCCCCTTCTACACAGACTGTTTAAAATTAATCTGAGAAGTGTTTCATAAAATCGCGTTTTTATAAATAAACCTGATAATAGTTTATAAGATAACGGACGCCCTACTCTGCCTTTGACAATCCGTGGTTTCCACCGAGAAAGATTTAAAAATATGTACAACCGTAACTAACTACTATGATATCAGCGCTTTGTAAGACCCCACTGCTGGGGCACGCGTCTCTTCCTACATCGCAGGAAGGTTAGGCCATACTCCACCACGGGGACCAAGTACGGGTTGGTGGAGGACTGTAAAACAGTGGCGGGCCTTACTGTCAGAAATTATCAAGCCGCCCATAAGGCCTCTGACATAGCTTAACGACTGCCATTACATGATAGCTGGCACCAACTGCTTAAGCATTCGAAAAAACTGCCAGTCGCGGCATTGTCACCCATCCAGCACCTGACCCTGCCTTTTGTTGCTTAACTCAAGTGATTGATTCCAGTCACTCGGTTCCACTAGGCCACGAGCGCCTCAATTAACTACTGTTTCAGTGTAAACCAGTCTTTAGTGCCGGGAAGTGTGGATGGAAACCTTGCCTTTGTTCCCTGTGCTGTTACCGGCAGATTTCCGTGACACTTGGTAGATTTCCGATCTGCCCCCTGACTTTCTACAGAAATACTGCGATATTGCTTTACACTTAAGTCCATTTATTTCTTACATACATACACAACTTCACGCCTATGTCCCGGAGGGGTAGGCAGATACCAGGGACTGCCGCTTGCCACGATCCTGACAGATCACCTTCGCTTTATCAACGTTCATAAGTCGTTGCATGCACGCACGCCGGTTCCGGGTACTTTTTATCTTACCTTTTTCTAATACATCCCCTATTTGGTCTACGTATGTCGGCCTGGGACGTCCCTTACTAGCCCTTACTAGCCTAGACTCACATTAGCAATATATATTTGTTTCGTCAATCTTTCTCAATCAATTCTATAGTCACTACATCCTCTTTCAGTCCACAACGTTCTCTAATCAGACTATGGTACCAGCACACATGTATTTCGTATTTGTTAAGAAATATCTATAAATAAATAGAGACTTCATGCAGCGTCTTGTAGCAACTTTATTATACAGGGTGGAACAAAATCCCTATGAATATGAAAATGCGGGGTATAGATTCTACCCGTCGACCTGAATAACTTTTACTGAGCTTAGTAACAACCTCTAAATAGAAAAAAATATTAGATCTTGCACATAAAAGTAACTACGACATTTAATTTAGAAAATATTTTGTTTGTATGCGTTTATTAATATTAAAAGATGGTTTGTGGAAATTTCGTTACACCAGATATATTTTTCTTTTTATGATTTATGAAAGTGCTATTATTAAATAATATAAAAATTTTATAGATAGGATGCACGTCGCATAAGGCTAAGCCTGTAATGTAAATAAAAATAAAATAAAATAAGTAATAAATATTTTTAGTAACAAATTTTAATTTATAAAATTAATTACTTTGCATGTATCATTTAATTCGTTACATACATGTATAATAAAATTTGTTTAAAATTACTTGAAAAAAATTCTGTAACATTACTATTATCGTAGAAAAAAGCACACGAGCCTATCTTTTCATAACAATGCATAGTTTATTATGACAATTCGATGTACATTGCATAGCCAATCAGTGCATTAATAGACTTAATCCATTATGAAATATCCATCGAATTATACTATTTTTATTTTTAATGCACTAACCCGTGCTAAGGACAAATTTAAAAACCTATTTAGAGGCTAAAAACTTCACCCATGCCGGGATTCGAACCCGCAACCTCTGGCTATCCGTGCCAGCGCTCTTCCAATTGAGCTCAATTGGAAGAGCGGGTTCGAATCCCGGCATGGGTGATTTTTTTTGCCTCTAAATAGATTTTTAAATCCATCGAATTATCAAGCCATCAATAGTAGTTCACTTAAAATTTACCTAGAAGTTTACGACTTTACTTCGACAGCAAACTTACGAGTACTTCAACAAATTCTAAACTCAAAGTTACTCTAAGAAGTTCTAATTGAATTTCTAACTTGCAGGGCAGAGAGGACCAAAGTGGAAGGCATGGACATACGAAACTTAAGTGGCCCCAGGGCATCTGGTTATACGGGAACACGGTTGGTGGACGAAGGCAGCCACAGAGTGGTGGCCGAGACTGGCCGTCGATGGGCTGTTAAACCGCCTTCCCGATGGATCGAGGACGTTAAGAAGACGGCACGATGACAGTGGACGATATAACAAGAGGACTGGTGAGGTTGGCATTAAAGAGGCCTACGCTCAACAGTGGACGTGTTTCACGGGCTGTATAGATAGAGAACACTTTATTGCACAACCAGAAAAAAGAATACTACCATAATTCCTTGAAAGTAGATTATTTCTATTTATATTCTAAAAAAAGAATCAGCGATATCGGTTCAGCTGCTCTCAAGATTTGCGCTTACCAACACACTCGGGGATTCATTTTTATATTATAGAAGATGGACAGATAGAGAAATAGATAAGTAGATTTTTATTTACGTTTATACTCAATATAGGTAGAGATTAAGTGGATTCGGAACTCCTAAAACCATAATTGGTTTGTCTCGATGGATGGTTGAATGGATGGATGGATGGATGGATGGATGGATGGATGGATGGATGGATGGATGGATGGATGGATGGATGGATGGATGGATGGATGGATGGATGGATGGATGGATGGATGGATGGATGGATGGATGGATGGATGGACGGACGGACGGACGGACGGACGGACGGACGGACGGACGGACGGACGGACGGACGGACGGACGGACGGACGGACGGACGGACGGACGGACGGACGGACGGACGGACGGATGGATGGATGGATGTATGGATGCAGCCTATAGTATACGTCCCAACATAGGGCACAGAACATGTATCAATGGATAGGGCATATACCAATAACTTTATGATCTACGTTAGACACTTTCCGCCTTATTATAAAAACCTGAATAAGTCCTGGTTTAAACCAAGACTAAAAGATCTAGGATTGTTACGGTATCAAAGTTAGACCCAGATCAAATGATTGTCGTTATTACAAATAGAAGACTATTCGAGGATCAGTTAAACCAGAGATCAGCCATGGTTCAAATAATATTCACTGATTCGTTCATTCAGCTTTCATTCAATGCTGCGTTCCGTTTCACTAAATGGATATTATCTTCACATTTTAAACGCAAAAATATTCATTATTGCGTTCAAAATACCTATACATCGTAAACTGTTCTTTGTTTAGGTTCCAATGTAACTAAAATGAGCACAATTAATTATTATATTGTTATTGGAGCGATTTTATAATCAAATGGCTACTCTCGTGTGAAATGGAGTAAAATATTCGAGCGCGCGCGCCAAACCGAGACGTCAAAAATTTTCTGATAGTTTCATACCCCAGTATGAAACTATCAGGAAATTTAATTTTTAAATTATTAATTTTTAATAATAGGTATTATTAATTTTTAATCTTTGGGCGGTTTCGTTGTTGATTATTATAATAATAAAATGGAACATTTGAAGAAAAACGGGAACCTATATTTGTATCGAAAATCTTCGTCACTTAATTTGAAGGGATTCACACGATGACGAAGTCCAAATCATGTCCCAATCAATGGCATCCATAATATCAATTATTTATTGCAATCTATCACACACACAAAACCAAACAAATTCAAACGTCAATTTGGAGGTTAGTCCATAGATAAACTAGGGGTATCAGAAGTTTAACTTTAGTACCATAGATAGTCCATGACTACCGATAAACTTCGTTTTGTAATAACATTTTACTTGGTCTATGGTTTAAACCTGGTAACAATCCCAGTACTAAATTTAGACCGCGTTTTGGAATAAGGCTGCTTTAGTCCGGATCTACTTACGGGTGTTGTCTACAATAAATACAAAAGTCTACAATGTGTTGTGCTCACGAAAGTTTTAGTTCAAAAATAAGCTAGACACATTTATGAAATTATATCAGAAATACCACTCGCTAATTGTGAAGAAAAACATCGTAAGGAAACCTGAGTGACTGACGTGTTCACAAGCCTCCGCGCTTAAAATGGCCCATCTGTGATGGGCACTCGTGGTGATTAAGCCCTCACTCTCTCTCTGAGAGAAGTCCTACAGTGGAACCTATAAAGCTGCATTATTAGGGCCCAGAATACTGATGTGAGACGTTGTATCTCTGCAAATATTTTCGGTCGGAGTTTTCCGCGTATAATAAAAACTATAAGATCACCCCCGATAAACCGATAAGTTTACCAACTAAAATGGCCGATCAGAGAATCCCTTAGCGAAGGGAAAATCCCCAGATACAGTTATATCCCAACAAGACGTTAGGAAATAAATAAAATTGTAAGGGTGCGCGCACACTGCGACTGTTTCTTTGGTAACCCAAATTATAACTTCATAACTGAAACCTACTAGAATTCATTAGAATTAAGAAAATAAAGAGATTTTTGACATTTATTACATAGGTATCTCTTTATCTTCTAATGTACTAAGTAACGAAGCCGTTGCAACCTAACCCTAAAAAAATATACATTACCGTACTGACACGTTGCTTTTCACCACCCGGCTGTAATAAAAATTATCACATCGATCCATCCCTTTCCTTCCCACATTTTCACTGAATCCAGAGCAATAAGAGCGAGGGAGACAGCTGAAGGTTTTCTTTTCTCTGCCTGTGCAAAAAGTTTCACGTATTTAGAGCCTTTTTGTAGGGAGTGTCAAATAAAGTGCAATTTGTGGTAGCCTCGGGGTGAATTTAAAACTACATTCGTATTTGGGTCACATTTCTTTTTTACCAGAGACGATAAGTAAAAACTGGCTAAGAGCTTGTTGGACTGCACCGAAGGTTCCGTACAAAGTTCTAACGTAGCAAAAATCTGTTTTGTTTCACTTTGGTTTGAGTCGGACTCAGACTTGGTCAGTTTTAATAAACACTGGGCCATAGAAAATTAAAAGATATTTTCCCGCACCAGTAGTCTATGTGTTAATTCAGGGTGTCAGCTAATTCCACACCATTTTTCAATCGGGTTCGATCCCCAGCCGGGTCTAGTTTGACCCGGCTGGGCCGGGTCAAACTAGGAAACGAACTTTTCTAGTTTGTCTCGGGTCTTGGACGTTATCTATGTATTTATTGTATTAAGGGCTGATTTTTCAATAGTCAGATAACTTTTTTCTGAGGAATTAAAATGGTGGTTTACATAATTTTCATACATAAGCTGTCAAACCGCCATTTTTATTCCTCAGATAAAAGTTATCTGACTATTGAAAAGTCAGCCCTTAATCTATCGTTGAGTTAGCACCTATAACACAAGTCATTTAGTTTTACTTAGTATAGGGCTAACGAGATCTGTGTAATATGTCCATGAATATTTATTTATTTAATTTGATTTTCGCAGAATGACTGCCGTGTTGGAATAGCGGTGTCACGTCTGTTTACCATGCTGGAGGTCGTGGGTCCGATTCCCTCTAGGGGCCTCCGTATATTTGTACAAATAACCTAAGTCTGGGTGCATATCCTGGTCTATGATCTACTTGCCTGGTCACCGTAGCACAGGGTATCCTAGTTTGTAGACAAGTGATCGTCTTGTACATACATACACCTCACGCCTGTATACCAGAGGGATAGGCAGAGACCAGGGACTGCCACTTGCCACGATCCTGACAGATCACCTTCGCTTCATCAACGTTCATAAGTCGTTGCATGCACGCACGCCGGTTCCGGGTACTTTTTATATTTCCCTTTGCTAATACATCCCTTGTTTGTATTCCTTCCCTTCCCTTTCCTTCCCTTCGTCTTGTATGAAGTTATTATTATTATATATTTTTTATTATTTGTGTATAATAATTATTATAATATGATTTATTTATACAGTCTACAATTATTTATCATAAGCTAAATACATAGGTTGTTGCACACAGATTGCATATTCTGCGAAAACATCAACTAACTAAACTACAACGATTCCAAAGATAAAAGCGTAAAGTACTACACATCATAAAAGTCCCTTTGGGAATCTACGTTCGCGCAGACTAGGAAAAAGTGTAACGAAAGTACCCGAAGTTATAAGTACATTCAACATGATCTTTAACCGATACGGTTAAGGTGTAGAATTGATTGCCGCAGTAGCGCTACCTATTTCGCTCACACTAATATTGCCAAACTAATAATCACCTGCATCGATGACGTTGAATCAACCAATAGCAACAAAGTCGCGCGGCCTGCCATAAAATGAAACTATCTGATTGGTCGATCAACTTGCCGCACATCCAAAATTTGGTCATCTGCGCAGGTACATCCGCGAGACTTATTTCTTGTGTAGCACTGTACCGATCGACACCCTTTGGGCATGAAACCCTAAAAACGCTTACACTTGGTTCTAAACAAATGTTATGAAAAGAGCAAAAAGGTCTGGGCACCACGAGATTATAATCGGAAAAAATCTATTTTTTCGTTGTGTCTGAAATTTGAAATTAATAATTTTATTCAAATTAAAAACATACATGAAACTGCTGTAGTCAATTAAGTTGAAAATAAAAATTAACAGGCAACGGACTCATTAAAAGATTTGCGATTTACGTAAGACAAGAGGGATCACATTTTGAGCATTTAATTAATTAATTTACAAAAAATACCCACTTATGTAATTGACTACGGCAGTTTCATGTATGTTTTTAATTTGATTAAATTGATTAATTTCACGCTGTTCCTTTCTTTAAAAATACTATATTACTTAAGAAGAGTTATTATTTTTTGGCCATTATTTCGCGCCACGGCAAGTAATTTGACAAGGCAAGTAATTTTTAGAAAATCTTTGAATGCAGAATTACTAACTTTCAAAAATAACATAAAGTCTTCTTTCAGCAAAATACCCTATCTACGATATTTAAGGTACTTTCCCTTCATGGCCCATAACTTTGGGACGCCCTGTATAGTTAATTATCTTGTATCCCGGGGAAAGTCAATGACCAGCCCTTGTATTACGTAACTATCTACTCTATCGAGATAAAGCATTTAGTCGACTCCAATGTGTCAAAATATGTCTGCATTTGGCAGCTGGTGTAGCAGAAAAATTGTAAAAATCGACGTCACTCTACCCCGTGAAAAAAAAAACCCCAGTAGGTACCTCATTTCTCTACTATGCGAGTACATTGCATAGCCGGTTACTGGGCATATAATATTATGAAGTAGAAATCGACCCGTTAAGAAGAAGAACAAGTAGAAAGACTTGAAAGAGATTCGAATTAATGGAACTAGCGTCTCACTTAGATTGGAGTGACATTGTTTTTATACCATAAAATCCATATAGAAACATAAGAAAAGGTAAAATTCCGATGTAAAAACCTAACTGCAAAGTAGGTAGGTACTCGGGGGTTGCAAGTGATGCAATTTACTTAAGCCAGATGTCGCTGTCTGTACGTAACACAGAGAATAGTGTAAAGAGGTTCGAAATTTCACTGATGCCGGTGAGTCGCCCATTAGCTCAGTTGGAAAGAGCGCTGGCACGGATAGCCAGAGGTCGCGGGGTTCGAATCCCGGCATGGGTGGAATTTTTAGCCTCTAAATAGGTTTTTAAAAATGTCCTTAGCACGGGTTAGTGCATTAAAAAGAAAAATAGTATATTAAGAAAAGGTACAAAATAAAACATAGGTACTTAGTAGACCATGAATGACCATATTTTAAGTTAAGCCAGTAATTCTGCATCGTTAATTTTCGAAGTGCGCCGTTTATTTGTAGGTAGAAATAACCTCAATCTGGGTGTATTTTCATGTTTGTGGTGTCCTGGCTGATTGCCTGTCTATCCAAGTTTGGGACCATTACAACTTGTGTTGTGTGTTATTTGTTGTTTGAGAGGAGAAGATAAAGTCCTGAACAATTTATGCCTACAGTCTATTTATTCTTACTTGTCCAATTTAGTGAACAAGATTCTAACCTTAAAATTGAGATTAGATGCCTAAACTAGACATTTTCTCGCAAATTCATGAACTATCATGAACTATGTTTATAAACTTGGCAGCGTGTTATCTAAAAGAGTGTTCCAAATTACTTCATTTATGGAAATATGGCAGTTTTGAATCTTAGAATCTTGTTTACTAAATTGGACAAGTAAGAATAAATAGACTGTAGAGGAACGGCAAGATATCGTGATGTACGTCATCAGCCTACAATAAAGCTTCTTCAAGAGAACTATATAATGTGATGTGATGTATATAAAATAACATAAAAAATAAATAAAGCGTTCTGACCAAGAATGAGAACCATTTATCATTAATTTTATTTGGCGAAAGCAATTTCTCGATAGCTACCAATCTGAAAACAAAGGAAAAACTATGTTCGATTGACCATAGAGGTTTTGACTAAATTTTTATTGCACCGCCCTTCAGGCGTTCCCTTTTTAAACAAAGTAAAAGGTAAAATTGGACAATGTAGTTAAGAATTACAGCACACATAGGTACCTACATAAAAATTATACACAGACGAATTTATTGAGAATCTTTTTTCAAGTCGTTTGAAAAGTCTTTCAGATTAAGTGCTTAGACCAATCAAATCATGACTGCAATGTAAGTGTGTGTGAGAGTAAATTACCTACTGTGTCTATGACGGCAAATAGCCTCGTGTGATATGTACGTAAGAGGCGTGCGAGGAAATGTTTTTAATAAAGATCACCACTGCAAATATCCGACAGCAGAAGCGTGTCAATTAAAACGCGGCGCTTCATTAGGCTTAGGACGGCGATGTCTAAAGGAATCATCTACAGTATTTTGTTCAAAATTGCACATAAACTGTGACTTGTTAAACGTTACAACTAAAACGGTGCAAACCTCTTTACACCATTTTTTATGTTTTTTTTTCTATCTATCACTTTCAAATATTTAAAATTATGTCACACATTTTCGAGATTTCCCTCATTTTCATCATTACTACTTTTTAGATCTGACTATTTTTACCTGCTTATTCCGTTTTTATCCAGTTTTCTGTTTTTATTATAAATAAAACAGTAGGTACCTATAAATAAAGCACAAAATTGAAATAGTTCCAGTTTTATTATTAAAGATATACAACCCTACAAGTTGTCTATTTCCAAATGTAGATCCATTTCAAAGTCGCCGTATTTATCACAATGTAAAGAGATTTATCTTTTTCGCAAATCCTCGCAGGAAAAATACGACGACTTATAAATAGAATCAATGCTTTAATACAAAAGCGTGTTACTTGCGCAAATATTTTTACAAGAAAAAAACAAAAGACGATTTATAGAAAACGAATAAGTTTGAAGTAGCAAGGAGGTTGCATACTTTTTGGCATGCGCAAACCCAATGCGATGGCGATTTCAAATGACTCTACATTGCTTACGTGCTATAAACATTCTACACACCGATGCAAAGCCTTCTTAATCTCAGTTTAGCCCAGTAGTCACTATGCAAATATCCAACAGCTGGGAATACCACGCAGATATTATATTAACATACTGCTTCAGTAAACAACGGAGTCGGACCCGGTAATTTGTAGAACGGCGTGGAAAATGCATTATGCATTGCCCCATTTTCGGCGAATTTAACTCGAGAGCTTCAACAGTAAAGCAAACACACGGTTTGAAGGTTTACATTGCTTTGAATCTGCCTTCCCATTTTTATATAAAGGATTTATTATTATTATAAGCGAATCGCTCGTAGCCCCGGCGACCTGAGTGATCTTAACGATCACGAAGGTTCAGCAACACAGGGCGCGTTCATTGCATGGATGGGTAAACCGTCTACGACTAACGCTAGTGGCATTTTTCCGAACGGTTTCGTGCTTCGCAAGGCCCGTTCAGCCGCTGGTGCCGGCTGTCATGTAATGGCAGTCGTTAAGCCATATCAAAGGCCTTATGAGCGGCTTGATAACTTCTGTTTCTTCTTCTTCTTCTGACAGTAAGTCCCGCCACAGTCTTACAATGCTCCACCAACCCGGCAGTGGGGACATATATAGAGTTGATATCGAATTAATTATCATTCCTATTAAGAAATTAGTGAAACCTGATTTATTAATAGGCAAATATAGCAGCGTCCCCTGCAGTACAATTCCACCAAGCTGCATGCCCAGCGTGGGGATTATGGGCATTACCCCCAAATGATGGCACAACCTTGCGCTATGGCACTCATTAGGGGAGGGCTATGTCCAGCAGTGGACTAATATAGCCTGAAGAAGAAGAAGAAATATAAGAAAGGAATCATTTTGTTACACATGTTTTTAAGGTCGTAGTCGACTTTGGTCATAGTTAAAAAAAATGAACACCATTCAATTTAAAAGTCTTTTAT
Organism: Yponomeuta sedellus; assembly: GCA_934045075.1. Classification (NCBI taxonomy): domain Eukaryota; kingdom Metazoa; phylum Arthropoda; class Insecta; order Lepidoptera; family Yponomeutidae; genus Yponomeuta; species Yponomeuta sedellus. The sequence continues at coordinate 1,231,336 of OW203739.1, forward strand.
TTAGTTTCCGTGAAGTCATGTCATGATGGATGAAAAGTATGACAAAGAAGATTTGGAACATAATTATGCTAAGTCACTTTTTGATCGATCAGTTTTATTTAAAAACCCCTATTTATATTCAAATAAATTGGATTATCGCGAATATTTTAAACTAGATAGGATGAGAACAAAATTCTGCACTTACGAAATTTAAAATACTCACCATGATCATCAATATTGGAGATCTTAATTGGTTTCTATCCAAGTAAGTTGGCGGAAATTCAATTTATCTGATTAACCTACGAGCTGTATAAAAATGATTAACAAATATTTTGAACAGTGGTTTAAAGTTACCTATTCAGAGTGGAACAAAATCCCTGCATGCGTGTAAAAGTAGGAAGTTTTGTTCGTTAATATAATCTGCTCAAAAAGTGTGCAGGACTTGTGATTTAGTCCGTCGATTCTAGTTTAATTAACTGATATTTTTTCATGACTGCGAAGTTTCCTCCGTTTAGTAAAAGTGGTACGTATTGATCAGTAAAACCTCCTATTTTCAAATGTATAAGGGGATTCTGTTACACATGTACCTACTTCCTTATTATCTCTTCACGTATCTTACAAATTACAATCACTCCATTACAACATGCAGTCTCTTCATTCAAAGTAGTTCGAATATTGAATTCGGTAGCATTACAGTAGATCATACATATTCTGTCTTACTTAATAAAAGCCATATCTAAAGGTAGAAACAGAATGTCGAACATGACCGCCTGTTATATATATTCAGACCAAAACTTTCGTAACCACTACATATTGCTAGCTTAATTACGTCAGAAACGAGTAACCGAGACGCGAGCTCCAGCTCTACTCAACAAGAGAATCAGAGCGACACCAGATCGGAATCCTTCGCCAAAAATTCAATTAAAAACGCAAGTCCGGAGTTAAGTGACATGCATTCAGACGTATCAGACTCTGAAGTATTCATCCTGCCTGAACACTCTGGTTGAGGGTCATTCGTAATGAGCACTCATTAACATTCGCCACATTGTTGGCAAGCCCAAACAGAACCGTGGGTAAATCCAAGACATTAAAAACCATCGAAATCTACAGTTCCGTATGCTGCGAGGGGAACTTCTTCAACACGGCATGATACAGGTTATAGAACGCGTAGATTGACACGCTCAGTATCACGACCAGGGATCCGCCGAAGACAAAACTTAGGAAGTTCCCGTCTATCATAGTGGTGCCTCGAAGACTCGGCGCGTGGCCTTGGAAGAGATCCTTGGTGCCTGCTCCCTGAGCCTTTCGCTCCTCCATCATCCTCTTCATGGAAGAGAGCCGCTCTTTCAGCTCATCGATAGACTCCAGCATGTCTTCGGAGGCTGAAACAAAGATATTCGTTATGCCCACATCTGTGAAGTGGTCATCACCAACCCATTATATCCCCACCGGGTCTCTTCCTTGAGGAAGGTATAAGCCAAGTCCGGATTGGTGGAGGCTTGCAAGACTAGTGGCTGGTCTTACTGTCTGAAGTTTTAAACCGCCCTAAGGCCGGCTTGGCTCTGACTTGGCTTAACGACTACCATCTATCGACAGCAGCTATCTATCTGTGAGGTGGTGATTGTGGATAATGGTTGTGGCAGTCCTGGGACGCTTCTACGTAACTTCACTACTCTATGGACACGTCCTATTTAACGTGCTTCGAACACTCAAATACAAACATGTAAACACTTTGGAAACGGTAAAATGCTATTTAGAGGCTAAAAATTTCACCCATGCCGGGATTCGAACCCGCAACCTCTGGCTATCCGTACCAGCGCTCTACCAATTGAGCCAATGGGCGACTCACGGCATCAGTGAAATTTCGAACCTCTTTACAATATTCTCTGTATTACGTACAGGCAGCGACATCTGACTTAAGCAAATTGCATTACTTACAGCCCCGACTACCTACTTTGCAGTTAGGTTTAACATCGGAACGATATCACTGTACCCACATGATTACACTATTTTTATTTTTAATGCACTAACCCGTGCTAAGGAACAAATTTAAAAACCTATTTAGAGGCTAAAAATTTTTCACCCATGCCGGGATTCGAACCCGCAACCTCTGGCTATCCGTACCAGCGCTCTACCAATTGAGCCAATGGGCGACTCACGGCATCAGTGAAATTTCGAACCTCTTTACAATATTCTCTGTATTACGTACAGGCAGCGACATCTGACTTAAGCAAATTGCATTACTTACAGCCCCGACTACCTACTTTGCAGTTAGGTTTAACATCGGAACGATATCACTGTACCCACATGATTACACTATTTTTATTTTTAATGCACTAACCCGTGCTAAGGAACAAATTTAAAAACCTATTTAGAGGCTAAAAATTTCACCCATGCCGGGATTCGAACCCGCAACCTCTGGCTATCCGTACCAGCGCTCTACCAATTGAGCCAATGGGCGACTCACGGCATCAGTGAAATTTCGAACCTCTTTACAATATTCTCTGTATTACGTACAGGCAGCGACATCTGACTTAAGCAAATTGCATTACTTACAGCCCCGACTACCTACTTTGCAGTTAGGTTTAACATCGGAACGATATCACTGTACCCACATGATTACACTATTTTTATTTTTAATGCACTAACCCGTGCTAAGGAACAAATTTAAAAACCTATTTAGAGGCTAAAAATTTCACCCATGCCGGGATTCGAACCCGCAACCTCTGGCTATCCGTACCAGCGCTCTACCAATTGAGCCAATGGGCGACTCACGGCATCAGTGAAATTTCGAACCTCTTTACAATATTCTCTGTATTACGTACAGGCAGCGACATCTGACTTAAGCAAATTGCATTACTTACAGCCCCGACTACCTACTTTGCAGTTAGGTTTAACATCGGAACGATATTACTGTACCCACATGATTACACTATTTTTATTTTTAATGCACTAACCCGTGCTAAGGAACAAATTTAAAAACCTATTTAGAGGCTAAAAATTTCACCCATGCCGGGATAAAATTTTGCAGTTACTTACCTAACTGCAAAGTAGGTAGTCGGGGCTGTAAGTAATGCAATTAGCCAGAGGTTGCGGGTTCGAATCCCGGCATTGGTGAAATTTTTAGCCTCTAAATAGGTTTTTAAATTTGTTCCTTAGCACGGGTTAGTGCATTAAAAATAAAAATAGTGTAATCATGTGGGTACAGTGATATCGTTCCGATGTTAAACCTAACTGCAAAGTAGGTAGTCGGGGCTGTAAGTAATGCAATTTGCTTAAGTCAGATGTCGCTGCCTGTACGTAATACAGAGAATATTGTAAAGAGGTTCGAAATTTCACTGATGCCGTGAGTCGCCCATTGGCTCAATTGGTAGAGCGCTGGTACGGATAGCCAGAGGTTGCGGGTTCGAATCCCGGCATGGGTGAAATTTTTAGCCTCTAAATAGGTTTTTAAATTTGTTCCTTAGCACGGGTTAGTGCATTAAAAATAAAAATAGTGTAATCATGTGGGTACAGTGATATCGTTCCGATGTTAAACCTAACTGCAAAGTAGGTAGTCGGGGCTGTAAGTAATGCAATTTGCTTAAGTCAGATGTCGCTGCCTGTACGTAATACAGAGAATATTGTAAAGAGGTTCGAAATTTCACTGATGCCGTGAGTCGCCCATTGGCTCAATTGGTAGAGCGCTGGTACGGATAGCCAGAGGTTGCGGGTTCGAATCCCGGCATGGGTGAAATTTTTAGCCTCTAAATAGGTTTTTAAATTTGTTCCTTAGCACGGGTTAGTGCATTAAAAATAGTGTAACGGTAAAATGGTTAACTCGATACTGTCGACACAGTATATAGCAAAATATCTTGAGGAAAGTAAAATTCCCGATTTTATTTCGCTAAGTGGACGGATTGAAGCATCCACTTATAAATCGATTCAAGTGTTAACAAGTCATGGTGGAATTTATGAATATACACGTCTTTAATTTCATCCGGCGTTTGTCTGGCTTTAAACATAAAAAATGTATACATTAACGAAGTCAAGAATTTAGTATTCATATATACCTATTGAACTAATAAAATAAATGAATGACCTAAGACGAAGCAATCAAGTTCATAGACATTATTGCTTTCCTTTTCGATTTTTATCAACGGTGGGTTTTGAAAACGCTGAACGAAATGAAACATTAAACGAACTTTTTTTTAAAACATTATAGTTTCAAGGCTAGATCCTGTTGTATCCTGTGGTCCTGTTGGATCCTGGAAGTACCTACTTAGTTAATTAAAAATATAAAAAAAGCGGACGTGAACTTTATTTGAGGGTAACAACCTACTCGGGCCAAAGTAACATTGATTTTAAATTCAATGAAAGTAATGTATTACTTTAGGTGTGATACTTTTATACGTTCGCTAAATGTGAAGGAAAACACCGTGAGGAAACTTGAGTGTGACTGAATTTACATGTACTTACCTCGATTTAAAAATGGCTAATCTGCGGTGAGGACTTGTAATGAATTTGTGATAGAATGCATCAGGCCTCGATATGGGGGCATAGCAGGACCATTCTACGTAGTATAATGGCATTGGTATGTAGACACCGTAGACTTAAGGTTTCCCCACGATGTTTTCCTTCACAGTTAGCTAGTGATATTTCTACTATGCATATTGACTTTACGTAACTTAGAAAATAAAACTTGGCACATGCAGGGATTGGAACCCAAGCCCTCTCCAGTGTGAAGCCAGCGTTCTACCGATGCGCCTCCACCACTCTGCTGAGTATGCCTTTTTCTACTGAAAAAAAAATGGTTTGTTCCCTAAGACCGGCAATATAAACAAATAAACTTTCTACATACCTTCTCCTACCCTGTCAGGGCTCATTTTGTGTCAAAAATTACGCGTTTTCAACTATTTAATACAGAAAAATCCCGTTAGTGCACAGTTAATATGTTCAGCGACTTTTTTTTATTTGGCCCCAGATTTTCCCAGACGTCCCGGTTTTGACGTTTTCCAAGATGGCGGCTGCGCGCGCACGATATTTATCCAACGGGATAGGGAGGGACGTAGCGGCAAGTTTATTGATCGCTGCAACCTAGGCTAGGTCTGATTTCCAAATATTTCCTAGAATAACAGGGTGCAGCCTTCTTGAATGCCCTGTATATCTGGTGATCCCTAGGTAAAAATGGAACCCATTTAAAGGCTCTTTGGAAATACCAAAGACAAAGTAAAAAAAAAAAAATTGATTTTAGAGAACACAAAAAGTAATTAACAGTTTTCAACTTGAAGTTACACTGGTATAGACATAATTGTCGCCGTTAACATTATTTAAATACCAGACATCTTTGTCTTGTTTCAAATAGTCTTAAACGTTATAATAGGCCTTTTGCAGAAGTAAGTTTAAAATACATCGGTGGTTACTAATATAAGATGATTATATTCTTTTTTAATGCACTACTGACCCGTGCTAAGGTCAATTTTGAAAAATCTATTTAGAACCTATGTACTTAATACAGAGAGTACTGTAAAGAGGCTCGAAATTTCACCAATGCCGGTGAGTCGCCCATTAGCTCAGTTGTGAGAGCGTTGGCACGGTTAGCCGAGGTCGCGGGTTCGAATCCCGGCATGGGTGGAATTTTTAGCCTCTAAATAGCTTTTTTAATATGAGATGATTCCTATAGTAGACTCGTACATAGAGCCCCATAAAGGATGTAGATAGAAAGATAGATGGATAGAGAAAAATTTATTGTTCATAAAAATAGAAATTACACAGATATTTAACATAACCTAAGAGTATATACAGCGGCCTTAACACTTAAAGCGATCTCTTCCAGACAAGTTTTGGATGGACTGGACATTAGAGATTTATTAACCTTTGCAATTCTAAATCGTAGAAATGGCCTAATGGAATGGAATCACATAATGGAATGAAATCACTTTAAAAATAATCACTTAACGTTGCAGAAGCACTCGTGGCCTAGTCGAGCCGAGTGATTGGAGTCAATCACTTGAGTTAAGCAACAACAGGCGCGGTCAGGTGCAGGATGGGTGACCGTCCCATGACTACCGCTTGTGACATTTTTCGAGCGCTTCCGTGCTTCGCAAGGCACGTTAAACTGTTGGTGCCGGCTGTCATGTAATGACAGTTGTTAAGTCGGGTCAGAGGCCTTACGGGCGGCTTGATAACTTCTGACAGTAAGGACCGCCATTGTCTTACAATCCTCCACCAACCCGGACTTGGCCCCCGTGGTGTGGCCTAACCTCCTACAATGCAGGAAAAGACACAGGCCCCAGCAGTAGGGACATTTTTTATGGGTTGATATCGATCGAAACGATGCAGTAAAATAACTCCCTATAATAAAAATCTATACGGCCAAGGAAAAATATTTGCGAAGCTAAAGATTTATTTATAAATCGTTTTGTACGGTTGCCGTACTCAACAAAGAACGCTTATAATTTCGCATTGTCCGTCGGTCCGCGGCTTAGCACAGAGACAAGTGCTATTTAGAAAGCTAATATTAGCATATACATATTTGGAGGCTAAAAATTCCACCTATGCCGGGACCCGAACCCGCGACCTCTGGCTAACCGTGCCAGATATTACATGCATGGGTGGAATTTTTTGCCTCTATATAGGTCTTTAAAATTGTCCTTAGCACGGATTAGTGCATTAAAAATAATATTATAGATAGGTACCAGGCCACTCAGAAAGTTTTGCGAAAAAAAGTTCTTATGTATAAGACACTGGCCACTTGTAATTGTTTTGAAAACGTCGATTATTTAAAAGTAAAAAGTACTACTTATCGATTTTCAAATTTCCCTCCGCATTTTGTTGAAAGCCAATTCAAATTGTCTTGTCTCATTAAAAAATGGATCTGCATCGAGAACATTTACGTGCTACGATTTTTTATTTAATAAAAATATTTTTTTCATACTTAGTTTTTTAGTTTCTCAAAACTTTCTGAGTGTCCCACGTATATGAATACATCTTATTTATTATTATTTATTTACTTGCATAGGATTATTTACTCTCTATTGTTATTATTTGTGGTATTGCTAATTTGATAGGGCATCTCTTTCAAGCATCTCATCAGACGAATTGCCGAAGTTCACTGGACGAGTTCTCGTGTTGTGTAGGTTATTGCCTAACCACACCTTTAGCCTTACCCTTAAATGTATATTAGCTAAAAATTGGATTCTGTATATTATCTGGCTGGATTGAAATCGATGAATAGACGGAATATTCATAATGTACACGGAACACTTACATGACCTTTGTATTAATGTAAAAGATAAATAATTAGTATCTTGTTGTCTGTGTTTTTGTGCAACCATTGTTACAAGTATTATATGAATGATAAGGTTATATTATTGCATTTAGAGTGTTTTTCGTATCTGTAGTGATTTCTCGTGTCGTCACGCGCAGGCCCTGTCAGAAAACCAGTGGTCTCGTGTTCATAACCAGTGACAATATACTGAGATAGCGGCCTTTGGCATCAACCTATGTAATATTATAATAGTTATAAACTGTTTGTGTCTGCATGTTAGTCTAGTATATTGTTACAGTCTATGTTAGTTAAGTGTAAGTATTTAAATCTTCCGTTCTATGTTGCCATTCATATTGTATGGTCTATTTTTGGTGTTATGGTTTATGAATAAACATTTCTTTCTTTCTTCTTTCTTTCTATACCTACATATTAATCACGTTGACAAAATGGTAGGATTTCGAGCGTTGAGGTATTTGAATATTTCAGACACTCAGGTTTTCTCACGATGATTTCCTTCGCAGTTAGAGTGGTATTATTGCTACTATAACTTCCCAAATGTACAGAACTCAGAAAACAAAGTCATTTGTGGTGGTGGTCATTGGTACATGCCGGGATTGGAACCCACGATCTCCCTATGGAGAAACCGCATTCTACTGTTCGGTAACCACCGTTAAGTAGGTAGCTTCGTTATCGACCTTGTATGTCCCCACTGCTGGGGCACGGCACTCTTCCTGCATCGCAGGGAGGTTTGGCCATACTCCACCACGGGGGCCAAGTCCAGGTTCGTGGAGGATTGATTGTAAGACAGTGGCGGGCCTTACTGTCAGAAGTTATCAAGCCGCCCATAAGGCCTCTGACATGGCTTAACGACTGTCATTACTTGACAGCCAGCACCAACGGCTTAGCGTGCCTTGCGAAGCACGGAAGCGCTCGGAAATATGCCACTTGCGGCAGTCACGGGACGGTCACCCATCCTGCACCTGACCGCGCCTGATGTTGCTTAACTCAAGTGATTGATAGAGTAGGTAGGTACTTAATAATAAAATTTATAGGGGTCATAACATAGTAACTAACAACTGATGTAGGTACTTTCTTCCCAAAACGTACCTCAAAGAATGTTAATTACTAAAGATGAGGCGCCTAGGGCGCTAACTAGCGCCACTAATAAAAATAACTTGTTTTATGATACGTTTTTATCTAAAAGTGAACATGAGAAATCTTAACAACTGTGATAACAATTTTTAGAACCTAGTCTAGAGCCTAGGACCACCGATGTAGGCTGTAGGTATGTTCTAAAAATAGTTACCACAGATATTAAGCTCTTACATTAGAGAAAACTGTGGTTTAAGAATCGGTGTGGCGCTAGAGGAACCGTGGTTTTGACAACCGCTCCGGTGAATTTCTGATGCCGAGGATCTCCCTTGCAGTGTAGGGCGGTATTGCTGCCAGCTTTATGTGGGCCTTTGGGTCAGAGATGGGATGATGACATTCCATATTTAACTACTGACCCACAGTGAACTTCGTACCGCTTAACAGTCAATTCTTTTTTTTTCTCTCCGTAAGAACCATCCTCGTACTTCAGGGAATGTTCTAAAAAAAGAATTAGCGAAATCGGTTCGGCTGCTCTCGAGATTTGCGCTTACCAACACATTCAGCGATTCATTTTTATATTATAGATTAATGGCAATATTTTTATCAATGAAAATATTGAAAGCAATTAATTATTACGATTTCATTAGATTTGTTTTGGGTGTGTTTAGATTAAGTATTTTTTTGGATTGCTTGTGACATTTTTCTATACAATCACAGAGGAAAAAAATACAAATATTAAGATTTGACTTTAGAACTCTACGGTTTTCAAATTATGGTAAATATTTTGAAGAAAAAAAATGTTCTTACAACTCCATCGCACTTTACGCGGAATTTTATTCAAGTACTTCTTTTCGACATTCTCGACTGATAAAAGAATTATAGACAATCGCCATCGCCAAGTTCCAGGCCTAGTTCCAAGTTCCTAGCCGAAGATTCGAAGCAGTAACGTTGAATTCAAAAAGCGATGTCCGATTACCAAGCACGATTGGAAGTTGCAAAAATCGGATAGCCACCTCTCATCTACCTTTATATTTATTTGCGAAGACGCCCCCACCTGACTCTGACTGGGTATGCGTGGAAAGGTTGAATTATTGTTGACTGTACTTTATTGCCGTAACCGCGTCAAAAAAATGAAAGTAAAGTGCGTTCACAATTTCTTATTTAACATGGTAAAACTAAACATATCAGTGCTACCAATTCTCTCAAGGGTCAAGTTAATGTGAACGCACTGTATGTGGTATCTGCAGACTTGTAGCGCCATCTTTTGTAAATACGCTGCAACTTTACCAACTAGATCATGAGATCTAGCTAGAGGCATGTATCATAAGAAATAAGTATAAAAATAAGTTTTTTTAATAACCTATGTAACGAAAGTGAAAAATCTCCAGCAATCTGAAAATTTGTTGACACTGACATCACATAAAATAATCAATTCGGAATGCAGCCTTATTCAGCCTATGCTACGTCATCCGCCTAGTGTGGCCAACTAAAATAATTTCCGGTCGTCCAAGCGGATTCAGAATCAGCATGCCGGGAAAAATTAACGGCCTTCGGATATTAGCAGGCATTTTTATTTTATTTATTTGGTGTAGTATAGGACAGATCACAACCGTTACATGATATAACTATAAGTATGATATACAGGGTGTCTCATTCAAATCGGTCAGTATGGGAAAGTCTGAAACTATAAGACATACGAAGATCTGTTCTGAGGAACCATGTCATCGATTTTGATAACGAGAAAAACTGCATTCATACATTTTAAAAAACATCTGTACTCTTTTCGGGAATCGAACGCGGTTGTTTTGAAAAAAAATCTACACTATTTCTATTTAGATATCGATTGTGTAGGTCTTAAGCAGTAAATGTTTGTATGAAACATGATGTCTAAAATGAATAAAATGCATTGTTTTCACATACTTTAATTTATTTTAGAAGATGCTCGAAGTGACCACCGACTTTTTAATACAATATTCAACACGTTTAGGTAACGATCTTACGATTGCATTTTGTATGAAAACAATGCATTTTTTTTTTGCATGCATTTACTGCTTAAGACCTACACAATCGATATCTAAATAGAGATAGTGTAAGTTTTTTTTTTCAAAACAACCGGGTTCGATTCCCGAACGGAGTACAGATGTTTTTTTAAATATATGAATGCAGTTTTTCTTGTTATTAAAATCGACGACATGGTTCCTCAGAACAGATCTTCGTATGTCTTATAGTTTCAGACTTTCCCATACTGACCGATTTGAATGAGACACCCTGTATCTACTAAGTTGCATGCACACACAACATCGCCACACGTAACTTTGAGTATCTTAATAAGTACCTATAAAGTAAAGTAAAGTAAAGTAGGTATTTATACTTATTTTTGTTTAAATTTGAAAAGCAGAATTAATGCACATAAGGCAATTTTCAACTTGGCTAGACTTAAGGCGCGCACTAAAGTCTCACACGCACTGATCACTGAGATCATTTATGCTGATGACCTGTTCTTCGTAGCAGGATCCCTACGAAGGTGATCCTGCTGATCACCTTCGTAGGGATCCTGATGCTGAGATCAATAGTGGGGTAGGTGCCGCAGCTGCAGCATTCGGCAAGCTATGTTCCAAGGTCTTCTACTCTCATGACCTTAAGTTGGCCACTAAGATATCGACATAAATGACAATCGTACTCCCAAACCTCTTATACTCCTCTGAGACGTGGTGTGTATACCGCCGCCACATTCGCACTCTGGACCGCTTCCACCTTAAGTGCCTCCGTACCATCATGAAGATCAGATGGTCTGATAGACTGCAAAATACCGAAGTTCTGCGACGAGCCAAAGTTGGTGGCATTGAGGCCTATTTAATGCGTCGACAGCTTCGGTGGTGCGGTCACGTATTTCGTATGGCGGAGGAAAGAGTGGCGAAGCGCATCTTCTATTCTGAACTAGAGAAGGGCAAGCGGAATCATGGCGGTCCCCTCCTTCGGTACAAGGATGTCCAAAAGCGACGCATGAAGAGGTTCAACATAGAGCCCTCGCGCTAGAAATGTTTGGCAGCACAGCGGCCAGAATGGCGCAGGATGGTGAACAGCCAAGTATGTGAGTTCGAGGTTCAGCTTAAAGCTGACCTTGATACCAAACGCGACCAGTTAAGGGCTCGCCCACCTGCTGCCATAATATTTAACTATGAGAACGGCATTCTCACGGGCCCTCAGTGTGCACGGAGTATCGCCGCGAAGATAGGCTACATAAGCCATCTTCGAGAGCACTAGCGCCATATCTCCGATTAGGTGTCCAAGTGGCCGAAACCGATCGGAGCAATCATCGTCGTCCAAAAATTGTTAAAATTAAAGAGTAAGAAGTTACTCAGACTTTTTGTCTGTGTTAGTTAATTTCTTGCACTTACAAGCATTATAAAAATTAAAAATACAGTCATTTTATTAAAAAATGTATGAAATGATCTTAATTTTCGATAAAACCACTAAAATTTTGCTTTCGGTTTCTTGAATTTTTGGACAAACTGTAACAGATTAGAAAATTAGAAAAATTACAGATTTTCACAACCACTTGCGGGGTATCAAAGTTATTGGTTAGCAACACTGCATCCGTCCAAACGACCTTTTTTTTTTCAAGAATAGCGGCCATTTTCTATTTTCATCATCTTAAAACGTTGTGCTTTTCTGGTGGAGAATCATTGGAAATAATCAAAGCGTTGGATTTCAGGAGCGGTCAATTTAATTCACAATACAATTTTTTGTTGTTCTGGGGTATGGTGGGAAGAGTTTAAAACTTCGAAAATGACCGAAGAAACAAATACAGTGAGATTGACTTACAAAAATTACGAGTTCGAAGTGACTGTAGATTTGGAAACCTACGATAGAATTAACAATGGTAAGCAAGGCCTGGTTTAGTAATTTAAAAGCATGGCGATTGGCGATGCACATACATAAATAGTCGCGATAAAGCTTGTATAAGTTTAACTAGATAACTATGAAAAAAATTTTAGATCCAATTACTTTCGAAGTTTTTTTGCAACAAGTGATGATGTGATCTTTAGTTGTAGAAATGCGAACCAGTTAATTAGGATTGTAAAAGTAATATTTAAAAATTTCAGATGAAGCCTTCAAAGAAGAATTTGCACGGCAAACCTACGACTCCCTCGAAAGTGATGGCCACTTTTTAGGCGATACTGACGACAGGGTCGACACAAAACCACCAATGAACACATTCAAGTGGACGAAACCAGCCATAGACCAATTGATTAACATTCGCTTTAGTAGAAACGATGATTTCAGCCACCCGAAGAAAAGAAAATCTGAACTCTGGTATTCAATAGCCAGAACCCTCAGCCAAAATTTCCCTGGTCTAACAGGCGAAATGTGTGATGCCAAATACAGAAACCTCTTGCACACATACAAGATGAACAAGCAGAAACAGACTAAATATGGCTTGGACACTTTGAAATGGGAGTATTTTGAGATATTCGACAATATGGTAGGGTCAAAAATTTCATCACAGCGTGAAACTACCTTCTTTGATAGTCTATTTGATGAAGATGAACCCTACAGCAAAGAAGACTTGTTATTACTTGATATGTCGGGACCGGAGAGCCCAGACTTGACTGCTAGTCCATCAAGAAGAATAAGTAATAAGGAAATGAGAATTAGCCAATATTTAAGGCTGAAAGCTGAAAATGATGTTCGTAACATGAAAATGAAGGCAAGGATTTGGAAAGAAAAAAAACAACTCAAGGAAAGGGAAATTGCGGCCATCATACAACTGGCTAAAGCGTTGAAAAATAAGAAAAACTGAAGACTCGTCCCTAGTTTCATTTTCACATGAGATGTTACTCTAGGCCTCATTTCATAGAACTACAATTCATAATTTATTATGAGATTTTGACCCGAAATTTATAGCAATCTTCCTGCTTGTTAATCTGGATTAATCAACTATGGTATGTACCAGGAATTGTGTAGTAAACCATGAATTGTAGTTGTATTAGGCCCCTGGTAGATCTAATTCTAGGCTTCAATGTAAAAAATTCTTGCTAAATGTGGTCAACAGTAAAATAATTACAAAATGTTCCCTATGCTCTACCAATTGTACGAAACAGCTAACATTTTACAATTTCAGAGTTGTAATAAAAGTTCTTTGTATTCATGAGTAGAATTATCCACTTAAGTTCTACTGTACCTCTGTAACACTTTAAATTGGGCTGATTTAGTAGTGTCAAGTTAGCCTTCATTGCCTTTCGACAGAATTGGCACGACGGAAGATTTTTAAATCCTCTTCTGTAACATTTATTAATAACAAAAAAAAAAACTGTATTTCAGTGACAAACTAAAGTCTAATGGAAGATTCAAGCCATTTTTCTAAATTTATTTTAAATCTGGGAAAAAAGTTCAGTGTCGTGGCGTCGAATCTGACGTCACGCCTAGGTTTGTAGAGAAACCTCGTAATCACTAGCAGTCACAACAAAGCACGGGTGAAGTTTACCATGTTAACCTAAGCTTGACGTCACATGGTGTGGTTGGTGTTTCAATCAAAATGGCTGAAAGCAGTACCTTTGTACATATTGAAAATGTAGGTAATCTCTTTTTTATAAAACTAAATCAGCGTTTTAAAATCCTTCTAAGATGTGCTTTCCTCTAATATCGTTAATTTTTTGATTATTTGACACTGTCGTCATGCCTATCCATATGTTAAATGTTGTAGTCTTTTTTGACAAAATCCTCCAACATTGCATTGATAACTGAAAGAACCTATGAAATGGATAGAATGCATACTTACGGTAAAGTTTAACATGCTGACAGCAAATTAAACTTTATCACTTTTTTATATACCTGATATTTTGATTGTCTTGTTGGTATTCTAATGTCACTAATGGTAAAGGCCCAGTTTGTGAAATTAAAATCATTTTAAAAGATCAAAATTTATTTATAACCTTATGAAAATAATGCCATATACGGCAGTTTGACAGCTATGCAGGACTGGGTAAAATCTGATTTAAGTTAGGAAGGCAGCCCTATGGAATTTGCTGTTTTCTCAACAAAGATCACCAAAGTGTAAACTAATTAGCTATTTTTAGAATTAACAGTTTATTTTCCAGTCAGTCTTATGTTAGCATGTCAGATTTTATCATTCCATTGCCACCACTATTGTTTTTTGTATGTGTATTTGTTCTTGGAATACTTGGAGCAGCAATGAAATTAAATTGACACTTTCATGCAATTGTTCACAATGTTGCACACTAGCACAGCCTAAATTAACTTAATACCTTAGTATATATACATGAATGGTTAGATTCAGTTTCATATAATAATCTCTGAATCGAGATCTGATACTGCAAGATTAGTTGCTTGCTCCATTACTTTAATTCGCAGTGCACGTGCGGATGCCGTTTCATTTATGAAATACTCAACTGGTTCTAATTCGCACAAATTCTGGTATGGCAACTCAATTTCATTACATTCCACTCCATCTCTTATAGACAAGTTGTGCAAAATACATGCTGCTGTCACAATATGTTTACAATTATCTACTTTTACAATATTTAAGTATTGCATACGACAAAACAATTTTTTCAGCCTGCCAAAAGCTTGGTTTATAGTACAGTTCAGGGTATGTAAATTAATATTGAAGTTTTTCTCTTCAGTACTTAAATCACAGTTGTTTACTCTGAATGGTGCTATCAGAAATTCATCCAAAGGATATGATTCATTGCCAATAAGATAAGAACCTTCTGGTATAAAACTCTGGTCCTTTTTTAACCTCATATACACAGCAGAATTCAGCCACACCTGAGTGTAGTTCACAGAGCCGGGCCATCCCACATTAATGTTCATGAATGTGTGATTTGAACTGCAGATAGCTTGTAGAATCATTGAGTTATTCCCTTTTCTATCATAGTATGTTAAATCAGTCTGCGAGGAAGGTATAAGGATATGCGTCGCGCCAACACAACCAAATACATTCAGGATTCCTCTGTTGTTTGGGGTATTGTTGAAGTCCTCAACAACTTTTAAGGCATCTTCACCTGATGGCCAACGTATGTATCTGTTTGAAATATTGAATAGCTTCAAGCATGTACTGTGAAATATTTTCACACATTGCCCGATGGACATATTGAATCGTTCTGAAACTATTCTGTAGGGTTCTTGGTTTACCAATATCCATAAAGTAATAAGAAGACTTTCTTTCATTGGTATAGGTGGTCGTCCAGCTGATACAACATGGCTTGAGATGCTCCGCAACAGCTCCTGGAAACAATGAAAAAAGCAATTTATAACTTTCACTTGTGCTATATCTAATAGAATGTCCCAGCAGTCTATTCAAAGTCTTCTTTATCTCTATCTAAATGGATAAATATCCATTCAACTGTCTAGTGTGACTGAAGATGTTACAGACATCGTATAAAACATGGATAAAAGGTATTTTGTGCTTAAATTATTAGAGCTATTCTCCAACTCCAGACACATTCTGGTGTTCAAAGAGTTGAGGTAGGATCAGTTATAAGACAAGATCATTTATTTAGGTGGAATGTTTATAGGTAAAATGAAATGAAAATATATTATAGTAAAATGTCTTATTATACCTCAGGGTGGTAAGACCGCTTCATAATAGAGTTGAGTGTGTTAACCGAGATAACATGAACCAAAACTGATGATGACATGGAAGCTGATGATGTTTAAAGATTAAAAAAATCTTTTGATTCGCAAGGAAATCAAAATAGAAACTACCTATATTTGCACAATGAAAACTGATCGATTTGTGTAATGGTTCATTAAAAATCAAGAAGCCCTATTTAAGGTTATTTATTATAACGTTATCTCACCTCGAAGGAAGAACGGTTGATGCTAAAATGAAGCTTAAAATCTTGTGCCGTGATGAACGACGAGTCAATGATATCGCGGAAGCGATCGTTCCTGATGTCGTGCTTGGATCGTTTCACTGGTGGCTCCTCTACATGTTTATTACCTTCTAAACAACTGAGAATGGTCAGTATATCTTCGTCGTCAGATTCGCTGGACTCGCTAGAACTCTCTAGTATTGACTTCACTATTTGTATCATTCTCTTAACTCTTGTTAGTTATTGCAATCAGTCAGTCCGTATTCATGTATTCTTCCATTGTGAACGTAAATCAAAGAATATCAAAAGCACATCACAAATTAGACAGGTAAAGCACAAAGCACATCACCAGAAGACCACAGAGTACATTATATAGCTGGCTGAGAATCGTAGACCAGTGTTGCCAACTCGGATTTTGAAAATGACGTAGGCCAGATTAGAAAATTACGTAGATTTAGTAAAAATGGCATAGGAAAAGTTCGTAGATCTACGTTCTTTTTTTATGACCTTTGTTGCTTTTTTTAACCCAAGCTGAATACTTCTTGTCTTTTTCCCATAAATTTGAGTATTTTTGTTCATAATGTAGCTTTCTTTTTTTAAGTGGGAGTAACAATTCGGTTTTCCTCACTGTCACTGCTTATTTCCATATTGAATTCAATTGAGCAATGGAAGCTGAAAATTAACACAAACGAACGACGAAACGAAACTCGAAAGGATTTGAAAAGAATACTCAGACTCAGTTGACGTTTCACTTTTTCTTTAAGGCGCGCGGCGAGCGAGCAAGAGACGTTTCGTTTTAGGTAAGCAGATAGTCGCCATGACGTGAGTTTTTATCTCAGGTTTATATGAATGACGTGACTGTTGTTGTGGCGAGGCGAGTGTGCGATGAACGGAATGTTTGAACTTTTTTTGTGCGACAGTAATACATATTTTTCCTATTGAGCCTAATGGATTTGAATTGTATAATTTGATTAAAAATACGTAGATTCCGTGACTGAAGTTCGTAGGTTTTCTGGAACGGCCTAAAACGTAGATCTACGTAAAAAGACGTAGAGTTGGCAACGCTGTCGTAGACAGTCCCCCCTCAGAAAGGACTAAAGCTCAGAATAAGGATTCTAAGACTCCCCAGTATGTGCTAGCGCCATCTTGTGAGTTATGATAGAACTTTTCTCTAATACAATATACCTATAGCTATAAAAGTAATTCGTGTTTAACTAGCAGTAGGTACCCTAATACTTTTATTCCAAGGTTTTCTGAAATTAATAAATTTGTAATCGTCATAGTCCGGGGGCAAAGCTGAGGTCGTGAGAATAAATCAGGGGAGGGACACTCTGAACTAAATGACTTTTCAAGAATATAGTGGCGCCATCTCCTAGTCTTCCCTGAAACCCACGAGTTACACAAGATGTCGCTTAGAATATTTTTTGTGATAGAAAGTTTCTTTTTTTTTTTAATGCACTAACCCGTGCTAAAGTTAAAAATTCGTCTGAGTGTCCTTTTTTGTTAGAACTGTGGAAACCTCCAGAAAGTGCGTTTATAGTTGGTGCAGACATATTAACCGGATTTTGGATGGAAAACCGACATACCTACAATGAAAATGAAGGTGACGAGTGTAACTGCGTAAGGAAGCAGCTCAAAAGTATTATAAGCTAAAAATAAATGTTATATATCAACTATTTTATAATAAAATAAAAGTTTTGACCAAAGTGGTCATGGTGTAGCAAAGCATGACCATGACCCTGACCCTGAAACCAAAGTTTTATCTGTAAACCAAACTCATTTTATTTTGTACAATATCCAATAATTTGCATTATTACTGTAAAAGGATTGTTATAGTTACTCTGAATTTGTATTGTTTTATTTTCTTTTTGTATGTGAAGTTATTACATAAGTTTTTTTATGTAGGTACGAAGGTACCTAATAAAAGATGTTAAACATACTCAGCAAATTTATTTCAGAGTAATACGCAACGCATAGCTATGTATACGTATCTAAAACAATACGCATAGCTATGTACACCTATATATAGCTAAAGAATGTTTCGAGATTCGGGGACGATTTCCAGATGGCGCTTTTACCAAGTTCGATCGTGTTGGCAGAAAAAGGCCGCGAGAGGACTCTCTATTTCCCAGACTTATTATACTCTATGGAATAAATGCAGAATCGTCGAAGTCCGGGGGCAAAGCTGAGGTAAATCAGAGTGCTTAGTGCGAGTTTTTTAACTACTCGATCGCGTTAACGTAAACTCATATTTCTATGGCATCGAAGAAGCGCCACCTAGCGACAAGTATGGAAATTAAAATTTCTGAGTGCGAGTTGTAATGGTTTACGTTGAGAAGTCAACACGTTTACCAGCCAAAACACGAATAAACGCGAGTGCGAGTTGTACTGTGACAGCGTTTTGCCCGTTCGAACGGTTAACTTACTCATACTCACTACTCGATTAACGCGGTAGTAAAGTTACTCGATTGGATCTGTCAAACTCGCACTAAGCACTCCGGTAGATGTTTCAAAACCCACGAAAACATCGAAATTCGAAAAGTACGTTCACGTTTGTGGAATGAATGAGCGACACTGTCTGTCAACAACAACATGACGCCGACGTTCCGTTTCTGATTTCCTTCATTATATAGTAAATGCGATATTATTTTTAATAGGTACAGAATTTTAGAGATTTTTCATAAAATATATTCCATAAAAGATTGTCTAGAAGAGATCACTTTTAGTGATTAACGTCTGTACTCTTAGTTTAAGAAATATCTGTATAATTTTCCTTTTTTATGTACACTTACATAAGTGTTCTCAATCTACTCGTATCTATATTTTTTAGCATTTACAGTGTAGTAAGTAGTTATTTATTTTGATAAAAAAGTTACAAAATATTTGGTTTCTATTTAATCAAGATGCGTACAAATGGATTGTAACATCCTTTCTTTTCTTCAGTGTTGCCATTACACAAAAACTCAGTGATTCCACTTTTTAAATTTCTTTATATATCTTACGCCACCTAGTGAGATATGACAGAACTAATATTGTATGTGAGATTTCTATAGAAACGTGATTAAATGAAGTGAAAAGCCCACAAAGAGTATAATAACCACCCAGAAGAGAAGACAAACAAATCAAAGTAGTATATAACATTTACTCTGTGAATCAAAGCCACCACAGAGTATAATAATACGACTACTACTCATTATTCTGTGACTGACTACTACCCTCACAATAAGTCCTTGTTCTGAGCTAGGTACTACCCACACTTGGCTAGGCGTGTGTCGTGACTCGTGAAGCAAGTCCTCAAACACTCAGGTTTCATACTATTTTTATTTTTAATGCACTAACTCGTGCTAAGGACAATTTTAACAACCTATTTAGAGGCTAAAAATTCCACCCATGCCGGGATTCTCTAAATTAGCCTCTAAATAGAGTAGTCGCAAAAGTAGTCTGCAAAGTAGGTAGTCGGGGCTGTAAGTGATGCAATTTACTTAAGCTAGATGTCGCTGCCTGTACGTAATACAGAGAATAGTGTAAAGAGGTTCGAAATTTCACTGATGCCGGTGAGTCGCCCATTAGGTTAATCGGAAGAGCGCTGGCACGGATACCCAGAGGTCGCGGGTTCGAATCCCGGCATGGGTGGAATTTTTAGCCTCTAAATAGGTTTTTAACACTCAGGTTTCCTCACGATGCTTTCTCTCAGTGATAAATTGAAAATAGCACTTTGAATTCATTAATTATTTAGTAAACAGTGTCATTGGTAGATAGGTACGTGGCGGAATTCGAACCCACTGCCCTACGCTTGTGAGCTAGGTACGGGTTCCATTCTACTTTTAGTGGTTTTTGCGCTAGCGGTCTAAACGATCAACACCTCTGCAGTCAATCGGGTTTACCCACGATGTTTTTCTTCAAAGTCATTGTCACACTGCGTGATTCTACACAGAACGCGCTATCAGCAGCTGCAGTAAAATAAATAAAAGTTATCTCACCGAAATTTGCTTGCCAAACACAGGAAAATGTTACGAAAAGTCTCTTTATTACTTAATTCATATCTGATAAGCAGTTAGGTTAATTGTTAGTTACTGGTTTCTTAATTGAGAATTTCACTAAGTAGGTAAATAGGTTTAAAAACCTATTTAAAGGCTAAAAATTTCACCCATGCCGGGATTCGAACCCGCAACCTCTGGCTATCCGTGCCAGAGGTTGCGGGTTCGAATCCCGGCATGGGTGAAAATTTTTAGCCTCTAAATAGGTTTTTAAATTTGTTCCTTAGCACGGGTTAGTGCATTAAAAATAAAAATAGTATAGGTAAATAGGTTTAAAAACCTATTTAGAGGCTAAATAGGTACTCACGTTTTTTCGCGCTCGCTTCAATGCTGAAAAATTCGAAGAGACAGCACTAAAGTTAATTACTTAACGAAATTCTCAATTCAGAAAGGCCAGGCCCTTAGGTTTATAGTTGGGCCATTGACGTGGCAAGCGCTGAGGTATAGGTATGTTAACACTTCAGACACTCAAGTTCCTCACAATGTTTTTTTCACAGTTAGCGAGTGGTATTGCTAAACTTCTCAAAATGTAGATAAGTACATAATTTAGAAAATACCTATTATACTACACTTAGAAAACAAAGTAATCAGTAGGTACATGCCGGGATTCGAACTCACGACCTTTCGGTTGAGAAACCGATGTTCTACCGCTCCGCTACCACCGCTCTAAGCAGGTAGATTTGGAATAGTAGATTGTTAACCGATGGTAGAAAGAATCAATTCCCGAGGTATTTAGGCTATAGTCCGAGTAGGAATTGATTCTTTTACCCGTGTTAATCACTCTACTTCCACTCTTCATTCCGAATATGAAGAAAATAAAAACTCATTTTTAATATTCAAATTTTAGCAATAAAAGATTATTTTTTTACATATTTTTTTGAATTCCGTCACAGTTACTATAACAGATTAGTATCCCGCCAATTAATGTCGACATTTTAAATTTTAAATATAGAACTCACCGCGGCTTATTCCGCTCAAAGAAGTTTGCGCTAAGTTCACACTGGCTGTTAAAGTCACAGAAACTCACATGGCCGCGTGGCCGCAGCAATTTTTTACCTAAATACCTCGGGAATTGATTTTTTCGACCCTCGGTTAACAATCTACTACCTAATTGTGTTTCATTTTATTCTATGGAAATGAAAGTCGACAGGGTGATATTTAAAATAACAAATTCAGGAGAATAGGTATTTTTCTTGAATTAAAATATTGAATGTTGAATTGGAATCATCAGACCCAGGAAGATATTGCTTTTACGATTTCTATCAACTATCTATTTACATCTAGTGATAAGCTGGATAATATAGAATTTATATTCTTGGCGATTTTTTGGAAAATAAAACTCCATAGGTCATACTTACTAAGGACATAATTTAATAGATTTTTTAACTAGAGCGTGCAGTCTGAACAAAAGTATTTATAATTTATCTGTTTCATTGTTTAGCTGAGGCAATATACAAAAACTTCTTATTGAATGTTAAAAAGTCAAGCTAGCGAATCTTTAGTGGGTGGCACAAAGAATCTTCACCCAAAATCTTTCACTCCGCGCCAAAATTCTGTATCATCATCCCATTATTTGTAATTCATAGCTTCAGATGAGTTACTCGAGAAGAAAATTGGTGACTCTGGATAGGGCGGCACTGGCGTTTGAGGCACATAATTCGATGACTTATCGACGTTTTTCAGCACTCTCTGGAGAAGAGTCTGTTGTTCTAGCAACAGCGTATTCAGGTGTCTCATTTCTTGGTCTATCTTCTTCAAATTAAACGTTGTTTGGTCGACCTTCTCTTGCATCCCTCTGATTTCTATGTTAAAGTTCCTGTCCTCCGTAGGCGTATCGTTTTTGATCTTGGAATACTTGTTCTTGTGAAGGATTTCCCTAACAGACCTACCGGACTTTACTTTGTTTATTTGGGCGAGTTCGTATGCAGCCATCATGATGTCAGTGGGGAGTCTGTTTTCCCTTGGATTTAGTGGTTTCACGCTAAGTATGACTTTACCTGCTTCTGGCGATACCAAAGCCGTCCTATAGACGAATTTGTGTAGACATTTGGGTAGCCACGTACTGAACATTCCCATTTCCACAAACAGAATGAGCTTCGTTTGACGAACCAACTTTGACAATCCAGCCGTCTTCCTCAAGCCCTGAATATCGTGAACGGCTATACCAACCAGTAGATTCATCAAGATAATGGTGACAAACATGAGAAAAAGAATAAATATGAACTGTGCTGATAATTCAAACATCAACGGCGGATCTCTTCCCACTGGGTCGTTTATCAGAATATTCAGGTTCAACTCTCCCACCATCATGGAAAGAGTAGTGATGAAGCCCATGAGAGGGTTAGAAAACATTTCCTCGTTAGGGAAGACCACGCAGAAGCAAATTGTGAAGCCGAGTAGAAGGCAAATATACGCTAAGATGAGCTTTAAGAATTCTGAGAGCACTTTCTGATACATAGCTACGTAGTCGCCAAACATTGGCAGCTGGCCCATCATCAACATCAGGTTTGTCCAAGCCCCTAGCACCGCGTAGCCTCCCACGTGATTTTGCCACCCATACTCATTCTTAATACTGTACAGAGAAAATACCGAAAGCAACACAAACCATTCTAATAAGTTCTCAACTGTCGTGAAATATTGCCTTATGGTTGAGTACCCAGTTATGCCAGTTAGTTTTCTGGCAATTTCCAATACAGTGATGGCTATCAGTATCCAGCGTTCCCATTCTATAGGGTTGTCCTCCAAAAGATTACCCAAAAGTGACTCGTCCTGACATAATTCGTTTAATATGCCGTATTTTTTGGAGAACGGGCCGTCGCAAGCCCTTGCAACTGTCGATAAGACGTAAGTTGATAGAAAGGTAACAAATAGAAAAAAAAAGATTAGTCTCCCTAAGTAAAACTTCCGTATTTTCCTCCACTTCATGAATAGAAACGCCGAGCATAGCGGATGTAACAGTATGTCCTTTTGGCCTTCATCGACTAAACTGTTTAAGTACGTTATCTCTCGAGGATATGAAAACTTTAATAGTCGTCCAAAATCGAATTCTATCTGGACTTCCTCATTACCTTCTGCCGGCCTACTTATTGATATACCACAATCTAAGTTATATCTCAAAATGGCTAATGATTTCGGAGTCTTTCTGGCTATAACACTAAGAGCTGTCTGTCCTCTTTTGGATTTTGAGGTCACGTCAGCACCAAGAAAGATCATTGTCTCAACACAATGAGTTAATCCATCCATGGCAGCTAGGTGTATAGGTGAATATCCAAACACGTCTTTTTTATTTATTTGCGCTCCCCAGCTTACTAGCATGTCTATGATGTCACAAGCCCTTTCCGAGCCACATACAGCAGCATGTAAAGGTGTTCTTTTGTCGAAGTCTTCAGCGTTAGGGTCTGCATTGCCATCTCTGAGCAACACTTCTACGCATTCTATGCTGGGAACCCTTGCGCTTAAATGCAGGGCTGTAAAACCCCTGAAATTCTGTATGTTTGCTTTTGCTCCTTCATTTAGTAATAACTCTACACATTCAGCATACCCTCTAGCTGCTGCTAGATGTAACGCATTGCATTCTTTCTCCCTTTGTTTCGTCATTCCATTGACGCTGATCTTGGTCTCCTTTAGTAGGAAGGAAAGGCATCTCAACGCACCTAACTCTGCGGCCAAATGTAAGGCGTTTAATCCCCCTGAAGTGACGTAAGAAGGGTCGACTCCTCTCTCGATAAATAGTTCCATACATTCCACAGCATCAGCTCTGACAGCACAATGTACTAAGTTATCCTCACATCCAGCTCTTTGCACTACTGCATGTAGCGATGCTCCGTGAGCGATCAGCAACTCCGCGACTTCAAGTGAGTTTCCAAAAGCAGAACAATGCAATGGGGCGAAGTATTTAGGTGCAAAGTCCACATCCGCTCCTCGGGAAAGTAAATAGACTGCAGCTCTCGTTGCACCGCTAAAAGCGGCTAAATGTAGTGCTGTCAGTCCAGCTGGTTCGCAATAATTAATGTCAACACCCGAGTCCAAAATAGTTGGAATTAATTCGTCTCGCGTTAAAAATGCAACCCAAAGCAATGTTAAATTGACAACCGCTTCAGGCGCCGAGTTAATATGTTCCGCGATATTATCATTGGTTATTAATCCACACTCCAAGTCGTCGAAGAATCTTCCTGCTCCTAAGGTTAAAGCTCGTTCACACAGACCTCTTCTTATCATATCTTCGGTCAATCTCGCCTCCGGATCTGGTGCGAGGACATTGAAGTTCTGGTACAAATTCGGCGCATCATCAGCCGGGGGCGACGGTCCCACAAAAAGATACTCCTTAGTCTTCGGACCTCCTGGATCCCTGGCGGATTCGAGCAGGTCAATGTTCTGTACGCGAAAATTGTTCAAAGGAAATTCTTCATGTTCCCGCGTCGAATTGGACCTGAAGCTGCCGGTGAACCGGGAGCGAGTTGGCGACTGAGTCGCAGCAGGCGATGCCCACCCCATTTCTCTATAGCCGAAGTTGTCCATATAAGAATTCAATACGGTTTCCTCTACAGGAGATACTTCATGAAAGTAGCACTTTTCCCACAGGCGTAGTCGTGGAATCTGTTATCCAAAAACAGCTCGCAATAGTTTTTCATGTGGTCTGTTGCACATCAAGGAGTATTACGACGCTATGGAGCCGATACCTCACACTCGACTATTTAAAGTTCAGCACATGTTTGATCGAACATGGTCCAATAAAAATCACAATTGGTCACAAATGGTCGCGCGAAGTGACCCCACAGAAGCCACCGTTATGCCAGCATGGCTCGAGTAATACTGAAAGGAGTGATAGCTCTTATCTCGTTTGTTCTGCCTGATGTTTGAGCTGAGCTCAAGACACTTGTCTGTCTTCTTAGTGATTTATGATGATATTTTTTGTTGTTTGTGAGTACGCGTAATAGTTTGTACTTAGCATCTCTTTGTTAAATGTTTATAAAATGCGAATTACTTTTGTGTTATTCATTTCTTTTATTTTTAGGTACTTCATTTATGTTAGGACACAAACAGATTTAAACAATACCTACATGACTAAGTTCGTTTTATAAACCTGCACCATAGTTTTTAAAGTCCTTGTTTGCAAAATGTGTAAAATTCTTTTCTTGTCTGAATAGAGATCTATGCGGACAAGAAAATAATTTTACACATTTTTTCACTCCAAATTTACGGAGTAAATCTGGAGGGCTGGTAAGGGACGTCTGAGGCGGACATACATCGACCAAATAGGGGATGTATTAGTAAAGGGAAAGATAAGAAGTACCCGGAACCGGCGTGCGTGCATGCAACGACTTATGAACGTTCATGAAGCGAAGGTGATCTGTCACGATCGTGGCAAGTGGCAGTCCCTGGTCTCTGCCTACCCCTCTGGGATACAGGCGTGAGGTTATGTACGTAAATCTGGAGATCAAGCGATTGTGTGTTTTATTTTGTAACAAGATAAAATTCTTCCCAATCTCTGAGACACTGGAACCACATCGCTGATTATCATATCTGCAGTAATAAAACTGTCTCACAGTTGCATACTGATACTTTCAACGAACGATCTAACGATCTCTAGAGAGGTCGTTTTTAGGGTTCTCTACCCAAAGGCTAAAAACGGAACCCTTTTACTAAGCCATGCCAGAGGCCTTATTGGCGGCTTGATAACTTCTTATAGTAATTCTCCACCAACCCAGACTTGGCCCCCGTGGTAGAGTATGGCCTAACCATCCTGCGATGCAGGAAGAGACCAGCAGTGGGGACATACAAGGTATGATATCGAAACATAGCGAGATACATTAACTACCGCCGCTAGCGCCCTCTTAGTGAAATAAATTAATTAGTTAAATGGTGCTGCTGGGTGATGATTCAGACAGTGATACGTCGGCTGCAGATGACAGACCGTTGACCTCGTTACAGAGGCGTTTTGTTTGTGCACGAGTCCTCACGATAATATTTAAACATCCCATGACTAGTCACGTTATTGTTGTCTACATGTAGGATTTACATAAATAACCGGGGTGTTTTAGAATGATCCCGTGAAACTTAATCTTCTAAAGTCTGAACATGAAAATAACAATGGTTCTTCTTCTTCTTCAGTCTATATTAGTCCACTGATGGACATAGCCCTCCCCTAATAAGCGCCATAGCGCAAGGTTGTGCCATCATGGGGGGGTAATGCCCATAACCCCCACGCTGGACTTGCGGGTTGGGGATCGCAGTTTGGTGGAAGTGTACTGCAGGAGGCGACAATGGTTATCTTTTGTTATTTTGAAGGTTAGGACATAGATAGTAATCTATGCAGTATAACTAGCGCCACCGATGGAAGCTAACATATCTTTTTCTACAGTTCGTTTTTGTAAAAAGTGTCAGACCGATCTCTCAATCATGATAATAGTGATTTTCAGGATCCACGGCCGAGGACTTAACATCACGGACTAGGTAGCATTTACCTATGCCAAAACAGCTTTTTTTAATTACGAACACGAATTGACGTGTTTCAGAAATTTCACATTTCAGACATAATCAGTTGCACTTTGCAGTACAGAAACACATTCCTTCATACCACTGAGCTGCAATGACCAACAATGTATAGAGATATGATGTAAATTGTCGGTTGCCTAAGTACTTAGGCTATCTAGTTGCCTTCCGAACGGCACCAATAACAATATTTTCGCTAACTTAATTTGCACTAAATAGGCTCCATTTGCTGATGGCACGGATTTCGATTATCAACTTTGAATAAACACCACAATTTATTTGCCAATGTTCGACTAGTCCTAAATCGACATTTTCCCGGTTGGACACACATTATAATACCTAAAACACAAAAAACTGAGAAAATTCTGTTAAATGCTACAAATAAAAAAACCATATAAGTATTGCTTCCTACAAAATTCACACTCAAAAACTCATGTTTACAAAGTCTTTACAAATGAAATGATTGGTACATTCTGTGCTCCATGCTTGACGTGAACGTTGATTGGGCGATAGTAAGTGATAGCGTAACTGATGCTCGGTTTCATGCATCATACAAAAACATAAAAAATAAGACGAAATTGATGTATAACCCATCGAAATATCTAAGTACCGCGCCAGGTGGCTGTCGGATGGTCGTAGGTGCTTAAATATTTTTCCGGGTAGTCCTGAAATCGCTTTGGTAACACTATTAACATGCCCGGCCAGCCATCCCAGAATTGAAATTGAGGTAGTTTTTTTAGCGCTTGTTAGACAACTATGTTTTTAATACTCACTGGTTTAGTTTAATCATTATTGGGTATACTACGCAAAAACAGGGGCGTAAGTCTAGCTGGTTAAGTCTAGTCTAGTCTTTATAGAACACTCTTGGGATGTCAATTTGTTTCTTTTTGACTCCTTTCCCCCATGTAAAACTAATATTCCGTAGGCCTACATGTGAGGAAAATTAGTAAAACCCCTAAAGTAAGATCCCTCATGCGTGACACAAATTTATTATGTATTAAATTAACGAGGCTGAAATTTATAAGTACATAAATAATCACTTTCAACCGCAGATCATATGATCTGAGCTTTCAACATAATCAGCCGGTGTCAGTCCACTGCTTGACTTAAGCCTCTCCCATGCATGACACACCACTGTGTCACCACCACCACATCTTCGGCTCTTCTGTCCCAGTCTAATCCATAATAGCATTAAAAAGTTAAAATTACTTTTTTAAAACCTATTTAGAGGCTAAAAATTCTACCCATGCCGGGATTCGAACCCGTGACTTCTGGCTATCCGTGCCAGCACTCTTTCCAACTGAGCTAATGGGCGACTTACCGGCATCAGTGAAATTTCGAACCTCTTTACAATATTCTCTGTATTACGTACACGAACACACCACCACCGACACCAATACTTGTATGAGAAAACACGCGACGCGTTTCGCCTCTAACGCGAGGCATCCTCAGGCTCCCAAATGCACTTGCGTGGTGGTGTGTTCGTGTCTTGCTTCTGCTTGAAAAAGTGGGAGGGAGGGCGGTGCATTAACTAACCGCATGGTGCTTGTGGGATTTTTGGCGGAATTTAGCAAAGTAATTTTAACTTTTTAATGCTAATAAATTTTTTATATTAAATATAATGAAATTCGACAAACTATGAACCGATGCATGAGAGTGAAAAATATGTCCAATGCAAGTGCGAGAAACTGCGACTAAGCCGATGCACTGAGGCTGCGCAATGTTATGGTAGCGGATATTACTGCGCATTCGCAACTAAGTACGGGTTCTTTTGATGGTATAGCGGTAAGTAGTTTGCTTGCTGGCATCGAGGTTGTCGGTTCCGTTCTGTCGCTAGCGCGTTATTGAGAAATTAAATTTTCTTTATTTTACCCAGAAAACAGACATTGGTGCCCAGTACATTTTCAAAATACTATTAATGATGTAAAATCTAGACTAATGTCCAAAACATTGGTACACACAGCATGATTATGATTCCATGAAACTTAATTTACTAGCTACTTACAGTGAAGCGGTGTTAACACCGATGAATGAGGACTATCAAATAAAGGGCTAAAAAATAATAATTATCATTTGTTTAGATTAGATTAGAACTCTTTATTGTACACACCAGAAAACAAAATACATAAAAAGGCTTACACATCTAAGCTATTGCCGTATACAATTGGCGGTCTTATCGCTAAAAGAGATCTCTTCCAGACAACCTTGCTTAATGTACTTTTTATTTCTGAAGCTTTTTTTTTTCGTTTTGTACCCAATTACATTTTATCAGGCATCTAATTTGCTTGTTTTATCACGTTATATTGTACTCGTATTATACTCGTACATCAGTAACAATGTATTGAATGATATAGCTACGAAAATGTATATTTCGCTCTCGCTTTCATGGTGCTGTTGTTTACAAAGCATCAAGTAATTGATAAAGGATATTGCTTACCTCATCATACAATACAAACGCTGAAAGAACCTCAATGTTTTTCTTAGCAACATCATTCAATTCAGCAGTTAATATTATTCTCAAGCGTTTCATAAATATGTTGAGAGTTTTAACAAGTTTTTCGCGAGTTGGATCACCAATCCAATTTTCTAAGCCAATTTTTAAATCACTAAACGTTAATTCAATGCTTTGATCTTTGAAAGAATCGTCTATAATGTCCATTATGATCCTTAGAGATTTAACTTTGGCGTCCAACACTTTGTTTTCAGTAGAAAACACCTTGAATTTGTTGCTTACAAACAAAATCATTACTTGTAAAATGTATTTGGATTTAGAAGTATCGTTTTCCAATGAAAGTATTTTCGTGGCAATGTCCTTGCCGTGGTGAGGAAGAAATAGTTTTATAAAAAACTCAATTTCTTGAGGTTGATGGAAGAGTGCTTTAAAAATGAGATGGATATTTTCGTCAGGCAAATACATAATCTCGTCCATGAAGTCAGCCAAGTGATCAGAAAAAGCAGGATATAGTTTGCACACCACTTTTCTATCACACAAATGTTTCACTAATCTTGCCTTTTCTTCTTCTCCTTCTGATATTATCTTATCCTGCATGTAAGACCAGTGTCTCCTCATTGCTTCGTCATCAGCAGAGTAATAGTTTTCAAGCACGTCTAGAATATTCTGTCTGGCAGTTGTAAGTAGATCTATGTATCTATCTAGCACATGAAGAGCCAGCGATTTACTATCAACAGTCCTTAAATAGACCTTAACTACTTTTAACCTTAGATCCTCCATGTTTTCTTCGAATTGTCTGTTGATTTTATCTATTTTTATATTCGATTTTGTATCATTTGGTTCTACCAAGTTTGCATTTTCTTCAACATTGGATAGTACTTTCACGTTTTGAAGTTTCCGACTAAGCCATTTGTCAATCCACTCAAGATTTTCTGAGTCATTGTTTTTCCACTTTCCTTCTTTTTCAGGATCTACTTTTATGTCATTTACTTTAGCAGAATATTTGTCATATTTTTTTTTACTTTTGTGGTCTATGTTTATACTATCATCATTACTAGCATATTCCTGTATTTTTTGTAGTTTATTGGGGTCCCTGTTACTTCTGTGCTGCATCTTAAGATTTAAAATTGAATCATCGTCCCGGTTTGAATATACTTGCATTTTAGGTTGGTTATTCGTGTTTTTACGCGTTTTATCATTCATGTATGGTTTATTCTGCATTTGGGGTATTAAGTTAATGTTCTCGTCAGAATTAAGATACTCTTGCATTTTACTTTGTTTATTTGAGCTTATACGTAGTTTATCGTCTTTATTTGCTATATCTGTATTGTTTTTAACGTTGGGTTGGATATCCGAATTTCCTACTTGTTTACCGTCTAGGTTCGCTATATTCTGAATTTTATCATTAAAATGGGCATCATCATTCCTGCTTGCATATCCCTGCATATTAGATTGTATATCTAAGCTTCTCTGTACTCTATCATCTAAATCCGGTCTCTTTTGTATTTTAGGATTAAAATTTATGGTATCGTTCCAGATAGTATTACTTTGTGCCTGATCATCGTCCTCGTTATTTTTCGGCATTTTAGGTTTAATTTTTATTTTTTTTTGTTTTATCTCGGCAATATCGATATGCATACGTTTATTGTCCCAATCGGCATAGTTTTTCATGTTCCTATAAGCATTTTCCTCAATTATAGGTTTCGAATTTGTATTTTCTTGCCTCAAATAATAGGAGTCATCAAATTTCGGTGTTTTCAATTCTATGTTAACATTTTGGTTGTTTGTTTCAGGGTTTTCCCGTGTATAGAACTGTTTATTTTCATTATCATTGGCCAAGCCACTATTTATATCCAGTTTTGGTTCTGTATTAATGGAATTTCCCGGTATTTTCATTTTCGTGTTTTGTTTTTCATTTTTTGATAAAATTCTTTTCAAATTTAGAGTTAATGTTCGTAGCTTAAGCTTTCCTATAGTCGTCAATGTCTTTATTAGGTTTTCAACTAATATTAAAGAATTAACGTGTTTATTTTCCTTATCAAGTTTTTTTGCAAAACTTTTTATTTCATTGATTCTGTTGAAGGCATTAACTAAGGTCACCTGGTTCAAAGAAGGTTTTAAGATTGTCTTCATAACATCGTGAAACTCAACATCTTCTTCAGATGATACAGCGCCATGTTTCGGACCGTGATTATTTGTGTGACAGATATGTATTACTGAAAATAAATAAGAATCGACGATGAAACAAGATAAAATTTTAAGACAAAAATCTTTTAAAAAGGTTTTTTTTTTTTGGAATTTTAGCCTCTAAATAGGTTTTTAAAAATCTTTCACTTTTATCAAACAGTAACTTCATTACTTCAAATAAACAACACAATTATCCCAAAAATATTAATACTGTATATTCTTAAGATTAAAACAGAAAACTTACAAGTAAGAATAACAATCGATGAAAAGATGTGCATATTCAGAAACGATTCGTACATCAATGTGTTTTAAAACGACTGTTTACGATATCGCGTTTTAATTAAAAACTTATTTATGGTTGTAATTAAACTGCCCAATTTTTCTAGAATAATCTACGGTCTTAGTACAGTTTGTTAAGGGAGGCAGTTTGTTAACCAATGTTGTGTACTTTAAGAATTACATTAAGATATTATGCCGCACGATATCGACAATTTGTTGCATTGTACCTACATACCTGATATTACTCAAGCAGTTACGACAAACTATTACCTACCTATACCCTCTTAGATTAATTTATTTCTAATTAGGTACTTAATTTTACTGGGTAGAAACTGTCGTTAACGATAGCAATAAAGATGATATTGGAAAATGACCAAGTAGGTATACACTGTAAAATATCTCGTTCCGGGACATTGCTGCTCACATGACATAATGCCAATATTGTTTGATTCACTATTTCGCTCATTTGGCAGAATATTGACGCAAATGTCCTTTTTCCAATTTTACAGGAGAGACTTTTTAAGGTTTTTTTTTTGTTTGTTAAGAGCTTGGAGGATATTAGTGGAAGTTACCCATATTAAATACATCTTAAATTAAAACTACACAATTACGTTAAGGGAAAAAATAAGAACCTTTTTTTAATTGTTTTATTTATTCCGTAATTCCAATTTAAAAAGGGGGGTACCTATTTAAGTCATTATGTTACCAGGGTCGAGCACGGGTTAGTGTATTAAAAAGAATATAATTATTTCTAAATAATTATCAATAACTCCAAAACACGGCTCAAACGGTGTCATTGAGTACCTTAAAAGCTTATTTAGCTAAAGACACAATGACAATTAAGCCATTATTGTACCAAATGAGTAAAAAATAAGTTGTCATACTTAATTACCTTTACGCCAATGTAGCACTCAGGTACAAATTGCGCGGAGAGGCCCGTGGTATGCAATTGAACCGTACAATTGCATACCACGGGCCTCTCCGCGCAACTGACGAATGAGCCGTTGTTTCATTCAGAAGTGTTAGAACTTTGTCAAAATGCCACAACGACAGTGGCGCCGTCACGCGATATTAAACAATACTACATTACTGTCATTTTTTCCCCAAGTGTAAACAGTTATTTCGGGTGTTTTGGCATATTTAACTCAAATTGGCAAAAAAGTGCATTTGCGTCATTATTCTGCCAAATGAGCGATGTGATAAATAATACGCCAAAATGCACTGCAGAATGCCTATCTGAGTTGACCCATACTAAATATTCTAGACTATGGATATTTCCCACAATAGATAGATTGATAGAGAACACTTTATTGCACAACCAGAAAAAATATTACAACCATGATTCTTAATGTTTATGTTAATAATGTTAATGAGACAGATTTTTCGAAACAAAATAAGTAGAATACTTTATTATCATTGCTGTCACTATCACCAAATTACGACGCACAAATTCAATCATATTCTGTGATTTTTTAACCTTTTCATTTCCCTTTCCCATATGCCAGCACTGCTGGGGAAAAGACCTGCTCAAAAGGCGTGACGACAGTATCAAATAAACAAAGATTTAACTATTTTAGGGGAAAGTATAAAAAAATGAGATTACATGTATTATCTATAAAAAAAAAGATATAATACAGCTGACCGAAATAGCAATGACACCGACATCACGCTTAGGTAAAATTGGTAAGCATCACCCGTGCTTTGTTTGACGTTTGAGGTTGCTTTTGTATGCATGACGTCAGATTCGACGCCATGATACTGTGAGCTGTTTTCCCACAGATTTAAAATAATTTGAGTAAAATGGCTTTAACCATCGTAAAACTTTAGTTTATTACTGGTTTTTTGTAAATAATAAATGTGGCCCCACATTATGCAAGAGGATTTAAAAATCTTTCATCAAGCCTCTTCAATCCAAAGTTTCGGTTCTGGCGCAGTTCAAACTCTTAGATAGAGTTTCAAATTTTTAATAATAAAACAACTATTTGCTAATCATTAACTTTGTCTTTAATCACAACATGTATAGATCGACAGGCTCACGTTGAAGAAAGCCGGAGCCAAATTTGAACAGATCTTTTAACAGTTCTGGATTGATTAGGCTCGTGCCTCTCAGCGCTCCTTCCACCAACGTCATCACCTCTTCACGAGTCTGTCCTCCCCATTGGCTATCGCACATTATCAAACTGTGCCTCAGAAAGTCGGCTAATACTTTCTTAATATGTACTATGTTATGCTGGGAAGAAGCTTTGAGGGCGGATCTTACGTTACTGAACGTTATTCTGTTCAGTTCATGGCCATCTTTCTCAAAAACTTTGTTTATTATCTCCATCAGAATTCGCATCGCCTTGGTTTTACCTTTCAATGTCAGGTCGGTAGATTTCACCAATTTGAATCTGTCCTTTATGTAGTCACCGACTTGGCGAAGTAAATCTTTTGTTGTGTTAACTTCGCCTTTTTTCAGATTGTCCATCACGGCGGAGAAGGAACCCAAATCTTTCTCTTGTATGACAGATTCAAAGAAATCTTTGTGTTCCACGACCAGTTGTTTTAGTAGTAACATGAAGGAAAAAAACGTTGATTGTGGCAGTGATATAACATCATCTATCAAAACGGCCAGGAAATCCACAAAGCCTGGATAAGATTTGCATATTGCTCTTTTATAGCACAACTCCTGCAGATATTGGTGTTTTTGTTCCATGTAGTCAAAATTTATGATTTCGTTTATCTTCGACCATTTCGTAGACATTTTGCCGTTGTTGTAAACTGAGTAGTGTTTCAACAGAAGCATTTTCTTAGCAAATAACACCTCATTAGCTTCCTCTACGAAGTTTAGCAATATGGATTTCCAGTCAAAGTTCGCTATGTAGTGTTCTATAGTGTAGTCGTATATATACTTTATTGAAGACGTATACGTCTTTATTATCTCTTCCTGATACTTGTTAGACATAGGTGATTTCTTTTCCGGCTGTTCCTTCATAATTCTTTGTATTGTTGTACCCACGTTCTTAAGATGTTTTGCCCCTATGGTTGATATTTCGCTGGCGAAGTCATAGAAGAACTTAGAGTCTGTTTTCTTTTCTTTTTTGTCCGAGTTGGAATATTTTTCAATCAGTTTTTCAAGCACGTCTAAATTAGTGTCTACCACATTCAGTCTTTCGACAAAATCTCTTTCGAAGTCTACATTAGATGACAATCGATTATTTTCGAACGCCTCAGTAAATGTCGATGTACAAGTCGGCGTCCCTAGAAATAATAAAACGATGATTACCATATTACTTACAAAAAATATTCATGTACTGGTACGGTGCAACATTCGTACCCTACTACTTTAGCAAAATTATAACTGTTTCAGGGTTTACCTAGCTATGCATGTTCGTCCGTTCCTTTATTCCACCATTACTTTAGAACGGCTGTGACAGTCACAAACTGAGAAGGAAGCCATTGCGAGAAATCCTGATTGTATGGTGCTCAAGTCACTGTGAGTACGCGTCGTGCTTATGCTATACTCTCTTTCTCTGAGAGAAGGCACACCCTTTAGTGGAAAGGTATATAAGAAAGATAGAGAATACTTTGTTGCACAACCATAAAAATAATAGATTTATCGTTATCAACCCTTGTATGTCCCCACTGCTGGGGCACAGGTCTCTTCCTACATCGCAGGAAGGTTAAGATGGCCTAACCTTCCTGCGGCCAAGTCCGAGTTGGTGGAGGATTGTAAGACAGTGGCAGGCCTTACCGGCAGAAGTTATCAAGTCGCCCATAAGGCCTCTGACATGGCTTAACGACGGCCATTATATAACAGCCGGCACCAACGGCTTAACGTGCCTTGCGAAGCACGGAAGCGCTAGGAAAAATGCCACTAGCGGTAGTCACGGAACGCTCACCCATCCTGTACCTGACCGCGCCTTTTGTGGCTTAACCAAGTGATTGATTCCAATCACTCGGTTCGCCTAGGCCACGAGCGCTTCTAATAGATTTAAATGTATGGTTTCTTAAATCTCTAACCGTTTCAGGAATCGCGCATTTTAGAAACAATCGTGTATATAGGCTGCTTATATTTTCCAGTGATTAGAAGTTGAGGGTCAAAGCTTATCTACAGCAGTTGATTTGATGATATACTAAGAATAATAGTAACGATACCCACCTTTTTATATGTCATTTCTTATGAATCAATGAATTACTATTTATTGCTAATTACAAAGATACTTAGATACTAAATTACTATTAAGGGATTACTTATGCAATGTCGTCTTTATTGTTTTGTGTGCAATAAAGTATAATTTTAATTTTGAATGATAATAATAACAATAAGAACAACAACTTTTACAAACGAAATGAAATGAAAAGGTTTTATTCAAAGTAGCACAGAAACTGCGGCTTAATGAACGTTACAATTCAAACAAGGTGTCCGTTTCAAAATCTAGATCACTTTGGAGAAAAAATGGACAAAAAAACTCCAAACTTAGTGTTTTCAAAGTCCTTAATTAACATAGTTTACATAATTATTATAAAACATAGAACTCATACATTGTACTAGCTTTAATTCCAGACCTCATTGACATCTAAATAATCCTTTATGCTATAATAGCCCTTTTGGCAAAAAGTGTGCTTAACATCTTTTTTGAACCGCGATTCAGGCAAGCTTAATTATATCTTTAGGGATTTTTATTATAGAAGCGTATACAATGCCCCATGAAGGATGTATTAACCTTTGCCAGCCTAAATAGTGGGAACAAAAGTTTATGTTTATTTCTAGTATTTACATTGTGTTGGCTACCTAAAGTTTTAAAGTTACTGATATTTTTCCTAACGTACATAATGTTTTCATATATATACTGACTGGCAACTGTCAGGATGTTAGTTTCTTTAAAGAAATCTCTTAACGAATCTCTACTACCCAGTCTATCTATAAATGAATCTGATCGCTCTCTTCTGCAACACGAATATGGTCTCAATGTCTGCTGCCCGTCCCGACTGTAGTATGCCATAGGACATAAGACTATGGAAGTAACTAAAATAAACAAGCCTAGCAGTTGCGACGTCAGTTAGTTCTCTACCTTTACAACATTACACACCACAATAACTTATTATCCTGGTCCTACACCAGGACACCTTTACTCACTTGCTAGCGTCAGCAAAATAATACAGAATCCAATCATATTGTGAAAAATACTTCAAACTATATTCGCTTGTTATTCGTTTTCAGTTAGGTTTTAAGCTAAACGATTATTGCTAGAAATAATTTTTCAACGACGACGAAACGACGACTTCTACGACCTTGTGTTATCGCATTAATTATTTGATAAGCAGTGCCGCTTTTACATTTTCAGTTTTCATTATTTGTATTTTATAACGATACACGAAGAAAAAATGGCTTGAGAAAACGGTCAGTAATTGAGTTGAGGGGGTCGAGAGGAGGGAAGGTACAGGAGAGTAGGGGAGGGGAGCGGGAGGGGAAGGGGGAAGAGTTTAAATGTCTATAGAATAGGTGATACGAAGTAGACGATAAAGTGTTCTCTATCTATATATCTATCTATCTAGACCGAGTCATCTACAGTCTTTCTATTCTTACTTGTCCAATTTAGTTAACAAGATTCTACCCTTAAACTGTGACTTTTTAGTCCAAAACTGCCATATTTCCATAAATTAAGTAACCTGGAACACTCTTTTAGATAAGACGCTGCCAATTTTATAATCATAGTTCATGGTAGCTCATGAATTTGCAAGAAAATGTATAGTTTAGGCATCTAATCTCAATTTTAAGGTTAGAATCTTGTTTACTAAATTGGACAAGTAACAATAAATAGATTGTACTATGACTTCTCAAATGTACCTACATACATAATTTAGAAAATACCTATTATACTACACTTAGAAAATAAAGTAATCAGTAGGTACATGCCGGGATTTGAACTCACGACCTCCCGATTGAGAAACCGATGTTCTACAGCTCCGCTACCACCGCTCTAAGCAGGTAGATTTAGAATAGTAGATTGTTAACCGCGGGTAGAAAGAATCAATTCCCGAGGTATTTAGGCTATAGTCCGAGTAGGAAATTGATTCTTTTACCCGTGCTAATCACTCTACTTTTCATTTCGAATATGAGGAAATGAATCGCTGAATGTGTTGGTAAGCGCAAATCTCGAGAGCAGCTGAACCGATTTCACTAATTCTTTTTTTAGAATATTCCTTGAAGTAGGTACGAGGATGGTTCTTACGGAGAGAAAAAAAAATAAAGAATTGACTGTTAGGCGGTACGAAGTTCGCTGGGTCAGCTAGTAACAAATAAAAATAAAAAAAGAGATCTCAACGTGGCCCTCGTTGCGTATCTTACTGAAAGGCCTGACTGAAAATCAGCGCTACATACCATTGCTTTGCAATACCTACATGGAGCGTCTGAGTTCGGGTATTTTTTTTATTGTCACAACATATACCTAACACACAGCCTATCATAACAGAAGGTGTGCTTGTACACCTCGGAAACACGGAAACACTACTTATTACGTTTTATTATTGCGCAATTAAAAGGAACTAGCGTTTTAAAGATACAAGCTAGGCGGCTAGGCCTAGTTTAAACGCTAGTGCTCAGTGAATTACATTGCGTACAAGGTTAACCAAAATGAATAGTGTATTACAAGGATTCATTGGATATCGTATGTTTACAACATTTACAATGTAGTATATAAAGTAACACTATTTTTATTTTTAATGCACTAACCCGTGCTAAGGAACAAATTTAAAAAACCTATTTAGAGGCTAAAAATTTCACCCATGCCGGGATTCGAACCCGCAACCTCTGGCTATCCGTACCAGCGCTCTACCATTTGAGCCAATGGGCGACTCACGGCATCAGTGAAATTTCGAACCTCTTTACAATATTCTCTGTATTACGTACAGGCAGCGACATCTGACTTAAGCAAATTGCATTACTTACAGCCCCGACTACCTACTTTGC
Organism: Yponomeuta sedellus; assembly: GCA_934045075.1. NCBI lineage: Eukaryota > Metazoa > Arthropoda > Insecta > Lepidoptera > Yponomeutidae > Yponomeuta > Yponomeuta sedellus. Next base: position 1,269,896 of record OW203739.1, read on the forward strand.
AGTTAGGTTTAACATCGGAACGATATCACTGTACTCACATGATTACACTATTTTTATTTTTAATGCACTAACCCGTGCTAAGGAACAAATTTAAAAAACCTATTTAGAGACTAAAAATTTCACCCATGCCGGGATTCGAACCCGCAACCTCTGGCTATCCGTACCAGCGCTCTACCAATTGAGCCAATGGGCGACTCACGGCATCAGTGAAATTTCGAACCTCTTTACAATATTCTCTGTATTACGTACAGGCAGCGACATCTGACTTAAGCAAATTGCATTACTTACAGCCCCGACTACCTACTTTGCAGTTAGGTTTAACATCGGAACGATATCACTGTACTCACATGATTACACTATTTTTATTTTTAATGCACTAACCCGTGCTAAGGAACAAATTTAAAAAACCTATTTAGAGGCTAAAAATTTCACCCATGCCGGGATTCGAACCCGCAACCTCTGGCTATCCGTACCAGCGCTCTACCAATTAAGCCAATGGGCGACTCACGGCATCAGTGAAATTTCGAACCTCTTTACAATATTCTCTGTATTACGTACAGGCAGCGACATCTGACTTAAGCAAATTGCATTACTTACAGCCCCGACTACCTACTTTGCAGTTAGGTTTAACATCGCCTCTGTTTATCGCATTTTTAGCCTCTAAATAGGTTTTTTAAATTTGTTCCTTAGCATGGGTTAGTGCATTAAAAATAAAAATAGTGTTATCATGTGAGTACAGTGATATCGTTCCGATGTTAAACCTAACTGCAAAGTAGGTAGTCGGGGCTGTAAGTAATGTAATTTGCTTAAGTCAGATGTCGCTGCCTGTACGTAATACAGAGAATATTGTAAAGAGGTTCGAAATTTCACTGATGCCGTGAGTCGCCCATTGGCTCAATTGGTAGAGCGCTGGTACGGATAGCCAGAGGTTGCGGGTTCGAATCCCGGCATGGGTGAAATTTTTAGCCTCTAAATAGGTTTTTTAAATTTGTTCCTTAGCACGGGTTAGTGCATTAAAAATAAAAATAGTGTAATCATGTGAGTACAGTGATATCGTTCCGATGTTAAACCTAACTGCAAAGTAGGTAGTCGGGGCTGTAAGTAATGCAATTTGCTTAAGTCAGATGTCGCTGCCTGTACGTAATACAGAGAATATTGTAAAGAGGTTCGAAATTTCACTGATGCCGTGAGTCGCCCATTGGCTCAATTGGTAGAGCGCTGGTACGGATAGCCAGAGGTTGCGGGTTCGAATCCCGGCATGGGTGAAATTTTTAGCCTCTAAATAGGTTTTTTAAATTTGTTCCTTAGCACGGGTTAGTGCATTAAAAATAAAAATAGTGTAATCATGTGAGTACAGTGATATCGTTCCGATGTTAAACCTAACTGCAAAGTAGGTAGTCGGGGCTGTAAGTAATGCAATTTGCTTAAGTCAGATGTCGCTGCCTGTACGTAATACAGAGAATATTGTAAAGAGGTTCGAAATTTCACTGATGCCGTGAGTCGCCCATTGGCTCAATTGGTAGAGCGCTGGTACGGATAGCCAGAGGTTGCGGGTTCGAATCCCGGCATGGGTGAAATTTTTAGCCTCTAAATAGGTTTTTTAAAGTATATAAAGTATTTCTTTTTCATTGTATTTTATAGTGAATCACTAGGATAAAGCAACATAGGGCGCGTTCAGTGCCTGGATGGGTGACCGTCTGGAGGCATTTTTCCGAGTGGTTCCGTGCTTCGCAAGGCAAGTTAAGCAGTTGGTGCCGGGTGCTGTTGATAGATGACAGTCGTTAAGCCAAGTCAGAGGCCTTAGGGCGGTTTGAAAACTTCTGAACGAAGGCAGTAAACTTCACTGTCTTACAGTCCTCCATCTGTCACACTTGTCAGCCGTGGTGGAGTATGGCCTATACTTTCCTTAGGACCCGTGATCCGTGACTCTCAGTGGGGGCATAATGGGTTGACGATGATGATGATTTTATTGTGTGTTGTGGCAATTTAATAAATTATAAATAAATAAATATTCATGGACATATTACACAGATCTCGTTAGCCCTATACCAAGTACAACTAAATGACTTGTGTTATAGGTGTTAACTCGACGATAGATTTAATACAATAAATACATAGATAACATCCAAGACCCGAGAAAAACTAGAAAAGTTCGTCCGGGGATCGAACCCGAGACCTTCGGTTTTACAGTCGGCGTGCCAAACCGCTGCACCACCGAGGTCGTCTATGTATCTATGTACTTATCTTCTGTGGCATAGCAATACGACTTCAATCTAAGTTTGTTGCAGGTGCCCCATTACCGAGACAGGGCACTAATAGACCTATAGCGACTCTGCGGCTACCTTTCGTGATGTAATTAAATTATCAGGGACCTCTTAAGTGACCTTCGCATAGGCAATTATTGCGGCCGATATAATTACTCCAAGCGGAGGTAGCGAGCGGTTGAGCTATGGCCTTACATGATTGAGGAGCTGTGTTCGATTCTTGGGATAAGCTTAGTTATTATTATAACATAACATAACCTCACGCCTGTATCCCACAGGGGTAGGCAGAGACCAGGGACTGCCACTTGCCACGATCCTGACAGATCACCTTCGCTTCTTCAAGGTTCATAAGTCGATGCATGCACGCACGCCTATTATTATACAGGGTGTCTCATTCAAATCGGTCAGTATGGGAAAGTCTGAAACTATAAGACATACGAAGATCTGTTCTGAGGAACCATGTCATCGATTTTAATAACAAGAAAAACTGCATTCATACATTTTAAAAAACATCTGTACTCCGTTCGGGAATCGAACCCGGTTGTTTTGAAAAAAAAAACTTCTATTCAAACACTAACAATCAGTTGAAAAGCCCACTTAAAATAAGTATGTAGATACTTATTTAAAGATTAAGATCGTTGCCTAAACGTATTGAATATTGTATTGAAAAAGGCGGCGGTCACTTCGAGCACCTACTAAAATAAATTAAAGTATGTGAAAACAATGCATTTTATTCATTTTAGACATCATGTTTCATACAGACATTTACTGCTTAAAACCTACACAATCGATATCTAAATAGAAATAGTGTAGGTTTTTTTTTTTTTTTCAAAACCACCGGGTTCGATTCCCGAACGGAGTACAGATGTTTTTTAAAATGTATGATTGCAGTTTTTCTTGTTATTAAAATCGATGACATGGTTCCTCAGAACAGATCTTCGTCTGTCTTATAGTTTCAGACTTTCCCATACTGACCGATTTGAATGAGACACCCTGTATAGCTACTATTACGATATAATGAGTGGTAATTTTTTATGCCCTTCCCGAAACCCCTGTATTATTCCTGTATCTCACTTAATGAACTATTCCTGTATCTCACTTGCTTTTTTTCTAAAGGAATCATTCCTGTTTATACTATTTTTAATGCACTAACCCGTGACAAGGATAATTTTAAAAACCTATTTAGAGGCTAAAAATTCCACCCATGCCGGGATTTGAACCCGCGACCTCTGGATATCTGTGCCAGCGCTCTTCCAATTGAGCTAATGGGCGACTTACCGGCATCAGTGAAATTTCGAACCTCTTTACACTATTCCATTATTCCATTGGTGGCGCTAGTTACAGCCCAAAGCGCCTTAATTCAGAACCGAGTTGCTTCTTCGTAGCCTACCAAATTGAGGCAAATAACAACGATTAAAATGAAATGAAAAGGTTTTATTCAAAGTAGCACAGAAACTGCGGCTTAATGAACGTTACAATTCAAACTAGGTGTACATTTCAAAATCTAGATCATTTTGGAGAAAAAATGGACAAAAAAACTCCCAACTTAGTCTTTTCAAAAGACCTTAATTAACATAGTTTATATAATTATTATAAAACATAGAATTCATACATTGTACTGGCTTTAATTCCAGACCTCATTGTCATCTAAATAATCCTTAATGTTATAGTAGCCCTTTTGGCACAAAGTGTGCTTAACATGTTTTTTGAACCGCGATTCAGGCAAGCTTAATATATCTTCAGGGATTTTATTATAGAAGCGTATACAATGCCCCATGAAGGATGTATTAACCTTTGTCGTGCTTATATCATTTTATTAAAAAAGTATGTAAGTATTAGACTCTACGGCTCGTTTTGTGCAACAACTCAGTGGCTAACTTCGTCCAACCGTGGTCTTCCCGCCTAACCAAACGCATTTTTGTTGCCAAGCATTTTTTTCCCGCAAAATCAAGGTGGCATTGCTACTCGTACTATAACATAACATTTACATACAAGCACATACATTGCTTCTGGCCCCACACAAGTATATCCTGTGTCGTGGGAACCAGAAACAACGACATCACAAACATGTAAACATCCAAGACCTAGGCTTTTTTTTTGTTTCCAGCCGGGATTCAAACCCGGGACCTCTTGCATGGTAGGCAGACGCGCTACCGCTACGCCACAGAGGTCGTCAGGTAGATAATTGACTTTAAAATTGTTACGTCTGGGTGTGAAGCTACCGCGTAAGGCGACTGAATTGATAGGCCTGTATAATACAGGCGCCATGCGGCTAAGGGGTCCTAACCTCCAATTAACTTTACCACTTATAGTTAGCTAACTGACAGTTACAAAATAAGGGCATTTATTAAGCACAGAGTATACAGCATCCACTAAATCCACCAGCTCTTATCATAACTCAGAAGGTTCATAATATTGTGGGCGATTCATGTGGTGTGGAAGTTATTTATTTCAAACTGATTACCCCACAGACGTTAACTTCAGTTAAGAAAAGAAGAATATGCCTATTGCGCCCGGTTTCCCGCACACTAACAATTGCTCAATCTGCGGTAATTTTTTATGGAGAACTTTTTATTAAATAACTTGGAATTAATTAACTAATGCTAGTGGAGACCGCGACTCGGCAAACGTAGCGTAGGACGCCCACCGACCAGGTGGGATGACGAATTGCGAAAAACAGACAGGGCGCTATGGCGCTCATTAGGGGAGGGCTATGTCCAGCAGTGGACTACATAATATAGCCTGAAGAAGAATTAATTTACAATAATAAATAATTAAAGATTAACACGTCATCACTCCTACAATGAAATACCTAGTGTATTTTGAATTCAATTCTGGATTTATAGGTGCAACGGCACCCTAGTGTTCTTGAGCTATTTCTTTGCTTTAAAAGTTGAATTTTTCAATTCCCATCTTCGAAATTCTTGACCAGAACATCACCAAATTTTAACAACCTATTTAGAGGCTAAAAATTCCACCCATACCGGGACTCGATCCCGCGACCTCTGGCTCACCGTGCCGTGTATCACCAAATTACACAGGGACTACTTTTAGAGCGGTTTCGCCTTACGTCCAATCCGAAAACGAGCCGCTAACGCTATATTTTTATTGTGTTTAGAGGGGTTTATTTCCAATAAAATACGAGAGCGACGTTACACCGTATATTGCTCAATCAACAGACTACCCTCCACCGAGGTTCTTCATACTACCTGCGTGAAAACACTACAAATCCCTCCACCAATAGACTAAAATTAAACCACTAAAATTAACCTTAATCTAATACAGTTTTAAGAAATATATTTTTTTCTAAAGTTTGTAATCAGGATTACAATTTCGCGTCGTGCGCAATGGATAACGCCTACCACTTAGTTCAGGAGGGCAGGCAGCTGTCTCCTCGCTAGGATCCGTAGGATCGGTAGCATCCGCTTCTCCAGCTAGTGCTGAACTGGTAGGCGAGCATTCAGGTGTCGATGTGGAGGCAATTGGCACCGTTAGATCGGTCGACGACGCTGTTGCGGCTTCCTTTTCTACTCGCGAGGAAGGGGAATTCAGTGGTGACACGAAACTGGAAAAGGAGTTTTCTGAAACATCTTCCTGTCTATCCGCGGTAGATTCCTCCTGTCTATCTGCCTCAATGGGTTGGCAATTTGCCTCCTCCATATAAATTCCGTCTGTGGGAGTTAAATCGTCTCCATCTGCTGTGGGTTGACCGCCCTTGTATCTAAGTAACTGATCAATGTGTTTTTTTAATTCTAGTTTTAATTCTGGGATGTACACATCATACATTCTAGAACCTATTTTTCTTTTAATTATCCCTTTAATCCATGTGTGCTTTGTTCCGTTGTGAGAATATGTTTTTACTAACACTGGGTCATTAATTTCGAAATTCACATGTCTCGTTCCGCCATGTTGTCTATGCTGTGAGATCTGTTTTTGCAAAACATTATCATTGGCTAATGATACTGACGAATCATTGACGGCATTATTGCCACTAACTGCTTGCAGCAGATCAAGGCGGCAACGCAGAGACCGGCCCAATAACAGCTGGGCAGGTGAAAAACCAGTCGTGCAATGTGTTGAATTTCTATATGCAAATAAAAATGAATTGAATTTTTTTGTAAATTCTATGTGTGACAAGTTTTCCGATAGAATCGCCTTAATACCTCGCTTGATCGTTTTGACTGTGTTTTCCGCCTGTCCATTAGAAGCCGGATGGTATGGAGCTGACGTTATGTGCTCGATACCATTAGCTTTGCAAAAGTCTTGAAACAGCGAAGAGGTAAAATTACTTGCATTATCGGTAACCAAAGTTTGAACCAAACCAAACCTAGCAAACATGTCGCATAATCTAGCTATAATGCTGGCGGAGGTGGTAGTGGTCATGACGTAGGTCTCCACCCACTTGGAATGCGCGTCGACGGCGATGAGCAGCTGGCGGCCGCGCACGGCACACATGTCGAGATGCACGCGCTGCCAGGCGGCGCGCGGCCGCGGCCACGGCGCGAGCGGGGCGGGGGAGGGCGCACTGCGCAGCGGTATGCATGCGCTGCAAGACCCTACCTTTTCTTCTATATGGCGGTCAATATTGGGCCACCACATTCGTTTCCGAGCTTCATTTTTTGTTTTAACCACCCCAAAATGAGGAATATGTAATTCGTTTAATAGTTGTTCACGGTATTTACAAGGAATAACAACTTTGTGTCCCCTCATAATACAACCTTTCTCAACTGTTAACTGCAATCGACAGTCAAAATACGGTTTCAAATTTGGATCTGATATTTTTTTAGGCCACCCTCTATAAATATATTCTGTTACTTTTTGCAACACTGGGTTATTTAGAGTCTCTTCTTTTATATTGTCTATAGTAATAGGATTGAGCTCGTCATACATAAAGTTAATGAACAATGTCTCATCCTCCTGAGCAATGGCATCGTTACACATCGTTTGTGAGTTTGATATTGCACGCGAAAGAAAATCAGCCACGTTATCTGCACTTTTAATATATTCGATATTAAAGTTGTATGCTGATAAAAACAATGCGTAACGTTGTAACCGGTTTGCAGCCAACTCCGGAACACCCTTTTTACTACCAAATATTGAAAGCAATGGCTTGTGGTCGGTTCTGAGTATAAAAGGTTGAACCCTACCATATAAATAATGGTGAAATTTTTTTATCCCAAAAATTATGGCCACAGCTTCTTTTTGAATCTGTGCATAGTTACGTTCGCTGGTAGAAAGAGACCGAGACGCGTAGGCTATGGCGCGCTCCGAGCCGTCCGGCTGCAGCTGCGCCAGCACGGCGCCCAGCCCCGCCGGCCCGGCGTCCACTGTCAACACGGTACGGTACTCCGGGTTATAATGTGCAAGTACTCTTTCTGAAGCTAATTCTCTCTTTATACACTCAAAAGCTTTATTGTGGACTTCACCCCATTGCCATTGACATTCTTTCTTTAACAAAGAGTGCAAAGGTTCCAAAATACTGGAAGCATTTGGAATAAAAGTTCGATAATAATTAAGCATGCCTAAGAATGATTTTAATTCGGTTACATTTTTTGGTTGACTGGAATTTAAAATGGCTTCCACCTTTTTTTTAGACTTGTGTAAGCCATATTTATCAATAACAAAACCTAGATATTCTACGGACTGTTTGAACAATTCACATTTTTCAGGTTTAACGCACAGTCCCGCCTTTTGAAGCCTGCTCAGTACTTCTTCTAACCTCTTTAAATGTAGTTCTTTGTTGGGCGCCGTAATTAATAAATCATCGAGAAAAATACAGGTCCCTTCGATGCCAATTAGCAAATTTTCCAAACTTTGTTGGAAAATACATGGTGCATTCGATAGCCCGAATACCAACCGTGTGTACCTAAATAGTCCTTTATGGGTATTTATACAAGTTAAATTCCGCGACGGCTCGTCTAACAAAAACTGGTTGTAGGCCCGCGAAAGATCTAATTTAGAAAATTGCTCCCCCCCGTGCAATTTAGAAAATAAATCTTCTATTCTTGGTAATGGATAATTATCCGTAAACAAAATTTTGTTTAGAGTAACAGAATAGTCACCACAAATTCGGATATTACCATCACGTCGTAAAACGGGAACGATGGGCGTGGCTACTTCGGCGCGATCAACTTTTTCCAATATACCTAAGTCAAGAAGCCGTTGTAGTTCTTCTTCCACTTTAGGCTTTAAAGCCAAGGGCACTGTGCGAGGTTTGAAAAACTTAAGTTCCGCGTCTTTTTTTATTTTTAAACTAATTTTATAGTTTTTGAAAGTACCCAGTTTATCTGAAAAAACATCGGTATATTTCTCGTGAAGCTTTTTTATAATGGCTGAGTCATTACTTTCGTTTAAATTGTTACAATTCAAATTGCAAAGATGTAAGTTAAACTTACTAATGAAATCTCTGCCTAACAATGGCAATTGAGTCATGGGCGTAGAAATAATAAAAAAACTTTATCTGTTCCATGCGATCGTCGAAATGTACTGGTAGTGTCACACAACCAATTGGAGTTATTTGGCTACCGTTATAACAGTTTAACTTTACGCTACAAGCACTTAGGGTTTGATTTGGTCCGAACATTTGACGGAAAACCTCTGTAGGTAAAACAGACACCGCGCTGCCGCTATCGATCTCACATAAAACAGGTTTGTTATTTATCAATACTCGCAACCGCATAGGATCACCGCGAACTGAGCAAATAGAGTACAAATCATAAATACCTTCGCAGATGTCGTCAGCATCCTGAGCCAAAAAATGTTGACTTTTTATTTTGGATTTGCACACTCGACTCAAATGCCCTTGCTTGTTGCATTTCTTACACGTAAACTGGGCATATCTACACTGTTCTTTACTATGATTGTGATAGCCGCAAACACTACACTTTTTCTTAAGCGCGACCGCCGGCGCCGTCGCCGGGCGCATTGCGAACACGTCTGAAACGCCTGCGCTTCTGCCACTGCCGCTGCCGCTGCCACTCATATTGCTCTGAAGCGCTTTGCGAGCGCATTGCACACCTTGTGCTATCTCCAAAGCTTTGTTGAATGTTAGAGTGTTGATATTTTCGGAAAAAAGTTTTTCTTTTTCGCTTTTGTTCTCCAGTCCGAGCACGAACCGGTCCCTTAGCGCAGTTTCCAATTCCGTTTTAAAATCGCAAAACTGCGCCAGACTACGCACTCGCGCCGCCCACTCAGCCAACTCTTCGCCTGGACGTTGCTCAGCTCTGTAGAACTGGTATCGCTCAGCGAATACACACTTCTTCGATTTAAAATGTTGGTCCAATTTTGTGATGAGATCATTATAGCTGAGCTCTTCCAATGTCAAAGGAAACGCCAAATCTCTCGCGACGCGGTATGTGTCCTCCACTAGTGCAGTAAGTAGGATCGCTCTTCGCCTTGTACCAGCCTTGTCGGTGTCGTCCGTCAGGTCGTTCGCCAAACAGTACTGGCCAAATCTACTTTTGAAAATGTCCCACTCCTGCGCGCGGTGGTCGAACACGAGGCTGTTACCAAACACTGTGTTTGTCGTCATCTCGTTTGCTCCCCAAAATAAATTTATAGAATTTATCTTCTTAACACCCTTATAATACGCGTGGATAAGGAACTCGTCGCCAATATTGTGTTTAGAGGGGTTTATTTCCAATAAAATACGAGAGCGACGTTACACCGTATATTGCTCAATCAACAGACTACCCTCCACCGAGGTTCTTCGTACTACCTGCGTGAAAACACTACAATTTTATAAGACATACTCGTATGCATATTACAAAAAGATGGACCCATTAGGCCTTATTTGCTGCTGTCCATTGAATAGTTCCGTTATTCGTCTAAAGTCTTTACATGAATCTTTATCAGATCTTTACCAAATTAAAATAAGACCAATGGGAGATTATATCTATTGGTTGAAATGTAGAAAAAGAAGAAGGTAGAAGGTAAAAAAAGTTGTCGGAATCGGTTAAGATTTGACGAAGTTATGCGAGAATATAGACAAAAAAAGGACTACACGATACGCGTCCATTCCAGAATCTCCACCTTTTTTGAAATCGGTACAAAAGAAGTGGCACTTCAATCTAACTTTGACACAAGTTCCCTATTCTATGTTCCTTCATCTTGTCCTACGACCTAGATTAGGTTATACCAGCTTATAATTACGTAACTAGTTGAAGTAGGTAATCTCATTTGCCGGTGTCAATGTGAACGATAGTTAGGGTGTGGCTTGGAACTTGAAACTAGCCGTTATAATACGTCTCAGTTAGACGTTCCCTAAATGTAAACAAGGTAGGTATATGAAATACATCAAGATATGGAAAATAATGACGATACGATATCAACCCTTGTATGTCCCCACTGAGGGGGAACGGTCGGTGGGCACACCAGCTGAGCAGCCAGATGCTCAGATGACCTATGTAGAGTAGCCGACAAACAGTGGATGAGACTAGCGCGAGACCTTGCTGGTTGGCGTGGAAATGAAGAGGCCTATACCCAGCAGTGTGGTTTACCGGGCTGATGATGATGATGATGTCCCCACTGTTGGGGCACGGGTCTCTTACTGCATCGCAGGAAGGTTTGGCCATACTCCACCACGGGAGCCAAGTCCGGGTTGGTGGATTAATTAAAATTAAGTCTCATGAGATCAATTAATATTAAAAAAGTTTTCTTACTTTCAGAGGGTGGACAAGATACTCCTTTTAAACTTGGATTTCGTAATATTTCGTTTTTTATTGCGGCATAAACGACCGCAACTTTCATTTGCGTCAACATGCAAGGTTGATTTTTTTCTCAACTTCAAGGAACTGTAAACCTGAGTATACGATTTTAATTTCAACTTGATACATAGGTATTGATACATGTATAGACGTGTTTCCGAGATAAGGGACGAACAGACAGACAACCATAAGGTGTGGCTGATCGGATGGATAGCCCCATACAGCGCCACTGGGTGTCAATGCACCTTATGCTGACAAGCAGGGGGGCTGGCTGGGACTAAGCTGTACACTACCTAAATATAATAATGGAAATAGTTTACTAACATAGCATATGTCAAATTTTTACTTACACTATATGGGCCTTGCCTGAAATAAATTAATAATAATAAGTGATCCGATAAGGGTTCCGTATTTCCTTTTAAGGTACGATCCCCTAAATTACTGCAAAAAAATTAATTTTCCCCTGATATCACACGACAATGACCTTAAACGATTGGGAGGGGCATGAAACATAAAATACTCCCGGTATTTGGTCCTATCCGCTCCGAAGCCGTTTCGTCTATTAGCTAAATAAACAGTAAACTTTACAGCAGCTACACGGCCCTTCATATCGTTCCAGATTCCTCAGCAAGGTAATCCGGCCATTTGCATGTTATTCAAATCCCACACGCGCTGCAGTTAAATACGAGTTTACTAGTTTTGCGCCTGCGCAGGGGCCTCGTTCTGCTAAGAGGAAGGGAAGACAGATGTGGAAGACATCTATCTGTCTTCCCTGTGGAAACACCTGTGGAAGCATAGACAGATGCATGATTTAATATTCCTGAGCAAATTAATTAATGGCCGAGCGATTTGTGAAGATTTACTTGAACGTATCGATTTTAAGGTTCCGAGACCCAACTCCCGACTGAAACTATCAGCAATTTTCTCCTTGCCCATCTGTAAAACTAACGTAGGCTTCAATGCACCATTAAATAGGATGCTCCGAACTTACAACGAGTGCTGGAGTAAATTTAATTTGGATATTTTTCAAGACAGCCTTGGCACTTTTAAGTCTAAATTAATTTCTAATATCTAAAAATTCTTAAAATTCTTATCTTACGTGGTAATAACATCTATATTATCACCGTATTGTAATATTGCATTTCTAGTTGTCTGCGTATATGTAAGTCTAAAAATGCTGTGTATACCTTTAATTGGCATAATCGCTAGCCCTAAGTCACTTTTAGTATAAGCTTTATCATGTTTGCGTGCTTGCTGTTGGTGTACCTAATGAATAAAATAAAAAATAAAATAAAATAAAAGAGGCTCCAAAAGTTCATTACCACCACCAAAGAAAAAAATATGATATCTTTAGACGGAGTTTACACGTTCAGTCTGGCGTCAGTCAATTCCATCAGTCTGGTTAGACTGACGGCAGACTGATAGTCTATTCAGTGGACTGATGGTCCAGACTGACGGATATTCGAATATTTTGATGCTTCATCAGTCTGGCATCAATCCGAGCTTGGTCAACGTGTAAACTCCGTCTTAGAGATCCTTGTTGCTTTTGCAGATGGTGGATGCGGCAAGCTGAAGACAGGACGCTATGGCGCTCATTGGGGGAGGGCTATGTCCAGCAGTGGCCTAGTATAGCCTGAAAAAGAGATCCTTTTTGAAAAAAGTGGCTTACAAACTAACAATAAAAATTCCTCACAACACAATCACTTGACCTGGTCCCAAACTAGGATACCCTGTACTATGGTAACCAGGCAAGGACGTCACAAACATGAAAATACACCCAGACTAAGCCACTTGTAAAAATAAACGGCGGACCCCAGTGGGAATCGAACCTACGACCTCTGTCTGGATGCCTTAACGGATAGACCAACGAGGCAGTTAATCTCGTGAATCTTAGGATCCACGACGGAAATCCTATGATTCACTATTTTTATTTTTAATGCACTAACCCGTGCTAAGGAACAAATTTAAAAACCTATTTAGAGGCTAAAAATTTCACCCATGCCGGGATTCGAACCCGCAACCTCTGGCTATCCGTACCAGCGCTCTGCCAATTGAGCCAATGGGCGACTCACGGCATCAGTGAAATTTCCTCTAAATAGGTTTTTAAATTTGTTCCTTAGCACGGGTTAGTGCATTAAAAATAAAAATAGTGTAATCATGTGGGTACAGTGATATCGTTCCGATGTTAAACCTAACTGCAAAGTAGGTAGTCGGGGCTGTAAGTAATGCAATTTGCTTAAGTCAGATGTCGCTGCCTGTACGTAATACAGAGAATATTGTAAAGAGGTTCGAAATTTCACTGATGCCGTGAGTCGCCCATTGGCTCAATTGGTAGAGCGCTGGTACGGATAGCCAGAGGTTGCGGGTTCGAATCCCGGCATGGGTGAAATTTTTAGCCTCTAAATAGGTTTTTAAATCCTATGATTCACTTCTGCACTAACTGTACTCACAATTAAATTCGACAAAAACATATGTAAGAATTCCAATTTCCAACCATCTTCGCATCATCATCATCAGCCCGGTAAACCCCACTGCTGGGTATAGGCCTCTTCATTTCCACGCCAGCCAGCACGGTCTCGCGCTAGTCTCATCCACTGTTTGCCGGCCACTTTACTTAGGTCATCTGACCATCTGGCTGCTGGTCTGCCCACCGACCGTTCCACCTCCCACGGCCTCCACTCTGTCACTGCCTTCGTCCATCTGCCATCATTTCGCCTGGCCAAGTGTCCCGCCCACTTCCACTTCAGAATCGCAATCCGTTTGCCGATATCTACCAGCTTTGTTTGGCGTCTGATTTCGACATTCGGGATCCGGTCCAGAAGTGTGATTCCTAGCATAGCTCTTTCCATTGCTCTCTGTGCGACTATGACTTTGTGCACTGCATCCTTAGTCAAAGTCCATGTTTCGGAACCATACGTGAGTGTGGGCAGGACACATTGGTTAAACACCTTGGTCTTAAGGCGCTGCGGGATTTTCGATTTAAGCACATCCTCGAGCTTACCGAATGCGGCCCACCCAAGCTGAATGCGACGAGCGATCTCCTTTGCATCAATCTAACGCATTTGAGTCTGAGAGCCATCCCGGCGGTCATACCTACTTCGACCAATTCTTTTTCAGGCTATATTAATCCACTGCTGGACATAGCCCTCCCCTAATGAGTGCCATAGCGCAAGGTTGTGCCATCATTGGGGGGGTAATGCCTATAATCCCCACGCTGGGAATGCGGGTCGCAGTTTGGTGGAATTGTACTGCAGGAGGCGCTGCTGCCCAACCCCCGGTTTGTGTCCCTTAGTCGCGCTTTACGACACGTGCTATTCTCTAGGCCGACACCACGCAGCAACTTCGACCAATTAGGGGGATGTATAAGCAAAGGGCGAAATAAAAAGTAACCGAAACCGGCGTGCGTGCATGTCACTAAAGAACGTTGTTGAAGTGAAGGCGATGTTTGTAGCTAGGATCGTGGCAAGTGGCAGTCTTGGTCTCTGCCTACCCGTCTGGGATACAAGCGTGAAAATGATTATGTTAAATTGAGGCTAAAATCCTATACAAACCTATGTACAGTCTGTTGGCTTTTAGAATATACCTCGGGCTCTAGAGTAGGCTTCGGTTTTCACCGAAAGCACACGAGTGTAATACTACTTCCTGCTCTGTGTAAAACACTTCTTCACTAAAAGTTATGTAAACTTCACGAAAAATTTGTTTGTTACGCTTTTTTGCACAAAAAGTGTCTTATTAGTTCCGACGTTTCTATTACGCGAATATATCCGATTCTATCCGATAGTAGCCGAGGTATATTCTAAAAGATAACAGACTGTACTGTCGTCAACATGTCAGCCTTTACGCAAGTGACGTATAAGACAACTAAGCAACAAAAATGTAAGGGCTCTATGGTCGACTGTACCTACTTTGGTTTTAATTTACTAGAGAAATTTACATAAACTTTATTGCCGCATCGCAATAAAACTTTTTAGATATAGGTATCGAGGCTCGCAAGTGCCACCCATGGAATAAAAATAATAACTTGTTTAATACAAAGTTTTCAAAAGTAAACTGTGGTATTGAAAATATATTATTATAAAAACCTATTTAGAGGCTAAAAATTCCACTCTGGCTATCCGTGCCAGAGGTCGCGAGTTCGAATCCCGGCATGGGTGGAATTTTTAGCCTCTAAAGAGGTTTTTAAAATTGTCCTTAGCTCGGGTTAGTGCATTAAAAAGAATATAATATATTATTACTTTCTGAATAAATAAAGTTATTTTTTCTCTGAGAGAAGACCTGTGCGCTTTAGTGGGAAGTTTATAGGCTACATTAAAAACAAATACAACAAACAATTAATTATAATAATTTTTACTTTAAGTACTGCCCGAAGGCAGCGTCTCATAAAGTATATTGACATGCTGTATAAAATCACCTCATGACGTAAAACATAAACATATTTTTTTTTATTTAAAAACCACTTTACACAAAGTTACAAAGGGTGTGAGAAGGTTAAAAATTAATTGGTTTATGTTAAGGATAAAACAACAATGTTTACCGGCGACCCCCACACTAGACGATAGTCTGTATAGTGGGGGACTGGTCACGTAGGTTGGACATTTTAACATTAGGCAACGGTTAGGAAACAGATTATATAAATTAATTTAGTCTCCTCTAAACAGTGTTATATAAATTAATTTATTCTAACCTTAATTTTTTGCAACCTTAATATTGTAATATTTTACAATATTAAGGTTGCAAAAAATTAAAAGTATAAAGTAAATTAAAAATTAAAAAGTTGCACCTTAATTTTTTGCAACCTTAATATTGTAATATTTTACAATATTAAGGTTGCAAAAAATTAAGGTTAGAATAAATTAATTTATATAACACTGTTTAGAGGAGACAGTAGAGAGAGCAGAACTTAAGTGTGTGTGTGTGTATGTCGTGTCATATGAGCAAGCAGAATATGTGTGAGCAACGAGATCTATTTAATAATTCTTAGATGTAACTAGCATTTACGTAGATCATGTAAATGCTAGTTTTTGATGAAGATCATGGCATCTTATCATGATATGATCATGTTACGATTATATCATGCAATGATTGTCATCAATAACTCCCGTTTGCGTCTATGTAATGAGGTTTTATCAATTCTTGGGTTTTATATAGCAACCTGTGGCATCTTCACTTACATTAGATGGGAGTAGGGACTACTCTTTCCAGTTTCTTAAATTGCGAATAATAATAATAAATAAATATTCATAGACATATTACACAGATCTCGTTAACCCTATACTAAGTACAACTAAATGACTTGTGTTAAAGGTGCTAACTCGACGATAGATTTAATACAATAAATAAATAGATAACAGCCAAGACCAAGACAAGAATAAAAAAGACTGGCTGAAAATCAGCTACGACTACGCGTGAAATTATAGGAATAAGCTGAGCTTCCTTTTTACTATAAAAATAATACATATTTACTGATTTGTATCCTGTAAACATTTATTTTATGGTAAATAAAATATTTTCACTTTCACTCGGACGCCGCATTGCCTGGGGCTTTGTTTTTTTTTTATAGAGTTGTTGCCCAGCACCTATACCATCCTGACAGCTTAGTCGGCCTAGCCCACAGGAATTACAAGTCAATACGTGCAGTGCCAACCGAGACGTGACTTTCCTCACGATGCTTTCATTCACGTTTCGCGTGTTGTATTGCTACTTCGAATTTGCAGATGTAAGAATTTGTATAGAATTGTTAGTGATTATAGTGATAAAAATGTACTTAGTACATTACATTTCACTGCACTTTATTCTTTATTGCACACATAATAATAATAATAATAATAATAATATTTTATACTCCAACGCAGAGTCGAATAAGAGGCACAAATATGCAGCCATAGGGCAGGGCTATATATTTGTGCCTTTCGGAGTCGAGACTCTGGGGCCATGGGGTCCGGAGGCGAGACTCCTCTTTAAAGAGATCTCGTCGCGCCTAGTCGACGCTACAGGAGACCCGAGGGCTGGTGCTTACTTTGGCCAAAGAATAAGCCTAGCCATACAGCGAGGCAATGCCGCCAGCTTTCTTGGTACTCTGCCGCCCGACAGCGATCTGGCTCAAATATTTTATTTAAATTAGAATGTTTTAGGTTTAGTTCCATTTTTATCATTAATTATTATTATTATAAATATTTAAGCTATCATAATGTTTGTATATTATATAATAGATATTTATTTAGTAAATAATAACAATAAAAATTAAAAAGTGTTCAAGGCGAGCTTATTTCATAAGAAATCTCATTACATATGCTCACGCCTGTATCTCGGAGGTGTAGACACTAGACAGAGACCAGACTTTGCCAAAGGTCATGGTGCTACCAACCTCCTTTGAACAAAGCAGGTAATTCTTTTTTTCAGGTTGTGCACTCCATTCTTAATCCATCCATCTAAAGTACGGCGCCTTCCAGCGGGAATCGAATCCACGACCCTGGTCTTAGTAATCAAATTACCGCTAGACAAACGAGTGAGTAAAAGCAGTCGAGGCATGTCCTACATTAGAAGAATCGCAGACATTTTAATCGCCCTAAAGGCTGCCATTCTCAAGGGCAGAGTAAATGTAGGAAATGCCACGTCGCTCAAGCGATAACCGCCTTTGATTTAATAGGACCCTGGGAGCCAATTCTCACATCATTGGCAAATAATTCGTGTACGACTCTAAAGCGTATGACTTGATTTCTACATAAACAGTCGCATGATACTAAAAAACTGCCGGCAGATGCTGGATGCGGCAAGCTAAAGACAGGGCGCTATGGCGCTCATTAAGGGAGGGCTATGTCCAGCAGTGGGCTACATAATATAGCCTGAAGAAGAAGAAGAAAAAGTCGCATGATAATTACGTACCATGCAACATTATATGACACCTCAAAGCGAGCAAAAATTATTAGAAAATTTGCGCATACGACTTTGTAACAATACATGAAACTGATTTGTTGCCGACCGGCCAATCAACCTTTTTTGAGTACCTATTTTACTTCTTTGATAGCATTTTATATATTATATTGTCTACTTGTTAAAAATGGGACAATGTCATTGTAAAACAAGAAAAAGACAGATTAAAAAATTGCTACAAGATATTGGCGTTTTCATACATTTTTAATGTCTAATCCTTTGAATATATTGCGTCTACGCTTTCAATTCGCATGGGCGAGAATCGGCTCCCCGCACCTCTACTCTAGAGGTCATTTTATTAGGCCCGCTGTACGCACTTGCCCGAGAGTCAGCGAATTCATCTTACACCGCGAGCTTCACAGCAAGATCCCATAGTGCCGAATGTGTAAAACCCGCAACAAATGACAAACTCCAGGGCCAACGTGTACTGCCGCTAATAAGAGTTGCACCACAATTATTTTTTTATTTTCAGTCTTTTTGCACTAATTACATGAGTAAATCTACAAGGGCGTGCTTAATGCAAGAAGCATTCTCTTACAGCAAACCTTTGGTGTTGAAGAGACTGGCAAAGGGTAGTGCAGGAAAAAAAGTGAAATACAATAATAAACTTACATAAACATAGGGAGATACATTAAGTTAGACCTACCTGGGAAAGGGGGGGGCTGAATAATCGCCTTCTTGCAATTAATTGTGAACAATTAATTGCAAGAAGGCGACCCCCCGCTTCTCGTACTAACAATCTGTTAACCTTTAACAGCAGTCAGTTGCTCAAAGAAGATACAACAAAAAACAACTGTCATCAGTAGATTAACACTGTGTTTTGGGTCGATATGGAGTCGATTTATTTGATTGATTGGCGAAAATAGAGCGCATTTTATTGGCCATGTTATTAAATAAACGCAATCAATTGTAACTCAAGATGGCTAAATTGGCATCAAGAGTGGAGGGTACTGTAATAAAAATTGATACAGTCGACAGCACATGATCATTATGATGCAGGGACTGTATTCTAATGCGTTATGAACAACTCTGCAGCAAAAATATAAGTAAAATATAAGCAAATAAAAATAGTATTAAAATATAAGTGTTAATCAAGTCAACTATATACACCTACAATGGCTTTTTCACACCTCCTGCTCGACAATGCCTTATTACCTACCGTCAAATATCATCGTAAAGCATAGCCTTGTCTCTCGAGGGCAATAATAATGAAGAATTTCCCTA
This sequence comes from Yponomeuta sedellus, assembly GCA_934045075.1. Lineage (NCBI taxonomy): Eukaryota > Metazoa > Arthropoda > Insecta > Lepidoptera > Yponomeutidae > Yponomeuta > Yponomeuta sedellus. The sequence goes on from OW203739.1 coordinate 1,289,019, forward strand.
GGGAATAAAGTGATTTGAATTTAGAATGTCAAAATTCGCATGAAAACTATGAAGAAGCCCCGCATTGCAATTCGAAATTCGAATTGTTGTTCGAAACTCACCCCTTTTTTCTTTTTTTTCTGAACTACTGTGTCGTGTGACCGCGCGAAACACCAATAAAAAAAAGAAAAATTTTATTGTCTCCCAGATGGTGTGAAAAGTAGAGTATTCACCTCTGGAATAAAACATGTCTTAGTCTCGGGCGGTATGAACCCCTGGCTTCACTCAGGACCCTCGCTTCGCTCAGGAGTTAAAATTTAACTCCCTCGCTGCGCTCGGGAGTTAACTCGGAGTCCTTCGCTCCGCTCAGGGTTCAATATACCGCCCATGACGTAATACATGGTTTTATTCCCTTAATGCATAATCTACTATTACACTGAGGTTTAGTTTATAGCGGGACCAATTTGCATTTTTGTCGCAAAGTCGACTCGAACCTGAGTGCTTAGTGCGAGTTTGACAGATCCAATCGAATAACTTTACTACCGCGTTAATCGAGCATTGAGTACTGAGTATGAGTAAGTTAACCGTTCGAACTGGCAAAACGCTGTCACAGTACAACTCGCACTCGCGTTTATTCGTGTTTTGGCTGGTAAACGTGTTCACTTCTCAACGTAAACCATTACAACTCGCACTCAGCAATTTTAATTTCCATACTTGTCGCTAGGTGGCGCTTCCTCGATGCCATAGAAATATAAGTTTACGTTAACGCGATCGAGTAGTTAAAAAACTCGCACTAAGCAAATCTTCAGATAACTTTAAAGTTCATAGGTAACATAATTGTTTTTTATAAGAAAAAAAATTATGTTACCTGTAAACTTTCAAAATTTCTTAAAATTAAACATACGCCATACCATATCCACCAACATTTCGTCACGAACACAGAACAAATACATACTAGATACATACATACAAATAAATAAAAATAATAACCGCACAACCGCTAATCGACCGGGAAAACCGAAAATTGTCACGCTGCACCGCCAAAGAGAACCTTTGGCTAAGATACGCAACGCCCCACAGCGGCACGGCAGTCAAGCCCACGGCCCCTCAATCGGCACCCCAGCTCCCTAACAAAGATCATGACAATATGTGCTCCAAACTCCCATAGTCTCAACCTTATCACCGCATTTAAATTATATATATTATATATATATATATATATATATATATATATATATATATATATATATATATATATATATATATATATATATATATATATATATATATATATATATATATATATATATATATATATATATATATATAATACCTACAAAATTTATCCCACGGGAACGCATTACCGGGAAATCAAGTATCCTATGTATAAATTCAGATATGTGTGCCAAGTTTCATGTTCAGCCGTTATTGCTTGCTTGAGTTAGAAACATCTTGTTGATTCTATTTTTTATTTTTAGTCAACATGCGAAAATCACAAAGGTTTAAAAACCTATATTATTTTTGAATTAACAACGCAGCCCGCCATTTTCAAAGAAACATGGCGGACCATATTTGACGTTGAACCGACCAATCACAGCGACGCGTTCATTCCGCTCGGAGATCATCGCATTACTTCGTCTAACTTCGGGCAGCTGGGATGAAAGAAAACCGGAGGAAAACAAATCATCAGTCCGGCACCGCGCATCGCGTAGGGATTACGTCCGCGCCCGTTTGCATCCAGCTAATTCAGTGACCGCTTTTAGATCGAAACCCGCGAACCAAAATAACAGAATTCCACCGCCAACAGTGTCTTCAAACTGACCTTCTACATAGTGCAGGATTTCAAAACAGTGACCAAAAGAGACGAAACGCCTAAGTTTCTAAGCCGCCGGTGCCGGCGACTGACTGCGTGAGTATTCTAAAAGTTATTTAACTTAACTGTACTTTCCAAGGTCCGCGGGCCTGCACGAGGCGATTCGCGGAAAAAAACCTGTTTCAAAATGCTAAAAGAGTGTTAGAAAGATTACGTGGCGCTCGTTATGTTAGGTTGCTAAATTAGAAGAGTCTAATGATACGACGCGAGAGAGTTCGCCGGACCGGGCGTGTCGGATTTGCATTTTTATTTAGTAATTAGTAATTACCTACGAATGATTCCTTCATCTTGTTGTTTCAAGCCATGTATCTCCTGAGGTTCTTCAGACAATATGTTTTGACACGATACGAATGACCCGCGAGTCTCTTCCTTCCTACGAGTACCTACAAAGATAGGTGATTTTCTCAGCGATTCTAGTGGTAATGTTTAGGTTGTCTTTGTCAGCGATTTCCTTGACGTTTGTCTTATGTCGGTGGGTACCTACCTACAGACAGAATGAACGGGCGAGAAGTGAGGCGTGTTCAACAGAACTGTTATTAATGCATATTATACAATTATGACGTAGGTACCTAACTAAGCAGAATACTTGTTATCAAAGCTTATTTGATGGACTATATCATATCATGGAATGCGTTGCAAACCTTTCCTGATATTTGTGACGTTCACACTACACAATTAGAATTACTGCGATTATACTTAGATATTCAAGAAATTTTAAAGTAATACATGTTTACATAAAAAAATATAAATAAGAAATATTTTAATAGCAATTTCTGGAACCCTCTATTTCTCTTACACAATCAGGAATCTACTTTGACCTTTGCCAACCAAGCACAATAAAAAAAACCGCTATGAACTTCAGTTAGACTTCATACAACGATCTTCCAACTCTGTTACATAGATTTTAACGCGCGTGCAGTCGAGAGCCTATCTATGTTTACAAAATGCACTCCAATCAGTTACGTTAAGGACGACTTTGCAACAAAAATGTAAAGGTTAACCTGCTTTCGTCTGTACTTAAATAATAGCAGAGTAATTGGGGCTATAAGTACGGCACCATTTATTATTATAGTTCGTGACAACAGTAAAATGGTAATATGGGAATGCAGAAGTGATTTGTACCTACTTGGAGTCACGCACAGCCTCGCCGAAGTAGTACTGACTAGAAAATATGTATTATATGACGATCAGTCAGTGTGGAAATTACCGGTCAAGTGCATATTGGACTCCTTCGCCGAGGGTTCCGAAAAACCATAAATACTCATATCATATACTTACTTATATGTCTTTTTATATAGCCTATAAACGTCCCACTGCAGGACACAGGCCTTATCTTAGAGCGAGACTATTGGCTCCATTTCCACGCGTGCCCCGATGGGCATTTTCAAGCTCTGAGGTATTTGAATACCTCAGACACTCAGGTTTCCTCCCAAATATGGGCCTTCCCAAATATGTGCCTTCCCAAAAATTGGCACCCAAAACCGGCGTGTGTACTGCTACGACTAAGGCCGACACACTAGGTGACACTCTGCACACACACGGTACATAATCGCCTGAGAGCCAGAGAGTGCATCTCATTTACAAATAATTTAAAAAAAATTGCTGTGTGGTGTCGGCCTAGAGAATAGCACCAACCCAATTCTTCCCGCGGGTGTCGTAAAAGGCGACTAAGGGACACAAACCGGGGGGTGGGCAGCAGCGCCCCCTGCAGTACAATTCCACCGAACTGCGATCCCCAACCCGCATGCCCAGCGTGGGGATTACGGGCATTACTCCCTATGATAGCCAACGTGGTGCTCATTAGGGGAGGGCTATGTCCAGCAGTGGACTAGTATAGCCTGACAACGAAGAAAAATTTAATAATTAACAATAAAATAAAAACACAAATATCAACATATTAAAATAAAATTAATGAACGAAAAGCTTCGTCAGAACTAAAACTAAAAAATTAAAACAAAACATTAAAAGAAAAATATAAAACACAAAGAGAATAAGCCGCCCCGGGACATATCTGGCACTACGCTGGCGGCGTTACCTTGCTGCACTGCAAGGGAAATTCTTTGCGTAAGATAGGCCCCAGTGTATCTTACTTTGCGAGTTTTACAGGACGATTCCATAGTGCCGATTGTGTAAAACCCGCAACGGATGATTAACTCTCGGGCTCTAGGGCAAGCGTGACCTGCCGCTGTAATAAAATGTTGATGAAGCGAAGGTGATCTGTCAGGATCTTAACATGTGGCAGGCCTTGGTCTCTGAGTACCTCCGGGATACAGGACAGGCGTGAGTTTATGTGTGTTTATGTTTAAAAATTGTCATGAAGCTAGCGACTTATCGGGAACCCTTGTATGTCCCCACTGCTGGGGCACGGGTCTCTTCCTGCAGTAGGTCAGGCCATGCTCCACCACGGGGGCGAAGTCCGGGTTGGTGGAGGATTGTAAGACAGTCGCCATACTGTCAGAAGCTCAGATCAGAAGTTATCAGGCCTCCCATAAGGCCTCTGACATGGCTTAAAGACTGCCGTTCTATGGCAGCCGGCACCAACGGCTCAACGTGCCTTGCGAACCACGGAAGCGCTCTGAAAAATGACACTAAGCGGTAGTCACAGGACGGTCATCCATCCTGCACCTGACCGCGCCTGTTGCTTAATTCAGGTGATTGATTCCAATCACTCGGTTTGACTTGGCCACGAGCGCTTCACTAGGCCACGAGCGCTTAGCACCTTTTGTAGAAGCCTCGTGCGAAGTTTCTAAGCTCAATTCAGTCTTGCGGTTTTTCGCACCATTCCAGTAACATGCAACGGCGAATAGAGAGGCCTAAATATGGTTTTGCAAATGAAACAGTCTTGTCTTGTGCAATGTCCTGAATCAGTGATAGGTTTCGGTTAGCGAGTGTGTCAAGGCAGTTTGATGATGCATTGTTTTTTTCTGGTTGCGGCTACATAATTTGGTTATTTTTGCGAAAATTAGCACTGTAACACATGAAAGTATATTTCAAGTAAGATTTAAGTAGCGGTGTAAACGAGTATGCGCAACCACCCTAGTTGACCGGGATTTCCGCACTTACCTACCCCCAGTTTCTGGTACAATAACGAGCCGTTAATCTTTTTTCACTTTTATTTTGCTGGGAACTTCGCGAAGTGCACTACAGTAAACTATTTACTTAACGATATTCTCTATTCAGAAACTGGCCCTAAGCTACGAACATTTGTGAAGAAGTAGCAATACCACAAAGAAAACATCGCGACGAAAACTTAGTGTCTGAGGTGTTCTTAAAGGTATTTAAGAACACCTCAGACACTAAGACCTTATTTCAGCGCTTGGAATTGCTAATATGGGATAATTTTAAAAACCTATTTAGGCTACAAATTCCACCCATGCCGGGATTCGAACCCGCGACCTCTGGCTATCCGTGCCAGCTCTCTTTCCAACTGAGCTAATGGGCGACTCACCGGCATCAGTGAAATTTCGAACCTCTTTACAATATTCTCTGTACTACGTACAGATTTTAGCCTCTAAATAGCTATTTTACAATTGTCCTTAGCACGGGTTAGTGCATTAACCCGTGCCCCAGCAGTGGGGAAATACAAGGGTTGATATCGAATATATACAACTATCTCACTGTGGACGTGGGGAACGTGGCGAATGACAAATTCTCAAAGCAATTCATAGATGGCGCTTACAGGCGTGGCCATAGAAGAACCGGAATACGGCTGTCAAAATTAATCTGCGCTGAGCGAAAATTGACAGACGTGTCCTTGTTTTTGTATGAGCACGCCTAACAGCGCCTTCTATCAAGTGCTTTGAGAATTTGTGCTGAAAACGGCTCTTCTTCTTCAGGCTATATTATGTAGTCCACTGCTGGACATAGCCCTCCCCTAATGAGCGCCATAGCGCTCTGTCTTCAGCTTGCCGCAACCAGCATCTGCCGGCAGTTTTTCGCAGATCGTCATCCCACCGGGTCGGAGGGCGTCCTACACTACGTTTGCCGAGTCGCGGTCTCCACTCAAGAACACGTTTACTCCAACGTTTGTCGGTACTTCGCGAGATATGGCCAGCCCACTGCCACTTCAGCTTGCTGATTCTCTGAGCTATGTCGATAACTTTGGTTTTCTGTCGGATGCATTCGTTACCCGTTGGAATTGAATTATATGTGGACAGGGAAGTTATTAAAACGGTCCGACCGGTATTAAACCGACCTTTCAACGCAAACGATTAGCGGTCACGACCAAGAGCCTATCTTCATCAAGGTTCCCTCACGGATAATACCGTTTTTTCACCGCAACATTTTTTTTCCAATTAATCCAATTCGTCTCCCGCCTACCCCACTTTCGCGACAGTTAACCCCCATTTCACTTGGCGAGTTATGGGTTTGCGAATAAAGGGGAGCGTCCACAGACCCGCTTTGTCCCGTAGGATTTACTTCACTTGATATTATTAGAGATTCTCTTGAGGCGTTTTTGGGGCGCTAACTAGCACTGCCAATGGAAGAAAAATAATAAGTTGCTTTGTAGTAAGTATTTTTTTCACAAATTAAACATCATAAATCTTAACCACTATGACAACGAAATTACCTTAAACAAAGATTATTTCATTGGTTGCGCTCTAGTTAGAACTGTGTCCAAAATTACATCGGCATTATCACATACATGTGGTCACGTAAGTATCTCCTTATCAGTGGACGCTTTTGTACGTACGAGTATCTACATACATAAAATCACGCCGGTAACCCGGAGGGGTATGAAGAGAACAGAGAACTGTTAGCATGGAGGTGGACGACGGGAGTAGCGCTTTCCAACGCACAAAAAATCAGCGCTGAGGGCTCATTCTCTCAGCACAAATCTGAGTCAGCTGCCTTTTGTGGCAATTTAGCCACACCATAGGCTAAACCTGTAACGTTGTATATCTTTTATAATAATAATAAACACTGGAACGACTTCAATTGTGGCTTTATTTGTAGTAATATTTTAACAAAACAGAAAACTGGATAAAACCGGATAAGCAGGTAAAATAGTCAGATCTGGTCGAAGGGTAAAGTAATAATCAAAGAGTACATAACAACAGAAATGATGAAAATGAAGGAAATTACGAAATGTGTGACAAAATTTAAATATTTGAAAATGATAGATAGAAAAAGAAATAAAAATGGTGTAAAGAGATTTGCATCGTTACAAACCTAAATTTTTCTTTCTTTTTTTTTGTTTTTTTTATTGTATATATCGTTTATTTCTGTTGTACTCATATTAGGTATGTTAATTTATCTGGTTTTTTCTTTCTGTGATGTGTCTTGTTGGTGTTATAAATGTCTTCCTTTCTTTCTTTTCTTTCTAGAAAGGTATAAAACCGCGACTTTACAGTGCACTGTTAAAGCCGCGTTTTGACGATCTTTATATAACATCCACAGAACACAATAACTTGTCCCGGCTCCAACTAGGATACCCTGTGCTAGGGCAACTAGGCAAGGGCGTCACAAACGCGGACGCGCTTTAAGCGTTTTCGCTATCTTAGTACACTGCAATCCAACAATTTTTGATACGAGATGCTAAAGACGTCTCGTATAGTTCACCGGCCATCTTAGTAAAAAAAATGTCACTCAGATGAATACCGTATTATTTTTTTTTTACTCAACCCGCCCTCTTCTAAGCTACTTTGCAATTTCATTGCAGCTACTGATATGAGATTGCAAAAACAAAATGGCATCAATATTTTTAAATCCTGCCTTTCGTAAAGAAAAGTGAACAGGCAGTAAAATATTCATAAGAAGCTGCTAGAAGTGTTGTGAAGTTATGGTTTCCATTGCCGTCACCAAACTTCTCTTGCTCTTGTCTTCTTAAACTTTTATTGTCGAAGTTAGATGATAAATATATTTCATTCCGTTTCTATTCATCGTAGCATTATTTTTTGATCATTTTTGGAACGATGAGCGACACCTTCTGCACCTTTTTCTGTCTGGCCTTTAATTTAAAAACAAAATTCTGAGATGTGTGTAGAACACCTTTTTAGTAGCCTAAAGTTTTTAGTTACTAAATTTTTCACTCTGTCTAATAAGTCGTCAAAACGCGGCTTTACGCTCAGACTCATTTTAGCTACTCGGAAGCTCCTGTTATCTGTTATCAGTACTATTGTTAGGGATGTTAGGTCACTCCGTGCGAACTAAGATCGCAAAAGAGCTACATTTCTTCTCCTACTTCTGACATTTTTCCACGACAAAACGTGCGACTGACGTGAACGAATGTGCTCGTGGACGTTCACCTTAAAACAACAGTTCTTCGCCGAAACAAAGGAGATTTACATCGAAATTTATGTTTGGGCTGATAAAATAATTGCGGTGGGCGGGAACGCCTTGACATGTCTCGCCCGGCAAACGGATCTTGGCCTCTCTTGTGCACTTTTATAATTTGCAGTGAATTGCATGTGCAGAGTTACCGTGGTAGAGCTCGCGCAAATCTTTTAGTTCTGAATTTGGCTGTGCTGTGTTCTGCGCAAATCTGCGCAGTGGCCGATAGGGCTAATTTCAGAGCTAAATAGAAGATTCCAATTTTTTACAATTTTCGAACAATTCATGGTTGACTCCGACATTTGACATTTTTTTGTATTTAATACAATAATTAACAGTTTTTATATATTGTAGACTTTTAGTTCGGATCTACTTACGGGTGTTGTTATATCGGAAGAGTCCGACCAGGTTTCACCCGACAACACCCGTAAGTAGATCCGGACTAAAAGTCTACAATGTGTTGTGCTTACGAAAGCTGTAGTTCAAAAAAGTTTTTATATAGGTATAGTAATAAATATTAGCTAAGAAAGTACTTTTTCAAGATAATGTTTAATGCAAAGGAATATTAATATACAAGAAAACTTTACATACTTTGTCGCGGGTTCGAGTCCCGGCATAGGTGGAATTTTTAGCCTCTAAATAGTTTTAAAACTTTACATTTACAATTAAACCATATAAAATAGTCTTCGAAGTGCGGGCAAAGCTTTTGCTGCTGACGCCGCAACTACTACTAGTCAGCTATAATCTATAAAAAAAATCTACATTAATCGATTTTTCTTTTACGCCTGTACTAATTTTCCTGTAAGATTTATTTAAACCCTTGTTGTATGGATGATTTCACAGTGTTGTTTCAACGGGTTTTAAACGAGATAATCGATGCCTTTTCAACTGACTTCAAAAAAGGACAAGGTTCGCAATTCGACGCGTATATAACCGTACACCACCTTTTTTAATGAATGCTATAATGGTATTAATTTAATAAATTGAAAATGTCTTTAATACATTCCCAAGCTCCAGGCTGTAGCTGAAAATCAGCGATCTGCTCTACTGAGTAGATAACTACGTTGAGATACCGCCATTTTGTACTGCTGCAACACACATAATTATGCTTTTAACTAGTTGTATACTTTGTTTGTTTTCATCAGCATGCCGATTCTATTGTTTTATATCTGTGTTTCTATGTTTAATTTGTTGTAAAATTTTATGTGTGTTTCAAAGTACAAATAAACATTTTATCTATCTTATCTATTTATCTATATGCGTATATTCCTCCTTATTTATTTTTCTGACTAGTTTATTTTGGAGCAGAATGCGTGCACGCACGACTAATGAACGTTGATTAAGCGAAGGTGATCTGTCAGGATCGTGCAAGTGGCAGACTCTGGTCTCTGCCTTCCCCTCTGGGACACAGGCGTGAGGTTATGTTATATTTTGGAGACAGCGCCAAGTTTCAGACCAACCCATACATTTTGGGCACCGCATGTCGCATTTAGAGGTCATATTCTGTCATTTGCGGGTGTTTAGCGCCTTAGTGTACTGAAGTCTGTTGTTATTTGGAAAAAATCCAATAAATTCCACCACGGCGTCTCTTGCAATGTTTAACAACTTGTCTTTGTTCTCCGGGCTGTAATTAAACTCTCAGCACTATATCGGCCCTCCACGATATCACTCATTTGGTACTAAATCATTGGCTGTGAATTGCGAGTTGCAAGTTTGCGACCTACATTTGTCAACACTATAATTTTGTGTAATTAATCCCAATGGCCTATAACTAGTAGAAGTTTTTTTGCATGTAAGACAATAGTATGCACCTTCCGCTTTTACACTGCCTGCCTTAAGCCCTGTGCAGACGATGGCCTTTCGTCCCCAGGTACGAGTACAAGGTATTTTCCCCTCCTCACCCCTACTCTATGTCCCATCCCTCTGCTCGACCCCATCAACTTAAAGGCCTGCGCAGATGAGGCTCTTTTGTGCCCAAGGGACAAAAGTCCAGATCTGGGAATAAGGGAACAGACTGGATCGTAAAAAATGTCCTCCGAGTACTTGTCGCAGACTCAACGCCTATGGTGTGCGGTCATTTCGTTCCCCGGAAATTGAGTGAAGCGTACGCTATGGAAGCAAATATTCTGAGATTACATTGTGTTGTAATAAAAGGGCGTTTTAAAAGAAAACACCGTTTTTTTGTTGAGTCCGGTCTCTTGATGTCCTCGGTAACTTGAGGGACTTTTTGTACGGGGTACCCGGGGGATAGTCCTTCGTCTGCGCAGGGCTTTAAGCAAAATACTAGAAGGGGCTAGAAGGGGAGGGGGCAATACTTATAAAGGTATACATTACCATTTGTTATACAGAAGTACTTTCCTGGTGGGGACATACAAGTGTATATCAACTCTTGTACGAGTATGTCCCCACTGCTTGGGCTCTTAGGTACTTAAATATTCATTATACATGTATAAAAGTATATAAATACATTTCAACCTAACAGTCACGCACAACAAACTTAGTAAAATTAATAGGACATTAAGAATAAGACATTCGGCTGAGGTGCGTCAAAATGTTGACATTTCCAATTAGACCGCAGTGACGGCATGTTATGCCGGAACCAACATGGCCGCCCTCCCCTTCCGGTTGCGCGTGCGCACGGTTACGGCCTTTACGAGCCAGATAGGGGTTATTATTAGATTTTATGAGCAATTTTACTGCTATCATAGAAACTTACCTCGTTGCTTTTGTAAACAAGATGGTGGAAATTTTTAAAAAAATTTGCTTTTGATTTAACATAGTCATATGTCATTTACTATTTGTGGATGTTTTATCTGAATATCAATAATATTCTCAATGTTCAATAATAGGTGCTTCCATCATCCTTAATTGAATTAAGCTATCATATAATATTATTTATTTTGCACGAAGTAAAGTTTCAAAATCTAAAACCATGTCGTCACTACTAATAAATTTACTAAAGCATTTAAACTCGAATAGTATAGTTTCGAACACACAAAACAGAAAATAAACATAGAAGAAAGAAGATTTTTGAGACAATCTACACATGAGTTAATTCCACACGTGCGAAGCCGTGAGTGGCTTACTAGTTAAATATAAAATCGACCAGGTGCGTGTCGTGCCACGCACGGTGTAGGGTTCCGTTGAAGGAGAGATTTTTACCTGCTCTACAGAACTAGTTGTTAGTTCCGTAAAGCATGTAAGAAACCGCTCTATCATCAAAGTTTCTTTGAAATATTTGTACTAAGATTTCCTTTTTAAGTTGATTGGCTATAACTCTTTAAAGTGTTCTTGGTCGTTATAATAATAATAATATTGGCCTTTTTGCATCTACTTAATGAGATGATTTATACAGCGTCCAGTGGCATCCTCACTCACACTAGATGGGTGAAGGGACCACTCCGACGCTGTAGGCACATGGTTTTATAGATGGTGTAGGCTTGCCCAGCACTTATACCATCCTGACAGCTTAGTCGGCCTAACCCACAGGAAAGACTAGTCAATACATGCGGAGCCAACCAAGCCGCGGGTTTCCTCACGATGTTTTCCTTCCCCGTTAGCGTGTAGTATTGCGACTACAAATTCTCAAATTACGTAACTTTGAAATTAAACAAAGTCATTGGTACATGCCCGCACTCGGGATCGAACCTGGGGCTCTCGCTTGCCAGTCCATGGTTCTACCCACTGAGCTACTACAGCTCATAGTTTTCATATGGCCGTTATAGTTTTCTTTTAAATCTGCTAATTATGCTACTGGCCTGTATTTTTTCACGTTTCTAATTTAACTATTTAGCCGGGATTAAAGCTTAATATTTCGCAAACCTTCATATTTTCTACACTCATAATATTTTCTACTAACCAACCCAACGATACAACTAATCCCACACTATAGCGTAGGCTAGTAAAATATGCATCTTTAATTCTGATGTAGGAACGATACTAAATCAAATTTATTATTTAAGATTTTATTTTAATTATTATTAATTCATGTACTTAGATTTAGAAAATAAATATTTACAATGCGGTACTCAATGCCATAAGCATTTATTTTACAGTTTTGTCTGCGTGATGAAATTTTTTATTTGTGATTAATATTATTTATCTGTACTAAACTTAAGCTTTCTAGTACTCCTTGTCTCTGTGCTATGCAGACAGTCATAGATGTCGATCGTATAAGGGTTTCCTATTAACTACGGAACCCTAAAAATGATAATTAAAAAACCATAATCGTAACTTAACGTGCATCAAAGATAGCGTTAAACATAAAGGAACCTTTTAAGTCAATAAATTGTTTTTGTAATAAAAAGGTTATGTGTAATGTTTTATGTTCAGATTGTAAAAAAATGGCCCGGTGCCTCTACTCTTGAAAGTCAAGAATTAATTCAATATTGAGTTTATTTTTAGTTCTCAATATGTTAGTTCTCAATTTGGCGGTTTTTTGCTGAGACATAAATAGGTTATCGTACCAATGAGCGGGTGAATTTACGTGAACAAATATTACTAATATTATGTAAGATATTATATTTTTTAAACAACTTTCGCTATGTTAGGTTTTTGTGGTGAAACGATGTGTCATTTGAATGAGCCTAAAATGTCAAAGAATTTGATACATTAATTATATAGATTGTTTTATTTACTACGAGTAAATATCGGTACATGATAATAACTGAAAATCAGTTATAGATAGATAGATAGAGAACACTTTATTGTACATAAAAATCGAAATTACACAGATATTTCTTAACCTAAGAGTACAGACGGCGGCCTTATCACTAAAAGAGATACCTTCCAGACAACCTTCGGATGAACTGGACTAATACATTAGAGAAGTAAGTTATGTTGGTGATGTGTTGTTCACAGCACACCAACTCAGCATGCAACAGCAATGCATGCTGAGTTGGTGACCTGTTCGATAGCCACGGAGGCACAAGCATTTGTAGGGTGTTACTGGCTTTCTTTCATTCCCATATTGATGTCGATCTTTCCCATATTAATGTGGATCTTTCTCATAATTGTTATTTTTTATGTGTGTGCAAGTGTGGCAATTTAAATCAATCTTTTCTTTCTTCTTCTTTACATGAAAAAAAGTGTTTCTTTTGCGCGGCCCGCGTGCTTGGGTTTTTCAGTAATTTTGTTTGTCTGATGATACAACGAGTATAAATTTAGGCCTCATCGGCTTTGACAAATTATGACCAAGCTCTGAACATTCGGTCCTTACAACAACCTAGAGGAATCGGAACTGTAGGATCGCGCGCCCTTTGCACTCAAAGGTAGATATCTCAAGTAATGGCGATCGCTCTTAGCCCGGCTGCCTGAGTGATCTTAAACGATCACGAAGGTTAAGCAACACAGGGCGCGTTGAGAGCATGGATGGGTAAAACGTCTTTGACTAACGCGAATGACACTTTTCCGAGCGGTTCCGTGCTTCGCAAGGCACGTTAAGCAGTTGGTACCGGCCGCCGGCCGCGGCTTTAGGGCGGCTTGAAAACTTCTGACAGTAAGACCAGCCACTAGTGCAAGCCTCCACCAATCCGGACTTGGCCCCCGTGGTGGAGTATGGTCTATACCTTCCTCAGGGAAGAGACCCGTGCCCCTCGGTGGGGACATAATGGGTTGATGATGATGAATGTCGTTAGAATATTCTTTCTTCGATATTTGTTGACAAATTCAATCATGAATTGACAAATATAACAGGCACACGCAGGCAGTTAATCTCAATAACTTCTTTACTATAACAAATTTTTGTTTTTTACCGTTTTGACAAACAGATCAGTCGCAACGGTAACCAATATTGGCGGGACCTTCGAGTTGTCTAAGAGCGCCTGCGACGAGAGTGTAGCAAGATCGCGATTTTTGACTGCCTCGTTGGTTAGACGGTTAACACGGTTTGTTCGCGAGTCATTAAGAAAATACAAGTAATTGTATTGCGTCCTTAACAACCCTTGTATGTCCTCACTGCTGGGGCACGGGTCTCTTCCTTCATGCAGGAAAGTTAGGCCATACCCCATCACGGGGGCCAAGTTCGGATCGGTGGAGGGTTGTAAGACAGTGGCGGGTCTTACTGTCAGAAGTTATAAAGCCGCCCATGAGGCCTCTGAAATGGCTTAACGACTGCCATTACATGACAGCCGGCACCAACGGCTTAACGTGCCATGCGAAGCACGGAAGCGCTCGGATAAATGCCACTATCGGCAGTCACGGGACAGTCAACCATTCTGCACCTGACCGCGCCTGTTGTTGCTTAACACAAGTGATAGATTCCAATCACTCGGTTCGCCTAGGCCACGAGCGCTTCGCAATTGTGTTGTGTAGACGTTATAATTGTTGCCAGAGTCAACATTTGACAAGTAATCTCGCACGAAGTTAATGGTCAATTTATAATGTTAAAATTTTAAGGCAAAAGGCAACCCTAAAATCAACGCCTAGGCCACGAGCGCTTCGCAATTGTGTTGTGTAGACGTTATAATTGTTGCCAGAGTCAACATTTGACAAGTAATCTCGCACGAAGTTAATGGTCAATTTATAATGTTAAAATTTTAAGGCAAAAGGCAACCCTAAAATCAACGCCTAGGCCACGAGCGCTTCGCAATTGTGTTGTGTAGACGTTATAATTGTTGCCAGAGTCAACATTTGACAAGTAATCTCGCACGAAGTTAATGGTCAATTTATAATGTTAAAATTGTAAGGCAAAAGGCAACCCTTTGTTCTGGAGTTCCCAAGCTAAGTGCATTGCGACTTATCGAGGCTGACTATGTGATTGTGGTTACCAGCAACAATAGCAATGCTGTGCACCTATCCTACTAATAACATCGTAAAATTGAAAGTTTGTGAAGATGTTTGCATGTTTGTGACTGAGTAACATCACGCCATAACAGCTGGACGGATTTACATGAAACATGGTGTACAGATTCAATTCAATTATTCATCCGTTGGTGCTGTTGGCTGTCGTATAATGGCAGCCGTTAAGCCATGTCAGGGCCCTTATGGGGGGCTTTTGAACTTCTGACAGTAAGGCCCGCCACCGTCTTAAAATGCTCCACCAACCCGGACTTGGCGCCCGTGGTGGAGTATGACCTAACCTTGCTGCGATGCAGGAAGAGACCCGTGCTCCAGCCGTGGGGACATCAAAGCGTTGGTATCAGAGGTCGTCGAAGTTGCTGCAGTACAGGTATACAAAGATCTGAATTGGGACATAGGATACTTGATGTCTCGTGTCCGTGGGTTAATTTCTAATGCGGGCGAAGCCGCGTGTTGAATCTAGTGCTCTTATAAAGAAGGTAATAGCTACGCTGTCATCATGATTGTAATTATATAGGTTTTCTTAATTAACTTCTTTAGTGTGGTATCATAGTACTGATGACTTCTCATCAAGTCACGCAACGAAATAAGAAACAGGTGTTAGAATAGAAATTAATGTACTCCGTTGGCTGGGATATTCCTAGTAAAGACAAATGTTTCAATCCAAGCCCTAGCTTCTGCTAATGCAGTACAATGCATTGTATTGTGTGACAATCTGCATCGTCGGCGTCGTGGTCAGGCTATACTAGTCCACTGCTGGACATAACCCTCCCCTAAAGAGCGCCACGTTGTGCTATCATAGGGGGTAATGCCCATAATCCCCACGCTGGGCATGCGGCTTGGGGATCGCAGTTCGGTGGAATTGTACTGTATGGGGTGCTGCTGCCCACCCCCCGGTTTGTGTCCCTTAGTCGCCTTTTACGACACCCGCGGGAAGAATTGGGTTGGTGCTATTCTCTAGGCCGACACCGAACAGCAGGATATCTGCATGAGCATGGCGATTTCATTTCATTGCTGCTTTATGTCTTAGCTCGCACACGTATCACACCTTCTAGGCGCCAATGGTATAAAAAAACATATTGACCAGTCCATTTATCTGTCATTGTACTGTAATGCACTAACTGAATCGAGGCCCAGGTGAGTAAATAGGCTTTAGATGAGTCGTATTTTGGTGTGTATGTATTTTTTACTGGCTGTGACCCTCGGTGGAATTGCTAGGGTGGTAGCAATTCCATACCAAATTTTATTAAAATGCCTCCAGCCGTTTAGCCGCGAAGAAGTAACTAGCATACACACTCAAAAACTTTCGCCTTTATGATATTAGAGTGATAGGGTGATTTGTGTACTATTATTTTTAATTTTCATAAATATGTTCTTGTAACCTGAAATAAATATATTTTATTTTATTTACTTATAAAAATACGATTTCTCTAAAGCGCTCCTATTTTTATGTAGCTTATGCGTCCCACTGCAGGGCACAGGCCTTCTCTCAGAAAGAGAATGCATGGGCTTAATTACCAAAGCCGATCGCGGACTGACAATTTCAAGTTCTGAGGTTCTTGAACACCTCAGACACCTAGTGCCTGAGGTTTTCAATAATAAAACACTCGTAAAGGCATCTTATTTAATCTGTGGTTACGTATTTTCCTTTTTTTTTTGTATTTTTTTTCCTTTATGGAAAAGGCTAAGAGCTTAAGCCCATACCGCCTGGTTTTATTTTAGTTTATTTTCTTCTCTTCAAATTGATTGAGGCTAAAACACTTGTATTTCCGTATTCTTCAGTTTTTATTATATATTCGATGCACATAGCCTTGTCTGACGTATTTATTCTTTAACTTCATAATCCAGTACGTTTAGGTCAATCCGTGTTGTCAAATCTGGTATCTATTTTCCTCCAGTATTTATAGGTCACATCCGAATTGTCAAGTCAGGTAGTATAGGTCTATTCCGGTGTATTATTAATTTTCAAATAACTCCAATTGTATTCTTGATAAAATTATAAATAGGGTAAAATGCTTCTATATTCTTAAGGAGATCCTGAATAGAGCGCGGGACATCCAGGGCCGTATTTTCCTTGTAAAATCTCCATCCACCACAGACTATTTGAGTGAGCGTTTTTGGAGTGTTACAATGATTTTTTCAAAATAAGGCCGTCATGTTGAAAGTTTAGGCTGAAAGTGAATCGGTCGATGTACTCCGCTGTAGAAAATAAAAGCCATTCCGGTATACGCACTGAAATGAAACAGGAAGTTCCGAAAACGTGTGAAGGAATGCGTCTGCTTCGTACAACTAAAAATAAACATCGCACCTGGTTTGTTGTTCGTTAACGTGAGGATCAAACCGAGAGAAAAAACAGACGTTCAAGAGTAGGGCTGCCACTTTTAAGAAAGGTATATAAAATATATTATTTTATTATTGATACTGGATATTGCACATTGCGTTTTTATGTTGCACATTCCTTATATTTTTAACGTGAAATAGTAGATTGTTAACCGAGGGTCGAAAGAATCAGTTCCCGAGGTATTTAGCCCGAGCGCAGCGAAGGCGGCTATAGTCCGAGTAGGAATTGATTCTTTTACCTGTTTTAAACACACTACTTTTCATTTTGAATATGAGGAAAATAAAAACTAATTTTTAACATTTTTTGATTTCTGTCACAGATTAGTATCCCGCCAATTTATGTCGCCTTTATAAATTTTAAATATCGAACTCACCGCGTAATTTTGCGGCTTAATCCGCTCAAAGAAGTTAAGCAGATTAAGCTAAGTTCACACTGGCTGTTTAGAAACTAAATTTCTTTTTCAACATTTTTTAAATTAGTTTTTTACATAAAACTCTTCACAGCTGACAGTAGTTCTATTTTTAAAGTTCAATCCGGCCCTTAGGTGGAAAGTAATTTAAATGAGTTTTTCCCTCTCTATGGAGGGAAGCAGCATTTTCCACCCAATAATCAGATCAAAACAACACTACTCTCCGAGTTTATGAAATGATTTTTTTTTTAAGAAAATTAAAACAAAAAACTTTAAAAAGAGTGATTAGAACACCTAGTACCTACCGCTATCGACAAAGTTGTGCCACAATGATGTAATAGCTTAATTTGAAGTACTGGCTTAGAACTTTAAAATACATTTGGTAGTATCCCTTTACACTCGGTCTGATACGTGCGTGAGTTTAATTTTAGAGAAATAAACACGCCAAACTGTCCACTTTTTCCGAACGCAACCGGCGTAATTTTCCGGAAGAGGATGTAATTAGGTCACAAATAGGAAATAGGTACTATCTATCTCATATTTTTTTCTTATCATATGGCATAACATGCATGACATTGTCATTCAATGACATTAACCACCTGAGTCAATCCTAAGTGTGCCATAAAAAAATTACTGAAGTTATAATGACAAATGACCGGGCAAAGCATAGATAAACCCTGCCCAGACGAGGGAATATCCCCCGGGTACTTTTGTGTCCGTCGATATAGATCTCTTATAAATTGTGTAGAATAACGCACACGAAGGACTAAAAGTTCCCCGTACAAAAAGTCCCTCAAGTGGCCGAGGACATCAAGAGACCGGACTGGACAAAACTTCGGTGTTTTCTTTTAAAACGCCTTTTCTTTTTCTACTTCATGTAAATTACAACACAATGTAATCTCAGAATATTTGCTACCATAGCGTACGCTCCATTTCCGGGTTGAGTCCGCGACAAGTACTCGGAGAATATTTTTTACGATTCAGGTACTTTTGTCCCTTGGGGACAGAAGTCCCTCGTCTGCGCAGGTCTATATGGACTCAGTGTGACGATGACATAGAAAAGAATGTATTTATTTGTCTTCAAGCGAAATAAGACACAACAATCACTGATACTAGAGGCATGCATTAATGACAGTTTAAAGAGACTTTTATTTAACAGTTTATAAATTACAAATGAAGACAAAAGGGTCTGTGCCTCGGCTTGTAACTAATGTACACATCATCGCTTCAAAAAGTATTTTTATAAACAAGAAGCAAGATGCACGCCTTTTTAATTGTATAATTATATCGAGAGTGCTGCGATTTACGCTATGACGCAGCGGTCGTAATAAATTAGGAAACTTGAAGAAACCGGAAGTGAAACGTTATTATTAGTATTATCGAAAATTAAGACCTTTGATTAAGCACAATACATATTTTTAATGAAATGACTGTAATTTTATGTTTCTAAATTGCTTTAAAGTGCAAGGAATTAACTAACGCAGAGAAAAAGTCTGAGCAAAACCTTGCTCTTTAATTTCTAGTGTTTGGACAAAATGTCCAACTTGATTAATTTACAAACCCGGAGAAGTCATGGTTTTATAAGAAATCAGGTGTTTCTACATACATACATAACCTCACGCCTGTATCCCAGAGGGGTAGGCAGAGACCAGGGACTGCCACTTGCCAGGATCCTGACAGATCACCTTCGCTTCATCAACGTTCATAAGTCGTTGCATGCACGCACGCCGGCCTTTTTTCCATGTACTTTTTATCTTCCCCTTTGCTAATATATCCCCTACTCGGTCGATGTGGTTTGGGTGTTTTTAATAGTCAAAATAATGAATTGTGGTCACTGAAAACTTGTGACACTATTCAATTCAGATTTTGACGATGCCACTAACGGTCAGGATTCTTTAAACTCACAAATATTAACCGACGTACGAACGTTGCTATTTTAATCCAGTTCGTTGAATCGACCCACCTTCATAACACAGATGAATAAGCCTACGGAAGGAGATGGACTCGAACGGGATACTCTAGCCTTCGTCTACCCGGTCATTAGGGCACAATTAACCCTTTACGACTGAGTTTCTCACGTTATTAATCCGCGGTCCAAGGTGGTCGACCACTGCAGCTTGTACACGTATTTCATTTAGCTTTTGCGTGTAAGTGTAAGTAAACAAATACATTTTTTAAACGGTTGCAGAGTCGACAGCTCATTAATTCTTACATGCAATAAAGTGCACTTTAGTATTACTTAAATTCAATGGTATTACCCAAAACGACTAAACAATTTAATAGACTTTTTAAAAACCTATTCAGAGGCAAAAAATTCCACCCATGCCGGGAATCGAACCCGCGACCTCTGGCTATCCGTGAGGTCGCGGGTTCGAATCCCGGCATGGGTGGAATTTTTAGCCTCTAAATAGGTTTTTAAAATTGTCCTTAGCAC
Source organism: Yponomeuta sedellus (assembly GCA_934045075.1). Taxonomy (NCBI): domain Eukaryota; kingdom Metazoa; phylum Arthropoda; class Insecta; order Lepidoptera; family Yponomeutidae; genus Yponomeuta; species Yponomeuta sedellus. The sequence continues at coordinate 1,309,126 of OW203739.1, forward strand.
GGGTTAGTGCATTAAAAAGAATATAATTTAATAGACATTAGTAAATCGTTAACCATACGTATAGTATGTCATATCGTATCTCTTCAACACTAAAGGTTTGCTGGAAGAGAATGCTTCTTGCATTAAGCACGCCCTTGTACATTTACTCATGTAATTTGCTCACGCATAAAATCAGCGCTGAAGGCTTGTCCATCAGCATATTGCTGAGTCAGTTGCCATTTATACCAGCAGTGACACGCCGTGACCTTTCGTTTTTCTTCGCCCATTTTGTTTTTTGTGAATGTTATGTTTAGTAATTAAATTTGTTACTGTGGCGTGTGAACTGTTTCTATAATAAATGTTCTTCTTCTTCTAATTAGCAAGTGATGCAAATTACTTCAGCCAGATGTCGCTGCCTGTACGTAATACAGAGAATATTGTAAAGAGGTTCGATATTTCACAGATGCCGGTGAGTCGCCCATTAGCTCAGTTGGAAAAGAGCGCTGGCACGGATAGCCAGAGGTCGCGGGTTCGAATCCCGTCGTGGTTGGAATTTTTAGTCTCTAAATAGGTTTTTTTTAAATTGTCCTTAGCACGGGTTAGTGCATTATAAATAATATAATCATGTAATTAGTTCAATAAAGAATTAAAATAAATAAATATAGTAATGTCACATTACTTACGTATTGTTAACGATTTTCGTCTACTTTTGGCTTAGAATGTAGATTAAAAAGTTAAAATTACTTTGCTGAATTCCGCCAAAAATTTTTGGCGGAATTCAGCAAAGTAATTTTAACTTTTTAATGCTATTATATGGATTTCCGCAAAGTAACGCCTGATTCTATACAACATTAGAATGTAGATCCAAGCTAAATTAAATTAATACTTCACATGACTTGAAATGACTTTAGAATGAATGATGCCAGTTTCTGAATTGAGAATTTCGCTAAGTACATACTTAACCGTAGTGCTATCTCTTCGAATTTCTAAGCAAAGAGCGTGACAGAACGTTACAGTAGGTTCATCATAAAAGTCCCTTCGGGAATCTATGTTTCCTAGGAAGAAGTGTAACGGAAGTACCCGAAGCTATAAGTAGTAAGGTGCAGCATTGATTGCCGCAGTAGCGCTATCTATTTCGCTCACGTTAATATTGATAAATTAATAGTCACCTGCATCGATGACGTTGAATTAACCAATAGCATCAAAGGCGCGCGGCGTGCCATAAAATGAAACTATCTGATTGGTCGATCAACTTGCCGCACATCCAAAATTTGGTCATCTGCGCAGGTACATCCGCGAGACTTATTTCTTGTGTAGCACTGTACTTAAGTATTTAATTAGTGAAATTCTCGTTTCAATAAAATGAAATGCATCGTGGACTTTTTAAATTGTTTTTTCTGTGTAAATATTGCTTTAATCAATGAATAGAATCAATGAATGAATGAAAAAAATAGTTTACACCTCAGCAGTTAATCCAGATAACGAATCATCAAAGCTCATAACTTGAGCCCAACACTAATAACAATGTTTCCAGTTTCCCACAAGATTTAAACATAATCGACCCACGGAAAACACTGGACTCGCGTGGAACGCCCACCAGTCTAACTTGACCTTCCCACCCCCTCTCAGACTCTACTACTGCAATACCTAAAGAGGTAGTCGAGAGACATGTCAGGGCTTAGCATACGCTGGTTGTGGGCTAGTACTGGTCGTTAACCGATGGGCCGTGCCTTCCGTATTTTACCCGGCTACGAAAGTAGGAGACGGGTATGTTTTACCGCGTTTGTATGTATTGTGATACACGCGAATTGTAATGGTTAGTCGTCGGCGAAATTACTACTTATATCATTCGAAATTTAATACAAATTAGAAAAAATTAAACCAATTCTAATTAACTTTAGATGTCAGATAAAGCTCGAATTGCTTAATCACTCTATGAAACAAACGCTTTGACCGATATTCCGTTCTGCAAATGAGTTAAAGAAAAGATAATGGTAAGAAAACATGTTTGTATAAAAGGTGAAACAACCATTTCCATTATTAAAAGGAATTCGGCGGACGATATGTCTTTCAGTCAGCTCTGACAGATTATTAGGAGAAACTCACCAAGAACAATCATAGTAAATAAACTCACGACTTTATCATGGGGGCATAGCCTGAGACCTGGGTATGCCACTTGCCACTTTCAATAAATTTAAACAAAAATATTTTTATAATTTTTGTAACGGCTACTATTTAGAAGAGGGTTTAATATTTAGAGAGGGGAGGACCGTTCAGGCTGCGGTTGGAATTGTCTTATTTAAATTAACGGCCGTTTCGTTTGATCCCGCCTGTTGAGGTTTCCAAAGACTGTTATGTTCGACTCTAAGGCTGACCACACCCGGCCGGTTTCTTGGGGGCTGATTAGATTTAGTAATCTCTACGATCAAATTAAACTAAAATTAAGAACGATTTTGGTTTCCTAAGGGACAATCAATTTAGATGACCAACAGATCAAATCAGTTGACAAATGCTACGTCAAACGACATGTCAAACGGTATTTGGGTTTCCTGGGGAATGATTAGACTCTAATCACTGTTCAAAATAAATTTTGAAATGTCAAATCGCCTTGTCAACAAATTGCAGGAGATCGATAATCCCCATTGAAAATAACCATTGATGGGGATTTGTGAACTTTTTGTTCACAAACACCCATTGGTGTATTCAATCCAGTAAGCCAATCACGTGAGCTGATACATGAGATTTATACAGCGTCCAGTGGCATCTTCGCTTACACTAGATGTGTGAAGGGACCACTCGGACGCTGCAGTGCCTGGGGAATTGTCTTAGATGGTGTAGGCTGGATTGTATAACATGTTTTGTAATACGTAGGCAATTACTTAGATTACTCTATGATTTACTTAGTTAATGTAAAACTCATGTTCTATTTAGGTTAGGACAATATCAAAACATCTGTGATTTTATAAGCTACTGTAAAACTGTAATTGTATAATGTAGCTATTAGTATTAGAAAATGAAATTTTTTGGTTCATAATTAATGTGTTGTTCTATATATTTCCTTTTATACCAATGGGGATTTATGAACTTTCTGTTCACAAATCCTTATTGGTAGTATGTCTTAGTATTGGCCCATCAATGGGGATTAGTGTAATAACCCAAAAACTTCAACTTCAACTTTCATGCAAAGCTGTATGGTTATATATAAATCTTTGCCTGCTGTGATAGGCGAACAAAAGAAAAAAATCAACAGTCCTGTCATTGAAATGTCTTGTTCACAGAGTACTTTTTATATATGGAAAGTCTTGTTTTCTTTTTAAACTGTAAAGTGGCATATGCTAGCCGTGCTAGAAAAATTGTTTGGCAGCTCTTATGGTTAAATTAAAATGATCGACTGATTAGTACATTTTTGGCTAATCTGCCCTTAGGAAACCCAATGTGATTTGATTGCTTGGTCAAATTCAATGCCTTGTCAGTAAATCACAACTTTGAACAGCGCCCAAAAAACCGGCCGGTGTTCTAAATGCTATTTAAGCCACGATTAAGAAACCGATTTTTCTTAAACGTCCTTTTAAATAGCTTCTAACAAAGAATTCTTCATACAAAATTCGATTTCGTTATTTTCTATTTGTTGTTTTTTCCAGTGTATAATAAATAATATTCTTATGTTATCTTCTTAAATGACAACTAAAGAGACATTTAAGTAGTGGTGCAAACAGGTTTTGTTTTGACTTTTGAACTGTCGGTTTTTATATATTAAAAAAAAGATAGTGGCTGTTATTTTTATAGATATATATGGTTTATTCGTCTGAGATTGCTCTCCCATTTGATGTACCATTCGTTTCCTTAGTGCTAATCGTACTTATTTTGTCCCTCTCTGACTCATCCTGTTGTCTCTGTCATGCCTTTATGAATGATAAGTACGTACATAATTCTTCCATCTCCGGTCTATAGAACGATTACTTGCGGGTACTGCCGCTAAGTAAAAAATGCCGGCAAGGACAAAAGACTTTTTTTAAAGTGAACAACTTTTATAGTTGCACTTGCCAAATGAAGGAAAACATCGTGAGGTAACCTGAGTGTCCGTGCTGTTCGGATACCTTAGCGCTTGAAATTGCCAATCCGCGATGGGTACTCGTGGTAACTAAGCCCATACTCTCTCTCCCTCTATCTATCTCTCTCTCTCTCTGAGAGAAGGCCTGTGTCTGCAGCAGGGCGTTTATGTGCTACATAAAAAAACTATTGTGTTGGAATTTTGTTAGAGGCCTTATGGGCGGCTTGATAACTTCTGACAGGCCCGTCACTGTCTTACAACCGTCCACCAACCCGGACATGGCCCCCGTGGTGGAGTATGGCCTTTATTCTACAACGAATATGAATAAGGCGCGATGGGTGACCATGTAGTGACTACCGTTAATGGCATTTTCTCTAAGCGCTTCCGTGCTTCGCAAGGCACGTTAAGCCGTTGGTGCCGGCTGTCATGTAACAGCAGTCGTTAAGCCATGTCAACAATTATGGTTGGCTTGTTAACTTCTGACAGTAAGGCCCGCCACTGCCTTACAATCCTCCACCAACCTGGACTTCGTCCCCGTGGTGGAGTGCCTAACCTTCCTGCGATGCAGGAAGAGATGCATGTTTCAGCAGCAGGGACATACAAAGGGTTGATATCACTAAGTGAAATTGATATGAGATGTTGCACGTTTAATATTATATTTAACTTACATTAAAGCCTCGTTTTTCTCATTTTAAGTGAATGAAATGTTCTTATGTTTAATCCTACTAATTTTATAAACGCAAAAGTTTGTAAGTATGGATGGATGCATAATTGTTATTCTTTCACGTAAAAACTATGGATGAATTAATTTTAATGAAATCTCACAATAAGATAGCTTATACATCGGAATAACACATAGGCTACAATTTATGAAGATAGGTATTGTGTGAGTTGTCCAAAATATAAGAAATACGAGTAAGTGTCAAGTAAGTAGGAAAAATCAGCCATCAGCAAGCTATTCTGGCGTGCGCTGCCGAAACCGCTAGAGTTACCCATAGGTAATGTATGATGGAAATGTTTATCTTAAATAGTCCTACGGAAAAGCCCGCCATAGTATGTATTTACATCTTATGTGTAAGCCATTATAGCCAATTTTTGAACTAAAACTTTCGTAAGCACAACACATTGTAGACTTTTAGTCCGGATTTACCTACGGGTGTTGTTATATCGGAAAAGTCCGACCAGGTTTCGCTCCGATTCGCACAACTTAATCATGTGTGAGACGAGCAACCGACGACGCGAGCTCCGTCTCTGCTCATCATGATTAAGCTCTGCGAATCGGAGCGAAACCTGGTCGGACTTTTCCGATATAACAACACCCGTAAGTAAATCCGGACTAAAAGTCTACAATATCTTCTATTAGTTCCCTACTTGGTCTCCTGCCCTCGCTCCGCGGGAACAATGGCATTTTGATGGCTCGACTCGTTGTGTTCCTAATTGTAAATGGCGCGGCGTGCTAAATTCGTAATTTTATCACTGAAATTCTTGCGTCTAAACTTTAAATGAAAGGTTCATTGTTCCGGCCATGAAGCTTGCGTTTTATTGCTAAGAAAATCAGGTCTTTTGGCGAGTGTCTTGAGTCTTGAAACTTCAGTTCATTCCTCTCTGTAGAAGGTGGGTATGTCGGTGGAATAGCCACGCTTCCACAGACTAGCCCTCTCATAATATAAGATTGTTCTTTATTGTACGCCAGAGTTTATTGTAGGCACATGTTATAAAACATGTAAAGATCCAGTGTACAATTTCCGGTCTTATAGCTAAAAGGAATTTCTTCCAGATAACCTGGTAAATCTACAGACGATGCTGTTAATGAATTAGTCGAATATGTTAGCTTGAACTTGGACAAGGGAAACAAATGTCTTTCGATCTTTCTTGACCTGGCAAAGGCTTTTGATTCGATCTCTGTCCCCATTCTCATAGAGAAATTAGAAAATATTGGCATTAGAGGTACTCCGCTTAAGTTATTTGTAGACTATCTTACAAACAGAAAACAGTCCGTTAATTTGGGAACTCAAGTCAGTGCGGAACTGCCATTTGTTACGGTGTCCCACAGGGCAGTATTTTGGGGCCTACCCTCTTTCTTGTGTATCTTAACGACGTCCTGTTGCTCAAATCCTTCCCAGGAAAAATTATCTCGTATGCCGATGACACGGCATTAGTTTTTACAGCCAAAACGTGGAAAGATACCTTCGAACACGGACAACGTGGATTCAATCAAGTATGCATGTGGCTGAAGGACAATGTGCTGACGTTAAATGCTGATAAAACAAAATACATAACTTTTTCCATTAGAGGTACAAATACAACTACCCAAAAAATTAGAGCCCATACATGCTCCCGCACTGAAACCGCAAACTGCTCATGTAGCTTCTTGGAACAAGTTAGGGCCATCAGGTACCTGGGTATAGTAATTGATGAAAACCTTTCCTTTAAGGAACAAATTGAGCTGCTGTGTGGTAGAGTTCGAAAACTTATTTACGTCTTTAAAGTTCTCCGCCATATACTAGAACCTCACTTGTTAAAACAAACTTACTATACTCTTTGCCAATCTATAATTTCTTACTGCATCTTGTCGTGGGGAGGCGCGGCCAAAACTACCATAAAAGGGCTTGAGGTAGCACAAAGAGCTGTTTTAAAAGTGTGTACATTCAGACCTTTCCGCTATCCTACGAAAGCTCTCTATGAGTTTTGTGAGGTACTGTCAGTACGTCAACTCTTCCTTCTCAGCATTGTACTAAAACAACATTCTAAATTGTCCTTCGATCCATCTATACTTAAAAAACGCAGGGCGTTTTCTGTATGTCCCCCGCTTATTAAGCATAAAACCTCCTTTATTCAAAAGTTTTTCCCCTTTCTAGGCCCATTTATCTATAACAAAGTAAATAAACTCCGCAACATTTTTAGATTAACTAAAGTAATGTGTAAAATAAATATTTCACTGTGCTCAAATCGCTATCTTACGATGAAACTGAGAAACTTCTAGAGATTTGTAAGTAAATATTTAATTTGAATATCACCTTATTTATATATTTCACCGTTATAAAATAAATATATAAGTACTTATTTTTGGCAGTAGTACTCACCCTCTCTCTGTCAAACTCACACACTTACACACGCATACACACTCACGCATTCACATTTACATTCATTTTTTACTCACACACATAGGAGGGAGGTCAATTAACACTGAACACTTTTCCTCAAATACTTTTGTTTTAAACAGTAATTTACAGATTTTTTAAACTATCATAGTTAGGATTTGGTGTAGATTATTATTTGTAAACGCAGGAAGTAGGCGCTGTCTGCTGTAATACAGGTGATGAGCCTAGCACAGCAGCGGATGCTCAATAATTTTGATTATAAACCAAAACATGTATGTAAAAATTTAGTTGTAGTCTAGTATAAGTCTTTTAAGTCACAAATAAATTACTTACTTACTTACTTACTTACTTACTTACTTACTTACTTACTTACTTACTTACTTACTTACTTACTTACTTACTTACTTACTTACTTACTTACTTACTTACTTACTTACTTACTTACTTACTTACTTACTTACTTACTTACTTACTTACTTACTTACTTACTTACTTACTTACTTACTTACTTACTTACTTACTTACTTACTTTATGATGAGCCTCATAGTTGGAAGCGGTGGTAGTTCAGTGGGTAGAACATTGGACTCGGAAGCCATAGAAAGGCGTTGTTTATTTTCAAGTTTATCTGCGAATTTGTGTAGCAATAACATATACTAACTTTGAAAGAAAACATCGAGAGGAAGCCTGCAGTGGTTTACTTTTACCCCACCTAGTCTGTTAGTGAAGGTACTGGACGCAGGGTAAATGATCTCAATGCGTAGATGCATACGTCAAAGCTTTTTTTTTAAAATACTACTTACTAGACGACAAAAATAAATTTCATATGTCCGTAATTTAACTATACATGCTTTTAGTAATAAGGCCGCCATTTGTACTGTATTTTTTATATAATTTCTGTTACTGTAATTTCTGAGTACAATAAAGAATATTCTATCTAACTATACATCAAACCCAAAGAGCTCATTTATAAAAAAAAAACACTCGTTTTACAACAATTTAAATGTTAATTTACAATCATGTTAAATTGTGCGACCAACTAAAATCTGCCTCCTTTTTAAAATCGGGTTAAAAAGGGCCAGTAAGAAAAATCACCAAATATCTCTCGAGAAAACGACAACACTGAACGGTTATGTCAACACTTTTTTTTAGGTCAAACGAGGAAAGCCAATGAGTAAGGTTTATTTTGAAACAAATAATCAGGTTCACTGCCACTGGCCAAGGTCTGGCCACATGACACTGTTTGGCACCAGCTGCTGTACGCTAATTTGTGTACACAGCCGGGAGTTAGTACGCGAACCATTATCTTGGATCATTACGTGTTCGAACATAGGTTATACAGTTTAGCCGAACGAAGGGCTGCTCTTGAAGCTATACATGAGTGCTTAGTGCGAGTTTTTTAACTACTCGATCGCGTTAACGTAAACTCATATTTCTATGGCATCGAGGAAGCGCCACCTAGCGACAAGTATGGAAATTAAAATTGCTGAGTGCGAGTTGTAATGGTTTACGTTGAGAAGTGAACACGTTTACCAGCCAAAACACGAATAAACGCGAGTGCGAGTTGTACTGTGACAGCGTTTTGCCAGTTCGAACGGTTAACTTACTCATACTCACTACTCAATGCTCGATTAACGCGGTGGTAAAGTTACTCGATTGGATCTGTCAAACTCGCACTAAGCACTCTGAGTGCTTAGTGCGAGGCACTCAGCAATTTTAATTTCCATACTTGTCCCTAGGTGGCGCTTCCTCGATGCCATAGAAATATGAGTTTACGTTAACGCGATCGAGTAGTTAAAAAACTCGCACTAAGCACTCTGAACTTAGATTGTGGTGTTGTATAACTTTTAATAAATAATAAAACTGGAACGATTTCAACTTTGTGCTTTATTTATAGTATGTTTTATTTATAATAAAAACAGAAAACTGGATAAAAAACAGAATAAGCAGGCAAAAATAGTCAGGTAGACCTGACAAGGTCAAGATGCTAAAAATCAGGGAAATCTCAAAAATGAGTAACGTAATTTTAAATTATTCTAAACTAGCTGACCCAGCGAACTTCGTACAGTCTATCAGTCGATTCTTTATTTTCTTTTTCTCTCCATAAGAACCATCCTCGTACTTCAAGGAATATTTAAAAAAAAAAGAAAAAGCGAAATCGGTTTTAGACAGAATTAAAGAAATACAAAAAAACCGTTGCAAGATGTAGACCGCTTCTATACAATACTAATAACACTATTCTAACGGAAATTTGCCTATAGTCTATGCAACCGTACTTAAACTTATACATAACGCCAAGATGGACTTATATTGAAATAAGTTGCAATCGGAAGTTTGGTGAAGCTACAGTATATAAGAAGATGTTTGATAGGTAGTGCTCAGTTATTGTAACATCAGTGGCTTAGTTGGGAGAGCGCCGGCACGGTTAGCCAGAGGTCGCGGTTTCGAGTCACGGCATGGGTGGATTTTAGCCTCTAAATAGGTTTTCAATATTTTATCATCATCATCATCATCTGCTATTGACGCCTACCGCAAGCTTCACGGTCGAGCGTCGTCCGCTCCGTCCGTCCGTATTGTAACGCTGTGGTTCAATATTACTGTTATTTTACAATATTAATGTAAATAAATAATTCAGTTGCCGTGAACAATTTCGGAAAAACGTTTAGACAACGTTCGCACGACGGCCCTAGTAAAAACATTAAACAAGTACCTACAAATTAATTAGGTTAAATGGAAGGAACAAGCGTTTAAGGTACAGGCTCAGCCTAATTTAAGCGCTAGCTGTCATAACGTATCTTTTACTTTTCGTGTTACCTAATTTTGTCCCGATTTAGCAAACTAATACAGAGGAAAAAGCATAAATATGTGAAAATCACGTTGCTAAATTCCGCTAAAAATCCCACAAGCACCGTGTGGTTAGTTAATGCACCGCCCTCCCTTACACTTTTTCAAGCAGAAGCAAGATACGAACACACCACCACCGACACCATTAGGTACTTGTGTGAGAAAATACGCTATTGCGAAAATAGCGTATTATCTCACACCAGTATTTCCGCAAAGTTACCCCTGATTCCATATAGTAACAGAGGAAGTACTTAAGATACATAAATGTAAACTGCATGAGTTTAAATAAACGTTTTCATTATTATATGTACCAGTCCAATGATGGCCTTACTTCAACAAAACTTTATATGTTAAAATGTTTAAAAAGGCAATAAAAGAAGAAAACACATTAAAACATTAAATTTCACCAAGTTGTGTGTACGTTAATAAATTATTACTAAATTATGTTTGCCAAAAAACTCACAAATCCTATCACAAACGAATAAATTCTCGCTAAATTAACTTCAAATAATCCAAATAATTTAATTTCGTTGGAGTTTTATTTTTTTATTTTGGAGAGTTTATCCATTTTCTGTAAGTCTTTTTCGACTTTAAATTTGAGTAGTATGAAGTCAATTATAATTGGCTTAGTGCTACAACCAAAAAGTTTGTTTGGTTGAAAGTTAACATTATTATACCCATAAATTAGTTCTTGTATATCGGTGCTGGTTGACTCACCGAACACAATTTATCTCCCCTACAGTTTTTGTAAATTTAAGCCATCTACACACTAGCGCGGTTACGCTAGGAGCCCAATAAAACATAAAAAGATTGGTGGCGATTAGTATTCATAGAGTGGTGTGGACTGAACAAACAATAATGGAGCCAACGAAAAACGTGTATTATTTATTAATGATTCGCGATACTCATAATAAACGGATCTAATCGCGATTATTAATTTATAAGGTAAACGTGTACCCAAAATTGACTTAACGGTTTGCTAATTACCAACAGATAATTATATTGATTCAAAGTTTCCAAGCTTGAATTAAACTCATACTGTCCGCACACACCATTTATCTGCGAAAGGTCGAATGTTCAAGTAACTCCAAACCATTGCTTTTTCTTTGTAACTAAAATAATCTTTATTGTTGTTGGCAACTCTTAGGCAGCACTTTCGTATTTATAAAAATTAATAATCATATAAACATCCACAATCACTTCTCCTGGCGTCAAACTAGGATGTGATAGTCTAACCAGTCAAATGCATCACAAATATGCACATAGTACGGTGGCCGCTAGTGTAAAGCGAACTAATTTTCGATCAATACCTACCCCCCGGCATAGTGACCAATCAATTTGCATTCTTATTTATTTATTTATTTATTTTATTAAGGACATCAACAGCGAAAACAAATTATTCGATTACAATAATAAAAATACAGTTCACAGGGCCAATAACAGATATCCACAGATAGACAGTTCTTAGTTACTAAAAATATAGCACGACAACGCTTTGTAATAAAGATAAAAATACATGCTTTTTAATTTTTAACTATTATATTAAAAGTCTTATACATAATATATGTTTATACATAAAAACCGAGTGTGTGTCACACTTTATTCAGACCCAAATTGGTGCGCGTAATACAGTTAAAGTGCTTGTTGAATTTACAGTAATTGAAAATGCGACCTTGTCACTTCGGATATTGGGTTACGGCTGTAAAAGACTTTATGTTTTGGACGCATTCCTGTACTCGCATTAACCTGCTCTTGCTGGTTTCAGGGTTGACTCTCTCGAATAATCAGTTATTTGTGAATGTGTTTCGTATGGCTACACACTTATAGGAGAATAAATTCTTTGACGGTAAAAGTGCAATGAATGGGGTTATTTCTTTAATCTTCATCATCATCACCAATTAATTCCTGGAATTTCTTTTCATCAAGTCCTTGCAAACACCTTAAAAGTCTTATTTATTTTGTACTCGTACAAAAAACTTTTCCCTGTATTTTATGTTCTTTTGTGTGTGCAATAATTTTTTTATCTTTTATCATCATTGAGCCACAAGAAGTCCACTCCACTGTTGCACATGGGTCTCCTTCATGTATTTCCAAAAAGACCGGTTTGACGCGGCTTGCAGCCAGCATCTATCTGCCACCGATGAGATCTTGTGGCTGGTCGTTCTACGCTGCGCTTGCCGATATTTATGTATAGTCTCCATTCGAGAACTTTTCGGTTCCATCGGGCTATGTGCCCCGTCCACATCTCTTTAACCGTAAATTTAGGAAAGAATGAGGGTATCCCCTTAAGCGGATACGAGTGCGGACCTCGAGGCCGCGGATTCGAGTCCCGGCATAGGTGGAATTTTTAGCCTCTAAATAGGTTTTTTAAGATTGTCCTTAGCTCGGGTTAGTGCATTAAAAAGACTATAGTCATATAATGGTCTTAAATGAGACCTAGATTAGTTAATTAGAAACTGCAGGCGCTCATTCAATTTCTTGTAGATAAATGTTTATTTACTTTTCGAATATTTCGTAAAATCCACGGCTTTACAATAAGTTAGTGCTTATAATATAATGAAGAATATACTGCAAGTGCGACAACATTATCTATAGATACATCACAATTATTTTACGAACATTGAAAATTTAACACACTTTATTATACTAAATATTTTAATTTTTAATGCACTAACCCGTGCTAAGGACAATTTTAAAAACCTATTTAGAGGCTAAAAAACAGTCGCTGCCTGTACGTAATACAGAGAATAGTGTAAAGAGGTTCAAAATTTCACTGATGCCGGTGAGTCGCCCACTGAAGCGCTGGCACGGATAGCCAGAGGTCGCGGGTTCGAATCCCGGCATGGGTGGAATTTTTAGCCTCTAAATAGGTTTTTAAAATTGTCCTTAGCACGGGTTAGTGCATTAAAAATGTAAATAGTATAATCATGTGCGACAGCGATATCATTCTGATGTAAGGTTTTTACATTCTCTGTATGTAATCCAATATTCTCTGTATGTACCTAATACAGAGAATATTGTAAAGAGGTTCGAAGAATAGTCAGAGGTCGCGGGTTCAAATCCCGGCATGGGTGGAATTTTTAGCCTCTAAATAGGTTTTTAAAATTGTCTTTAGCACGGGTTAGTGCATTAAAAATTAAAATAGTATGTAAAAACGATGTAAAAACCTAACTGCAAAGTAGGTAGTCGGGGCTGTCAGTGATGCAGTCAATCAGTGATAACAGCTAGCCGCTCATCTAGCGCGACACTGGCCCATTAGCTCAGTTGGAGCTCAGAGCGCTGGCACGGATAGCCAGAGGTCGCGGGTTAGAATCCCGGCATGGGTGGAATTTTTAGCCTCTAAATAGGTTTTTACACACATATCTGTCTTGTGTTGTGCAGTTTTTTGTTCCTGTAATGAGTTCTTTTATGCTTTCGCTGATCATCAAGTTGAGTCGTATCGCTGTCAATCCAAACATTTCACTTTCATTGGCTAGAGTAGGCATTAGTCAAGATGTTTCAGTTATGTAGTAATAGTTAAGTATGATGTACTGGCACGGATAGCCAGAGGTTGCGGGTTCGAATCCCGGCATGGGTGAAATTTTTAGACTCTAAATAGGTTTTTAAACTAAAGTGAAGCTAACCCCCGAATTCTCTACGGTTTATTGTTATTTATTTATTTATTTTAAAAATGATTTATGAAGCGCTGGCTTGTTTTAAAATATGTATTTTTTTTAAAGTGAACATCATAAATCTTGACAACAAGTGATAACTATTTTTTGACCTACTACCTAGAACCTAGGATCAACAACGTAAGACTTTTATCGATTTCCGCTAATAGCGGCCGCTTTTGGCAAAACTGATTAAAGGTCCTAGATTCTTGGACCTAGGTTCTTGTCAGTAGGTTCTAAAAAAACTTACTTTATTCATTAAGATTGAAGTTCACTTTTTATACAAGGCGCGTTATAAAAGAAGATATTATTTTTTCCATTGGTGGCGCCGCGTAGCGCCATCATATGGACCACTTTTTACTTTCTGACAATATTTTTACACGCTCGAGTAACTTTTTACCGGTTTTCAGTTTTTCGGCAGATGTAACCAACACACAGTCAGAGGGCGAGTCTCTAAAATGCATAGTTGTTCAGTAGAGTCATATTAGTTCGGTAATGGGCGTTTCATTCACACTGTTGGTAGTCTAGTAACCAATCGCGATGCAAGGGTATAACCCGTACCACTTGACTCGGTGCCTCTCGTGATTCGATCTGCTTCGCGAGGGATTCCTACTTAATTTCCACGGGTTGTATAATCAGATATATACTGCTGTCGACGACTCAGCATGCACACGTTGGCCCTTCACGGCCAACGTATCAAAGCAACAGCGACGTCCCGCCATTTTTTTGGTTAAGTAACCAAAAAAATGGCGGGACGTCGCTGTCGCTGGTAAAAGTTTTCTGATCGATCCGTAAGGAGCAGAGGTGCAGTAAACATTTACCGTTTATTTCTAATTAAAAAATATACAGTCCACTCTCTCTTTATTATCAACTGGCCTATCTATTTGCTAAATTTGCTTTGTAGACTACCAAATTGAGGCCAATTGTCGTGCTTTTGTCATTCTATTGAAAAACAATGTAAGTTTAAAAACCTATTTAGAGGCTAGATTTAGAGGATAAAAATTTCACCCATGCCGGGATTCGAACCCGCAACCTCAGGCTATCCGTGCCAGCGCTCTACCAATTGGGCAATTGAGCTCAATTGGTAGAGCGCTGGCACGGATAGCCAGAGGTTGCGGGTTCGAATCCCGGCATGGGTGAAATTTTTAGCCTCTAAATAGGTTTTTAAATTTGTCCTTAGCACGGGTTAGTGCATTAACAATAAAAAATTGTATAAACAATGTAAGTATTAGACTCTGGGGCCAGTTCAGCATGCTCATTTGCAGCTAATCTCAACCACTGGATTTCAGAAGAAATCTCGGTCAACGGCAGACGCCCGCTCTATCGTACTTTCTTTTTCATCGCTGATGTGACCTGTCAACTGATAGCAATGATGATAAACACAAAGGCAAAATAAGTAGTAAATTAAAAAACTTTAAGCCCTCCTGCTTTAAAAAGCATGGAGCTGCCACTTGCTACAATTTCGCCGAAAGAACGTCAATCTTCTGGCTATCAATATTTTGAAAAAGAAGAAAATACATTTGATATAAAAACACACGCCACAATAACAAAATATAAAGTAAAAAAATCATCAAGGAAAAACTATAGGGAACAGAAGGAAAATAACAGTCACAGCATGTCACTGCTTTATAAGTGGCAGCTGACTGCGGCGGTATGCTGATGGACAAGCCTTCAGCGCTGATTTTCAGTCAGTGCCAAGAGATGCTCCGCGAGCGTCACAGACCACGGTGTGGTACAACGATACAAGATTATTTTGGTTAGGAGTTTTCCCATTGAATCGCCCGAGTGATATATCCAGGGTTGTGGTGACTAATTTCAACATCCTTTCCAGTCCATGAATAGAGCCCACTGCTGGGCACTCTTTCCTATCACGTCAACCCTTTCGAAAGTCGAATTTAATATAATAATTGTAAAAAAAACCTATTTAGAGGATAAAAATTCCACCCATGGCACTACTCGAAGCCGCGACTTCTGGCACAGTTAGCCAGAGGTCGCGGGTTCGAGTCTCTTTTGTATTTGTTGTTTTTTCCAGTATACAATAAGGAATAGGTATTCTTATCTTAACTAAGTGGGAAAATCTCAGGTCTAACTACTAATGACAACTTCAAATGTTTCGCGGCACATACATAATCACACCCGCTTCAAAAACTATACCTTCGCTTCGCCGCAGTCGGGCGTTATCCGATCAGAATTTATCGGGACAGAATCGCGAAGGTGTCAAAACAAATCAAGGCTAAACCGACAGCCCAGTTACATGTCCAGCTTGCTATGGACCGTTACTTTGCCGGCATCGTCACATGTGATGTCTGTACCATGCCTCTCTTATCTAGGGGACACAAGCGGCTTAACTCAGCCTGTTACTCACATCACATCACACTATGCTACTAATGTTAAAAACGCGAAAGTTTGTAAGTATGATAAGATAAGATAAAAAAAATATTGCCTCATCAAAAAACAACTTAACCCTTTACCGCATGATATTTTATTTTTCGCCAAAAAAAATGTATGTTATAGGGCATTAAAAATAAAAAAACCCGTTTTTTTTTGTTTTTCCATATTTCTTATTATATTCGAAAAAAATACAAAAAACCACTTTGGTCCAAATTGTGCACACTATGCAGAAAGGACAGATGTCATATTTGTACCATTATGCAATAAAGAAATAAAAAAAATATTAACTTAGGTGAAACGCGGAGTAACAATTGCGATGGTTATTTAAACACAAATTCACGTCGCATTTGCTGCATAAGACGTGTGAGCGTCCATTGCAACTCGGCATTTTGCATCTTTGGCGGATGCCCCATTGTGGTACATGGTCATATCTGTCCAGTCGCACATCTTATTGAGGCATTATACAGACTGCACCTCTCTTTCTCTTCTCGTCTATCTGTTCTTCTACATCTGCCGTTGGACGCCCACGTTTCCTTGAGCCTTTACCCTGTTTGTTCGTCCAACAAAGAGCATCCGCCACAGCTACTTTAAAATCTGCCAAAGGCAAATATGGTTCTTGATCTCCATTTTTACGTCTGAATAATAACCATGCATTTACGCAACCCAAGGTAATAAAATATTCATTCGCTAGTAAGACTACAGTTTATGCATTTTGGATCATAAATAGACCACACCCGTAAATGCATATTCTGCATGCCGTGTCAGATTAAGACCAGACCGACGCAAGTATGTTCTGCATTTTTGCATGCTGTTCCAAATGAGGTACACAGCGAAAAATCAAATTTGTAATGAAATTTACTAGTAAAAAGTTGAAAACTTACCTGTACGTAGTTGTATACGTATTTATCTGACGAATCAACTACAATATTTGCAAGGAAACGCTGTAAAACTATTTTATTTTTATTTTCCAAGTACGGCAATCGTCACTGGTACAAATTTCGCTCCAAAGTAAACTTTGAGGTTACATAAGTTCCAAACGTTTGACAACAGATGTCGTTGGTAGTATCAAAATGAAGGGGAGTACGGTACGAATTCGGACAAGTATGCTCTGGGGTCACAATATTTAACTTTTTAAAGAGTTTTTGAGCAAAAACCGGTTTGGCTCGCATTAAGACCACGATGCGGTAAAGGGTTAAACAAAAGTATGGATGGACGGATGTTTGTTACTCTTTCACGTAAAAACTACTTAAATAATGGATGTTTATGAAACTTTACAATAATATAGCTTTTACATATCGGCCTTACTAATAATAAGTTATACACTCTGAATAACTATTTGACGTATCTCCATTTAAAATGGTTTAATCGCATTTAGCGTACAAATAACCAGTTTGTCAGACCTCGCATAACTGCTGTATACACAGCTCATAACCTTTATTAGTAAGGCCGATAGTGAATGAATCATGAATAACACAGGCCACAATATATAAGGATATTGTGTGAATAAAAAAAAAATATTCAAGAAAATATTACAGAGATCTCGTTAGCCCCATACTAAGTACAACTAAATGACTTGTGTTACACGTGCTAGCTCGACGATAGATTGAATACAATAAATACTTACATACAATTATTGTCCAAAATATGACGATAAGTGTCAAGTAAGTAGGAAAAAATCTACCATCCGCGTACCATCATAGCATGCCATCCATCTATTCTGGCGTGTGCTGCCAAAACCTTTTGTACGCCACGCTAATATAAGCTACTCGATATACTAATCCTGCGGGCACTAGCTAATAATATTATAAAGGCGAATGTTTGTGAGTGTATATGTGTGTAACTTCTTCACGTCTAAACAGCCAGAGTCATTTTAATAAAATTAGGTACGGAGGTAGCTGACACCCTGGATTAACACACAGGCTACGCTTCACTACGGGGAAATGTCTTATTCCCATGGGAAAATCGATAAGCCGCGGGTAACACCGCGGGGCACAGCTAGTTGGAATTTAAAGTTTTATTTTGACGACCTCTGTGGCGTAGCGGTAGCGCGTCTGCCTACCATGCAAGAGTTCCCGGGTTCGAATCCCGGCTTAAAGTAAAGTAAAAAGGTATTTAAGAACCACACGAGATAAAACATTATTGTGTTCATACGGAAGCGCTCGTGGCCTAGGAGAACCGAGTGATTTTTCAGTGAGCATTTTTCCGAGCGCTTCCGTGATCCGCAACGGCACGTTAAGCCGTTGGTGCCGGCTGTCATATAATGGCAGTCGTTAAGCCATGTCAGAGGCCTTATGGGCGGCTTGATAACTTCTGACACTAAGGCCCGCCACTGTCTTACAATCCTCCACCAACCCGGACTTGGGCCCCGTGGTGAAGTATGGCCTAACCTTCCTGCGATGCAGGAAGAGACCCGTGCCCCAGCAGTGGGGACATACTAGGGTTGATAACGTGTTCATATGGTGCAGAACTAAAGAGCGGCGGTGGCGAAGCGGTAGATAGTCAGCTTCTTAGACGAACGGCCGTGGGTTCGAACCCAAGTGATTGATTCCAATCACTCGCTTCGACTAGGCCACGAGCGCTTCATACTTTTAAATAAAAACGTATTATTACACAAGTTATTATTTTTAGGGTTCCGTACCTCAAAAGGAAAAAACGGAACCCTTATAGGATCACTTTGTTGTCCGTCTGTCCGTCCGTCCGTCTGTCAAGACCCTTTTTCTCAGGAACGCGTGGAGGTATCAAGCTGAAATTTATATCAATTACTCAGGTCTACTGTCCCTTGAAGCTGTGAAAAAATCAAACTTCTAAGCCAACGCAATCAAAAGATACAGCCGTTTATGCCGCAAATTTTCGACACTTGCAAGGGAATCAAAACCTACAGGGTGCTTCCCGTGAACTCAGAATCTTGAAATTTGGTACGAAGCAACGTCTTATAGCATAGATAAAGGAAAAATTACGAAAACCATAAATTTTTAGTTACATCACATAATATATTTTTTTTTAATAATTTTAAACTTACTACCCATTTCCTCATAAACGCGTAGAGGTATTAAATTGAAATTCATACCAAATACTCAGGTCTATAATACAGGTTTGTACGGAACCCTCGGTGCGCGAGTCTGACTCGCACTTGGCCGTTTTTTTTTCCATTTGTTTCCGAAACGCCTTAAATGTGTTAATTGATAGATCAACGAGGGAATTAAATTATTGTTATGAGTTAAATTTTGTTATAATAATAACTACACAAAGCGCCACCTAACATGTAATTTTGTTTATATTCTTTTTAATGCACTAACCCGTGCTAAGGACAATTTGAAAACCTATTTAGAGGCTAAAAATTCCACCCATGCCGGGATTCGAACCCGCAACCTTTGGCTATCCGTTCCAGTGCTCTTCCAATAATTTTGTACACGAAAATCAAAATAATTTTGTACTGGATTACCACAACACAGACTAGTCTAGCTTGGAATCCGAACAGAATCCTTACAATTAACGGGGTGAGTTGACGGTGTATCTCCACCTAGAGACGCTAACTGTAAAGTGATGTCCTTGCATACATGTATGTATGTATGTTTGTACGTACGTACGTACATACATACATACGTACGTACGTACAAACATACATACATACATACATACACACACACACACCCTCACACACACACACACACACACACACACACACACATACATACATACATGCATACATACATACATACATACATACATACATACATACATACATACATACATACATACATACATACATACATACATACATACATACATACATACATACATACATACATACATACATACATACATACATACATACATACATACATACATACATACATACATACATACATACATACATACATACATACATACATACATACATACATACATACATACATACATACATACATACATACATACATACATACATACATACATACATAACCTCACGCCTGTATCCCAGAGGGGTAGGCAGAGACCAGGGACTGCCACTTGCCACGATCCTGACAGATCACCTTGACAGATGTCCTTGCCTGGTTATCATAGTAGTTACAACAACAAGTCAACATCAGAAATCTTAACAACTATTTTTAGAATCTTCGGTCTAGAAACTACGATCAACAACCTAGGAAAATAATAGATTGCCGCCAAAAACGCCGTTTTTAGCTGAAATCGATTTAAGTTCTAGGATGTTCATGTTATGTTCTAGTATGCTGTATGTTCGAAAAATAGTTATCACAGCTTTTAGTAATAAGGCCGCCAATTGTAGGTACTATATTTTTTTGAAATTTCTGTTACTGTAGTATCTGTGTACAATAAAGAATTATTCTATTTATCTATCCATTAAGATTCACGTTGTTACTTTTTGAAAACAATGTATTATAAAACCAGTTATTTTTTTATTCTATTGGTGGCGCTAGTTAGCATTACAAAGCGCCTTAAGAAGCATAGACATAAGCGAGAAAACATTATATATCTATAGTTTAGTTATTTAGACCTGAGATTTCTGCACTTAGCCTCATAGTTGGGTTGAGCCTCGTTGTACGTAGCAAGCGCTGAGGTACGCTAACACCTCAGGCACTAGGGTTTCCTTACGATGTTTTCCTTCACAGTCAGCGAATAGTATTGCTACTATAATTTCACAAATGTACATAACTTAGAAAACAAAGTCATTGGTACATGCTGGGGTTCGAACCCACGACCTCCCGATTGAGAAGCCGGAGTTCTACACCGCTCCGCTACCACCGCTCTGTTTTTTATATATCTATATCTTTGGTTTTGGAAGTCTGGTAAAAACCTCGGTGACGACGTGGAGTCGTAATAAAATCGCCATAACAACTATAGGAGAAAGCGTGAAATAGATTTACATAATATCAAAACCGCAGTTTATGAAATCGGGCGTTTTATAATAATAAAATTTTATTGTCAGCGGGCGCCTCGCACTGAATGAGACAGCACTAGGACGACTTTTTATATAATAACGTTTTATTGCAGCAAAAGAGAGTCAGGATCGTGGCAAGTGGCAGTGGCAAACCTCGTACCCCTCGTACCTCTCAATTTATTTATGGCAAGTTTGTATTTTGTAGACCATGTCACAGGTTAAATAATTTACATTTCGTTTTCTATAATTTGAGATTTTCGTTCAAAGTGCTGATAAAAAAGGGAGGGGCTGAAAACCAGCGCTACTGACTACGCATGCAGTCATAGCAATAAGTTGAGCCCCTTCTTTTTTACCATAAAACAAATACGTATATATTGATTTGTAATTTTAAAGCATTGATTTTAAGGTAAGTAAATAAAATATTTTCACTTTCACTCTGGGGTACAGGCACGAGGTTATGTAATGTATGATTGCTATCAAAAATATCAAGCCTTTTGTCCCCACCGCTGGGACATGGGTTTCTTCCTGCAGGAAGATTAGGCACCACGGGGGCTAAGTCCAGGTTAGTGGAGGATTGTAAGACAGTGGCGGGCCTTACCGTCAGAAGTTATCAGACCGCACGTAAAGCCTCTGACATGGCTTAACGACTGTCATTACCTGACAGCTAGCCGGCACTAACGGCTTAACGTGCCTTGCGAAGCATGGAAGCATAGTATAAAGAAGCGCTCGGATAAAATGCCATTATGACTCCCATCCTGCACCTGATTGATTGATTGAACACGTTTATTCAAACAAAATATAAAAAAATACTGTGTAAATAGTAAAAATAGTGATGTATGGTGTCGCCCTAGAGAATAGCACCAACCCAAATTCTTCCCGCGGGAGTCGTCAAAGGCGACTAAGGGACGCAAACCGGGCGGTGGGCAGCAGCGCCCCCTGGAGTATATACAATTTCACCAAACTGCGATCCCAACCCGCATGCCCAGCGTGGGGATTATGGACATTACCCCCCAATGATGGCACAACCTTGCGCTATGGCGCTCATTAGGGGAGGGCTATGTCCAGCGGTGGACGAATATAGCCTGAAGAAGAAGAATTCTTTATTGCACTAATTACATGAGTAAATCTACAAGGGCGTGCTTAATGCAAGAAGCTCTTCCACCAAACCTTTGGTGTTGAAGAGACTCGCAAAGGGGTAGTGTAGTAAAAGAAGGTGAACATAAACTTACATAAACTTAGAAAGATACAATAAGTTATACCTACAGGGGCAGGGGGGGGGGGGGGTTGACGAAAGAAGAGGAACTATGTGACGCAGCAAAGTGTCAGTATTCAAAGAGATCTCCCAGTGTCGCGAGCCGGCATATAAGTTAGCGACAAGCTAACAATACAGAAGTTGGTTTTTGCCAAACTGCATAACAGTTGGTTGGAATGACAGTTTGCTCTTGGTTTTACAAATTAAAGTTTTCTTATATGCTAGGTACATATAAATAGCTGACTGCGCCTGTTGTTTCTTAACGGGCAAGTCAATCACCCGGTTCGATTAAGTTTGAGCTTCTCTGAAAAATGTTGATGAGCTTCGAAAACTTCTATGATTTTTAAATTCCCAAGAACATACATTTTGATCAACGATCGACTGGGTCCATATTCAATTCAGCGTCAAATCCGATGTAGTTTCGTCACTGCCCATAAAAAGTGCTTTGTCTTTCGTTTTATCCTCTTGTAGAACTTTATTGTAAATAATGTAACTTTGTGTATTTTTCTGACAAATTGCTATATGTATTATATGCTATGGTTTATGTAAGTATATTATTTTTAAGTTTAAGTATGTATATCTATATTCATATCTGCACCAACTTCCCGTCTCACTTTTCCTTCAGCAACTCGCCATCGTGGGTTGTCTGGAAGAAATTGCTGTACGCAATAAGGCCGCCAATTGTACTGTATCTTTGTAATTATTTTTTGTACGTTTTTCCAGGTGTACAATAAAGCATATTCTTATCTTAACTTAATTAAGTTATCACTTCTAAAACTCGATAGTCAGCGAACAGTTTGACAGGGTCTTTTTGACAGAAAATTACGAGTGCTGGATAAAATTATCTAAGTGCTAGTACTTACACCCTGATTCTACTTTATCGTATAACTATCTAAAACATCTGGCACGGATAGCCAGAGGTCGCCGGTTCTAATCCCGGCATGGGTGGAATTTTTAGCCTCTAAATAGGTTTTTAAAATTGTCCTTAGCACGGGTTAGTGCATTAAAAATAAAAATAGTATTATCTAAAGTATTATTTTTTTAACCCGGTCTATTTGGACATAGTCGAAGATAAAGTTTTTTTAATTATTATTACTAAAACCAGTCGCGAAAAAAATGAAAAAGTTAAAAGGGAGCCGAGATAGTTCATGTCACAATGCTAACACTTGCAATTTATAGTACTTGTCAGGCGTGAAGTATCGATCAGGATGTGGGCCTCAGATCGTGTATCAAAGCCAGCGTCTCCAGTTACCTTGGTGCACCTGTGCCAGTCTAATGGGACTTATAAAAGCCATATTTATGTTTTCCTTCCCTGCCTATCGGCCGCGGTTCTCGCCATTTTAATTTGCCAGCCTTATCTGCCTGCCTATCGGGGGATTAATCTCTCTATTTCACTTACGACGGCCGTTTCTTGGATCGGCTTCTCCTTCATTACAGAACTGGTTGTTAGATAGATAGAGAACACTAGATGCCATGCGTCTGCAGCCGGCGCTTGTCGCTTACTTATATGCCGGCTCGCGACACTGGGAGATCTCTTTGAATACTGACACTTTACTGCGTCACATAGTTCCTCTTCTTTCGTCAACCCCCCCCCCTGCCCCTGTAGGTATAACTTATTGTATCTTTCTATGTTTATGTTCACCTTCTTTTACTACACTACCCCTTTGCGAGTCTCTTCAACACCAAAGGTTTGCTGGAAGAGCTTCTTGCATTAAGCACGCCCTTGTAGATTTACTCATGTAATTAGTGCAATAAAGAATTCTTCTTCTTCAGGCTATATTAGTCCACTGCTGGACACAGCTCTCCCCTAATATGCGCCACAGCGCAACGCTGTGCCATCATTGGGGGGTAATCCCCACGCTGGGCATGCGGGTTGGGGATCGCAGTTTGGTGGAATTGTACTGCAGGGGGCGCTTCTGCCCACCCCCTGGTTTGTGTCTTTTACGTCTTAGTCGCCTTTTACGACACCCGCGGGAAGAATTTGGGTTGGTCCATTCTCTAGGCCGACACCACACAGCAGAAAAAAAAAGAATTAAAATAATACAGTAATAATGGTTACCAAGAGCTTGCCGATAAACTGCATTGGCAGTTTGGTAAATCACATCATTTGCCAAACTGCCAATGCAGTTTGTTTTTTTTTTTCTTCTTTTGAATAAATAACATAATATTTAATTCTGGAGCGGTGATAGCGCAGTGGTAGAACGCCTGCTTCTTAATCGGGAGGTTGTGGGTTTGAATCCCGGCAGGTACCAATCAATTTGTTTTCTGAGTTATGAGCATTTTTGAAGTTGTAGTAGCAATATCACTTGCTAACCGTGAAGGAAAACATCGTGAGGAAACCCTAGTGTCTAAAGTGTTAACATACTTGAGCTCATAAAGCCGGTAATCATCATGGGCACTTGTAGTTATGTAGTGTCTATCGCAATACTTTGTGTCACTTTGTGCAAGACTCACGTCCGTGCCTATGCTCGGGTCTAAATTTATAATTGCCAAGGTGTCGCCGTCAATGGAATCGTTGTGGAGGACATCATCATCACTTTCTGTAAAACGATGACGGCGGTGTTAGGTTTTTTTGTATCAAAAAAGGAAGGGGAGACAGAAAGAAATACTGTTTTTTTTTATTTTTACATTTAAATTAAGTTTACCAAAAACAACCCGGATTAGAGCCGTTCAATATACATCTTTGAAAGACACTCATTGTAACAAATTAACAACCGTTTACAGTGAACAAATCATATCGATTTTATTTCAACCTAAAGAATTTACATTTGTCAATGTGCAATGTAATGTAAGCCGCTGTCTGGGTGTAGTGTAGTGGAGAAACAGGCAGCGGGAAAAACCAACTCCACTAAAGAGGCGTACGCCCAAAAGTACTACTGGTCATAACATAACATAAGCTCACGCCTGTATCCTAGACGGTTCAGCAGATACCACGGACTATCACTAGCCACGATCCTGACATATCATCTACGTTTCATCAAAGTTCATTAGTCTTTACTTGCACGCCCGCCGATTCCGGAGACGTATTATTTTCTTCTTTGTTAACATCCCCTATTTGGTCGAAGTATGTCACCCTGGGACTTCCCTACCGGTTCTTTCACCCACATTCGCTACTGTTTGTTTTATGACATGGGCTGTAAAGATATATCGGTAGATACTCGTAGATAGAATATTCTTTATTGTACACAGAAATGAAAGTAACAGAAACATAATAAAAATATAGGACCATTGGTGGCCTTATTACCAAAAGAAATTTCTTCCAGGCAGCCATAGACTGAGACTAGAAAGAAATTAGAGACGAGCGTGGATGCAACTTAGAAATTAGGAATTCTAAGTTGTCGGTAGTGTCGGAAGAGATTACCTACTTCGCCACCGCCGTCCATCTTACGTCTTACCCAGGGACCAGTCAGCTTGGCCGTCAAAGCGGCATAGCCTAACGACAATAAGCCATGCCTCGCCGAGCATTCGTGTGACATCCCTTTCGCATCTCGCCGGAGACATTGGAGATAATTTTAGTTCAGCTCGGCTTTTACCGCCCCACTAAATAACCATTTAAGAACAAATTCAAAAGGAATTCTAAGGTTCGGTAGTGTCGCAAGAGATTACCTACTTCGCCACCGCCGTCCATCTTATGCCGCTTATATCCACGGACCAGTCAGCTTGGCCGTCAAAGTGGCATAGCCTAACGACAATAAGCCATGCCTCGCCGAGCATTCGTGTGACATCCCTTTCACATCTCACCGGAGACACTGGAGATAATTTTAGTTCAGCTCGGGTTTTACCGCCCCACTAAATAACCATTCAAGAACAAACGCAGAGTGACCGCTCTGCTAAATGGAGCGAGGGATATTTTTCATTGAATTACAACAGAGAAAAAGAATAATTTACTCATGAACATAGTGAATAATCAGAAAGGTCTTAAGGCTTACACGAATTTCATGTTCAGCCCTTTAGATCATGCAGTGATAATCGTAGTGACAATCGATATCAACCCCTGTATGTCCCCACTGCCGGGGCACGGGCCGGGGCCGCATCGCAGCAAGGGTTACAACTTTTATTATGTGGACAACATCGAAATCACAATCCAAATATTTTTTTTTACTAAGCCACACCAACCGCTCAAACACTATGGTTAATTAAATACAGTCGGTTAAAAAAAAGAAATAACAAAGGGCTGGCGACTGTACAGGTGCCTAATTATAGCACTACTAACTTATTCTAATAAGCAAACTTAATGAAGTGAAATAAAATCAATTTTAATTCAACGTAAAGAATTTACATTCTTTAAAAACCTATTTAGAGGCTAAAAATTACACCCATGCCGGGATTCGAACCCGCAACCTCTAGCTATCCGTGCCAGTGCTCTACCAATTGAGCCAATGGGCGACTCACCGGCATCAGTGAAATTTCGAACCTCTTTACACTATTCTCTGTATTACGTACAGGCAGCGACATCTGGCTTAAGCAAATTGCATCACTTACAGCCCCGACTACCTACTTTGCAGTTAGGTTTTACATCAGAACGATATCACTGTACCCACATGATTATACTATTTTTATTTTTAATGCACTAACCCGTGCTAAGGACAAATTTAAAAACCTATGAAGAGGCTAAAAATTTCACCCATTAAATATTTTTTAAATTTATCCTTAGCACGGGTTAGTGCATTAAAAATAAAAATAGTATAATTTACATTCTGTTTGCTGAATGTCAATGTACGATGTAAATTGTAAGCAGCTGCCTTCGTGCCGTATGTAGTGGAGAAAAAGGCAGTGGGAAAAAAAAACTCCACTCTGATCATCTTTTCTCAAGTCATATTAAAACTTGTAACGGTGCAGACCTCTTTACACCACTCTTTATATTTCTTTATCTATCTATCATTTTCAAATATTTAAATTATGTCACACATTTCGAAATTTCCCTCATTTTCATCATTACGACTTTACCCATCGACTAGATCTGACCATTTACCTGCTTATCCGTTTTTATCCAGTTTTTCTGTTTTTATTATAAAATAACAGTACCTACCTATAAATAAAGCAACAGTTGAAGTCGTTCCAGTTTTTATTATTAACAAAAGTTATACAACATTACAAACTAATACGTCAGTTGCCATACGTATGATAAGATTTCATGATTGCCATCAATAACTTTACAATCACTAATACTTATTCAAAAACCTATTTAGAGGCTAAAAATTTCACCCATGCCGGGATTCGAACCCGCAACCTCTGGCTATCCGTACCAGCGCTCTACCAATTGAGCCAATGGGCGACTCACGGCATCAATGAAATTTCGAACCTCTTTACAATATTCTCTGTATTACGTACAGGCAGCGACATCTGACTTAAGCAAATTGCATTACTTACAGCCCCGACTACCTACTTTGCAGTTAGGTTTAACATCGGAACGATATCACTGTACCCACATGATTACACTATTTTTATTTTTAATGCACTAACCCGTGCTAAGGAACAAATTTAAAAACCTATTTAGAGGCTAAAAATTTCACCCATGCCGGGATTCGAACCCGCAACCTCTGGCTATCCGTACCAGCGCTCTACCAATTGAGCCAATGAAAAATTTTTAGCCTCTAAATAGGTTTTTAAATTTGTTCCTTAGCACGGGTTAGTGCATTAAAAATAAAAATAGTGTAATCACTAATACTATTAGACTGGCAAATATTAATATTACATAGACAAGCTAGTTGAAATCAATTCCAGAAATGTTTGCTGCTCCGTACATTTTTGTTTGGCGCCGAATGATTCGACTCTATAAAGAGTTCCCCTTTAGCCTTGAGTTTGAAACCATTCAAATTGAAGCATCTAATTGCATGAGTTTTGTAAAAATGGTGTAAACTCTGTTTAGTTCTGTTCAATTAAGGTATTTGAAAAGACTTAAGTTTGGAGTTTTTTTGTCCATTTTTTCTCCAAAATGATCTAGATTTTGAAATGAACACCTAGTTTGACTTGTAACATTCATTAAGCCTCAGTACCTATCTGCGCAACTTTGAATAAAACCTTTTCATTCCAGTTTGAAGTGACCAAATCACTATCAGATCTGCATCTCGATCTTTTCCACCTGATCGACTCCCTTCAGAATCGTTTATAGCTAGAACTTGTTCGTAATCGGTCACTGACAACATAAATATAGCGGATGAATTGTCTTCGCTTTCTTTTTTGACTGACTTGTTCAAGTGTATATTGGATTCAATGAGCTGTGGATATTATCTGCCTAGAGGTGTTGGAGACAGATATCTTTATCACTTTCTCTCTCTTTTCCCTCGCTTTCTCTCTCTTTCTGGTTCTAGAAACAGTTGCCCATCAACAACAAAACTGATTATAGAACTATTTATTTCCTCTAGCACTTGGGTATTGATGATGTTGTTGGACGTCCTTTTTCAAGTAAAGTGGCAGATTATATATAAATAATGTTGTGAGAGGTGCTAACATTTAACAAGTTATTTTTTAATAAACTACAGACGCTATGACTGCAAATCAGTTATTTATGGTATTATAACTAATATGAATTTAATCACACAAGGCTCTGCGAATGATTGTGCCAGGTCGCCTAATTCCCTCTCATATGGTTAAGACTGGCGATGGCTGACCCTAAATGCTCGTGGACGGTGTCCGTATGTCTGGCCGCAGCATTAGTGGTCTCCTATTTGTGTAAGAATAGAGTGGATGAGATTTTTACGCTGCCTTTTTGTCCACGACAACTCGACTACGAGACTAAGTTATAGGTTTGTAAATGTTTGTTGCGAAATTATGGAGAATTTGAAATGGACCCCTAGTTTAACTTGTAACATTAATTAAATCACAGTTTTTGTGCTACTTTGACAAAAACCTTTTTTAAAAACCTATTTAGAGGCTAAAAATTACACCCATGCCGGGACTCGAACCCGCGACCTCTGGCTAACCGTGCCAGCGCTCTCCCAACTGAGCTAATGGGCAAGTACCGGCATTCTCGAAATTTCGAACCTCTTTTACATTGTATTTTTTCCGTATTTTTTACAGACGGCGACATCTGGCTGAAGTAATTTGCACTTGCAGCCCTTTTTATATTTTTTTTGTTTATCGACCCGAAGACACCATTTAACTTTGTCCCGAGACATTCAACAAACGGTCGCAAGTTCTTTTCGTAGAAATAAACTTTTGATTTCTAATTTCTGAGAGTTCAATCCCAAGCAGACAAGCACAAGACTGGCTAATCCGATCATGACAGCGCGTCAGTTCGATGACATCTCGTCAGCAAGATCCGATGCACGGCCGGTTGATCGGCAGAAATTCGATGAAACGTCGCTGGCGAAAGTGAGGGCCTTTCTTCCGGATAACAATGCTGTTCTTGCGGAAAAAAATGTTTTGATCTCATTGGAGGGGGCTTGTCTGGGATGATACGTAATGGCGATAAAGACTATTCTCTACGATCGTTTCATAATTTATTTCATTTAGCCGATATACTCTTATGTCTCACTGCAGAGCATAGGCTTTCCATCAGTTAACCTAACTAACAATTCCTATGTAATAATATTGAAATTTAAAATATAACTGAATTATTTATTGAGCATTTAATGTATTGCTAACCTAATTAAATTGAGGTATAAAAAACAGCAATGTAATGCAATTTGAACTGGTGTTATTAATATTATTCTAAATTGTAATTTATACTAGAAAAATAATTTACATTAATCAAAATTCGTAAGTAAATTAAATTAGAACTCCGATGAACTAATTTAACTTTTACTGAACACACAAGTCTGAAAGTTGTATACTCCTGTAAAGGCGTTTCACACTGAATTGTAGATTAGAAGAAGTAGTTTTTAAACTGCTGTGTGGTGTCGGCCTAGACTGCTGTGTGGTGTCGGCCTAGGGAATAGCACCAACCCAAACTCTTTCCGCGGGTGTCGTAAAAGGCGACTAAAGGACACAAACCGGAGGGTGGGCAGCAGCGCCCCCTGCAGTACAATTCCACCGAACTGCGATTCCCAACCCGCATGCCCAGCGTGGGGATTATGGGCATAACCCCCTATGATAGCACAACGTGGCGCTCTTTAGGGGAGGGCTATGTCCAGCAGTTGACTAGTATAGCCTGTCGAGTTTTTAAATGAAATGTGAAAATACTTTGGACTAGCTAATAAATAATAATAATCAGAAAGAGAGAGAATGAGCGTAATCGTTCAAGCGCTAAGATTGCACACCTTAGACGCTAAGTTTCCTCACGACCTTTTCCGTCACTCTTAGCGAGTGGTATTGTTACTATAACTTTCCAAATGTACATTAGAAAACAAAGTCATTGGTACATGCTAGGATTCGAACCCACGACCCGGTGTCCTACCTCTCCTATACTAGTCCACTGCTGGACCTAGCCCTCCCCTAATGAGCGCCGTAGCGCCCCGTCTTCAGCTTGCCGCAACCAGCATCTGCCTGAAGTTTTTCGCAGATCGTCATCCCACCTGGTCGGAGGGCGTCCTAAACTACGTTTGCCGAGTCGCTGCCTCCACTCAAGAACACGTTTACTTCACCGTTCATAGGTTTCTTTCTAACCTGTCGATAGTAATCCTAGTGACACGGTACAAAAATGCGCTATACAAATCAGGCCTAAATATGACGTCACAAGGTTCTCGTGACGCCTTGCAATGCATGGAGCATCTATCAATAACGGACTTATCTCGTAAAATATTGTACATTTACTTTTCTTCCTGATATTGTATTTACATGCACAGATACTTATACTATTTTTATTTTAATGCACTAACCCGTGCTAAGGAACAAATTTAAAAACCTATTTAGAGGCTAAAAATTTCACCCATGCCGGGATTCGAACCCGCAACCTCTGGCTATCCGTGCCAGCGCTCTACCAATTGAGCCAATGGGCGAATGTGGGTACAGTGATATCGTTCCGATGTTAAAACCTAACTGCAAAGTAGGTAGTCGGGGCTGTAAGTAATGCAATTTGCTTAAGTCAGAATTCGCTGCCTGTACGTAATACAGAGAATAGTGTAAAGAGGTTCGAAATTTCACTGATGCCGTGAGTCGCCCATTGGCTCAATTGGTAGAGCGCTGGCACGGATAGCCAGAGGTTGCGGGTTCGAATCCCGGCATGGGTGAAATTTTTAGCCTCTAAATAGGTTTTTAAATTTGTTCCTTAGCACGGGTTAGTGCATTAAAATAAAAATAGTATAATCATGTGGGTACAGTGATATCGTTCCGATGTTAAAACCTAACTGCAAAGTAGGTAGTCGGGGCTGTAAGTAATGCAATTTGCTTAAGTCAGATGTCGCTGCCTGCACGTAATACAGAGAATAGTGTAAAGAGGTTCGAAATTTCACTGATGCCGTGAGTCGCCCATTGGCTCAATTGGTAGAGCGCTGGCACGGATAGCCAGAGGTTGCGGGTTCGAGTCCTGTCATGGGTGAAATTTTTAGCCTCTAAATAGGTTTTTAAATACACAGATACTTCTTAACCTAAGAGTACAGACGGCAGGCTTGACACTAAAAGTCCCTTCTCTCTCCAGACAACCTTTGCATGGCCTTGAGCAATATATTGGAGAAGGAAGTATATGTACAAATAAATCAAATTATTTCAGATACATATGAATAATACATGTTATACTATAGTTACTTCTGTAAAAAAATTAAGATACAAAATAAAATTAAAAATTGGCGCGCCATTGTTTTCAAATCATGTTTAGAATATCCTGTTAAAACTGAACGAATTTGAAGTCACCCTGTACTATGTTGCGTGCTATGATAACATGGTGTGTCCCTATAAGGTCAGCAATAAATCAGAAACGGCTCAGGACCATTTAAATGCAGATATTGTTGGGCATAATCTAGTAGCCGGACTATCTGGTATTGGTTTTACATTGAACGATAAACTTAACTCCACGCCATCGTTGGACTAATACTCATACGATGTTCGCACAACCCCTTAGTAAATGTATGAAATTACCAGCGCCTTGATTATGTAACTTTAACGTATAGGTACATGCGTGTGCATAAATGAAATATATACTGTCCGACTACATCGTGTCGTTATCCCTATCATCCAATGTAAAAACAGCTATTGTTGGCCATAATATTGTGGCCGGACTATGTGGCATTCTCAATAAACCATGAATTGTAGTTCGCCGCCCTGTCCGACGATAACGTGTCGTAACGGTTATTGCGTAATGTAAAAACGGCTATTGTTAGCCATAATATTGTAGCCTGGCTACGTGGCATTAGGCTGGCTCTATCATCGTAGATGCCATCGTCCAACCAGTTTAGGTTACCGTTTTAATCGCAGGAAATGTAAGGCACTTTTGATAGTCTCCAATTGTTTATTTCACTCGCTCCCGTGAAATAAACAATTTGAGAGAGATATGTTTGGAGCTGCGCAAGAGCAATGAAAACAACCATGATAAATGTGAAAAGGTCAGAAAAAAAAATTAAATTAAGAAATAAATTAATGAGAAATACGACAACTTACGTAGTAAATACTTCAATTCAATTCAATTTTATTTATTCAGACAATATTTGACTTCTGACACTCAGGTTCCCTCACGATATTTTCAGTGGTATTGCTAATGATTCACAAATGTACATAGATAGATATAGAACACTTTATTGCACAACTAGAAAAAAGGAATGCAACCACGATTTCTTAAATCTAAGTAATGTTATACAATTGGCGGTCTTATCACTAAGAGCACTCTTTTCGAATCCTTTACATAACTCAGAAAACCAAATCATTGTTTCATGCCGGGATTCGAACTCCCGGTTGAGAAGCCGGTGTTTTACTGCTCTAGAAATTGCCAATCCGCGGTGGGCACGCGTTGTAATTAAGCCCACTCTCTCGTTATCATAGCAGGCCCTTACCCTTACACGCTTCTTATAAGAAAACTATAAGTACATTTTTCTTATTTATCTCTTTATTTTATTCGTAAAGTACCCATAAAATTATTTACTAACAATTATATTTAATTAAATCAAACCAGTGTTAGTAAAAAAACAACGAAACTTATTTCTAGTATAGACGTTAAAGTTGCAGCATCAAGTGGGCCAAGACTGCACAGCCTCGTTGCACGTACTCGCTGCATCAGCATCTGTTACTTTAACTTAGATTACTAATTTATTCATGTAACATTTTACAATCTAACATTTTAGAGGCGCGGTCGGTCATGCGAAACGCTTTGGAATGTACCATTTTCGTGATCAAAGGACCTCATTTCTACTTCTTCTTCTTAGCGTGTCGATGGCAAGCCACTGTGGTGAAAGGATTTGCCAATCAGCAATTTCTACTGAAGCCTACTTTGCCTCTTCTGTCTCTGGGATACAGGCGTGAGGTTGTGTTATTATATGATCCTACTTTCTTGATTCTTCTGCCATACCCAAATCTCGCTACCACACTACAATACTTGTTGGGACCAGCACAGCATTTTGAGTCATCCTGAGCCTTTCCTATAAACAAAACAAACACGCGAGTGGCCGATGAGCTAGCGCTACGCTATACGTTGTTAGCACAAATCCGGGTGACGGTCCACTAGCGGCCGTTGCCGTCCTGAATCCGATGCGATTAAGCCAATTACGCACGCGGCGTCGCCTGATGAGCTGTCGAGGCAAGGCGTCGCCTAAACATTCCAGAAGGCCCACTTCATACGCGAAAATGTGTGCAGAAATCAGAATCTCAATATCTTGCAAGTAACTTAACATCTACAGTCCCCAATATGAAGCTAAAGCACCACATTGGAAATAATATTACATCAGTTTCAGAATATGTGCGCATTTGACGGCTGGAGTTGCTTCAAAAAATAAATATGGACGTTGTCCAACAGAGTCGTGACGGTCCCAAAGACCCGGTCCCGCGCAAGGATACGCTGCGATAATGACTGCTAGACAAGGACTTCACATGGTAAAACTAAGGTACGATGGGCCCTATCGGAAATCAAATCCACGACCTCAGACTTGGCACTCCCAAGTTTTCCTAATAGAAAAACGACATAGACACGATCCAGTCAACGACACAGACACGATCCAGTCATGGAAGTTGTCCAACAGAGTCGTGACGGTCCCAATGACCTGGTCTCACACAAGGCCTGGTCTCACACAAGGATACGCTGCGATAATGACTGCTAGGCAAGGACTTCACATGGTAAAACCATTGTACAAGTCAAGCTACGGTGGACCCTATCGGAAATCAAATCCACGACCTCAGACTTGGCACTCCCAAGTTTTCCTGATAGAACAACGACACAGACACGATCCAGTCATCAATCTATTCAGTTCAGGATTGACACTATTTATCACGAGAGCTGATGAGATTTCGAGATGAATCCCTCTTACAAGTATTACTTTTTAACAAGCAGAGCGTTTACATTTTTATTCGTTTAGGACTTCAAAGTGATAATGTTCAATTTATGGTGGTTTTAATTTTACCACAGCCTGGTAAAGTGTTAGATACAGTCGTAGTAACAACAACGAAAGATTGTGTGTTTATCAGGAGCTTCATGTGGACAAGATCATGCACGTATCCGAAGTCATCCAGAGACTAGAGTTTACTATTGGCCACGATCTTTACAAACTCTTTAGCATCATCAACTTCATTAGGCGCTGCTTACACGGCTTGGGGTGCTTTGGAGCATCAAAGTGAGCCAAAGCCGGCTATCTGTGCTGAACAACGCGATGCAAAAAATATTCGGTCTCACGGCGCTAATGTGGGTGAACGAACCGAGGTGCAACGAGAGGGAAAGGGGAAAAGCTGAATGGAGGTCACGTGAGATGGGGTGGGAATAAGGCAGTTAAGCGGCAGCGGCGTAGTTTTTATGGCTCAATTAAGTCGGGATTTTTTCGAGGTGCTTTGCAGAACTTAGGCCTCACCGCTTGCAGACGAATTGAAAAGATCTTTGGGTGCTTTTACTCATATTAGCCTCTTATGTGGGTGTCTTTGCGGGCACAAGTCATCTTCCAGTGAGAGAGGCACACTACGCAAGCTTATCGCGAATGGATGGCGGTAATAAAAAAAAATTATATTGAATTACAATACACAATGCCATCTGCTGTCTTCGGGTCTAGTGTAGCAAAGAAAACGAAATAGAAAAAAGCTCCTAAAAACATTTCGGGATTCCTGAGTTCATTTTCCCTAACTGTTAGCGATCATTAGACTCGCAAAAGATGAGTTGAGTGATCGCTTAGAATAGCACAATGTTGCAGTGCCTAGGACAGGTTTGTTTCGATTGATTTAATTACGAAATTTTTTGGTACAGTGCAAAGTACTTTCTGGATTTAGAATCTTTTCAAGGACAGAAGGGCATCAATACGCACAACTGGTTTTCTTGTTTTGAGTATGAGAGGCTTGATCTCTGATCTCTCCCCACGTAATGATAAGCGAAGACTAAGGTACATTCCTGCCTGGCGGTTAAGTTGTCTGGTATAAACTGCTAATTTTAACTCTCTAATTCATACTCTGAACGCTCCCCATCCTCGTTCAATTAGAATCAATTTAGTCACCCAACTGCCATAAAAAGCCAGGATTGCCGTACACAACGGCGATTGCCGTGGACACTGCACTGCTCTGGGTCAATATGCTGTGACGAATCAGCCGGCACGAGCGCTCTACAATTCCACATTCGTACAAATTGCTGAGCTTGGCTGCACAGAGTTGATAAAATGGAAGACTAGATTTCGCTTATCTTTAAAGCGGGCGTAATGTCTAATGCACTGTAAATAATTTCCACAGAACACACACCGTTGAGCCCATTGCATCACACGAACACGTAAAACTTTATTGTGCGGTACGGCACGGCCCTACGACTTCAAGACAAATACCGCCCGGGTCATTTGTGGACATCTGGATTTTATGTGAAAGCTATGCCGCGCTTTATTATATTTGAGAAGCAAACGGTACAACAACACGGCAACGTAAGCCCCTGCCACTATCTTACAATCCTCCACCAACCCGATCTCGGCCCCCGTGGTGGAGTACAGCCTAGCCTTCCTGCAATGCAGGAAGAGACGCGTGCTTCAGCGGTGGGGACATACAAACGGTTGATAACATGCAACGGTAAAATCAGCAATCCAGAACACAGAGGACACAGCAAAGCTGTTTTTGAGCTTTCGAAAAATATAATAGAAATTCTTAAAAGGATTCGGATGACTTTAGGTTCTTATAAATTATGGCACGTAATTGTTCTAAAGTGGTTTCTGAAAACTACCAAACCAGATTGCCCCATGATAAATATCAAATATTCTAAGAAAAGCATCTTGGTCAGTAGTATTGGTACATCACTGGTATTTATTACCGTTTAAAAGATATTCTCATTTATAGAAGAAATACTCTTTTTAAGAGACTTTCAGTTGTTTTCAGAGCCCCGACGACCAATACTACGGCATAGCTTTGTACGAAGGACACATTTATCTTTTTAGTCTAATAAGCTGGTGAAAAGGGCTTCGAGAGCCCTTTTTAACGTCACTACGCTGTGCCCACTTCTGATCCATTAATTGATTCCATTAACTTCACAGCGCATGACCGATGCGTCCAACGGTTCATTGCCTGATGGATTTGAGACACGAGATCCGCTCGTTCCATTGTAATCGGCGGTGATAAAACAAGCGTTTTGGTTTTTTACGACTTTCGGTATAAATAGTTGACCGTTGTCTGCCTTTCATTAACATAAGGCCAAGATCCGTGATAGCTCGCGATCGCGGACTATCTGCTGCTTGTTCGGTTTTTTAACCCCAAGAACAGCTTACTGGCTTAAATAGGTGAGAAGCCTGATAGGGTATAATCACCATCATAATCAGCCGGTGTCAGTCCACTGCTGGACATAGGCCTCTCCCAAGACACACTGAGCCCGATCTTCGGCTCTCCTCTTCCTGTCACTGCCCACCGCTTTGCGAATGTCGTCGCTCCACTTGGTCACAGAGGGCGTGGCCACTCCGAAATTGTTTCCCTAAGCTACTTTAAACAAATAAATCAAACGATTCGACGAGTCAAGCCAAAGTTTTACAGGACCATGTAGGCCCAATAAAAAAATCCTAAATATACTAATGGGAAGGCTTTAACCACAAATTTCAACTTTTGATGGTGCTACGAGGCAGCGCCCAGCGCCCAACTAATGTTGAACGACTCTGCCTCTTTTCTGGCATCTTTTCCAAGTATTACTTACTTGGCCATCGCTAATAATCGCTGTAACATTCAATCCTTAGCATAAGAAAAAACACAGTGCAGTAGAAACACCAGTGATTTCTATTTAGTTGCTTTGAAAAAAAAAGATATATCTTTTTTTTTCAAAGCACATCTTTGTCATAATATTTGGCTAATCTTGAAATAAACCTGCATGTTTTCTTAAACATGTCATCTTACCCGAAATAAAGAAATCACCGTAACAGACACACCGATTTGACCAATATTGAACCAAATCCAATTATAAGTTGATCCCTCAACTTACCACTTCGCATATAAAGATTACTTCAGATTACCCAATAAGTTTATGACAGCGACAGGTCAGAATATCTAACAGGCTTCTTGTTTATTGTCTTGTCCAGCTTTCTTCTTTGCTCTCTCTTTGACAACATCTGTAGACGAGACTAAATTTGATTACGCAATTCGCGAATCTGCATTCGTTTATTAGCCGGAGAAATGTTGGAGATTTTAATTTCATATTTACTGCTAATGGGTGTCTTTATTCCTTGCATAAAGATACCCATTAGCAGATTCAACTTAAGTACTTTTAAGGCTTAAACGTCTATATGATAGTTTTACTGCCTCAAACTATAAATAGATACCGGCATTTCACGACACACGCATGGGTGACTCCGAAAACAGCATGTGTTGACACTGCGACATCGGAACCGGTTCTAGACTGACCGAGACCTTACAGCTCGATTCTTTATTCACAAACTCGTCGCCGATTATGATAATCGATTCCGGTCGAGCTGTTACGTCTGTGTTAATTAGAAATATGAGAATCTTAGCTAATCGGATCGGTTTGATTAGAAAATCGACGTGCCCGGCGAAATTGAGAGCCGGTCTGGTGAAAGGAGAGAACCGCGGTCGGTGTCTGACTTGGGGCTACTGGGCAATAACTATTGTCTGGAAATCGAGAGCTTTGAGTGATGCAGAATAGAAGTGTAGCTCCTATACATTAGGAAGTTGTATGAAATTGTAGGCGTATCGAAATGCTTTGCTTAAAACTAACTGGGCTGCGTTTGATAAAACTACAATCAATGGATTGAACACAACTTTACAACTTTAGTAACTACAAACTCTGTAAACTCCATTTACTCTATTTACTTCTATCTCCGTGATAGAAATGAATGAAAGAAAGGAGGGGATAATCAGAATGAGGTTGTGTTAAAAAGTTTGTATAGTTTCGTAGTCTCTATGTTTTTTTGTAGAAAAGAAAATAATCGCTTCATGGTTTCGTGTAAAAAAGAAATCAATAAAAAGTCTTCTTTATTTCGGAATCGGAGTGCAAATAAACACAATCTTCTTCGAAATCTTACGAACAGCGGATGCGCTTTCTAAGTGCAGTCAGGTATGGTTATGTTTTAAACGATTAAAAAAGTGGTAATTCGAATTAAAAAAGTGGTAGAAACTTAAAAAAGTGGTAGAAACTTAAACAAACAGAAACTTCTAACAAAAAATTTTACTTCCATAAAAGTCCCTAACCGAATAAAACACCCCGGAAAATATCTGAAAATAAATACCAAACCACGCTGGCATCGTTGCCACGCAAAAGAAATCCTTTGGCTAATATGCACCAGAGCAGCAGTCAATCCCACGGTCCTTCAATCGGCATCCCAGCTCCCTAACAAAGATCTTCGCCTGCGCCCCCAAACACCCTATAGACTCCGCAAGTGGAACAGAATAAATATAACTAGCCATAAGGTACTATACTAAATTCCGATTTGGCAGCAGCACTGGGAACAACAGCAATAGAGGACAAGTCATGATTAAAAGATTCAAGTTTGTTTTTGAATATGTAAATAGATGGATGGATGAATGTGAGTACACCAATTAATTTAAGATTTGGTGGATCAATTTTAAATAGCAACTGTTACTGGTAAATGTGTAGCCCATGGCTATGCTCACAATAAATATTCTTACTTTTAATAATTTTATTGGTTCCCCGCTCTATAAGATACCTATATGGTAATCACTCTCTTGATGAGGTTAGCAGGGTTTATGCATTTCTTGTGTTTCACTATCACTAAGCTTGTCCACATCCGTCTTTTGATAGGTCTTCGGTGATAGCAGATAGTAGATATCTTTTAACACTTCGGTAAATACAATTCATCCGTTTATCTTTTCAAGACATTCTGCTTTATCCTTGTCTTGTCCTTCCGCTAACTTTCCTTTTGTTGACATTAGCGGGCAAGAAGCTGTTTTAGTCTTTACTGTGGTCAAGCTAAAGTCCATTCTTTTGTCTGCATGAAATAATCAGCTAAGACCATTCAAAGCATTGTCATGTACGTTACATGACACATGAAATGTACTAACAACCGGTGACTTTCACTCTTCGGATCGCGCTTCGAGTCAGGTTATTAACGGACACGTAAGTTCTTTTGGCTCAAAATTTGTAGTCTATCGAACATCGCAAACGCGGGTTGACCCGGGACCTAAAGAAGGTGATTCTTAAAGAGAATGAGCAGTTTTTAGCAAAAATTCACAAAGCAATTCATAGGTTGCGCTTACAGGCGTGGCTATAGAAGAACATGTATACTGTAGACTTTTAGTCCGGATCTACTTACGGGTGTTGTTATATCGGATCGGTTATATCTGGCACGGATAGCCAGAGGTCGCGGGTTCGAATCCCGGCATGGGTGGAATTTTTAGCCTCTAAATAGGTTTTTAAAATGTCCTTGGCACGAGTGCATTAAAAATTATTTATCGGAAAGTCCGACCAGGTTTCGCTGTGAGACGAGCAACCGACGACGCGAGCTCCGTCTCTGCTCACCATGATTAAGCTCTGCGAATCGGAGCGAAACCTGGTCGGACTCTTCCGATAACAACACCCGTTAGATCCGGACTAAAAGTCTACAATGTGCTGTGTTAATAATCAATCAAAATTTGACAGGCGTGTTCTTGTATGGGCACGCATAGAAGCGCGAAGTGCGATGAAGTGCTTTGTGCCTTTGTGCCGAAAACGGTCATTGTCTTGACACTTTTGGGGCGGGCGTTGTTATTTAAAATTTAAGAGGTTTTTTCGCCGTATAAACTAACAAGTGCGGTGGTATCCCACTGGTTAGAACATAGGACTCGGAAGTGACAGATCCAGGATCGATACCCAGAGCAGGCATATATCTATGACTTTGTTTATTTTCAAATTTACCAACATCTGCGAATTTGTGTAGCAATACAACTCGCTACAAATCGTGAAGGAGAATAGCGTGAGGAAACCCGCAGTTGGTTGGCTCCGCACGTATTGACTTGTCATTCCTGTCAGCTAGGCAGACTTGCTGTCAGGATGGTATAGGTTCTGGGCCAGCCTACTCCACCTAAAACAATGTCCTAGACACTGCGGCGTCCAAATGGTCCTTTCACTCATCTCTTGTGAATGAATGAATAAATCATCTCATTATACGTAGATGCAAACGATGGAGGAGCGTTTCTGCGGGGATGGTCACTTGCACTTGTGATGATTGAGGATGCCTCATGTTTGAGGCGACACGCGTATTTTCTCACATTGGCGTCGGTGGTAGTGTGTTCGTGTCTTGCTTCTGCTTGAAAAAGTTTGCATTAACTAACCGCATGGTGATTTTTGGCGGAATTTATTATAATTATTATTATTAAATTCTTTATTGTACCTGTAAAGATTGTACAATTGGCGGGCTTAATACTAAATAGTATTTTATTCTAGCCAACCAACAGCAAAGTAATTCTCACTTTTTAATGCGATTATGGTTTTCCGCAAAGTAACGCCTAATTCCATACAATATCAATGACAACTAGATGTTTACTTTCGAACAGAAGCTCTGAAATGAGCTCTCAAAGGCGATCGCAGAGTTCAAATTTCATATAACATGCTGTATATTGAAATGGCCTCTGTAATTAGTGCATTGTCTCTAGATACAAGTCTGGTTTCGTAACGTGTTTTTCATACCATTAACGCCTAGAACTTTTGATACGTGTGTGAGCATAGATTGGAAGCGGCAATGAAACGAAATAGGATATAATACTGTTTGTTTAGTACAACTTTTTACGCAATGAATCTTATAATTAACGCAAACAGCAATGTCTCAAAATATACCAAAAAGGTCTCCGCTCAGTTTAATGCCACGAGTCTTAGCGTTGATTTTCACTAAAATAATTAATAAAACTACGTACTTATACGAGTATCCATTATAAATTTAGATGTATATCTATAATTCGTAAAACAAGATCTTTTTTGAATATACCTAATTTTTTGACTAAAATAGACGAGTTCATGTCATTGTCATACA
Organism: Yponomeuta sedellus; assembly: GCA_934045075.1. Classification (NCBI taxonomy): domain Eukaryota; kingdom Metazoa; phylum Arthropoda; class Insecta; order Lepidoptera; family Yponomeutidae; genus Yponomeuta; species Yponomeuta sedellus. Next base: position 1,350,719 of record OW203739.1, read on the forward strand.
ATGCAGTAACAGAATCTAGGATTTTTATTATAAAACAGGGTCTAAAAAAAACAACAACAACAAAAGTGTAACCCTTCGAATCGTCGTCGTCGTCAGGCTATACTAGTCCACTGCTGGACATAGCCCTCCCCTAATGAGCGCCCTGTCTTCAGCTTACCGCATCCAGCATCTGCCTGCACTTTTTCGCAGATCTTCATCCCACCTAGTTGGAGGGCGTCCTACACCCATCGAATATTTGGCGTCTACGGTTTCAATTCGCATGGGCGAGAATCGGCTTCCTGGTCTGCGCAGTTGGATTCTTTTCGTCACAACCAATGTCGTCAGCCAATAGGGTCTCAGGAAGAGAGTTACTAGGTTCGAGTCCCGCGACCCGGCCTTGTCCGCGTTCCGGCTTCACGCCGAGCGATGACCGGAGTCACAGACAGAATAGATAGATATTTGTCACGAGTCAATGGGTCGACCTACTTCTAAGTCATTGAGGAGTTTTCTATTGCTAGGCTAGCCACTGTATTAAGTTGACTTTGATGAGTTTACTTATTGTTTAGCCCACCGATGTGATTTTTGTTTTTAAGGTTTTCCTTACTTTAAGACAATTGACTAATTGTTTGGCATTTAAAGTTATTGATGGCAAACATGTCGAGCATGGCCATGTCAGAGGCCTATTTTCAAGCGCTTTCGTGCTTCGCAAGGCACGATAAGCCGTTGATGCCGGCTGTCATGTAATGGCAGTCGTTAAGCCATGTCAGAGGCTTTATGGGCGGCTTGATACCTTCTGACAGTAAGGCCCGCCACTGCCTTGCAATCCTCCACCAACCCGGACGTGGCCTCCGTGGTGGAGTATGGCCTAACCTTACTGCGATACAGGAAGAGACCCGTGGCCCAACAGTGCGGACATATAAAAGGTTGATATCGATCGATATCGATGTCGATCGGTGGCAAACATGAAATCTTATAATACTGATATGTTAGGTAAAGATGGTCAGAGTACCCGTGCCCCAGCAGTGTAGACAGGAAGGGTTGATGTTGTGTTTATAGTTTTGTGAACTTAATAACTTAATGAATGAAAAACTGCCGGCAGATGCTGGATGCGGCAAGCTGAAGACAGGGCGCTATGGCGCTCATTAGGGGAGGGCTGTGTCCAGCAGTAGACTACATAATATAGCCTGAATAAGAAGAAGAACTTAATGACCAATCTTCCTCCCGTCGCGTCGCAGCAAAATAACAGCCTTTAAATCTTTTATCTTTTGTTTCAGATGGTTACAAAGCATCGGACTATGCGTTGCATACAGTGAACTAGGTAAGTGAGAGCATAAATTAGATTTGGAAATACACAGATTTTAGGATTTAGAAACCAATTACCAGTTCTATATATTTAGGTAAGGATGGGTGACCATCCCGTGGCTACCGCTAGTGGCATTTGTCAGAGCGCTTCCGTGCTTCGCAAGGCACGTTAAGCCGTTGGTGCCGGCTGTCATGTAATGGCATTCGTTAGGCCATGTCAGAGGCCCGTCACTGTCTTATATATAATCCACCACCAACCCGAACTTGGCCCCCGTGGTGGAGTATGGCCTAACCTTCCTGAGATACAGGAAGAGACTCCTGCCCCAGCAGTGGGACAAGGGTTGAAATTGTTGGTAATTAAGTTAATTAAATATTACCTAATCGCGAAAAAAAACTTAAACGGGTCCCCGTTTAAGTTTTTTTTTTTGTCCTACCGCAGGGACAATATAGGCTTAATTACTACGCGTGCCTAATGCGGATTAGCAATTTCAAGCGCTGCGGTAGCTGCACACCTTAGACATTCAGGTTTCCTCACGATGTTTTCCTTCCAAGTTAGCGAGTGCTATTGCTACTATAACTTTACAAATGTCCATAACTCAGAACAGAAGTCTTAGTACATACCGGGATTCGAAGCCACGATCTCCCGATTGAGAAGACAGTATTCTACCTCTCTGCTACCAGCGCTCTGTCCGTTTTTCTGTCGGTATGTTAAATATATAACTGGTGATAATCTAATTAGCCCCCATAAGTCTCGTATCCATCGCACACACGTCTCCCGTCATAAAAAGCGGCGCGCGCGCATAGAGCGACGCACAGCGCATGCGTCGACCCAAATACCCCGCGCTAACGGTGCGCGGCCGCCGGCTGACCTTTGTTGCTGTAACTCTAGCCTAGCGCATTGTGTGATCTAGTTGTTAGCTCGCTGATATCGGCAACATCTGCTCCTAACAGCAACAACGCCAAAGAAGAGAGGCTTTACCAACAGTCTCGGATAGCCTCATGGTGGGTTGCATTGTGTGATGTATATCTTCTACAATTAAATCCCTGAAGATATATTAAGTTTGACTGAAGCACGGTTCAAAAAATGTGTAAAGTACACTTTGTGCCAAAAGAGCTACTATAATATTAAGGATTATTTAGATGACAATGATGTCTGGAATTCAAGCATGTAAAATTCACGAGTTTTGTAGAATCTGTGTAAATTCTGTTAATTAAGGAATTTGAAAAGACTAAGTTTGGAGTTTTTTTGTCCATTTTTTCTCCAAAATGATCCAGATTTTGAAATGGACACCTAGTTTGACTTGTAACGTTCATTAAGCCGCAGTATCTGCGCTACTTTGAATAAAACCTTTTCATTTCATTTTCATTTCATTTCTTTTTCTTCAGGCTTTATTAGCCCTCTGCTGGACGTAGCTCTCCCCTAATGAGCGCAAGGTTGTGCCATCATTGAGGGGTAATGTGATGTATATGCTCTTGTTTATTTATATTCTTTTTAACGCACTAACCCGTGCTAAGGACAATATTAAAATCCTATTTAGAGGCTAAAAATTCCACCCATGCCGAGATTCGAACCCGCGAACTCTGGCTATACGTGCCAGAATTGGAATTTTTAGCCTCTAAATAGGTTTTTAGTTGTTTACATCTCAACCAATACACTAAAGAAATTTAAACAAGTCTATTTTTAAATTTCTACAGATTTGCAAAGATTCTATATAATTAAACATAACATTTTAAATTTACATACTGGCTCATATATTGCTTCTGGCCCCTCACCATACCTTGTGTCGTAGGAACCAGTAACAGCGACATCACAAACATTTGAACATTCAAAACCTGGGTTATTTTTTGTCCCCAGCCGGGGTTCGAACCCGGGACCTCTCGCATGGTAGGCAGATGCGTTACCGCTGAGCCACAGAGGTCGTCAAAATTTTATACAATTAAAATTTATATACAAACAACAAACATTGTCGCTAAAGCAATACACTCCTTTCAAACTTAACAATTAATTTAGTGTAATTGACTCACCATAGACCATCAGAACATATTTCAGTAGTACGCTTGCTCATATCGGCAACCGCTGCTCCTAACAGAAACAACGCAGTGAAGCCAAAATGGCTTTACCAACAGCCTCGAATCCCCTCATGGTGGATTGCATTGTACGAACTCATTATCAACCCATTATGCCCCCACCGAGGAAGGTTTAGGCTAGGAGTGGGTCGTTGTCCGATTTTTCGACGACGAAACGCAACCGTTTTTTCTGGAACGAAAACAGGTCCTCGAAACGGTCCTCGTTCGCAACTGGTTTCATTGTATGCGAACGAGCAAGGCGCAGAGGACGGTCAAACGAGTGCGAACGAAACGAAATCACGAAACATCGAAAAAAATAAGTTGTTTTACACGATATTAGACTGTGTACTCATAGACATAAAGATTACTTTATTGTATCACAGACCAAAACGAACGAAACGAGCAAGGAGCCGACGACGACGTCGCAATGATCTCATTACGTTCTAGGCTCTATTAATATAGCATTAAAGGACATATCCGCGTCAAACAATCTAAGGACTGGTCTCGCGACGAATAAACGCTGGCACTGCTTTAGAGTCGCTGGCACTGCTTTAGAATGAAACGTAAAACGGTCCTATCGTCGCGGAACATAAAACGGTCTTATAAAACGGTTCGTCTTTGTAACGATCACGCCTAGTTTAGGCCATAATCCACCACAGGGGCCAAGTCCGGATTAGTGGTTGTACGATCTAGGGGTAGTTTAAAAAACCTACCACACAGCATAATCGCTTGTACATGGTCTAGATTCTGCTCGTGCATTGTGGTCCAATGAGAATTGCATGATCATGGTGATTTAATGTCGTTTCTGCTTCAAGTCTACTCGCGCAGATACATTGTAGCTTCTAGGCGCCAATGGTATGAAAAAACATCCCACATAACCCGGCAATGTGTCTGTCATGGTACTATAATGCACTAGTGAACTAATGAACAGAATAGAGCCCGTGGTCCCAAACTACCCTATGCTAGTTACCAGACAAAGACATCACAAACATGGAACTTCACCCAGACTAAAGCCATTTGCACAAATGCACAGCGGCCCCAGTGAGAATCGAACACGCAACCTCCGGCACGGTAATCAGACGTGATACCGCTAGACCAAAGGCAGTCAACAAAACAGAGATCATAATTTACCACTTGACTATAATCACTACAAACCTTGAGGCCCACGGCTTGGTTGCCTCCGCACGTATTGACTTGTGGGCTAAGCCAACTAAGCTGTCAGGGTGGTAAAGATGCTGGGCAAGCCTACTCCATCTAAAACAATCTCCCAGGCACTGCAGCGTCCGAGCGGTCCCTTCACTCATCTAGTGTGAGTAAAGATGCCTCTGGACGCTGTATCGATATCAACCCGTGTATGTCCCCACTGCTGGGGCTGGAGTCTCTTCCTGCATCGGAGGAAGGTTAGCCCATACTCCACCACGGGGGCTAAGTCCGGGTTGGTGGAGGATTGTAAGACAGTGGCGGGCCTTACTGTCAGAAGTTATCAAGCCGCCCATAAGGTCTCTGACATGGCTTCAACGGCTTAACGTGCCTTGCGAAGCACGGAAGCGCTCGGAAAAAATGCCACTAGCGGTAGTCACGGGACGGTCACCCATCCTGCACCTGACCGCGCCTGTTGTTGCTTCACTCGAGTGATTGATTCCAATCCCTCTGTTCGGCTAGGCCACAAGCGCACTGGACGCTGTATAAATCATCTCATTACGTAGGTGCTAAGGCCAATAATCACTACAACATACCGGGAGCACGCGCCTCGTTTGAATCGTATCTCTTCCATCGTCAGCCAACTGACGCTGATTGCGTTTGACGCCAAATTACATTCTTACATGGCACTTGTACCGTTGGGTAACGGCTCATAATCGCCCGTGGCTCTTTAAAATTGAATTTTTTACGTCAAAACGTGAAGTGTAAACGATACAGTCAAGGCAAGGTCGCCGCGAGAGGCTAAACACACCCATTTAGGGGTCTGTATCTCAAAAGGAAAAAACGGAAGCCTTATAGGATCAAAACAGCCTTAGACATAGACATCATTTATTGGTAATATTCATTATATTCATTAATATTCATTAGTACCTATATTTGCTTCACATGTACTAAATTCGTTATTCGAAGAACATGACATCACCACCTACTGTTTTCCGCATATTGCAAGAGCCACGGGCCTACTAGCCATAAATAGAGGCTACTAAATAGTCTATTTACGGTCGTATAGTCACATAAAATTACGTTCTTGTTATGTTTTTCTGTAAGAATAATAAGCGCAAATATTTAAGTCATTGTAACCATTCCTTTATATATATATATTTTCACTTTCATTTGTGGTCCGTCGATCTGACTGTCTCTCTGTTAAGACAATTTCTCCCAGGTTCTCGCACATTAACAATGTGTTAATCTACTATTAACAGCTGTCAAATGTTTTTTCTTGTATGCACTGTGCACTGCCAACTGACAGCTGTTAACAGTAGATTAACGGCTTGTTAGTCTGTATAGTATTTTCTAAGGTTAACACGAGCAGTAGACATAATTAAAACTTAACCAGTGCTTAAGTGCATGAGACCCCCTTGCTAGAAGTGTGACTGTAGAATAAATAATAAAAATAAATTTAATTTCAATTAATAATCAGTATCTTTAAGTTACTCCACCAACCCGGACTTGGCCCCCGTGGTGGAGTATGGCCTAACCTTCCTGTGATGCAGGAAGAGACCCGTGCCCCAGCAGTGGGGACATACAAGGGTATAGCTGAATGGATCTTTAAGTTCATATAAAGTAATTTGTTTATAAATTTAATTTTAACTTCAATTACTAATAATCAATATTGTTGACTTTATATAAAAAATAATTGGTTTGTCTATTTTGGAACGTAACTTCATAATTAACTTTTGTAATTTTTGCCGAGGGTAGTAAACTAACCGTTAATGATTTCTAAAAGACACCTGTCACCTCAGTCATCCGGGACCACGGCACCTGAAAAAGTGCCGAAACGTTGGAAAATTGTAAAAAATGTAATAAACAAGCATAAATCCGTATAAAAACAGTTTTAATTATGGCTTGTTAGTCTACCTGAAACTGAGGCTTTATCTCTAAAACGCGTAGAGATATCGAGTTGAAAGTAAAGCCGTACGCTCAGGTCACAGTCACTTGAAGCTGTAAAAAAAAACCTCAAATTCAAAGCAAAAAAGTTACGGCCGTGCATAGCGCAAAAAATGTAGTTTATTCGAACCTCCCATTGACCTGGAACTATGAAATTTGACAAGTAATACCGACTATAGTACAAATACAGGAAACCAGCTGAAAACTCTACATTTGTAATTAAATTAAAAATCTCTTCGAAGTTCGGGATAAGCTCCTATCGCAAAGATTCCCAAGCTAATTACAGTGTGTTAGCTTTTAGAATATACCTCGGCTACTATCGGATAGAATCGGATATATTCGTAAAGGTAATGTTTATTTTGTATTGTTATTTCTAACTTTACATAACTTTTCAAAATTTTGAAGAAAATTTTTGTACAGAGTGCTTAGTGCGAGTTTTTTAACTACTCGATCACGTTAACGTAAACTCATATTTCTATGGCATCGAGGAAGCGCCACCTAGCGACAAGTATGGAAATTAAAATTGCTGAGTGCGAGTTGTAATGGTTTACATTGAGAATTGAACACGTTTACCAGCCAAAACACGAATAAACGCGAGTGCGAGTTGTACTGTGATAGCGTTTTGCCAGTTCGAACGGTTAACTTACTCATACTCACTACTCAATGCTCGATTAACGCCGTAGTAAAGTTATTCGATTGGATCTGTCAAACTCGCACGAAGCACGCAGAGCAGGAAGTAGTATTAATCGGAACCGAAGCCTACCCCAGAGCCCGAAGTATATTCCAAAAGCTAACAGACTGTATAATATATTATTACAAATTAGAAAAAAACTACATATTTTTACGGAACCATCCCGTCGGAATGCGTGTCTGACTCGCACTTGGCCGGTTTTTACAGGGTGTGAACTTCGTGGAGGCTCCATTCATCTACCCTTCTTCTTCTTGTTCAGGCTATATTAGTCCACTGCTGGACATAGCCCTCCCGTAATGAGTGCCATTGCGCAAGGTTGTGCCATCATTGAGGAGTAATGCTTATAATCCCCGCGCCGGGCATGCGGGTTGGGGATCGCAGTTTGGTGGAATTATACTGCAGGGGGGGGGGGCGCTGCTGCCCACCCCCCAGTTTGTTTCCCTTAGTCGCCTTTTACGACACCCGCGGGAAGAATTTGGGTTGGTGCTATTCTCTAAGCCGACACCACACAGCACTTGCCCTTCGCTAATGCAATCGCTATTTAGCTGACCTGTATCTGTCTGCTCCCAAATTATTCATTGCCACCCCTTTTCCGATGGACATGTCTTTGGAGCTGTGTATTGGGCTTCATAATGAACCGAGCCTCCTCCATGGGCTGTGCAGGATTTTCTCTAGCTGACCCTAGAGTTATTCTGCCACATTCATTAGCTTACAACCTATTCTCAGACCTACGTAGACATTTTTATTCATAATTATAAGTTACACGACAGACTTACACAAGATGTCTGTGATATAGACAAAGAAAAAAATCATAACAATCGGTGAAGGCGTTTCAAAGAAGTTTGATATCAAACACTGTAACATGTGATCTTCTTTATATTTGAGACAAAGGTGCCAAAAATTAAAGTAAAATAGATAGGTAGAGAACACTTTATTGTACAAACTCGTAAAGAAGGAAATTACACAGATATACAAAATACATATCGATCGGGTTGTTATAGATCGATCGATGTCTTTACTATAATGTATAACTTTAGCCTTTGCATCTACGTAATAAGATGATTTATTTATATAGAGTCCACTCGGATGCTGCAGTGCCTGGGATAAGGTTTTTAGAAACTGAAGGCTTGCCCAGGCCCTATATATACCACCCTGACAGCTTAGTCGGTCTAGCCCACAGGAAAGACTAGTCAATACGTGCGGAGCAAACCAAGGCGCGGGTTTCCTCACGGTGTTTTCCTTCACAATTAGCGTGTGGTATTGCGACTACATGTATTACGTATGGTCAATTTCTTATTAAATAGTGAGGCAGGCATTGACCCACGTTACAGTTAACATCAATTACCTGTGTTATGGGCACATCCACGCCGCTTGGTTGAGGTCCACAGTTCACTGGTCAAATAAGCAGGTGTCTGCGGCAATTAGACAATTACCGGCGACCTCGCGGTGAATCCGCGATGGATTACCGTTGCTACGGTAAGCTGTGCCTGTGACACATCATATTAAAGGGTCTCCTCAAGCGGCGATTCGCATTTAAACTCACTTTGGTTATAATTTATGACATGCTGGATCAGAATGAAACTTTACCGATATGTTTAGCAAACACAAATGATGAATGGTACATTGTACGTTGAATTGAAAATATACTATTTCTCATACACAGTAATATGTTCTAATCTAATCGTGATTACTTGTTAGGTAAAACGTAATTACCCTTAAAAGAATTTTAATATATACTAGTTAAAATATATTCGTCCTCCTGAGAACTTCCTATAAAAAGGTTTACCTAGGCTCTTAACTTCTTAGGGCCGGTTTCTCAATTAAGAATTTTACTAAGTGAATAACGTTCTGTCAAGCTCTTTTCTGAGAAATTCGAAGAGACAGACGAGAAGAGCACTACAGATCCTTTTCTCTTAAAATTTGGTATGTCTATGTGGCCTTAAATAAATGTTTCTTCTTTAGATGTACTCAGCGAAATTCTCAATTCAGAAACTGGTCCTTAGTTTATTCTCAATTTTAGGAATGTTTAGGCCTATTATCCATTAAAAAAATTTTAAATAATAGAATCTCGATGTTTGCCCTCTTAATTTCATTTCGATGCTTCCGCTCGTTCCTTCTTTATCTTGTACGACTGCCTTTTTACCGGTATCTTACCGCCATTACAATGCTCTCTTAACATAACATAACACTATCTAACTGTGTACGAAAACATCTTGAGAAAACCACTAATCCGCAGCGGGCTCTCACTGAAAAAAGGACAGTGCCCCGCAATCGGACGTATTAGGAATGTCAGAAAATTTTTAATCCGATTGCAATTTTCTCGCTAATTCTGTGTCACATTCCTCAACTGATGACTTAACGCGGTCGTTTACGTCCCACGTCATCGCATTGAGTAGGAAATCCTGGAGTAGATAGATAGGTGCCTGCCTGCCGTATAATAATAATCGCGTGGAAGTAGGAGAGTTGGCAATGCGTCTTATGCAACTGTCAAGGAATTAAGCTGAGGTTTACCATCAGCTGGTTGTATTACGCGCTGCCGAGTGTCAGTGTTTGACTTGGGTAACGATGGAAATCTTAGAGCCATCCGCCACGATGACTTAAGAACACGATTCTCATTCGAGGGCGTAGTGTTTCCATAAAAATGTAAGCAAAATTGCAGCGCGTTTGCGTCGCTTCTCAAAAATATCACACAACGGTCTCAGAAGCGCGTAGAAAAGTCAATGCGGGTCTGGCCGGAAAAGCGTTTTTTTTTCTCTTTCTTAGAAACGTTTATGAGGTATCGCTGGCTCTGAAAACAGTGGGCAAGAGAGAGGCGAGAACGCAGCTCATCCTCGTCCAGCAGTATAGTGAGGTGGTGGGTCCTTCGCTGCGTTTTCCAGTTCATAACCCCGTAGTCTCTTGAGAACCCTGGTCCCCATTGGCTATCCCTCTGGCAGATGTGAGCGGGCCATTTGGCCACCTCGACTCGATAATATTACAGGCGAATTTACGTATCATTGTCATCGCTACCTCGCAGACGAGAGGTAGTGATGAAAAAGAAGACAAAAAATTACTCTTGCACTTTTTTATGTAGGCTATACGTAATACATGTCCCACTGCAGGGCACAGGCCTTCTCTCAGAAAGAGAGATTAGGTATGATGTTAGCTACCACGCGTGCTAACCACTGATTGGCAATTTCAAGCGCTGATGTTATTAAACACCTCAGACACCCAGGTTACGGTTGTAAAAGTGACTGAAAAATGCTGAGGGATCTTAAAGAATTGCTTTAAGTGGAGAAGACTTATTGGATGCCTTGGAGATAATAATTCGATATAAACCATTGTATGTCCCCACTGCTGGGACACGGATCTCTTCCTGCATCGCAGGAAGGTTAGGCCATACCACGGGACCAAGTCCGGGTTAGTGGAGGATTGTAAGACAGTGGCGGGCCTTTCTGTCAGAAGTTATCAAGCCGCCCTTAAGGCCTCTGACATGACTTAAGTACTGCCATGACAGCCAGCACCAACGGCTTAACGTGCCTTGCGAAGCACAGAAGCGCTCGGAAAATGCCACTAGCGATAGTCGCGGGTCGGTCACCTATCCTGCACCTGACCGCGCCTGTTGTTGGTTGGTCCTCACTTAAATGATTGATTCCAATCACTCGGTTCGACTAGGCCACGAGCGCATACTAATTCGTCGTAGGGAATATCAACAACTCTCCAAGGTTTTCTACCTTGGTGAATATCAATATATGACTAATTCATTGTTATGATTTATTTTGATATTGATATGGTGATCTATGTAGGTATTATACTTTTTGTGTGTGTGTCTCAAAGCGCAAATTTCTTATCTATCTATCTAATGAGGACGTCAGAATGGTGGATGGCTTGAACTGCATTTTTATTGCCTTTATTATTTTAAAATCTGGTGCGCGTAGAATCCCATCCGAGGCCAGCATTCGTTGCGGTTTTATGAAGCATCTCCCGCAAAGTAAGGCGGTTGGTTTCCGTCAATAAAGATATAAAAGTAACGGGGCTTGCCGTGGAATGTATTTAGATCCAAGTGTGGACGCTTTGCTTGTTGTTTGGACCTGTAAAGTACATAAATACGTACCGGCAACCTCCAGACACTAATTTATGTCTTTTACGATGTTTTACTTATTTTGGTAACGAACAATAAACATGAGAAATGGTCCACAAAATCTCGTGAAATCGCATAGTATTTATCATATAGCCAAATGATACCGATATAGTAGGAATGCACATAGTTTTGCCCCATCTTTATCATCGTCATAATCAGTCTGTGTCAGTCCACTGCTGGACTAGGACTCTCCCGAGACGCGCCAATAATCTTTCCCTTCAAGTCACTGCCTACCGCTTTGTCCCAAAATTACGCAATGCTGTCTGCAATTTTGCTGCTAGCATTTTGCTGCTCTGAAGCTTTTTTCTTTTGTAGTACTTCTGTAAATGCAATGGCAATGATTTTTGTGTTTCTGTTTTTCTTCATAATGTCTTATTTTTATGTTCATTTGAGTTACAAACTTTACCGTTAGCGTATGGTATTCTTCTTCAGGTTTTAATTAGTCCACTGCTGGACATAGCCCTCCCCTAATGAGCGCAAGGCTGTGCCTTCATTGAGGGGTATGGTATTGCTACTAAATACAAAATTACACTTGTCAGGATGTTATAGGGCAAGTCTATTCGATCTAAAAAACAATGTCCCAGGCACTGTAGTAAGTAAGAAAAGTAAGTAAGAAATGTTTAGTCATGAACCATAACACCAAATAGACATACAATATCAATGGCAAAATGGAACGGAAGATTGACATACACTTAACTAACATAGACTGTAATAATATACTAGACTAACATGCAGACACAAACAGTTTATAACTATTATAGGTTGATGCCAATGTGTGTTATGGTTATAAAAAGGCCGCTGTCTCATCATATTGTCACGGGTTATGAACCCGAGACGACTGGTTTTCGAGTGGTCCTTTCACCACTAGATAGTGTGAGTGAAGGTGCCACTGGACTCTGATAAATAATCTCATTACGTAGGTGCACGGGCTAAACTCTGATAGAAATAAAATAAATGTTTGTCACTTTACCCTTTGTTGTTCTTGAAGACATAAGCCCTCCTATATTTCTATTCTGGGCGTATACGTGTCCTACGGGCACGATGAGAGGACTTCGTCATAGCCGCCCAGGATTTCCACTTAATGCGGTTATTTTTAGGCCGGCGCCTCCAGAGGCCACTCGTGTTTGCGTGTTTGGCAAATGTTAACCATCCATTATCGGCTTTCCTTGCGAATCTTTAGCACTGATTTTGTAAAAGCCGCAGTGTGTTGTAAATTGCGGGAAATACGCGAATGCGAATAACACTGAGAAGAAATACGGGGTTATTCACGAGTAACTAGGTTTTAATATTATTGTAGTGCCCTTACAGGGTGTCATATTTTTAAAATTACAAATACGAACTGTATTGTCACATGACAATGCAATAAATGAATATGAATGAATTAAATTAGAGAACATCTGCCGTATTAGAGAATAGGTAAATTTTGCGTTACCTCAAACATGCACTATTGCTGAAATAATTTCAATAGAGTTTGTCACTATCAAGTTATTAAATATTGTAAGATTATTTTTTTGTTTAATTTTACATACTTTCTTTTGTTTTATGTAGCCTATAATAACCATGCATAGGTCTTCTCTCAGAGAGAAAGGGCTTATTTTCCACGCGTGCCCATCGCGAATTATCAGTTGCAAAAGTTAAGGAATACGGACAATAAGGTTTCGACACTATGTTTTTCGTCACAATCAGCGAGTGGTATTATTTCTATAATTTCACAAATGTACGTATCTTTCTAAACAAAATAATTAGCACATGCTGGGATTCGAGCACACGATCTCTCGAATGTGAGACTAGACTACAGTTTTAAAAGCAGCTATCAAGGTGTCATTTGCTGGTAACCAATGCATCTTTAATATTCCTAGCAAACCCATCTAAAAAGACGGATGATTTCCCGGTCAGTCAATATCATATCCCAAAGACTCCATCTTGGAATTAAACCCTCCTGTATCTGTCAAGCAGCTGGACAGAAGAGTGAAGGTCTCTGCATGGGATTATGACAGACGAGTTCCATATTTCCCTGTAGATGATGCATTCTGCAGCCCCCTTGACCTCCCATGCCTCAATGTCAATACAAACCTCCGTCAAACCTCTGATGGTTGTACGATGCCGGTAAATCGGGATCCATCGTGGCGCCAATCAATCAATATGACAAGGTTTGTTAGGAGCCAAGGTCGTTGTCTTGTGTTTTCTCATTTTCTCCACAGCAATGATTTAATAATAATAAATAAATTAATAAATAGTCATGGACATATTACACAGATCTCGTTAGCCCTATACTAAGTGCGTACAACTAAATGACTTGTGTTAGAGGTGTTAACTCGACGATAGATTTAATACAATAAATACGTAGATAACATCCAAGACCTGAGAAAAACAAGAAAAGTTCGTTTCCTAGTTTGACCCGGCCGGGGATCGAACCCGAGACCTTTGGTTTTACAGTCAGCGACAGCGTGCCAAACCGCTGCGCCACCGAGATCGTAATTTGTACCTTTAGGGTGTTGAAAAACTGGCCAAGTCCAAGTTACACTTGCGCACTGAGGGTTTCGTACAAATTTGTAGGTACTTAATTGCATATTATAAATGGTTTAGGAATCGAGTTCGAATTTCTCACATGCATGGATCCTTTGAAGCGCTCGTGGCCTAGTGGAACCGAGTGATTGGGAGCAATCACTAGGGTTACACAACAAAAGGTGCGGTCAGGTCCTGGATGTTGTTTGTTTAACATTTATTTAACATAACATTTACATACAGGCAAATACATTGCTTCTGGCCCCACACTAGGATACCCAGTGTCGTGGGAACCAGAAACAACGACATCACAAACATGTAAACATCCAAGACCTGGGGTTTTTTTTTGTTGTTCCCAGCCGGGATTCGAACCCGGGACCTCTTGCATGGTCTTGCATGGTTGCTACCGCTACGCCACAGAGATCGTTTGTTTGTTTGTTACACTTTATTCCACAACAAAAACGTTATTAAAAATAAAACTTAAATAGGGTAACTTAGTCGGTTTGCTGGCCACCTTCAGTTTTCGGCCATCACGCAGTTTTTACGAAATACTTAATAAGAAAATAAAATACGCCCGAGTAAAAAATCTATTGTTACCGCATAGATTCTAATGATGTCTTTGCCTACATAATTAAGTATCTTAGTAGCGTTTCATTTGTTTCGTCAGTTTTCCCTCGCGTTTCAAGCAATGTGAGAGTGTGTCGAAAGCAGAGAAAAAAATAGTGCACGCCAATTATTTGCATGGTAAGTTACGACATTGTGTATTGCTTTATCCACCAAAATATTACTATAATGCACAGTTAATATGTTAAACTGATGTTATTTTGATGAAAATGTCTATAATACTTAGTACTTTTAGTAAATATTAGGTGGACGGATAACTAACTTCAATTTTGACGAGCCAGTTGATTCTCGGCCGCCTGGCCGAAATCTGACACCGATCCTACGATTATAAATTCATTGCTTTACCATTGAATAATCACTTTTTCCAAATCATATTGTTGAGATATAATTTAAAAAGTATCCTGATTTATGCAGTTCGATTTCGGCCGCATGTTTACTAATTGCATTCGTGCTTAAAATCCATTTTAATTGTTTTGTATAACGGTGGCCGGGAGAGGGACTTCGTAAATCCACTTTTCGGCCTAAGTGTAATAAAATGACCGAGAACTAAGGATATTTAGGTTATTTTTCGGTCATTTATAAAAGCGGTGATAAATACTAGTAAATCTATTTATTTCAATAAGTTTCTCTTATATTAACTAAGATCCTGATCTAAGAGAACTCTTTCATCCTTGATTTGTTGGAAAGAGTTTAATTATATATTGACATTGGCGGCCGAAAGTTAACTCCTTCAAATTAGGTTGTCGGCCATTTTATGCAAGGTGGCCGAAACCCGGGTTGACCAATTTTGTTTATCGGCCATGATTTATTGAGAGGCCGGAAATTGGTTAATGTTTTAGTTTTAAGTGTAAACAATATTAAAAGCTCTTTGATTTTTATTACTCGTTTTATTGTTATTTAAAAACGATACACCACCATAAAAATAAGAGTTATTAGAAAAAACAAAATGGCCGAAAACTAACAAAACAAGTGGCCGTAAACTGAAATAGGTGGCCGGGAAAGGGCAAAATCCACACCTCACGATATTTTTATTTTTTATAATTAAACGATAATGTTTTCTTAGATGAAGGTTTGAAAAATGGAAATTGCAATAGTTTTACGATTCAAAAGTATTTTATTTGTAGTATTTTAATCGCTCTGAATATGAAAATGTCCTTAAATGGCCGAAAACCGGCTAAACTACCCTAACAGGTTTGTGATAAAAATTACACGCAAAGGCGGACTTATTTGAAAAGAAATTTCTTACATACAGCGTAGAAATTTCTGAGTGTTACGAAGAGAGATAGCGGTCTAATAGTCTTTAGTAGATGTATTATTTCCCCATAAATACATAGCTTGGGTCCATACAGCATCTTCATTAGCGATCCCCAGATAAATCGTCGCAGCCAAATGCATGCATCTGTCCCATTCATAACTTAATTGCGGTTGTAAATCACAATGCAAATGGTCACAAAAGGAAAAATCCGCCTACACTTTCATTATGGCTGAGGCAGCCGAACTAGGGGGCTATTGGAAGCTTGACTTAACGATGTTGATATGCCTTCCGTGTCGAAAGAGTCGACTCTTTCTTAGAAATCCGCGTCTCGGCGCTAGCGCTCGGCTGATGCCTTCGTGAAATCCTGCCAGTTGATATGTGGAGCTTCGGGGCAGATATTAAGATTCGATGTTATTTGGTTAGCTCCACAACTGCCTAATACCGGTTCCAGATCGGTTCAGCGGTGTTCAACAAAGACGGTGTTATGCCATCTGAAAGGACATTTTCTGGGGACAAATGTCTAATTATGTAAGTGATAAGGATTTTATTTATAAAATATCACTATTACTAAACATTGATTGATATTCATATTCAAATAATTTTATTTGGATTTGAATGTCCGTGATATCTTATAAAATTCTTATCACATACTACCCATTTTGAGATACTAATATTATCATCACGCATGAGCGAGAGGTAAAACTTAAAAAACCCTTTCTTTAATGAATTGCAGAATAATTTCAGAATTAAACCACAGAATGACCCACCACCACCCAAGACCAATTATCAATCTTACGGTTATACTGGGCCAATAATTAAAACTGTTTTGCTCCACCACGTGCGGGGGGGGGGGTTCTCCTAGCTACATAACAATATAAACATATAGTACTTAGCTACTATCTGGCGCCCTTGCGAGATATGTACATACAGAATTTAAGGACACTGACGCACCTTAGGCACAGAATAGAAGTCGAAAATATCCTTTGAGATCCAAGAGGTACCTTGAAGCCGTTGAGTCAAGCCTGCAATAGGAACGCAGGGCTCACGATAAATCGCTCGGCGAGCATATCCCACCATATTTCAGGGCTCAATTACGCTCGCATCGGACAGTTATTGAGGAAGCGGGTCCTATTAATCTAGCTCGGCTGCGTATACTCGGCATGGAGTTGCATTGTTGCAGGCATTGTTGTTGACTTAGTACTGAACCGGCCAACTATGTGATACACATGATGGCAAACATCTTAAGCGCCTCCGCAAACGAGGAAAGAAAGTGCAGGGACTGTGCTTCGCAAGACGCGTTAAGCCGTTGGTGCCAGCTGTCATGTAATGGCACTTGTAAAGTCATGTCAAAGGCATTATGGGTGGCTGTATAACTTCTGGCAGTAAGGCCCGCCACTGTCTACAGTCTCCACCAACCCGGACTTGCCCCCCGTGGTGGAGCATGGCGATCCTCCCGCCCCGCACCACTTTTTCAGTCCGCCAAAAAATCCTTAAAATTGAGTACATACTGCGCATGTTACAAAATTATTGCCGGCATCTGTTAAACGAATATGTAGACGAATTCTTGCCTCTCGTATAACGTTATTTTTTTATGTATCCTATAAATGTCCCAGGCCTTCTCCCAGCGAGAGAATGGGCTTAATTACCAATTGGGCATGCCCACCGCCCAATTTCAAGCGTTGAGTTATTTGAATACCTCAGACACTCAGGTTTCCTCAAGATATTTTCCTTCACAATTAGCGTGAGGTTTTGATACTATAACGTAGTCATAAAAAATTACAATGACTCTTATATAAACTCACTTCTGTATCCCAAAGAGGTAGGAAGAGGCCGGGATTTGCAACGATTCTAACAAACCTCTTTCGCTTTATAAACATTCATTAGTCGCTGCATCCACGCACGCCGTTTTTAGGTATAGTCGACATCATATCAACCTTCCTGTGCACTCTAATCAGTTATGTTAAGCACAGTGCTGCAAACCCCACTAGCAAGAAAAAAAAGGAGATTTTGAAGAAAAAAATCAGGAGACACCAAAAAAAAATAAAAAAAAAATAGCAAAAAAATACCTTTTTGATCAATTATGAGTTTAGATTAAGTAAATTAAGTTAGTGAAGCAGAAAAATACAACACGAAAAACACAATGCTTTTTTATTCAATAAAGATATGACCAAGATTTATGACTTAAAGATTGTGTTACCACACTATAAAATAACTAAAAAAAGACCTTTTTGACACTCAAGACTTTTGACAGTTGACAGTTAGGTAGATTGAAATTAGTAATTTGAGTTGCCACTAACTAAATAAAATGGTTCTATTTTGGCCAGAGTACCTATCAAAAGAAAATCTCCAATGGCTATGCACACTTCCAACAAGTACACCAAAAATATGTTGCGAATACTTCTTTTTTTTTTCGTAGAACTAGCCATTGAGATTGTGTTAATGTAAGCTAGTTAGTTAAGGTGGAATATGCAGAAATGTAGTGGCTACTTGTTAAAAGTCAGGAGATTTTATTCAATTCTACAAATAAAACGGTAGATCAGGAGACAGTGCCTAAAATCAGGAGATCTCCTGATAAATCAGTAGAGTTTACAGCACTGGTTAAGCACTACTTAGCAACAAAAACGTGACAGTTTACTATACACTCTACTAAAAACACTGACAACAAAGTTCATTGTATAGTTTTTGATCTATCCGAGTCTAATCCGCGTCCATTTTAGAGTGCGAACGAATTGTTTTAACGTCAAAAACTTGTAAGTTCGGTCTCCGATTCTCCACTAATTGTATTGTTCCCATGAAGACGGCATTCCAAAAGGCACCGTGTCGAATTGGTCTCATTTTTTCTATTGTTATTTTAACGATTATGAAAACGTCTATGAACAGTTGGAAAGAGCGCTGGCGCGGATAGCCAGAGGTCGCCGGGTCGAATCCCGGCATATGTGAAATTTTAAGCCTCTAAATAGGTTTTTAAAATTGTCCTTAGCACGGGTTAGTGTATTAAAAATAATATAATAATATTGCACTATTATGAGGGCTTTGCGTCGTGTGCAAGTTATCTAATGGTTCCTTGTTGACCACGTAACCCTACAAGTGGGAATTTTGTTACACTCTGCATTTCTAAGCCGTTAGGACGGTAGGCGCCGGCAGCGGATGACACTATTAATAGCCAGCCGCTAACTGTGGCAGGTCTCGGCTTAGATCTCGCTGCGATCGCGATTCGCGACACAAATAGATCGCCGCGGGTCCGAGAAAGCAAGCTTTTTCCCAACCGGTAGCGCTCCGAATCGTCAGTGGTTGGCAGGGGAGGCTCGCCATCGAGAATGAGCTGCAGCAACTAAACAAGATCGATGATATCGAATAAAAAGTTTTTAGTATCTTCCATGCATGTGTGTGTATGTTTTTGTGACTGTAGTAGTTGGTTATCCTAAATAAAATGACATTCGACCCGCCACTGCTGGGGAACGGGTCTCTTCCTGTATCGCAGGAAGGTTAGGCCATACGCCACCACGGGGGCCAAGTCCGGGTTGGGGGAAGATTGTAAGACAGTGGCGGGCCTTGCCAGACGCTATCAAGCCGCCCATACGGCCTCTGACATGGCTTAACGTCTGCCATTACAAAACAGCAGGCACCAACGGCTTAGCGGGCCTTGCAAAGCAAGAAAACGCTTGGAAAATGGGACTGGCGGTAGTCACGGGATGGTCACACATCCAACACCTGACCGCGCCTGTTGTTGATTAACCTAAGTAATTATTAAGTAGCTCGAGCAACGAGCGCTTCTAATATAAATACAATAACATAAGCCTAGACTATTAGTATACTATTAGTATACTATTAGTATGTTATTGATGGTAGAGAAACAAGGCTGCCACGTGTCATAGCTGGAGCCTATCAAAAAACTAGTCCAACGACCTGGCAAGTACCAAGTGCCGTTCTAAAGAATTTCAGCAAATTAGCACCGCCCGCGCAACGCATAGAGACAGAGGCGCTAACACAAAGACTGAGGGCGTCTTTGTACGCTCCTTCAACTCGGGTACAGTCTGCAGGTGGTCTACTATTACATTTTCTGGGGACAAAGAAATTTTAAAGTAACCAATCCATACTGAAATTATCGTATTCTATGTTTTTTGTACATCTACTTCCTTCTCTAATGTATTAGTCCAATTCATCTGTCGGTTCCAGGTTGTCTGGAAGAGATCACTTTTAGTGATAAGGCCGCGGTCTGTACTCTTAGGTTAAGAAATATCTGTGTAATTTCCATTTTTATGTACAATAAAGTACAAATGATGATGGTACCACCGTGCGCTATGGCGCTCATCAGTCGAGGGCTAATAAAGTGTTCTCTATCTCTATCTATCTATCTACCGTCCCATACCGGACTGTCTTTGGACACTCCTACCGGAATCTTTATAAACCTATTTAAAGGCTAAAAATTACACCCATGCCGGGACTCGAACCCAATACTCTCTGTATTACGTACAGTCTATTCTTACTTGTCCAATTTAGTAAACAAGATTTTACCCGTAAACTGTAACTTTTTAGTCCAAAATTGCCATATTTCCATAAATGAAGTAACTTGGATCACTCTTTTAGATAACACGCAGCCAATTTTATAAATATAGTTCATGATAGTTCATGAATTTGCGAGAAAATGTCTAGTTTAGCCATCTAATCTCAATTTTAAGGTTAGAATCTTGTTTACTAAATTGGACAAGTAAGAATAAATAGACAATACAGGAAGCAACATCTGGCTGAAGTAATTTGCATCACTTGCTTTGCGGGTTCGAGTCCCGGCATTGGGTGGAATTTTTCGCCTGTAAATAGGTTTTTAAAATTGGCCTTAGCACGGGTTGGAACATTAAAAAGAATATAATCGGAGTCTTTATGTCAACAGCTACATTGACTCCTTAGGCGCTTCGGTATGTTACGTCAAATTTTCTTTGTACCGAAAAATTGATAGTAGACCAATTAATTACCTGTAGTACCTAAGTCCTCTCCATTGATAGAGCGTCGAAAGACGCCATCACTCTGTTTCAGCGCTTATGTGGATACCTGAGTTAAAATCTGTTTTGAAAAGAATGTGGATTTTCTTTGTTCTTCTTCCCCACATAATCTATTAATTGTGAAACTAACAGCTTTGACGTTCGTTAAGTAAACATTTTGTTTTTATAGTGAATAAAATTCTTTTGACTTTGAATGAATGAATCTTCTTCTTCTTCTTTAGGATATATTATGCAGTCCACTGCTGGACATAGCCCACCCCTAATGAGCGCCACAGCGCCCTGTCTTCAGCTTGCCGCATCCAGCATCTGCCTGCAGTTTTCGCAGATCGTCACCCCCCCATGTATTGGCTGGTTATAATCCTATCCCGTTAATGACACCGATTCGAAACAATCGGGTTCGAATCCCGGCATGGGTGAAATTTTTAGCCTCTAAATAGGTTTTTAAATTTGTTCCTTAGCACGGGTTAGTGCATTAAAAATAAAAATAGTATAATCATGTGGGTACAGTGATATCGTTCCGATGTTAAACCTAACTGCAAAGTAGGTAGTCGGGGCTGTAAGTAATGCAATTTGCTTAAGTCAGATGTCGCTGCCTGTACGTAATACAGAGAATAGTGTAAAGTGGTTCGAAATTTCACTGATGCCGTGAGTCGCCCATTGGCTCAATTGGTAGAGCGCTGGCACGGAAAGCCAGAGGTTGCGGGTTCGAATCCCGGCATGGGTGAAATTTTTAGCCTCTAAATAGGTTTTTAAATTTGTTCCTTAGCACGGGTTAGTGCATTAAAAATAAAAATAGTATTACCATTATTTGTTGTGATGTGTGACACTTGCCAAAAATATATCAACCAAGCAACATCTACGTTTTAATATCGTCCACACTCTGCTAGTCGGCTTATAGTTTAGGCCTCAACAGTACTTCCCAATAATACTACACAATACAGCATATATTCAGCGTATACATTATACAGCATATAGATAACAAAGTGATTGATACGTGCCGGGTTTCGAACCCACGGCCTACCAAGATACCGACGTTCTAGCTTGGTTACCACTTACCACCGCACTTGAACAGGGCCTCGATTCTCTTAGTACATTATAGTACCATGACAAATACTTGGAGAGGTCACTTGGAGCGTTTTTTAAACCATTAACGCCTAGAACGTTCGATGTATGTGCGCGCGTAGACTCGCGCGCACATACATCGAACGTGTAACGTAAATAGCCGTGATTTATTATTTTTTAATGCACTAACCCGTAACCCATTGACTCAGTTGGAAGAGCGCCGGCACGGTTAGCCAGAGATCGCGGGTTCGAGTCCCAGCGTGGGTGGAATTTTTAGCCTCTAAATAGGTTTTGAAGTCACCATGTTCATGCAGTTGTCATTGTACCACTTTGCATTAGCAGAATCTAGACCCAGATGAGAATCATGCCAGTTCATTTCACATTACGGGACATTTGTCATGTATTGACAACATTACGCCTTGCCCGGACCAGTAACTAGATTTCTAGCGACTCCGTCCGCCGCCCGATGCAGCGATAACGCTGAAACTCCGTCAAACCAGATCTTCACTCTCTAATCTAAATTAATAAGCCACGCTGGTTGAGAAATTACGTAAACTAGTATAAGAGACGTCGCAAAATGTTTCATCCTACTAATATTACAAACGCGAAAGTTTGTAACTATGGACGGATAGCTGTTTGTTACTCTTTCACGTAAAATCTACTGAATGGATTTTAATGAAATTTTACAATTATATAGATTTTATATTAGAATAACACATAGGCTACAATTTATAAAGATATTGTGTGAATTGTCCAAAATATGACGATAAGCCTGGGCGCATGCTCTTACGTAGGCGACGCAGCACAGCGCAGCGTAGATTTTGTAGAGATGGAACGTCATTCAGCTACATATGCGACGCAGACATGTGTCTGCCCTGCTCTGCGTCTCGTTGTAGTCCCTGGTCCCTGGTCTTTGCCTACCTCTCTGGGATAGATAGATACATTAATCGTTTATTTACACTTACACATACACACGCAATAAAAATAATATTAAGCAGACTACGTACAAAAGAAGAAAAGCAATAACACATACGATACACAATGAAACAAACAAACATTAGCGATGAGACACGGAGCATTTTCCAGTGTGAGTACTGCGGGTGTGGCAAGTGTAAAAGGGCTCTGACTCAGTATAAGCTGGAGATATGATACTCCAAAGCTGGTCTTCCGTGAGTACCCGTGAGGCGGCATGCAGGGCTCGGAGAGCAAGTACGGATCTGTAAAAAATCGAAAATAAGATTAAGTAAATAAATACAAGCGTGAGGTTATTTTTATTTATTTTATTTATTTATTTGCCAATAAACTTAAGTTAACATGACAGGGGATCCCTATTGCGTTAACAAGTTTCCGAATTGTTGAGTAGCAATTATACCACTGAATACCACATAACCATAGGTACTTAAAACTTAATCTAACTAATATTAATATACACACTAAATACTCGTAAATACTACTTACTAAAACACAACACAAAAAGAGTGACTTTGGTGAACTCTTTCGGGGAACAGAAAAATAAATCTGTAATGGCTGCGACCCGGTTTTAAGTGGCCAGAGCCCGCGTGAGAGCTGCGTTCTGCAGCAGACAGGTGCGCGCGCGGCATGGCCAGCAGCGGCACTTATGTTATGTACTGTGGACAATTTTGGACAACTAGGTTAGCAATTTTGGCTAGGCTATGTTATGTTACGTACTGTGGACATCGCTACCCATTAACAGTTACTAAATTGCGTCGTATTTTCATCTTGGAGTAATTTTATAAATCTTTTGAGTTTCGCCTCGTGAAAAGCTAAACGTCCAAAGGTAACACAGATCAAGGTAATATATCACTGCGCCGGCGCCGGTTCTTCAGTCTGTTTAGTTAATTAATTTTGGCTTTCAACGCCAATCAGTGTTTTTAGGATTCCTTACCCAAACCCAAAGGGTTCAAACGGGACCTTGTAAATAGGATATAGCCTAAGAATTTTTGTCTTATGGCTTTATCTCTTCAACCTTAATAAAAACTGTATTTACACGGATTTTACTCGTTTAATTTTACATTTTTTACAATTTTCCGACGTTTCGGCACTTTTTCAAGTACCGTGGTCTCGGAAGACTGATGTGACAGGCGTCTTTTTGAAATTTACATTAACTGTTAGTTTACTTCCCTCGGCAAAAATTACAAAAGAAATCCTGAAGTTGCAAACCAATTTTTTTATATAAACTCAACAATATTGAAAACCTATTTAGAGGCTAAAAATTCCACCCATGCCGGGAATAGGACCCGCGACCTCTCCAACCTTACTATGTAACAAGCCAGTCGCAAGCTATCGTATCGAATCGCGGGATGTGCCGAGGTAAGTATTACATAACCTCACGCCTGTACCCCAGAGGGGTAGGCAGAGACCAGGCACTGCCACTTGCCACGGTCCTGACAGATCAAATTTACTTATTCATTAGTCGTTGCATGCACGCACGCCGGCAAACGTAGTGTAGGACGCCCTCCGACTAGGTGGGATGACGATCTGCAATAAACTGCCGGCAGATGCTGGATACGGCAAGCTGAAGACAGGGCGCTATGGCGCTCATTAGGGGAGGGCTATGTCTAGTGTAGCCTGACGACGACGACAATGCCGGGTACTTTTTATCATCTCTTTTATACACACATAGTGGATACTGCATTTCTATGGATATCTAATCTGAAAGCCACTACATTGAGCCATAGTTGTACGACAAAGTCCAGTAGATATTTCGTTTTTGCACCCAGATGTATACGTGAAAAGTGACATAATCAAGGCGCAGGTCAGACGGAGCATTCCTTGCGGTGCGCGGGCGCAGCGAGGGCAATTTCAGTTAATTAGGTTTGGCGCCCGCTTTGAATTCGGAGCGTCGCGGTGACGCGTGTTGACTGCGGTTTTGTCACGTGGAAAAAGACGAGTTAATGTGCTGGAATGCGTTGTCCTTTCATCTTCTTCAGGGTTGCTTGAGAGACACCTACCGTTATAGGTGGCTCAGTGATAAAGGTAACTGACGAATACGTCTATCTTGGACATACCTACTCTCTCCTGCTGTTTACTGTAATACAGGCAATAAGCCTAGCTCAGTAGCAGATGCTGTATGATTATGTGCTATTGAACGTATCAGTCCTGTGTAACTTAGCCCTATTTTGTATTCGTTGGTCAATAAAAATATACCATTTTTATTTTTAATGCACTAACCCGTGCTAAGGACAAATTTAAAAACCTATTTAGAGGCTAAAAATTTCACCCGTGCCGGGATTCGAACCCGCAACCTCTGGCTATCCGTGCCAGTGCTCTACCAATTGAGCCAATGGGCGACTCACCGGCATCAGTGAAATTTCGAACCTCTTTACACTATTCTCTGTATTACGTACAGGCAGCGACATCTGACTTAAGCAAATTGTACGTAATACAGAGAATAGTGTAAAGAGGTTCAAAATTTCACTGATGCCGGTGAGTCGCCCATTGGCTCAATTGGTAGAGCGCTGGCACGGATAGCCAGAGGTTGCGGGTTCAAATCCCGGCATGGGTGAAATTTTTAGCCTCTAAAAGGTCAATAAAAATATTCTTATTGTTAGTAATTCTTTGGATATTCTCACGGCGACGCGTTCGATTGATATCATATTTTTCATATATACTCTATATCTCCTTACGTAAACAAGATTCTAACCTCAAAATCGACATTCGATGCCAAAACTAGATATTTTCTCGCAAGTTCACGTACGTTGTTTATAAAATTGGCAGCGTGTTATATAAAACAGTGTCCGAGGCTACTGCGTTTATGAGAATATGGTAGTTTTCCACCAACAAAGATAAACTTTACCGGTAAAATCTTGTTTACTAAAATGGATAAATAGACTATACATATACTATCAAATAATGGCCTCTGCCCTAAACAAAGTAGAGCACGAGAGCCTGCTGCGCATTTGAAACATTGAGTAGACATGGAAACATCAGAGACTCAGGTTTCCTCACGATATTCTCCTTCACGTTTGCGAGTAGTAGGTATTGCTACTAACTTCATTACGTAGTCACTCCGAATACAGTTATTTCACAGACATTTCACTAGAGTCACTGGATTATCAAAAAAAAAACCCAATTCCAATCATTAGCCAACAAATCTATTAAGACCCATAATTACCTCCACTATTTAAATTAAAATCGCCAACAATTTCTACTACTTTCTATTTGTCTACTTTCTGTCCAACATGCGTGGCCTCTGACTTCATTCACGTTGCTTAAGCCGGTGGGTCTTATTGGTGGTCATATTGACGAGTTATGTCACGCCGTCACCCGATGCTGCGCACGCGCCGGTTATCTTGACAGTTCGATATTCAAATATTTATCAGCGGCTCTTTGATTGACAAACTGGAATCTGCAGGGAAAAAGCAAATGATGTGTTTGCAAGCGCGTTGAAAACTTCTCAAAATTATTTACGAAGGTAACTTAAGATTCGTACAATATCAACACTTGTATGCCCCCACTGCTGGGGCACGGGTCTCTTCTTGCATCGCAGGAAGGTTGGGCCACACTCCACCACGGGGGCCAAGTCCGGAATGGTGGAGGCTTCCTGTCAGAGGCTATGAAGCCGCCCGTGAGGCATCTGACACGGCTTAACGACTGCCATTACATGACAGGCAGCACCCACGGCTTTACTTGCCTTGCGTAGCAAGGATTCGTACAGGCGCCAAATTAAGTCTCGAACACTCTAGTGCAGTGGTACAAGATACAAGATATTTGCGTCATCAACATCATCATCAGCAATTAGACGCCCACTGCAAGACAGAGGTTTCCATCGTGGCTTTTCAATCTTCACAGTCTTGTGCCGCCCGCATCCAGCGACGCCTCGCTACAGTAGGTACGTTATCAACCCTTGTATGTCCTCACTGCTGGGGCACGGGTCTCTTCCTGCACGGCAGTAAGGTTAGGCCATACTCCACGACGGGGGCCAAGTCCAGGTTGGTGGAGGATTGCAAGGCAGTGGCGGGCCTTACTGTCAGAAGTTATCAAGCCGCCCATAAGGCCTCTGACGTGGCTTAACGACTGCCATTATATGACAGCCGGCACCAACGGCTTATAAGCCGTTGGTGCCGGCTGTACGAAGCCTTGCGAAGCACGAAAGCGCTCGGAAAAATGTCACTAGCGGTTGACACGGGACGCTCGCCCATCCTGTACCTGACCGCGCCTGTTGTTGCTTAACCAAGTGATTGATTCCAATCACTCGGTTCGCCTACGCCACGAGCGCTTCGTAGTAGGTACCCAGGGAGCCAATTCTCAGTTCATTAACAAATAAGTCGTATACGACTCTAAGGCTTATGACTTGAAATTCTGCGTAAAAATTCGAGCGACAGCCTAAATCTGTATTCTGAACGCTATGCTAGATTGAATTCGAATGGGAAAATGAATTATGGGCATTACCCCCTATGATAGCACAACGTGGCGCTCTTTAGGGGAGGGCTATGTCCAGCAGTGGACTAGTATAGCCTGACGACGACGACGACGACGACGAGAAAATGAATGTGTAATGTGTCGCGTTATCTTATATTGATAGCGCTCATTATCTTATCTTGATAGCGCGAAGCGCTCGTGGCCTAGTTGAACCGAGTGATTGAAATCAATCACTTGAGTTAAGCAAGAACAGGCGCGGTCAGGTACAGGATGGGTGACCGTCCCGTGTCTACCGCTAGTGGCATTTTTCCGAGCGCTTCCGTGCTTCGCAAGGCACTTTAAGCCGTCGCCGGCAGTCGTTAAGCCATGTCAGAGGCCTTATGGGCGGCTTGATAACTTCTGACAGTAAGGCCCGCCAGTGTCCTACAATCCTCCGCCAACCCGGACTTGGCCCCTGTGGTGGAGTATGGCCTAACCTTCCTGTGACGCAAGAAGAGATCCGTGCCCCAACAGTGAGGACATCCAAGGGTTTATAACGATGATAACGATCTTATCTTATTTTTATGCGACAAACGACTAAGCCTTAAGCTTTAAGCTTTCAATTCGCTTGGGCGAGAATCGACCTCCAGGGAGCCGATTCTCGCCCATTTGAATTGAAAGCGTAGACGCAAAATATTCGAAGGCTTAGTCGTTTGTGGCATAAAAATCAGTTTCACGTATTCTCACAAAGTCGTAATAATACATTTCGTTTGCTTTGAGGTGTCATAATGTCGCATGGTGGTGTCGGCCTAGAGAATAGCACCAACCCAAATTCTTCCCGCGGGTGTCGTAAAAGGCGACTAAGGGACACAAACCGGGGGGTGGGCAGCAGCGCTTCCTGCAGTACAATTCCACCAAACTGCGATCCCCAACCCGCATGCCCAGCGTGGGGATTATGGGCACTACCCCCCAATGATGGCACAACCGTGCGCTAATGGCGCTCATTAGGGGAGGGCTATGTCCAGCAGTGGACTAATATAGCCTGAACAAGAAGAATGTCGCATGGTAATGAGACTGTTGTAGGATTCAAATCATACGCCTTAGAGTCGTATACGAATTTTTTGCTAATGAAGTGAAAATTGGCTCCCAGGTCGTCAGGCCATCTGCTGGAGGGCATGTCCACGCTGCGTCGCCCGGTCCATGGTCGTCAGGTCAGAACCTTTTTCGCCACAACGGCCATCAGTTGTTCGAGCTACCGACTGAGATGCTTCGATCAAATTTCTACCTGCATCAAAATGTATGGAGCAGCTGATATTCTTTTTACGGTCACGATCATTTCCGGGCGCTGAACCATCTCGTCACGTGAGCTCTTTGGGTTATCACTTATCAGTTATGTTTCTGAAAGTTGTTTGTTATGTCCCAGGCTCCAAGCGTCTGAGTGGTCCCTTCACTCATCTAGTGTGAGTAGAGGCGTCACTGGACGCTGTACAAAACATCATATTACGCAGATGCAAAGGTCAAGGTTTTTCATGTTTATTATGTCTGGAAAGGTGGTTAGAACAACGAACCTAACCAAAGGGTTCAAGATAGTTTAGCCCATGTTTTGTTTACGAGCACCAATGCCGTAACGTGAATTATGTTAGTCAGGGGTTCCCAAACTTTTCCAGATCACGGCGCTATGTACGCTTAGACCCGGCGCGCCGCGGTACGTCCTAGTTGAAACATCGAGTACAATAACGCCAGGCACAAAAATTAAAACAAGAGGTTTAGTTTCCCGATAAAAGAATAAACTAAAACAAGGTAAAAAGCGTTTCCAGATAAAACAAATAATTAAATCAAGGTAATCACGACCTCTGGCGGATTATCAAGTTGTTACCACCCCAGTATTTATTTATAATTGTGATCATACATTGTTATATACTAAACAATGCAATATTAGACTAATCAACTATTAGGGAAGGTACCCGTGCCCCTCGGTGGGGACATAATGGGTTGATGACAATGATGATGATGCATCAACTATTAGTAATTAACTATATTATTTTTTAATGCACTAACCCGTGCTAAGGACTATTTAAAAAAAACATCTAGAGGCTAAAAATTCCACCCATTTTTGATTTGACAGATTTGAACCCGCGACCTCTGGCTATTCTTCGAACCTCTATACAATATTCTCTGTACGTAATACAGAGAATATTGTAAAGAGGTTCGAAATTTCACTGATGCCAGTGAGTCGCCCATTAGCTCAGTTGAAAAGAGCGCTGGCACGGATAGCCAGAGGTCGCGGGTTCGAATCCTGGCATGGGTGGAATTTTTAGCCTCTAAATAGGTTTTTAATATTATTAATTAAGTTCAAAATGAATGCAAAATGAGTTCTATATAAAAAAAAGTCTCGACCGCTGCCGTTGGGGAGAGTTCCCAGGACGCTAGCAGCATTAGACGAATCTGTTTATTTATTATTTATTTTTCGTTTCTGCTGGACCAAACGGACCGCTACATAACATCACTTTGGGAACACCTGACCTAAGCCCTTGACGACATTAATACGTGCTTTGACACACAATCTATTGTGCGGCAATGGCTAACAACACAGTTCATGTAGACATGCTGATAATTGTAGTTTATGTCGCATTGTCTATGATTGTTTGTGGCTTACGTGTAGCAACAACTGAATGAATTCTATATTTGAAATGAAAAGGTTTTATTCAAAGTAGCGCAGAAGCTGCGGCTTAATGAACGTTACAATTCAAACTTCAAAATCGAGATAATTTTGGAGCAAAAATTGACAAAAAATCTCCAAAGTCTTTAATTAACAGATTTTACATAATTATTTTAAAACATAGAACTCATGCATTGTACTGGCTTTAATTCCAGACATCATTGTCATCTAAATAATCTTTTATGCTATAGTAGGCACACTGACTGTAAAACCGAAAGTCTCCGGTTCGATCCCCGGCCGGGTCAAACTAGGAAACGACTTTTCTAGTTTGTCTCGGGTCTCGGATGTTATCTATGTATTTATTGTATTTAATCGACCGTCGAGTTAACACCTATATCACAAATCATTTAGTTTTTCTTAGTTTAGGGCTAACGAGATCTGTGTAATATGTCCATGAATATATGCAACTCCCTCGCCGTCAAGTGTGTCCCATTCATATCCCAGAGATGTCATCTATATCTGGCTCTACTATTTTTATTTTTAATGCACTAACCCGTGCTAAGGACAGTATTTGAAAACCTATTCAGAGGCTAAAAATTCCACCCATGCCGGGATTTGAACCCGCGACCTCTGGCTATTCGTACCAGCGCTCTTCCAATTGAGCTAATGGGCGACTCACCGGCAACAGTTAAATTTCGAACCTCTTATTTCTATTCTCTGTACTACGTACAGGCAGTGACATCTGGCTTAAGTAAATTTCAACACTTACAGCACCGACTACCTACTTTGCAGTTAGGTTTTTACATCGGAATGATATCACTGCACCCACATGATTATACTATTTTTATTTTTAATGCACTAACCCGTGCTAAGGACAATTTTTAAAAACCTATTTAGAGGCTAAAAATCCACCCATTAGCTCAATTGGAAGAGCGCTGGCACGGATAGCCAGAGGTCGCGGGTTCGAGTCCCGGCATGGGTGGAATTTTTAGCCTCTAAATAGGTTTTTAAAAATATATCTGGCTCACTCACACATACTCTCAACTGAGTACGGTAGTCCTCTTCTGCTACTTTATCCAGCTCACACACAATGCGCGAGAGCGAGATCAACATCGTCTGACATCGGTTACATTCGGCCGCATTAATTTCTCGTCGTAACCAACGAGCGATGAGAGAAAGTTCACCAAAAAAAACGTGTGATCTGGATAAAGTAGGGAATAGGTAGACTAGACTGACTCACTACTTGTGTCTCTTGTTTCCACGCGCCCTTAGTTGATTAGACGTCGTATGAGCTAGGACACTAGTGGTGAGCGAGATATGATAAAGAAATAGTGTGTCTCGGTGAGCAAAGATATGAGATATAACAACTCCCTCTAAGGACACATTTTGCCCAAGTCTAGATAAAACAATACATCACACGAGAGCGACGTTCTGACGCTCTGCTGATAAGATTAGGCGGCAAATGGAAGCGTCTAGCAAACTCAAGTGGCGGGGTTGTAATCAGATTACGGCTTAAAAGCGCTGCGCAGTGCTGACTAGCGCTACCAAAGAAATAAAAATCAACACTTGTTTTGCAATACGATTTATCAAATTTATATTCTTTTTAATGCACTAACTCGTGCTAAGGACAATTTTAAAAACCAATTTAGAGACTAAAAATTCCACGATGCCACGAGTCGAACCCGCGACCTCTGGGTAACCGTGCCAGCGCTCACCCAACTGAGCTAATGGGCGACTACCGGCATCAGTAAAATTTGTACGTATTAAGTACAGGCAGCGACTTTAATATCTGTGGTAAATATTTTTAGAACATAACAGCCTAGAATGTAGTATAACGGCAGAGCTAGTAAAAGGTTGCATTGGTTTTAAACTTTATTCCAAGGTGATCGCATCAATTATACGTTATGACGCGTCAATGCGATAAGACGGCTAATGTATACCACTTCGATAAAAAAAATCACCTGCAATCCTTTTTTCTGGGTGTGCAATAGTGTCCTCTGTCTATGTTTTGCCGAGTAATCAGTTTCTTCCACAGAACATAAAAAAAGAGTAGAAGTAGCGACATGACACATTAGTACGAAAACCAGTGTAACCAAACTGATATTTATAAACCAAACGCACACTACGAATGCCGAGCTGCCATTGGTAAATAAATTCAATGCCGAAAAGGTGTACATGTTAAAAGTTTCAATTACAATATGCACTTTTTTTATAATGTCAACAATGATCAAAGTCAAATGACAATGATGAAATTAAGGTTGACATTTTGTACTAACGCTACTCTACACTAGATGGAACTAGCGCCGTGTCGGACCGAAAAGAACTTTTACCTACTAAGACATAAAGGTCAAAATTGAGAAACAAGTACATTCTCAGTTTGGGATGGGACAATGCGAGTTCTAGATTGTCGATAGGGAGTACCTATCGACAAATTATACCCGTACAAACAGTTTAACACATTAATGGCCGAATACGAATACTGGTACTTAGAAGAATTTTTAGCTATTTCTTTTTTGCCTGCGGGTTGACTGGTAGAAAATTCATCTTTTTCACATTATCTTTTTGTGCAATAAAGATTCAACACTAATAGGGTAAATAGATGCACAAAGAAAACAATGTGGTAGATTTAATATTTTAAAATGTTCTCTTATTTAAAACTACCTTTAACCCGCTGCTTCGCGGGCGTTAGAAAATATAACACGGAAAATATCATGTATTCTACGACTCAATTCACATCTTTGTCTATCTGTACGCCATGTTTCATACGTTATACTAATTTTATTGATGAAGGTACTAATATATTTCAATTATACACAAGAGTCTAACCTGGAAGTGAAGCACATTTTTTTCTGGTATTGCTGCATAAGCGCCACCTTCCACCTTTTTTACTTATTATGAAGTGTTCATGAAAATGCTCTGAATATATTGTGCTCATCTTCGTTTTGAACCAATTTTGCCTTCCTATCGCTGCCATCCATTTTACTTTCGTATTCGGTTTCTTAGGAAAACTAAACGAAAACTCACTTCCAAATTGTTTGGATTCCGAGAGGGTTGTTGTATCATTGCCACGTTTTTTTGTTGTATTTGATTAAAAGTACTTTCTTAGATATTTCAGTCACTGATAAACTGGTGAAGAAAAACTATATCGCGATCTAGCTGTGCTCCAATGACAGTTTTCACATGCACAACAACCAGCCGGCGACAAGAGCTCATACATTACTACTTTACCCGGCCCGGCGACCGGAAGCATTTGAAAAGGCACTTAGGAAGTAGGTATAAAATAACAATAATTATTTTATGCCACACCTGGCAATAAAGTGGCTTTTTCCGCACGCTGCGCGTACGGAACAAGCCGCTTTCTGGCCAAGTGTGGACATAAAAACACAACTAGGGTGTTTTTGTGTACAACACCCTAGTTGTGTAATGTACTATTACCTACTTAGACGAATTGGAATTTACAATACCTAAGTATCGTTAAGTATGTATGACTACTACGTCATAGACAATAAATTATCGATAGATTTTTATCATGTGTTTTTATCCGTAATTGAGTAGAATTCAAATTTTGACAGAAACTTCTAGAGAATGTACACTTTCTTCGATGAAAATTTAACTTTATTAACCAGTAAATAAAGGTGGTTTCACTTTCTCATTTTCGGATTGGTTTCCGTGTTCATGTCATTACAAATTTAATTTAAAATACAATGAAATACATCTTACAGATGAAATGTTATGGCATGATCGGTATATTTTGGTCCCCAACTTTTATTTTTGCTCTCTAACACAGCATAACAAGGCATTTTAATCAAGTTTTCACCATTTTTTCTTTACTAGAAGCGCACGGCAACTGAAGTCAACAAAACTGTCACCGACTACGCATAGGCAATACATTGCTAATGTGAGGCACGCGGGCACCGCCCACTTACGACTTCTACTCTTTTTTTATGTTCTGTGGTTTCTTCATGTTGTAGCGACGCTAGTCGCGTACCACCGCTCCGCTAGTACAGTTGTGTCCAAATTATGTAAAGTGTATTTTTGGTGTGTGTGGACAATAAAAAGTCGTGTATCCGTTGCAGTAAATTGACCTGTAATTTCATCTCCACGTAACCCTCTGAGACTATATAGTTCGGTGATAGGCAGGTAGATCCACTAGACCCAACAAGCTTTTATAGGTAACCCTAGTTAGTTAGACTAGACCTGAGATTTCCGCACTTAGCCTCATAGTTGGGCCATTGTACGTCTTGCTACGTATGTTGAGGTAGGCTAACACCTCAGACACTTTCCTTACGATGTTTTCCTTCACCGTCAGCGAGTAGTATTGCTACTATAATTTCACAAATGTACATAAACTTAGAAAACAAAGTCATTGGTACATGCCGGGGTTCGAACCCACGACCTCCCGATTAAGAAGCCGGCGTTCTACACCG
The DNA here is from genome assembly GCA_934045075.1 of Yponomeuta sedellus. Classification (NCBI taxonomy): domain Eukaryota; kingdom Metazoa; phylum Arthropoda; class Insecta; order Lepidoptera; family Yponomeutidae; genus Yponomeuta; species Yponomeuta sedellus. Next base: position 1,384,855 of record OW203739.1, read on the forward strand.
CTCCGCTACCTCCGCTTATAGGTAACCCTATATTGAAAAAAACTTTGTGTTTTTTAAACTCTATTACGTAATGGAATGATTTATATAGCTTCCAGTGGCACCTCCACTCACACTGGACGTGCAAAGAGGCCACTCGGATGCACAGTTCCTGAGTTATTATTTTTTAGACGGAATAGGCTTGCCCGTTGGAGTAAACGCGTTCTTGAGTGGGGACCGCGACTCGGTAAACGTAGTGTAGGACGCCCTCCGACCAGGTGGGATGACGATCTGCAAAAAACTGCCGGCAGATGCTGGATGCCGCAAGCTGAAGACAGGGCGCTATGGCGCTCTTTAGAGTAGGGCTTTATAGCTTGAAGGAGAAGGCTTGCCCAGCACCTATCTATCCTGACAGCTTGGTCAGGAAAGACAAGTCAATACGTGCGGAGCCTACCACGCCGCGGATTTCCTCACGATGTTTTGCGAGTGGTATATAAACAAAGCCCTATATAAACAAAGGCAGTATTACGTACCACAACAGTGTGACTGGCCATAAATCTGTCGGCGATAGTACTTTTCCTTGATAGCAGCCCTAATGACAGTTCCGCGAATGCTAAGTGCGGACGCTCTGATATGTGATCTTATGTGCCTTTGTTAACAATAGGTTGACTCTGAGGTATAGTCTGTTAGCTTTTAGAATATACCTCGGGCTCTAGAGTAGGCTTCGGTTTTCGCCAATTTTCGCCGGTTTTCGTACTGATGATCGAGTTCTGATTTCGAAATTAAGTGTCATATTAGTTCCGATATTTCTATTACACGAATATATCCGATTCTATCTGATAGTAGCCGAAGTATATTCTAAAAGCTAACAGACTATAACTGGATGCTTTTGGTACATGTCGACAGCAGGAATCGATTCAATAATTGCATTAGAATAGAATATAATGGAATGGCATAGAATAGAATCATGTTCATTTGGTACAACATTTTACATAACAAATTATGTTAATTATAAGATATAATTAATACAAAAATAATGCTTAGATAAAACTTTGGTGTTTTCTTTTAAAATGCTTTTTCCTTTTCGACTTCATGTAAATTACAACACAACATAATCTCAGAACGTTTGCTTTCATAGCGTACGCTTCACTCGATTTTCGGGGAACAAAATGACCGCACACCTGCGCAGACGAGGCCTTAAGGCCTACGCAGACGAGGGAATTTTGTCCCCGTTTGTGTCCCATTTTTAACGATTCAGGGACAAAAGTCCCTGAATCGTTAAAAATGTCCTCCGAGTACTTGTCGCGGACTCAACGCCTATGGCGTGCGGTCATTTCGTTCCCCGGAAATAGAGTGAAGCGTACGCTATGGAAGCAAATATTCTGAGATTACATTGTGTTGTAATTTACATGAAGTAGAAAAAGAAAAGGGCGTTTTAAAAGAAAACACCGTTTTTTTGTTGAGTCCGGTCTCTTGATGTCCTCGGTAACTTGAGGGACTTTTTCTACGGGGTACTTTTAGTCCTTCGTGTACTTCATTGGATACAATTTATGAGAGATCTATATCGACGGACAAAAAAGTACCCGGGGGATATTCCCTGGTCTGCGCAGGCCCTTAGAGCTCCGATATCTGCACTGCAAGACTCACACCTCACCATCATTTGCCAACCGAAATAAAGCCTGCAACATACGTTTGAACCTCAGCGCGATCTCTATTAAGATAACAGTAACCTCACAAGCCCCGCCCACGTTGTAACGGCTGAATTGAGCTACGTGCTTTGAGGATTATCTCTGGCTTATTGAGGCCCCTGTGGGTGTGATAGATCACTCGTTTTGTTCGGCATAGTGCAGAAACTGTAGACAACTAGCATCAGTGTATGTAGAAATGTAGACGGCCTTTAACTGCCTCGTTGGTCTGTCCGTTAAGGCGCTTGGCTACTAAGACATAGGTCGTGGGTTCGATTCCCACTGAGGGCCGCTGTATATTTGTACAAGTGGCCTCAGTCAAGGTGTATTTTTATGTTTGTGACCTCCTGCCGTGCATAGTAATTTGTGACCTAGTTTGGGACCAGGTTAAGTAATAATTGTGTTGTGTGAAAATGAGGATAATACGTTTTTTTTAAACATAAATGAATACAATCTTTGTCCCGACCGTTGCTCTGAAATTTTACTAATACACTAACAAAATCGAGCCTCAGAAACACCCTTTAACGGAGTTTGCGTTTCGCAACAACGATATATCAATACATACACGAAATCCGTATAAAAACCAATAGAGAAATACTGGTGTACCAACATCACAATTACTAATCTAGACACTCGTTTGATGGATGATATCTTAATTTTTTTTACACAAAAGCCTTTACGATAATCTTATGTAATATTAAATTTTGTTGCAGGTACGATGAGATCGTTTTGTTCGGGCAATGAAAAGGTATCGTTTAAGAAAACACAATGAAATCCAATGCTCAATTCTGACAGTTGGTAATAAATGCCTTTTTCCCAATAACCTCAAAATGGAAGTGTGGATTCTAACGTAATAGTGGTACTATGAAAGAACGTGTGAAAGGTCTACTTGATAATGGTAAAAAATATGGTAAATTTTAGAAGATCGATTGAGTGGATTGAATAGGTTTTCAAGCGCTCGTGGCCTAGTCGAACTAAGTGATTGGAATCAATCAATTGAGTTAAGCAACAACAAGCGCGGTCAGGTGCAGGACGGGTGACCATCCCGTGACTACCGCTAGTAGCTTTTTTTTCGAGCGCTTCCGTGCTTCGCAAGACACGTTAAACCGTTGGTGCGGCACTCGGGGGCGGCTTGATATCTTCTTAGGATTGTAAGACAGCCCGCCGCTGTCTTACAATCCTCCACCAACCCGGACTTGGCCCCCGTGGTGGAGTGCCTAACCATCCTACGACGCAGAAAGAAACCCGTGCCCCAGCAGTGGGGACATACAAGGGATGATATCGAGGAAGTGTGGATTCTAACGTAATAGTGGTACGATGAAAGAAGGTATGAAAGGTCCGCTTGATAATGCTCATGGTAAAAAATTATGGTAAACTTTAGCAGAATATCCGGCTACGTATTGATTGATTTGAATACGTTTATAAGACAATCGTATATCCATGGGCAAGGTGGAAGGAAAGAGAAGGCTGGACAGGAGAAAGATGCAATGGTTGTGCAACATCAAAGAGTGGACCGGTGTTAAAACCGCGGAGGAGCTGTTCAGAATTGCACTGAACAGAGACCGCTGTAAAGAGCTGACTGTCAACCTCCAGGAATGGAGAAGCATTTTAAGAAGAAGATGAAGATATCCATAAATTTACAATTTTTTTTCTAACGAACAGGAAAACCGTTTTACCATAGGGTTGGTTTTCATTATCAAGATTACACAGAAACAGAAACATCAATAGCGAAAATTCTTTACAAAAATAAACGAATACACAAAAAAAAACAATAAAATAAATAGACTGTGAATTTATAGGCATAGGGTATAATTTATAAAAACACGATTTTATAAGACTCTCCTCAGAGGCTGGGTAAACAGTCTATGGTAATGGGAAAGACAGATTATTTAAACTGCCTCTGAGGAGTGTTTTAGAGTAGCCGTGTTCTTATAAATGGGGGTTAGTATGTGTTTATTCTTCATGTCTTCTTTAATCAGACAATCATCCTTATTCACACAAAGGCGTTTGAAAGAATTTATCAAATTATTCTAGATATGGTGTCTGATTTAACTGAATAACAGGATTGGTACTCTAAAATTACAGATAAATTAAAAGCATAATTTCACAAATCAATTTTTTAAAGCCTTAGAAAAAACGTTTTTGTACAGGCTCTTACGCTGCCAAGCTCTAATTCGCGTGTTACCGGAATTACGCCTTTTAGAGGTCAACCTTAAACCTTTAGGTCTTACATCTAAGCTACTTACCCCCAGTTTCTTGTACAGTAACAACCTATCAATCTATTGTTAGCTGTCAGTTGACCAAAGTTTATAAAAAAAAACATCTTATAAGAATCATCACATCTTATTTTTAGCCTCTAAATAGGTTTTAAAAATACGAGTATAATCTTATAAGAAATCTAAAATTGTAATAATAAAGTCCCAGAAATCGATTAATCTGATTTGGGCTGATTGTTTAAAAAATGGTTTACATTTTAACGATTCTATTTTTCAGCAGACATAATTGTAAAATAATATTGGCCTATTCTGGCCACAGTTTATTACGGGCCCATCAATTCGGTAGCGCTAAGTTTTGTAACGGAGCCACAGTTTTTGTGAGAACAAATTATACCAGCATACAATACAACGTGATTACACGACGGACCATTCAAATTGTACGTCATTTCGACCAACATAATGAATTGGATTATTACTAATGTTAATGTTGGTTTTTGTCGCTGCTTGACTAATTTAACTCGAAACATCTTTAGGCGCTGGTTTGTAAGTTAAGAAAAGCAGCGGTTTGTGGGTCCAATTAATTCTTCTAACTATACAGAATAAACTAAATAGTGTAGCATTACACGCGTTCTAAAAATTTGACATTATTATTTATACATAATATCGGCTGTATATATCATAAACATTAAGGCTGGCTGGAAGAAATCCCCGGAAAATAAGTCCTTTGCCCATAAGATAAGTTAATCCTGTTTTCAACGTTTTATTTTGTATTTTATGCAATAAAGTGTAACAAAAATAAATTAAAAAAATCATTTTAACTAATTATTATTATTATATTCTTTTTATTGCACTAACCCATACTTAGGACAATTTTAAAAACCTATGATTATTATTTATTTATTAAGGCGCGAATTTAATACAATATCCTGATGTTTGGACACGTATCAATGTTAAAAAAAAACTCGTAGAAGAAACTTTGTCAAAAAAAGTTATATACCTATCGATCATAACTTTGAGCTATATGCTTATTTATTATTTACCATGTATTTTATTTATTTTTGCATGTATTTAGTGTTTTATTTCTGCTTATGTTATTGTTAAGATTTTTGCAGTTTAGTTTGTCCAACACCGGTTTTTTACCGCGGAGCAGCGGTAAAAAACCGGTGTTGGACAAAATAAACTCTCCAAGGTGAGCTGCAAAAAAATCTATTACAGGGATAAGCTCGGCATTTTACATGTTTTTCTTATGTAATGCCCTGTTTAGTGTTTTGTATGCAATAAAGTATAACAATTACATACTCCGCCAAGCCGGACTTGGCCCCCGTGCTGGAGTATGGCCTAACCTTCCTAAGGAAGAGACCTGTCAAAGGTTTGTTACCATATACATATATTTCGTAGACTTTTAGTCCGGATTTACTTACGGGTGTTGTTACATCGGAAAAGTCCGACCAGGTTTCGCTCCGATTCTCCGATTCGCAGAGCTTAATCATGGTGAGCAGAGACGGAGCTCACGTCGTCGGTTGCTCGTCTCACACTACGGGCAAGCGCGCGGCGCGCCCGCGCCGAGATAGGTGGGGCGGGTGCCGACACTACAATGTGTTGTGCTTACGAAAGTTTTAGTTCAAAAATACATATATTTCAATAAAATTCAATAAAATAAATAGAATGCTCTCAATTTATCCAATGACTCAATTTAAATGTAAACAGGTAATTAGCCAATGGATCCAGAAACTGTCATACGTAGAAACGGAGGAGCTTCTTAAAACTGTAGGTTAATGTTAATGGGTCAAATGCATATGTCTAATTCACACACACACACGCACACACACACACACACACACAGACACACTACTAAACTTAGTAATTAATATTCTAATAAAACTAAAGATAACCTCTTTTTTTACATTCCATAATAATTGTAACATATAACTGAGGATGAGCACTGCTTACCCTAAGCTACAGGGTCTTATCCCTCTTTAAGGAAGCAGAGGCTCCACATCTTAGCATATTCACACATATTACTTTTGTATTAAATTAAAGCGTAACTTGATGCTAAGTGTAATGTATCATCTTTATGAATAAAAATACTTATTACATACTCCAACTAAAGTGTTTTAGGAATGTCAGTGGTAAGCGTGTATATATCTAATGACAGTTAGGCTATAAAAAGGTAATGGCAAAATAATATCACACAGATAGACGACTGACCCTGAATTGGAGAAAAGGCAAGATACGTAATGATGATAGCTGTATTCAAATAGTTCGTCGAGACTGTGTCACAACTGATTTACTGAAGATGTGCCACTAAGCCCCAGTTCCTCATACACAAACAATCTGTTAATCTAGCCGTAAGTGGTATTTAGTCTGCACTCTTTCTTGGTTTGGACATGAGGAGGGGATGAAGGAAGAAAGATTGACGAAACAAATATGATGCAATATAAGTAATGCAATGCAATGTAAGTGATGCAATCTACTTCAGCCAGGTGTCGCTGCCTGTACGTAATACAGAGAATAGTGTAAAGAGGTTCGAAATTTCACTGATGCCGGTGAGTCGCCCATTAGCTCAGTTGAATAGAGCGCTGGCACGGATAGCCAGAGGTCGCGGGTTCGAATCCCGGCATGGGTGGAATTTTTAGCCTCTAAATAGGTTTTTAAAATCGTCCTTAGCACGGGTTAGTGCATTAAAAATAAAAATAGTAGAAACAAATATATATTTCGAATGTGAGTGGAAGGGCTGGTAAGGGACGTCGCGGACATACATCGACCAAATAGGGGATGTATTAGCAAAGTGGAAGATAAAAGGTACCCGGAACTGGCGTGCGTGCATGCAACGACTTATGAACGTTGATGAAGCGAAGGTGATCTGTCAGGATCGTGGTAAGTGGCGGTTCCTGGTCTCTGCCTACCCCTCTGGGATACAGGCGTGAGGTTATGTATGTGATTATGTACTCTTTCCAACGGACAGCTGTTTATTGGAGGTTAACAGATTTTTACTGTTCGAGAAACTAGACAGTCCACCGCTGTCTAGTTTCTCTTAGTTGTCACTCGATGGGCCGACGACGAAAAATGCTAAATCATAGGTGACCGAGTAAAAAAGTTTGTAACACCGCCTCAGGAGACGGTAGACAGCATATGTATTTATTTATTAATATAAAAGAGAACACGCTACATGTTATAATAAGGCCCCACAAAAACATTACTTGGTTGGACTGTGGGAGCAGTCTCTTTTACAATAGTTTTAACAGAGATTTTACATAGCCTTTTTACATAAGATTTGCACACTAGCACGTTTTGTAATAATAAGGACAACTTAGCTAAATTCTTAAAATTATTATTATTTTCTTTTTAAGCCTGTCCATAACTATCCTGGGCAGAAGTTCGGCAAGAACCGTAACGCCGGCTGTACACACTCGCTTTAGAGTTATCGAATTTACCTTAAAAACCTATTTAGCGGCTTAAAATTCCACCCATGCCGGGACTCTATTTAAAATATAAGAATTTATCGTATATTGCGAGTTTTAAAGGACGATCCCATAGTGCCAATTGTGTAAAACCCGCAACGAATGATCTCTAGAGCAATCGTGTACGTACAACCGCCATAAAATAATTATGCTATGTCTCCTCCGCCCCTCTTTAATAAGCTCCGAAAACAAACTCAAACAAGATAAGGCCCGAAACACTGAATATTCATGACGTAGCTGATTATTCATACGAACTGTTGTACACAACGTTGAATAGCAAATGAAGCTTAAATGCCGCGGCTGTCACTCGGGGTCCGGCCAATACATCACCTTCGGTGAAATCTCACGTATTTAGCATAACGTATGATGGAGTGCAGTGTCGCAAATATTATATATATAATATTTTGTGTAGCCTATAAACGTCCCGCTGCAGGGCACAGGCCTTCTCTCTGAGAGAGAGTGTGAGTTTAATTACCACGCGTGCCCACCGCGGATTGCCAATTTCAAGCGCTCACGTCAGACAATGTGGTTTCAAAATGTCGCAAACGTGGGATCCGGTCATCAAGAAGTGTTCGAGTGGAAAAAAGTCGCATGGCTTATCGTCCGACATTGTCAGTGCAGTGTGTCGCAACCGCTATTAGCTTTGTGATGGCTGATTGAGGGTAGTCTGAAACCTCATCAGCCGAAGATGCGAACGGTCTTCTCAGTCTTCTCCTGACCACGATGACTGTAAGTAAAGACTGTTGTCGAAACGTCGAAGTAAAATAGCAATAAATTACTACGCGATTAAGCCCCGAAAATATTCTAACTACGTCAGACACTCAGGTTACGGTTGTAATACAGACTGAAAAATGTTGAGGGTAGTTACTGGATTATTGGCACTCAGGTTTCCTCACGATAAGGTAGCAATACCACTCGCTAATGCTGAAGAAAAACTCCTTCAGCGTTAGCGAGTGGTATTGTTACTGTAACTTCACATTAATGTAGTTAACTTAGAAAACAAAGTCATTGGTACATGCCCGCACTGGGAATCTAACCTGAGTCTTTCGCTTCAGAGTCCACTGTTCTACCCTCTGGGGTACCGTCGCTCTCATAATAATAATAATTTCCTCGTATAAAATCACGTGTAAGGACGTCACAAAAATAGAAAATACATTCATTGTGCTACGAATCAAACCTTTAGCTTTTGAGTACGTAAATACATTTGTTTCCAATTCTTCACATAATTTCAGTGGCGTATCTTCACTACTCAATAATTGTAAAGCTATTTTAGAACGTAGAATTTAATGTAAATAACCTAGGACTTTAATAGATTTCCTCTAATAGCGGCTATTTTCGCGAAAACACATACAAAAACACCACATATATATATATATATATATATATATATATATATATATATATATATATATATATATATATATATATATATATATAAAGAGTGTTCCGCGCTAAAACGCTTGTTTGACACCTGGAGCTAATTGGAACCCAATGCTGAGGGTTCAAACCCTTCTCTGAGTTAGCTGCCTTTTGCAGCAGCACATTGCCTTTCGCAGCACCACATCGACTATGCCTTTGTCTCATGTCTGTCTATGTTCTTTTTGTTGTTATACCTAACAATTTCATTGTACATTCGGGAGTGTGATGGAAATAAATTTATGTCTTATATTATATTTCTTTCTTAATGTGGAAAAAAGACCAAATCATATGCAGGCGCGCAATAACCTTTATAGGCAAGCGCCTATAAAGGTTATTGCGCGCCTGCATATGTGGCAACGACTACGATAATTTACAAGCGTAAATTATCGTAGTCGTTGCCACATCTTTACGAGCATATTGCTTTGAATTTCATGCAAATAAATATCATAAATTCACAGATTACGATTAGTATAATATTATATGAATGGAACAATGAGTCGCTAAATAAAAACACAATAAATAATATTTTACAACATTATGGACACCGAAGTAATGACGTGGTCGCTGAGAAATATGAACTGCAAATATAGAGCGTTATTTAAATATTGCAAATCCGGAATCCGCTTCGATGTTTAATATATAATCATCATCATTATTGTATTTAGAAAAGTATATAAAGTATACAATTATATAAAGTAATTTCAAATTTCACTGATGCCGGTGAGTCGCCCATTAGCTCAATTGGAAGAGCGCTGGCACGGATAGCCAGAGGTTGCGGGTTCGAATCCCGGCATGGGTGGAATTTTTAGCCTCTAAATAGGTTTTTAAAATTGTCCTTAGCACGGGTTAGTGCATTAAAAATAAAAATAGTATAATCATGTGGGTACAGCGATATCATTCCGATGTAAAAACCTAACTGCAAAGTAGGTACTCGGGGCTGTAAGTAATGCAATCTACTTCAGTCAGATGTCGCTGCCTATACGTAATACAGAGAATAGTGGAAAGAGGTTCGAATCCCGGCATGGGTGGAATTTTTAACCTCTAAATATGTTTTAAAAACCTATTTAGAGGCTAAGAATTCCACCCATGCCGGGATTCGAACCAATATAAAAAAAATGTCGTGTCACAGTGTTTGTTATCAAACTTCTCCAAAACGACCTCGCCGATTTTTATGTTTATTTTTGTGTATACCTATTTACTATATCTGAGAATGCGCCCTAGGCTAATTCCAATAGCAAAACAACGTTTGTGGGGTCAGCTACATAGCATAACCTCACGTCTGTATCCCAGAGGGGTAGGCAGAGACTGCCACTTGCCACGTCTCGACAGATCATCAACGTTCATTAGTTGTTGCATGCACGCACGCCCCGGTTCCGCGTTTTTTTTATCTTTGCTAATGGGTCAGCTAATATATACATATATTTATTATGAATGTTATTTTCCGTGCTTCGCAAGGTACGTAAAGCCGTTGGTGCCGACTATAATGTAATGGCAATCGTTAAGCCATGTCAGGGGCCTTAAGGGCGGCTTGATAAATTCTGACAGTAAGGCCCGCCACTGTCTTACAATCCTCCACCAACCTGGACTTGGCCCCCGTGGTGAAGCATGGCGTAATCTTCCTGCAATGCAGGAAGAGACCCGTGCCCCAGCAGAGGGGACATACAAGGGCTGATATCGTTAGCTACAACGTGATATTATAGTATTGAAGTTCTAGGAACAAAGTTAAAAATTATGATGACAACGCTGTCGGTTAGCAAAGAAAGATAAACTTTTTAGACTACGTAATAGGAGAGATTGCAAACAATGGGCACAAACTAGATGCTCAAGAAATGACAAAAAAAACCAGAGACAAGTGATGCAAATCCTCAGCAAATACTAATAAAACAACAAAGAAGAGCATGAAGAATTTGCAATAGCGCGATGCATAAAATTGCAGAGCTAGCCATAAAATACTTAAGGCGCCAGTGGGTGTTAACTAGCGCCAGCAATGGAATAAAAATCATTGTAGTGTATTGTTTCAATTTTTGATTATATGAAGCACATAATAAGTGACTTAATTAATTGCTCTGAATAGAGGGGGAATGCTGCCAGCGTCATGGGAACTCTCCCAACGGCAGCTGTCAACATAAAGACTTTTTTATATAGCACACATTTTGTAGGTATGTAAATACCTACTGTTACTTAATTAGTAATAGTTTATTAGTGTAATACTATTGCATTTTTATTGTTTACCAAATGAAATGAAAACGGTCGGTGGGCAGACCAGCAGCCAGATGGTCAGATGACCTAAGTAAAGTGGCCGGCAAACAGTGGATGAGACTAGCGCGAGACCGTGCTGGCTGGCGTGGAAATGAAGAGGCCTATACCCAGCAGTGGGGCTTACCGGGCTGATGATGATGATGATCAAATGAAATAACTTAATTTATTTATAATACGGTCTTATTCTAAAGTGAACATGAGAAATCTTAACCATTATGAAAAGTATTTTTAGAATCTACTGTCTAGAACCTAGGATCAATGACCTAGGACTCTAATCGATTTCCGCCGAAAACAGCTATTTTTACGGTTTTTTTTTTTAAGTAGCATAGGTTACACTTTACCCAAGTCATGCCTAATGGTGAGCAAAGAAGGGGTCTACAATGTTATTATTTTTATATTTGATTAGATATTTAGATAGACTAGGTATTAGATATTTAGTTATTATATGTTAACTTTTTGAAAAAAAAACACGTTTTATAACACAAGTTATGATTTTTTTTATTGGAGGCACCAGCTAGCACCCCGAAGCGCCTTAACGTAAAAAGCGTCGCGTAAACAACCAGAATATTACCTATATTCTTGACGCTTGAATGAGGTTACAAAACGTAAAAGAATTTCTCAACCAGTTTTGTTGCCATGTCGGTGGTTTATGAGATCGACACTTGCAGATAGATCGCATGTCACGTATGACGCCATTAAACCAATTGAAGGCTTTCTAACTGATTTGTAAGTTATTAAGTATGATCATGCAGTTGTCTGGAAGAGATCGCTCTTAGCGATAACACCGCCAACCGTAAACATTACTTATATCTAAGTATTCTTGGTTGTATTCTTTTTTTCTGGTTGTGCAATATAGTGGTCTCTCGAGTTTTCGACCCTCCTGCCGACTTGCGCCAAGACACCGGATAAGTAAGTTAATAGATTGAGAGATACTTATCCTGAGATAAACGAATAAATAACTAGGCGGTCAGGCATACAGATTTATCTATGGGTAACTCCCAAAATGTCATTGTGCAAGATGTTTTTGGACTCATTTACAGGATAGAGCTAAGAATCCTTGGATAGAGCATACTCATAAAAAGTAAAAAGAGTAGAGCTGTCAGATAGTATTGGTACATTTTGGCCTTAGTGAGCTATCGTGAAATTGCGGCCATTTTTTCATTGCTGAAAATGTAATAATGACCGACAGCAGAAAAATAAATAGGCGGGAAAGCGGCCATCCGATCATCATAGAATAGAATATTCTGTATTGTACACAGAAATTACAGAAACAGAAATTACTTCGAGTAGTTTTTATAAGAAAGTTTTTTCGTGTTGTGGACTCTTGTGGCCAAACCTCTTCTCGAGACTAAATATGTTACATTCACCCCTGGGGTACTCGTAAGTATGCACCCACTATTCTTTTAATTTTAAGTCACTACATGTTCTATTATTTTTTCTTGATTGAAAGAACTAGGTACTCTGTTTTTAAGACACAGGACCGTCTTTGATTTTTTGATACAAATGAGAAAAACTGATATCTGTATCACAGGTTATTTTACTTAGCATAGACGTCATAGTTGTAAATAGTGTTAGTAAACTAACTCGTAATTTTAGCACTCTGATTAACAGATTATTAAGACAATCTTAAGAATTATTTTATGGTTAATAAACATTTTCATTTAATTTCATTTCATCATTGTAGTCTATTCATCTTTTTGAACCATCATTGTAGTCTAGGCATCTTTTTGAACCATCATTGTAGTTTAGGCATCTTTTTGAACCATCATCGTAGTTTAGGCATCTTTTTGAACCATCATTGTAGTTTAGGCATCTTTTTGAACCATCATCGTAGTTTAGGCATCTTTTTGAACCATCATCGTAGTTTAGGCATCTTTTTAAACCATCATTGTAGTCTAGGCATCTTTTTGAACCATCATCGTAGTCTAGGCATCTTTTTGAACCATCATTGTAGTCTAGGCATCTTTTTGAACCATCATTGTAGTTTAGGCATCTTTTTGAACCATCATTGTAGTTTAGGCATCTTTTTGAACCATCATTGTAGTTTAGGCATCTTTTTGAACCATCATCGTAGTTTAGGCATCTTTTTGAAACATCATTGTAGTCTAGGCATCTTTTTGAACCATCATTGTAGTTTAGGCATCTTTTTGAACCATCATTGTAGTCTAGGCATCTTTTTGAACCATCATTGTAGTTTAGGCATCTTTTTGAACCATCATTGTAGTCTAGGCATCTTTTTGAACCATCATTGTAGTTTAGGCATCTTTTTGAACCATCATCGTAGTCTAGGCATCTTTTTGAACCATCATTGTAGTCTAGGCATCTTTTTGAACCATCATTGTAGTTTAGGCATCTTTTTGAACCATCATTGTAGTTTAGGCATCTTTTTGAACCATCATTGTAGTTTAGGCATCTTTTTGAAACATCATTGTAGTCTAGGCATCTTTTTGAACCATCATCGTAGTTTAGGCATCTTTTTGAAACATCATTGTAGTTTAGGCATCTTTTTGAACCATCATTGTAGTTTAGGCATCTTTTTGAAACATCATTGTAGTCTAGGCATCTTTTTGAACCATCATCGTAGTTTAGGCATCTTTTTGAAACATCATTGTAGTCTAGGCATCTTTTTGAACCATCATCGTAGTTTAGGCATCTTTTTGAAACATCATTGTAGTCTAGGCATCTTTTTAAACCATCATTGTAGTCTAGGCATCTTTTTGAAACATCATTGTAGTCTAGGCATCTTTTTGAACCATCATCGTAGTTTAGGCATCTTTTTGAACCATCATTGTAGTTTAGGCATCTTTTTGAACCATCATTGTAGTCTAGGCATCTTTTTAAACCATCATTGTAGTCTAGGCATCTTTTTAAACCATCATTGTAGTCTAGGCATCTTTTTGAACCATCATTGTAGTTTAGGCATCTTTTTGAACCATCATTGTAGTCTAGGCATCTTTTTGAACCATCATTGTAGTTTAGGCATCTTTTTGAACCATCATCGTAGTTTAGGCATCTTTTTGAACCATCATTGTAGTCTAGGCATCTTTTTGAACCATCATTGTAGTCTAGGCATCTTTTTGGCCTTCTGGGAGACGACAATCTTATTGAGTCACCAGTAAACACTTACAGACGGGTGTTATGCCAGTTATTTTAAGCCGAAGCTCTAATGGTGGTACTGAACGCTTAGAAATCCCAATTAAGAAATCCCGGAAATCCCAAGCACATTCTTAGGTCCCAAATATAGCTTTGAAGAAACAATTAAATTGAGTTATGTACTTTAACTTTGCTGGTTGTTTTTGCGCTGAGGCCTTTGATAAAATGTATCGTTGATCGAAGGTATGACGCGTAAACATTGGGAAATTTTCGCCAAGCTTATATTGAAGTAGCATTGCTTACATCATAGAAAAAATTAAGATTAAAAAATAAACATTTTTTTTTTAATTATAATTTTTTCAGTCTTTTCGTGGTTGAAAAAAGTGCGATAATACCTACCTATTATTATTATTTTAATTCTTTATTGCAATAATTACGTAAGTAAATGTACTATGGCGTGCTTAATGCAAGAAGCATTCTCTTCCAGCATACCTACCTACTCTAAAAAAAATATTTAATGATTGAGTGTATTAAATTTTGGTACCATAATAGAAAAAGAATCACAGTAGAATATTCCCGTAAAAGAATGAAAACTGATTCCACGGGACCGCCGGATAGATTAATTAAATCTTTGATTAATTTCAGCTCCAACTATAACCAGCTACAAATATTATTTTGAATAAATATACTCGAAATGCGGGAGATCCAGGTTCGGTTCCCAGATCAGGTACCAATGACTATGTATTCTAAGTTACAAACATTTGTGACGATATAGTAGCAATACCACTGGTTAACTGACAAGGAAAACCTCGTAAGGAAACCTGTCCATGTGAGGTGTTCACATGCCTTGAAATTGCCAATCCGCGGTGGGCACGTGTGGCAATTAAACCCACTCTGAGAGAAGGCATGTGCCCTAAAGGGGATGTATATACGCTGTATACAGGGTGTCTCATTCAAATCGGTCAGTATGGGAAAGTCTGAAACTATAAGTCATACGAAGATCTGTTCTGAGGAACCATGTAATCGATTTTAATAACAAGAAAAACTGCATTCATACACTTAAAAAAACATCTGTACTCCGTTCGGGAATCGAACCCGGTTGTTTTGAAAAAAAAACTTACACTATTTATATTTAGATATCGATTGTGTAGGTCTTAAGCAGTAAATGTCTGTATAAAACATGATATCTAAAATGAATAAAATGCATAGTTTTCATACAAAATGCAATCGTAAGATCGTTACCTAAACGTTTTGAATATTGTATTGAAAAAGTCGGAGGTCACTTCGGGCACCTACTAAAGTAAATTAAATTATGTGAAAACAATGCATATTATTCATTTTAGACATCATGTTTTATACAGACATTTACTGCTTAAGACCTACACAATCGATATCGAAATAGTGTAGAGTTTTTTTTTTCATAACAACCTGGTTCGATTCCCGAAAAGAGTACAGATGTTTATTAAAATGTATGAATGCAGTTTTTCTTGTTATCAAAATCGATGACATGGTTCCTCAGAACAGATCTTCGTATGTCTTATAGTTTGAGACTTTCCCATACTGACCGATTTGAATGAGACACCCTGTATACATAAGGTTTGCTAGAAGAGAATGTTTTTGTACTTATACTCGTGTAATTAGTGCAATCTTCTTCTTCTTGTTCAGGCTATATTATGTAGTCCACTGCTGGACATAGCCCTCCCCTAATGAACGCCACAGCGCCCCGTCTTCAGCTTGCCGCATCCAGCATCTGCCAGCAGTTTTTCGCAGATCGTCATCCCACCTAGTCGGAGGGCGTCCTACACTACGTTTGCCGAGTCGTGGTCTCCACTCAAAAACACGTATACTCCAATGGTTGTCGGTTCTTTGTGCAATAAAGAATTAAAACAATAATATAAATATAAAGCCATATCATAGTATAGTCTATTTATTCTTACTTGTCCAATTTAGTAAACAAGATTCTAACCTTAAAATTGAGATTAGATGCCTAAACTAGACATTTTCTCGCAAA
This sequence comes from Yponomeuta sedellus, assembly GCA_934045075.1. NCBI lineage: Eukaryota > Metazoa > Arthropoda > Insecta > Lepidoptera > Yponomeutidae > Yponomeuta > Yponomeuta sedellus. Next base: position 1,400,975 of record OW203739.1, read on the forward strand.
TTCATGAACTATCATAAACTATGTTTATAAAATTGGCAGCGTGTTATCTAAAAGAGTGTTCCAAGTTACTTCATTTACGAATATATGGCAGTTTTGGACTAAAAAGTTACAGTTTACGGGTAGAATCTTGTTTACTAAATTGGACAAGTAAGAATAGACTGTAGTCATATGCTTACCTGTCGGTAAAAGGTAGATAGTAATACGGGTGGATTTCAAAGAAAGACACGAATAGCCTAATAAATACCCCATTCACGATCACAATCATTGAATTAGAGACTAGCCGTCTTTCGAAACGAGACCGAACCGTTCAAAGGTCGGATTAATCTCAAATCAGTGATAATTATCTCAATGGCCATTCAATAATCCCCATAAAGACACCTGTGGTTTTATTCAATTCATTGAAGGCCTCCGCAAATAATAAATAATGGTGTTATGACAAAGAGCAGGGTTGGGCGCCGAAATTAAAAAAAATATGGGTGTCTAAGGTGTTCCCTATTATTTATTTATTTAATACAAAAATCTTACAGCATTTCAGTCTTGACTAATGCGCTATAAGACTTCTTCTTCTTCAGGCTATATTAGTCCACTGCTGGACATAGCCCTCCCCTAATGAGCGTCACAGCGCCCTGTCTTCAGCTTGCCGCATCCAGCATCTGCCTGCAGTTTTTAAGACTACACGTAGCTAATTATACTTTACACAGAAACATACGATAATAACACATTCGAAACAAATGAAAATATTATAAAACAATTATTAAACAAGACGGCCAATTATCATGCATCTCCTATGCTCGTAACTTATTGGCAAATGCCAACTGCAGTTTGGCAAAATTTGTAAAACCAAAAATGTACAGGTAATTTTATTTTGCTATTAATTAAAAAAAAACTTACGACCTTTGGAATGAAAAGCCGGCGTTGTACCGCTCCGCTACCACTTACTTTATACATATTATGAGTCCCTAAAGCATACACGCATTTATTTATAAAACACTTCTAACAATTATTAGTTTCATTTGGATTTAAACGTATTATATTAAACGGGTGAAGCGCTCGTAGCCTAAATGCACCGAGTGATTAGAATCAATCACTTGAGTTACAGCGTGGCAACAACAGGTGTGATCCGGTGCGGGATGGGTGACCGTCCTGTGACTACCACTAGTGGCTTTTTTTCTGAGCGCTTCCGTACTTCGCAGGGTACGTTAAGCCGTTGGTGCCGGCTGTCATGTAATGGCAGCCGTTAAGCCAGAGGCCTTACGGGCGCCTCCGTAACTTCTGACAGTAAGGCCCGCCACTGTCTTGCAATCCTTTTTTTTTTTTTTTTTTCACCCAGGAGAAACCCCAATTACGGGTACCACCGGCTCGGGGGAGCACAGTGGTTATGTCGGACTCCCCGCCCTGAAAAGGGCGGTATACCGACTAAAACTCCTGGGGTGTTCCTCCGCACCGCAAAGGACGGGGCCACGGGGACGCTTGCGCACACTTCCGCGACCCCGTCTGCGGGCGCCCTTTCGGGCACTCCTTCGGCGGCGCCCCTGCCCCATCGCATCAGACCGAACGACGGGGCGAGGGAACGCCGCATCTCTTCGTTGGAGCGCATAGTGGCCAAGTGCGAACCCCTTGGCCACCACACGCCCCAACGCGCCGCCCCCTCCATCCCATTGTTGTGTGGTCCAATGGGGTTAGAGGAGGGCGGCGCACCTCCTCGTTGGGGCGCATGGGCGCCAATGTCCTGTTGGCCCCCACACGCCCCAAATGCGAGGCCCGTCACGTCGCCCACCAGCACTTCTCTGAAAGCAGAGAAGGCGGTGAGCGACCGCGCGGGCCCCCTCCGTGCCAGAAGGCACCCTCGGAACACGCAAGGGCGCCTTCTGGCCCGCCGTGATGGACGCGGAGGGTCCCCCGACCCTCCGCGTCCCGGCGGCCACTCTGGTCCGACTGGTACGAGGCGCGCGCGCTTCCGCGCAGCGGCGCCCCCCCCAGTCGGTCCTTCATTCGGTTGGTCGCCTGGGTTCCGCTCCACAAAGTGAAACAGGGCCCACGCGACCCCTCCCGCCAGATTATTCGCCGTTAGCCAGTAAGATCCGACAAGAAGAAGTCACTGACTAACGCTCAGGGTGCACCGACCCCACCACTTGCCCCTCCATCTGGTTCATAGAGAATCAGATAGAACAGAAAGCGGAGGGGTACACGTGAAGGATACCCGTGTACCAGTAGTGGGGAGATATAAGGGTTGACATCGAAACGAGGGTAAGGGAATGAGCGCTTTTCAGAGGGACTTAAAAAAATAAAGTTGTAACAATTTTAATCAATAGATGGCGCTAGCGGTTGCCCTATCTGAATGAAGGAGGCTAACTGACCAAAAACTGAAGAAACGTTTCTGCATAGCTGATAGTATGCAGCAAGATATCATTGGTTACTGGTCTTCTTTCTACTCTATGATTCTGTCACTCCTATATACTCTGTATCAATAACCTCCGTTCTCAGACAGAGTTAGGCACGGCGCCATCTAGTAGCTTTTGGGGAACCCAACTGACAGCTGTCAAAAACGCCGAGCTGAAAAGCCCTCTAGCGAGTCATTAGGAAATACATCTACTACAGCTTTATTTGTATCGAACTGATAATCTACGAGTATATCACTATCTTACGAGTACATATGACGTAAATACGAAACAAATCAAATAATTGCAATTGTCCGCTTTTTTTTTTTAATTGGCGTCATATCTATGAATTGACTTGTCACGTTATCTTGCCAGTGATCGGCCAAAACGCCCGCAACAATGTCAAGTTAGTCTTTAATTGTGTCCACATCTGATAATCGCATTGTCATTTACATGCCTTAGTGGGTTTGCTGCTATCATGCTGCGTACCGTCGACAATAGACATGCGCAAAACAGTACCCTATGAGAACATGCCACATGGCATGGCATTTCGTACCGCGCCATATGGCATTATGGCAGTACGCAGTACGCGGAACATGGCCTACCTGAGATGTCGCGTTATAACTCACGAGGGCCATGTTTAGAGTCATTTTCATTATGCCTACATGACGTAGCCCGTCTTATAGCGTATCACGTAGATATTATACGTTATACATAAAATACGAGGCGGTGTCAAAGTAATGTAGGCCTTATCAAGAACGTATTGAGTTCAAAACGATGTTCGGGTGTCCGACCGACGGACACCCGAATATCGAAGTAGGATAATAATTTGTGCAAAAAAGTATCCCATTAACAAAGCAATAAGGTACGCTCGCCGACCGCCGCGCGCTTTGTGCTATGCATGTGCAAATACATAGCAACGATTTGCCGCTGTCGGCCGGCCGCGACGTACTGATCATGCCATAGGTCATGCTATATTTTGCCGCGTACTGGGTACTGATCCAGTACGCGGTCGTGCTATATAACGCGTACTGCATAACACGCAGTACTTACACATGTCTAGTCGACAACAGGTCAACTTATACATTTGTGTTGCAAAGTCGCCCGTAATGTAACTGAGTAGAGTGCACGCGGGTAAAGTTTGGTGTGCTGTCGACTTTACAGATAAACCAGCCGAGCGAACGCGAAGGCTTTCGCTGGTTAGCGTTCACTGTCGTTCGTTCGTTTACTTTCGTTCGTAATCTTTCCTTTCTTCTGTATCGTTCTTTCTTTTTTGTTCGTTCTCTTTTATTTCTTCTCTTTCATTACTTTTTGTTGGTTTCTTTTCTTTCGTTCGTTCTCTTTAATTTTTTCACTTCCGTTCGTTCTCTATCGTTTTTTCACTTTCGCTCGTTGTCTTTTGTTCGTTCTCTTTCATTTTTTCACTTTCGTTCGTTCTGTATCGTTCGTTCTCTTTTGTTTTATTATTTCCTTGGTTCTTTTTCGTTCGTTTTCTTTCTCGTTCTTTTGTTCGTTCACTTTCATTCGCTCGCATCGTTTCGATTGGTCTGTACCCAGCATAAGCCGTTCCGCCGATCGTTATCGTTGGAAAAATTCCTTTCGGTACTTGCCTTGACACACCCTTTTTGGAATTTTGTGATTGTTTAAAATACCTGTGTCTTTTTGTTTGTAACTGGACTGACATAACTGAAAACGAAGGATTTATTTTGTTTATGTACATACATTGTACAACCGCAGAAGTTGTATATTGTTGTATTTTGCGTGAGATTGGGTAAAAATCTAGATCATTTTGAAAAAAAAATGGACAAACTGCAAACAGAGTATTTTCAGAGTATTTTGATACTTAAATAACAGAGTTGAATCTTTGATGTTATAGTAGCCTTTTTGGCACAAAGTGTGCTTTTGCAACGACTAATAAACTTTGATTTAGGGAAGGTGAACTGTCAGGATCGTGGGAAGTGGCAGGCCCTGCTCTCCGCTTTATCCTCTGAGATACAGGTGTGAAGTTATGTTATAATTAATGTGCTTTAAGCATTCTTTGAAAAACTAAACTTCTGCTAGTACGTGGTTAGGGTCATTGCCGCATCCGCCATGTTGTTCATACCATAGACATTCAGAATTAACAGAGCGGCACGCGAGTTACAAAAGGCGCGTACTGCTCGTTATTCATATCCGTTTTTCGAATTTCGAACGCTAAAAATCATAATTAACATCGCTCTAACTAACGGTGCTTGGTAACTTCGGCTCTCGAAGTTAACGTAGCGTCAAGATGTTGCCAAAGCACATCATGTTTTTGCATATACTCTGTGCCAGATACAGTTTCCCTAAATTTAAATAAACTAATCAATAGCCTCGTGGCGCTCGTGGCCTAGGCGAACTGAGTGATTGGAATCAATCACTTGGTTAAGCAACAACAGGCGCGGTCAGGTACGGGATGGGTGAGCATCCCGTGACTACCGCTAGTGGCATTTTTCCGAGCGCTTCCGTGCTTCGCAAGGCACGTTAAGCCGTTGGTGCCGGCTGTCATACAATGGCAGTGGTTAAGCCATGTCAGAGGCCTTATGGGCAGCTTGATAACTTCTGACAGTAAAACCCGCCACTGTCTTACAATCCTTCAACAACCCGGACTTGGCCCCCGTGGTGGAGTATGGCCTAACCTTCCTGCGATGCAGGAAGAGACCCGTGCCCCAGCAGTGGGGACATACAAGGGTTTAAAAACCTATTTAGAGGCTAAAAATTTCACCCATGCCGGGATTCGAACCCGCAACCTCTGGCTATCCGTGCCAGCGCTCTACCAATTGAGCCAATGGGCGACTCACCGGCATCAGTGAAATTTCGAACCTCTTTACACTATTCTCTGTATTACGTACAGGCAGCGACATCTGGCTTAAGCAAATTGCATCACTTACAGCCCCGACTACCTACTTTGCAGTTAGGTTTTACATCGGAACGATATCACTGTACCCAATGATTATACTATTTTTATTTTTAATGCACTAACCCGTGCTAAGGACAAATTTAAAAACCTATTTTTTTTGTCCTTAGCACGGGTTAGTGCATTAAAAATAAAAATAGTATATACAAGGGTTGATAACGAATCAATATCCCGTAGCCCGCTCGTAGCTCCAGCTGCCTGAGTGATCGTAAACGATCACGAAGGTTAAGCAACACAGGGCGCGTTTAGTGCATGGATGGGGTAAACCGTCTATGACTAACGTTGGTGGCATTTTTTCCGAGCGGTTCCATGCTTCGCAAGGCACGTTAAGCAGTTGGTGCCGGCTTCGCTGTCGGTAGATGGCAGTCGTTTAGCATGTTGTCCGACATTATTTATGTTACTTCAGAGATGGCCCCATATAAATTTCGTCAGAAATTCTTCCGACAAGGAAGAAATCCTCATCAACGTCTTCCATTGATAAAGGAATATTCACATATTATTTTTAGTATACGAGTAGTATTTATCGCGGAGGCCTCGTCCTGATGAAGTCAAATGGGTGTCTTGTGATGATGATGATGATGATGATTTATCATGGGGTAACCCAGTATACTCAAAAAAAATTATTAGTCGATGAATTTGGGCCTGCAAATAGTTATTAAATAAGACATTCAGCCAGCGTCTTGGAAACTCTCCCCAACGGCAGCGGTCCAGAGCTTTTTATATGAAATTATTTTGTAAATATATTAATATGTAAATACTAAATAACTATACTACTTTTATTTTTAATGCACTAACCCGTGCTAAGGACAATTTTAACCCGGCTGTCCGTGCCAGCCTGGCACGGACAGCCAGAGGTCGCGGGTTCGAATCCTGGCATGGGTGGAATTTTTTAGCCTCTAAATGTGTTTTTAAAATACTAAATAACTTAAATAGTTGTTAGAATATTTTCGGGGTTAAATCGCGTAGTATTTTATTGCTATTGTGGCGAGCACATGTCAACTCTGCGCGCGCACTACAAACTCCAACATTCCTGCATCGCGCAATCAAAGTGTTTCAATGACATACCATAAATATAACGTCCGACTAACAACAGTTGGACCGGCCGTCCCCAGGCATACGATCTGCCTGGCGGGAAATTTCCCTTTATAGTGGAAGAGCACGATCACCCTCTCTCTTCCCTATAGTGGTGACCCCTTTTTTTTTTTATTTTTTTTTTTTTTCACCCAGGAGAAACCCCATTTACGGGTACCACCGGCTCGGGGGAGCACGGTGGTTATGTCGGACTCCCCGCCCTGAAAAGGGCGGTATACCGACTAAAACTCCTGGGGTGTTCCTCCGCACCGCAAAGGACGGGGCCACGGGGACGCTTACGCACACTTCCGCGACCCCGTCTGCGGGCGCCCTTTCGGGCACTCCTTCAGCGGCGCCCCTGCCCATCGCATCAGACCGAACGGCGGGGCGAGGGAACGCCGCATCTCTTCGTTGGAGCGCATAGTGGCCAAGGGCGAACCCCTTGGCCACCACACGCCCCAACGCGCCGCCCCCTCCATCCCATTGTTGTGTGGTCCAATAGGGTTAGAGGAGGGCGGCGCACCTCCTCGTTGGGGCGCATGGGGGCCAATGTCCATAGTGGTGACCCCTGACAGAACATTGTCAACCTTCCTTCGCTCTCGCAGCAACCCACATACGTCAGTCTCAAAGCAAGGCCAGCAATCTTCCTTCTCACTTCATCAGTCCCACTACAGTCAACGCACCGACTACTGGGACTGATGGTGATCTTCCCTCAACCCCTCGGCACGGCAGCCACACAGCAACAGCACACGTTGCCAGTGGTACAGCAGCCTTCACCGGTTCCTACCACATGCGCGGGCTCCATGGTACTGTCGCCGGTGAAGAGACTGTTAGCCGCCGAACACCCTCAACCGCTAGTCGACTCACTGACTCAGCGTCACCTGGCACTTGCAGGCTTTAGAGCACAGACTTCGATTCCTATCAGACCTAGCTATGCGTAGCTACGGTCTTGAAGGGGAGTGATGTGGCGAGCACATGTCAACTCTGCGCGCGCACTACAAACTCCAACATTCCTGCATCGCGCAATCAAAGTGTTTCAATGACATACCATAAACTTGGACCGGCCGTCCCCAGGCATACGATCTGCCTGGCGGGAAATTTCCCTTTATAGTGGAAGAGCACGATCACCCTCTCTCTTCCCTATACTATTATAGTCGCAAACGTGGGATCCGGTCATCAAGAAGTGTTCGAGTGGAAAAAAGTCGCATGGCTTATCGTCCGACATTGTCAGTGTAGTGTGTCCTCGGAGTAATGAATTACTCCGAGAGTGTGTCGCAACCCTAATAGTGCTTTGTGATGGGATGGCTGATTGAGGGTAGTCTGAAACCTTGTCAGCCAAAGATGCCAACGGGTGCCAGCCATCAGTCTTATCGTGACCACGATGACTGTAACGTCGTCGAAACGTCGAGGTAAAATAGCAATAAATTTCTACGCGATTAAGCCCCGAAAATATTCTATGTGTTCAAGTCGCGAAAGTTTAAAATATGTTAAATACTTGTTATTAAGTTTGTCAATCATGTAAGTTTTGTAGATAATTTGAAAATAGAGCTGTTTGGTATAAAAACATGTGCAGATATTGAAAACTATAGCGTTTATTGATTAAATTATAAAAATGCAACTTGCCCTAACGGACTCTTGTACAAGAAGAAAGAAAAAGTAGGCAGTATTGCCATAACAAAAAATATGTAGAAAACCACAAAATTATTGCCATATGACATGTAATAACTAATGTAACGTTATATAAAAATAAACTTAGTTATTTAAACTATATGTTTAATTTGTCTTAAACAAGAGCAATTAACCAAGACATTCATAATAGCTTTTTCTCCTGGGTTTGTTTTCATCCAAGAAATGTACCTGCGGAGGATAAATGACACGCTGTGAATCCCATTTATTGGATTTTCGCACGTCTATCGCATGAGATAAGAGCTAAGCCTGTTAGTCAGATTATCACAAAGCTACCATTCATTGTCCGCCGTTTGTGGCAAAAAACTTGCATTCACTTCGTTGGTTGTTATTATGATAAAAACTCGTAAACACTATGTTTTAATTTAAACCCGCTATTGTGTAGTAGTGTCAAGGTTGTTTAGAACAATTTGATATTCTAGATAGCGTTCCACAATTTCTGCGAAATATTTAATGTTTATCTCGTTCATAGCTCGTTCTCAATCACCGCTTCGTTAAATGATAAGTTTTTTATCAACCTACTGGTATTAAATTTGACAATTACTTTCCAAAAATCATGCCAAAAATCTACTGGTAAGAGTTGTCAGTGGTTTTTCTAGGACGTCTAGGAATCTAGTACCAAGAATCGAGGTCGAAGAATCTAGGAATTGATTAAAGTCCTAGGTTGTGTAGGTTCTAAAATAGTTGTAAGACTGTAGGTTCTAAAATAGTTGTCAGTTGTTAAAATTTATGATGTACACTTTTTCCAAAAATGTATTATAAAACAAGATATAATTTTTATTCCATTGGTGGCGCCAGTTAGCACCGCCTAGCGCCTTAATGACAAGTGTTAACAGTAGATTACCAGCCTAGGTAGTATGACGATAGTAGTAGTATTGGCCTTTCTGTATCTACGTAATGAGATGATTTATACAGCGTCCAGTGGTATCTTCACTCACACTAGATGGGTGAAGGGACCACTCCGACGCTGTAGTGCGTGGGGCATGGTTAAGATGGTGTAGGCTTGCCCCGCGCCTATACCATCCTGAGAGCTTAGTCGGCCTAGCCCACAGGAAAGACTAGTCAATACGTGCGGAGTCTACCAAGCCGCGGGTTTCCTCGCGATGTTTTCCTTCACCGTTAGCGTGTGGTATTGCGACAACAAATTCGCAAATGTACTTAACTTATTTAGGCTGATTGTTAAATTTGATATACGAGAAACAGGGAGTAGAGTTTGTACATCACTATTTAACTTTACTGCGAAGCGGTTATAGCAGTTAAAATCTTTAACAAGGTAAAACTGTCTTTTAAAACGATAAACTGTTTTCATCTTCACCTTATCTTCATTTTAGCTATAAATGGGCAGCCATACGACAGGGTTCTATATTTGCCTTTTGGGTTAGAGACTCTGGGGCCTTGGGGTCCGGAGGTGCCTCTTTATGAAATGAAATGAAATGAAATGAAATGAAAAGGTTTTATTCAAAGTAGCACAGAAACTGCGGCTTAATGAACGTTACAATTCAAACTAGGTGTCCATTTCAAAATCTAGATCATTTAGGAGAAAAAATGGACAAAAAAACTCCTAAGGAGATTTAAGGAGATCTTGTCGCGCCTGGTCGACGCTTTAGGAGACCCGAGGGCTGGTGTTTGCTTTGGCCAAAGGTTAAGCCTTAGCCATACAGCGAGGCAATACCGCCAGCCTTCTTGGTGCTCGGCTCAAATATTTCATTTAAATTAGAAAATAGGTTTAGGTTCATTTTTATATATGTAAGTAATTATCTATAATACAAAAATGTTTCGCTGAATGTGTTGGTAAGCGCAAATTTCGGGAGCAGCTGAACCGATTTCGCTAATTATTTTTTTAGAATATTCCTTGAAGTACGAGGATGGTTCTTACGGAGAGAAAAATGAAGTATTGCCTGTTAGGCGGTACGCAGTTCGCTGGGTCAGCTAGTCTATTTATAATATAAAAATGAATCGCTGAATGTGTTGCTAAGCGCAAATCTCGACAGCAGCTGAACCGATTTCACTAATTCTTTTTTTAGAATATTCTTTGAAGTACGAGGATGGTTCTTACGGAGAGAAAAAAAAAAGAATCGACTGTTAGGCCGTACGAAGTTCGCTGGGTCAGCTAGTCATTTGTAAATAATCTTGCTAGGACTCAACTTATGATGAATAAATTATCCACCTTTTTGGATTGTATTACACCCAGTTCAGCATAGTACTAAGCCATGGAATGCCATTGTGGCGTCCCATTTCATCACTACAATGATGTAGGGCCAGCGAATTGCGACTAAATTTGCAGCAGTATTACAACGGCCCAAACAAAGCGTTGCAAAACAATGAGAGTGTAATGAAATGAAACACTGCAGCGGAGAGTGTCTTTAAATACGCCAAATTACATCCATTGTATAGGAGTGGACGCTACAGCAATGAACGTTTCTAATAGATAGATAGAGAACACTTTATTCTATACATAAAAATGGAAATTACACAGATATTTCTTAACCTAAGAGTACAGACGGCGGCCTTATCACTAAAAGTGATCTTTTCCAGACAACCTTTGGATGAACTGGACTAATACATTAGAGAAGGAAGGAGATGTACAAAAAAAACAGAAAATTATCATTTCAGATGTACCTATACAAATACATGCCTAAATAACAGTTTGAATAAATAAAATTATCAACAGATATATACAAATAATTTACATAAATAAAAAAAAAAATTAATAGTATATATAAATACATAAATAATTAACAAAATATACACATTCAAAGGACACAAGTAGAACACAACAGCAGCAGAACAATATTACAAAATTAAATAATAACAGTATTACAGTGTAGTAGTGAGATAGAACTCCTTTACCATAGCCTTAAAAATGGGAAGGGATTTGGCTTTCCGTACCCTCACCGGTGAGGCATTCCATAACCGGACTGCGGACTGCCTGCACGGTGAAGTAATAAACAGTTATTTGCTTAAAGAAGAAGAACCATTTCCTTTAACAACAGAAACGCACGACACCAAAAAGCTCTATATCATGTTGAAGGCTCGGCCACGGCTCCATGTTTAGGAGCTATGAAGCGTTCTAGTACGAGTATGTATGTATGTATGTATGTATGTATGTATGTATGTATGTATGTATGTATGTATGTATGTATGTATGTATGTATGTATGTATGTATGTATGTATGTATGTATGTATGTATGTATGTATGTATGTATGTATGTATGTATGTATGTATGTATGTATGTATGTATGTATGTATGTATGTATGTATTTATTAATATAAAAAGAACACATTACATGTTGTAAATAAGGCCCCACAAAACTAATTACTTGGTTTGACTATGGGAACAGTCTCGTTTACAATAGTTTTACCAGATATTTTTCATATCCCGGAGTATGGTGTGATATGGTATCTAGAATCAAAAACTCTTTATTTTGAGACTGTAGTTAGAAAAACTGATAGTAGGGTGCATAATAATCAGGAAGACGGTAATTTTTAACTAATTACAAGGTGTCATTGGTAGTGTGTCGTCAAAAGGTTAAGTTTTTTTTTACAAGAAATGGGCTTACTCTTGACCTCTATCTAGAGGAGGTCTAGGATGGACCGAGTTTGCCCACAAGAAGCATTTTCACCCACATCTTAAAGAGATGCAGGTTATAAGCGTAAGTAAGTGAAAATCCAAAACGGAATGAACAGAATACCGCAATTAAAAAAAATTGTTTTCAATATTACGAGTATTTTTATTACATTCTTTATTGTACCTGTAAAGATTGTATTGATTGGCGGGCTTAATACTAAATAGCATTTTATTCTAGCCAACCAACAGTATGCCAACCAGTTTTTCGCAGATCGTCATCTCACCTGGTGGGAGGGCGTCCTACACCACGTTTGCCGAGTCTCCACTCAAGAGCACGTTTACTCCAACGGTTGTCGCTTCTTCGCGAGATATGGCCAGCCCACTGCCACTTCAGCTTAATATAATAAACCAAATTCAATTTCAGCCTGTCGTATACACATATAACAAAAAGGCAAACCGCTGAGAATAGACAGTTTATGTGATAAAGGTTATTGGTTGCCGCTAGGCTATCGCTATTAGTCCTGCCCCAGCAATTCAATTCAAAGCTAGAACATAAAACAGCTACTGCCGCCCACATTAACGCAATCACTCCACAGAGAAAGTAAAGTAATAGATATTATAGCAATTAAGAACTGATTGGTTAATTAAAAGAAGACAAGGTAATCAAAGAGAGCTATGAGTTTGTAAATTCGAATCGAGTAATTGGTCTGAACCTTCTAGCGATGTTGCAAGGGTTTTTGATATACTCGTAGAATGAATAAAATATAGATGACTACTCTAGAATACCGTTTATTTTGAGTCTGAACCTAATTAGAAAAAGTGATATTAAGGTTATACTATACTATTTTTATTTTTAATGCACTAAGCCGTTTTTAGCCTCTAAATAGGTTTTTAAAATTGTCCTTAGCACGGGTTAGTGCATTAAAAATAAAAATAGTATAATCATGTGTGTACAGCGATATCATTCCGATGTAAAAAATAACTGCAAAGTAGGTACTCGGGGCTGTAAGTGATGCAATTTACTTCAGCCAGATGTCGCTGCCTGTACGTAATACAGAGTATAGTGTAAAGAGGTTCGAAATTTCACTTATGCCGGTGAGTCGCCCATTAGCTCAGTTGGAATGAGCGCTGGCACGGATAGCCAGAGGTCGCGGGTTCGAATCCCGGCATGGGTGGCATTTTTAGCCTCTAAATAGTTTTTTTTTATATTAAGGTACAATAAGATACAATATGTCATTGATAGTGCTTCGTCAAAAGGTGAAGTTTTTTCTTTTAATAAAAAATAGGCCTACTCGTAACCTTTATCTAGTCCGAGGGCTAAGATGAGGTCTAGGATCGACCAAGTTTGCCCAGAAGAAGCCTGTTCACAAGCCTCTTAAAGAGGTTGAGGTTATAAGCTTAAGTAAGTGAAAATCCAAAATAGAATGGGTACATAACGTAATTCTAAATTTTGGTTTCAATATGATAGGACTGAATGAAAAAAAATCTGCCTTTGTAAAGTTCTTTGATCGGTTATTTTTCTTCATTGAACCTTTATTCTCTATTAGCAGTTAGACTGAAACAGGAGTTGGCCGGTGAAACCTCATAATTCTTCATTAAGACTTCATTTATTTCCAATGATTGTCATTCTTCCTTCTTTCTGTTATTCTTCTTTCGTTTTTTCTTCGTAGAACATTCTCGTTTTAATAGCAGTTAACGGACTGAAAGAGGTATTGACCGGATGTACATCCGCATGGTAGTAATGAATATTTATTTATTCATTTACTGGAGATGTCATGTCTTTTAAACAGTCCTTCTTCCGTTTTTTCTCCATTGTTGTCCGTTCTGAAGTCACAGACGTGAGTTTATCCGTTATGTTTACGTCTGAACTCAACGTGATATTATCTTCCTGATCCTATATCATTCGAATAACTGCAAAACACGTCGGATTGTCTTTAGTTGTTTTGACTTAGGTACATAGTTCCAAGGTTAGCACTAAATAAATAACCCTGTATATAAAGCCCAAGGTAAGACAAAGCGACGTTTTGTCTACGTCTAAAGCAACTTAAGTAGGTACCCAAATGCACATGTTCTATGCAAGCCTACACTTAACGTGCCCGTTTAGAGGGGTTATCACAAGTTTGACGTAAGCGTGACTTATCGATACGAAAAGATCTATGAGAGAGTTCCTATATTTTAATCAAAGCTTTTGAGTGTTAACAACCAATGTAATGTGAAACCATCAAAGTCGAAGTTTGAAAATGAGGGGTTCTACTCGTCAATACGAAAAACTTTTACCGTAAGGAAAACTTTGAATGCACACATTTTAAAGCTACAGATGGTAGAAGCTGATAGTTTGTTTATTTGGCACTTTTAGCTCCGTAGTATAAATGCTCAATACACTGTATAAATCATGTGTAAAAAATGTAGAGGCCATATATTTCAAACCCATTTCTTTACATCTTGTCTAGGCTGCATAATATGAATGATTTACGAGACTCCGTCAAAAAGTAATTGTCATTAGTTTTTATTTACATACGACATGCCCGATCGCTATGAAACTATTCCAATGCGTTCAGAGGGCACAAATCAAAATTAAATCATGCTTATAACTTAGAATTATTAATTTGCAGTCGCAATACCACACGCTAAATTTGAAGGAAAACATCGTGAGGAAACCTGCGGCTTAGTTGGCTCCGCACCTTCTAATCTTTCCTGTGGACTAGGCCGACTAAACTGTCAGGATGGTGTAAGTGCTGGGCAAGCCTACACCATCTAAAACCATTTCCCTAACCCATCTAGTGTGAGTGAAAATGCCACTGGACGCTGCATTAATCATCTCATTACGTAGATGCTGTATAATAACTAAGAATAAAAAAGAAATTTTAGTTTCATAAGGCTTTGCATAGAAATCCTCAAGGCTAGTGTTTGTTGTTGATAAGTTTATTTCCAATTCTGAGCACAATCAAACCTCGTTTTGTACTCTAAACGTATTCGAAAAGTTTCATTTTGATCGGACATGTCGTTTGTAAATAAAAACCAAACTTCGTTTGTAAGTACCCATTGTACCCTTGTCGAGCCGCCGTAGGCTCCCGTATCGCAAAGTTCCCAATAGGCCCTAGTTCTGACGCAACGCGTCGCTTACTTCTACTGCAAATGGCAAAGTGCCCAGCTGGAGTCATTTCGCCGAACATTACACAACCGGTTAATCTTTTAAAACCCTCGCGTGCGTAGATCTATCAGGCCCATTATCCAGTTGTAGTAAAGGTTTTCTACGTGATTGTAAGACTGTGCCTTGTGGCTCAAGTGCACCGATATCAACCCTTGTATGTCCCCACTACTGGGGCACGGGTCTCTTCCTGCATCGCAGGAAAGTTAGGCCATACTCCACCACGGGGGCCAAGTCCGGGTTAGTGGACGATTGTAAGACAGTGGCGAGCCTTACTGTCAGAAGTTATCAAGCCGACTGCTTAACGACTGCCATTACATGACAGCCGGCACCAACGGCTTAACGTGCCTTGCGAAGCACGGAAGCGCTCGGAAAAATGTCACTAGCGGTAGTCACGGGACGGTCTCCCCTCCTGCACTTGACCGCGCCTGTTGTTGCTTAACTCAAGTGATTGATTCCAATCACTCGGTTCGGCTAGGCCACGAGCGCTTCAAGTGCACCATAAGGCAGATTTTAAGTCACACTGCGGGTCGCGGGAAGCGCTCGTTTCTTAGTGGAACCGAGTGATTAGAATCAATCAACGACAGGTGCGGTCAGGTGCTGGAAGGGTGACCATACTGCAACTACCGCTAGTGACATTTTTTCCGAGCGCTTCCGTGCTTGGCAATCCACGCTAAGCCGTTGGTGCCGGCGTCATGTAATGGCAGTCGTTATGCCATGTCAGAGGCTTTGTGGGCCGCTTGGTAACTTCTGACAGTAAGGCCCGCCACTGTCTTACAAACCTCCACCAACCCGGACTTGGCCCCCATGGTGGAGTACGGCCTAACCTTTCTGCGATGCAGGAAGAGACCCGTGCCCCAGCAGTGGGGACATATAAAGGGTTTATATCACACCTCTGCGGGTCTAAGGAAATCAAAATTTATTTCCACGTAAAAAAATAACATTCTGTTCGATTTTAAAAACCTATTTAGAGGCTAAAATTGTCCTTAGCACGGGTTAGTGCATTAAAAAAAATATAATATAATTCTGTTCGGTGTCAATGTACAATGTTATTGTTATTACTGTCTTCGGGTTGAGTTGTAGCGGAAAAAAATACAGCGTGAAAAAAACTCCACAAAATCTTCTCTCAAATCATCTTAAGTCTAATTTTTATGTTTGAAGAGGTAGTCAAAAGTAAGTAGATGTATAAAATAAAAATATTGGCATATACCGGGTTGCAAACCCACGACCCATGGAATGTGAGGCAATTGTTTCGCAAAACGGCTTTCGTTAATAATATGGTCTGTCGTTCGTTACTTGTATCAAAACCCGAGCAGATGGTAACACTTCACTAATCTCCCGTTTTCGGTTCAGTCGTTCGGTTTTTTGCCCGAACTTTCGGCGTCGAACCATCTTGGTGTCTATACCTGCTCTGGGAAGCATCCCTTAGGTCAATTAAACGGCTATTATAGAGCCAGTTTATCGCAATTTGACGGTGAAACGTTTCTCAGGTAGAAGCTCTGTCTGCTAGACGGGCTAGATGATAAGACTAAATTATTTACTTATTTAAAATCGATATTCGATATCAACCCTTGTACGTCTTCACTGCTTAGGCACTGGTCTCTTCCTGCATCGCAGGACGGTCAGGCCATACTCCACCACGGGGGCCGAGTCCGGTTTGGTGGAGGATTGTAAGACAGTGGCGAGCCTTACTGTCAGAAGTTATCAAGCCGCTCATAAGGCCCATGACGTGGCTTAACGACTGCCATTACATGACAGTTGGCACCAAAGGCTTAGCGTTCCTTGCGAAGCACAGAAGAACTCGGAAAAAAATCCATTAGCGTTAGACACGGGATGGTCACCTGACCGCGCCTGTTGTTGCTTGATCCAATTGATTGATTACAATCACTCGGTTCCACTAGGCCACGAGGGCTTCGCTAATAATGCATGATACTGTAATATTATTGACAAATGTTTATGCAAATAAAAGGAAAGAACACAAAACACGTATGGAAAGGTTGACGTGCGTTTCGGACTAATTTCATGTTACCTCCAACGGTACGTGAATGCACCGCCATACATGTTGCGCGCTCAATCAGAGGGCCAATTATCACCGCAATGAGATCTCGGCAGCGTATTTCCAAACCCCGGTGTTACGCACGCTTGCTCATAATTTCATTTCATCAGCAGATGGCTATCGATGCAGTAACAGACACATATCGGTTACCGTACCACGGACCTTCGGGCGTTGTGCCATTTGTGGTAATTATAATTGGCTTTATGTATGTGGCTTGCTGTGTGCTTGCACTAGCTTGTGCCCGCAACTTCGTCTGCGCAGGGTTAGTATTTCGAGTACCTAGCTTATATTAGCGTGGCGTAGAAAAGAACCAACATTATGGCATTAAAATTATTACATTAAAAATTATTGGGTCGCATTAGAAAAATATAACAGCCTGACGAAATTGAGATGTGACAGTCGCAATAGGTAATAACGTAACAATATTTACAACATAAGAAATATAAGAAACGTAACTCGCAATATAATAACGTAACAATATTTATATTATAACATATTTGCCCGTAAAGTGGTTGTAATTACACCAATTTCAATAACGTTATGTTATTGAAATTGGTGACAACACGGGAGGTAATAAAGAAAGCTCTCGATCGCATATTTACGTCCCTCGCTTGCAGCTCGGGCCGGAAAGTTCTGCGATCTCGGCCTTTCTTTGTATTACCACCCTAGTTGTGTAATGTACTATTTCAACATAACAAATGCTTAGTTACAGCACTGCGGTGCCCTAATCATAGGCCTATAGGTAACTACTGCAGTATGCTCCTATAAACTATATTTAACGATTTTTTAAACATTTTCATCATTCATTGCGGTTTTGGCAGCGCACGTCAGATTCGTAGATGGTAGATTTTTTCCTACTTAGGTACTTGACTCTTTTCGTCATATTTTGCACAATTCACAAATTATCTTTATAAATTGTACCCTATGTGTTATTCTGATGTAGAAGCTATATTATTGTAAAGTTTCATTAAAATCCATTCAGTAGTATTTACGTAAAAGAGTAACAAACATCCATCCATCCATACTGACGAACTTTCTTCTTCTTCTCTTCTTCTTCAGGCTATAAGTATGTTAGTCCACTGCGGACATAGCCCTCTCCTAATGAGCGCCATAGCGCCCTGTCTTCAGCTTGCCGCATCCAGCATCTGCCGGCAGTTTTGCGCAGATCGTCATCCCACCTAGTCGAAGGGCGTCCTACACTACGTTTGCCGAGTCCCGGTCTCCACTCAAGAACACGTTTACTCCAACGGTTGTCGGTTCTTCGCGAGATATCGCCAGACCACTGACAAACTTTCGCGTTTGTAATATTAGTAGGATGGAATGAATCGTCGTCAGGCTATACTAGTCCACTGCTGGACATAAGCCCTCCACTAAAGAGCGCCACATTGTGCTATCATAGGGGGTAGTGCCCATAATTCCCACGCTGGGCATGCGGGTTGGGGATCGCAGTTCGGTGGAATTGTACTGCAGGGGGCGCTGCTGCCCACCCACCGGTTTGTGTCCCTTAGTCGCCTTTTACGCCACCCGCGGGAAGAATTGGGTTGGTGCTATTCTCTAGGCCGACACCACATAGCAAGGAATGAATAGCAGAGTGCTTAGTGCGAGTTTGACAGATCCAATCGAATAACTTTACTACCGCGTTAATCGAGCATTGAGTAGTGAGTATGAGTAAGTTAACCGTTCGAACTGGCAAAACGCTGTCACGGTACAACTCGCACTCGCGTTTATTCGTGTTTTGGCTGATTAACGTGTTCACTTCTCAACGTAAACCATTAAAACTAGCACTCAGCAATTTTTAATTCCATACTTGTCGCTAGGTGCCGCTTCCTCGATGCCATAGAAATATGAGTTTACGTTAACGCGATCGAGTAGTTAAAAAACTCGCACTAAGCACTCAGCTGACAATAAAAACAATAACTTCTTACACACAACGCACTCACTTGTCATCCAGTGCCTTGAGTTTTTTTTGTGTAGACTATAAAAGTTCCTCTGCAAAAGAGAGAGAGAGAGAGAGAGAGAGAGCGTACCCACCGCGGATTGCCAATTTCAAGCGTTGAGGTATTTGAACTTCTCAGTTTCCTCACGATGTTTTCTTTCACAGTTTTCGGGTGGTAATGCTACTATAACTTCACAAATGTATTTTAAAAACCTATTTAGAGGCTAAAAAATCCACCCGTGCCGGGACTCGAACCCGCGACCTTTATGTAATATTATTGACACATATTTATGCAAATAAATGTATCTTTATCTTTGCGAAAATTCAATCACGACAGTCTTGAGAATGCATTTAAGTCACGGAAAACCACTTTTATGAAATGTAACATTATAATTTGAGATTCAATACCAGATACAAAGCCGGATCTTATACACATTTTTGCACTTTATTTAACCAGGTTTATTGATCTTTCATATCAAACGATTAGTTCTAAACCAGAGTTCATATATTGCATCTTCGGTGAATCACCTTAATAGTATCGTGACCATGCCAGTGACCCATAAATGCACTTTAAAATTTTTACCCTAACATCTCTATAAGCATTGTCATAAAGGCGAAAATCGTGCTTAATTTTCACTAATAGACGGCCGAGAAAAGCTCACCAAACTATTGTTCATCTATCGGTTGATCTCACATAACATAACATCAATAAAAGTAAGATTTCCCTGCAAGAGCCGAAAAGTAAAAGTTAATAATAGGTGACTCGAGGGCCTCAGTAATATATCTAAAACGAAGTACCTAAGATTGTAGGTCTTATTGTATACATCATAAGTATGAGAATCGAATAAAAAGGCTTGTCAACTAAAAAAAGCGAAGGCTGCCTATGCATATTTTTGAGAGAAATTGCATTTTCTGCAATTTGTCGCTAGGTGGCGCTTCCTCGATGCCATAGAAATATGAGTTTACGTTAACGCGATCGAGTAGTTAAAAAACTCGCACTAAGCACTCAGAATTAAGAGTTTCACTAAGTGAATACATAAGTAACGTTCTGTCACGCTCTTTGCTGAGAATTTCGAAGAGACAGCACTACAGTCAAGTATTTACGTAGCGAAATTCTCTATTCAGAAACTGTAATCGGTTCAAATAACTCGGCGCTTGAAATTTCCAATCCGCGGTGGGCATGCGTGGTAAAGATAAGATAAGAATATTCTTTATTGTACACCAGGAAAAAAACAAACAAAAAATAATTACAAAGATACAGTACAACTGGCGGCCTTATTGCTTAGAGCAATTTCTTCCAGGCAGCCGACGATGGAGAGTTGCTGAAGGAAAAGTGAGACGAGTAGTTGGTGCAAATATGAATACATACTTGGACTTAAAAAAATGATATACTTACATAAACCATAACATATAGGTAATACATAAAGCAATTTATTATAAACATACACAAACTTACATTAATGGTAATTAATGGTAATGGTAATTTGTGGTAATTAAGCCCATACTTTCTCTGGGAGAATGCCTGTGCCTGCACTGGGGCGTTTATAGGCTACATAAAATAATGAATAAGGTGTGCCGTGGAAAGATGGACACTGATGAATGATAAGACGATTCCAAATCGAACGGTTTCCAGTTTTTACACTATTTCAACAAAACGTTGTACCTATACCTAAAGGATACATTGGCCTTTTGCATCTACGTAATGATATAATTTATACAGCGTCCAATGGCATCTACACTCACACTAGAGGGGTGAAGAGACCACTCGGATGCTGTAGTGCCTGGGACATGGTTTTATAGATGGATTAGGCTTGCCCAGCATCTATACCGTCCTGACAGCTTAGTCGGCCTAGCCCACAGGAAAGACTAGTCAATACGTGCGGACAAAGGCGCGGGTTTCCTCACGATGTTTCCTTCACAGTTAGCGTGGTAGCTCAGTGGGTAGAACAATTCGGGAGACCCAGGTTCGACCCCCAATGCGGGCATGTACCAATGACTTTGTTTAATTTCAAAGTTACGTACATTTGCGAATTGTCTTACCTTATCAATACCACCTAAAGGATAACAATGAAACAATCCCAACGAGTAACAATTTCGTATGACGTCGTTTTTATTATTCATCTTATCAGTAACTATCACCTCAAACCTCAAAAACGATCTATCAACACACACTCAAACGCGCCAGATCTCTGTACAAAAACGACCATAAGAGCATGCATTCTACCCATTATTACCAAATATTATCCTGGAGAAAGATGCACAAACGCCCACAGTTCGTTAACATCACTCAAAGTCCAATTTTATTGTCATTTTTTACCAACGTTTCTTGTTACAAAAACGGACAGAAATTACTTGGTAAAATATCTTTATTGTCTTTCTTGCTAAGCTTCTAAAGACCTCATCATTTACTCGTTAACACCCGCTGTTTCGTTTTCACATAATTCTGCACTGTCTTACACCATACGTAACTACAGTATACACATCATAAAAGTCCCTTCGGGAATCTACGTTCGCGCAGACTAGGAAGAAGGGTCACGAAAGTACCTGAAGCTATAAGTACATTTAACATGATCTCTATTTTCCGGCCTTGGCTATGTCATCGGCCAGTCAAGCTGTCTACATAACATACCCAAAACATCAGGCTGTAACAAAATCAATACTAAAAAACTTTTACTGTAAGAAAAACTGAAATATAAATACAAAATTATTTAAAAACCTATTTAGAAGCTAAAAATTTCACCCATGCCGGGATTCGAACCCGGATAGTCTGGCACGGATAGCCAGAGGTTGCGGGTTCGAATCCCGGCATGGGTGAAATTTTTAGCCTCTAAATAGGTTTTTAAATTTGTCCTTAGCACGGGTTAGTGCATTAAAAATAAAAATAGTATAACAAAATTATTTATTTACTAAAAAGGTTACAAGCGTTCTATTTAATCTAATGAGTGTATACCAAAATAATTAAAAGCATTAATATTTCTTAATAACTCGCGATGCCCATACATAGTATTCGTAATTACCTTTTACTGAATAAATAATTGCGATAACACCCGTTTAATAGATAACTAGATAGATAATTTATATTTTTATTCGTGTGTAAATAGAAAGAATATCAATTGCTCCATACATTTAAACGCCTTTTAACTAGTGAAAGTAGCTACTGCTCTTTCAAAACATTAATAATATATAATAATCAAAATTGCAACATGTGTGTACTAAATGGAAAAGGGAAAATGAATTAATAGTATTTAAAAACCTATTTAGAGGCTAAAAATTTCACACATGCCGGGATTCGAACCCGCAACCTATGGCTATCCGTGCCAGGTTGCGGGTTCGAATCCCGGCATGGGTGAAATTTTTAGCCTCTAAATAGGTTTTTAAATTTGTTCCTTAGCACGGTTTAGTGCATTAAAAATAAAAATAGTAGAATTAATAGTATTTTTTTATCATCAATGATGATAATGAAAACATTTCCATCTGTCTATCTAAATAAAGTAAAGAAAAATATTTATTTAAAATGACACAGTTCTATAGAGAGTTTGTTGCATCTAGGTTTCGATGTAAGACCCCAAACTAGGCGAAGTCTTGGGGACTCTTAATACAAAATATTAGGCATGCACCAAGATTGCAATAAGAAAATGTAGCTGCATCTCAGTATGACTCAATTATTATCTAAATAATATACATACTTAAATACGAATTTTACATACACATAATTATGTGAGGTGTTTTTACTAAAAGGCTTTCCTCGGAGTTCTCAAAAGTTTGGTGACATGTAAATAAATATTTTGGTTTCAATTATATTGAACTAAATATATTACCACGTGCTTTGGGTCAAACAGTCACGTGCCATGATTGCTTTCTTCGTATAGGCAGTGATTGCACTGCACTTTGACTCGGAGTCCCGGGTGAAGAACCGGCCCGCGGCCTACAGCACCTCAAGGACGTCTGAACGGCGTTCTTCTTTTTTGTTCGGTCCAAAAGCCTCACCTTCATTCCCTTTCAATGCATTCGGGACTTTATTTACCTCCGTCCTGAGTTCAAGTTCTACTGGAGAGGTCAGGTATTGGAATTTTAAAGGTCGATCAGGCCATGTGGTGTTCTCTTTTTTGCAAACTGTTTTTTTCCTGTTTGTCGATGATCGGAGATAGGTTTAGGCCTTGGCTGATTCTTATCTTTCATTTATACGCTTTTTAGGGTTCTGTACCTACCCAAAGGGTAAGAGAGTGTTGTAATCCAAAGGTTCAAAAAATCCGCTGTCTGTACTCTCTTCATCTTTCAGTTCTATCCATCCCAAGGTTGTCTAAAAGAGATCGCTTTAAGCGATAAGACCGCCAATTGTGTATGGTAATAGTTAGATATGTAAGCCTTTTTATGTATTTTGTTTTCTAGTGTGTACAATAAAGAGTTCTAATCTAATCTTAGGTTAAGAAATATCTGTGTAATTTCCATTTTTATGTACAATAAAGTGTTATCTATGAATCTATCTACATATATCTGTAAGTGAAGTTACTAAGACTCAACTGTTTGCCCGTTTGTATGTCTGTCCGTCACCAAGCTGTATCTCATGAAACGTGATAGTTAGACAGTTAGACAATATTTCTATTGCTGCTATAACAACAAATACAAAAAACAGAATAAAATAAATGTTTAAGTGGAGCTTTTCAACAAACATGATTTTTTTATCATCTGCCGGGCTTAAATATTAACAGAATATTTTGGTGTACTTATATTCACTTTAAATATAAATAATTAAAGAAAAAACATTAAAGCGGGACTCCCATGCAACGAATGTAATATTTTGCCGTTTTTTGGCCGATATAAATAACGGCAACGCGTGGCATATTCAAATGTTTTATAGATTTGGTTTTATAAAATGGTACGGAACAATTCATGCGCTAATGTGACTCGCACTTGGCCGATTTTTTTAATTAATTTGTCTTCGTATTATACTATTTTTATTTTTAATGCACTAACCCGTGCTAAGGAACAAATTTAAAAACCTATTTAGAGGCTAAAAATTCCACCCATGCCGGGATTCGAACCCGCAACCTCTGGCTATCCGTGCCAGCGCTCTACCAATTGAGCCAATTGAGCGTGAGCCGCCCAAAGACTAAGTTAGGAGATTTTTTGTCCATTTTTTCTCCTAAATGATCTAGATTTTGAAATGGACACCTAGTTTGAATTGTAACGTTCATTAAGCCGCAGTTTCTGTGCTACTTTGAATAAAACCTTTTCATTTCATTTCATTTCATTTAATTTTTAGCCTCTAAATAGGTTTTTAAAATTGTCTTCGTATCCAGAAAATGTTATTAGTCTTTACTTTCTTTGCTAGCGTGTATTGTTTTATCACATGGTCAGCCAGCTATACTGTACTTGTTTTTCTGTTCAATTCACACGCTTACATTTTTGCTGAGAACGTACGGCCATTGTCTAACATGGTATTTGCCAACTCAATAAACGTAAAGTTAACTCCATTAATGTAATAAACCTGCGTCTAAAATGTAACTGTTTCGCAATAACACCAAAGCTCCTATAAATAAAGCCCAACTTGACCCAGATTTATTAATTAACAGTTTCACGGCAAACGGTTTTTCGTGACTCGGGGACCGAGATACTACGACGTAGGAGGTTTTTGAAATGTGCCTGCGTTATAATAACTTCGATTTACCTAAAAATATGAGAACGCGAACAATTTCCACCTAACTCGAGTCACGCTTATTTTAGTTAGATAACTTTGTAAGTACCTATAAGGCATTTGTCGTGGTTTGTGAGCTGACTGAAAATAATCAGATAATGTTATGTACTTTTTTTATGCACCCTGTGCCACAAGATACAATTTAATTTAATTTGGGGTTCAGGGTTTATTTTTATTTATTCATGGACATATTACACAGATCCGGTTCGGTGGAGGATTGTAGGACAGTGGCGGGCCTTACTGTTAAAAGTTATCAAGCCGCCCATAAGGCCTCTGACATGGCTTAACGACTGCCATCACATGACAGCCGGCGCCAACATTTCATTGGCTCAATCATCTTTGATTTGATTTGATCCTATATACGCGGGTGAAAGGGCCCCCTTGTATAGAATAGTTAAGACTTACAATACCTACTTAAATAATTTAGACATATTTTCGTTATCACTCCCCACATTCCGTGCTCTGGCCATGGAATGTTTTCAAATGGAACTGTAGTTTTTCGCAAATGTTCATCAGTATTTTTATGTTGTTATCCCCAAAAGTGTTATTATTTTTGTTTTCGTGTTTAGAATTCCGGCTATAACGCAAAGCATGCACGGTTTAAAGCAATGTCCAAAACGCACAAGAATACAATATTAAATTCCCTGTTTTGTTTTTTCAAAATATTTAATCTGTGGTTAACGGTGCTGGTGGTACAATTATTTAATCCCTTAGATAATTAAGTATTTATGTTAAAGTGTCATTGTACTACTGTTTGTTTTCCTTAATAAAAAAAAAAACGTATTATTGCAGGGCACATCACGCCTCTTGAATGGACTTAATTACCACTCGTTCCATCCTAGTCTGACTGATCTTCATCATCGGGCTAGATTAGGTCAAGAGCAAGCCTATTCCTAATGAAAAAACGAGTGCCACCGCTGTTTGGCAATTACAAGCGATGAGGTAATTGAACACCTCAGACAGTCAAGTTTCTTCGCGATATTACGCAAATTAATAATCAAAACACCTGCCATAATTCCTATTGGAGATGATTTATGCACATGTATTGGCCGGTTACACTGCGGACCCACCATACCATTAGCCCTACCCCTGGTGGTAGGGTGGGTCTCAAACCATACCACCATAATGATGTGACAAAGTACTCGTATGGTTATTTATCTATGATTATTTTTTTCGCAACTTTTATTATGTATTTGTTGCAATAATGTGAGTAATATCATGCAATTCAAGTTCAATATTAATTTCATTAAATACTCGTATTATACATATACAGCCATGTTATAATAATCCTATCTCGATACATACTGACTGACACCGATTTCAATATAGCTTGTTTGTTTGTTGTGATGTGTGACACTTGATAGAAATATGTATAAAAGATATAGAAAATATATCAACCGAACAACATACCTATCGTTTTAGTATCATCCACACTCTGCCAGTAGGCTTATAGTATAGGTCTTCACTAGTACTTTCCGATAATTCCTTCCCAGATTAGCATAAAGAGGGACAAACTAAAGGTAACTTTCGTTGCACAGCTCTCCACTAGCCATAATCAAGTAAGTAGCACCACACCTAAATTCCACCCAACAACATGTCCAATGCATTCGGAAACTTTGCAATATTGGAACACAGCGTGCCGGCAACCGGGCGCAATGAAAATACTGTCTGCTCCCTAAAAAGGGCACAGCACATGTCCTTCCAAAACCTGATACATTGGTACCATACGACACACGACTCGAGTAGTCCATTGGATTCCCTCCTTTAAACCGAAAGGTGTAAAAGCGATAAAGATGCAATCGATTGGACGGTTGCTCGGGTGCCCAGATGGCAATGACGAAACGAGAAACGGGAGTCAGATGGTGCCATACTAGTTTACGGATAACTCGTTGGAGGAATTGAAGACCCCAGTCATAATAGTGGCCGGAGAGTTGTAGAGGTCTCCAGACAAAACATCCCTGATGCAGGATATTGAATAACGAAATAATCAGGACGCGCAGGAATTTAAATTGCTGGAACGCGGTACGACGTCAAATACCAATTATCCTGCTAAAATGTTTCGGCTAAGTATTATAAAATAAATTTCAATTGGCTACCTCGACGTGAGCGGACATTTGTAACAAAAACTGGATTATAGGTTCGTTAAGTTGGCTAAGGACCCGTTTCTGAATTGAGATTTTCGCCAAGTAAATAGTTAACTGTAGTGCTGTCTCTTCGAATTTCTCTGAAAAGAGCGTGACAGAACGTTCCTTGAGTATTTACTTAGTGACGGTAATCGTAACATTTATTCATTCTAAAAGGCAAATCTATTTAGACTCTTCTTGATCAGTGTTTAACTTTCAATTCGTCTATAAAGCAAAAGGCCTAAAATGAATGTCTACGGAGATACAGAGTTTCATTTTAGGCATTTGAGCCCGAGCTGTTAGGAATATTAAATAAAGCATTTAATATTCCTAACAGTTGATGGGACAGAGCCTCAATGAGCCGTTTTCAGTACAAATTCTCAAAGCGCTTCATAGATGGCGCTTATAGGCGTGCTCATACAAGAACAGGGACACGTCTGTCAATTTTTTCTCATCGTCAGGCTGTATAAAGTGTATTAATTAATAATGATTCCTTTAATTCCATCAGTAAGTAAATGATTAAATCAATTCAAATTTGCTTCGGTTTACTTGGTCTGATTGGTGGCCTTCTTCACAGCGCACAGCAACCTTACTATGTGAGCTTATATGTGTCCAGGCATTCATAGGGTCACTTACGTTGTCAATAATTCATGTAAAAACCTACTTACCAATTATTCAAAGAATAACTCTAAAAGGACATTATTTGTCTGGTGTAAATCATCATTCTCATTGGAGGACCAGTTGAGAACGATAGTTTTGAAGACACGTCGTTAGGCTATACTAGTCTACTGGTGGACATAGCCCTCCCCTAAAGAGCGCCACGTTGTGCCATCATTGGGGGTTAATGCCCATAATCCCCACGCTGGGCATGCGGGTTGGGGATCGCAGTTTGGTGGAATTGTACTGCAGGGGGCGCCGCTGCCCACCCCCCGGTTTGTGTCCCTTAGTCGCCTTTTACGACACCCGCGGGAAGAATTGGGTTGGTGCTATTCTCTAGGCCCACACCACACAGTTTGAAGACACAGTAGGTGCAAATTAACAAGATACAAAGTAACCTAATGCTGTTGTATTGTATTTTGTTAACAACAAACTTAATTCCGATGTCAATTTGCTGGTTTAGGTGTTGTTTTGAGGAATTTGCATTGCGTGTAGATACTTTTCACGTTTCACGTGTTAAAATATACAGTCGCCTACTTTCTTCATATGCCCAATTTAAATTCACATTCCCGGGTATTAATACCGACTACATACAATTCTTTAACGGTGACATCGTTGTAATCATTGCTAGATCCCTTATTTATGGTGGCCTACTCTTTCATAAGCCTAACACTATTTTGCAGCTCACCGTCTGATATCATCCTAGCATAATTCCCATACGTGCGCGTCATGCATAGTGCTACTTACACGTTTTCATCATTTGCTATGCCAGAGGTGTTACTGTGACAAGTCGTTTGAATTTCATTATTTACACAAACGTGTGTGCAGATGACATGGTTGTGAAGTGTATTTCGCTTTTTATGAGTAGCGAAAGGTTATTTCATCTGTCAGCGGTACCGTTGCTTTCTCGTCCTAATGTGGGAAACTGCCTTTGAGTTATTTTGCAAGACATTTGAGACTGCTAAGTCAGCTCGGTCTCACTTAACTCAAACTTTACTTTGATAGCCTCCTTTACCTACATTTTTCAATTGTTTTGACACATATTGTGGATTTTTCAAGTTTCTTGATATCCAAAATATTGCCAGTTCTAGTTCTAAGCGGTTCCATACAGTATGTAACAAAATCACCATATGCATCCGAAAAAGAGCTATTCTAATCGTCAATATGAGTAATTTTAATTATAATGATTTTTTTTTTTATTGTTCTAATTACATATGTAAATGTACAGCGAAAACGAAGCGTTCTCTTCCAACAAACCCTTGTTGTAAGGAGAACGATAGAATCACGAAAAAAATATCAGCTGTTCTGAGTGTTAACTCCGTACTTAACCAGTAATATTAGTATGAATCAGCTGACTATTTACTTGTTGAAATCAAGTGAATTGTTCTGATTTAGACTTGTCCCCTAACTTATAAAAATCGAAGCTAGTCGTCAATATTAAATTACTTTTCTTTTTAGTTACTCCAGACTTGCTAATCAAGACTAGTTTAGCTTAATTGATCTCGTGTTTTGTAAGCTTGTTCATATAATATTCTGATCTTACACGTGTTTTATTGTGTATGTTTTGGGTGACGTTCTAGATCTACATCGTTAAGCCTATTCTATTATTATTTGTTACCTGTCTTACGCGCCAAGAAAGTTAAACAAAATAAAATATGCCAAAGCGTGTGAGTCTAGCCAACCTAGGTTACTGTGAGCTAGCACCTAGCTTAACCGTATACTGAAAGCCGTTTGTGTTGATGCATAGACCGACCCCATAATAATTAAAGTTGTCTGCGTTGTCTGTGGGCATAATAAACAGTGGCGCAGGCGCAGCGGTCAAGCGACGCATGCGCGGCGCGTGCGTCGTCCCGTTAGCTACCGTTTTTGCGATCGCCGACAGAGATACAGCTATTTTGATTCACGTGCTGCCGCCATCTTGGATTGCGGGGACGATTCTGCGATAAATGGGCTTCGAGTTTGATACTTGACCTTGTCATGGCTTTAATATTTACATCGACATCATGTTTCTCCGCCTACTCGGACATGGCCCCCGTGGTGGAGTATGGCCTAACCTTCCTACGATGCAGGAATAGACCTGTGCCCCAGCAGTGGGGACATACAATGTTGATATCAATATCAAACATGTTTCTATCGTGAATTTGAGCACTAGAAAAGCGTGTAATTGTATATTCTGTGACATCCTTAGATAATGTGTAGGTTGTGCTATCCTTGGAGTGTGTAGTGTTATCTCTTGTCCGACATGTTTACAAATTTTGGCGATCTTGCCGATTTCTGGACTATTTAGGGGCCGATTTCTGAATTGAGAATTTCACTAAGTAAATACTTAAGTAACGTTTTGTCATGCTCTTTTCTGAGAAATTCGAAGAGAGCACTACAATTAACTATTTACTTAGCAAAATTCTCAATTCAGATACTGGCCGTAAGACCCTTAACATGGGTTTCCTTTCTTGTTTACTTCGTGATTTTGAAATCGTTAGCAATATTTTGAAGGAATGTTTGTGGTTGTATTGTATAAAAAATAAAAACTTATGCCATTTTTCAATGGCGCCGTATTTTTTTAAATCATAGTTGATTAATTGATTGAGGATGTTTATTCAAATAAAATAAGATAAAATACGAAGTTGGTTTTTGACAGTTTGTTGGCAGATGCTCTTGGTTTTACAATTTAAAGTACTTATATGCTATACAAATACTGTAAAAGATATTTGGACAGTTAAAATGTTCCCATAAAAAGTAAACTAATTCGTAGTCACTCAGTAGTTGCAGTTACTTCCTTTTGTTTATGTTTACGCTTAACTCGTATATTAATTCTCACATATGTATCTAATTATTGTTACAAATTTGGTCTGAGGCGGTCGGTGCTCCCATCGAATTGATCACAAGTACGAGTATGATTACTTGTTTTAGAATTAATAAATTTTTGACTGTGGAGCACGTTTATTTATTGGTGCGAGTCATAAGACGATATACTCAAACACTGTCAACAGCCATCAAGAGAATCGCTCTCCGCAAAACCCTTACAC
This sequence comes from Yponomeuta sedellus, assembly GCA_934045075.1. NCBI lineage: Eukaryota > Metazoa > Arthropoda > Insecta > Lepidoptera > Yponomeutidae > Yponomeuta > Yponomeuta sedellus. Next base: position 1,431,256 of record OW203739.1, read on the forward strand.
ATACTACACTCACGGAGTCTCCATAACGGTGGTCTGTGCACCAAAACAAACAGCATATCGCCCTAGGCCTCCACAACATGACTGTCACTGAGCACTACCGTACGCTGCTGATGGCCCGATCATTGCTAGATGATGGATATACTCAGTTGATTGCTTCTGGCTTCGAGACGTTTTTCTGGCGTGTGACATTAACCGCAAGCCCAATATTGCTGTGTCACCGGTCCGTTTAACTGCCCTGAGTTAATCAAGCCTTCAAAATGTGCCGTCTAACTGCCTTGCCGTTTATGTCTGCGGATTAGTTTTTCTTCGTCATCAGCCCACTGCTGGGTACAAATTCCATTACTTACATTCCCTTGCCACGCGCATCCACGGACCGTCCGCCCATCGCAACTTCATTCGACCATAGGGCTGCTGGTCTGCCCACTGACGGAATTAGTTATAGGCACGCAAATTCTGGACGATTTGAGTCAGATGGCTGGCAGTGGCTGGATGAGGATGGCCGAGGACAGAGGGAAGTGGCGGGCCTTGAGGGAGGCCTGTGTCCAGCAGTGGACGGCTAAAAGGTGATTGATTGATTGGCGCAAATTTCAGGAAGTCAACCGCCAAATATTGGTCTGAGTGGTGTTAGAATCTTGTTTCAGAAATACCAACCAATTAGCTCATCCTCGTCATCGTCATCGTCAGGCTATACCAGTCCACTGCTGGACATAGCCCTCCCCTAAAGAGCGCCAGGTTGAGCTATCATAGGGGGTAATGCCCATAATCCCCACGCTGGGCATGCGGGTTGGGAATCACAGTTCGGTGAAATTGTGCTGCAGGGGGCGCTGCTGCCACCCCCCGGTTTATGTTCCTTAGTCGCCTTTTACGACACCCGCGGGAAGAATTGGGTTGGTGCTATTCTCTAGGCCGACACCACACAGCAGCAAATCATTGGTACCTAGTGCACTTTAAAAAAAGATCATCAGAAATTTTACTGTATCCTAGAACCATTTGCTGTATCTGGTCATCTGGTGCTGCCTAGGTTCTAGACTGCAGGTTCTAGAAATATTTATCACATTTATTGAGATTTCTTATGTACATTATTAGATACAAACATTTTACGAATCAAGTTCGGATTTTTTTCCATTGGTGGGGCTAGTTAGCAACACGAAGCACCTTAAATTTTGGAAGGGGTCATAATGTCCAGTAAGTCAGTCCACCCTACGTATATCTACTGATCCATAACAGGGTCGAAGGAACATGTGTCAAGTCTATAATGAACTGTCACATTAAGGTCACATGTTATTGCATGTCAGAGCCGGAATGGCGCAAATAAACTTTATCGGTCGATTTTCTGGTTTATTTTGGTGACCTTTTAGCGTAGCATGTGCACGGAAAACAGTCTGGCACTACCATAATGAATAATACAAATGGTCCGGTCAAGAAAGAATAATTCAGGGTTTTACCACTAATATAAGGTTCCCTATTTCATTCCGAAAATTCTTTGTTCGAAATACGTTTCACCAGTGAATGGCACGCCTTATTCAATCGAACGTTTATACAACGACTGCTTTTTGGTTCGATGCCTCGTCATTTACTGCGATAAAATGTATTTCGGACAAATTTCGAATTAAGTAGGGAACCCCAAGTAAAAGGCCAACTCTGGATTGGTTCTGTACTGTGCACAGAACCAATCAAATGGTGGAACAGGTTAACGCATATACACTCACACACCCACACCCTCACACCCACGAACAAACGCACACACACACACACACACACACACACACACACACACACACACACACACATGGAGGGGTAGAGACCAAGCTGAGCACTAAACCTCTTTTCGCTTTATCGAAGTTTCATTAGTCAATGTATGCACGCTTACCAGTTTCGGGTATATTTTATCCTGCCCTTCACTAATAGATCCCATATTTTGTCGAAGTATGAACAATTGATCATCTTCGCTTCATAAACGTTCATTAGTCGTTGCAGGCACGCACGCCGAATAGAGACGAATTCCTTATAACTTAAAGTGAACCTTTCAATTCCTCCATATTCGAGGCGTAGGTACGCAAAGTGCATGCATTGACAGATTTAATAAAATAAGCACTTATAAATGTGCATGTGAATGTGTCAACGTAAACTAGTCGACCTTGTACGTCGCTTCCTGCTCTAGTGACGTCGACACTGGCATTTCAATCTCTTTGTTCAGCTGCAGTTCAGCTGAGATTCCGACAAAGGTCACAGATACTTTTATTGCTCGGTAAATTAGGTTTGGGAAAAATTTATCGATATATCAAAACAACGATATATTTTTCAATAATTAAACGTACGTGCTCCGCTAGGCACGTTAAGCCGTTGGTGCCGGCTGTCATGTAATGCAATTTTTAAGATGTCTTTAAGAAAAGTATATTGCACATGAAATAATTAACAAGGCATAGCATAAAAAATAACATGTCTTCGTCAGGCTATACTAGTCCACTGCTGGACAAACGTGGCACTCTTTAGGGGAGGGCTAAAGAGCGCCACGTTGTGCTATCATAGGGGTAATGCCCATTATCCCCACGCTGGGCATGTACAAAGAATTATATTTGCAATTTGATAGATAAACGTAAATCTTTTTGTAATTGTTTTGAATATGATTTGGTACTATTTTTTTTCTTTTATTAATAATTTAGATCAGGTGTATGATGATTCGTTTTAAGGCAAAAATTTAGAATTATTGTAATATCAATATTTATCGATACTAATATTTTTTCACTTGCACATCTCTACGATAAATTCTTTCGCGAATTGATTGTTTTAATTACTTTCATTTGTCGGCGGCATTATGTCAAGAATGCATTAAAGAATGGTAAGATGACCACTAGTTGACATTTTAGCTGTGTTTTTTTGTTAAGCATTATTTTTTATGTATTTTGCCCGTACAATGATTAAGTACAGTCGGCAGCACATTCGAATGTAATCGAAATTACATTCTGTTTGCTGAATGTCAATGTACAATGTAAAATGTAGCCGCTGCCTTCGGGCCGTATTAGTAAGTAGAGAAAAAGGCAGCGAGAAAAACAACTCCACTCTGACCATCTTTTCTCAAGCCATCTTAAACCAAATACCAGGCCACTCAGAAAGTTTTTCGAAAAAAAGTTTTTATGTATCTGGCCACTTGTAATTGTTTTGAAAACGTCGATTATGTAAAAAGTAAAAATACTTACTACTGTTCGATTTTCGAATTTCCCTCCGCATTTTTTTGAGAGCCAATTCAAATTTTCTTGTCTCATTAAAAAATGGATCTGCATCGAGAACATTTTCGTGCTATGATTTATTACGATTTAAAATGTGGCTTAAAACCTGATGAGTCATTTGATCGACTTCGAATTGCTTTTATGGATGAAGGACCTTCAAAAGCAACCATCTGCCGCTGGTATAGCGAGTTCAAACGCGGTCGTCTTACTTTGGGGGATGAACAAAGGAGTGGTCATCCTACGACGGCTGTCACCGAAGAAAGTGTGCTGGCAGTAAAAAAAAAATTCAAGAAAACAGACGAATTACGTACGAAGTGATTCAGCATACACTGCAGGTTGGTTCAGGAAGTGTTCACAAGATTTTGCACGAGCACCTTCGCGTAAGGAGAATAGTTTCCCGCTGGGTGCCGCACAACCTCACCGAAACTCAGAAGCAGGCCCGTGGGGATTTGTGCCGTGATATGTTACAAAAATTTGATGCTGGCTCGCCACGGCGCGTTTACGACATTGTGACAGGTGACGAATACTGGATTTATCAATATGATCCAGAAACAAAGCGTCAGTCGACAGTTTGACTGTTTCAAAATGAACCAACGCCTACGAAAGTGAAGCGATCGAGGAGCGCAGAAAAATTTTGATCGCTAGTTTCTTCACTTCGACGGGGTACATAATTTCAATTCCACTTCGAGACCAAAGCAGCATCAACGCTGAATGGTAGTTATAGCACAAAATGCCTGCCAGAAGTTTTTTCTGAGCTGAGCAACAAGCGACCGAACACCGGGCTCCGCGGGGTCCTTTTTCACCTCGACAACGCGCCCGCGCACTCTGCGATCAAAACGAGGGACTTCCTGGACTCTACACACCGGTGTCTTGTGAGAGTCTTGGGACACTCTCCTTACAGTCCTGATTTGGCTCCGTGTGACTTTTTTTTATTCCCTAAAATTAAAAATCAGCTCAAAGGGATACAGTTCATCGCCGGAAGACGCGCTGGCAGCGTTTGAGAAGGCCGTGGAAGAGGTGTCTGCGGAGGACTGGAAAAAATGTTTTGAAAATTGGTTCAGACGCATGAAACTTTGTAAAGAGGCTGGTGGAGAGTTCTTTGAAAACATTTAATAAAAATCCTTTTTTCACAGAAGTTAATTTTTGTTTGTTAATTTCTCAAAACTGAGCGTCCCACGTACATAAGTTGAAAACTCTTTTAATCAAGTTAAAACCTGTTTTGAAAAGAATAAATGTGGAGTTTCTTTGTTAAGAAAATGTGAAGAAATGTGAAGTTTCTTCTCCAAATAATATATTAATTGTGAAACTAACAGCCTTATTTATTTTTAACATATTTATATATTAAAGGTCAAATCTCGATTATTTATCAGGTAAAACGTAACTAAACGTAATTTGGTTTTTATAGGGAATAACTTTTATTTTTCTTAGACTTGGTTAATCTATGGGTTAATTGACTTTGCAATATACAATCGAAATCGAATTACATAGCTATTTATTAAACGGGTCTAAATAAAAGCGACTAATTATTAGGTAAGAAATTATTAGGTACTTTGATTCCCGACGTTTCGGCAGATTTCAGTTGCGTTTAATATATCTATGAGCATCGACAATCATTAAGAAGTACCTACATCGAATTGTCATTGTAAATCACGAAATATGCTTCTACTATGTATGAAACAGGCCCCTGTACTTGTTACTATGTACGTGATATGGCAATAAAGCATAAAATAATATAATATATGATCTTTTACCTTAGAAATAATAGCGATTAGTATATACGACGTCATAGCCTAGAGAAGCAGGCCCAGATCGTTTTGGGCCAGTTAGAGGGCAGACGAGCGAGAGGCAGACCACCAATGCGCTGGTCCGATGCCATAAAGAAGGCAGCTGGGGGAGCCATTCAGCACGCATCCTACTGCGCATATGACCGGGACAAATGGAGAACTATTGTATATGGTCACGATCCTCAGAATTGAGGGACCGATTAAAAAGAAAAAGAAGTATATACGACCTGTTTAATATATACGTAACTATGTGTGTGACTATAAAAACCCTGGTCTTGGATGTTTACATGTTTGTGATGTCACTGTTACTTGTTTCCACGACACAGGGTATCCTAGTGTGAGGCCAAAAGCAACATTGGTGCTGGTCACATAAGATAAGAATATTCTTTATTGTACACTGGAAAAACAACAAATATACAAAACAATTGCAAATATACATAGTACAATTGGCAGCCTTATTGCTAAAAGCGATTTCTTCCAGACAACCTTACGATGAAACGTTGCTGAAGAAAATTAGAAAGACGGGTAGCCAGAGCAAATTTGAATATTGATAGATACTTAAACTTAATAATAATACACTCACATACCGTTACTTATAATATCTTATAATTTATTATAAACATACATATATCTTATAATAAAGTTCTACACAAGACAAGGAAAGTTATTAATTGTCTGTTTTTTTTTGTTTCTGTGATGTGTCTTGTTGGTAAAATAAATGTCTTTCTTTTTTTTTATTTCTTTCTCTCTCTCTCTCTCTCTCTCTCTCTCTCTGTCTCTCTTTCTTTCTTTCTTTCTTTCTTTCTTTCTTTCTTTCTTTCTTTCTTTCTTTCTTTCTTTCTTTCTTTCTTTATTTCTTTATTTCTTTCTTTCTTTCTTTCTTTCTTTCTTTTTTTCTTTCTTTTTATAAAATTTGACAAAATTTTAATGTCTATACTAATAAATAAAGATCACGAACTCTGCTTTTAAAGACTGGTCAAAGTCACGTACATATTGTGCCAGTATGTAAATGTAATGTTATATGATACAGTATGATAAATACCATTTTGATTGATTGACAATCACCGAGAGTAATTAAAATAGGTCGTACGTTTTACTTTAATGACTCGTGCGATATTTGCTTAAGGTTAAGTGATTCCTTAACATTTCACGAGCGGAGACTCACTCGGCTGATGACGAGCTAATTGATCTTGTTAATGACCTCTTTCTGTGATGTTGCTGTAATCATACTGTGACTGTGTACTCCCGTGTACCAATGACTTCTGAGTTACGTAGATTTGTGAAGTTATAGTACCTAGATAGATAGATAGATACATAGAGAACACTTTATTGCACAACCAGAAAAATATTACAACCATGATTCTTAAATCTAAGTAATGTTATACAATTTGGATGGAGTGGATCATACGTATGTATTGATAGTAACAATACGCTGACGACTAGACGACCTCTCTGGTGCAGCGGTTTGGCACGTTCTGTTAAGCCGAAAGTCACGAGTTCGATCCCCGGCCGGGTCAAACTAGGAAACGAACTTTTCTAGTTTGTCTCGGGTCTTGAATGTTATCTATGTGTTTATTGTCGACCTCATGGCGTAGCGGTAGCGCATCTGCCTACCATGCAAGAGGTGCCGGGTTCGAATCCGGCTGGGGACAAAAAAACCCCTGGTCTTGGATGTTTACCTACATGTTTGTGATGTCGTTGTTTCCGGTTCCCACGACACAGGGTATCCTAATGTGGGGCCAGAAGCAATGTATGTGTCTTATGTAAATGTTAAAAAAATGTTATTAAATCTATCGTCAAGTTAGCACCTGTAACAGAAATCATTTAGTTGTATACTTAGTATAGGGCTAACGAGAGCTGTGTAATATGTCCATGAATATTTCTCATTATACCACTCGCTAACCGTGAAGGAAAACATCGTGAGGAAATCTGAGTGTCTGAGGTGTCCATGTACCTCAGCACTTAAAATTTCCAATCCACGGTGGGCACGCGTGGTAAATAAGTCCCTACTCTCTCTGTGAGAGAAGGCCTGTGCCCGCAGTGGGACGAATAGATACAACATTAAAAAAATTAGAACATTTGGCGCTTCCTGGTGCTAACTAGCGCCACGGATGGAAAAAAATCATAACTTGTTTTATACTCTGCGCTCGTGGCCTGGTCAAACCGAGTAATGGGCATTGATCAGGGAGGCATCGATTGTCGTAAAGTGAAAACCATTTCGAGGAATACGGATACTGATTACTATTAGGGGTTTAAATAGGTAAAATAAAAACGGATTATTAATATTTATCGCAAAATAATGTTCACTTAATTTTTCTTTAAATGACGTCATCATTGGCTCTAAAGCGGTAGTTTCGTTGCTTACAAATATTTAAAAAAAAATCGTCAACAACAACATTTGTCAAACGTCAACTTTTTTTTATCATGCTTAAATTCAATGAACGTAGTTCAGCCAGTGGTGACGTCATACTTACAAAACTTTAAATAATTAAAAAAAATAATTACATCAAAAATTAAGAAAATATTCAAATTAGTTTCTTTAGTCTATATTTTAGATTTATAGAATAAAAAATAGGATGTGACAATGCTCATTGGAATCAATCACTTGAGTTAAGCAACAACTGGTGCGGTCAGGTGCAGGATGGGTGACCGTCCCGTGACTACCGCCAGTGGCATTTTTCCGAGCGCTTCCGTGCTTCGCAAGGCACGTTAAGCCGTTGGTGCCGGCTGTCATGTTATGGCAGTCGTTAAGCCATGTCAGAGGCCTTATGGGCGGCTTGATTACTTCTGACAGTAAGGCCCGCCACTGCCTTACAGTCCTTTACCAACCCGGACTTGGCCCCCGTGGTGGCCTAACCTTCCTGCGATGCAGTAAGAGAACAGTGCCCTGGCAGTGGGGAGATACAAGGGTTGATTATATTATATACTATACTTTATACTATGTTTTTTTTTCTAAAAATTTACCTACAGCCGGCCCGGCCTGTGCTATAAATCGCTTCAATAACATAACATTTACATACAGGCATATACATTGCTGCTGTGTGGTGTCGGCCTAGAGAATAGCACCAACACAATTCTTCCCGCGGGTGTCGTAAAAGGCGACTAAGGGACAAACCGGGGGGTGTGCAGCAGCGCCCCCTGCTGTAAAATTCCACCGAACTGCGGCCCCCAACCCGCATGCCCAGCATGGGGATTATGGGCACTACCCCCTATGGTACGAGTAGCTCAACGTTAGGGGAGGGCTATGTCCAGCAGTGTGCTAGTATAGCCTGACGATGGCGGCCCGGCCTTCCCCAGGCATACGATCTGCCTGGCGGGAAATTTCCCTTTATAGTGGAAGATCACGACCACCAGCTCTTACCTATAAGCCCATTCTCTTTCTCTATCTTTCTCCGAGAAGACCTGTGCCCCTACAGTGGGAGGTTTATAGCAGCTATTGTAAAACTTTGCTTGTGTGAACATGAAAGGTCGAAATTTAGAATCTCAACAAGCTCCGTCCATATCCTTGTGTTGTTCCAAGCCGATGTCAATAAATTCCCATTACGAAACTTTACAAATAAGGACCCGAGTCTGATTTCTCTTCACTTCAGTCCATTGTCTTGATCCTTTGGAACCATACTGGTTAACGATCAAATTAACCTTTATTCCACCGGTTTAAGGTAGGTTTTGGTAGAGCTGGTATGGTGTTCTATTTCGCCGTTATCTTGAAGTCTATTGCTGTGGTTCTCAATCTCAACGTTTACCATTCACCATTTGAATGATGGCGTGATGGAGAATACGCCTATACCCAGCCGTGGGCAGACGTGGGCTGGTGATAATGATGAGGTGGCCTTACCATTTCTGGAGGCCTGGGTTTCGTGGACATTAAAAATTCATCATCATCAACCCATTATGTCCTCACCGAAGGCCTCGGGTCTCTTCCCTAAGGAGGGTATAGGCCATACTCCACCACGGGGGCCAAGTCCGGATTGGTGGAGGCTTGCAAGACTAGTGGCTGGTCTTATTGTCAGAAGTTTTCAAACCGCCCGCGCCCCAAGGCTTCTGACTTGGCTTAACGACTGGCATTTATTGACGGCAGCCGGCACCAACTGCTTAATGTGCCTTGCGAAGCACGGAACTGCTCCGAAAAATGCCACTAGCGTTAGTCATAGACGGTTTGCCCATCCATGCACTGAACGCGCCCTGTGTTGCTTAACCTTCGTGATCGTTTAAGACCACTCATGCAGCCGCCGGGGCTACGAGCGATTCTATAATAAATATATAAGGATAAAGACTGAGTTAGTTTTTGCACACGCCACGAGATCCTTGGGTGGTGCCAAAGTAGAAGCCTTCCTGGTACTACTACTGGAACGTTGTATAACTTTTATAATTAATAAATAAACTCTGGAACGACTTCAGATGTGGTTTTATTTGTAGATTTAGTATAATATTTTAATAAAACAGAAAAAACTGGATAAAAACGGATAAGCAGGTAAAAAGTCAGATCTGGTCAAAGCGTAAAGTAGTAGTCCATGAAAAATGAGGGAAATCGAAGAATGTGTGACAAAATTTAAATATTTGAAAATGATAGATAGAAAAAGAAATAAAAATGGTGTAAATAGGTTTGCACCGTTACACTACCAGTAACAACTTGGGCCTTGTCTTCACTTAGGTACCTACTTTCATGCTTTGTGTGGCTAAATGTCTAGGTATAAAAGAACCGAGATGAGATGATGAGGAGCCTCCCTTAACCCCACTCACCGATCCCATGCGTCTAGGGCACCCTGGGCAACAATCAGCGAGTCCCTTACGCTGATTGGCAAGTACTTTCACCACGATGGCTTGCCATCGATATGCTAAGAACAACCGAGACATGTTTCTCTGTCCAAACCATCTGTTAAATAAGATAATTGTTTATTTGAACTCAAAAAGATTAAATTTGTTACAACATGATTGTGCCCTGACTCCTGAACTAGGCGGGAACCTGTATCTCAGGAGCCAGTGCTGTCTCAAAAGGTATGATACAATGCTATTCTGTGGAAAATTATACATATAAAACAATCAAAAATATATCAAATGTTAGGTATGTACACTCTCTTAGGAAAGAAAGTTAGAAATGAACATTAATTTAAATTATTATTAATTTATAAATAAATAATAACAGTTATATATCATGCAAAAAATATTAATAAACCGCAAAATTTTCTCTGAGCTTCCTTGATAAGTTACCGCTGCCTAAACGTTTGGGAAGCGGTGAGCGCATGGCGTAAGCGTAGAAAGTGTCCCGCGCGCACAATGCCGCTGTTACCGCGAGATCGCGCCGATACACTGCGCACGCGCAGCGCGTCAAACTTGCCTTGCCGAACTTGTTGCCCCAAGACTTGGTCGTCTTGCCTTGCAGCTTACCAGGCCCTCGACTGAGGGCTGGAAAGGACTGAATCTTTTCCAATACTTCGCTCAATCAATCCTCCAATTCTGCACTTAGGCCTCCCCTAAGGCGTGCTAATTCTTTCCATCTTCGGTCATCCTCAGCAAGTTGAGACGTAAAACCAACGAAATTCTGGTGCATTCAAAACAAATCAAATTCATTCGTCTAGCAGTCTAATTCCATATAGAATTTGTTTGAGCTTTGTTACGAGCCACTTTATCCGTTGGGTTTATCACAAGCCAGAATGATACGAATAAAGTCTGAAGAATCCCTAAAGAGTAGTCAAATTCCACAAGAGTAGTCAAATTCCATATTACACGGACCTACATAACTTAGTACTACCTACAGTCTATTTATTCTTACTTGTCCAATTTAGTAAACAAGCTGTACAGCTTTAACTTTGTTTTATCTTAAACTACCCAAAGACATTCGTAATTTTTTCAGCCATGTCTTAAAAGAAAGGTACCTAATGGAATTTGATGGTTACACTTTATTGCACAACAAAACCTAAATAACATAGAATCTGATGATAACAATTACGTACGAAGTTGGACTTATTTCAATAGAAATTTCTTAAAAATTTCTATTATTTCTAGAAGGTTACCTACTATGGTGATTTAATACACAAAATTAAACTCTTTTTAGAGTCCTTTTCATTGCGAAAGCAATCTTGTGCAAACAGTGTGATACTTAGTTCTGCAGGCCAGTGTAATTCCTATTGGAAATGTCAGAATTCCGCCAGGATTTGGTGCACATTATCTACGAGCAGAAAGCCATCTGTGCTACGCTGCATTTGCCAGTCCCTTGTCTCCACTCGAGAATAATAAACTCGAATCGGTGATAACAAGTTACGATAACGTTTTGTTCGGTGCCCCACAAAATGTAACCCAGTTATGGGCCATTTGACACACGGTAGCCGAGAAGCGACCGTTCACTTTTTTTCTAACGTGTGTTTTTGGGCCTTATTACGTAGTCAAATAAAGGCTGGTGGTCTCCGTTTGCTTACTATTGGTTCGGCGGGACAGCTGACCAGAAGGATGTTAGTGAGGTGTGATTTGATTATGCTGTTATTAGTGATACTGACTGGTACAAAAGGACTGCTGTTGTTGTGTGTTGCATTGGCCACGGCGTGTGTGCAAACGTCTCTTACATATAAGGTTTCTCGGATTTGTTTTCCCAATTCATTTAATCTATGATTAAAGGTGCTGGTGGTACAATTACGTGGTACTTCAAATTGTTAAGTAGTTACAATAGATAGAATATAATTTATTTTATGTACACCAGGAATAACATAAGAGACTTAAACAATAACATAGTCCAGTACAATTGGCGGCCTTATTACTAAAAGTAATTTCTTTCAGTCAGCCATTGACGAGAAAAACAGAAGCTAAGAGACGGGTAGTCGGTGCAAATAAACAATGGCAAGCAAGATATTTTTATCTTTAGCACACATACATAGACGTCCACAAATATGGAATAAATATTATTAGATTATTACACATACAGTCATATAGACGTAATTAATTATGTAAGTAACTATTCAACCCGTCTCACTTTTCCTTCAGCAACTCTCCATCGTAGGTTGTCTGGAAGAAATTGCTCTAAGCAATAAGGCCACCAATTGTACTGTAAATTTACAACTATTTTATGATTATACTATTTTATTTTTAATGCACTAACCCGTGCTAAGGAACAAATTTAAAAACCTATTTAGAGGCTAAAAATTTCACCCATGCCGGGATTCGAACCCGCAACCTCTGGCTATCCGTGCCAGTATATCCGTATCATCTGGCACGGATAGCCAGAGGTTGCGGGTTCGAATCCCGGCATGGGTGAAATTTTTAGCCTCTAAATAGGTTTTTAAACTATTTTATGTTTGTTTTTTCCTGGTGTACAACAAAGAATATTCTAATCTTAAGTAATTAATAATTATGTTAAATCGTCTTCGTACTACTGTTTGTTTTTATTAATAAAAATAAATTAAGAAATAAGTGACTGGTCCGAAATCAGGATATTGTGGGATATGGTAACTAGACTAGGAAATCGAGAACAGTGAAAAAGACCCACAGCACAATCCATACTGAAGACATTTGTACAAATCAAAGTTCGGCGACTCCCAGCGGGAATCAAACCACAGCCTCCGTGTTAGTAATCAACCGCATTACCGGAGCAACATTACTGGCACTCGGGGAATTCGATTAAATTAAATAAATAAATAACTTTCACACAATGCAATCACTTGCACCTGGTCCCAAACTAGGATACCCTCTACTATGGTAACCAGGCAAGGACGTCACAAACATGGAAATACACCCAGGCTGAGGCCTCATATACAGCGGCCCCCAGTGGGAGTCAAACCCACGACCTCTGGCTAAGCCAAGCGACCAACGAGGCAGTCATAATCATCCATAGTTATATATTTAATGGGTCTAATCACGATTATAGGAAATACTATTTCATCATCATATTAACCCACCCTTAAACGAAGCGCTCGTGGCCTAGTCCAACCGAGTGATTGGAATCAATCACTTGAGTTAGGCAACAACAGGCGCGGTCAGGCGCAGGATGGGTGACCGTCCCGTGACTACCGCTAGTGGCATTTTTCCGAGAGCTTCCGTGCTTCGCAAGACACGAAGCCTTTTTTTTTTGTGTATGTTTACTTTTATTTATTTCATATTTATTTACCGTTTATGTATGTGTATCAACTATAAAATAATATGTTATCTAATATTGTTTCGTTGCGCCGACTACCCGTATTTCAGTTTCCGTTTCTTCTTTTCCGTCAATAAATAACTTTCACACAATCTGGAAGAAATTACTTTTAGTAATAAGGCCGCCGCTTGTACTGTACTGTTATTTTCTAAGTCTCTTATGTAATCCTTGGTGTACATGCAATAAAGAATATTCTATCTATCTAACTTCCGACAGTAAGTAAGGCCTGCCACTGTCTTACACTCCTCCACCAACCCGGACTTGGCTCCAGTGGTGGAGTATGGCCTAACCTTCCCACGATGCAGGAAGGTTATCCAGAGACCCGTGCCCCAGCAGTGGGGACATACATGGGTTGTTATCGACATTAACCCACCTCTGGGTATAGGCCTTTTCCCCATGGACGCCATCCTTCGTGGTCTCCAGCCATATTTGCATCCACGGGCTCCTGCCGACCTGCCGCCATAGATATTTTGTTGTCAATATTCACTCATTGACAACATAATATTCAATATTCATTGACAACACAATATCTTCATTAGTGTATGGAGTAGGAGCTAGAGCTCCAGACTAGTATTAGATAGCATGCACGTTTTGACTCTCTGTCGACGGAGACTTAGGGGTACTTGTTATGTCCAAGAGTATAAATATGAGTACCTACTATTGTTTGCTTTTTTGTATTTTATAATTTTTGTACATTTTCTTTATTTTTTCTGTTATATCTCTGTCGGTCGTAACTTGAGCCGACTTAGTGTCTACAGTATGTTTCATACTTTGTTGTACTAGTTTTTTGGGTGGCCTGGCGTCCTAAGATACAGATCTCTGATCTAGTTTGGGACCCAGTCTGTCCACAAATCGCTTTTATTGCACCATATTGTACCACTGCTATTTTTCAACTAATTTGTGGATGGAGAAATAAAGATTTTTGTATTTGTATTGTATTTGTAAAGTACAACCATGGGAGCCGAGACTCGAGAATTCGAGATATTATATCCAATAGACTGCTGTCTTGTCTACCTAAAAGTAGTTATGCCATTATGAAATAAAAAAGTGTTGTATTTTTATCTGACAACACTATAAAAATTATAACTGATTTGTTTTATGCACTTAGTAAAATAAAGAAACTAAAATAAAAAAGAAATGATCGATCAAGATTTTTTTAAAAAGAGGAATTTAATAACGGCTCGCACTTCGTTATTCTCCATTTTCAAAAACACATTCCGGCACAAAGTAAACAAATGACTACATTCAGAAAAAAACAAAAGGGAATCGAAGATTTTTTTCCTTTATTAATATTACAGATAATATGTATCTGAGCGATGCCTGCCAGTATTTTTATTTTCTTACCAAGGATTATGTCGTTCTCACTACTTTTTGATCCCCCCTCGTAATGCCTAACTCGGCCGAAATCATTTCGGCAATGCTGCCATGTTACCCAGTTTTACGAGTAGACAGGTCTCTGTCGACTCCATCCCCGTCCCGGTTGCGATGTTAGCGTCGAGACGTTTCAGGCTCGACAGAGAAATGGACATTTCTACATAGAGAAGGGCATTTCTCGAGCGTGGCATGCTAAGCGAACAAGGCACGCTATTTAATGCCTTCTGTTATTTCTATTGCGCACATAGTAAGCGCATTTTGTAATACCAAAGTGAAGGGCTTTTTATGTGGTGTCGAATTAAAACCTCATTAAGTGCGTATCTCAAATTGCTTCATTTACTTCCCCTCCGTCTGTTTTAACGTGGCTCTGGATTAGTTAATAGTGCGTTAAACACTGTTATTCAGAGACTTAAACTTTCGTTTGCACTACACATTCTTCAAGTAAGTGATTCCGGAATTAAGTTAAGACTGTTATTTTTAACCGACTTCAAAAAGGAGCAGGTTCTCAATAGCTCGGGTTTTAAAAAAAAAAATGTATTTTTCCCGATTACTCGGACGCGTCGAACGATTTGGGAAATTATTTTATTGTTCGAAAAAGAAGACTTAGAAAGTGGTTCCATAGTCACCAAGTCTGGATCTGATGATGGGATCCTGGAAAAATAGAGAGAACTCTTCATATTGTTCTGTTTTTCCTTGTGTGTAACTAGCGTGGCTTACCTTACCTGTGATGTGTTAATTTGTTCCAATAAATGTATTTCTTTCTTTCTAAATTTCAAAGGCACACTTGAAGCGATTTGGATGTAATTTATAGTGATTCGTGCATTTCCATTCGTAAAACACAATTTGGTCTTAGAAATATTCACAAAAAAAATGTACAAAAACGTTTAAATGATTTCTCTGTTTTAGTGTTTTGAAGTCGGTTTTTATTTACATTTAAACATTTCATGCTGCTAACAAACAAAAAATCGGACGGAGGCGCAGAACATTCCGCCGATGACAGGAAATTCTATACCTACATTGCGGATTATTTTGCCCACGAAATTGCGAAAGATAATAAAAAACAAACACGCTACACATCGATTAAGAAATTACCGCTACTGGCCGCGCGACTGTCATTTTTGTTTCCATAACATTCGAAATTCGAATACATTGGCGGACAAAACGATGAACGTACAAGGACAGAAGAACCGACTGGGCGCTAAAAGTTTTTATTGTATCAATCTAATATAATATATCGTAATGCACGGCAGATAACTTCAGCAGGGAGGATGACTTTGCGTTGGACATCTGAGCGTTTTTTTGATGATTTGTACATTTATTCATTTTTCATTTGTAATTCTTATTAATGGTGGTCTGCCAGAATCGTGCAAGTGGCAGTATTTGCCTACCTCTTGGATATAGGCGTGAGATTATGTTATGTTAATTTTACTTGTTAATTTGACTTTATTATAATTCGAAATCCCAGCGTGGGGATTATGGGCGTTACCCCATAATGGCACAACCTTGCGCTCATTAGGGGAGGGCTATGTCCAGCAGTGGACTAATGTTTTTCTCTTTTTCTTTGTATCAGTTTATCTCTTTTTATATTTTTATCCGAAACTTGGGATAGTTCAAATAAAACCATATTTAGCAATAATTTAGACTTTGGTTCGCTATTTGCTTAAATACACTTTTTGCAAATTTTCAATACTGACTAGATGGACCGTCCCGCTGGATCCAGGTAAATTTACACCAGGAACATAATTTGACAGTATCATGTACTGTAAACATCAGAAACATCAATTTCCATAATGGCTTAAATATCACAACTATCAATTGACAACTCACAAGCTCCTGTGCGCAGAGTAACACAAAACGCATATATAACACGTATCTACCTACGCTTCTTTGCAATCTCCCCTGTCCAGCGGGATCCCGCAAAATATTCGACTGAGATTACTCCCGCATAGTGCCCCTCATACTAACCAATAGAGAGTAAAATGTATTAACACACCTACGTTTAGGGTACGGTCGGAGAACCCAGCCATAACGTACTAACTGTAGGCAGGGTCGACCGAGCCGACATACACTAACCTTCTGTTCGTAGTCAATTCTGTGGCCTAACTCAGCCCCCTCCACCGCTCCACGCGGACTCGCGGTCTTCCAATCAGTCCTCTCGCGACGCCGCACGCGACGGTCGTTCCATCCTCGCCAATTGCGTTCCAAAACCAAAACCGCTCTTGTACATTTTGCACCCAACTCTTGGACTTGAACTTTTCACTCTCACACACATTACCAAGGTACGAACTCGCTACGTGCTCCCGCTACTGAGTGGCAGTAAAACCCACGTGTTAAACACACCTTTTGTCTCCGCCAGGTACGCAAACGGAAATAAAATGGACCCGGAGACTCGGTAGTGTAGTGCAGTGTTGTGTTTCGAGGCAGCTCGGCTGCCGTGCGGTTGACAGTTGACAGTGATGTGTGACAGTGACAGTTGAGCCAGGATGCCGTCGGACAGCGGGGCGGCTTGGTCCCCGCCTGCCTCCAATGGGGAGAGGAGGCTAAGCAACTCCTCGGATGGCAGCGCTGGGAGCGGATATTCCAAAGCTGTAAGTTTTTATTTTTGATTTATTAAGGCATTGACACATCAGCAGCACAGACATAGCATATTTTAGGTTCTTAATTAAAAAAAAGACACAGCAGTTTAGTTAGCAAGTTATACTCCTAAGGCCGGCTGTACACACTCGCCTGAGAGCCTGCGAATTTATATTACATTGCGAGTTTCCCAGGACGATCCCATAGTGCCTATTGTGTAAAACCTGCAACCAACTATAAACTCTCTGGCTCTAGAGCAAGCGTGTTCAGCGGCCATAATATAATAATAATCCCTGAACAAATAACTTGACCATTTATTTGACTTTGACTTCCCATGGGGGTATACTTCGGGTCTCATTGGAGGCGGAATGTGATATCATAGATTTTTTTGTCTTTAGTTTAAGCCATGTTTTCACGGTCTTAGTACGCTCGGGCCGAGTGCGCTATCCGAGTAAACTAATGCTTCTGATTAGACGGTTTTTCGTGAAAACACCAAAATAGCCAATCAGAAACATTAGTTTACTCGGATGGCGCACTCGGACCGAGAGCACTGAGACCGTGAAAACCTGGCTTAAATCAAATTAATAAATACTCGTCTATCGCAAACTCATTCCGAGTTCTTATTTATCTTCAGTTATCTATCGAGCACTATACGATTGCATACTTTTGTATTTCAATTGTAAAAAACATGTTACACAATTTAAACAGAAAGGTTCGGTGCAGTCCCGCTTACAATAAATGAAATGAAAAGGTTGTATTCAAAGTAGCGCAGAAACTGCGGCTTAATGAACGGTACAAGTCAAACTGGGTTTAAACGTTACCCACCAACCCACTTGTGTTAGGTACCTACTTAGGTAATTTGCTCACAAGAATTTTCTAGTTATGTAAGAATTAACTGAAAAAACATGTGTGGGTTGCGAACCATAAAGATGCATCGTGTAAAATGAAGGTACTAGATTGGTGGTAGCGGATCGTAGAACGCCGGCCTCGGAATCGGAAGATCGTAGGTTCGAATCCCGTGGGCATATACCAATTACCTTGTTTTGTAAGTTATGTACATTTGTGCAGTTATAGTAGCAGTACCACTCGCTAAATGTAAAGGAAAACATCGTGAGGAAACCCTAGTTTCTCAAGTGTTAACATAACTTTGCGCATGCTGCGATGCACACTGGTTCCACGCCCTAAGAGTAGCGGTCATAGGGTTTCGCGATAATAATGACTGTCGTTGTCATAGCTGATTATTATTATTATGGTGTTTTGTAATACTTTAAGCCATAACACAATAAAAAAAAAACAAAATAATCTTAAAAAGCTTATTTTATTTACAAAATTATGCATTTTTATTACACTTAAAAGAAGGTTTGCAACTTAATAACTATTAAACCTTACTATTTACATTTTATATTACAAATAAAGTAAATACTTAACTAACATCTAAGTACAAACACACAATTGGACAAAAAATATTATATTTACATAATAGGAGTTATGTAAAAAATAACATAAATACCTATCTTATTTTTTACATTTTTTCCTAAACCGACAACAAATTTAATACTTCTTTTGATAGAATAGACTTCTTCTTCTGTGGTAACCTTCTTAAACTAGAAATATAAGGATCCGAATTAAGGAGAAGTCTATGTATCAAGTCGGTGTTTGTGACAACCCGAGACATTTTCCTCGTGTTGTCACGCCTGAAGAGTTTGATTAATTTATTGCAAGATTCGGCGGCCTCTTCCGAAAGCTCACCTATTGACAATAATGCGTGTTCAATTACTTCCGACCCATGAATGAGGACCTTATGTACAGACGATGGCAAGTTGTACCATGGATAGGTAGCAACAAGTTTACGTGCTGTTTCTAGAGAATACTCTTTAAAAGTGGCGTTATTAATTTTGTATCCCGACGAAAGACACTGCAGCAGATTATGACATCTGTCAATAAGGATTTTATCTAATCCAGTAATTTCCGCTGAAACCGCTGAGTTAGAAAAAAACTTTCTGGCAGTGTTTCCGTCGTTAGATGTGCCACTTCCTCCACTTCGCGGTTTGTCGACTATTAGACCAAGTTTCTGCCTAAACTGTTGCTGCACATGTTGTTTTTTTTGTGCAAGAAGAGCTTTTTCGTCTGAAGAACGTACCTGCCATTTCTTTATGTCTAATCTATAAGAAACGTGAATTAAATATTCGAAGAATCGGATATACGAGTGAAGAGGAGATAGTCCAAATTGATAGGTACCACTATCTGCAGTTTTGCTCAGCGATTTATCAATGTCATTCATCTCTTTTGGAGTTGAACCACAAATATAACATCTACTACAAGATGTATCGCTCAGAGCACTGCACACTTTACCATCAACCATGGTTAATTGTAAAGAATGCTGCACTTTTATTTCATATTCACCGTGAGTGAAAGAAGTCGGTTGTAAACTATCAATTTTAGTCTTGAAATAAGCTTCTTCTTGCACAGAAAGGTCTTTGGATTCTTTGGCAAATTGGAATCGAATAGGCCTACAATACCTGGTGGAAGAAGGGCGCGGATTTTTCCAAACTATTTGATCTGGGTCGGAGGTATTGGACTTACAAACCAATTGAAGAGGACAATATGAAGTAACAAACATACTGCCATCATCATCGATACCAGAATCTCCAAAAATCTGTTTATATTCGCTGTGCCCCGTACTCCCATCGAAACCCCATTTTCCAATCAAAACAAATTCTTTATTAGGGTCAATATTATTCAAAACGGGTTTTTGGGATTCTAGTATCCGGCAAGCAGTATGATCTAACAATGATTGTAATTCTACTTCAGCAGATGATTCCGTGATAAACTCTTGCGATGGATAGCACCGCTTCTTAGCTTCTAACACTTTTTGATAAGATGGTAATGCATTAGGTGATTTTGCATTAACGAAGTCTTTCACCAAAAGATACTGATGTTTAGTCAGTTTTGTCTCATTTATAAGAGACAAGACTTCGTCAGTGCTGAAATTTAAAGATGCAGCGGCGTTAGATAGACTAGAATCGTCCAACAAAGAATTTATCGCAGAACTGTCTACTTTACTTAACTCTGCAAGCCTGCGGCGTTTTGATCTCTTGCTACATTCCTCAAAGTCCTTCCTGTGCTGGTGCTGTTGGGTGCTTGTCGAAGCTTCTGCTGCTGGCCGTTGGGTGTTGTGGCTCCCTACTGTTGCACAAGTTGGCAGAACGCAAACTTCAATTTCGTTCAGCCAGTCTCCGTACTTAGAGACCATGCGAGAATGGTTGCGCGTGACTTGCTTCCAAATTGCTACCAATCTTGTACAAACTTTAGTAACTCTTTTTTCCAAGTCATCAGCAATGTAATTCTCAACATCAGGCAGCAATTGTATTAGGTCTCGAAAAACTCGATGCCAACGCTCCAGTTCAGATTTGCTGTCTTTAATAGACAGCCAAGTATCTAGTACAAGCATTCTTTTGAAAGAACACTTAATACTAGTACCTAAAACAAAATAAAAATACGTTAAAAGCGGATCAAAATAGATACATGTTTCGTAGCAAGTGCTACGCGCCTGCTACGCGTTCAGGCGCGCGGCGTAGCACCTGGCTGCACCTTACAGACGCAGCATGACGCAGCTAAATTTGGAGAGGCCTAGTAGTAGACATTGTAACCCATATTTCTATACCAAATTGAATGGTACAAGTAGGTACAAACATAAGTAAAAGCTTCAACGTAAAAAATATACAGACATAAATACATAAAAAATGCCACGTTGGCGTAGCACTCTATTTAAAAAAAAAATGTAGAAGGAAAAGGCAAAATAGTAAAGTAAATTAATAATACATACCTGTGACTTCAAATTCCATTGTAAAATAGCAGGTCACAGACAAGTTGGAACTTAAACACACGCGTCGCGTCTTGGGCTAATTAAAGCACTTGGTGATAACAGGTTGATGACTAATTACTTGTGTTCACTTCGGATGCCGAAAAAGGAATGTTGGGAACAATAGATTGCGAAACCTTTTATACCCTCAGGTAGTATGACAATTAGTGGGTAACTGAGCCAGATATCATGGCTTAGCTCAGTCATTGCCATCCGAGTCCTATGACCTACTACGGTACCACCGTGCGATGGCCCGACTCTGAGGCTTAGTGCGGAAATATCAGGTCTAACTAAGTAGGTGTAGGTAACAGTAATGTGAACGCGGCATTAGAGTCATAATGGCCGATTTAGAGCGGAGATTAGTGGCCATATTTATAAAAACACGATATCAACCCTTGTATGTCCCCACTGCTGGGGCACGGGTCTCTTCCTGTATCGCAGGAAGGTTAGACCATACTCCACCACGGGGGCCGAGTCCGTGTTGGTGGAGGATTGTGATACAGCGGCGGGCCTTACTGTCAGAAGTTATCAAGCCGCTCATAAGGCCTCTGACATGACTTAACGCCTCATAGTACGTAAGTCTGTTAGCTTTTAAAATATACCTCGGCTATTATTGGATAGAATCGGATATATTCGTGTAATAGAAATATCGGAACTAATATGACACATAACTTTACAGCACTTTTCAAAATAATTAAGAAAAGTTTTACTAAGAGCAGTAAGTAGTATTACACTCGTGTGCTTTCGGCGAAAACCGAAGCCTACTCTAGAACCCGAGGTATATTCTAAAAGCTAACAGAGTATAGCAATCACTGGGGCATACTAACACTTCAGACACTATGCTTTCCTTACGATGTTTTCTTACACCGTTATCTACTATATTGCTATCGTAACTTTACAAATTTACATAACTTAGAAAACAAAGTCCGGTTCATGCCGGGATTCGCACCCACGACCTCCCGATCGAGAAGCCGCGGCGTTCTATCGCTTCGCTACGTATAGGCTGTACAGTCTATTTATTCTTACTTGTCCAATTTAGTAAACAAGATTCTACCCTTAAACTGTGACTTTTTAGTCCAAAACTGCCATATTTCCATAAATGACGGAACCTGGAACACTCTTTTAGATAACACGCAGCCAATTTTATAAACATAGTTCATGATACTCGTAGTTCATGAATTTGCGAGAAAATGTCTAGTTTAGGCATCTAATCTCAATTTTAAGGTTAGAATCTTGTTGGACAAGTAAGAACAAATAGATTGTAGGTATCAATCTATCGCTCAGTTATCCGTGTAAACAGGTGGTTTATCTGATTGCTCTTTGTCATCGCAGCCATCAAACAGCCGCCTTATCTCTCGGGGCTCGAGACTGAGCTGTGAAACTGAGGCTAAATGTGGAACGCGATATTGTAATAATAAAATAACATTGCAGCTCGTATTTTTCTCCCGACTTGACAAAGCCGAAGAGAAGGGTTCCTTATATATGTATGATTTTAGGAGTCTACATGTTAAAAAGCGCTCGCGGCCTAGTGGTATCGGATGTATGGAATCAATCACTAGCTTTTAGCAACAGCAGACGCGTTCAGGTGCTGGACGGGTGACCATCCCGTGACTACCGCTAGTGGATTTTTTTCCGAGCGCTTTCGCGCTTCGCAAGGCACGTTAAGCCGTTGGTGCCGGCTGTCATGTAATGGCAGTCTATGAAGCCGTGTCAGAGGCCTTATGGGCGGCTTGATAACTTGTGAGTAAGGCCCGCCACTGAGTTACAATCCTCCACCAACACCAACCCGAACTTGGCCTCCGTGATGTAGTATGGCCTAACCTTCTTGCGGTGCAGGAAGAGACCCTTGCCCCACCAGTGGGGACATATAACGGGTTCATAACATGTAGACAGATGATGATGCGCCCAAATCCTTAGCAAATCCAATCGTTTGACTGTCAATTTGACAGACGATTCAAATCGCTCAGGATTTGGGAGCGCGTAACAGGTCCGCGGCTGACGTATCAGTAAAAGGGATCGCTTACAGTCAATCTTACTATGTAAGTAATATTAAATTTTAAGCTTTCGCGTCTTACAGTCTTCTCGTGACCACGATGGCTGTAACGTCGTCGAAACGTCGAGGTAAAATAGCAATAAATTACTACGCGATTAAGCCCCGAAAATATTCTAACTATAAGTAATATTAAAAGGATATTGACCATTTTGTTTGAGCATCAGGCTAAACGTGAACAGAATATCAGTAAAAAGATAACTTTGTCATTAATTGTTATTTATTTTTAAACAAATAATTTTGCTTTCTTCGTTGTAACCATTGAACGTAAAAATAAAAAAACATTTTGCTGGATCGACATTCTTGTTGAGATGAAAGACGCCATTGGCCTCCATTTGTAAAAGTTTCAAGTTTTTTTAGGTTCGTACATGTTTTAAAACTAAAAAAATGTGACTGACATAGTCACAAAAAAAGTTTTTAAAATACGACAAAACAGTTTGTGATTGACACTATTGACAGCTTTTTTTTTGTTGCCAGAAAAAAAGTAATCGATTTCCGATTCGATTCTTGTCGCATTTCTTTTCATTTGCTCGTGAGGGGTTTGTGAGAAGCTAAAGATATTAATTGATACACTTTTGCCTATTTATTCATTCCACACAAAACATTGTTTACAAAACATACTAAAAAGAACATAACATAAATCATGATATGAATTATTTCCCAATCGATAATAAATAATTAGTACTGGCAACACCGAAGCCGAAAGGGGCAACTTATTAAATTGATTGTTTTTATCTTTTAAATGGTTACTCCGAAAATATAAAAAATATTCGTGTTTTTATTAATAATGACAATTTATTACTTTGTATCATCATGAACATGCTAGATAATAAATTTTACATTTGCACGAATATATTTCAAAGTTTATGAATACTACTAGAGCCATGTATTAACAGTTCTGAATTTTACGCATCGTAAATTAACATAACATTACGCCTGTGTCCAAGAGGGGTAGGCAGAGACCAGATACTGCCACTTTTCACGATCCTGACTGATCTAAGACCTGGGCCTCGATTCATTGCACTACAGTACAATGACATATAAATGGACTTGTCACGTGACGTGTTTTTTACAAATGGCGCCTAGAAGGAGTGATACTTGTGTGGGCTTAGACTTTTCATGAATTTAATTTAGAATTGCCAAACAGAAAGTTACACTAACATGATCATATTCATTTTAAGGCATTAACCCGTGCTAAGGACAATTTCAAAAACCTATTTAGAGGCTAAATATCATTCCGATGTAAAACCTAACTGTAGGTACTGGGGGCTGCAAGTGATGCAAATTACTTGAGCCAGATATTGCTGCCTGTACGTAATACAGAGAGTATTGAAAAGAGGTTCGAAATTTCACTGATGCCGGTAGTCGCCCATTAGCTCAGTTGGGAGAGCGCTGGCACGGTTAGTCAGAGGTCGCGGGTTCGAATCCCGGCATGGGTGGAAATTTTAGCCTCTAAATAGGTTTTTACATTATGACATATCAGTTAAGCATATGAGTGTTACGAAACAAGATTGTAGTGTACTGTCTTCAAGCAGGTGATCACAACACGCGATACATTGTTAGGGTAGTAGGTAATATGAAATATAACACAATTTTACTTATTAGGTACAAACAGTGAAACAAAGCCCTAAAAATAATGGATAAAACAGTAAGCCAAACTTTTATCCTTAATTGAGTTGACTGAGAAAGGAAAACAATGGGTTTTTATATTTGTCGTAAAGTCCCATCATGCGAAAGAGACTTAAAGCAGTAATGAAATCGCCATGTTCATACAGTTGTCACTGTATTACAATGCATTAACAGAATCTAGGGCCTAATCTCATTCAGAAAGTTGATGTTGTAAAACAAATGATGTATTTTCCGTAGTCGGGTAGTAGTTTCAACATTTAACTGTTCGTGAATTCTTCTATCTTTTACGTATCTACAAAATTGCACAATTTCACCAGATATTATCTAGGTAGGTCGTAGGTAGGTGATTGTGATAATAAAATACAGTTGCCTCTGCAATGATCAATTCCTGAAACATCTCATAATATAAAAATGAATCGCCGAATGTGCTGGTAAGCGCAAATCTCGAAAGCAGCTGAACCGATTTCGCTAATTCTTTTTTTTAAATATTCCTTAAAGTACGAGGATGGTTCTTACGGAGAGAAAAATAAAAATATGAAAGAATCGACTGTTGGGCGGTACGAAGTTCGCTGGTTCAGCTAGTATAATATAAAAATGAATCGCCGAATGTGTTGGTAAGCGCAAATCTCGAGAGCAGCTGAACCGATTTCGCTAATTCTTTTTTTAAAATATTCCTTGAAGTACGAGGATGGTTCTTACGGAGAAAAAAAAATAAAGAATCGACTGTCAGGCGGTACGAAGTTCGCTGGGTCAGCTAGTGTCAAATAAATCTTTTGTTGTGATTTTTTTCCCACGTATATTTGTGAAGTTATGGGAGCAATAGCACTCGCTAACGGTGAAGGAAAACATCGTGTGGGTGTCTGATGTGTTCACAGATCTCAGTACTTGAAATCGTCAATCCGCGGTGGCAACGGGTGGTGATTAAGCCTATTCTCTCTCTCTGAGAGAAGACCTGTGCCCTACAGTAGGACATGTAGACTGTATTATTATTAGTAATACATTAAACGGGTCTAATCGCGATTATTTATTAGTTAAAACGCAATTACCATTTTTACTACTTTTAGTGTTTTATTATATTTATTTATTCACTATAAAAATAGTGTGGTCAGGTCGTTGAGTCGACTTGATAGTTTCCGAGCTTGACCACATACAAATACTTCATTGAAAAAGTGCAGTTTGCACACTTATCCTAGAGTACAAGTTATTTCCCAATTGACAACCTGTCATCGAGGCTTGTTTCATAGACCTACAATTCACGGTTCACTATGACAATTCGATGTACGTCGCAAATTACCCCGAAGATTAACCTGCGGACGCTGCTACGGAATGTACCTCAAATGGGCATAATACAAAAAAAAAATACAAAAAACTTTATTGTCATGAAAGTGTACAAAAATAGTGCCTGGTCCCCAAACTCGAATATTCTGTATTATGGGTAACCCGACTTCCGCTCTGAAGTGACAATGTAGTTTAAATGACATAATAAACTACGAATTGTAGTTTTATTAAACTGGGCCTTGCACTGTATCGCAGAGCCACAGTCATATAAAAATATTGCAAAGAGCATTTGAGATAGATACTAGTTGCTTGCAAAAGACCATAATAATCACATCACATGCCACTAATAATAACAAAGGCGAAAGTTTGTGATTGTGTATGTTTGTTACTTCTTCACGTCTAAACGGCTGGAAGGATTTTAATAAAATTTGGTATGGACTTAGCTGACACCCTGGATTAACACTACTACGATTAGGCTACGTTTGAGTACGGGAAAATTTCTTATTCCCTTGGGAAAATCGATAAACCGCGGGTAACAACGCGGGGCACAGCCAGTAAGTTAATTAAGTTTAACAAATAAAAGAAGGAAAAAAAAAACACAGAAATTTCGAGTTAAAGCGCAATTTTTCACGCTTTTTATTCAACGTTTTTTTCGTTATCTATCTTCAGTTACCCTAGTTAGTAAGTTAGACCTGAGATTTCCGCACTTAGCCTCATAGTTGGACCATTGTACGTAGGTACGCTAACACCGCAGACACTAGGGTTTCCTTACGATGTTTTCCTTCACCGTCAGCGAGTAGTATTGCTACTATAATTTCACAAATGTACATAACTTAGAAAACAAAGTCATTGGTACATGCCGGGGTTCGAACCCACGACCTCCCGATTGAGAAGCCGGCGTTCTACACCGCTCCGCTACCACCGCTCTCTTCAGTTACCCTTTGCCACAGAAATTTAGAAAAGACAGCATTGGGCGCGTTGAATCAAAAAAACGTTGAAAAAAGCGTGAAAAATTACGTTTTTTCAATACCTACCTTCCGTTATCTTTTACGTCGTGTATGACACACTCCGATGTCCAAGATAACATTGCAAAATATTGCGCTATGCTAATCTCGGCATAGGAAAGTTCCGACAGCGCATGACATAACTCGATGGCCACTTTCTTGTTTGCAAGCTGGTTTGGTGAATTGGATTAGATGGGGTTCGGCTTAATCGATATTATAACACGATTAGGTAAGCCTCGGAGACAGTTTTGTGAGAAATAAATTAGTTTTTTAACACCGTGATGATTGCGGCAGTTTAGATATAATATGTAGCTAAGAAAGGAGGATAAAATAGGTAAAAATCTTGAATGCCTTCAAATGTAAAAAACCTATTTAGAGGCTAAAAATTTCACCCATGCCGGGATTCGAACCCGCAACCTCTGGCTATCCGTACCAGCGCTCTACCAATTGAGCCAATGGGCGACTCACGGCATCAGTGAAATTTCGAACCTCTTCACAATATTCTCTGTATTACTTACAGGCAGCAACATCGGACTTAAGCAAATGCCCCGACTACCTACTTTGCAGTTAGGTTTTAACATCGGAACGATATCACTGTACCCACATGATAACACTATAAAACCTAACTGCAAAGTAGGTAGTCGGGGCTGTAAGTAATGCAATTTGCTTAAGTCCGATGTTGCTGCCTGTACGTAATACAGAGAATATTGTAAAGAGGTTCGAAATTTCACTGATGCCGTGAGTCGCCCATTGGCTCAATTGGTAGAGCGCTGGTACGGATAGCCAGAGATTGCGGGTTCGAATCCCGGCATGGGTGAAATTTTTAGCCTCTAAATAGGTTTTTAAATTTGTTCCTTAGCACGGGTTAGTGCATTAAAAATAAAAATGGTGTTGCCTTCAAATGGGTAAAAGATCTTAATATCATCCTTGTACCTATATAAGGAGAATGAACAAGTAAATGTAATCGCGTGTAAACTACACTGACCTGCAAAACTTTAAAATTGCAATAACTTTTTACGTACACAAGATATACCTAATACTTTCGAAATAAAAAGGACTCATTTTCAGATTCATTACTATAGTTTCAAAGAAAACTGATAAACTTTGCTAGAAATCGTTTTTGATTTTAAACTTTTACAGTTTTGAAAAATTTATTATGTTAAAACCTAACCTAACCAAGCTTGATTTTCGGACTCCATAGTCTACTTTTTACTATACAGATTTCACTGAAGAACGTTGAATATTAAACAACCTTGCTGTGAAAAACTTTGACTTTTGCCAGCGGATCGTTCTCATTCTTTCTAACTACATCAAAGAGAGATGGAACGATTACGTCCATAACGAATCGCATTCACGGTAAGCCGAAAACTACGCATTCTAAGAGCACAAACCTCTGTTATTTATTATGGCCATATTGTTTCCATTGTGTGAACAAACCTGCAGTTTGTTGGCTCACATAATACAAAATAAAGCACTTAAAAACCGAATTAACTTGTACTATGACCAAAGGTGGACTTCTTACTAGAGAAATATCTTCCAGCCACCCAGACGATTCTATATTTTCTGTACATTGTTAAACTGATTTACCCACAGAAAGTAGGAAGACTGGGCTACCTACTCAATGTCTATCGAATTGTCATAATAAACTGGAATTGTAGTCTTATGAAACGCCGCGAGAGGGTGTGTCAGATTTCTTTTTTTAGTCGAACAGTACCTAGTTGTAAATTTTAATGAGTAAGCGGATAATATTACAATATGTAAATAGTGCTGAGTCCGTAACCGATTGACATGAACGACGTTTACATCTACTTGACGACATCTGTGGCGTAGCGGTAGCCCATCTGCCTACCATGCAAGAGGTCCCGAGTTCGAATCACGGCTGTGGACAAAAAAAAACCCCAGGTCCTTGAGGTTTACATGTTTGTGATGTAGTTGTTTCTGGACCCCACGACACAGGGTATCTTAGTGTGGGGCCAGAAGCAATGTATGTGCCTGTATGTAAATGTTATGTTATGGAGGCAATTAATACATCTTCACTCACACTAGATGGATGAAGGGACGACTCAGGCGCTGCCAGTGCCAGTGGGACATGTTTTAGACGGTGTAGGCTTGCCCAGCACATACTATCCTGACAGCTTAGACGGCCTAGCCCACAGGAATGACAAGTCAATACGACTAGACTAGTCCATGAAAAACTAATCCGTGGCGTCAAACTGGTTCCTTTTTT
This sequence comes from Yponomeuta sedellus, assembly GCA_934045075.1. Classification (NCBI taxonomy): domain Eukaryota; kingdom Metazoa; phylum Arthropoda; class Insecta; order Lepidoptera; family Yponomeutidae; genus Yponomeuta; species Yponomeuta sedellus. The sequence continues at coordinate 1,460,384 of OW203739.1, forward strand.
TCTTACAAGTGACATTTGATCACTTGTGCCTTCACAAATTACCTCTCTGATATATCACCGTTGAATCGATAACGTTAAGTCTTCGGTCTGGTGAACTTCCATTTCTTACAGACAATAGGATTCTTTAGTTCACAATTATTTGGAGCACTGAGCGTGTGAATTTAAGTAGGGATTTTCGCCAAATATGCCGCAGTGGAGACCTCCAGGCGCGAACTATTCATAGACATTTTCAGGTCACCAAAAGTTACGCTCATTTATGGCGTATTTATGTGAGATTAAGCGCCGATCGGGTATCGATTGTCATATCTGGCGAGGTCTTAACCCGATGGGTTTGAGTTCAAATTCGTGTGACACCTATGCATGTTAGATCGAAGGCCGATTGCAAATGTCAGCGAAGCAGTAACAGGTGGCTCAGTCCAGATTGCTTTGCGTGAGGTATGCGGCCGCGCCCACGTGAAGTACCTAGCTAAACTACTAATCAGAATAAAGTGCATACAATATAATCACTTGCATTAGGTCTGGCATATTCTGTAAATACAAAAGTAAAGACAATCAGTGTTAATAAACCACGGTTTTATTCTGAAATGAAATGAACAGGTTTTATTCAAAGTAGCGCAGAAACTGCAGCTTAATGAACGTCACAAGTCAAACTATAGTGTGGCCATTAGTGCTGTGCACTCCCTGAGGTATGCGCGGCGAGGTGAGAGGTGGCGAGGTGAGTTGACGGCGCACTGACAAAGCGCAGCAGCCGATTCTCCCCCCGTCTCGCCGCGCGCACACCTCAGGGAGTGCAAATCACTAAAGACCACACTAAAGGTGTCCATTACAAAATTTAGATCATTTTGGAGAAATATAGGACAGAAAAACTCCAAAGTTAATTGCTCTAATTACGCAATAAGGCCGGCAGTTGTTTTGTATTTTAAAAACCTATTTGGAGGCTAAAAACCCAATTCCACCCATGCCGGGACTCGAACCCGCGACCTCTGGCTAACCGTGCCAGAAGTCGCGGGTTCGACTTCAGGGTATACTAGTCCACTGTCCAGCAGTGGACTAGTATAGCCTGACGACGACAATATATATATCATTTCATTATACATTTCGGTTGTGGGTATATATTACATTAGATTGTGTGTATAATCATCGTACTCTCGTCTGCACCTACTTAGTTCGATGGTATCTACCTGTAATTCGTCAACCCACAGCAATACACTAACTACAGATATATGTGAATGGACCACTAAGGTCTATTGTGGCAGCGCCTACCTGCATTATTGTCCCTGTGTTTCCGACAGAAAAAAACATAATTTATTGCCTGCATTCACCAGCTATTGTCCGACAAGTATGGAAATAATATCAGGTACCTATGTACTGAGCACCGAGCCGTTTTTTCTTCATGTTGGCCCGTTTTACACTGGACGAGAACCTAACGACACATTTACTCCCTGTTTCTCGTAAACTTGATTATGTAACTTTTCACGTCTGAGTGCTTAGTGCGAGTTTTTTAACTACTCGATCGCGTTAACGTAAACTCATATTTCTATGGCATCGAGGAAGCGCCACCTAGCGACAAGTATGGAAATTAAAATTGCTCTGTGCGAGTTGTAATGGTTTACGATGAGAAGTGAACACGTTTACCAGCCAAAACACGAATAAACGCGAGTGCGAGTTGTACTGTGACAGCGTTTTGCCAGTTCGAACGGTTGACTTACTCATACTCACTACTCAATGCTCGATTAACGCGGTAGTAAGGTTATTCGATTGGATCTGTCAAACTCGCACTAAGCACTCTGTGCGCAAAAACGAAACATCGACTGGACTTTTCGTCAGTTATAGATGAAATCACTGTCAGGTTTCAGATATTCACTGAAATGCATGTATTTAAAGTAAACGTGAAACGACTGATAAGTGAAAAATTACATCAACAAGGCCCTTGGGCACACTGGAATGACGTAGGGAAAGGGCGTGGAAAAGACGGGACGAGTTGTATAGAATTCGCACCTTCGCCACGTCCTTCTGTCTGGGCTTCGGCCCGTTCCGTAGGTAAATTTTGTAGGAAAGTGAATTGGACAGGCGACGCGTTCTTTCTGTTTGGCTGAGCTGTTCAGCTGTAAACTGACAAGAAGACACTGACAGCTGTTAACAATAGATTAACAGACTGCTAATCTACGAAGCGTTCGTGTCCTAGTGGAACCGAGTGAATGGCATCAATCACTTGGGTCAAGGAGGAACAGGCCCGGTCAGGTGCTGGATGTGACCATCCCATGACTACCGCTAGTGGCATTTCGCAAGGCACGTTAAGCCGTTGGTGCCGGCTGTCATTTGATGGCATTCGTTAAGCGATGTAAGAGGCCTTATGGGCGGCTCGATAACTTCTGACAGTAAGGGCCGCCACTGATCAAAGACGAGGAAAGTGGTAACGCCTATAAACAGGAGAACAATTAAGTAGTTTTTTTAATGATTAGAGTAATAAATAAAGATCACAAACCCTGCTTTTAAAGACATCTAGGGGTTGATGCATCGTACTACAACAGAACGATGATGATGAATTACGTACGATTCTGTTGATGAATTACGTACTACATCGTACGTAATTCATCAACAGAATCTATCTCTTTCGCAATCATCAACTATAATTAGTCTTTAGTTACCTGTGCAAATAATTCAACAATTTAATTACGTCTCGTACGCATGCGGAAGGGTGTGGGCAATTGGCCGGACTTCAACAATAAGTCAAACTTAATTGCTACATCGCTAAGCGAATGTCGTGGAAAAAATTGGCCAAGTAATCGGCTGCTAATCGCACACGCTATTTGATATTAAAATGTCGCGTGAATGGAGTTATTGTTGTCAGTACATGGCTTGTTCAATTAGAACGGCATGTTTTACTAATTATGCCACCAAATGACAAATCCTCGTTTGCACTTACACTTGTGAGCCTGAGGATGTCTCGTGTTAGAGGCGAAGCGCACAAGTACTGGTGTCGGTAGTGGTGAGTTCGTGTCTTGCTTCTGCTTGAAAAAGTGGGAGGGAGGGCGGTGCATTAACTAACCGCATGGTGCTTGTAGGATTTTGGCGGAATTTAGCAAATTACAAGTAATTTTCACATTTTAATGCTATTATGGATTTCCGCAAAGTAACGCCTGATTGCATACAAGATCCTCGTTTATTTGTTATTGGTAATAGCAATGGGACGAAAGAAATATGGTTAAAATTTACCTTAGTATAGATTATTATACTAAATGAGATACCAAAAAAAGATTGCTTAAACGGTTATATAATAAATACACGCCAAAATAAATTTGTCCCACAATTTATAAATAACGAAATAAATAAAACCTTTCCAAATTGGATAAACGAACATTTCCTAAATAAATAAATCCTCACTGAAATGGATAATTGCTTATCTTTGATAAGTATTCGGATTCATCGGTTTCAAACCTAAATATCACCCTTACAACTCAGCAGCCGAAGTCATGCTAGGCACACGGAGCGCGTAGCGTGCGCGCCAGAAGCGGCGAATTTTCGTGCGTACGCGCATTAGAATGCAACAAGTGTTCGTGAATGGTTTTCTTTTTCTGCTTTTTGCATCGGACAGAATAATGTTGTCGGAAAGAAAGCTGCGCACGTCGAGCGATTGCGTCACGGCGCCGCCAACATGTGAAATATTTGACAAATCAAGTTGTACAACTCGATTGTACTGATTCGGTTAATTGAAATGCCGTTTACGTTCGAGCCTTGTTTTTTACTACTGTATTGTATTCTTTTTAATGCACTAACCCGTGCTAAAGACAATTTTAAAAACCTATTTAAGCCTGCTATTAAACCTATCTAAATAGGTTTTATTACTGTATTTTAGTTGTCCCGGGGGTTTCGTTTGCGTGCGATTTGATAAAGACAAACACGAGCGGCAATTGGTTTTAGCGTTCCTTACCAAAAGTATACAAATGATACCAACAGACAGAAAACAAAACATAACCTCACGCCTGTGTGCCAGGGGGGTAGGTAGACCAGGGACTGCCAACAGTAAATTCGAAAAATGATCACATGAAAATTGTTCCAAAGGCGAACTTATCTCTAACAGAGATCTCTTCAAGCCAACCTTAGCATCGGGTGTTTACCTAATAAATAATCGCGATTAGTCCCGTTAAATATATAACTACTTCAATATTTTTATAATACTATGGCATGCTAGGTCCCTTTGAGGACATGGCAGGCCTCACGCTAGCGCCAGCTAGGTTTGGTCTAATTCACCCTGACCGGACTTCTCTTGGTGATTGATTTGGTCTTAATTTCCACCAGCAATGAATTTTCTTCACATTTTGTTCCAATCTTTGTAGCGCATCTCCGCCATAATCCTACTAATATTATAAACGCGAAAGTTTGTCAGTATGGATGGATGGACGTTTGTTGCTCTTTCACGTAAAAACTACTGAATGGATTTTAATGAAACTTTACAATAATACATCAGGATAACACGTAGGCTACAATTTCTAAAGATTATGTTTAAAAAAAATTCAAACGCGACCCAAAAATTATTTCTGTGATAATTTTAATGTCATAATGCTTTTCTACGCCACGCTAATATTAGCTACTCGAAATACTAACCATGCGCAGAAGAAGTCGCGGGCACCAGTTAGTGGATTCATAATTTTAAGTTCGTCAGTCCATCTCATAAGTCGGAAGACCACTTGCAGATGTACTGACGAACTTTAAAAAAAATTAACTGTAACTGTAAACTCGCACAAAAACCTCCTGTATAAACTGCTCTACTGTGGCTGTCCAGTCCACTCCATCGGCGATAACACAAATAGGTGACCTTTTCGATACCCGGCTTTGTATCGGAATCAATCAGGAAGTGCACAATAGAATTGTCAACCGACCTCGAAGCCGAACTGGTCTTATTTGACAAACCCACCTTCCGGTTTGCCATGACAGTTTCGCCTCTAACTCCTTGGAATAGAGGCTGAGCGGGCTGAATCTGTCTCGTGACAATTTTGCATTGTTTTCGTATTGGATTGGCTTAGAATGGGACCATGTGGGGCTTTAATCTTTGACTGTTAATTTATTTGATTGATTGCTGGCATTGGTCCGATGGATATCTTTGAGTTTTGGAAATTATAAAGGCGCTACCTACTGACCTAAAATGGTGACTACTATATGCAATGCAGCAATCAACAAAAATATTGATTGATACCTACTCTCAAATTCAGTGGAAGACTTAACTAGATACTTAAGCTAGGGACTACACAAACGGGCGTGTAAAAACGCGCCAAAGACTTATACAAAAGGTTACAGAGGGTGCTTTGCGGTGTTAAATTGCGCCACCATTGGAATAAAAATCATAACTAGTTGTATAATAAGTTTTATTTCATTGGTGTCCTCTAAACTTATTGGCAAAGTATCATTGCGATCCGGCGTCGATATCAACCCTTTTATGTCCCCACTGCTCGAACACGGGTCTCTCCCTGTATCGCAGGAAGTTGAGGCCATACTCTACCACGGGGGGCAAGTCCGGTTCGGTGGAGGATTGTAAGATAGTGGCGGGCCTTAATGTCAGAAGTTATCTTGACGCCCATGAGGCCTCTTCCATGGCCTAACGACTGTTATTAAATGGAAGCCGGCATCAACGGCTTCAAGTGCCTTGCGAAGCACGGTACGTCGTTTGTGAATAAAAACCAAACTACATTTGTATGGGAATTGCTCCTGAGGCCCTCCTTAAGCGGACTGCGACACATTTCATACACTAGCTTGATAAGAGTGCGTGTCACACATTTTCTGCTGGCGTTGACAGAACTAGTGCACGCCATTCAGAGTCTGAACAAATCTTATTTTGTTTTTTTTTCGTTGTTATATTTCGTGTATTTTGCTTGTTAACCTATTAGTTATATTTGTGTATTTAAAAATTTGCTCAGCGCATCGTTTCATTGTTGACGTAAAGTGACCTATATATAATGTGGCAACGTTTGTGTACAGTCGAGGTGATACATTTTCGCTGCAATTTCACAACGTGACCTTAAGGCTGTTAAGATGGAAAAGTTTATGTGTTTTCGACTGTACCTTCAATACACTACATGCGTGAAACGACCAATCAGGCGAAGTAATCATCATTATCAATCCATTATGTCCCCACCGAGGGGTACGGGTCTTCTCCCTGAGGAAGGTATTGGCCATACTCCTCCTCGGGGGCCAAGTCCGGATTGATGGAGGCTTACAAGACCAGTGGCTGGTCTTACTGTCAGAAGTTTCCAAGCCGCCCTGAGGCCTCTGACTGGGCTTAACGACTGACGATGTAATGCCTGGGAGTATCACAACCCTGTCAATCCTCGCTAATGATAAGATTTGTTTGATGTAGCTTAAATACGTCCCACTGCAGGACAAGCCCTCGCAGTATGAGTTTAACTACCTCGAGTGCCCACCGCGGATTGGCAATTCCAGGTACCGAGTATCTGGGTACACCTCAGACGGGTTTCCTCACGATGTTTTTCTTTAATGTGAGCTGGTGGTATTGAATCTGTAACTTTGCAACTGTACTTAGAAAATTAAGTCATTGGTAATTGCCGGAATTCAAACCCACGACCTCTTGAATGGTCTTCCGCTGCTCTACCACCGCATATATGTAGGTTTTACTTTGTCGGAATAGTTAAGTTTTACCGGAGCCTTTTGAGACATCCTGTATAGTAACCCACAGTTCAAAGCCAGGTAACTGGGACATGGAAGCCAACAAACGTAGGCAATGACGTTGCAAAAAGATCTTTACGGTACTAGCAAAAAGTGCTAGTTTCGACCAACAGACGCGTTTCAGTCTTATCTTTTGGGAGAGCTCTTACGAAGAATCTAGACCAAGTTTTATGCTTTGGAAAAGTAGGTTGCCTTTTAAAGGTACTCAAGCATATAATACTGCAGCTTCTACTTTTCAGCAGCTACTTCAGGATTTTCCTGAAGCTTCTAGCATATACATTATGACACAGTGCGGCTTTTGCTACTTCAGAATTTTGCTGAAGCTTCCAGCATATACACAGTGCACCTTTTGCTTCTTCACGATTTTCTTTGACGAGATCCACAGTGGGGACAGTGGGTATGTACAAGTTGATATCGTCATCCTCATCACTTGGGCCGGTGCTGCAAGCTGCCCTTCATCTGTGCTGTCAACATTAGTGTTACAAGATTGAAACAAACCGCGTTGCTGTTGAATTAACTGCGCCGACGATTTCTTCCTTCTAATATTACCACAAAAGTTTCCTTCTGCGCGAAATTTTTACAAATCTTTTTTTACAAGCTTAGTCGTTTTAGTAGTTACGTAGCAAACTTCATTGTCTGAGAACAGACGGGAATTGTTTAATCTCGCTGATTTGATTGCTCATAACATAACATTTACCTACAAGCACATTCAATGCTTCTGTCCCCACACTAGGACACCCTGTGTCGCGGGAACCAGAAACAGCAACATCACCAACATGTAAACATCCAAGACCTGGGGGTTTTTGGTCCCCAGCCGGGGTTCGAACCCGGGACCAATGCACAATGCAGCGTTTGCGCGTTTCTACAAACTGCTTCGAAACTTTTCCAGTCGCCGATTCCGATTAAAGGTTGGGACCCCTCTATCGGGCGACATGCGTCAATCAATAATTAATTAACATTGTTTATTAATTTCGCCGCCTGACACGGACTTTGAGGTCTCGTTATCTTTCAATTACTCTGTTTTCGTTCCGGTTACTGTAATTGATAAAGTTTTTGCGTTACTGGACCGAATTGGAGGTATTCCGTTGTTGTTTCTGCCGTATATTTAATAAGAAGCTGTCCTGGCGAACTTCGTACAGCCCCAGATTTATTTAATAATGTACGTTTACTTTAGACCTATGATCCATAGTTACTATATTAGTATAAGCTTAACCTATGTTAGTAAACATAAAATAATTTAGTCATTAAAATTATAATGGGTGAGACATGCATTTGTAAACGATGTCTCAAGATAGGACATTTAAATAGGCGTAAATTTTCACAGTGCGTACTAACTTGTAAATGAACGAAAAGGAAGATCTTTATAGGAAAACAATTTTTTTTTACTTTTGCACAAAAAAGTACTATGAGTATCAAAGGCAGAAGTAACCCAAGTAATACCTAAGTATCGTTCTGTCTCTTAATATATTTTTTTTGTCTGACAAATACCACTGAAACTATTTTAATCGTTTATTTCGTTCAATCGTGACGCTTAATTAGTGCGCCATTCTTTGCAGGTGGATAAATATTAGTGTTTAAATATTATTATATTCATATAGTAAAATCATCATTGCAAGTTGTATGTTTGAAGCGCGAAGCATGAATTCCATACATTTTTGATTGCGTTGTATCTATAGACGAGAATCTTTTATTAGCTCTTAGTATTATTCCTATTATTCCTAACGCGTAACGCGTTGGACGGACGTAATAACTAAAGCTTCGGAAGGGACCCTACAAGCAGCCATACATCTGGCTCATAACAGAATCAAATGGAGAGAGCTGGTGGCGGAAGCTGCCCCATAGTCAAGTCCCTCAGCTATGAGGAAACGACAAAGCATTTCTTCAAGTATTTCTTCTACTAGCATAATTTTGTTAGCTGATGATTTTCCAAACTGTATAAATAAATAAATATTACCAATTCAGAAACCGACTGTAACACTGTATTCATTGACACGCAATCATTTTAAAACCTTGGCAAGAATGATCTCATAATCTATTCAGGTTACCGCTGAAAAGAAAATATATTTCCATTACTGAAGCCGTCACTAAGTTGATAGGTCACGCACAGGTTTCTAGAGGAACCTAGTTTAATTGCGTTTAATTACAAAACTAGATTTTATCAAGACAAAGAGAAACCTCGCTTACGTAATGTCAGAGTCGCATTTAAAAGATTGTGTCGTTTTTCTAGAACTATTTGATGATACCTATAGCCAAGTATGACTAACCGAACCATTGCACCACAGTTTGTTTTTAACTTAAAATGTCGCATCATCCTGAATGATTGGCCTATTAACATTGCTGGAGTATTACTTCACTGCGTCACATTTCTACGATTTTCAGCTTGTATAATGCCCGGCGCAATGTACAATGTAAGCCGCTGCCTTCGGCCCGTAGTGTAGTCGAGAAAAAGGCAGCGGAAAAAAAACCACTCTGACCATCTTTTCTCAAGTCATCTTATACCTAATCATATCTTTGAGTGGGATTGATCTGCAACGAGCAGACAGCCATTGTCTGACTGTTATGGCGCCACTAGTAGGTACCTATATAACAAACATAACAAATAACATAACATTTCTATATTATTTTTAATGCACTAACCCGTGCTAAGGAGAATTTAAAAAAAGTATTTATTTGTACGTAATACAGAGAATATTGTAAAGAGGTTCGAAATTTCACCGATGCCGGTGAGTCGTCCATTAGCTCAGTTGGAAAGAGCGCTGGCACGGATAGCCAGAGGTCGCGGGTTCGAATTCCGGCATGGGTGGAATTTTTAGGTAGATATAGGTAGATATGCTACCGCTACGCCGCAGAGGTCGTCAAATACCAATGATATCATTACGTCTATCATAATGATCTTGTGCAAAATCCATGAAACGAATTTTTCTGATTACAATTTCCCTCATTCTGTAATTGCTCGCGTGTAAGGCCGAATGAAATTTCGATTATTTTTGCCGAAATTAGCTGTCACAGTTAATAAATAGCGTTATTTTTCAACTGAATGTGCAATAAGCAATAACAGAGCACGTATGTCCAGCGTATACGACCTTCAGTGTCTTTCAAAGCACATGCAATACAGGTGTCGGCGATAAGATAAGTGCGATGAATTGTCTGAAGATCGTCGTGGTAATGTTGACAAATGAAGACTGAAGATGTGTTATTTGAGCCTCGACTTTCTTTGGAAACCCTCGTCCCCTACACGAACCGAGTGATTGGTATCAATCACTTGAGTTAAGCAACAATAGCCGCGGTCAGGTGCCGGATGGGTGACCGTCCTGCGACTAACGCTAGCGGCGTTTCCGTGCTTCACATGACACGCTAAGCCGTTGGTGGCGGCTGTCTTTAAATAGCCGTCGTTAACTCATGTCAGAGGCCTTACGGGTGGTTTGATAATAAACAAATGATTACCAAAAGTAATAAAGCCACCTCAAAATAAATGAATGATTACCAAAATAGACAAACAAATTATTCAAAACAAATGAATCTTCACCAAAATTAATTGAATTTTTTGGTAAGCGTAATTTATCTGTTTTCTGAAGAGTTTTGGATTTTTCGTAAACGCAATACGGTGGGAGTAAAGTAGAAATTTTTTTATTGAGAGAATTGATTTAATTTGGTGCGACTTTTATTTTTTTCGTAGAAGGTGCAATAAAAAAAAAATCTACGCATCTATTAAATAGGCACACAAGGCATTTCTTTCAGGCATTCGTGTTTATTTCTCAACGTAACTGCCGAATGCTGTACAGCTCCATCCGTCACTCACGTCATGTCATTCACACGAACTGAATCGACGTGATTGCTGAGTCGAATCTACTTTTTGCACTAAACTCGACGTACACCATTAATCCTAAACACAGTTTGTGGCTAACCTAAGCTCTGTATATTAAATACGTCTACTAAATAAAATATTTTTTTAAAGGAAATACATGTCTTTGGAGTACTATTGAAGTCTCTTGACCTTAAAAATGTAAAAAGTTTTTCGGAGAAGCACTGCTTATCCTAGACCACAGGTTTTTTAGGGAGCAGAGTACCTCTGCCTTAGAGATAAGGTCACTGTTAAATATTGTTTAAATAAATTATCTTTTATCTTTACACAAACACACAGTCCGTTAGCTTTTAGAATACACCCAGGACGACCTCTGTGGCGTAGCGGTAGCGCATCTGCCTACCATGCAAGAGGTCCCGGATTCGAATTCCGGCTGGAGACAAAAAAAAAACCCTCAGGTCTTGGATGTTTACATGTTTGTGATGTCGTTGTTTCTGGTTCCCACGACACAGGGTATCCTAGTGTGGGGCCAGAAGCAATGTGTGCCTGTATGTAAATGTTATTTATAGGTTTTTAAAAATGTTATTTATGTTACCTCGGGCTCTAGAGTAGGCCTCAGGTTTCGGTTTTTTAATAAACATCAAAATCTAATCACAGTCGGAGCACTCGATTCTATTCCAGTGCTGTTCAATTTCTGAAGTTTGTCACTTTAACGTGCATACTTGTATGCAACACGTTTTACAAGGTAAAATTTTAAGCCAAGAAAAAAAGTAGCCGTCTTGAAAAGGAAACCAAGTTTAATTTGAACGATTGAATTGGGCTGAAGTTATCAAGTGGACAGTTCGTCAACGTGAGGCAAACAATAATCGAACGACCTTTGCGAGTCACTGACTTGCTTGCTTCTGAATTTTGGTTGTTTAAAATGCTATTGTTCTAGAAGTGTGAAGAATCTCTTTGAAACAGCGAAGAAAGAAGCCGATATACCAGAGAGCTGACTTGTATTCTTTTTTGTATGCCTGTATTTTTTGTTATTGTATACAAGGTTACTTCTAATATGCGCAATTTCTGAAACATGTTACTTAGTTTGCGTTTAACTTAGTTTAAGTTTAACGGTAGGCGTTTTGTGCATGATTTATATTTTCCAAAATATCAGAATTGAAGTGTTAGTGTTAAATCTCTGCTAGAAATTTGCTCAGGATTTCACAGCTGTGTGTCATTCATTTTGTTGATAGTCAAAATTATCAACTGTGATCTAACTGTAATCTTGTAACGTTCATCAAGTCGCAGTTTCCGTGCTACTTTGAATTATACCCTTTTGATTTGATTTGAACAATCCCACCAAATTAACAACATGATTAAATCAGCTGTCAATAACAATACCCGTTTCAACAGCGGCTAAACAATCCCATCAAGACGTTTTGCAACTGCAACTCCTACAGCATAATTAAAGTCTCGACGCTGATTTATAAATCACCGTTTGAGGCCCGAAGCTCATTACAAGTTGGATTTTCTTGACAGTTTTGACGGAAAGGTCGTCTGTTGAGCAAGCGGGACGCTTGTTAGACACATCGTCCACGACTGCCCATCTGTGGCCTAATAAATGCGCATCAAATCCTGAGCGATCTCAATCTTCTGTCCAATTCCTTACTAGCTAGACAGATAGACGCTTGCAATTTTTTATTTACGCTCACCAACAAGGTAGGTATATATTAATACATCCTATTGACATACCACAACCAAAAAAAAAACAACCAAAGATATAAATGCTACCTTAATTAAAGGTGTCTACAACACGCTAAAAGTAAAATTCAGGATTCATTCAGGATTTGGTGACAAAAGACAGGAGAGGCTTATGCCCAACAGTAGACTTTACTTATGAACTGATTTATCTAATCTTTGGGGTGTTTTCTCGTAGTCCCAATATTTCGTCCCGTGAACGGTACCACGAGGCATAACTATTACTCGTAGTGTCGTTATTCGTTTTAAATGGGTCTATAGGAAAGAGTGGGTGATCGTGTTCTTTCACTATAAGAGGAAATTTCCCGTATGTCGTATGTTCGTATCTATGATCGTATGCTTGGGGACGGCCCGTCCAACAATTGTTCGTCGGACGTTATATTTATTGTATGTCAAGTGAAACACTTGCTCGCGCGATGCAGGAATGTTGAAGTTAATGCCCGGGATACACGAGGCTAGCTTTTCAAGCTAGGATGGCAAGCTAGTCTCAGTAAGCTAGCAAGGATGCACTTTGTATGAACAATACCTACTTAAGATCTTATTCCTGTAAATTGAATTGAATTGAAAAGAGCTAGTACTTCTGGCTTCGTGTAGACAAAACTAGCTTAATTTCTGAGCTAGTAAGTTAGTTTTCATGTCAGGACAGATTTTCGTCGTCTCTTTCTGTAGCCCATTTGAACATTTCCGATCCGCGTAGTACCAGGTTACTAATTAAATACACTAACTATTCGTCTAAATAGGCAGTTATGTATTTGCAACAATGAAGTTCTGAGCGAACAAGTGTCGAAACACCCGCCAGGCAAACAATGGCTAATGAGTTTCCCTTGTTTGGACGTCACTTAACACTCGCTCAGCAACAGGACAGAAGGACCTTGAAATGCACACGCACTTCCGATTAAGTTAGAAAACCAGTGTCTTATGTTCGGCAAAGGCGTCTTCATAGTCCCCCAGGACGACGTCATCGTCGTACTCTATCCTTCATCCTTCATGGGGCATTGTATACGCTTCTATAATAAAATCCCTGAAGATATATTAAGCTTGCCTGAATCGCGGTTCAAAAAATATGTTAAGCACACTTTGTGCCAAAAGGGCTACTATAACATAAAGGATTATTTAGATGACAATGAGGTCTGGAATTAAAGCCAGTACAATGTATGAGTTCTATGTTTAATAATTATGTAAACTATGTTAATTAAGGACTTTGAAAAGACTATGTTTGGAGTTTTTTGTAATTTTTTTTTCCAAAATGATCCAGATTTTGAAATGGACACCTAGTTTGAATTGTAACGTTCATTAAGCCGTAGTTTCTGTGCTACTTTGAATAAAACCTTTTCATTTCATACTACTGGGAAGAAACAAGGGGCCATAAATGAAGTCGTAGAAAGAGTTAGAAAATAAACACATTTAGACAGAAATAAAGACAAAATAAAGTATCACTGATTCCGCAGTGGCAGCAAATGGCTGTCCAGCCCACAAATACCAAGAAAAATATCTTGGTGTGCGAGTCAAAAACGCATTAGCAGGAGTCTGTGTCATAACCATATTTATCTAACTGGCCTAAATCAAGATTATTTATTAGGCAAAACGTGAACAATGTAGGTAATATTTAATATATTAACGTTTAACATAATAAATAATCGCTTAAGACCCGTTTAAATATATAACTAGTTAGAAGCATTAATAAAGCGCTCTTTCTTCTGAGATTGCTCTTGAATGCGTTGTCAAGTTATCACTCAAGATGTAAATCAAAAGCGATCATTTAACCATCCCGTATTCGTCCATTTCTAAACATAGGCCGTTACTTTCTGCCCACATTTGTCTCGCACTCCACCTCCTTATGCTATCTTCATCCATCGACGGTCCAGCAAGCTGGACTTCTCGCTGAATTTGCCTTCGTGGTCTCCATTCGAGAACTTTTGTACCCGACTAGGCTATGAGTTCTTAGGCAGATATCACCAGCCTGCTGCCACTTTTATGGTCTTATCTCATAGGTGATATTAATCATCTTAGTTTTTTGGCTATTTGTCTCATTTCCTACGTGATCTTTTAAACATACACCGACTTTGAAGGTCTACAAGAGCGCACCGTTTTTACATCACTGATGTAATACAACGCTTTATGCGTACTCCTGTAAGTAACTTAAGTTTATTTTACCTTTTAGTGAGGATAACGTGACTAAAACTTCAGGGGGCTAGGATCCCAACTTCGTATTTTGTTTCCTGTAAACTTTCTGTACCTGCCTCTTCCTTCCAACAGCCAAAAGCGTCTGCATTCCAAATTATTCGATCCTAATTGTGTATGGATCAGCTTTTTGGAGTACTTGAAACTTTGCGTGCCTCGAGCCTAAAGATTAAGTGCTGATTAAGCTGTTTCAGTGTAGAACGTTAAGCGTCTAATATTTGTGATGATTTGTCACGTTTTCATTAGACGAACAGCTCGAGGCTATGGTAGATGCCCAGCCAGTGTGTTGAATGTTTTAATCAACCAATCACACCCATACAACACTTGTCCTACTCCAAGACAAGAATACTTAACCAGTAATATCGTAACCCGGCAGGGGCAGCATAAACATGGAAAAACACTGAGGCCATTTGTACAAAGGACCCCAGTGTTAATAAAACCCTCGCCGACCTCTAGCCCGGAAATCTAACGGCTTACCGCTAGACCAACCAATCGATGAACGAACCTTTACATATTGACTGCACCTCCGTAATTTAACTTAGAATAGGGATGGGCGATATGGGCGTTTTTGCATGATTTCGTAACAGAAATTCAAATATTATGTATGGAAACATCGTGTCTGTCACTTTTATAATCTGTTTATCTTTGCGGGAACACACTCTACGCCAGGACAAAGCATGTCTGACCACTCAAGCCCTCAAGTAAACCTCCTTGGGCAACCTAAAGGCAAGGCTAGGAATCACCAAGTCCGGGTTGGCCTTGACTTTTAGCAAACAATATTATCAGGAAAGTTCTTTTTCCAATCTGATTTGAAATTCAATTCGCGTCAGTATATTTTTGTCAAAGCTGCTTACAATGACGCCATGTCTCCTTGGGGGTAGAATCAGATGTCTGCGATGATTAATTCATGTCAATTGACATATGACATCGCGGTCTTTCTTTTGATAAACGGTACACTTCATCATAAGGAAGACAGACTGGAACTAAATTACTGTATCATTTTTGAACTAAAACTTTCGTAAGCACAACACATTGTAGACTTTTTGTCCGGATCTACTTACGGGTGTTGTTATATCGGAAGAGTCCGACCAGGTTTCGCTCCGATTTGCAGAGCTTAATCATGGTGAGCAGAGACGGAGCTCGCGTCGTCGTCGTCGTATCATTAATTGCTCAATTTTTTATCTTCTCTTAGAGACATACCAGGGTCTAGAGTTTGGTAAAGGCAACTTTGTTCAATAGAGAAATAACAGTCATAGTCAATTAGCAGGACTATGACTGTTATTTGACGCTATTCTGGAGTGACTAAGCAGTACCATTGGTGGTATAACCCGCACGAATTCAATAGGCATCTCTCGCGAAGGAGATCCAGTTGCGTGAGGCGCCGAGTTAAGATGCGCGGGTTAAACCAGTGAAATAAAATTGTTCAGTAGACTTACCAATAGTGTCATTGAAACAATACATTCTTACTGTTTAATATAAATTCTTACAAACTGTGCTCTTAACAGACTCCGGATACCTTATCTCAGAATAACCTGTTTGGGACCGACTAGTGATTGTGCTCTGGGATGTAATTAATGTATTTTAAACCTTGACTTGTGCTCGTGGCTTTCTGTACATAAGAGCAGCTGCATTTTTTTCAAACGGCGGCGCCTGTCTGTTATTGAATGATTTGCAGAATCTTAATTGGTAAAACAATCTGTTGTCGTTTTAATTGCTTATTTACGAGTTCCCGAAACTGGGTAATTTTGAAAATTGTCATTTAAATATCATTCAATGTCCCTATAATTAAATACCGCACTGGGAATTTTGGGAAGTCTCTAAATTCCCGGGAATAGCACAGCAATGGTTAAGTTACGGGAACTCTGCAATGATAATGTTTAGTTTGATCACCTTTCAACTGATAGTCTTATTAAAACATCACTCACCTCCGGTTTCGCGTACACTCACAAGCTGTTAATTTACGGTTAACAGGTTGTCAGTTAGCCAAAGAGCATACGAAAAAAAAACGTTTGACAGTTGTTAACAATAGATTAACAGGTTGTTAGTAAACGAGAAACCGGGGGTTAAAATCACTTATCTGGAGAAAATATCCTCATTTGTCGGGCCAAAATCAAAATCAAAATCGGAGCAGCTTTCTTTTCGACTGAGACAAAAACTTTAAGACCAATTTGTTCACCTTATTAGCGGACAATTTGCGCTCGAAATACTGATAATAAAAACTGCGATATGGCCAAAATATGTGGCCGATCGCGGTATCAAAAACCAAAACATCTTTTCCCAGTTTGACTCGTACGTCTGTGACCACTTTGAAAAGCCATGCTGTAGTAGCGCTCCTGGGGGCGCTACTACGTAAAAGCTCCACTGTATGGAGTTGTTAGATTTATCCTACTCCGAACTGTCAAATTACATTTTATATGATAGAGAGGATCCTCTCCTCCAGTCCCAAATCCATACCTTATACCACCATCTATAATCTATATCTATAATCAGCCCACATCAACCCACTGCTGGGCATAGGCCTCCTTTTTACTGCGCCATTCCTCACGGTCCTGTGCGAATTCGTCGAAGAACCAAGGTCGATGACGTTGGTACGCGGATCAAAAAGTTAAAGTGGAGATGGGCGGGGCACTAGGCTAGAAGGGAAGACGGCCGGCCGGTGGACCAGGGCAGTATCGGAGTGGTGGCTAAGGGAGGGAAGGAGGTTGGTAGGCAGACCACCGACACGATGGTCAGACGACATCGTCAGGGTTGCGGGTCAAAAATGGATCAGCATACGTACATCAAACTAGTATGGGGCCAGAAGCAATGTATGTGCCTATATGTAAATGTTAATTCGCTCCTGAATCCCGGAAGGAATGTGTCAATAGCGATTTACTCGTCAATGCGATCATTTTTTGCAAGCTCTATACAATTTCGTGAGGATTTATTTAGCCTGCCAAGCCCAAAATTTACTAAATCTAGTGTCAATTTATTTTGTCATTGGAACCAAATATTATAAACTAAACTATAAGTAGGCCCGACGAGCATATTTTTTTATGTAGCCTATAAACGTCCCACTGCAGGGCACAGGCCTTCTCTCTGAGAGAGAACATGGGCTTAATTACCACGCGTGCCCACCGCGGGTTGGCAATTTTAAGCGCACATATATATTATTATATGTTATTAGCCTTCGATATCAACCTTTGTAAGTCCCTACGACAGGGTTACAGGTCTCTTCCTGCATCGCAGGAAGGTTAATACATACTCCATCACTAGAGCCATGGCCAAGTTATTAGCCTCAGTTTATTTAATCTTAGTAGTTACTATTTTTGCTGTAGTTGTTATTAATAGGTAAAAAAATATACATAATATCATATTGCACGCCCGCATATTGCATACCCGAGATGAAAGGGCATAAACCAGTGGTTGGTCCTTTTCACGATTCTCATGTTTCACGAAAGCCTTAACCTAAACACCGATTGTTTACAACACCTTCTTCTTGATTCCCGATACCGCATAACATTGTAAAAGGCAACAAAGTAACGGAACGAGAGTGAAATTCATACCCTGGACCAGTTTGGGCCATTCAGTGGTCGGCACTGGCCGAAGGTCGTTACTTCGTCGCCAAAACGAGTATGGCGTCTTCGGGACTGGATTTTAGGGTTCAGTACGCGAAATGGGGAATTTTCTCGCGGCCTTTTTCTCCACTACACTACGGCCTGAAGGCTTATAATTTATAATTCAGCAAACAGAAGTTAAATCTTACTACTACTGGTAGGAACTATCTTACAATCCTCCACCAACCCGGACTTGGCCCCTGTGGTGGAGTAGGCCTAACCTTCCTGCGATGCAGGTAGAGACCCGTACCCCAGCAGTGGGGACATACAAGGGTTGATATCGAAACAGAAGGTAAATGCTTTACTTTGATTTTTTTGTTATTTTATGTTGATTGAAGGGGTACGTAACTAAACATACTTATAAAGCCTATACTGTCCGTCTGTCTTGCCTTAAAAGGCTGTATCTGTGGAATCGTAATAGGTAGTCAGTTGAACTTTTCCAATATTAGTTTTTTTTTGTGAATTTCTTAACAAATAAAAAAATACGCTATGGGTGTAAAGGTCTTATATTATAGCGTGTACCTTCTTGTGATTATAGTGCATACTTGTTGCATAAACTTATGCCGTTATCCCGGAGGGGTAGGCAGAGGTTAGGCATTTTATTATTATGTTATAGTTTACGTAGGTGTTATGATTATAGATAATAATGTTAGTAGTTATCACCTATTTTGTAATAAATTCAATTTCACTCATCACATCATCATAGCTGGAAAAAATCCTATGCAGTGTGTTCGCCTTTGTACAAATTTGTTTTAGTGCAATATACGATTCTTTAATTCAAATATTATATGTTATGGTAGTACCGAACCCTCCGGAAGCCAGTTTATATTTTACGGTTGTTTCGGAGCTTTTTTTAAGGATAACGGAGAATGCGGAGACATGAATAAAACAAGAATTCACTATAATAAACGGACAATACAATGCGGTTGAACGGTTAGGGCGATGCTAGTTTTTTGCCCGAAATCTGGAAGAGGAAATTGATAACTCTACAACCTCCTGCGGTTGAGTGGTATAAAATGATGAGGGCATTAAGTCCGCCGCATTGTACGATCTAAAAAAACAAGTGTAATAAAATTATCAATAAATTAATAACTTTTATTGTTTTTAGTAGTTAAAAGAAGTAATAATAAAAAAGTAAAATCCTGATAACATTTAGTTTCTTACACTTTATTGCCCAATAAAACCATATTAGCAACATAAGAAACATTGTATGTTTCATACCGCTATAAATTTAAATTAAATAATTTTTATTTTGAAAGGAAATTTTAAACGCGTGAATCATACTATCGCACTACCCTGGGTACTTGAAGTTATCGCCTGAAGCCACCGATCTCGCGCGGTCATTGAGTCCGGATTTTCTCTCTGAGAGAGGGTCTGGGGCCTGTTTCATACAACTGCAAGTCACGATTTGTTATGACGATTCTATGTACAATGCAAGGTCGATCACTAAACAGACCAACAATTAGGAAGACTCGGCTACGCAATGTACGTTAAATTGTCATTCGATAGCAACCCTAGTATGTCCCCACTGCCGGGGCACGGGTCTCTTCCTGCACCGCAGGAAGGTTAGGCCATACTCCACCACGGGCGCCGAGTCCGGGTTGGTGGAGGTTTGTAAGACAGTGTCAGAGGCCTTATGGGCGGCTTAACAACTTCTGACTTACTGTCAGAAGTTGTTAAGCCGCCCATAAGGCCTCTGACACCGCCCATAAGGCCTCTGACATGGCTCAATGCTTAACTGCCATTACATGCTTAACGGCTTAACGTGCCTTGCGAAGCACGGAAGCGCTCGGAAAAATGCCACTAGCGGTATTCAGGGGACGGTCAACCATCCTGCACCTGACCGCGCCTGTTGTTACTTAACTCGAATGATTGATTCCAATCACTCGGTTCGACTAGGCCACAAGCGCTGAATTGTTATATTGACTATGAATTAAACAGTAGTAGTTTAATTTAACAGACCCCTGTAATACACACAGATTGATTCTAATATTATGTTGATTGCCTCCCAGTAAGGTGAAACTGAGCCAATAATAGCAATGATATCAGATCTAGAATACCGATTAGAAATATCGATATTCAAGGCTCAAGGCTAGTGCAAGACAAATTGTTGCCAAGAAACTGGACTAATAACTCTTGTGCACAGTGTATTTAGTTCACTGGAGGTTTTTTCCATTGAATATTTATTGAACTTAGATGTGGAGAAAGAATCAAGAAAGTAAGATTAAAGCAGTAAAATTAAGGCCCTTGAGGAGTACGTGTAGTGTTACTTTGAATGACAGTATACGCAAAAGTTTGACGAGAGAACGTTGTGGACTGAAAGAGGATGTATTGACTAGAATTGAGAAAGGAATGTTGCGTTCATTTGGACATGTGGAAAGGATGAAGGAAGAAAGATTGACGAAACAAATATATAGGTATAGTGAATGAACTTAAATTAGCCTTTACGTGTAGTGTTACTTTGAAAGACAGGATACGCAAAAGTCTGATGATAGAACGTTGTGGACTAAAAGAGGATTAGTTTGGACATGTGGAGAGGATGAAGGAAGAAAGTTTAACGAAACAAATATATAGGTATAGCGAATGTGAATGAATTTAAATTAGCCTTTGATAATAGAAGAGAACGGTAGCAGTATTTTAGAAGTGTTTTAAGAACTATACGCAATAACGCCTCAAGCGTTTCCCAGGAACTTACACAGCCAAGCTAATTTCAACGCAGCTTTCACTCTGTTACCGAGTGCTACCGGCTAAAAAAGCAATTAATAAATATAGGCAAGCAATTCAATAAAACTGACATCATAATAAATATGATTGCAAAAAATATGTCTCGCTCGACCGGAAATTATAAGTTAGCTTTCTTTCGCTTGCAGCCAAAACTTACAGGATGAAACGATATGCAGGTACACTATCATCCTACTAATAACATATGAAAGTTTGTAAAGATGTTTATGCCACACCTGGCAATAAAGTGGCTTATGCCGCACGCTGCGCGTACGGAAAAAGCCGCCTTCTGGCCAAGTGTAGACATAAAAAGATGTACACAACACGGGAGGTAATAAAGAAAGCTCTCGATCGCATATTTACGTCCTTCGCTTGCAGCTCGGGCCGCAAACTTGTGCGATCTCGGCCTTTCTTTGTATTACCACCCTAGTTGTGTAATGTACTATTGGATGTTAGTTACTCAATCACGTCATAAAGGCCAAGCGGATTTTCATGTAACTTGGCATACAGAGTTTATTGTTACTGTCCTCTTTTCACGCCAAACTCTTTGATATGTATTTATTGCGATGCCATGGTTACAAGAACCATATAAACAGATTCTGTGTCGGGACGAAGTTCCATATCTTTATGTAGTCTGTGAAAAGTTCCCCGGGACAACTGCCGCTGCCGTCACATAGCTTCTGTTCATTAATTTATATTATTAATAAGTAGCTGCTAGTTATAAATAACCATTAATAATTAGTGCTCAGATGCTACACCGGACCTATTAAATAAAATATATTAGGAAGTCTTTCGATTTCAACTTCAAATGGTGCAATTTAATTAAGCGTATAAGCAACAGGTAAACGACTAACTAATTTTATGAAACTAAAGGAGTTTGTCAGGATCGTGGCAAGTGGCAAACTCTGCCACTGCCTACCCTTTTAAAATTATTATTAATATTAACACTTATTGCACATAAGTATAGTTTACAAGGCAATGCGACAGACTTAATGCTACAAGCATTTACATTAATATTATTTACATTTTTAAATAACCGAATACCGAGACCGCGCCAGTGTGCGTTGGGCCTTATAGCCTGCATGCAACAACCCATAAGGTCCACCTGATTATTTAATCAAACGCTCATAATTAAATTCACAGCCAATAAGACATTAGTTCAGCACATAAAACTAATTGGCAGCTGATTAAAATATTCCACTGCACCGAAAACAAAATGGCGTCTGTTTGAACGTGACTTTAATCTGCGGATCGAATACCAGCTCGGTCAGCATTGGAAAGGTCAAGTACGATGGGGAGATAGCGAAAATCAATTGTTATTATTTGCAATAATGTGCTGACTTCTTTGTTAACCCTTCTCGCGTTTAGTGTACATACGTCTGTACACTAATCAGCCCGGCCGCGCGCAATCCCCCAAGCGCTTAGTGTACAGACGTATGTACACTATGCAACGCTCAGATTGGACTCTTTTTATCTATGCTCTGTGAATTCTCTATGGACAATATCTGTTGTTTTATTGGCCAATGGTTAGTAAGGATTACTTTCGCCAACCAATCAAATGACGTGACGTGGAAAAAAATTGAATTATCATCGAAACCACATGAGCTTGCTAGGTCAGACGCCATTTTGCGTTTTCGTCGTGAGTTGCTCCGCTCGCTAAAGTTTTATAAGTTATTTAGAGAAGGCAACGCTGCGTATTTGTTCATGTGTTATATATCAAATTACTGGGAAAAGTGTGTAGATTATGTTTCAAATAATAGTTTCGTTGTATTTGATGGAAAAGAAAGTGAAAAAAGCCTCGAACTTTTAGCCCGGATTGTGCCGCTTGTATGGGCGGTCAGTGTCATTTTACCTCTTCCTGGTAATTATTCATTTATAGCTTTATTTTGGTGAATTAGAGTATGAAAATTGTGTAAACAGTAATAGATAATATGCAGATCATATTATAAGTGTTAGTTCAGTGCTAGTGAATGAGTAATTAGTGAAAATAGTGAGACAAAGTTCAAAGTAGTGTCAAAATGGCGTGGATAGTGAAATTCATCTCGTCATTTGAATATCATGTAAGTTTATTGATAATTTTATTAGCATTACAAGTATAATAACCGGATAGGGAATTTTATGCAGATTGTAGTGATATATAACACTTATTGAATAATTACGTAGTACTTTCTCTAATTTGAGAAATGCGGAACTGTGTTCACAAAAAAGATGCAAAAAAATGGCGGTGCGAAATGACCCTGCACTATGCGGTACCTTTGAACTTTCTTTTTTCCGAGCGCGCGGGGCGCTAGAAGGGTTAATAGGTTTACGTTGGGTCACCGGCCCAGTCTAAGGCTGAATTACAGTCTATTTACTTGTCTATTCCGAGTTTGAACCTCGGTTGGGGACAAAAAAAAACCCCAGGTCTTGGATGTTTACGTGTTTGTGATGTCGTTGTTTCTGGTACTCAAGACACTGGATATCCTAGTGTGGGTCCAGAAGCAATGTATGTAAATGTATTTAGTTTATTTTAGTAAACAATATTCTACGCGTAATGTATTATTTTTTAGTTGGAATTTTAGATAATACGCTGCCAATTTCATAAGACAAACTTATAAACTTGCGAGAAAATATCTAGTTCTGGCATCAAATGTCAATTTTGAGGTTAGAATCTTGTTTACTAAATTGTACGAGTAAGACTAAATAGACTGTATGTTTATCTTATGTGCTATGCTAACACACAGAACACTTATCAATATGTGTTCAAAAAAATACGAGTAGATTCCTGGAATCAAATGCTGCCATCCATAGAATGCAACATAATGCTTACTCATGTTTTTAGGAAGGATTTACTAACGACCTAGACATTCTCCATGAAAAAGATCGCGAAGATATTACAACACGAAAAGAGCGAAGAATTGACAATGCCTTACTAAGAATTTTCGACACTAACATTTGTGAAGCTGTTGAAGCCTCAATTGTCAATATTCCGTAAATCCTTATAACGGTTTCTAACGAAGCCTAATTAGATTATTCACGCCATAGTATTAGTCTGGTCCAAGTCCGAACGTAAGCGGATAAGACGGCTTTGTCGCGCCAGGTAGCACAAAAAACAATGTGGAATTGGGTGTTGTGGACATTCTGAGTCACACTTTATTTGGGTCGTGGATGCACGTGTGGATGGTAGCGGAGCTAACGCCGACTTCTAAATCGGAAAGTCCTGGGTTCAAATCCCGGCATGTGCCAAGGATGTTGTTTTCTAAGTTATGTACATTTGTGAAGTTATAGTAGCAATACCGCTCGGTAACTGTAAAGAAAAACATCGTGAGGAAATCCTAGTGTGTGAAGTGTTAACACATCTCAGCGCTTGCTACGTACAATAGCCCAACTATGAGGCTTAAGTATTTCTTAATGACTCGCGATTCATACATAGTTATTTATTAAACGGGTCTGATCGCGATTATTTACGCGTGGTCTACCCGAGACCACAGCAACTTTAACGCCGCCGAAACGCGTCGGGAAATAAGGTAATTACGTTTTTTCTAATAAATATTCGGGATTATTAGCGCTCGTGGCCTAGTCGAAATGAGTGATTGGAATCAATCACTTGAGTTAAGCAACAACAGGGCGCGGTAAGGTGCAGTATGGGTGACCGTCCTGTGACTACCGCTAGTGGCATTTTTCCCTGCGCTTCCGTGCTTCGCAAGGCACGTTATGCCGTTGGTGCCGGCTGTCATATAATGGCAGTCGTTAAGCTATGTCAGAGGCCTATGGGCGGCTTGATAACTTCTGACAGTAAGGCCCGCCACTGTCTTACAATCCTCCGCCCATCCGGACTTGGCCCCCGTGGTGGAGTATGGACTAACCTTCCTGCGATGCAGGAAGAGACCCGTGCCCCAACAGTGGGGACATACAAGGGTTGATAACGCATCGGCAACCAATTATGTCCTCACCGAGGGGCACGGGTCTCTTCCCTAAGGAAGGTATATGCCATACTCCACCACGGTTGCCAATTCCGGATTGGTGGAGGCTTGCAAGACTAGTGGCTGGTCTTACTGTCCTAAGTTTCCAAGCTGCCCTGGTTCGCCTAGGCCACGAGCGCTTCTTTAGGTTGACGATAATTAATATATTACTATGTATGAGGCGTAAGTGCGGAAATCTCAGGTCTAACTAACAAGCAGGTGCCACAGAGAGTACTGTTAATACATAATGTCACAAACGCCCCACAAAGCACTGACAAAGAGGCACGTAAAGGAACCCGCAAACTGGAGCAAATGTCTACGCGTGCCAAATTGGGGACAGTCACACTGGCGACTAACGGTGTTCAAGTGAATAGGCTCAGCTCGACATGGTATTCGTGTTGACAGTTAAGTCCGTCCATTAGGTCTGATGGTTTATTCGACGCAATGAAAAGAATACCGGGCTCATTGACTGTCTACACATCTTAACCAGTGCGTCGGCAGGGCCCTGACGCGGCTCGACTGCAAGCGACCAATGGGAGGACCACACATCGACGGCGTCACAAGAGGTCGATGGTCCGCCAATCAAACAAAAAGGGTTCTAGAAGTGGTTGTCTACGGCAGCTACGTGTCATTATTAACTGTTATACGCTAACCACCTTATGTAATTTTATTCTGTAAAAACTGAATTAAAGAAAGCAAATGTTGTTGTAACAAGCGAATTTCCATAACTTCAACCCTGGACGAGGCAGCTATACGCAGGACTGTGGGTCACCATCAAAAATCGCAAAGGCTCATCGTAATCTAGACCGAGTCTAGACATTGACTGAAATGGAATAAAAGAATTTTTCTAAATTAAATTTGTCACACAAACATTTTACATTTGAAATGCAGCCTCTGCCTCCCGAACTAGGTAGGTCTAGTACCTGTAGGTCGGTAAGCATCGCCCCTTTACATTATAAGTATACAAAGCGATGTACGTGAATACTTGTACTAATATTAATATCGATATCGATCGATATCAACGGTTGTATGTCCCCACTGCTGGTGCACTTGTGCACTCCACAACGGGGGCCAAGTCCGGGTTGGTAGAGGATTGTTAACAGCAGTGGCGGGCCTTACTGTCCGTCCGGACACGCAAGTCTAGTGGCTGGTCTTACTGACAGAAATTATCAAGCCGCCCATAAGGCCTGTGACATGGCTTAACGTCTGTCATTGCATGACAGCCGGCGCCAACGACTTAACGTGCCTTGCGAAGCACGGAAGCGCCCGGAAAAATGCCACTAGCGGTAGTCATGGGACGGTCACTCATGCTACACCTGACCTCACCTGTTGTTGCTTAACTCAAGTGATTGATTCCAATCACTTGGTTCGACTAGGCAAGAGCGCTTCTAACACGTGATTTGCCCTTTTTACCCTATACCTAACCAACAAACATTAAACCTTTTTTTTTCACCCTTTGCAAGGCAAAGCATTTAAATGTTCCCACATACTGGACTAAAACGAGTCAATAAAAAAAGTCAACGTCAACGTCGACCTAAAGAATTTACATTCTGTTTGCTGAATGTTACTGTACAATGTAAGCCGCTGCCTTCGTACCGTAGTGTAGTAGAGAAAAGGGCAGCAGGAAATAAAATTAAGGTAAAGCAAGATACAAACCCAAAGATGTACTATTGCTACTTCTCGATACAATGCACCCAGCTGTTCAAAAGGAAATTTGGTACATCGGGTCAAGGCGAAATTAGTACCTTTATTCGGGTTGCTGTTAGCTTAGCTGCAGCTATTGTTTAACCATTGTTTACCTCAATAAGTTAGTGTGTCTTGTTAACAATAGGCTCGTAATTAGGTGTCTTATTTGTGTGACAAAAGTACTTGCTGAAGGTAGTGAGCGTCTTAAATCTCGGTCGATAGGCGAGAGGTTTGTCTTCCCTTTTATGAGGCATTGTGATAATATGCATATTTCTAGAAGCACCTATTATGTGTAAACAGCTTAGATGCTTCTAGAAATATAACCAAATTAATATTGCTTCCTTATGATAGTATACTAACATAAGTATATACTAATAAAATATGAGTCTGTAAAGTAACTTGAAATAAACGAATTATTATTATATTATTATTAAATAAAAGGATGGTTCGTAATCATCTATAAAATGAATTCTATACGCTTGTATCAAGATTGTAGTGAAAATTCCTGAGATCTGTTTGTCTGATGCTATAAGTACTTTGAACACATAATAATGCAGTTTGTCTATAATTACAAAACGTTTGACTTTAATATTTCTATGTTAAGTGTCAGCATAGTTAGCAAATTTGAGGAACGCTACTTCATTACCATGCGAACAGCATGGTAATCGAAATTTTACCTGTGATAGAACTTATGGTACGACTACGTACACTTTAAGTCTAGTTTCTCGTGTCGTGTCGTTTATTGGACATAATTCGAGCCATATCGCTGCTGGTCTATCATAAAAAATGAATACCTAGATTGTAGGTCCAAAAATGTACTTACAACATAGCATACGTTTACTACATTATTTGAGTTTTATATTCCAAATGTATACATTATTGTGACTATAGTGTTTTTATATTCGAAATATAATACGGTTCAACAACTAGAAGTTAGAGGGAATTAAGTCCCTATGGAATTTTTATTGGTTGAAATGAAAAGGTTTTACTAAAGGAGCACACACACCTTGGCTTAATGAACGTTACAAGTCAAACTAGGTGTCCATTTCAAAATCTAGATCATGTTGAAGTAAAATGGACAAAAAGAACCCAAAGTCTTTTTATATATCCTTAACTGATAAAGGTGTTGTTAGATTCCTTGTCACCGGTTTGTAACCTAAACTGGCACTAGTTTTTGTAACAATATCATTACTACAGCATTTCTAGGTCCCCATTGGCACCGATTTCGCCATACTTCTTTCAAGCGCCAATTACCTAACACAATTGAACAGAGCCCGATGACGTGACATCAGAAATTCCAACCACGTCTTCACACAATTCATTAAGTTCCCGCATTCTTCACAAAAACTCGAACGAATCCATCATGGTTTCAGACTCACACGACGATTCTTGTTATCATTTGTCAAGAGCTGACTTTCACTGTCCAAGGTCGTACCCATGCATTGTCTGCCTTACTCCATGAAGACGTGAACAGAAGTGGCGATGCGCTTTCCATGAGCTCGTGAAGGGATTTATCGCCTACGTTTACACAACCAGTTACATGAGGGGTCTTTTGTTAAAGATAATAAAAGCTAGTTTAAAAACCTATTTAGAGGCTAAAAATTTCACCCATGCCGGGATTCGAACCCGCAACCTCTGGCTATCCGTGCCAGCGCTCTACCAATTGAGCTCAATTGGTAGAGCGCTGGCTAAAAATTTCACCCATGCCGGGATTCGAACCCGCAACCTCTGGCTATCCGTGCCAGCGCTCTACCAATTGAGCTCAATTGGTATAGCGCTGGCACGGATAGCCACAGGTTGCGGGCAGAGCGCTGGTAGAGCGGTGGCTAAAAATTTCACCCATGCCGGGATTCGAACCCGCAACCTCTGGCTATCCGTGCCAGCGCTCTACCAATTGAGCTCAATTGGTAGTGCGCTGGCACGGATAGCCAGAGGTTGCGGGTTCGAATCCCGGCATGGGTGAAATTTTTAGCCTCTAAATAGGTTTTTAAATTCCTTAGCACGGGTTAGTGCATTAAAAATAAAAATAGTATAAAAGCTAGTTTCCTCACTAACACTCCAGCAGAAATTGGTCGAGATCGTCCCGGGTTTTTAATATCAACAAGGATAAAAGTCAATTGTACTTTATCTTGGAAAATCTCAACCACCTATCCACAACCCATAATTTATTTACTGTCTATTACTATACTAGTTGTACACAGCTTGAGAACTAAAAGTTACTGCTACCAGCACGTTTTAATTCGTTTCATGGAATTTATGTCAGATTTGTGCCAAACATAAAATATTCACATGAACTGTCTTGCAAGACTGCTCAGCGGGTATCGAGTTTATTCCATAAACTTGCAACTAGATTTCACTGTTACCTAAGAATTCCATCTAGTATTGGGCATTCTGTTTGATCTTTGTGCTCCGTACTGCAATGGGTATGGGAACTTTACCGGCATTGTCTATTTAATTTTGGTCTGTAAGGGCGTTTACTTCGTTTCGTTTACTTAGGTGTACAAAGGTGAGTTTTGATATTTGAAACTAGGTCTCGATAGGATTTTAATTGCTTGTTTTGATGCTTGAGTACCAAATGGTTCGAGCACTTGGTTTCTGATGTTCTTGACGTTTATGACCTATAATTGGACATTACTATTATTTATACTATTAAGGAATATCCTGGTGTTATGTGGTAATCTGTTAGAAAGATAGATAAAACATTTATTTGCATCTGCATACACAAGTAATGGCAAAAATAATCGTCAGAGTCTAGAGAGTCCGAGTCCCTTTGTTATAATCTGTAGTCCATCAGTATACTGTAGAACTTTGTCACTAGCGCATGTTTTGAAATTAGCTGTGATTTCTCGCCGCCATTGTCTATTTAATTTTCATTTTAATCAGTGCCTTATCGCATCGTTTCCCAGACAGGCTGCTTCGTTGTTTTCCACCTTTAAATCTGTTACAGATCTTCATGTGTCACGCAAACATTGGCCGGTTTCACATTGAACGATAACCGTTACGACACGATATCGTCGGACTCTTTTGTACACTTACTAAGGAAATTGTGTGTGTCGTATAAATCTAGTCCAACCATATCTCTGTGAAGTTATGGTAATAATTCGTTGTGAAACCGGCCATTCTCAATGGTTTCTTTTCCATTTGCGTTGTCGACGTCGCTCTTACATAGTTATGTATTAAACGGGTCTAATCGGGATTATTTATTTACGTCACGCTTGTTGTTTGACTACCTATAAGCTGCTTAAATGTAAGGCTTCATTTGTAGTGATTAGAATGATCGCAAATCTGTGTCGACGTAGTAATCGTTTCGCAGGTAAATTGTTTTGTGAGTTTAGTTGCTGCTCATTTGTTTAGTTTGCAGACAACAATATTTCTGTTGCAGATCATTTATTTTATTAGTGTTTTACATTTACATCACATCAATGATGCCGATGAAGTTTACGAACACTACCTGAACTTATAGGACTTATATATGTTTATCTTTCTGGAATTCACACATCAGTAAATATTTAACTTATGACAACCGTTCCAACATTAATTGCTGTGCATGTTTACTCAATGCCAGTTATTGATTACTGCACTCGAGGTATCATTGCACTAACTACTGCGATAACAGACTGTGGTCTATTTGTGTGTTAGTCGATTTCGAGTGTGCCTTTCAGTTGGTAGATGTCTTAATTATATCATGTTATGTCGTAGTAATATTATGGTGTGTTGATGTGTTTTACTTTTTCGTTATCTTCTTCTTAGCGTGTTGATGGCAAGCCATTGTGGTGAAAGGATTTGCCAATCAGCGTAAGGGACTCGCTGGTTGTTGCCCAGGGTGCGCCAGTCGTACGGGCTCAGTGAGTACGTCGTTAGGGGAGGCTCCTTTCATGCACCCCCTTTTCGTTATATCTTAAGCGATTGTAGGTTCTTTCTCTTCTTCTTCTTCAAGCTATATTAGTTCACTGCTGGACATAGCCCTCCCCTAATAAGCGCCATAGCTCCCTCTCTTCAGCTTGGCGCATCCAGCATCGATTGTAGGTTAGTTTGTTTTAATTATACAACATACGCAATGTCTAGATTTCTCAGCTGTCACTTTCCCAAGAGGCTTTTCTTGGCGTTATAAAACACAACGCAATTATTGTCACTGGCTATCGTGCCGACGTGCTGTTTACCGTCTCGAGGTAATGTTTACCTTTTGTGACACGCGCTGGGAACTTAGGCTCGAGGTCACAGAACGTTGGCTTTGCATCAGCTCCTATATTACGCGCACCAAATCCTGAAGGATTCCAATCGTCCGACTGTCAAAATCGATACAAAATGTTCTTGCAAACGTCAGGATTTAGACATTATTTAATAATTTGGTGTAGCTAAGCTTCAGCTCTCGCACCTCGAAGCTGAAAATTCCCATCAGTTCATATTGCTATTATCGTGGGATTGCGGGCTCTGGACCTAATATTGAAGCCCAAAGCCACCATAACAATTTTGTGGGTACGTCGCCTACTGTACCTTATTGTGTACGCTAGAATCTCCGATCCTCGCTTGTGACTTAATATCTTTATCTTGAACTACAAGTTCCCCTAGATATTTTAGATTAATGTATGGATGAATTCTCGTGAGTAATTCACTAAGTCTTAAAATGTAGGATTTCTCCTAGTTAGAGTTACAGTGTAATGGCTTTACACACATTCTGAAACTAATTGCTTGTTATATTATACTCTTGTTTTAAGTACTTTTGCTCAGTTATTCTATCCATGATTTTCTCAGCTAATTACCAATACTGCGCATGTTTAACTCGTTTGAGTGAACTTGACTCTGGCGGTGCTTTTATACACGTTGTAGTTCCATAATACAAACAATTTGCATGTACATTTGTCTGTGTGGACGAGGTCGTCGACCCTACCTCTATCGGTCAACTTGAGACCTACAGACTGACTTGAATCCTCACTTGATTCCACCCTTGGACCTTCGTCTTTAAAGTCTCTTTTGCCGTGAATCGAATGTAATATATAACTCAGTGGCGTTGGAACAATAGGATTGGCTCGGTATTGGCCGATACGATAGGATCAGCTAAAGATACGGTAGTAAAGGAAGTATGGTAATCGGTCGAAGATTGATTGAGTGGAAAACGCTCTGAGTGCTCGATTGTGGGTGTAGTTTTGGGCGATATCCGATAAGGGAGGCAATGCACTTTATTGACCTGGAAAACGATCTTTGGCAGTCGCGTGATCCGATTGTACAATCAGCGACAGAAACGTCTTCAGTAGGTCTTATCACGTATGGTACATAAGCGGTGGGAAGCTTGTTTCACAGGCAAGAGACCGTGGGTTCAAATCCCTAGAAAATTACCGCTCGGAACTGTGTAAGGAAACATCGTAAGGAAAACCGAAATTATGAGGTGTTCTTGTATATAAAAAGCGCCTTGAAAAACTTCTCAGGCACAGTGGGCACGCGTGGTGATTAAGCCCGGCTAAGAGGTCAGTGTCTTTCAGTGGGACGTATTTGAGCTGCTTATATGGTACATCTATATGTGCGAGTATTTAATAAAATCGTCTGAGTGGCTTTTTTTTTTAAGTGTTCAGAAAAACACTTTACTTACAAGTTTTTTCTGTGTTGTCGTCATGACCTGGTTAGTACTTTTTCTTATCATCAAATGAGATCGCACGAAGCGATTCGCGTCTGTACCGCTTTGACCTTAAGGTTTTATTTGAAATCCGAAACGCAGCACGTAGCCGTCATCTTTTTCTGTTATTATAACTTCGACATTAATGCCTCAGCCCTAGAGCTCATTTTGTCCTTACCTAAACTCCCAAAGAATCATCATAGAACTCCCATACCATCTATCTTCCTACATATCCCGATATGGTGCGGCCAAACATCACTTAGCAAACTCCATTCCCAGCCAACATCCTTCTTTGGCCATATTGTGCAATCCGTAGCTCTGTTCGGCCCCTAAACGGTCCCAAGTTCGCGGCAGGTCACGTATTATTAAACCGACGAGTGAAGAGATAGAACTGATTTCTGGTGGACTCCATGGCCGTAGTTTCATGTAGCTAAGTTAGGGTTACCAGAAGAGCGTGTAGGGGAGATGCATCTGCTAACCAAAGTTTTAGGCGGAAACGAGAGTTCACTCTGGGATTTGCATCACAATGATTTGTTTTCAGTGAGTTTGCTTCCGTGCATGACTGGGTAGTTCACCGCATGGGAAGTAAATCAGATGCTCATAACATATAATAACTTCCGTACAACACATTCACTTGTCCTGGTCCCAAACTAGGATATCCGGAGCCATGATAACCACGGAAGCCCATCACAAACATGGAAATACACACAGATTGAAGCCTTAGCTAATGTAGCTGGAAGGGCCGGTAAGGGACGGTCACAGGCGGACATAATTACACCAAGTAGGAATTGTATTAGCAAAGTGAAAGATAAAAAGTAGCCGGAACCGGCGTGCGTGCGTGCATCGACTAATGAACGTTGATGAAGCGAAGTTGATCTGTCAGGGTCATGGCAAGTGGCAGTCCATGATTTGTGCCTTCCCCTCTGGGATACAGGCGTAAGGGTATGTTATGTTACTGAGGCCTTATAATAATAATAATACTTTATTGGACAATAAACATTTAACAGGACATAGCAAAGGCCATTTGTACAAATCAAATACGGCGGCTACCTGTGGGAATCAAACCCACGACCTCTGTTTTGGTAGTCTAGCGTGTTAACCTACCGAAGAGAGACTCAATTGGTCATAGCGGTAATGAGATTGCAAACGTTAGGTTACATCTAGGGCATTTCGGCTATAAGAGCGGTCACAGTATGCGTGTTTTCTGTATCTGTGGGATCTTTATCTGTTTACCTGGGACGAACCGACAGCCCGCTCTGCCAAAGATGACTCAAAGAAGAGGAAACACCCACCCACATGACCATTTTCTGTGAGATCGTGGAAAAAAAACGAAACGTCATCATTGAGGAGCTGGTATCTCCTCAGGAGGCCTGCAGTGACATCAGAGCGCTGCCAATAACAGTGTGCCTGAGCAAATCTTTGCACGGCCTAACCATCAGACTAGTACAGAAATCCCAGGTCTAACTAACTATCTGGTACCTGGGCGCAGGCTAAACATTACCTCGGAAACATTGCTCAAACAGTCGCTTGTGAATCACCGTGCAAGCAGCTCATTCACTCAACAGCCTCGCGGCAAAACAAACATAACATCTGCCATATTGAACGGGGCTCCCATATCAGTAGTCATTACCGCCAAGAACGGACTGTCTGCTCCACCCACACTTCTTCAACTTGAACTCGTAACCTTTGGGGCTGGAAATGTTTTAGGCGCCTTCCGTTTCAGATGGTTTGTGTCTGTTGCTAGAAATTTCCTTGGGATGAGATCTGCACCTCTTTTAAGGTTTAAGATATTTATTTCTCAAAAAGAATACATAAATTCACTTACTTGAGAAACAATTAGTTAAGTAGGTAATAATACAACATCGACAGACAGTTAATAGAATTAAAACAATAATGGAGGATAGTCCTTAGTACAAATTACGATCCAGTTACATCGATCACTTACAACATGGTCGCTTGAGGGTGATTGCGGAACAAACGTACGGAAATTATCTTCCACACAACACAATCAATCATGTTTTCGTTTGGGAAATCGGTTTGCGCCTGGGGAGTCTTGGATATGACCTTCGTTCAGATGCCCTGATGCAAAGGATTTCCCTGGCGGTGCAGCGGGGTAACGCTACTAGCGTCATGGATACTTTTAGATAGGGTGGTCAGTATTTTTTATTAATTTAGAATCTTATATTGTGCTACTTTTTATGACGTACGTTCTGTAAATGTTTTGAGTTTGTAATGTATTTTTTTTACACCATCAAGGTTCAAAGTAAAATTCCCTGTGCCACGTAGCCAGGTAATCGCATCACAAACGTGTCACAAATACATCCAGACTGAAGCCCCTTTAGTCGCTCATTAATAATAATATAATAAAGCCTTTTATTCCGAATTTTTTTACAGTTTCCTTTCTACAAATAGTTCCAGTACACTAATCACATTAAATCTCTAAGTTCGGTGTGCCTTACGGCATAGGCCTCCTCCAACGTCTTCCACTGTTTCCTGTGGCAATTCTTAGCCAAAGCGGACATAGAGTCAGTTTCAGATCATCTTCCCATCTTGTCACTTGGCGGCCCCTGCTCCTTGACCCATCTCTTGGATACCAGAGTGTTACCAGCTTGCTCCATTTTTCATGCTTGCAGTGGAGCATATGCCCTGTCCATCTCCATTTTAGTTGGTCAATATGTGTTAGGATGTCTGTTAGTTTGGTTTTGCGCCTGATATCATCTATATTTCTGACTCTATCTTTTAGCTTCAACCCCAGTATGCTCCTTTCCATGGCGCGTTGGCATTTTGCAAGTTTTTCTCTTAGATTTTTTGTCAAAGCCCAAGTTTCGCATCCATATGTGATGCAGGGAAGAATGCATGTATCAAAGGTTTTTTTCTTTATCTTTATGCCGAGTTCCTTGCTTTTCATTATTTCTTTCAAAGCCCAATATTTTTTACACCCCGTAGCGATTCTTTTATCTATTTCTTTGGACATTTGGTCGCTTGGAGATATGATGTCGCTCATTAGGGGAGGGCTATTTCCAGCAGTGAACTAATATAGCCACTGAGGGATGATCATGATAATGACAGTGTCGACAGCACAAGTCAACCTTTACATAGGAGCACTGTAATCTAAAGGTGACTTTGCAACAATAATGGCTTGCGTGGACTGTACTAATCCAAGGCGACTGTCTCCATCGGGAATCGAATACCGCTAAACCAACGAAACAGTAGTTATAGTCCGGCCAACCTAAGAGTACGAATTTTAATTTGAAATCTGCATGTATATAGTTATGGGTTTAGTTAGTTCGTCCTGTAGTTTCCGTACATAAGCCGGACAGCAGGGCTGTGAGATAACTCCAGCCATCTATTTCCAGAAAGCGCATTGCACTAATGTTACTGCTGGCTTTCAGAAGTGATCCCAGCATTCCAATGTCCTTTGCACTTCAACGCTCTCGCAGTGAATAGTCACGTAGGCGTCTACGTCTGTACGTCTTCTTTCTTTTCATGAATGAGATTTTTTAATGAAGTTTATACCTGCGTTGCGCTAGCTTAACGGCTGTCATATAAAGGCAGTCGTTAAGCCATCTCAGAGGCCTTATGGGTGGTAGTCACTTCTGACAGTAAGGCCCGCCACTTTCTTATCAATCAATCAATCATCCGCCATCTGCAATCTACATTTGTATAATTGTTGTGTGCGTGTAGTGTGCTGTGAATACAATGTCTAAAACATAATGCTATTCAAAGCTTGTGTCTAAATAGGATGTTTCATATCTATGTAAGTAAAAAGCTTCTTGTATTTATAAATCTACTTCCTATCGTAAGTTTTAATAGATCCATATAACCTATCTGGAAACATGTCTACCTAAAGTCTATGTAGCCTAGGAATAAAATACACTGGGTAATAGTATGTAAGAATTTATGTGAATAAAGAACATTTAAAACAAAACAACAATCATCCGCCAGCCCGGACTTGGCCCCCGTGGTGGAGTATGGCCTAACTTTCTTGCGATGCAGGAAGAGTCTCTTCAGGGCATATGAAGGGTTGATAATATGATCATCGTCACCTCTGCGTTGACCCAGTTCCTATGTTAGTCAATCTAATATACCTTTGAATCGGATTCACGAGCACAGCTACCAAACAAAGCCCTACGATCGACACACCATTTAGCAGCGGTATTTCGGGCCCATGACGTGTGATGCGCTGGCGCATGCAGTATTTATAGATCGCACCGGCATGTACATTCGGGTCCAGTTCAGTGTTCCACGGGGGTAAATAAACATGCCGCTGTAAATGTCGATGAGAAGGTGTTGATTGATCGTATAATCTTACCGTCGCTCAATCAGTGTCCTATAAAAATAGTATATTTTGTTAATTTTGGCATCAAGTCACGCAAAACTCATCTAGGAAGCCTGCTGCTGAAGGCGCTTAGGGGCGCTAACTATGGAATAAAAATCATAACTTGTTTTATTATACGTTTTTTCTTAAAAAAGTGAACATGAGAAATCTTAACCACTGTCATAACTATTTTTAGAACCTACAGTCTACAGACTTTTTAGAACATAGGATCAACAATCTAGGACTTATCAGTTGCAATCCCCTAAGCGCCTAAAACCTCTGCCCCCCTCCCTGTTTGGGATTTTAGTAGGGAAATCAAAAAAATCTTTCTACGTACTTATTAACATTCTGTCCTAGGTTCTCGGTTCTAAGAAGCACTGTCATGTATTAAGAGAATAGAAAGATACCATCCCCAGAAACATCTGTGAGGTGCACACAGGAAGGACGTGGGATGAGGGCGCGGATAAGACGCGACACGTTGCATTTGTTTCGCCCCGCCCCGTCCTTTCAGTACATTTTTTTATGAGAGTGAATTGGTAGCTGACCCCACGTTATTTCTTTTTTGGCCGAGGCAGAGGTAATTTTTATGTTGCTATAGGGAAGAGCAGCTGATCGTACTCTTCCACTATAAATTGAAATTTCCCACCAGGAAGATCGTATACCTTGGGACGCCCGATCGAACTGTTTTAGTCGGACGTTATATTAATGTTATGTCATGTCAAACACTTTGCTTGCGCGATACAGGAATGATGGAGTTTATAGAGCGTGCGCAGGGTTGACATGCCGGCAGATGCTGGATGCGGCAAGCTGAAGACAGGGCGCTATGGCGCTCATTGGGGGAGGGCTATGTCCAGCAGTGGACTAATATAGCCTGAAGAAGAAGGGTTGACATTGCTCGCCACGTAGCCAATAAACTTTCCATTGCAGGACACAGGCATTCTCGCAGAGTGACTTTATCAACAGGCGTTCCCTCCGCGGATTGGCAACTTGAAGCGCGGAGTACTTTAGACAGTCAGGTTTCCTCACGATGTATCGTTATCAACCCTTGTATGTCTCCACTGCTGGGGCACGGGTCTCTTCCTCCATCGCAGGAACGTTAGACCATACTCCACCACGGGGGCCAAGTCCGG
Organism: Yponomeuta sedellus; assembly: GCA_934045075.1. NCBI lineage: Eukaryota > Metazoa > Arthropoda > Insecta > Lepidoptera > Yponomeutidae > Yponomeuta > Yponomeuta sedellus. The sequence continues at coordinate 1,497,782 of OW203739.1, forward strand.
TTTGGTGGAGGATTGTAAGAAAGTGGCGGGCCTTACTGTCGAAAGTTATCAAGCCGCCCATAAGGCCTCTGACATGGCTTAATGACTGCCATTATATGACAGCTGGCACCAACGGCTTAACATGCCTTGCGAAGCACGGAAGCGTTCGGAAAAATGCCACTAGCGGTAGACACGGGACGCTCACCCATCCCGTACCTGACCGCGCCTGTTGTTGCTTAACCAAGTGATTGATTCCAATCACCCGGTTCGCCTAGGCCACGAGCGCTTCCTCACGATGCATAAAAAGATAATTTTCCGTTGATGGCGCTAGTGGAGCCCGCTAATGTAGGCACCACGAAAGTCGTCATTACGTCAAGAAAACGAAACCGCAATCAAAGCATGTGGTGTGGGTATTTACAAAGTATGTGGTGTTGTGTATATATTTGCCTGCATTAACTGCCTCTGCTCGTATGTTCTTGGCCATTAACACGAGTGTCACGTTTTAGGTGAAAGTCGCACTCACGGCTAGGGCTTGGTCTCGGAATAATCGTTTCATTCGAATATTCCACCCATGCCGGGTTCGAACCCGCGACCTCTGGGTATCCGTGCCAGCGCTTTTTCCAACTGAAATTGGAGTTGTTCGAAGTTGTGAAATTTCGAACAACTGCAAATTACTTCAGCCAGATGTCGCTGCCTGTACGTAATACAGAGAATATTGTAAAGAGGTTCGAAATTTCACTGATGCCGGTGAGTTGCCCATTGGCTCAGTTGGAAGAGCGCTGGCACGAATAGCCAGAGGTTCGAATCATGGCATGGCATGGGTGGAATTTTTAGCCTCTAAATAGGTTTTTTAAAATTGTCCTATAAGTATTATTTATAAAAAAATCGATTCCACTAATATACTCTAAAGACTGAGTTAAAGCCGGTTAAAGGCTGGATTTTCTGTATAAACCAGCTAACTCCGCTTAAAGTATGTAACGTAAATAAGACTGAACTTTCATACATTATGACAGGAAAGTTTAAAGCCTTATTTATGTTACTCAACATTTTAAAGACAGCCTTTAGTCATCTCAACGTTTTACGTATGCAAAACGAATGTCTAGCAATTATATCTCCGTGACAGATTGATTGGCCAAAACAAAGGTGAGGGTTTATGTAACAGTGTTACTGGCATGCGAAGGTGGAGTTTGGGATTAACTGTTTAGCTCTCGCAAAATAGGATAGAAATAACTGTGCATAGTTTAAATACTCGTAAACAAAAAACACTGGCTTGCGTAAAAAATGTTAATATTTTGGGGATGTGTTGATCATAAATAAATATATCAGAAGGTTGCGCTTTAAAGGTGAAAAGTCTGTATTCAATTTGGTACACGTACAATGGTTTACACAGGAGGTTACACACAGTCTTAGGTTTTACGTTTTAAACTACGGTACGCTAAAAGGTTTCGGAGGCGACTGTCTCAAAGGGTTTCGGGGAAACGACTGGCTGGACACAGACGTCCGCGCGTGATCGTTGCGCTACGTTACTTTGTTGCTCCAAATGTTGACTCAGCGTTCCGAGTCCCTACAATATTAATAAATAGTTTGTATAATAATAATCATTCATCGTTAGTTAGACATGAGATTGGGTTGGGCCATTCGTTGGGCTATTGCACGCAATAAGCGCTGAGGTATGTCAACAGTTCAGACACTAGGGTTTCCTCACGATGTTTTCCTTCACTGTATTGCTACAATTACTTCACAATATACATAACTTATAAAACAAAGTCATTGTACATGTCTTGAAAAATTCCACCCATGCCGGGACTCGAACCCGCGACCTCTGGCCATCCGTGCCAGCGCTCTTTCCAACCGAGCCAATGGGCGACCCACCGGCATCAGTGAAATTCCGAACCTCTTCACAATATTCTCTGTATTACGTACAGCCGTATTTTTAGCCTCTAAATAAGTTTTTAACATTGTCCTTAGCACGGGTTAGTGCATTAAAAATAATATATAGGTGTTTAATACTGTCCACCCTGGAGCATTTTATTTAAATGATGTGATGTTTTTCTATGTTACTTTTTAGCCTCGTAATCTCGTATGCAATTCCTGGTGTACATGCAATAAAGAATATTCTGTCCGTCTCCATCTCCTCCATTTGCAGAGCAAAATTACCCACAGTCCGTATACATTTTCGCCGCCCACTTTCTGTGCTCTTAAAAATATCTGTATAATTTCCATTTTTATGTACTAGCTTTTGCCCGCGACTCCGTCCGCGTGAACTTTAGTTATTCAGCATATTTTGCAACCCCGTTCACTCCCTTAAGGGTTAAATTTAAAAAAACGGCGAAACACGTGTACAATCAATTGTGTTTAAGAGTATTTATTTTAAGTTTCAAGAAAATTAGACAACATTCTTTATACCTCCCATACAAATTTTGGCAACCCTGTTGGCCCCCTTAGGGGTTGAATTTCAGAAAATCCCGTCTTATTCCTTGCCTACGTTACATATAGACCCTCTGTGCAAAATTTCAGCTTTCTAGGTCCAACGGCTTGGGCTGGGCGTTGATGAGTGAGTCAGTCAGTCAGGATATAATAAATATGTTCTCTATCTATCTGTTGTTAAGTTTTGTTCTGCTCAATAAAAAGTTTTCATTTCATTTGATCTATCTCTTTTAAATCGGCACGAGTTCTTCATATGCGAAGGGAAATTTCGCGACGAAACCTGCCCTTTGCTTACTATCCCGCGAATAGTATTAGAAGCGCCAAAAAACATTATGCGGTATACATCTGTATTATTCAAGAGAGAGAGGCTCCGGGTAACAATCGGGGAGCTTCTGGAGCGACTGAACCGACTACACTTCTCTCTTTTCTTTTCTATATTTATGTGTTTTTATATATCATGTGTACAATAAGTTATATTATTAATTCCTTAAAAACTAATTGTTCATTTAATTTCATTTCCAATAGTAAACCTCATTTGCTAGCGGCATTGGCATTACGATCAGCACGAATTTAATAAAATTAATATACAGCCGATGACGGGGCGCTATGGCGCTCATTAGGGGAGAAATATACAGCCTGATATTTTGGGTAAATATGAATTAGACAAAAAACTTTACTTTTTATTGAACAAAAGTGGTTGTAAAAAAAATAACCCTATGCGGCCGCGTCGATCATTGGAAATTGGAACCCATGATCGTTGTTTTGGTAGTAAAGAGTGTTTTTTGTACGAAAGCGAACGCTATTTTTTACACCCTGTATAGTAGCAATTTCAAGAAAAATTATCCGCAGTGCTAACACGTACTTATTGTTAGAAGCACCTAATAATTGTGGCAATTAAATTAAAGACAACAGCACTACTCAAGAAAGTTTTCCACCGTTCATTAAACCCCACACGGTAATCCGAGAGAAAAAACTCTACTAATCTAATTAACTTGCACGTCAGTTGCAACAAAAACCACGTGTATAATCGGAAGATGTATCGGTTAATCCAATAAATCACTGAGTCTTTCTGCGTTGGTTAAGGACATTGCAAACTGTGAGAGCTGCTAATTATCGTTAATTATCGGTCAAATCGTTTAATTATCTTTTGACGAGCCATGAAGTTCGTTATTTATTTGACAGGCACATACATTGCTTCTGGCCCCACACTAGGATACCCTGCGTCGTGGGAACCAGAAACAACGACATCACAAACATGTAAACATCCAAGACCTGGAGTTTTTTGTCCCCAACCGGGGATCGAACCCGGGACCTCTAGCGTGGTAGGCAGATGCGCTACCGCTGCGCCACAGAGCCGTCAATAATCTACAGATCAACAAGACAGCTGGAGATGTCACTTGCACCGTCTAACAAGACCTTAACATACGACGCACGATTGAAGTGCCTCTAATTATCACATACTTTCCCTCTCTTACCCCTCTCCGTGGGGAAATCCACGCGAGTCAGTCACTCGCTCAGCTGTGTGATCGGCGCACACGCTGGAGAAAAAGCGCGGTGCATTTGTACCTTCAAGCTAGTGTTTGAGGGATTTGGCAGAGGCACCGGGGAGCTGTGGCTAAAGTTGTGTGGTACGTAGGTTTATTTTGTTGTAGTGGCGTTCGTATTCGTAAACTAATATTTTGTATTGAGAAAGTGGTTGTTTTCATTCATCGGTTTGTCTTTCTTTTAGGCAAAAACGAATTGAGTTGATTTTTTGCATAGAATTAGTTTGTCGTTCGGCCGAACTGTGACTTAAGACGTATTTTATTTGAATCTTTCGCGAACAATTTCACGGGCCCTGCTAGTCGAAGACAATATACTCGTATAATATATGGAAATTTTAAAGTATTCTAAAAGTTACTTAAAGTATAATAAGCTTGCCGGAAATGTGTGAAAGCACACTTTAGGTCTTATGGGCTACTATAACATTAAAGATATTTAGATGTTGATGTCTGGACTAAGAGGCAGTTCAATGCATGAGGTCTAGGTTTCGCGGGTTCGAATCCCGGCATGGGTGGAATTTTTAGCATCTAAATAGGTTTTTAAAAAAGGTCTAGGTTTTTTTAATAATTTTACACATTATTGTATTTATAATCATAACCCTGTTAATTAAGGACCAAATTTGAAATGACTAACCTGGTTATTTATAAAAAAAATCCTTAATTACAGACTTATTTATGGAAAGTCGATGATACTAATAATACCTACTCTCTTAAGATGGATTTACGTGGCCGGTTTAAAAGTGGAATTCTTATCTGGCAATTTTTTTATACTTTTTTCCAGATAATTTCTAATTTTAAATACGTTTCAAATACTTTAAAAGTTTTAGTGGTTTTATTAAAAGGTCTGTAAGTGTCGTCACTCAATATTTGGTGTGAAGTTGAAAGACACTTGTTTTAGGTATTTATATTAAACAAGAAACGTTTTAAATTATCTATTACTAGTGAACTATTGAAGAAACGGTTTTTAGATTGACGCTTCCAAGCACTGCGAATCAGGCACTGCTTCCCTCAAAAATCAGAGTTGCAACTAATCTCTCGGGTTTTTCATTTAAATTAATTTTTTATGTGTTGTTATAACTTGATGCTGTGTGTTTTTTCTGTTTTTTATATTTTTTTTTGCGGTTACCCGCATTTCGGCTGATGTTGTGTTTTCTTTTGACTGGTTTTTTACTGTGTGATTTTATAAAAACCTATTTAGAGGTTCAAAATTCCACCCATGCCGGGATTCTAACCCGCGACCTCTGGCTATTCGTGCCAGGACACGGATAGCCAGAGGTCGCGGGTTCGAATCCTGGCATAGGTGGAATTTTTAGCCTCTAAATAGGTTTTTAAAATTGTCCTTAGCACGGGTTAGTGCATTAAAAATAAGATAAGATAAGAATATTCTTTATTGTATATCAGAAAAATAGTTACAGAAACGGCAGTTTCTGTATAACTGTGTGATTTTATGTTATTTTTTTCTTTCTCAAGACGTTTTCTCCTTTCCTTTTCAAGACGCAATAACAGTCGATATTTCCTTCGGGAATATCGACTGTTATTACTACAAGTTCACAAATGTACAAATGTCGTCTGTCATATGTTGCAACTTCGCATCTTACATAATTTTCAAATGCAGCGCGCAGAATAGAGTGCATTTATTTGATTTAAATCTAGACGAGCGAAAATAGCCCGGAGCGAAAGTGACAAACTACAGTGTCGATGTGAACTAACTCTGTTCGGCTAAATATACACTGCCTATGTACAGTCTGAGCTGCAACTAAGTGCGCCTTTTTGACGACCTCTGTGGCGTCATCTACCTACCATGTAAGAGGTCCCGGGTTTGAATCCCGGCTGGGAACAAAAAAAAACTCTAGGTCTTGGATGTTTACATGTTTGTGATGTTGTTTCTGGTTCCCACGACACAGGGTATCCTAGTGTGGGGCCAGAAGCGATGTATGTACCTGTATGTAAATGTTATGTCATGAATCAGAAATCAATCATTTATCTAAACGTCTTCTTAGCGTGTCGATAACAAGCCATCATGGTGAAAGGTTTTGCCAATCAGCGCAAGGAACTCGTTGATCGTTGCCCAGGGTGCCCCAGACATATGGGCTCAGTGAGTACGTAGTTCGGGGAGGCTCCTTTCATGCATCCCGTAAAGAATCTACCTCGTATTTCGAGGTAAAGAATTCACACTTCGCTGAATGTCAATTAACTATGTTAGTCACTAGTTTCGGGCCGTGTTTGTAGTGGAGAAAAGGCAGCGGGAAAAAAACTCCACTCTGACCATATTTTCTAAAATCAACTTAAACTGAACATATCGGAGCCTATATGATAAGATTCCATGATTGCCATGATTGCCATGAATAACTTTGAAAGTTAATATATTAGTTATTTTTCTTACAAAGGTAGGAAAACCAGATACATCGTTGCGATCGCTGGTTGCAAGTTGCTATTTTCTTTCGAGCGATCTCAGTCGCAAGATCGCTTTATTAGCATAGCCCTTAATTCTTTTAACCCCCGGTTCTGTTAATTGTTCTATAGGTGTCAATTGTTTGTTCTATAGGTGGACAACATACAGCTTTCTACTACATTTACCAGTCTACTAAACGGCTAGTTTTTTTTCAAGCACTTAGGCCAAATGACAGATGTATAGTAGATTAACATGTTACGAGAAACGTAACATTAGTTATGCACATTCACATACGTTATTCCGCTATCCACATGGTTTCGTCCATATCGTGAAGAGCTTAACATCCACAGGCGCCGAAACAGAAACTACAGTACATTGACATGCCGGGAACTGTACGCCCCATTCCGAACTGAAATTTAGAGCGTCCAACGGATTGCATACAATTCTATTTTTGAATCCCGTAGCTGCAGCTGCCAGAGGGGATTGCCTTTTTTTGGAACGTTGACTGTGCTTTCCTAATGTTTTTTTTCTTTTTATCTCTTGTTCCGTTTGGTCGACGGCAACTGTTCTATCCAGCCAGTACTGTGAGGTTGAAGAATCCAAAAATTCATATGGAATGGCCCTATCCTTATTACCGTTTAACAATGTCTTGTGGGGACCGTCCAAAATAAAGGAGTTACTTAAACGTATATAATAATAATAATAATTACTCAGTGACAATATTCAAACAAAATTTGGTTATATAATTGCTGCACCAAACGCCATACCAAACTGGTCGTTCCTCTTTGGAAATCCACGGCGGATTGTCAAGATTGAAAAGTAAAAGTGAAGATGAATGCCGGTCGTGATCGAAGGGCGTAGTCGCGTCATAATTGCCATTGACAGTGAAAGTGTTAGTATACTATACAACGTGTAAATGACAATAGTAAATAAAGAACGAATCATCACATTTGCGGCATACACCGAGTCCTTTCAAATTTTCGACTAAAATAAAAGTATCGATTCGAGAATTAGAAGAAGTATAATAGTCATCTCCACCAATCCGGACTTGGCCCCCGTGGTGGAGTATGGCCTATACCTTCCTCACCTTCCTTAGGGAAAAGACCCGCGCCCTTCGGTGGGGACATATTGGGTTGATGATGATGAGTCATCGGAGTTAAGTTTCTTTGCCACCTTAGGGACTTTCCCTTAGAACCCCCTGGGGGGGACATCAGGATTTTTCAGTCCTGGTGTCGTCTCCCTATATATCACAATTGTAATTTATTTTGTTTCTTTTATTGTTAATTAATTTAAATTTTAAAAAAATATGGATGTAATGTCTTGAAATAAATTTATTGAATTGAATTGAATTCAAAAAAAAACCTTTACTTGGACTTGGGTTTCTTTTGATCGTTATAGTGCTTTTTCTTATTTACGTGAGTTCTAAAGCCATTTGATTCAACGATATTTGATTCAACGAACACGATTCATCTATGTCGAAGTTTTATTAGTTCTTATTTCTATAGAATTTCCTTCCAGCTAACCCGATCAGCGGTTAAACCATGATTTTAAAGAGGCAGGGGAAAAATGTGTGCAGATGAAACAAATAAAAAGAGACAGTATTTATGATAATAAAACCAATCGTTTCTGGATTCAAAGTGTTTGAAGGGCTGTTTTGTAGTTCAAAGTACACAATCAAGACTATATAAAAATACCTAGCTTTGTCCCACAACAGCTCCGCTTGTGCCTTTGCACCTACCAGGTGAATACTAGTAGAGAATACTAGTTTGGTATAAATACTAGCGATTGTGTTGTTTGGAAGTATACATTATTCTTTCTCTATTGTTTATTTTCTGTTATTATTATTATACTTTATTGCACACGAAACAGGACATTACGGAAAGAGATTTCTTCCAGCAAACCTTAAAGAGTCGGAGAAACAGTAAAAGCGGGTCTATTTACGTGTGCAAAACTATTTCTGTTGATACTATTTCTGTTAATTGTTGTGTGTTAGCGCTCGTGGCCTAGTGAAGCGCTCGTGGCATAGTCGAACCGAGTTATTGGAACTAATCACTTGATTATACTATTTTACAGAGAATAGTGTAAAGAGTTTCGAAACTTCACTGATGCCGGTGAGTCGCCCATCAGCTCAGTTGGATAGAGCGCTGGCACGGATAGCCAGAGGCTGATTTTGTGTTTTCTTTTGACTGGTTATTTACTGTGTGATTTTATAAAAACCTATTTAGAGGCTAAAAATTCCACCCATGCCGGGATTAGCCGTTCTTGCCGTGCTAGGACACGGATAGCCAGAGGTCGCGGGTTCGAATCCCGGCATGGGTGGAATTTTTAGCCTCTTAATAGGTTTTTAAAACCAATCACTTGAGTTAAGCAACAGCAGGCGCGGTCAGGTGCAGGATGGGTGGCCGTCCCGTGACTAAAGCTAGTGGCATTTTTCCGAGCGCTTCCGTGCTTCGCAAGGCACGCTAAGCCGTTGGTGCCCGGCTGTCATGTAATGACAGTCGTTAAGCCATGCCAGAGGCCTTATGGACGGCTTCATAACTTCAAGGCCCGCCACTGTCTTACAATCCTCCACCAACCAGGACTGGCCCCCGTGGTGGAGTATGGCCTAACATTCTTGCGATGCAGGTAGAGACCCGTGCCTTAACAGTGGGGACGTATAAGGGTTGATATCGTTGTGTGTTTTGGTAATAAACGATTTCTATTCTATTCTTCTGAGTTAATTATTTCAATAATAAACAAAGAGGCGGACAGATTCACTTTCACATGTTTATTATTAGTAGTCTGGAGAAAACACTCGACGGAGCTGATGAATTTTAATGGATTTTATGATAAAACTTGCGAAATATTTTATAATTTCTGATTATGTCATCGGCATCATGGTTTATAGATTATGTAAAAGCTTGTAGCCGTTACTTAGTCAAACGCTGACGCATTGGAGATGCCTAATTACGTATCATTAGTTTTACATTAATTAAGTGCCTTAATTAATTATTTGCTCAAAGCTACACTGGAGTGGCTTGAATACTATAATTTACAGCAGAAATTCTACGTTTTCTGAAATCTAAATAATTTTGTACGTATTTCTATATTTGAAAGTCATCTGAAATTTTCCATCATTTGCCAGCTAACCTTTTGATAGATTGTTTTAGTTAATAGAGTTAGATTTTTTACTAGGGCGTATTTAAAATAAAGAGAGTTAGTTATACAGGATGTATTTTTTTGTTGTAGAGAAACTGCAACAACAATCTTTAAAACGAAAATATGTTTTTTTTGTGGCGCTACGGAATCTCATGGAGCCCCATAACCGCGGCTTGATAACTTCTGACAGTAAGGCCCGCCATTGTCTTACAATCCTCCACCAACCTGGACTTGCCCCCCGTGGTGGAGTATGGCCTAACCATCCTGCGATGCAGGAAGACGTGCCCCAGCAGTGGGGATAGTTAGTTAGACCTGAGATTTCCGGAAATAGCCTCATAGTTGGGCCATTGTACGTAGCAAGCGCTGAGGTACGCTTACACCTCAGACACTAGGGTTTCCTTACGATGTTTTCCTTCACCGTCAGCGAGTAGTATTGCTACTATAATTTCACAAATGTACATAACTTAGAAAACAAAGTCATTGGTACATGCCGAGGTTTGGACCTACGACCTCCCGATTGAGAAGCCGGCGTTCTACACCGCTCCGCTACCACCGCGCTTTGCAGCAGCACGGATATACAAGGATTGATATTGATTGATAGATCCACTTTTTCATCGAAAAAAAATTAAGATACAGGGCAATGTCTAGTTACTAGTTCTGTCATAAAATGATTTTCTTATGTAAACCCCTGTGGCAGCAAAGGCAATAAAAATCCCAATCTTAAATCTCTTGTTCGTAAACTACGTGAATGAATGCGTTACGCCGTGCTAATGTGGAAAACGTCCATAAACTGTAGAGCTGCTCAGAACACGTTCCATTATAAATTTTTATTATTATTGAATCTGAATGAGGTCTTAACTTTCCTCCGACGAGGCTGGTCTAGAAAATACGCTCGAAACCGCAAGTTTGCTGCCGAAAATAAAAGACTTAACTATGGTTCAGGCGGTGTGGTTAGCTAACATTATCACATTATTTTCTTTTTCTTCAACTTGGTGTTGGTTAGTTTAGCGGCGCGGGAAAAAAACGGCGAGTGCCGAAGTGCGAGATATTTATTTGTTCTCAAACATTATTATTATTATAACCACTTAAAGTTATTGTTCTTCTTATATTCACGTAAGCAAAATAATCACTTATACTATAGAGCATTAATGGCAGTTTAACAGCATATTAATTAGATAGGAAGATAATATGGTATTTGCCTCGGCTTTTAACTAGTGTACACCAGTGTGCAAACATACGGAGCGAAATTTAATCCAGCACAGCAACCATTTACGAAATTTAATCTGAAATGTGAATATAAATATGACGAGACTACTGGCATCGCTCAGGATTTGGCGCGCGTAATATAGGGGCAGGTCCTGTTGCCACCCTTGCACTACGGAACCCTGGAAATAGCATTTGAAGTAAAACGTGAAGTAGACGGGCCCTGTCCGGATTGCCAATCACATTTCTCCGCTTTAGGATGTTTGCAATTATCGACAACCAGTTTATTTCAACATAAGCCTTGAGGCTTGTTATGATGGTTAGACTAGCAGCTTGGAAATGTCGCCTGTCTCGACGCATGCAGTTACATAGTTACATATTTGCATGTATTTGAAGACACGAGTCTAGAAACTAGATTTTGTTAGTCTGAAGTACTTTAATTGGCTTGCAGTAGATGACTGGAAGTTGATTTAAAGCCATTGTTTTGTGATACGTTGACGTAGCTGCAAACGTTTCATTAACAGTTTCTCTAAATCTCTTCAAATAAACGTAATTTTGAAGAGGTGGGCATCAATCCAACGCCTAATGTCTTTGAAGGGGTACGCAGACATCCCTTGAAAGACATGAGGCATTAGTTTGGCTTATCATAACTTATCATCTGCCGCGATCCTGACAAACCTCCTTTGCGCCCTCAACATTCACTCGTCAACGAAATTCTTATCTTTATCAAATAAGTCTCAACACTCACCTTTAGATTGAAATCTCACTTGTCAGTTCAGTCTGCCAGTCTAGACTGAGACCGAGATTATGATAATAGAATTTAAATATTTTCAGAATTTTGTTTTCAACAAATGTTTACTATCGAATCCATCGGCTTAGTTAATTTGTTCCATTTATTTTTTACGTGTATTAGACTTGTTCTGCCAAAAAGTAATTATTTTTTATTATTATTTAACACATTCCCGCTTGCGGAGAAGAGTTCTATACCCCTATGTTATCTCGGCGTCAATCGTGGGCTGTATAGATTGAAAAAAAAATCCTTTTCCAATCTCTTTTATTTTAGGCACTTTGTCAGAAGGTGACGATGAAAATCCCAGCGTACCCGTTATGCAATTCAATTGTCAGTATAGATAGTTGGACTCTGAAAAAACGGATGGTTAATAAGCAAAAATCTAAAATGTCATGAAATGAAAATTAAATGAAAAGGTTTTATTCAAAGTAGCGCCGAAACTGCGGCTTTATGAGCGTAACAATTCAAACTAACAGTCCATTTCAAAATCTAGATAATTTTGGAGAAAAAAGGGACAAAAAACTCCAACCTAACCACCCAATACCGTTCCTAGTGCCTCAAACCAGGGTTCGAAATTATCAAGATAATTACGCTGCTTGATAATTATCCAATAATTACCGGATAATTATCACCCGTGTAAGAAATTAATTTGCTATATTGTTTCATAACAAATACATTATAATTTGGCCAATTCTAACAAAAACAAATAAATTTTATGATTTTTACATAAAATTGACAAATTAACATTTTAAAAAGTGTCCCGTCCCATCAGATTCGACATTCTAAATATATATTAAATTGGATTGACCAAAGATGCCAAAGGAATATCTTCATCCGATGATGATTCTATTTCCATTGGCTGTGTTGCTGCTGTAGCTGCAGTAGAACTTATTTGTTGACCTAATCCTAATAGCCAACTAAGATCTTGCTGCTTGATTTTGTTTGCTTTGCATAAACGCGAAATTTTTGTTATTTTCAATTGAAAATTCGTCGTCAGGCTGTACTAGTCCACTGCTGGACATAGCCCTCCCCTAATGAGCGTAACACTTTGTGCCATCATTGGGGTAGTGCCCATAATCCCCACGCTGGGCATGCGGGTTGGGGATCGCAGTTCGGTGGAATTGTACTGCAGGGGGCGCTGCTGCCCACCCCCCGGTTTGTGTCCCTTAGTCGCCTTTTACGACACCCGCGCGAACAATTGTGTTGGTGCTATTCTCTAGGCCGACACCACACAGCAGTAATGAATAATTGATAATTATCGAGCTATTTTATCAAGATAATTATAATAATAGAACCCTGCCTCAAACCATCTTTCTAACCAGCCTGTTTCTTCCCACAGCTGTCGACAGACAGCGCGGACTTCCTGGCGACCCGGCCGCACACGGCCGCCGTGCTGCCGGGCAAGCCGGCCGGCAACCCGCTGCAGTTCGTGCGCGTGGGGCCGGCCGAGCTGGGCTGCCGCGCGCGCGAGCAGCTGCGCCGCGCCGAGTTGGCCAAGCGTGCCGAGCCCGCGCGCATCGAGACGCAGGAGGACTGGCAGTCGGTGAGTCTAGCTTGGTCTATACTCGCAGGTTTTACTTGTCGGTCAGTCTAACTTGGATTATACTCATAGGTGGTACTTACCAGCCGTGAAGTTTACCTTTAGTACACTCGTAGATGGTCTTTAGCAGTCAGTGAGTCTAGCTTGGCCCTAGAGTCTAATACTTACATAGTTTTTCAACAGAATGAAATAAACTTGGCAGTCGGTCAGTCTAACTTGGATTATACTGATAGGTGGTACTTACAAGCCGTGATGTCTAGCTTTATGATACTCGTAGATGGTATTTAACAGTCAGTGAGTCTAGCTTGGCCCTAGAGTCTAATACTTACATAGTTTTTCAATAGAATGAAATAGGCACGACATTGGTCGATATTTGCCTCAATTTGGTAGGTAGTCTACAAAGCAATAGCAATACAATGTCATTCCAGGGGCATCTCTCGCAAAGAAGAATCGCGAGAGGCGCCGAGTTAAATAAGCAAGGGTTTATACCATTGCAATGCGATTGGTTACTATTCTACCGATAGTGTGACTGAAACGACCATTACCGGCCTAATATGACTATTGGACACCGAAATTGATCGCATGTATTATTGATTGCATTTTAGAGACTCACTCTCCTGGATCATACTCGTAGATTGTACCAGTCGGAGAGTCTAGCTTGGATTACGTTGGTGGACAGTAGCAGTCAGTATGTCTATGTCTAGCATGGATTATACTAGATTGTACTTGGCCTCTCGGCGTGTTGTAAAAGTTTCAAACCGCATTGAAACTACGTTTATTTTTGTGTGAATCATCTCGTCTCTCTTCAAGTCTTGAAATGAGTATTCAAAACCTTAAGGTTAACTTTATTAATTGCCAAAAATATTCCCTCCCTTATCACTAACCTTATACTCGTATTAATTCAAGATAACAAGTAGGTGGAGAGTAAAAGTTATTTTATCACAAGTTTATAATAGGGAAAAGTGACAATCGCCGTCGCAGATAACGAACTAGAAAGTAGGTGTCACCTCACATCTAATATATGCGATCAATTTCGTCACATCACGGCCCTTCCGAGCCGCTGATTGATTTACAACAGTTTTCACATTTCACATCGCAAGGCCAAGTTTAATAGAACCTACTGGCATGGGAAGTTTGGTACTTTCTTCCGGTAAGTATCAAATCAAATATTTTTTTTAAATATTTCAACGTAAAGAATTTACATTATTTTTGCTGAATGTCAACATCTTAACCGCTGTCTTCAAGCTGTAGTGTAGTGGAGAAAAGGGCAGCGTGAAAAAAAACTCCACTCTCTTTTCCCAAATCATCTTAAACGCAATACGTCTTTATTTGTTTCGAGCAACAAAATTCATATTTGGTTAGTGCTTTTTAAACTTTGTTAGTAGCAGCTATTGATGCTACTAGCATAACCATAAGACACGAAGCTGGAGCAAAGCTCTTAAAAATAAATAAATTTTGATAGCCGAAAATATCAAAATACATCGTGAGGGTTGCGGGTCAGAGATGGATCAGGTTAGCAAAGGACCGTGAGGAATGGCGCAATGAAAAGGAGGCCTATGTCCAGCAGTGGGTTGATTTGGGCTGATTATAGATAGATATAGCCGAAAATAAATATAGAAAATGAATGCCTATTTATTTTCTCGGGTTATACTATTGGAATGACGTAGTATTCCTTTGTAGACTAAAAATAAAGGCAAATAACAACTATACAAGTATTGTTTTTTTTTAGTTCAATATTAAATGGGTCTTATCGCGATTACTTATTAGGTAACACTTAATTACCTTAACTATCGACGTTTTGTTTAGTTTACTTATTCGCACAATTTACACTATTTAACAGTACCAAACTGTCAATATAGTTTGTTGGTACATTGCTCTCTTAATTTACATTTGAACACCTATACTAACTTAATGAATACTTCCATACGAAAAGCACTCTTCTTCTTTCGTGTCGAAAGCGCCGCCCTCCTCTCGGACATCTCGCTCCCAAAACCGCGCCACTGCGAGCGCGCCGGGTCATGCCTCCATAAGATCCCGCAAACTGCACTGTGGAGCTTCAGGGCAGACACAAAGATGCATTGTTGTTGACGAACAGCACTATACCTTATTTATGCAGTAATTCTTTAATAGATTTTTAAACATTGCATTTGTCTTAGCTTGACTTAATGTCTTTTTACTATAGTTCCGTTCTTCTATCTCGAAATTAAAGGCAAGATTACTAAGAGCGCAGTGTCACCAAACACTACAGAATAATATAAGTGTCACTGACGATATTGGCCTCTACCAGGATTGATTTCCCTTTAATTTTAACCCGTTTTCGCCAATAAAACCGCGTCCCGATAGTAAACCGGCTAATTTATAATAATGAATGAAATATCTGTTTCAATACTGTGTGTTGCGGGTTTTTTATCGCCGCGCGTCTCCGGCCATTTATAGTAAGGGCTATAAATTATTTTCTGTTCTTTTATTTTTAATTTACGCCGTTTTTAACCTTTGATGGATGCGGGGTAGCAGGCGTTCGTGTGAAGTTGTACACACGGTCGTATAGTCGGCAGCGCATGATGATGTACTGTTAGATTATAAAGGCCTGCAACGACCTCGTTATCAACCCTTGTATGTCCCCACTGCTGGGGCAAGGGTCTCTTCCTACATCGCAGGAAGGTTAGGCCATACTTCACCACGGGGGCCAAGTCCGGGTTGGTGGAGGATTGTAATACAGTGGCGGGCCTTACTGTCAAGTTATCAAGCCGCCCATAAGGCCTCTGACATGGCTTAACGACTGCCAATACATGCCAGTGGGCACCAATGGCTTAACGTGCCTTGCGAAGCACGGAAGCGCTCGGAAAAATGCCACTAGCGGCAGTCACGGAACGGTCACCCATCCCGCACCTGACCGCGCCTATTGTTGCCTATTATTGGTTTCTGTTATACCTGATTTACTTTTGCTTTATTTTAATGCTATTTGTGTGTGTTTATTTATGTTACAAAAGTAATTAATGTTATTCACTTTCACTAAATTCAATGTCTTACTCGTATTGGTAAGCTGTTAGTTTTCCTAATAAATTAAAACAAATACCATCGACGACGTGTCGCGATGTCAGTCCGTCCGCAAGGACGCAGCGGCGGCGTCGCAAAATGACAATGCACGCGACAAGAGAGATGGCCCTTTGTATGCTAATTCCCTGGGACTTCGCGAAGGAAGACGATAGACCTTTTTGTATTTTGTACCTTGGCGAGGTTGCTGTGTGGCTTAGATGGATTTTATTCAAAAAAGCGATACATCAATATCGTACTTGGACAAAGAGCGGCAGCACGCTCGCCTCACATTCGGAAGGTCCTTAGCACGTGTTAAATTCGTTATCATCTCTTGCATGTCCCCACGGCATCTCTTCCTGGGTCTCTTCCTGCATCGCTGGAAGTTAAGGCCATACTCCACCACGGTGACCAAGTCAGGGTGGAAGATTGTAAAACAGTGGCGGTCCTTACTGTCAGTAGTTATCGAGCCGCCGTTAAGGCCTCTGACATGGCTTAACGACTGCCATTACAAAATAGCCGGCACCAACGTCTTAACGTGCCTTGCGAAGCACGGAAGCGCTCGGAAAAACGCCACTAGCGGTAGTCACGGGACGGTCACCCATCCTGCACCTTACCGCGCCTGTTGTTGCTTAACTCAAGTGATTAATTCGAATCAGTCGGTTCTCTTAGGCCACGAGCGCTACGTGTTAAATTAAGATGGGAAAATTTATAAGACCGTCCAAGAGGGAGTCGGCCTACGCGTAGTGTCGGGTTCCGACTCCGTTCCGTTGGGTGAGTTGGGTTGAAGGCGGACGCTCTACTATTATAAAAATTGCGTTTTAAAGCTTAATATTTCGTAAACGGATCCTTAATTCGAAACATGTTATTTCCTACACTACGATATAAGAAATACACCAATCCAACGATGCTGTAAGATAAATAAAAACCATCGAATCTCTAGAGTGTAAAAAAATTCTTATGTTTTATTCTCTCTATTTTCGTTCTAATCGGAGCAAGAACGTGGTCAGACACACAAACAAACAGACGGACGAAACTATAAAGTTTACTTGTATCATGCCTCAATTCTTAGGGTTCCGTAGTGGAACTAAGAATTAAGGTATCATATGTGCTCTGGTGTACAATAAAGAATATTCTTATCTTATCTTATGATGCAGTCTAGTAGGGCACAGCCTTCTCTCAGAGAGAGAGAGAGAGAGAGTATGGGCTTAATCAGCATGCGTGCCCATCGCAAATTGGCAATTTTAAGCGCTGAGTTCCCTCTGACACAGAGGTTTCCTCACGATGTTTTCCATCATGAACATTAAGAAATTACCTTCCTTCAAAAATGAGGTACATTATTTTAAAAACCTATTTAGAGCCCGCTCAAATCCTATTTAGAGGCTAAAAATTCCACCCATGCCAGGACTCGAACCCGCGACCTCTGGCTAACCGTGCCAGCGCTCTCCCAACTGAGCCAATGGGCGACCATCGACATCAGTGAAATTTCGAACCTCTTTACAATACTCTCTGTATTACGTACGTAAGGTACATTATGTCAAATAAATTTGATACAAAACTTAAGCGTAAAACAGAAAAAATACCAATGGTAAAAAACACATCGTAATTTTGAACGATGTGAACATCGTTTTACTACGAGTCGTTTGTTTGCCAAGCATTTCCTTTACCTCTGAAGAATTTAAAAAAGACGCCATTTGCAATTATCATACGTGACGCGAACGATGAAGGCATTACGAGCCGAAGGAAACTGAGTTTTTGCCCTGGGAACGGTGGAATTGAATTCTCGGAGGCAGTGAAAAAGAATTTTAGTGTACAGTAGACCACATTTCAACCTATACATAGGACACGAATTTTAGTGTACCGTCGACAGGACGTCAACCGATACATATGAGCACTCGCTAATCAGATACGTTACGGACGACTTTGCAACTAAACTGTATAGCTTGACGTGTCGACTGTACAGTCTACTTTTAGAATATAGCTCGGCTACTATCGTAGAGAATCGGATATATGCAAACAGGTAAGGTTTATTTTGTATTGTTATTTATAACTTTACATAACTTTTCAAAATAGCGAAGAAAAGTTTTATACAGAGCAGGAAGTTACTACTTCCTGCTCGAGTCTTCCTGCTAGACTCGTGTGCTTTCGGCGAAAACCGAAGCCTACTCTAGAGCCCGAGGTATATTATAAAAGCTAACAGACTGTACCTAGTTAAGTGCAGGAGTGCAGGTGCAATTACAGACAACGGACACGATAATTACTTACACTATGTGCCGTCGGCGTTTTGTTCAAGATAAGGTTAAAAGTATCCTGCGATTTAACTCAGGACGTTTAGGCTTACTGATTTGGTTGAGGAACGCGATTTTTTTCGCTAGAGCGTGCACCTCTTTCCATTTTTTGGGAAAAAACTCGCGGTGAAAAATCGTTCATTAAGAAAGATATGAATTTTCGATTAAAGTTAGACGAAATGGTGTCTTGTCTTAAGAAGAGAATTATTTTGTAGCTATCAATTAGTGCTCGTGGCCTAGTCAAACCGAATGAATGGAATCAATCACTTCAGTTAAGCAAGAACAGGCGCAGGATGGGTGACCGTCCCGTGACTACCCGTGATCTTAAGCGATCACGAAGGTTAAGCAACATAGGTGCATGGGTGGCTGACCGGCAATGACTAACGGTAGTGGATTTTTTCCGTGCTTTGCAAGGCACATTAAGCAGTTGGCGCCGGCTGCCGTCGATAGATGGCAGTCGTTAAGCCAAGTCAGAGGCCTTAACGACTGCCATCTATCGACGACTCGAAAACTTCTGACAGTATGACCAGCCACTAGTCTTGTAAGCCTCCACCAATCCGGTCTTGGCCCCTCGGTGGGCACATAATGGGTTTTTCTTCTTCTTCTTCAGGCTATATTATGTAGTCCACTGCTGGACATAGCCCTCCCCTAATGAGCGCCATAGCGCTGTGTCTTCAGCTTGCCGCATCCGGCATCTGCCGGCAGTTTTTCACAGATCGGTCATCCCACCTGGTCATGGGTTGATGATGATGAATTCTCGGTGAAAGGAAAGTCTGGCGTCAGATTTTACAGCCGCTTTTTTGTAATGGATCTAAGCTTATCGTGCTTTCTAGGTGGCTGTGTTTTGACTGTTATCTTTATGTAAGTAAACTAAGATGTTTATTTTGAGGCTCACTTATCAGTAGTTCGAGGGATTAAGTTCACCCTTTTCCCCAAGAGTTTGGTCCCCCTGTAGCTAAGCCTTCGTTGTCGGAATTTCTGTCTGTCTGTCATTTAAATATTAAAAGCGAAATAACTCGGACCTACTTTTGACAAAAAAAATCTCCGAACATGCAAGGTGTTCTAGCTAACAAAAAATTAAAATGAAATGAAAACAAAAATGTATATGAAATGAAAAGGTTTTATTCAAAGTAGCACAGAAGCTGCGGCTTAATGAACGTTACAATTCAAACTAGGTGTCCATTTCAAAATCTAGATCATTTTGGGAAAAAAATGGACGAAAAAACTCCAAACTTAGTCTTTACTGGCTTTAATTCCTGGCTATCTCTAAAACATAATTTTACAAAAATCCATTTACAAGATTAAAACCTTTTAAGTGTAGAAGAATATGCCAAGAGTAGGTACTTACTCTTCTAGCTATGTAAGTTAGTTGGAGTTTCATGCGCTTCTTCTCCTCATAGGTAATCTATAAATTGAGAAACTAACGGTTTTCATGGTAATTAAGTAAAGTTTTTGAAGTGAATAAAATATTCAAGTTTGACGTTACATAATCTGGGACATTTTTTTTAGGGTTCCGTACCCAAAGGGTGTAGGGCGCCCTCCGACTAGGTGGGATGACGATCTGCGAAAAAGTGCAGGCAGATGCTGGCTGCGGTAAGCTGAAGACGGGGCGCTCACTCGAGGAGGGCTATGTCCAGCAGTGGACTAGTATAGCCTGACGACGATCCAAAGGGTAAAAAAGGAAACTCACTAAAACTTCACTGTGTGTCTGTCGTCACCAAATTGAATATCATGAGCAGTGATAGCCAGACGGTGAACATTTTCACAGATGATTTATTTATGTTGTAAATAAGTACTAAACACACAACAAAATAGATATTTAAGGAGGGCTCCCATACAGAAAGAGTGATTTTTTACTGATTTTTGCTCGTTATTAAAAACGGCAACAGGTAGACGCTTGAAATATTCACAGAATATTTAGTTGTATATATACATCAAAAACAACATTTATTCCTATTTGCACGCTACTCTCGGCAAAACATGTTGGACCAAAATAAATATGAAGACATTGTTATATTTAGGACCTTAATAATGTATTACTACTGTTATCGACACGTGTTTTTTCAAATAGTTGTAATGCAAGTAAATCTTTATCTTAACATTAATAATGATACGGAACCCTTCCTGCAAGATTCCCGCTCGCACTTCGCCGGTTTTTTTTATCACACAGTAGAAAATTCTCTATTTTTGCTTCAAACGAAACAAAATCCGTCCGGAAGCGGCTGGCATTCCCAAGGCTTCTTGCTAGTCTTATCCCCATGCTGTGCCGGTTCGAAAGTCACCTTTATGACAATGGTCTTAAAAGCTATGTGAGTGAGCTTAGAAGACTTGTATTAGCTGCTACCGGACACAATCGAAAGGGATCGCGAAGTATTTCCGGCCTCGAAGGACGTGCGGTATTGTTGCTGTAGTGAATACTAAGAATAATAGGTATGGGTGATTATATAAAAGTTTGGTAACTCTTGAGAATATTTTGTTTACTATAGTTATTCAATCAAATTACTACAAATTCGGGTGTATAAGATGGCTAATGTAATGAATATATTGTTCCAAATCGGGCCAGTCACTTTTTTAAGTACATTGTGAGATATTTCAAATTTTCAGAATTTGACTGCCAAGGGACTGACGAGGGTGACATAGTACTGATAAAATACACCATTTTGTAAGAATTATACGGAAATTTAATAAAAATTGGTACAAATCTCTTAGGATTTAATAATGGCACATGTCGTTTAAGTATTTAAATCACTTAGTAACAATTAAAAATAATTATTAATATGTAATACTGGGAGAAAATACCATCTTAGTTTTCAAAACAGCCTTTTGACATTTAACAGCCTTTTGACATTTTTATAATGTTATATTACTTAACTTTAATATATAACATAACAAAAACATGTTATGTTATGTTTCTCCACAAAAAAACGCAAAATAAAGTATCAAAATAGATCATATTGTGTTTTCTTTGCTCTCCTGGTGTCATGTCTTCAACATTTTTTCTTTGTCCTTTCTCTTTTTTTCTTCAGAACTGAAGTTTTTGTTTTTCTTTGTATTCCGCTAATTTAATGGGGTCGCTTTTAATTCTGGCCAAGCGAGCCTTTACGGCTTCTCTCTTTTTTTTTGTATTTCGTCCCGAGTCATTTTGCCGCATATTTTAAACTGAAATATAAAATAGAAATGTTTTTACACGATAGAAATTAAGATAAAAGTGCTCTAAAATAGAAAAAAACATCAGTACCATGGAAACACGTGAGTCCTCTGGCGCGATACCTGACAAAGGGCTGACGCCAACGGACTGACGAAAAAGACATAATTTGAGGTTATAATCAGAACTAATGTTTTTTTTGTAATTTCGAGCATCAACAAACTACATTTTAACAAATCATAGTTAACTATGTATAAATGAAAATAAACCTGAGATTAACAAGAAAATAAAGACTCACCACATTTTGACTGACTCAGCACGTGTATAGACGACAAATACAACCCAAGTACTAGTACAGTTATGGCGGCCGTCAAATTGTGCGGTCCGCAACTAACTTCATTACAAACATTAAAATTCAAACAGCGATTTGACGTTGAGTCGGTGATAATTTGGCGCAAATTTGAAATTTAAACAACCCACAACGGACTGATGAATGAAACAAACACAAAGTTTATTATTTTTTTTTAAATAATATGGAGAACATTGCATTATGAATGTTGTAGTATATATTACTATGTACATCACAGATTGCAGTAGATAAGTAAGTTTTCTAAAATCAATGATAATGTTTAATAGATAGTCACTTGATTGTTGGTTTTCGGGATTGTGACATGCCAAAGAACTGACGTTTCAAGCATTTATTGTGTTTTTTTATTAACTTGTATTTAAAATGAAGAGCTGTAATTGGGTGACCAAATAAAGGACTTTTCATTGTTTTAAAATAAATTGTAATCTCAATAAAATATAATAAGACTTTGTAAATATTCACTGATGACATTGAGTTACCCAATTTTTGTATATTCACCCGTATGTAACTTCTACACAATACAACCTTGTCCTGCGCCCTGATTTTCTAACTATCCTTGCATACAACTGTGTGCAAAAACTTTGTCATACAATTATGTCGCTCAATGTCACTTTCACGTATCGGATATCGTGTGTGATACCACGACTCATATATGTAAGTCAAAAAGTAAATAAAAATATTTACTATAAAAATAAAAGGTTTACTTAATAAACGTATAAACTGTTAGTATGCATTACGTGTGATATGTATTACGCATCATATCTATACGGCAGAGGTAAGTAAACATTCTGCTTTCGCGCACAGATGTATACGTGGAAAGTTACATGATCAAGGCGCTGGTCCCAAACTGGGATACCGTGAGCTATGGTAAATATGCAAAGACATCACAAACATACAAAAACACCCAGACCATTGAATTTAAAATTCAATGCCCAGACTGAGGCCATTTGAAGGGTGCATAGGTAAGAATCAGCCTTCTCGCGATCTGGCTCGAATATTTAATTTAACTTAGTTTTAAATTTACTTTCATTCTCTTGTTTCAGTCATTTTTATATTTTCAATCATGTATTTTTTATGATGATTAATAGGAATGTAAATAAACACCTCTATGTAAATAATAAAAAATAAATTACCAAATGTTAATTTTGTGGACGCATTACTTGCAAGAAAAAGAAAATGAAACCCACTTCTTTATTACGCAGTTAAAACAGCTACACTTACATCAGCATAAAAACAGCAAGTGAAGTAGACAAACGAGTACCTGGTACCTACTCCACCCTAGTAAATCTCGACCTCAGCAAATTACTCTATTTTCTTTAGACATTTAAATAAAATTGCATCTTTAAAACTAGTCGTTCGTGAGTGTACGACCTTCCAAGGATACTTTTCGTCTGGCGACCTCTTGTCTTGTATTTACTTGACTACAACACGGACCACCGTACAATGTAGGTGGTTACTGCATAATTTCCCAGCTCGTTTAGCCCGACTGCGAAATCAAATCTGTGTTTTTTTGCGCTTGTGTATGTATGTATGTATGTTTGCAAGCACTACCTATATTTTATAATCTCCACAACATCAATGTTAACTGGAAGATAATACTTTTAGCATTAAGTTCGCCTTTCAGCATTTATTTTTATAATTATAAATAATAATAATAATAATAGTCATTTATTTCAGACAAAGGGACCCATATACAAATAATTATTACAAATAACTAAAAACCAAACAACAGAGGTATGACAAAATATTCATGCTATAAATATTTATTATTATTTATTTGTCCTATTCTGACAGGTTAACGCCACAAAACACGTGACTCCCGTTCGTGTCACTGCCTACGCCGAACGGCCGGACCGATTTAGTTGCATAAGGTGTGAAATTAAGAGTACGAGATACTATTTTACTGGAAAAATACCGCCACACCATAAAAAACGTATACGTGTTTCTTCCACCCGAACAAATTAAAGATATTGACGATACAAGCGTATAGACGTTACAAAAAAAAAATCTAGACGCCTTTCTTTCTAGTAGTCGTGTTTTTTTATTTTTTAAATAACTATAATAAATTTTATGCTCCGTGATCTCCATGTGCCATGCCATTGCCTAGGTATGGTAGATAGCCAGTTGCAAGTGTTAGTGGAGCGAAATTGCTACAAACACTCGTTCTGTCGAGATCACGCGATGTCGAAGTGGGTATGTCTCTCTTTGCTATGCAAGTGGTTGGTTCGTGTTGTAGCGCTGGCATAAAAAGTCAAGTTGAAAATTAATTTGTTGAGTATTCATTTGTGTGAATCGGGTGCCCGAAAGCGTCGTGCGTGCATGCAACGATTAATGAATGCATGAAGCGAAATGTTCGAAGGATCGATCGTGTCAACTGCCTACCCCTCTAGGATACAGGCGTGAGTATATGTAATGTAATGCCTACATTACATTACCCAAATTCTTCCCGCGGGTGTCATAAAAGGCGACTAAGACACGAATCGGGGGGTGGGCAGCAGCGCCCCCTGCAGTACAATTTCACCGAACTGCGATCCCCAACCCGCATGCCCAGCGTGGGGATTATGGGCATTACCCCCCAATGATGGCACAACCTTGCGCTATGCCGCTCATTACGGGAGGACTATGTCTAGCAGTGGACTAATATAGCCTGTAGAAGAAGAAAATATTTGTGGAATACTAAGCTTTAAATCGCAATTTTTGTCAACGACAAACTCCTATCCGACTGAACGGTTGGTTGTAGAAACGTAAAGAAATTCAGGGTAAAAAATAGCACTTATGCTGATACGAGTATGAAGGTTACTCTTTTTATGTCCCCACTGCTGGGGCACAGATCTCTTCCTGCATCGCAGGAAGGTTAGGCCATACTTCACCACGAGGGCCAAGTCCCGGTTGGTAGAGGATTGTAAGACAGTGGCGGGCCCTCAGAAGTTATCAAGACAAAGACAAAGATTTTTATTTGTGAAGCATGAGTTCATTGATAGAATGTATATAAAAAATAATTAGTTCTATACATGCTCTGCCTGATGAGGCGTACAAATTATAAAAAAGGCACCACCATTAGAAACAATAATATAAAAATGTCAACAAATTCAAATGAAAATTTTTCAGAGTAATAAAATATAATGTCAATGTGAAATACAGTTAATATATTAAAATGAAAATAAGAAAAAAATTAAAAATGAATGAATAAGTTAAATTTTTGTTACATGTCAAATTTTGTAAACAGAACCAGAATAAATGTCAATTTAAAATACAAATTATATTAGAATGTCAGTCAATGTCTTAGCTGAAATTATCATCTGTCAAGAATTCTGTTATATTATAATAATATAATAAACTTTTTGTTTTAATAGACACTTTAATTTGGTTTTAAAATTATTTGTACTTAATTCTCGCAATTCCTTCGGTATTCTATTATAAACTACAGGTCCCGTACAAAATATGCTTTTGTGTAACAGCGCAGTATTTGCTTTTTTCACACAAACTCTACTTTTATCTCGCTGTGTGCGAATGCTGACGACTGAGCTACCGATAAGACCTCTGTTTTTCGTCTCTTTTATTCGTATCCACATCGACAGGGATGGCTGAAGCTGTCGTGTCAGCCTCTAAAGAACTAAGGACTTGTTACACAGGTATGAGGCATTGAACGTCTTTGCTGACCGTCCAACGAAATAAGTTTTCCGCTAAGAAGTGAGCCCCCTTTTATGTACAGATGGACATGTGAATGGGTTTGAGTACAAAGTACAGCCGTTTATGCCAAGGAGGAAACATTAAAATCTCACTCGGGCGAGAAAAACTGTCTCATTGAGCCGGGTACGAGTTTCGTAGAGGTTTTCTAAGTTTTATAGCTCTAGTTTGCTAATCCGTTATGTAGGAATAGCGGAAGTAGGATTAGGTGTGGATGGCCTACTTGTCCTGGGCTAGATAAGTGATTCAAGACAAATTAGAGCGGAACTATGGTGTTTAGAAGCTCCTTTAGATGCCATTGTCTGCTCGCCAACTGAAAGTTTTTGTACTCGAACTATTGTGATCATTAATCATTACCCAGCTAGGTAAAGTAAAGTAAAACTAAAGTATCGTTTATTCATGAAAATGGGTATTTAAAATAGTTATTTATATACTAGGTTTGAAGTTTTAATTTTTTTATGTAGCCTAAATAAGCTACATAAAAATTGCAACTGTGTCTGTATACGTACCGCTGCAACCCTCTGCAGCGGGACGTATATAGAAGAGTATGGGCTTCATTATCAAGCGTGCCCACCGCTTATTGGAAATTTCAAGCGCCGAGGTTGTTGAATACCTCAGCATGGGTAGTACGACGGCACGAGTCACGCGTTTTGTAGCGCTAAAGTGACAGAATTTGACAATGTACTGGGAGGTCGCGTCTTCACTTTTCATGCGCGCGACTAGCATTGTCGTACTACCCAGGCAGATACTCTCTACCCGTCTCACTTTTCCTTAAGCAACTCTCCATCGTAGGTTGTCTGGAAGAAATTGCTCTAAGCAATAAGTCTGCCAATTGTACTGTCTTTTGTAATTTTGTAATCATTTTCTTTTTGTTTTTCCTGGTATACAATAAAGAATATTCTTATCTAATCTTATCTTATAAGTACTCGGGTTTCCTCACGATGTTTTCCTTCACGGTTCGCTAGTGGTGTTGCTTCTATAACTTCACAAATGTCCATAACTTAGAAGAAAAAGTTCATACACAAACAACTGGCACCAGTTTATGTTTGCAAAAATCTGTGACTACACTTCTCTGCTATGCGTGTTTTCTGAACTCCCGTTGCTGTCGGTATGTAAGTTTAACGTTTCAATCCGCACAAGAAATAAAAGGCGACACAGAGTCCTACAACGTCCTTGCGACAGTTGGTACAATCATGCCTTTGTAAACACGACTGCATTCCATTCCACGGCGAGAGGATTTAAATAGTTGTATTGTACTTTTGTACTTAGTGACGTAAGGTGTAAAAAAACAAGCCCAGTGCGAGATTGACTTGCGCACCCAGGGGTACCGTGCTGCACTAATTCATAATGAAATCAAATCATTTATTTTGTGTAACATATTCCATATAAGATAGATAATCTGTTTTGTTTTTCATACTTATAAATCACATCACAAAATTTAAAACATTACGAAATAATACATGTCACAGATATTAAGATAAAAATGTCAATACAAAATAAAATAGTTACAAAACGTGTCACACTTAATAAAAAAAAAAAAATACATGCACAGTAAGATATCCAATAAATTTTCGTCAAGAACACATTAAATATTAATAATAATTTAAACACACAAAAACAAAACAACACTAACTGAACAAACCACTCCGGAAAATATCTGAGCCAAAGGATCCCAACACGCTGGCAGCATTGCCACGCTGCACCGCCAAAGAGACCGTCTGTCCAAGATACGCACCGGAGCGGCAGTCAAGCCCACGGTCCCTCAAGCGGCGACCCAGCTCCCTAACAAGGATCTTAGCTGAGTAAGATAGATATTTTAGACATACACACACATAAAGCATCACATAAAAAAGTTGATTACATAAAATAGTAGGTAATAATATAGATAGATAAATAATTTATTTGTAATAATAGTTTCGATATCAGCCCTTGTATGTCCCCACTACTGGGGCACGGGCACAGATTAGATAATAGTTACGCACGGGTCTCTTCCTGCAGCGCAGGAATGTTAGGCCATACTGGCCACGGGGGACAAGCATACAGAGTTTTAGTTAAATTTTGAGTTTTCGTTCATTCAGCTCGGAACCCTCGATAGCCGGTTTTATTATTTTTATACTTACTTTAAGGACTGCAATATATATCACACCAAATCTCACTCTTGTATAAATCATCGTTTTTACGGTAGAGCCAAAAAATAAAACTAAAAGAAACCTCAATTATCTTGTATGAAAACGTCCTTAATTGTATATTTTTTTAATAATAAAGATCAGAGATATAGCTTTAAAGGTCAAACAGTTTCTCTTTGGCACTCTTTTCATATGGAACCTTAATGTGGTGGGGTAAGGCCTAACCTTCCTGCGATGCAGGAAGAGACCCGTGCCCCAGCAGTGGGGACATACAAAGGGTTGATATCATGGTAACTGCAACCTTAAAAAATACATTGTAGACTTTTAGTCCGGATCTACTTACGGGTGTTGTTATATCGGAAGGGTCCGACCAGGTTTCGCTCCGATTCGCAGAGCTTAATCATGGTGAGTAGAGACGGAGCTCGCGTCTCAGTTGCTCGTGTCACACTGCGGGCAAGCTCTGCGAATCGGAGCGAAACCTGGTCGGAATCTTCCGATATAACAACACCCGTAAGTAGATCCGGACTAAAAGTGTCTACAATGTGTTGTGCTTACGAAAGTTTTAGATAAAAAATGCAGCTTGTCATTAGTGTTCTGCATTGAAAAATACTACTGCATCACGAACAGTTATTTCATAATTTCATACGTCTCATGACAACTAAGTCCAAGTCATAATGACACGCCAATGTGTCAATAATGATGACATCTATATCAGAATTAGTATCGGCAATCCTTCACACGTTAGTCAACGATCATTTGCGTCTATTATGCAGAGGTAATATCACCAAATCATTAGTTCACCATGCAATGCCATATGTGGTAATATAGTCACTATAATAGGCAAAGGTAATGCACAATATTGTATGGTCAATTGGCACCGAGCGGGCGCGAACATGAAATCACAGAGAGATAGATGGATTGATAATTTAATTAGAATTAAGTTTTGTAATGCCACTGTAACCTTTCATGGAACTCTTAGCTGTCAGTAATACGTTTATGCGATTCTTGTTACCATAAATCTAAGATTTTGGCTTGTTAAGCGGTTGCGGTAACAATAAAATATTATCCGGAACGCACTACCGGGATATCAGTTATCCTATGTTACGTAGAGGCCCTTAGTAAATAAATCTCTGAATATATTTTTGAGTATAATCAAAACTGTTTTTATACGGATTTTACTCGTTTATTACATTTTCCGACGTTTCGGCAGTTTTTCAGGTGCCGTGATCTCGGATGACTGAGACTGAGACTGTGTCATCCGAGACCACGGCACCTGAAAAACTGCCGAAACGTCGGAAAATTGTAAAAATGTAATAAACGAGTAAAATCCTTATAAAAACAGTTTCAATTATGTCTAGTGCTCGTGTTAACCTTAGAAAATACTATATTTTTGGGTATTTATTAAGGAATTCAGGGGCGGACAAAGCGTCTCGATCAAAGTTTACAGCAATCAGAGACTTATGTATGATTATTTAAAACAGAAAAAAAATATAATTCAAAGCTAGGTTCCGTAACACGTTTGGCGACCTAACCCGAGGTCGTGAGTTCGATTACCGTTGAAGGAATTCATGTGGTCTGTCCAAGAGCACCAGCTGTCTTACAATCCTCCACTAACCCGGACTTGGCCTAACCTTCCTACGATGCAGGAAGAGACCCATGCCCCTGCAGTGGGGACATACAAGGGTTGATAACGAATGAATGAACGAAGAGCACCAGCATGTGTGTATTATACATTACGGCATGTGTGTAAATTCTAAAGTCAACTTTAAAGGTCAATGTTTATAGACATCTATGTTACAATAGTCCGTTCATTCATCATCAATCTTCGTCAATGGACAACGAAAATTCGTAATTATGGATCTCGATTAGGCCTTTCGATTTCCCAATGGTGATTCGCTAGAGCATTGTGGTGCGAAAGAGTTATTACTATGTTTGGAACGTCTCGAGGCTTTTCCGAAATTGGGCATGCTTATTATTAAAGACCTTGCTCTAATTTTATCATTATCTAAATAAATAAAAGTAATTTAACTTGGTTTCATCACCGAAACCGGTTTGTATACATGTTTGAAAGGTTATTGTTTTTAAAACAGTTTTTGTTTTAAAACGAGTAAAGTACATTCCTTTTAACTCATATGGTTCTATGCAATCTATCACACAGTGTCACTACAAAGCTGAAAAACTGTAAACTGGCCAAGTGCTAGGCGGACTTGCGCAGCGAGGGTTCCGCACGCGTAACGCCATTACGCCGGCTTGTGGTGTCGGCCTAGAGAATAGCACCAACCCAAATTCGTCCCGCGGTTGTCGTAAAAGGCGACTAAGGGACAAACCAGGGGATGGGCAGCAGCGCTCCTGCATAGAACCACACCAAACTGCAATCCCCAAACCGCATGCCCAGCGTGGGGATTATGGGCAATTCCTCCCAATAATGGCACAACACAACGCGCTCATTAGGAGAGGGCTATGTCCAGCAGTGGACTAATATATAGCCTGAAGAAGAAGAAGAACGCCATTTCGCGTTGGGTGGTAGAACTAATAATATTTTTTGATAGCGAAGTTAGTTTAGTAGGTATATAGTCCGACTTGCTCTCATAATACTTCAGGAATCGAGTCGCGCAGTTTTTTCCGACGTTTTCTCAAACTTCGATAACTGTTTTTTTATTACTTACTTAATTACACATTTATATCTTTCTCTCTACTTGTAGTAAAAGACGACATTACTTGCCAAGTTTCAGGTCAACGGAAACTACGTTCGGGCTCATTGTTGCGAAACTTATAATTCTGTAATGCAGAACCTGGAGGGCGAGTCTCTAAAATGCATAGTGGTTCAATAGAGTCATATTGTAATGGTTGTTTCATTCACAATATCGGTAGTCTAGTAACCAATCGCATTGTAATGGTATAACCCGTGCTACTTAACACGACGCCTCTCGCGCTGCGAGAGATTCGCGAGAGATGCCTATTTAATTTGCGTGGGTTATAACCCTTGAATGACATTGTATTTCGATTGCTATGTTGGCTACCAAATTGAGGCAAAAATCAGCAATTGTATTGCTTATTTCATTGTATCGAAAAACTATCTAAGTATTAGACTCTGGGGTCTGGACAACTGCCGCTTAGAACACTTAAAAAAACTAGTGGTTGTGTTGGGGATTTTCGCTTCGCAAAACAAAACTGAGTGTCCGCTTCTGCCTCTTCCAGAACCTGGACAACTGGAAGAGCTCGCGGCGGAAGCGAGTGGAGCCGATCATCGAGCGCTGCGTGGAGATCAAGCGGATGGGGAACGAGCCGTGCCAGCCGCGAGGCAAGGGGAAGACCTTCAACGAAATGCTGGAGGAGCGGTGAGTCTTACACCTATATAACTATCTAATCAGCCCATAAACAGTGCCCACTGTTGGGCATACGCCTCTTCTCTTACACGCCAACCCGTACGTTCCTTTGCCAGTCTCGTCCAATGTTTCCCAGCTGTTTTCACAATGCCGTCGGCCCAATGGGCTGGTGGTCGGCCCACCGACCGTCGACCTGTTCTTGGCCACACACCCACCACCACCTTAGTCCACCTGGCGTCTTCCCGCCTAACCAAATGCCCCGCACATCTCCATTTTAGGTTTATGAGTCTTACACCATTCCTTATTTATATAATACCGTCATTAGTTCCTTAATAATTTAAGTCTGTGTTCTTATAGTGCCTCTCCGACTTGCAATACTAGCAACCTATTGAATTAAGGAACTCCCTATCGAATTCTATGTATGACTTCAAGCTTGAAGCCTAAACGTTCTGGAGTTACATACCACTGTTCTGTTGCCTTGAACCAAAAACAATATTTGTAGCTTTGTATTAGGAATTGTTTAGCGGTCAAAATAATCCAACGATTCATTGTGACAAGTGCGATTCGTGGAACCCCAGTGACTTTTCCCAGGAACTATTGGGTTCCGCGCAATCCACTTTAGGTGTCTATGCCCTGGACAATATATCTACAATTGGCATAAACAAGGGCCCGAACTAGGCAATTACCTGAGCCTAAAGGCGATGACGGCGACCTCATAATTTGTGGGTCTTCTGCGACAATGCGCGCAGATGTGGCTTGCGAAACCTAGCTTTGTTTTAAATGTATGATCGCAACGACCGCATTATTGCCAAGATAAACAAAAACATACGAAAGTAATTGGATTTACCAATCCCTGAGTCTCACTTTCCCACTAAAGTTTCTAGACGAAGCAGTTTCCGCTTGAAACAGCGCACCGAATACGTTTATCGACACCAACAATACACATGCATGACACACGATGTTGGTTGCATTTTCTGAGTTTCGTTTTGTCGGTTGAACGAACGAATTTCTTTCGTCCAATGACTTCGTAGAATCGCAGTCTACACACTCGCTCGCGTGACGAAAGCAGTATTTCATAACATGATTATCCTCGATGACGTGAGCTGCGTACTCTTCAATAGGATTTGTCTCGTTAGCGGTTTTATTTCATTGACTTCAGCAAAAAACGCAATTGAACATGTTTATTCTGGAATTTTCCTTTCTATAGCATGTCGAATACCTATTACCTTCTTTGTTACTCCATTTGTTAGAACAATAACATGTTGACATCATGTTTTACAGTTGATTTTTCGTGGATGGGAATAAGTGACTCTTTATCTATAATTTACGACATTCTCTGCTTTGTTTATTGCTTATTGTCACCATGCAAGAATGTATAATATGAAAAGCGATTCTTCAGTACCAATAATTAAACCACTCTCAACAAGCAAGTTTTTGATGAAATTTTTAAAACTTAGTACTATTTTAAAACTTGACGCGCTCAATTCTTATGATGATTAAAAAAGCATATTTTTTTAATCTTTTGTTTATTGTGACTGGAAGTAGTGAAACGAATCGTTTAGTATAGATTAATTTGACTACTTCCAATTTAATACAGTTTATTTTATCCAAACCTTACACAACATCATGGTGTACTATTTATGTTCAGTAAAGTGTTCTCAATCCATCCTGTTTGTATGTATTAACGTATGCGCCAATTTCAATCTCTTTAAAGATCGTTTCATTGTATCAATGCCATTACAGTCATCAGCAAGCTGTCTACTGATGTTCTTTTTTATCTTCTCCTGATATAATTAAAGCCAAATCAGAAACGTTTCTTGGTTAGATAATTGGAAAATAATATCCTATAACTTCATTCTAACTTACATACTCTGACTGCACTGCACACACTTTAAGAATCCGCCTTTCCCCGTATTCTATTCCTCCGTTTCAATTTTTTTCATTCAGAACCATTAGAACACCAATATGTTTTCGATTTCAACGAGACAGCGAGAAAGATAGGAATGCACTTGATACCCATCCATTGTCACCACCGTCGACACGTACAATCACGTCGGACGAAATCTGTACTCTAATAGCATCTACTCAGTGTAATCGTGCGACATCAACAATAATGATCTCGCTAAAGTGAGTTGTTTAATGGTTGCTCAATGTTCTGCGGCACAGAATAGAAAGGTACCTATGTAAAGACATTGTACTAGTTGCAGCTGATAGGTAGATTTGTTCTAAATGGTAATGCAAATTTTATGGCACTGCACTCAAAATCGCGTTTCGAATGGAAAATCCAGTTTGGACGTAGTATTAGAGCAGGTCCTGTATGCTTAGCATGCCGTTTTGACCCGACGTCGAGTGGGAGACTTAGGAGTACTTGCCATGTCGAAAGTACAACTATGGCAGCCGAGACTTGAGATAGACTGCGGTCTTGACTGCCTAAAAGTAGTTATTGCCATATTACATAAAAGTGTTTTAAGAATTGTTACTGATAAATAGTTCTGTACACTAACGGCCGAATACTCAAACGTCATTCAAATATTTAAAGGCACCTTAGATAATTGACAAGCCGTTAAACACAAAATTCGTATACAAAAACGTAAGTTAAAAGCTTCTCTTAAATTTAAGTGCAACACAAAATAACTGGTAGTTAAACATCACTCAGCAAAAAATTCGTATACTTAAACGCAACTTAGCGCGATTTAGCTGTCAAATAGGCTGTCAAATCGAGTTGAGTAGGCGTTACAATTGAAAGTGGTCGCGAGGTCCTTCAAATCGTAAAAAAGTTTCAATAATCAGTGAGCTTAAGTGAAAACAATGTCCTTATCATCATTTTGCTCTTTGTCGGATGAGGAAGGGCCTAATGTGCCTCAAAGAAATGAGGCAAAGTTAAATGCTTTCGAGTATTATAATGAAAAACACTTCCATGCGCGGTTCCGGCTGTCGAAAGAGACCGTCTTTGGACATACAATCCAACCAGTTACAAGGCGTAATAGATCCACCAAATTTTAATAACCCTGCGTTATTAACTTATTATGCTACTGGCATAATAATAATTCTCGTTCAATTCTTGTTTATATTAATATTTAGCAGACTTTTCAAATGTCATTGGTGGGTGAGATAGCCCTAACGTTTCATTCTACGACAGTATAAGATATTATTATTTCAACATTAAACATTTTGCTTTGTACAAAACGAGGTAATATTATCTAGTACAATAATTTAAGTTTGTTTCATAAATCATATTATAATTTATTTTTATAAAAAAACTTCATATTTCATCACAATACTTTGAATTGATCGAACAAATTCTGCGTAAATCGGATACAAAACGTAAGTTTCAATATTTTGTAAATGAAAACAGACTTGTTATTTATTTGACGGCTTCTCAGCTGATCACGGTCTGAAATTGTTTGAATGACGTTTGTGTATACCACTCAATATTTAACAGATGTTCAAATTTGAATGCCCTTCAACTGAGTGATCGATTTGACTGACGTTTGAGTATTCGGTCGTAAGTATAGTAAAATTAAGAAACTAAAATAAAAACGAAGCGAAACGAAGACTATGGTCTTGTTTTCACCTCCGTGGGTACCAGACACATGTATCGGTCTCATATGTCAAAATTAGTATCCAACTCGGCCTAAATCATCTCGACAATGTCGCCATGGTACCCAGTTGTAGAAAAGTCTCGGTCGACTCCATCTCGGTCGCGGTCGCCATGTTAGCGTCGAGACATTTCAGGCCCGATAGAGATATAGACATTTTTGCATAGAGAATGGCATTTCTCGAGCGTGGCATGCTAGGCGATCTGGTATTCTACCTACACTTTGATGCATAATATAACAAGTCCATCAAGGATAAAGTATATTATTCTCTATCTGATCAGTATCAATAAGTTCATTGCAAAATACAGTTCAAATATAATCATTTGAACTTCACGATTTGTGTCTTCTACAGCGACGTACCTATAATAAAGAACGTATAATTCGTCTTCACCTTGTGCAATATCATCACGAATTTCGCTTTCTTTCGACGTAATAATCGGTCGGTGTTTTGACAGTAAATCGATCATTATAGTCGTCATCTTCTTAAATAACGTCTTGTGCGAGCTGCATTACATCATAAGGCTTCGCTTTTGTTATTCTTCTAAGGAATTTATGCATTTTATGCGAGTTGATGGTTTTGAAAGCGGTAGCAGTTTTATTTTAGTTCTTGGGAAGCTCCATCATTTTCAGAGTTTTCTACCAGCCACGAGACTTTCCACAATTCGGATAGTTAGTATTTTTATTTATATTCAAGTTATTTTTCAATGGGTTTGTTTTCTAAGTTATGTACATTTGTAAACTTACATACATAACCTCACGCCTGTATCCCAGAGGGGTAGGCAGAGACCAGGGACTGCCACTTGCGACAATCCTGACAGATCACCTTCGCTTCATCAACGTTCATAAGTCGTTGCATGCACGCACGCCGGTTCCGGGTACTTTTTATCTTCCCCTTTGTTAATAATTTGTAAACTTAAGTAGCAATACCACTCACTAACCGTGAAGGAAAACATCGTGAGAAGACCTGAGTGTCTCTGGTGTTCAATCTCAGCGCTTGAAAATGCTAACTCGCGGCGGGCAAGAGTGGTAATCAAGCCCATACTCTCTCTGCCTGAGAGAAGGCCCCCTGCAGTGAGACGTATTAGGCTACATAAAAAAATTCAAACCTTTGATCTAGCCGGGTGAATGACCAATCAGAATAGGCAGAGTATGAATACTTCCAGTTGGCGAGCAGACAACACATACCAGTGCCCTGTAGGACCTACACAGGCTACATAAAAGAAAATCTTTAATGTTGTTGCTTCTTTTCAGAGATGTGATAAAAAATCATGAAGCAGATCATTTTTAAGCGCTTCACTGGCTCGCTTGCATCTTGCACAAGGATCTAATTCTGAAATCCCCCCCCCAAGCCCTCGTTCACATTCCGAAGCGAATTTCCCCAGTTTCGACTAGAAACCAGCGTTTCCTTCACGCTGCCTAGTCCAGTGTCGATTACACGCGTCTCGCTCGCCGCACACAGAACACTGCCTGAATGAATGCTGGATCAGGTGACATGGGCGCAGGCGCCGGAACCGGGTTTGGTTGGCCTTGGGTGCAGACCCAATTTCACCCTCCAAACTGAACTTCGTTTCAAAGTCAAAGTAAAAAAAAAAATACGTAATACAGAGAATAGTGTAAAGAGGTTCGAAATTTCACTGATGCCGGTGAGTCGCCCATTAGCTCAGTTGGAAAGAACGCTGGCACGGATAGCCAGAGGTCGCGGGTTCGAAAGCCGGCGTGGGTGGAATTTTTAGCCTCTAAATAGGTTTTTAAAAAAAAAATGTATCACATCACACTATCACCTTAATATTATTTAAGGGAAAGTTTGTGAGTGTGTATGTTAGTTACTTCTTCACGTCTAGACGGCTGGAGCTGTTTAAAAAAAAGAGGTAGGTAGTTAGCTGACACACTGGATTAACACATGGGCGACGTTTTACTTCGAAATAAAACCTTATTCCCTAATAAATGCTCGGTAACACAACTACTCTTATCATACTTACGTAGGTGGCAACCGATGTGTTAGGTTTAATAATGACTCGAGACGAGATGGTCAGAGTGGAGCTTTTTTCCTGCTGCGTTTTTCTCCACCACACTATGCAGCTTATGTTTTACATTGACATTCAGCAAACTGAATGGAAATTGTTTACATTGAAATAAAATTGACTTGATTTTGGTTTTGAATAAAAACAATCGTTATTTCTTCGTTACATTCCTCCACCAACCTGGACTTGGCCCCCGTGGTGGAGTATGGCCTAACCTTCCTGCAATGCAGGAAGAGATCCGTGCCCCATCAGTGGGGATATACAGGGTTGGAATCGCGATGCCGTTTTTGGTCATATTCTGAGTTTAACTCCTGGGTGGGGGTACATACACATGAGAACATATGCAAATTCAAACACGGTCTATTATCACCATTACTACGATTAAAATTAAAGGCTTACTTAATATTTTTTTCCATTATTTGTTAATGGTTCGTTTTAGTGTTGAAAACGTTTTCTGATTTAGTTCTTTGTTCGTGAGATAAGTCTTCAGTTGATAAAAGCATCAGGTCTTCAACCTTGGCTTTAATTAACCTCTTTGAATCGACTGTTAATTATCTTGACGTTTCTTTTGATTTCTGCCTTCAATTGTCTCCGGACTGTTTGTGGGTGTCTCCACAATGACGCCACTCGTCTATAAACTCTTCAGCGTCATTATTGTCTGGCTGTGCTCCTTTGTCTTCATTTACTACCTTTATATTATCATTGTACAATTTATTTTCATTTGCACTGTTTAGTTAAGATTTGTATCTTACGTCGAGTTAATTTTATCTAACTAGTTTATCTACGCAATCTAATTTCTAGCTTCAGTTTAAACGTTTGCGAACGAACGTAACATTAATCTTTGATTCTACTGGGGGCCGCCGCACTGTAACTTGTAAAAACTTACCTCAATCTGGTGTGCAGCATTAACTTATCACAGTGCACCGGGATAACTTGTCCTGAGGGAGTGAAGGTGAGACCGTGACCCTTTGAGAGGTATTGCATCTTGCAGTGGGATGTGTGCAAGCTGCACTTCACAAATATTTTATCATGTGGGTACAGCGATATCATTCCGATGTAAAACCTAACCTAACTAAAACCAAATTACGCTTAGATGCAAATTACTTCAGCCAGATGTCGCTGCCTGTACGTAATACAGATAATATTGTAAAGAGGTTCGACATTTCACTGATGCTGGTGAGTCACCCATTAGATCAGTTGGAAAGAGCGCTGGCACGGATAGCCTGAGATCGCGGGTTCGAATCCCGGCATGGGTGGAATTTTTAGGCTCTAAATAGATTTTTAAATTATCCTTAGCACGGGTTAGTGCATTAAAAAAAATTTTTTTTTAAAGTACAAATCAAAGCTGAGGCCCGGAGGAAAAACTTTAAAGCAAGTTTTTCGGTGAGACACCCATATTACGGTGGCCATAAAAAACATGTACAATACACCTGTTGACAGAATAACTGCAAAGCCTTCTTGTCGACAACAGAGAATTTTGGGTATGTATGTAATTAATTTATGTAACGAGAAACCAAATAAATACTTTGTTAAAATTACACCTTTCAGATAAGCATCTTCTAATTGTTGTGCCAGCAAATCTTTTGGGTCGCTTGTGTTAGAAAGTTGCATTACATTATTACTCGCGGCTACTGGTTACAAGATAGCTTTAGAGTGTTTCTTCCACAGTTTAACTCTTATGCAACACATGATAGATGCTAGTATTGAAAAGATGACGATATCCGCGAGTTTTTATTACTTTCTTCTTTAGGCTATATTAGTCCACTGCTGGACATAGCCCTCCTCTAATGAGCGTCATAGCGCAAGGTTGTGCCATCATTGGGGGCCGTCATCATTTATTACTTTATGTTATTGTTATTTTACTAGTGTTTTTTTTTGCATTTTTTTTTAATCATTACTTGTGTTATAATCATTACGTTTAGCACAATTTATTCTTTAACAGTATTTATATATATATTTCTTTACTTACACTATTATTATAATAATGGAACTAAACCTAAAACATTCTAATTTAGCGGCAGAGTACCAAGAAGGCTGGTAGTGTTTATTAGTGTTATTATTATTATTGATAATAGTTCCGACTGTTAATCGACTGTTAGGCGGTACGAAGTTCGCTGGGTCAGCTAGTTGTAAATAAAACACTGATTCTATTGAAAAATCTTCGTATTTATTCCGTGAGGATTTCTTCAAGTATATTCTAACCATAATTTAAAAACAATTGGTGAATGTTTTTTGTTACCTAAAATTTCTTCACTTATACCAATTCGGCCATTATAAGTCGCACTGAAGGACAAATCCCTTCTCTCCGATAGAGAGTACGGGCTTAGACAAAACGCGTGCAAGCTGAGTGCGATTCATACCACAGGCACTCAGATTTATAAAAATAAGGTAATTACGTTTTACCTAAAAAATAAACGCGATTAGACCCGTTAAATATATAACTATGTATGAGTAGCGCGAATCATTACGCGAAATACCACTAGGATGTCCACACGATGTTTTGCGAGTTTTATTACCACTACAAGTTCAAAAATTATAAATACAATATTAATATTATTATGATATCAGAGAGTTAAGTCGAGCTCAAAGGTTGGAATCCCTCTCTTCCCGCAGTCTCGTAGAATCCGAGATTCCTGGTGGTAGCTGGATGAGGATGGCCACGAACGGACAGAAAAAAGTGCCGTGCCTTAGTGGAGCTCTTTGTCCAGCAGTGGACGAGTAGTAAGCCAGTCCACACAGGAGAGGAGCGGGAAATAAGCGCAAAAGATCAGCAATAAGACCGCCAATTGTACCTAACCTAACTGCAAAGTAGGTACTCGGGGCTGCAAGTGATGCAAATTACGTCAGCCAGATGTCGCTGCCTGTACGTAATACAGAGAATATTGTAAAGAGGTTCGAAATTTCACTGATGACGCCGGTGAGTCACCCATTAGCTCAGTTGGAAGAGCGCTGGCACGGATAGGCAGAGGTCGCGGGTTCGAATCGGCATGGGTGGAATTTTTAGCCTCTAAATAGGTTTTTAAATTTGACCTTAGCACGGGTTAGTGCATTAAAAAAAAAGAACATAATTATTTCTCTTAATTTATCATTTATCAGCCCACACAAAATAGACAGGACGAGTCAGCCTTACATTGCCTCATCTGTAATATAAAAATGAATCGCTGAATGTGTTGGTAAGCGCAAAACTCGATAGCAGCTGCACCGATTTCGCTAATTCTTTTTTTAGAATATTCCTTGAAGTACGAGGATGGTTCTTACGGAGAGAAAAAATAAAAACAAATATAGAATCGATGCTAGACGGTACCAAGTTCGCTGGGTCAGCTAGTATCTTAATAAATTAAAGAAAACAAACAAATATGACAGTCGCACAGACAAAATTAATGGACGTACAAAAACAAAAGTGCCCCACCCTTTTGCGTTGTCGGCTAAGCCGTCATCACCTCAGTCAATCCGCTGACAAAAACAAAAATAACCCGTATTTGTATGTCGGTAAGCTCGCATTTCGCGCAGCGATTTGAATTTAGTGCCGGAATAATTTGAGTACCTATAACTTCTAAACTTAGACAAAAGTTTTAATTCTATTATTAGTTAGCGCAAGGTGAAAGTGGTTTTCAAGCTGTTGATTTATTTGGCTAATAATAGTAAAGATCCGGTGTAGTTTGTGTGTGTCAAATGGCGTTTTTTTATAGCGTGTAATCATGCATTCGGTAATAGAAACGAAAGGGGATAACACTCTCTGTCACGTGCAACAAGCTTGTGACGTCACTTGTTCCGTTTCCTCTTATAATTCTCTATAAGAGACGGAGATTTTTATGTATAAAATCTCTGTTCATCGATAGCAACCCTTGTATGTCCCCACTGCTGGGGCACGGGTCTCTTCATGCATCGCACGAAGGTTAGGCCATACTCCACCCACCACTCCACCACGGAGGCCAAGTCCGGGTTGGTGGAGGATTGAAAGACAGTTGCGGGCCTTACTGTCAGAAGTTCTCAAGCCGCCCATAAGGCCTCTGACATGGCTTAACGACTGCCATTCACGACAGCCGACACCTACGTCTTACCGT
The DNA here is from genome assembly GCA_934045075.1 of Yponomeuta sedellus. Taxonomy (NCBI): domain Eukaryota; kingdom Metazoa; phylum Arthropoda; class Insecta; order Lepidoptera; family Yponomeutidae; genus Yponomeuta; species Yponomeuta sedellus. Next base: position 1,538,448 of record OW203739.1, read on the forward strand.
GCCTTGCGAAGCACCTAAGCGTTCCGCGCGGAAAATTTCTGTTATAGTTTAGCAAAAAAGTCTAGATATTTAAAAAAAAATCTTAGTATGGAGAAAAGTCACTTTTGCGACTTTAGTATGGATATTCTTTCCATAATAAATATCTAGACTTTTTTGCCTATCTTTGCTGTAATTCTGTACAATAATAAAGAATATTGTATCTATCTCTAATTTTAACAGACTTCGGTGAAGAGAGTAATGGTTTGCCTCGTATGTTTTACGAGTAAGTCCCATTTTATGTTCTCTCATCTTAACTAATGGTGAGATTTTGACTCGATTCGCCTTATTTTCCCGATTATCGCAGGCTACACGAAATAAGAACATACGCAGCGAAATATAAAAATCACTAAAAATGTAAACATAAAAAGCTGAAGTAAACAAAATATTAATAACAAACAAACCCCATGTTTTAAGTATTTAACATCATGATGGATGTGATTTGTCTTTGGAGTGTATGTACTCGGTCGGTTGTGTTGTTTTTATTTTTTTTCTGCTTTGTGTTGATCTAGTTTAGAAAAGAGCTTAACATGATTGAAATTCATGTTACTTGTTTGTTTACTACACACGCATTTCTCACATTGTGCCTATTGTATTCTAATATTTTTATAATGTAAACTGTAGAAAACGCTGCTGGTTATACATGTAACTAACCTTAATACTAATTGTTTTCTCTAATAAAATAAAATAGCATTTGCATACAGGCACATACATTGCTTCTGGCTCCACACTAGGATACCCTGCGTCGTGGGAACCAGAAACAACGACATCACAATCATGTAAACACCCAAGACCTAGGGTGTTTTTTTGTCCCCAAGCGGGATTCGAACCCGAAACCTCTTGCATGGTAGCCAGATGCGCTCCCGCCACGCCACAGAGGTCGTCTATATATCCTATAAAACTTCATAAGTAATGGTCAGACAGTTTGACAAGTAAGATCTCCATCGATTCTTCGTGTTTGCGCTAGTTCATAGGCTATGTAAAACATGATATTTTTTTTTAAATACATTAAAAAGGCAACAATAAAAAAATGGAATACAAAATGACGTACAGCCAGACTTGAGCACTAACAGTAACTAAGCAGGCGGAACCCAAATTCAATAATGCAACTCATTTGAGGTCCTGAGTGTCTCTGACTCGGCTTAACGACTGCCTGCTTAACGCGTCTTGCGAAGCACGGAACCGTTCGGAAAAATTCCACTGGCGTTAGTCATAGACGGTCACCCATCCATTCACTGAACGCGCCCTAATGTTACTTAACCTTCGTGTTCGTTGAAGATCACTCAGGCAGCCAAGGCTACGAGCGATTCAACTCACACTATTGGACAGTCTGTTAGCTATTAGTAAATACCTCGGCTACTATCGGATAGAACCGATTATATTGCAATAAAGTAAGGTTTATTTTGTATTGTTATTAATAACTTCAGATAACTTTTCAAAATAGCGAAGAAAAGTTTTATACAGAGCAGCAAGTAGTATTACACTCGTGTGCTTTCGGCGAAAACCGAAGCCTACTCTAGAGTCCGAGGTATATTCTAAAACCTAACAGACTGGAAATTAAATTGATTGCCAACGCATCGCAGGTACGTAGGTAAACGCCTGGCAAGCGCCATGAACGTCGTGATTGGCTGTCCTAAGCGGATTAGGGTCAAGGTCACAGTTTCCGTACACGGCACCGCTGTCAGCTAAAGTTAATTAAACCCAACCAAATCCGTCCGGTTTTGTACGGTGTTTTGATGAAGGCTGTTAACCCAGTGACATCAATGGAGTCGTGGTGACTTTTTTCGTTTCTTAAGCATTTAAATCTATCCGTACTTTTGAATCACGAATCAGAGAATCTCTGTTAAAGACTAAAATGTACCTGGAACAAGAAGCACACAAATACGCTTGGTATAAATTCGCATTAGTATCTTAAGCATCTTAAGATCTTAAAAATAATTGCAAATGCGAAAGTTTGTGAGTGTGTATGTTTGTTACTTCTTCACGTCGAAACGGCTGGAGCGATTTTAATAAAAAATGGTATGGAGTTAGCTGACACCCTAGATAAATGTTACATTTCAATATCTAAATTACTTTCAAGTAACTATTATGTTTTTTGTAGGTAACAGCCTGGTAAAAATGTTGTATGTTTAAGCTACTATTATACACTTTACATATACACACACACACACACACACACATATACATACATACATACATACATACATACATACATACATACATACATACATACATACATACATACATACATACATACATACATACATACATACATACATACATACATACATACATACATACATACATACATACATACATACATACATACATACATACATACATACTACAACCACAAATCACATACATTGCTTCTGGCCCCACACTAGGTTACCCTGTGTCCTGGGAACCAGACACAGCGACATCACAAACATGTAAACATCCAAGACCTGGGCCCTTTTCTTGTCCCCTGCCGGGATTCGAACCCGGGACCTCTTGCATGGTATGCAAACGCGCCACCGCTACGCCACAGAGGTCGTCAAACTTGTTTACTGTATCGAATGTGTACAATTGCAAACTTATTCTCGTAAATAAAGAAATCTGAAAATCAATCAAATCACTGTTGAATTAAAGAGCTTATCTATCTCAATCACAACTTTGAGTAATGTTACACGTATATTCTTTATTAATATGTATTTTAGATATTTTTGTACCATGATAATATTTATTTTATTTTTGATGGAATAGTGTTGATTAGGGTTTTTGTACTTTAAGTTTCACGCTATGCCCGTAGTTTTCCGCTTACATAATTGCATTAAAATGTCTTTCCACTGTCTCCACCTTCTCCATGTCACTTGTCAGTTGGCTAGAATAAAGTGCTATTTAGTATTAAGCCCGCCAATTCTATATTTGGTACTGGTACAATGAGAGTTAAATGTATCTTTTAAGTATCTATCTGTATTTATTTCCCGTCTTTATGTTTATGATAGAGTATAAAGTATGAACCTCTACCAAATCTCTTTTGGATGTATTACTAAAAGGGAAGGTAAAAAATACCCGGAACAGGTGTGCGTGCATGCAACAACTAATGAACGTTGATGAAGCGAAGGTGATCAGTCAGGAACATGGCAAGTGGCAGTCCCTCGTCTCTGCCTACCCCTCTGGGATACAGGCGTGAGGTTATGTATGAATGACCTGAAGATATTCAAAACGTCCTATTAAAAATACTATTTCTCAGACACAAACTACTACGTTTTCACGGTTACAAACAAGTGTTTGATCGTAACTGCCCGTTACACTCCACCAATTCGCTGTAAATAGACTCAAAAGAGGATGTTTATTTTCCGAACAGCTGTTGTGAACATTCCTTTCGTTCCAGACCATTTTGCAGTTCAATATTTTCCATTAAGTACAGTCGACGAAAGTTTAATATATTTTTTTTGTTGCAACGTTGCCCGTGTCATAACGGAGTAGCGTGCAGGCATGTAAAGGTCTATGTGCTTTTGATTGTACTTAGAATTTGGGCCATTTGTCATTGGGTTTTACTGTAATAAATACAGATTTTGCTCGGGTTCTGGTGCGCGTAATATATGAGCAGATTATTGTTTTTCTAAGAAAAAAGTGTAGTTTAACTAGGTTGCCTATTTTCTTTAAGTTTAAACTTGACATAAGGATAACCTAAGGGGGGCGTCAGAAACCATTGTAATCTGGAAAGTCAACCTGTAAATTAAATGACATAAACTATTTGTTTTTCAATAAATATCTTTATCTTGTTTATTTTTGCACGTGTCTATTTGTATTATATTAAAATTTACCTCTTCGTACGTTTGTGTACGTGGTTGGATGTTTGACACGGGGTCAAACATAAACGGTTGAAATGTTTTGTAGGTAATTTACCACACAAATAGACCGTGTCGTTGGCTGAATAACTCGCGAATGGGGATATTAATCCAAAGATTCCTCCCTCAAAAATATAAGGAACTGTATTAGTATTCTTCCCATACACCTCCTCACACACACTCAAGCATACTCACCAAACACACCAAACACAATATTCCGTTGGTGTAGAGAGGTTCACATACACCAACGGAATATTGCAAGTACCTGCATAAATTTATATTATCTTTATAGTAAAAATACTTTAGAGACCCTTTTGTTATCCTTGGTATTGTACCGCTTTTAACTTACACCTGCCTAAGCTTCGCAAGGCACGTTAAGCCGTTGGTGCCCCTGTCATGTAATGACAGTCGTTAAGCCATGTCAGAGGAATTATGGGCGGCTTACAATCCTCCACCAACCCGGACTTGGCCCCCGTGATGAAGTATGGCCTAAACTTCCTGCGATGGAAGAGTGGTGGGGACATACGAGGGTCCTATCGATGTCTATGCTACGTACCTACTGTATTGAACGTTGAAGATCACTGTTCCCTGATATACAGATGAACCTAGTTCAGGCACAGAAGAGAATTGTTTATTTGCAGGTTTGCCTCAAATATTGTAAGTAATACCTACTAAAATGTAAACAACTTGTAAACAACTACACACTTGTAAAAAAAATAAAGATGATTATTATATTATATCTTATCTATGACAGCAAGTCGGCATTATGAGATCTGACAGTACGATACGATAATACAGGATCGAGGCATACGATAGCGAGGTAACCACATTGCTAAAACCAATACAATAATAAAATTATGATTTATGAAGAAATATGGAAGGAAAATATCAATAACCACAGGTTATAATTCAAACTTTCACCTTCTATTCAACGCAAGCGCAACCTTAGGTGTGTCTAGTTTCTTGAGTTATGATTAAATTATAGTATAGTACGACTTGGGATAAAAATTGCATTTAATAAGCAATATGCAGCGGTCAGGGAGTCACAGGTAACTTTCTACAGTCTATTTATTCTTACTTGTCCAATTTAGTAAACAAGATTCTAACCTTAAAATTGAGATTAGATGCCTAAACTAGACATTTTCTCGCAAATTCATGAACTATGTTTATAAAATTGGCAGCGTGTTATCTAAAAGAGTGTTCCAGGTTACTTCATTTATGGAAATATGGCAGTTTTGGACTAAAAAGTCACAGTTTAAAGGTAGAATCTTGTTTACTAAATTGGACAAGTAAGAATAAATAGACTGTAGCATGTTTTTTGTATCATCGAGTAATCATCAAAGGAGGCATATAATTTAGTTATGGCTGAAACACTAACCAGTTAAATTACTGTGTTATGTTAAGGCTCCTTTGACTTTGGAAATTACTGCGCTTTTTAACATTATCGTTACTTAATCATTAACAAAAAAACCGGCCAAGTGCGAGTCAGACTCGCGCACCGAGGGTTCCGTACAAACCTGTATTATAGACCTGAGTATTTGGTATGAATTTCAATTTAATACCTCTACGCGTTTATGAGGAAATGGGTAGTAAGTTTAAAATTATTAAAAAAATATATATTATGTGATGTAACTAAAAATTTATGGTTTTCGTAATTTTTCCTTTATCTATGCTATAAGACGTTGCTTCGTACCAAATTTCAAGATTCTGAGTTCACGGGAAGCACCCTGTAGGTTTTGATTCCCTTGCAAGTGTCGAAAATTTGCGGCCTAAACGGCTGTATCTTTTGATTGCGTTGGCTTAGAAGTTTGATTTTTTCACAGCTTCAAGGGACAGTAGACCTGAGTAATTGATATAAATTTCAGCTTCATACCTCCACGCGTTCCTGAGAAAAAGGGTCTTGACAGACGGACGGACGGACGGACAGACGGACAACAAAGTGATCCTATAAGGGTTCCGTTTTTTCCTTTTGAGGTACGGAACCCTAAAAACACTTTATTATTTAATAATAATATAATACATCCTGTGTACGTCTCACTGTAGGGCACAGACCTTCACTCAAAGAGAGAGAGAGAATATGGGCTTAATTACCACACGAGCCCAGCGTGGATTATTTTATTATCGTAATACTTCTTGCGCACAACACATGTAACATGTGTAAAGAGTACGTAATACAGAGAATAGTGTAGAGAGGTTCGAAATTTCACTGATGCCGGTGAGTCGCCCATTAGCTCAATTGGAAGAGCGCTGGCACGGATAGCCAGAGGTGGCGGGTTCGAATCCCGGCATGGGTGGAATTTTTAGCCTCTAAATAGGTTTTTAAAAATGTGTAAAGAGGTTGAAGAGGTTGTAAGAGGTTTCTTTCTACAAAATTTATAATGTTTATAGAAAAAAATATACTTTTGAAGTGTGTGGTCTAAGAAGGCACTAGAAAATAGAATAACGGACAGATATTTTAAATTACAAGAGCCAAATTAGTCGTAGCGAAACATGTGAAGAAAATACGATTTTGTTGTAAATTTTTGCAAGCGATCTTATTCATTTCTCCCAAGAAAATTTTAATTTCCCATTTTAAGATATGTTAATTAAAAACTAAGTAGGTTAGGCAATTAAAATATATCCAAAAATTACCGTAATTTTTTTCTTAACACCACATTGGACAAAAGTGTACCAAAAGAGTAATTATATACAGCTTAAAGAGCAATTGCGTCAGTATATAGCATTGAGAAAAATGTTATTGTTCAGAAAATAAATAACTTCCACCATCACAAATCAAAAATCATAATTAGGAATTTATTTCAGAATTTATATTCTGTTGAATGTACAATTTTATTGTTATTGTTGTCTTCCGTCGAGTTTTAGTGGAGAAAAAGACGGCGAGAACAAACTCCACTCTGCTCTGACCATCTATTCTCAAATCATCTTAATCAAATCATCGATAATTTCGAAACACATTGTAATCGAAATCCCTTGCAAAATTTAAAGTTACCGTATGGGTAGATTTATTGGTTGGATGGCCAGATTTTGTGAATGGCGATGACGTCATACCGATACACCAATCAGTTAAACACAATGTAGTGAAATGTAGAATGGGCCGCTGCTTCGTCTGGTAACCATGATTTGCGAAAAAAATGGGTAATCATGATTGTTGATTACTTTTTTCTTGTTGGTATAATTATTATTTACACTCTGCTGTAGCACATTTGTGATGTGGAAAAAGTAGTCAATCTGTTTTACTCTTTTCATAACAGGTTTTAACTAAATTAACAGAGTTTTCAACTTAAAGTTACATTATAAAGTTCCAAATAATCCTCAATGTTATCAATGCTTTTTTGCATTGCATCCAGCCTGACAGTGGCAATGGTTGGTAACTGGCAGAAAATCAGCGCTGAGGGTTCACTCGATATCAACCCTTATACGTCCCCACTGTTGGGGCACGGGTCTCTTCCTGCATCGCAGGAAGGTTAAGCCATAATCCACCACGGGGCCGATTGTATGGAAGATTGTAAGGCAGTGGCTGGCCTTACTGTCAGAAGTTATCAAGCCGCCCATAAGGCCTCTGAAATGGCTTATCGACTGTCATTACTTGTACATGACAGCCGGCACCAACGGCTTAACGTGCCTTGCGAAGCATGGAAACGCTCAGAAAAATGCCACTGGCGGTAGTCACGGGAAGGTCACCCATCCTGCACCTGACCGCGCCTGTTGGTGCTTAACTCAAGTGATTGGTTCCAATCACTCGGTTTGACTAGGCTACGAGCGCTTCATTCAATTTGTTTCAACTTAGTTTCTATCTATCTATAATCAGCCCACATCAACCCACTGCTGGGCATAGGCCTCCTTTTTATTGCGCTATTCCTCACGGTCCTGTGCTAACCTGATCCATCTCTGGCCCGCAACCCTCACGATGTCGTCCGACCATCGTGTCGGTGGTCTGCCTACCAACCTCCTTCCCTCCCTTGGCCACCACTCCGATACTGCCCTGGTCCACCGGCCGTCTTCCCTTCTAGCCAAGTGTCCCGCCCATCTCCACTTTAAGTCTGTGATCCGCTCACCAACGTCTTCGACCTTGGTTCTTCGACGAATTTCTACGTTGGGTACGCGGTCCACAAGCGATATGCCTAGCATGGCACGCTCCATCGCTCTTTGTGCAACTTTTATTTTGTGCATATTTTGCTTGGTGAGCGTTCATGTTTCCGCACCGTAAGTAAGTATGGGCAGGACACATTGGTTGTAGACCTTGGTCTTAAGAGATTGTGGCAGTTTAGTCTTGAAGACGTCATCCAGTTTACCAAATGCTTACTTCAACTTAGTTTAGTTCAACTTATTTCAACACCACTCACTACCTATACCTGTTTTCTATTGTTCTGTGTGTCGTATATTATGTTTTCTTTCTGTGATAACATCACTTACCTTTTTACGCATATATCACTTATCTATTCGTTTCTGTGATTTGTCTTGTTGTTATAATAAATGTATTTTTGTCATCATTTTTCTCTAAAACAAGATGAATAAAATTTCTTCCTCCACATCAAGTGACGGCGTCACCGAAGTAATCTCAAGGTGACGTTTTTGATAAACGAATACTTCTGTTAGCGAAAGTCTATTTCTCTATTAACAGTGTGACTTATCGCTTAGGTTTCAAGAGCTAGTTTCCGTTAAAATGTTGATCATCTGTCCGCCGACTAAAAACTACTCTCATTACGTTAATCTTTTGTTTTTTTTCTATCCATTCATTCCTCAGAAACTTAATCTAACACCTGTAACTGGAACCATTATTGTTTTAACTTTTTTGGTTACACTTGACGGACTACAACCTTTGTTGAGTTTCCGACGGCGTACAGATGTCTCTGGTCTCAGTTGAACGAGAGGACATGGTTCGGTGATTGCTTTGAGGTTTAGAACATTGGGAGATGTTACCGAGTGGAAACCACGAACTTCAGACATCCTGACTGGAGTGATGATTCCTCGTAAAGTATGATGGACAGGGTGCAACAAAATCTCCAGCTACACCCGAATTAATATTTGAAAGAGCTCTGCTTGTTTTCTATATTGTTCAGGGAGCATGGCACCTATAAAAAAATTATTGTAATATCAAAATATATCCTTATCAATAAGGTCAAATTTTGTGGAATGAAAGATTTTTTCTTCATTGTTGTACATTGTACATCGTTCGACTTGTGTTTGTCAATGCGATCAACAAAGAAAAATTAAGTTTTCCTACAGTTACTATATTTTTAGGGTTCCGTACCTCAAAAGGAAAAAACGGAACCCTTATAGGATCACTTTGTTGTCCGTCTGTCCGTCCGTCCGTCTGTCAAGACCCTTTTTCTCAGGAACGCGTGGAGGTATGAAGCTAAAATTTATATCAATTACTCAAGTCTACTGTCCCTTGAAGCTGTGAAAAAATCAAACTTCTAAGCCAACGCAATCAAAAGATACAGCCGTTTATGCCGCAAATTTTCGACACTTGCAAGGGAATCAAAACCTACAGGGTGCTTCCCGTGAACTCAGAATCTTGAAATTTGGTACGAAGCAACGTCTTATAGCATAGATAAAGGAAAAATTACGAAAACCATAAATTTTTAGTTACATCACATAATATATTTTTTTTTAATAATTTTAAACTTACTACCCATTTCCTCATAAACGCGTAGAGGTATTAAATTGAAATTCATACCAAATACTCAGGTCTATAATACGGAACCCTCGGTGCGCGAGTCTGACTCGCACTTGGCCGGTTTTTTTTTATCATTATAAGTTTTATTTTATTTTCCGGCCCCGAAGATGTCCGTTTCCATTTTCATGAATATAAGCATGTTACAATTTTTTTAAATTTTAATCGGTTCCCCAAGATACAGAGTTTACCTAGTTTGGGGACCCCTGAAAACATTTCCATATTTAGCTAAGCTATGCATCGTACGTTCAAAATCGTAACTGTAAATGTAGCATAATGTTTGTGCAATAAATATTTTACTTAACTGCATATCTGGAAAAAAATATCAGCTGTTCCAAAATTTTTAAGTTCGCGAGTAAACTTTAGTAGTATTTTTGGACCTTCTTCGAGGAGATGAAAAAGTGTCATCTACATCTAATGCCTTATTTTTTACTCGATTTCCGACACGTAGAGATTTGTATGTTAATACGTAACGAATGAGACGCGTTCAAGCAGAACATTCTCAATAATCAAAATAATGTCCATGGATTCGATACCTCATTGTGGTTTCCCTTTCGACGGTTAAAAGGACTCGACCGCAACGGTCGGCTGGTCACCCCACGGCTCACATAACTGGGTTACGCCGCGGTCGACCAATGTTCCCCCTACACACGGCACTAGAGCGGTTCTAGAGCGGAGGTCAGTAAGAAATGGTCGCGTAATACAACGCGGTCGACTAACTGAGCCATGGTCACCCTACTCACGGTGCTCGCGGCTCCGGAGCAGAGGTCAATGAGAAGTGGTCGGGTAATGGTCGCGGGTTTGTCTCGAATAGCAGTATTCTTGCGTAATGAATTGTATAGGAGGCGACTAGGCTTCGTGCGCGACTTTGTCGTTGCCACTTGAAATCGTATAAAGTTCCCGAATTCGGATGTGCTGAGTGGGACACACAGGACAGACGTGGGACGAGGACGGTGTAAAGGCGCAGCGTCCTATCAATACACTTTCATACAAAATAAGAGGCGAAGACGCGAACTTTATATAACGCGTCAAGTCTTCACCCTGCCTCCTCGTCCCTTCGTCCTTCCTATATAATAACGCCTATTATACGTCCTACTGCAGGACACAGGCCTTCTCTCAGAGAAAGAGTGCAGACTTTATCACCACTCATGCCCGGCGGTTTGGCTATTTCCTCACGATATTTTCCTTCAAAGTAACCGAGTGGTATTGCTACTATCTATAACTTTTTTACGTTAGAAAACAATGTCATTGGTGCATGTATGCAGGGATTCGAACACATCACCTCCTGAATGAGCAGTCTACCGCTTCGCTACCACAGCTTATTAATGCCCTACACCATATAGGGTGAAGTGTTTCGTAACTTACTCAGAATGTTTTCAAACTTGTTTAGTTACAGCTTGTATTTTTTACGCTATCTGGGAAATGATAGAATCATCAACATCTACCCATTATGATCCACCGAGAGACACGGGTCTCTTCCCTGAGGAAGTTATAGGCCACACTCCACCACGGGGGCCAAGTCCCGATAAATAGCAGTAGCGAACTTACTATACCATCCTGACAGCTTAGAATATTGGTACAATGCAATAAAGTGTTCTCTATCTATCTATACACCTAAAACAAAGCACTGGGAGTGGTCCCTTCACCCATCTAGTGTGAGCGAAGGTGCCACTGGACACTGCATTCATTTACAAAAAATAATCTTCATAAATTTATCATCATCTCATCTCATTACTTATTATACTTGTGCTTCTATCGTCAGCACCAGGGTGTGATCTGTTTGCTGATAAGATGATGAATGTAGCTGAAGAATGTCTGAAATACTGTGAACGAGACGAATGAAAGGATGGTCTAAATAATGTGTAAACTGTATTGGATTTTAATTTTTATTCTATGTTATGTGTATTTTATGTCTAAATTATTAGTAAAATAGTCGCTAATTGTAAAACGAAATAGTCATATGTACTGTAATGTTCTACAATTTAAATAAATAAATAATAATAATATACTGCCAAAAAGAAATTTTAAAAAACTTATTTACCGGCATGGGTGGAATTAATAGCCTCTAAATAGGTTTCTTAAAATTGTCCTTAGCACGGGTTAGTGCAATAAACACAATGTAGACTAAAGAAATGTCGATGCGTCTTTTTTTAATGAAATAAAATGACTTACTCATTTACGGCTCACGGCTAATCTGTTGATAGTTAAGACTTGGAATTGTCGTAACATACCAACTTACAAACAACTTTATATTGTTCGTGCAAATTTTGTAACAGCGTTTTTATTATTACGTTTTTGGTCGGTCCATTGACGTTAGTGCATTAAAGTTATGGCGTGTGTAGAAAGAATAAAACTTGTTGGGATGATGGAGGTTTCGCAACTTTAACAAACTTTGGAATAAAGAGAAGGCGGCTGAGAAATTAAAACTAATTTCAAAGCAATAGCTGTTTCGTTTAAATTTCATACGGTTGTCAAAAAATGCTCTCGGAATTTTTCCAATCCCTTGCAATATTGTTACCAATTTTTATGTTGAACTTAACCTTCCCGCCAATAGAACCGTGTCAAAATTATAGCAATTCAAAGAACCAAATTTCAGCCAAAAAAGGGTAGCAGTCCTTTCCCACAGACTATTTAAACTGCTTCCGAGCAGAGTTTTAAGGAATCGTGTTTTTTATAAATAGCATTGTGAAACTTTAATTTCACTTAGCTAAAAACAACAGTTTTAAGCAATAAGCGCAGTAAGTGGCGGAAAAACTTGGGTAAAACCGAAATGACTGTCAAATAGCTTTTAAAAAGGGTTATGTGCTTTGATTGATGGATATGTAATGTTTTTTATTTGTACTTAAGATAAAACGATGCTTACAATCCCAGTGATAGTTAATTGAAGCCCTCGTGACCTAGCCGACCGAGTAATTGGAATCAATCACTTGAGTTAAGCAACAACTGGCGCGGTCAAGTGCAGGATGGGTGACGGCCCCGTGACTACCACTAGTGGCATTTTTTTCCGAGCGCTTTCGTGCTGGGCCACCACTGCTGTGTGTGAAGCAACAACTGGCGCGGTCAAGTGCAGGATGGGTGACCGTCCCGTGACTACCGCTGGTGGCATTTTCGAGCGCCTCCGTGCTGGGCCACCACTGCTGTATGTGATTAAAATTAAATACCTGCATTGATAGAAAGTCTTTGCCGCTAGGGGAGCACAAGTTCAAGATAAAAGTTTTATCCTACAATCGGGTAGCGGCGTCTCGCTTTGCGCGGTGAAATAAAGCAGGATGGCGCTAGCCGATAATGGGATAAAACATGTATCGTGACGTTTCGACGGCCTCGGTGGCGCAGTGGTTTGGCACGCTGACTGTAAAACCGAATGTCTCCGGTTCGATCCCCGGCCGGTTCAAACTAGGAATCGAACTTTTCTAGTTTGTCTCGGGTCTTGAATGTTTTAAAAACCTATTTTAAGGCTAAAAATTCCACCCATTCCGGGATTCGAACCCGCGACCTCTGGCTATCCGTGCCAGCGCTCTTCCAACTGCGCTAAAGGGCGACTCGCCGGCATCAGTGAAATTTCGAACCTCTTTCCAATTGGATGTTATCTATGTATTTATTGTACTAAATCTATCGTCGAGTTAGCACCTATAACACAAGTCATTTAGTTGTACTTAGTATAGGGCTAACGAGATCTCTGTAATATGTCCATGAATCGTTATCAACCCTTGAATGTCCCCTCTGCTGGGGCACGGGTCTCTTCCTGCATCGCAGGAAGGGAAGGAAATGTCCATGAATATTTATTTAAAAATATTTATTAAAAAAAACAAATAAATAATATAATATTTGTTGTTCTCCCCTATCAGTTGCGTATAATCACCTACATATCTCTGAAAAACAAAGCCATGCTTGGCCCACGCCGAACGGAATCTAGGTTAGATTAATAAAACTTAATGTTCTACAACAATTTCATAATCATATTTAATTCAATTACCTGTAGTTGTTTACTTACAACGTTGTGCAACGCCGTGGGCTCAATTCGAGGCCGTTAATCGTTGTTTTGACTCTTAATTGTTTCTCTAATGGATGAGCATGTGGATCACACATCATACCTGGGGGCCGAGTCTCTTAAATAAAAGAAATAAAAATGCAGTTGTTCAACAGATGGTCCCTTCACCCATCTAGTGAGAGTGAAGGTGCCACTGGACGCTGTATAAATCATATACTATTAAGTATGTAGATGCCAAGGCCAGTTTTTTCTTCAGTAGAGTCTGAAGACGCTTGTCAAGTACATTTTTTTCCTAATAATTATTTCCTGCATTGTGTTTTTAGTGTGAAATAAAGTACAAATAATTAATTAATTGGGTGGGAAGCATTGGCCGTAAACAAAGAGGAGTGGAAATCTGAAGGGGAGGCCTTTGCCCAGCAGTAGGACACAGCCATGGCTAATTAAAAAAAAAATGCTATGATACATGGGTCATACGATTGCCCAGGTTACGCGTTTTACGCGCATGTAAGAATTTGACAATTGTAAAGTGACAAATGTACTGCATGCGGCAAGCTGAAGACAGGGCGCTATTATGGCGCTCATTAGGGGAGGGCCATGTCCAGAAGCCCCACTGCTGGGGCACGGGTCTCTTCCTGCACCTCAGGAAGTTTAGGCCATACTCCACCTCGGGGGCCAAGTCCGAGTTGGTGGAGGATTGTGAGACAGTAGCGGTCCTTACCGTCAGAGGTTATCAAGCCGCCCATAAGGCCTCTGACATTGCTAACGACTGCACGGAAGCGCTCGGAAAAAACGCCATTAGCGGCAGTCACGGGATGGTCACCCATCCTGACCGAGCCTGTTGTGGCTTAATTTAAGTGATTGATTTCAATCACTCGGTTCGACTAGGCCACGAGCGCTTTAACTATTGCCGTACTAATAAACAAGTATGCATTGAGAGACTCGTCTCTGGTTCTCGGTTGTGACTTACTGTGTCAGCAGAATATTTACACTGAAAAATAGAACACTTTCTTCCGTATGGATAATTTATCACTGACATACTCATTTAACATACTTAGTGTATGCTAATATTTTCACTGTGCAGTGATAGAGGTTCAATAAGGCTGGTGTTACTGGCGTTATATATAGGTTATAGGAATCTCCATTCCCAGCGCTTCCGTGTTCCGCGAGACACGTTAAGCCGTTGGTGCCGGCTGTCATGTAATGGCAGACGTTAAGCCATGTCAGAGGCCTTATGGGCGGCTTGATACTTCTGACAGTAAGGCTTGCCAATGTCTTACAATCCTATATCAAGCCGGACTTGGCCCCCGTGGTGGAGTGTGGCCTAACCTTACTGCGATGCAGGAAGAGAGCCATGCCCCAGAAGTGGGGAATACAAGGGTTGATATCGATAAGAGCCTGGGTAGTACCAATGCAACAGTCACGCGTATTATTGCGATACGAGTAAGATGTCAGAATAGTGATAAGTATTTTAGAACCTACAGCGTAGAAGAATCTAGTATCAACAACCTACTTACATTGATTTCCGCTAAAATGGCAGTTTTTGTCAAAAATGTTTTGAGGACCTACATTCTTGAACCTAAGTTCTTGTCAGTAGGTTATAAAAAGAGCTACTATATTTATTGAGATTAATGACATAAAATTCATCCAAAGACCCGTAACAGAAGATGTATTTTTTTTCCTTTGTTAGCACCGTGTAATGCCTTTATTTTCCAACTCTAACGAGTAGGCTTGATCCGCCATGCTTGCAAATAGTTTATTAGGGGAATAACATAAGCTGGTCGACAGAATTGCTCTATCTGAAAGCAAATTACAATGCAGACCCTTGCAAAATGCTCTCACGATACAGTAACTGCCTGTATTAGGCCCTAAACAGTGATGCCGAAATACTACGGTCCAAATGTCAGTTTATATACTAACTAACAACCTGTCTAAATTACTACTACGGTAGTTTTTTAAGGCATATAATTTATTTACAATTTTAAAAGAATGAGTCGATGTTATCGACACCTTTTTATTTCGTCTAGTTTATTTAGGTTGGGCATTAGAAAGTAGAATATTATAGACATTTAAGAAGGCAACAAATATAACAATAGTCTATATTCATATTTGCACCGACTACCCGTCTCATATTTCCTTCAGCAACTTTCCGGCATAAGGTTGTCTGGAAGAAATTGTTTTTAGCAATAAGGCCGCCAATTGTACGTTGTATCTTTACATGTTTTATAATATCTGGTGTACAATAAAGAATATTCTTCTTTTATTTTATTTATATGTTTAGTGTAAGGAGTAGGACATTTATCTTAGATAGAGAGAGAGAGGGCTTAATCGCGACACGTGCCCGCGGATTGGCACCACTAAAGAGACAGTAAAGTTTCATACGCACGCACCCAAATACTTTTAAGGTATCACTTTTCCTAGCACACTGTATAACAACTTAATTGAGTTACGGCGTACGTACATAATATTGTTATGAAATCTCAGTCATTTTAATTGAGTTATTAAGATTTTGTGGTCGTTCTAGTAATTAGACTAGTTCGTTGAGTTCGTTACAGATTGAGGTTAGTTTCGTCTTGATGAAAGGCGTCATTTTCTGCAGTAGTTGCTCTCGAGTACTCGACGCGTCACTTTACTCTTCGTAGAGTTATCTTCCGTATAGTTACTAGCTGACCCCGCGAACGTTATTTTGCCATATTAATTACCGTACGACCTATTCTCAGGGCTACCAGGTATACGCAAAAAAATCATGAAAATCGGTCGTCGATAACGAACACTGTGACACGAGATTTTTTATAGATAATGGTGGTTTGGTCTTAAATACCTCTGAAAAAAATTAAAATTAAATGTGTGAAATGTACTTGTGAAGTGTGCATGTTGAATCTTCGTTGATTAAAGAAACCATGGTTTTAATATTTTTCTGGTTTTGCCTTAAAGTGTTCTCTATCTATCTGTCTATCTAAATGAATGTGAATTTTACTTTATGCTTCAGAACCGAGTGTCTTTAAATTAACAAATAATTGAATTCAAATTATTGAAACATTCGTCACATTTAGCGGTTGTAGTGAGTAATGGAGAGAAAAATTTCACTCCGAAACAAGATTCGAACCTACTCCAGTCCACCGTAAGTTTTTTAACACACTGATTTCTCAATATTCGCGTATCTTAGATTAAAAAAAAATATTTACACACACATTACCTTAACTAACTTAACCTAAATGAGGCTAACTTACGTATGAGTCCTGTTACTTTTCACTTGACTCGTTGACCCCTGCACTAGGCAACCCTGTATCACAGGGGGTCAAAGTTAATGATATCTTTTCTGTTATTGTTTACCAGGTTCCTGGAAGGTTGACTGGAAGATATCACTCTTAGACATTCTTAAGATAATAATCTAGGATAGTACTAAGCAATATATGATTGTGACATTATTAACGGTGAAGGAAAAGTGACTTTTTGGTGTTCACTACCTGCTTGAAAATGCCACGCGTTGGGCACGCGAGGCATTTTCAAGCGGGTGGCATTCCAAGCCCATACTCTCTCTTCCTGAGAGAAGGCCTGTGCCCTGCAGTGGGACGTATATAATATGCTACATAAAAAAAGCAGTTACGGATATTAACGTCACTAGTTGCCCTCAATTGGAAACTGCCGCGAACCACCGTCAGAAGTGGGAATCTATGGTTGAGGCCCTATGCTCCCCTAGGAGTTAAAGAACCGAAGTAGGAGAAAAATATTACCAAGTCGAAACCCCCCATTTCCTGATAGATTTAAGGGGGTTATTTATTAAAACTTATTGTTTGAAAAGGAGACGAAAGTTTCCATGTAAAGGACGTTTCCGATCAGAATGGCCGAGGCTACCAGGTCCACGCCAGTGGGCAAATAATACACCCAATTTTCCATCGACTTTCCCCCTTTCAATTGAAGCATTTAGTGTGAAAGTGGGCAGCAGACGCTCTGCATAGAGTGCCACTGCCGAGTAACGGATTGACGGGCTAATGGCCTCCCAACTGCATAGATGGTAGCGCAGGTTCCGCTTTGAATCCGCTGGAATTTGTTTATCTGCATAGATGTTAGCTATGGTTCCGCTTTGAATTCGCTGGAATTTGTTTATCTGCATCGAAGTTTGGGCTGTATCCACTTTGAACGCTCTGGAATTTGTTAATCTGCATCGAAGTTTGCGCTAGTACTCGCACGTAAGATGAATATGTCAATAAGCTCACAAAACAGAAGATCACTTAAACAAAGCTAGTTTAACATTTGAAGAAATTTATCATCTTCTTCTTTAGCATTTGTTCAACAGTGGACACACTGTTGGACGTATGCCTCTTCATGATTAAAATTGATCAAATTGCAAACTTGAAAAATAAACGTAGAACATAACAAAATTATTGACTAGGTCTCTTTGCTTTACCGCTGCCTCCAGCGCCAAATCCGCTAAGTGAAGCTCCCTGCATTGACGGCATAATGCTCGCCCATCTGCCCGTCCGGCCCGTCAATCCGAAGGGGGGGTAATTCTCGAATGGTCGTGGGATATCGAACGGTTTCGAAGGAAATTGGCTCGGCGTTTAGGGTAATCGCGAAAGTAAATGGTAATAGTGAGCCTAAATTATGTCCATAGATTTGGACCCCCATTCTACTACTTTTGTTTGATAGATTGAATAGATATATAGATAGAGAACACTTTACTGTACATAAAAAAGGAACTTGCATATATATTTCTTAAACTAAGAGTACAGACGGCGGCCTTATCACTAAAAGTGATCTCTTCCAGTCATCTGCGCCTTTTATTGAAGCATGCTGAATAACTAAAGACAACAACCTTTGGATGGACTGGAGCAATATATTGGAGAGAAGGAAGTAGATGTACAAAAAAACATGGTTAATTTAGAAAATTATTATACTAACTGTAAATAGGTAGATACAAATAATATACATAAATAGAAAGTGATATTAAAATATATATCTTATATATAAGTAAATACATTTATAGACTTAACAATATATTTGATATTTAAAATGGCAATGTTAAAAACTTGAAATATTTTGGCTTCGTATAGTTTCGCACTGCACTTCGCACTGTTTTGAACTATGCAACTATGTGCTTAAATAAGATCGTTCTGAACTACTGCACTGCGCACGAGCGCTGGAAGCACAGCCATTTAATTGACGTTGAAGTTACTCTTACTAACAAGGCCAGTTGTACTTTTGTACTCTTTAGGTCTTAAATTAAATTCCTGCTATACAATAATGAATATTCTATCTATGAGCGAACTAAATGTGATGTATGTCCCGGAGTGCAAATAATTGCGCTACATTTTTGTTTTTTATATAGGCTATGTACGTCCCAGTATAGGGCACAGGCTTTTTGTCAGTGAGAGAATACAATATCATATATTGTATTGTATTGGTGCCGGCTATCATGAACTGGCAGTCGTAAAGCCGTGTTAGAGGCCTCAGGCGGCTTGATAACTTCTGACGGTAAGGCGCGCCAACCTTCTTGCGATGCAAGAGACCCGTGCCCCAGCAGTGAGGACATACAAGGGTTGAGGAATCGATATGTAACAGACGACCTTTATGGCGTAGCGGTAGCACGTCTGCCTACCATGCAAGAGGTCCCGGGTTCGAATCTCGGCTGGGAAAAAAAAATAAAAGCCCAGGTCTTGGATGTTTACATGTTTGTGATGTCGTTGTTTCTGGTTCCCACGACACAAGGTATCCTAGTGTGGGGCCAGAAGCAATGTATGTGCTTGTATGTAAATGTTATGTTATGTTGTCTACCACCGAAACCGCTCAAGAATATTCCGTGTCTTATTTTTGACTTTACTTCATTTCATATCGATGTCTCTACATTAATTACGTAAAGTCACAGATCTGATTTCCTCTCTCTCTGGTTTCAAGCAAAAACTCCCATCGTCCCGCTCCACTGCATGCGACAATTCGCGTCTCTGGCAAGCCCCGGTGAGGCAACGTCGCAGTGTGACCAGTCCCTAGATTCTGTTACTGCATTGCAGTGCAATGTAATTCCTCGTCCGCGTATCATAAAACTACAATTTCACGTTTTATTACGACAATTCGATTTACACTGGATTTACGGAATCCCCTTTATAAAAAAAACTTATTGAACGTAGAATTATCCACGATGAAATGAAAAGTACGTAATACAGAGAATAGTGTAAAGAGGTTCGAAATTTCACTGATGCCGGTGAGTCGCCCATTAGCTCAGTTGGATAGAGCGCTGGCACGGATAGCCAGAGGTCGCGGGTTCGAATCCCGGCATGGGTGGAATTTTTAGGCTCTAAATAGGTTTTGAAAAGGTTTAATTCAAAGTAGCGCAGAAACTGCGGCTTAATGAACGTTACAATTCAAACTAGGTGTCCATTTCAAAATCAAGATCATTTTGGAGAAAAAATGGACAAAAAAAAACTCCAAACTTAGTCTTTTCAAAGTCCTTAATGTTAATTATAACATAGTTTACATAATTATTATAAAACACAGAACTCATACATTGTACTGGCTTTAATTCCAGACCTCATTGTCATCTAGATAATCCTTTATGTTATAGTAGCCCTTTTGGCACAAAGTGTGTTTAACATATTTTTTGAACCGCGATTCAGGCAAGCTTAATATATCTTCAGGGATTTTACAATAGAAGCGATGTTTTTATGTAGCCTATGCCCCCCACTGCAGGGCATAGCCGTTCAGTCAGAAATAGGAAGTATGGGCTTAATTACTACGCGTGCCCACCGCATTAGTGAAAAAAATGCCTATGCTAGTCTTTCCAGTGATATAGTCTTGTGTGATACATACGGTAATTGGAACCGGGCATTATGTCTTTTAGTTTTCATCTGGTAACACTACAACGTTGTGAAAGTCCGGAGTGCGGTGTCCAGCCTGCCCACCCCCCAAACGACGCGGCGTAATCATACCGTTTGCTTTGATCTATTTCTAAAACTAGGTCATATGAAAAAAGCAAAAAAAAACTCCAAAGCTAGTCTGTCCAGTGATATAGTTTTATGTGTGTTACACGCGGTAATTAGAGCCGGGAATTATGTCTTTTAGTTTTCATCTGGTAACACTGCAACGTTGTGAAAGTCCGGAGCGTGGTATCCAGCCTGCCCACCCCCCGAGCGACGCGGCGTAATCATAGTATTTTCTTTGATCTATTTCTAAAACTAGGTCATATGAAAAAAGCAAAAAAAATCCAAAGCTAGTCTGTCCAGTGATATAGACTTATGTGTGTTACACGCGGTAATTAGAGCCGGGAATTACGTCTTTTAGTTTTCATCTGGTAACACTGCAACGTTGTGAAAGTCCGGAGCGCGGTATCCAGCCTGCCCACCCCCCGAGCGACGCGGCGTAATCATAGTGTTTGCTTTGGAAAGCGATCTCGCGCTCGAGCGGGAATTTTTGCCGTTTGGCCAATTCTGCTCCGGGTTTATTGATTCTATTGCGCTGATAACGTCTGTTGGTTTTGTGGAAATACGTAGTGAGGCCGGTAGTGCAATACATATTTTAAAAAATCTATACGGTGGAGCGGGGTACTTAGAAACAGTATAAATAGAATTTCTTAATGATTCGCAATACTTCTACATAGTTATATAGTAATATATAGCTAAGTAAGAATAGAAACAAAAGATGGGAAATCGATTTCCTTCTGATGTCATTAGTGTAGCGATGTCTCTTATTGCACCTGCGATCTAATTATGCGTACCAAATCCTGACCCTTCCATTCCAATCGTCTTATTGTCAAATTCCTTATTAAATGGTACGAGTTCTATGGTAGCTGAACGACATCTGTCAAGAGTCGCTTTAGTCGTAAGTTCAGTGGGATATCGGTAAGAAAAAACCTTTTGCCAATTTTTGTTCCGCTTTGTTCCTTAATTCGTTTAAAACTAGAATATATTAAAATATGTTATATTAAGATTGTTACCTGTTTACATTACTAATAAACAAACTCGTACTCCAGTTACTAATCACCCAGTTTCACCGTAGTCATGGTATTTCAACACGGAAAGGTAACTGTAAATCGATTTAACAGATTCGACATACATTTTCATCCTCTTGCTTAGGAATCTCTGTGATGCAGCAATGGCAACAAAACCAGACAACACAAATTGTTCTGGTTCCAAATTAGGATACCCTGTGCTATGGTAAACAGCCAAGGACGAAACAAACATGGAAATGCACCCAGACTGAGACTAGCCATTTGTGCAAATGTGCCGAAAGGGACGGCCCTCAGTGGGAATCGAACCCACGAACTTGATATTCGGACGTGATACCGCTAGACCAAATCCTCAAGTGTATTCCAAAATGGGGGGCTTGTCCTTGTCAATTCAAACAACTTCTTCAAACACTTGAATGCCTCACCTTAAGTGGTATCTCAAGTGTGGAACAGGCGAACAGCTGATTTTTTTTCGTGTTTCGAAGATTCCTTTGTTTTTTTGGAATGCAAATGTGGTAGTTATAATAATATATTTCATCTAAATCTATACACATAATCAATTCTTGCGGAGTCAACTAAGCAGTCTTTCCTGTTGACTAGGCCGACTAAGCTGTCAGGATGGTATAGGTGCAAGCCTACTCCATATAAAAAACAATATCGGCTTGCAAATGCGTTTGAATAAACACAAACAAATAATGTACTGATAAGGCCACGTGGATGAGGTCAGCAACTAGGAATGCATAACATAATTGCATCTCTACCTATTCCTACGTACCACATAGACATATACACTGACTAGTGCACGTTTACATTCACCTAGTACTTTTTCCATTGATTAACTAAATAAATAAATATTCATGGACATATTACACAGATCTCGTTAGCCCTAAGTACAACTAAATGACTTGTGTTATAGGTGCTAACTCCACGATAGATTTAATACAATAAATACATAGGTAACATCCAAGACCCGAGACAAACTAGCAAACTTTTACAGTCAGCGTGCCAAACCGCTGCGCCAATTTACAATATGAAAACAATGGGATCATATTTGGCTACAACAAAGATCCCACCTGTACAAGAAAACAAAGTACCTACTTAATATGAACGACCGAGATAAATTGTCTACTCTATTTAATTATAAATTTAATGTATACTAGCTGACCCCGAAAACTTGTTTTGCGATATTATTTAGCCTACGACCTATTTTCAGACCTACCACAACATTTGATATACACAAATTTAATAAAAATCGGTGAAACCGTTACGGAGGAGTTCGATTAACAATCTAATATATAAACACTCCTGTCACAAACACTGACAGGAATTTTTATATATTAGATTGATAGCGAATATCTAGCCAGTAGAACAATTTTGTATTGTATTGTATTTATTTCATCTTTTGGTACATTTCATACACTTAGACACGTCAATATAATTATAAAGTAGATAGTACATGGCAGCCAAGTATTACATCAACAATTTCACAGCATGCATGCACAAATAGACAAAACAACAGAATTAAATTGAATTTAAATTATGTCAAATTGATTACTCGTATGAAACTTAATTAAATTCTAAAAAAAACTTCATTAAATTACAGTGTCAATTATATTATTATCGTTGAATGCTTCATTTACAGTATAATAGCTTTTCTTGATAAGGTTCAGTATCAGACGTAGGATCGCCTTGCTCCTGTGACTAACTAAACATGTGTAAATGAAGCACAGGCAGTTATAACACGCCGCATAACTTCCCTAGTAACTCAATAAGTGCAACATTGCAGCTCGATGTTGGCTGCCGATCGGATTATGGAGTTATAATCGACACTCCATATACGAATCGAGGCATCTCAGTGGCTCTCAAGTTTGGGGAAGAGGAGGGGATTCAACACTGAACTAAGGTTTCGGATCGGACCACCAAATCAAATAAACATATATGTTTTTTTACTTTAAGTAATTTGCATGCGACATTTATCTGTTAAGAAGTAACATCTACTTAGTTACGAAATGTAGGTGCATAGATAATTTATTTCAATGTAAAGATTTTTTATTCTGTATGCTGAATGTCACTGTATAATGTAAGCTGCCGTCTGCCTGTAGTGTTGTGGAGAAAAGGGCTGCGGGGAAAAAACTACTGTCTTTCTCAAATCGTCTTACATAATCACCTAATTTACCATCAGTTGCTACCTATACTATGATAAGATTCCATGACCTCCCCTTCCCCATTGTGTTGTCTTACAATTGTGCCCTGCATGAATAATACAAATGCATTTATGATGGGCACGCAGATTACCGGTGGCGGCTGGATAAAAATGGCCAAGGACAGTAACGCATGGCACAATTTTCGCTAAAAATGGTTCTTTGCCAAAATTTCTTACGTTCTTGGCCCTATTCATGGGTTTGTTCCTAAATTGTGAGTTTTTCAAATTAGCTGTTAAATGTATTTTTTTTTCTTCTGCACTGCTTTAATCCCTAGGGGAGCATAGGGCCTCAACCACAGATTTCCACTTTCGACAGTTCAGGCCAGCTAGGGTCGATCGACTTGACCCGTTGGTCTGTGGATCTTTTCCGGGTGATTCTTCTCCGCGCCCTCTTTCGTTACCCAAGGGAGTGTACACATATAGGCTTGCCTGGTCAGGCATCTCTTGTTCCAACGTGAAATGTATTATGAAAGGTATTATTTATACTATTTATGATAGCACTATCAGCTTCAAGGGCGCGACTTGCTTATAGCATTTTGACATTTTACATGACATTAATTCTGCACTACGTAACGCTGTTACTTGTGCAGATTGCAATATGAGAATCATTAATTGCGATAACCCCCTAAAATAAAAAATAAATAGTACTTTCAGGAAACGGTTGAAAGAGCATTATCTGTCTATATCTTAGCTCCTTGATAGGTATTTATGTAAGTAGGTTCTTATTCTGTATTGTTTATGTATGTATGTATGTATGTATGTATGTATGTATGTATGTATGTATGTATGTATGTATGTATGTATGTATGTATGTATGTATGTATTTATGTATGTATGTATGTATGTATGTATGTATGTATGTATGTATGTATGTATGTATGTATGTATGTATGTATGTATGTATGTATGTATGTATGTATGTATGTATGTATGTATGTATGTATGTATGTATGTATGTAGGTAGATTTCTTTGATGGTTTATGTAGTTTATTCTTTTCATTATTCGCTTTTATGTATTTGGGTAGATATCTATTTTGCCATGATTTTGTTATCTGTGTAAGTGTATTAGTATGTAGTGTATGTTGTGCACGTGAATAGACCCGTTTCACATCCCCACTCCGACTCCCCAAGGTTTGCTGGAAGAAATCTCTTACAGAGATAAGCTAACCTTTGTACATGTATATTCTTTATTTGTATTTCTTTTTTCGTGTTTTTCGTGTACAATAAAGTATAAACTAAACTAATAAATAAAAAAAAGTTCACCAACAATTTTAAAATTGTCCTTAGCACGGGTGAGTATAAAGTTCACCAAAGTTATATACTTAAAATAGCAGCAACTCAGTTCAAACGTCTTGAAATCTAGAAAAAAATGCTTCTTACAATTTACGAACGTTTCTGCAAAGGTTGAGCACCACTGCTCTACCCAGGCCAATCAAGTTAATTCTAAATCATAACGAGCCTTATTAGGCGAACATAAAGCATATTTTACAATGCAAAGCTTACTTCTAACCAGCCACTGCCCAGTATGGTTCGGTTGGCTTTACTCGCAGACCATATGTCATGAGAACCGACTAGAGATGCATAATAAGATAAAAAATACATAATGTAGTACATTCCCATAATTTCACAAACATCTTGCTAACGATCATGATTTGCTAATAAGAATCAAGCATATATTTCATGAACGCTTGCTTACCTTTTAATTCATTATTTCTTCTTCTTCAGGTTATATTATGTAGTCCACTGCTGGATATAGCCCTCCCCTAATGAGCACCATAGCGCCTTATCTTCAGCTTGCATTTATTATTTAATTAATTTAAATTCAAATCACATTACACTTCACAATAATATTATAAAAGCGAAAGTTGGTGAGTTTGTATGTTTGTTACTTCTTCACGTCTAAACGGCTGAAGCGATTTTAATAAAATTTGCTATGGAGTTAACTGACACCCTGGATTAATATAGGCTACGTTTTACTGCGGAAAAATATCTTATTCCCATGGGAAAATCGATAAACCGCGGGTAACACCGCGGGGCACAGCTAGTAGTAAATATATAAGTAACGATGTAGAAACAATCTGCACAGCAGTTTGGCGACATTGGTAAATACAGAAATGTAGAGGTTTTTTGCTATTAATAAATAAAAGAACAGAAAGATACTTGTTGCTGAAATGATCTTTCAAGGTACCTAAGATATAGTCTGTTAGCTTTTAGAATATACCTCGGCTACTATCGCATAGAATCGGATATATTCGTGTAATAGAAATATCGGAACTAATATGACACTTAACTTCGAAATCTGAACTAATATACCACTTAATTTCGAAATCAGAACTCGATCATCAGTACGAAAACCGGCGAAAATTAGCGAAAACCGAAGCCTACTCTAGAGCCCGGGGTATATTCTAGAAGCTAACAGACTATACATTGTTTTGCTAGATCCTTGGTAGCGCTAGTGAACTCCACGTAATCATCATCAGCGCAAAAAATGACAAGCCTCACAACTTGGCGCTCACCTGCAAGCAACACTTAAACATGGCGCACAGACGTAATTGCCTTTTCTTCGTTTTCCCAGAACGTTACGTGTAGCGAGGGAAACCAGCCAATAATGACACTGCCAGCAATCTGATAGCTATTTATCTAATAACTTTAAATGTGGTGCGGGAGGTGATTTTGCTGAGTATGCCGCTCCATTAGGTTTTATGAAGCCGCTGTTGAATCGACCATTGCAGTTCTTTTTCCGATGGATACTGCGTAAGGAGTGGTCTCTATACCTTACTGCAACATAACCTAAAATAAACACTTATATGAACGTAAAATTTTTCTTTTGGTGCCATCTCGTAACGGAGGCCAGCGATCATTCTGGCTATTTTGTCCTGCTGTAGACAGGAAACGAGCTAGACAAATTGATTGTTTATACTGCATTTTTATTTAATTTTATTTTAATATAGTGTTCATTCAGGCATTAAAACAATATCAGACATAGGATCAACGTATTCCAGTGACTAACTAAACGCGTGTAAACGAGGCACCCGTAACACACTGAATAACTTTCAGAATACTGCAATATGATAACAATGGGATCATATTTGCTACAACAAAGATCCCATAAGTTAACAAAGTTACTCCGTAAGAAGTGGTCCCTGTAGCTTACTTACTGTAACATAACCCAAAAAAAATCGTTTGAACCGAAAAATCTTCTTATTTTGGTGCCATCTCCTATGATAGGTCGGCTATCATTGTGGCTATTTTGTCCCGTGATATTGCAGGTCGGAATACCTCTGTTTCTCGTTTTGAACCAATAGTTTGGTTGTAGCCAGGTCCTAACATTAGATATATAAAAACCTATTTAGAAGCTAACAATTCCACCCATGCCGGACTCGAACCCGCGACCTCTGGCTAACCGTACCAGAGGTCAGCCAGAGGTCGCGGGTTTGAGTCCCGGCATGGGTGGAATTTTTAGCCTCTAATTAGGTTTTTAAAATTGTTCTTAGCAGTACAGACGGCTACTTAGCATTAAGTACGCCTTTGTACCACTTATGATACATTTTGTGCATAGTATAAATAATTTAATAATGGCGGCCTTGTCACTAAAAGTGATCTCTTCTAGACAGTTAGCTGACAATTCCATTAGGTTCCAAAAAGTACTAGCAAAACGTGCTAGTAAGCCAATACCCTCTAAAAGAAGACCTGCAGTAACAAATTTGTTTATAGGCTACAATAAAAAATAGATAAGAATTTAGAAACCAGTAGTGGAAAACTTCACTAATTTATTCCTAACTTAACCAAAAATCGTTTACTTCCTTTATTTTTACTATTTTTATTTTTAATGCACTAACCCGTGCTAAGGGCAATTTTAAAAACCTATTTAGATGCATGTGATGCAAATTACTTCAGCCAGATGTCGCTGCATGTACGTAATACAGAGAATAGTGTAAAGAGGTTCGAAATTTCACTGATGGCGGTGAGTCGCCCATTAGCTCAGTTGGAAAGAGCGCTGGCACGGATAGCCAGAGGGCGCGGGTTTGAATCCCGGCATGGGTGGACTTTTTAGCCTCTAAATAGGTTTTCGTTTAATTTCAAAACAGAGTAAATTATTTTAATACAACGTTGAAGTATCAACTGACAGCTGTTAACAGTACATTAACATAATCATAGGTAGCGCACGAGAAACCGGCGGTTAGTGCGTTCAACTTATTCCCAGTTTCTGACTGAGAATTTTCGGTCTGCGTAGGTTTCCCAAGACACTTGTTTCAATATCCTTGTATGCACTCACCACCTACACAGACCATGTTTGAGAGTCGATAAACTACAGCGGAGCTCATCAGTCTTGACTTCTTGAGACGTGCTGCCCACGTGTTCAGGCGCCAGGTTTTTTGGGAATGCATGTTTTAGTTAGATGGTCGATTGCTTCAAATGCATCAGGAGATAGTCGGTTTCACATTGAGCGATCACCGGTATTGCACGACATCTTTTAAATCGGGAAATTACTTAAAGAATTTAAACATTCCTGGGGCAGTACCGATGCCTTAGTTTTTAAAACAAAAAAAAATCTGACCACTATGGATAAACTTGACGACATATCCGGGAGAGCTACTAGAAATGTGCAGATGCTATTGCTTCCTAGGCACCGACTAACTAAAATTAGTAAGTATACAAAGGTCTTTGGAGCGAAGGTACCTATATAATAAGCTGCCGCGCGATATTATTGAAACCAAGAGTCTTCGTAGCATGTTTAAAACAAAACTGAAGCGTAGTCTTCTCGAGATGGCACCATACGACATGAATGTTTTTTTTATCCAGTTAATTAATAACTGACATGTAATTTAATTTATCTTATTTTAATTTTAATTAATTTTTTAATGAAATATTGACATGTAATTCTATTATTATGAATAAAGTAATCAAATCTAGAGCTAAGCACTCGTGGCCTACGCGAGCCGAGTGATTGGAATCAATCACTTGGTTAACAGGCGCGGTGGTACGGGATGGGTGAGCGTCCCGTTACTACCGCTAGTGGCATTTTTCCGAGCGCTTCCGTGCTTCGCAAGGCACGCTAAGCCGTTGGTGCCGGCTGTCATATAATGGCAGTCGTTAAGACATGTCAGAGGCCTTATGGGCGGCTTGACAACTTCTGACAGTAAGGCCCGCCACTGTCTTACCATCCTCCACCAACCCGGACTTGGCCCCCGTGGTGGAGTATGGCCTAACCTTCCTGCGATGCAGGAAGAGACCCGTGCCCCAGCAGTGGGGACATATAAGGGTTGATAACTTTATCTATTTCTGATTCAGAACATTCACACAACATCCGCACAACGTCGGATGTTGTGTGAATCTGTGAAATTACCATTTTTAAGAAGAATAAAGTGTCCCTAATATCTATTTGCATAAATACTATAAAATACTATAAAATTGCAAGATAATCGAATTAAATTTAAGTTAATGTAATGCATACTTTTATATAGCACTTTAAAATGTTGCGTGCCCTACAGGGTCCACAAAGATCTTATCAAATAACTGTTAAGTTATAATGTAACAACCTTAAAACTTGTGGAATGCAATAAAGTATTGAGTATTAAGATGTTATTTTTAAAATTTAAGTGCAATAAATGTATGAAACAATCCGGTGATGTGTCGTTACGGATATCGTCCAATGTGAAGTCGGCCGATGTGTATTAGTCTTGAATGCATGTATGTTCTGTTCTGCCTACATGCCTTTGAGACTAATCACACTCCGCGTTGGTTTGGGCAGGAAATGTGTGAAGGTGAAAAATTATCCTGTCTCACTACATGGTGTTGAGATAGCTTGCAGCGATTGGAAGTTGTTTCTCAGCGGCACATACATGGAATAAATTATTAATACACACATAAAGTATATGGCCTCAGTCAGGGTGTATTTTCACGTTTGTGATGTTCTTGACTGATTACCATAGAACACCATATACTAGTTTGGGACCAGGGGGGCGAGTTTCTAAAATGCATAGTAGTTCAATAGAGTCATTAGTCGTTTTATTCACACTATCGGTAGTCTAGTAACCAATCGCATTGCAATGGTACAAACCGTGCTACTTAACTCGGCGCCTCGCGCGATTCGATCTTCTTCGCGGGAGATGCCTATTTAATTTGCGCGGGCATGTTTTTTTTATCTTTATTTATTTGGAAGCTTTGTTCACATAGGTGAGCATGTCAGCTCCATCTAAATCTACTAACAAAATACTACCACATAGTTACACTAAGTTCTTACAGCTTAATTATTATTATTATTATTGAGTTGGTGCCCTCAAGGAAAAACTTTGACAAAATGATATATATACAATGCGGCCGGACACCAAGGTTCTGATAAAATTGTTTGGATATAACCCAAATCTAGTGAGTTTAATCTAAGTTTTTGCATTAACGTTATTCTTTGTTGTGCGTTTATGGCACACTCACATAATAGGTGATAGAGATCGCGCGGGCATGTTTATATCATTCTATTGAAAAACTATGTATAGACTTTAGGCCCAGGACAAGTGATTGTGTTGTGTGGAAGTTATTTATTTTAACTCACGCCTGTAGTCCGAAGGGGACGCAGAAGCCAAGTTTCGCCACAATCACAATCAACGCCGGTTTCGAGTCTTACCTTTCGGTATCAACTCTTGTATGCCCCCACTGCTGGGGCACGGGTCTCTTCCTGTATCGCAGGAAGGTTAGGCCATACTCCACCACGGGGGCCAAGTCCGGGTCTTCGCTATTTGGGCAACGTAAATAGGGAAGGTATACCGTCAACAGCAAAAAAAAGATGTCTGGTTTCGAACTAGGATGCTTCCAGCGATAAAAAGTCCTATCGCTAGAAGCATAGGACTTTTTATCGTTCGAGTTCGAGTACTATGTTACTATAGTAAAGACAAGCTCAAAGACAGACTGAGTCCATTCGTAAATGAAGATTCAAATCTTTAATTATTCGCTCATAATATGCATAATGCTTGCAACTACTATTACGGGTTGAACTTAGTAGGCCACTAAATCAAGGAATCTTCTTTTTGTATTTCCTACCTACTAAAAGGCAAATAAATGAATAAATGAAAAAAAAATGCAGGTTTTAATAATGAATTTGGATTTCCGATGGCTCCGATCGAGTTTTCGCCCTTGACCCTCAGAGCCAGAACCTTAGCTGTGACGTGTTTCGCTCGTCGTGGATAGTCTGGAGAAGCGGTGGTCACTCTTCTGCAGCTATAGATACGAGTAAGTTTACTCGAGATGCGTTATGTATGAATTTGTTAGATCGACAGATTTGTTAGTTAGATCGATAGATTTATTACATAGATTGATTCGTTAGATTGATAGACTTGTTAAGTATGTTACCGAATTGACGGTAAAACGGTATCATGGCTACTTATCGGTAATATTAGGGGCATTGCGAGCGCATCGGTCGAAGATTCCGGGATCGAAACCGGAGATTTTAGACCACCTCTCCCCGCCTCCCTAGCTGAAATAACGTGTATTTTCTAGAAAAAATCTTAATGAGTTGATAATTATATGATGAATCTGATGATTACATTAATATTAAAGGTATTCAAAGGACGATTGTGTCTAGTGTCCAACACATTCACGAGTAATATTTTTCACGTAGAAATCTCTTTTAATTAAGAAGTTTTTTTGGAAAGAATAAATGTGGACTTTGTTCTTCTTCTCCACATAATCTATTAATTATGAAACTAACAAGTTTGACGTTCATTAAGTAAACATTTGTTTTTATAATCAATACAAATAATGGATTTGACCTCGATTTGAATATACTATTTTTATTTTTAATGCACTAACCCAAAGCAAAGTAGGTAGTCGGGGCTGTAAGTAATGCAATTTGCTTAAGTCAGATGTCGCTGCCTGTACGTAATACAGAGAATAGTGTAAAGAGGTTCGAAATTTCACTGATGTCGTGAGTCGCCCATTGGCTCAATTGGTAGAGCGCTGGCACGGATAGCCAGAGGTTGCGGGTTCGAGTCCCGGCATGGGTGAAATTTTTAGCCACTAAATAGGTTTTTAAACTCGATTTGAATGTTATCTTTGAATAGCAGAATCAAAATTATCTTTAAATACAATGTAATTCTGGTAAATTAGCAGAGTTAGTTTAGGCACGTAATTAATATGTCCAAACCTGACAGACATTCGGAATAAGAACATGTACTAACAATAGAATAAGTACGTAATACAGAGAATATTGTAAAGAGGTTCGAAATTTCACTGATGCCGGTGAGTCGCCCATTAGCTCAGTTGGAAGAGCGCTGGCACGGGTAGCCAGAGGTCGCGGGCTCGAGTCTGGCATGGGTGGAATTTTTAGCCTCTAAATAGGTTTTTTTAAACAGAATAAGACTAACAACTCTATATGAATTTTTATATTTGAAATAAATGAATTGAATCGAAATAAAATTGCAGGTTGTTATTGATAGGACTAAAATAATAAAGGAAAGCTGAAACGAAAGATCCCTAATCTGTCGCCAGACCCGACACACGCTAAATTTACGTAATTTTATAGGTAAACTCAAACAGTTATTTTGTGTATCACTTACATTACTACGTAATCGCAAATAAATCTCAAATAAATCTTAAATTAAGAATGGAGGTACACTCGCGAAAGCAACTCACTTATTATTCTGTGTAATTTGTTTGAGAACATATCGAGAGTAGTACCCGAATGGTAGCAGTGGACATCCGATGATAGCACTAATCTGAATGTTAATTAAAACGCATAAAGTGCTGATAGAAGTTGCTGTGAGAGAGAACACTGGATTGAGATGTTTAAGGGGACTGCATTCCTTGTTCGTGTTACTTTCGTTTGTGTTTGAAACTCTTGACAATGTCAAAGACTGTCTGCTGAGGCTAGTATCCTAGTGTCTTACTCGTTTAGTCTAGACACAAAATGTAACATGCAAATATAATAATAAATAAATAAATATTAAAAACCTATTTAGAGGCTAAAAATTTCACCCATGCCGGGATTCGAACCCGCAACCTCTGGCTATCCGTACCAGAGGTTGCGGGTTCGAATCCCGGCATGGGTGAAATTTTTAGCCTCTAAATAGGTTTTTAAATTTGTTCCTTAGCACGGGTTAGTGCATTAAAAATAAAAATAGTGTAAATAAATAAATATTCATGGACATATTACAAAGATCTCGTTAGCCCTAAACTAAGTACAACTAAATGACTTGTGTTATAGGTGCTAACTCGACGATAGATTTAGGGCCTGTTTCACAATCTGTAAATAAAGTTCCGGATAAGCTATCCGCAACCAGGGCTGCCGTTTGTTCTAGATTTGAAGCCATACACAAACACACGCAATATACGAATATTTACTTAAATTTAGAACAAACGGCAGCCCTTGTTGCGGATAGCTTATCCGGAACTTTATTTGGAGATTGTGAAACAGGCCCTTAATACAATAAATACATAGATAACATCCAAGATCCGAGACAAACTAGAAAAGTTCCTAAGTCCTAGTTTGACCCGGCCGGGGATCGAACCCGAGACCTTCGGTTTTACAGTCAGCGTGCCAAACCGCTGCGCCACCGAGGCCGTCATATGTATTTCAAAAGGACAGCTGGAAGTAAGAACAAATGTAAAATACCCTTATACATGTCTTTCATGACTTTGTAGTTCTTCATAATTTATAAATGATTTATTTCAACGTAAATCGAAGTAGCCCTGTGGGTGAAAAAATATCAGACGTAGGTTTGATGCCCAGTGCGGGTATATAGGTACCAATGACTTTGTTTTTTAAGTTACATTTGTATATTTGTGAAGTTATAGAGCAAGATAAATTATAGGAAATGCTGTGTTCAAGGCTCGTTTAGCCAATATATGTATTAATATTGTATATATGTATATACAAAATAGTTATAGGAACTTATTTTTGTGTAAGAAAATAAATAGGTATATATATTACCAAGTATATGTAGCTGTAGAATAATTAAATTAAGCCTTAAGTTATAAGAGCGCAACGCCAACAAACTGCTCTGCAGTTTGGCGAAATTTGTAAAACCAAAAAATGTAAAGGAAATTTTTTTTCTATTAATTAAAAAAAACCACTAGCTTCCTGCGGGGGAAAACACCTTGAGGAAACCCTAGTGTCTGAACTGTTAACATACCTCAGCGCTTGCTAAATACAATGGAACAACTATGAGGCTAAGTGCGGAAATCTCAGGTTTAACTAACTAACCCATAAGACAGTACATGTCCGATACAACCTCCACTTGCATAACAAACGAGTCAGCGGGCATTCCAAACTCGAGCCGATATACCTACTAGCACTAAGCACCGGTCGGAGTGAAACAGTGAACTTTCGAACGACTCCGGCGCAGGCGCGGCCGCTGGGGCGGTTCTGCCATCTCTGGCTGGGATGCGGTGTAGGGACGCAAGGTGTATCCGTCCGGACGTGTCTGACACGCGAACTAAATCTAGGCGAGACAGCTTATCGACGATATAGTACTGATAACTTTACACGCGACAAGTACTCGAAGGACATTTTCTACGATTCAGGTCTGCGCAGGCCTTAAAAGAAAACATATTGAAGAAACCTAAGTACATTGGTTATTCAACTACCTTAGTGTTTGAAAGTGCCAATCCACGGTGGTCACGCGTAGTAATTAAGCTTCTTTCTGGGAGAGGGCACAGTCCGCCCTGCAGTGAGACTTATATAGGCTATTAAAAAACTGGGAATATAGTTACCTCATTTTGTGTACCATCACGACTGGATGTGCAGGAAGCTTTGCAAAGACACGCGGCTTTTTTTTAATGCCATACTAGATAGCCTAGAGCGGGGTTTTTTGCTGCCCGTGTGTGTGTACGTTAGAGTGTGGTAAGTGGTGTGTGTGAGTAATGTAAACTCGTCCTTAGATCGAAATGAAAAAAAATGTGTCTTCCTGTAATATTGGTTAGGATTTGGTTTGAGCCTTGATCAAACTGTCTTTAACTATACTTTATTGTACACAACACGAGACATTTCACATGGCATTACTTAAGCTCTTAAGATATTTTACCTATCCAGCAAATCCTAGAGAGTCGGAAAAGCAGCCAGAAAGTCCTTTGTAGGCGTGCACAAGATAAACCTTAAACCACAACGTAATTTCAAATGTTTGAGTAGTTAAATCGTTATTTTAAAGCCTAAAATTCATTATTGGAACTGCAGACATGTTTGTTATCTATTACTAGCTGGCCCAGCAATCTTGTTTTGCTATATTAATGTGCCTGCGAGCTTTTCAAGTTTTTCTAATAGTTGGATTGAAAACCATACGCAGTTCTGAATTACTATTAATCTAAAGAAAGTGTAAAGAGGTTCGAAATTTCACTGGTGCCGGTGAGTCGCCCATTGGTTCAGTTGGGAGAGCGCTGGCACGGTTAGCCAGAGGTTCTCGGGTTCGAGTCCCGGCATGGGTGGAATTTTTTGCCTCGAAATAGGTTTTTAAAATACTATTAATTTACGTTTTCATTAGCATTCATACAGTCCATTTATTTTCCGTCGTTTTCATTTGGTCCTTCTCCCCACTTTTCCAGTGTACCTAAAACTTGAAATTTTCATTGGTGTCATTGTGTCAAAATCGCGATTATTTTTACACATGAATGCATTCTAATCTAAGCGCTTTACGATTGATCTCTACAGTAGGGTTTTTGCTAACCGGTAAACTCCGGTTAGCAAGAACCCTTCCTATACCTGCTCTAATTTAATTACAACTCGTGTTAATTAACTGCCCATATGCAGCTGCTTACTTAGTTGCTACGTTGGAATAGGAAGGTCGATTCAGTTAAAGATGGAATTACAGAATGTTCCAAGCTAATGCTCAGCGGAGGTAAACAAATAAATTACAAAAAGACACAGATGACATACGCAGAGATATTTTTCCTACATTACGTGAGGTCATTAGTTTGGTGTATTACTGTGGAATAATCTGCCGGTCTCAATGAGGCGCTCTCCTTCCCCAGCTGTCTTCAAAAGCAGAGTTCGTGATCTTTATTTATCAGTATAGTCGTTAAAATTTTGTCCTCTTGTGTGTAGGTTAGTACTTTCCTTGTCTTATGTAGAACTTTATTATAAGATATATATATGTATGTTTATAATAAATTATAAGTTTATATAAGTAACGGTATGTAAGTGTATTATTATTAAGTATAAGTATGTATTAATATTCAAATTTGCACTGGCTACCCGTCTTTCTAATTTCCTTCAGCAACTTTCCATCGTAAGGTTGTCTGGAAGAAATTGCTTTTAGCAATAAGGCCGCCAATTGTACTATGTATATTTGCAATTGTTTTGTATTTGTTGTTTTTCCAGTGTACAATAAAGAATATTCTTATCTTATTAAATCCACCTCAAATAGTTATGAAAAAAAATGTTTAAAATTAAATACGTACTAGAACAGAGTTATTGACATGGATTTTTCCTACTCTTAGAGTAGATTTTATATATTGTGCGATATTTTCAGACGTCAAATATTTCGTTTCGAAGCGCTCGTGGCCTAGCCGAACCGAGTGATTGGAATCAATCACTTGAGTTAAGCAACAACAGGCGCGGTCAGGTGCAGGTTGGGGGACTACCGCTAGTAGCATTTTCTCCGAGCGCTTCCGTGCCTTGCGAAGGCACGTTAAGCCGTTGGTGCCGGCTGTCATGTAATCGTTAAGCCATGTCGGTGGCCTTTTGGGTGGCTTGATAAAATCTGACAGTAAGGCTCGTCACTGTCTTACAATGCTCCACCAACCCGGACTTGGCTCCCGTGGTGAAGTATGGCCTAACCTTCCTGCAATGCAGGAAGGACCCGTGCCCCTGCAGTGGGGACATACTTATAATGGTTGATATCGAATATTTCGTTTCTTTACCTTCACGGAACAACGAACTGACTCAGACAGACTACAACGTATTCCCGGTAGCAAATCAAAGTAGCCGCTCGCTATCCCTGGATAGACAGGCAAGGGGAGGAAGGTAGTGGCGGGGGAGGGAGAGGCGGTTGCTACCGGAATGCTGCACGGGAGATGCCATTATCTGACGAGGCTGAGGGCCGTTGTGGCCCTTAGGGCTTGACCTCGGATTATACGCCTGACCACTCGGCGATAGCGCTATGGAATATGGAAAATTATTGCACTAAGGAAAATTATGGCACTATGGAAAACTAAGCGGATGTTATATAGGCTGGTTTATTTTATTAGAAGTTTTAAATGGTCTGGGTACACTATTATGCACCTAAGAACGATACAGGATGAGCCGTGTGTGGACCAAGTTAGGAGTTTTTTTGTAGACTAAGTTTGGAGTTTTTTTGTCCATTTTTAGGGTTCCGTACCTCAAAAGGAAAAAACGGAACCCTTATAGGATCACTTTGTTGTCCGTCTGTCCGTCCGTCCGTCTGTCAAGACCCTTTTTCTCAGGAACGCGTGGAGGTATGAAGCTGAAATTTATATCAATTACTCAAGTCTACTGTCCCTTGAAGCTGTGAAAAAATCAAACTTCTAAGCCAACGCAATCAAAAGATACAGCCGTTTATGCCGCAAATTTTCGACACTTGCAAGGGAATCAAAACCTACAGGGTGCTTCCCGTGAACTCAGAATCTTGAAATTTGGTACGAAGCAACGTCTTATAGCATAGATAAAGGAAAAATTACGAAAACCATAAATTTTTAGTTACATCACATAATATATATTTTTTTAATAATTTTAAACTTACTACCCATTTCCTCATAAACGCGTAGAGGTATTAAATTGAAATTCATACCAAATACTCAGGTCTATAATACAGGTTTGTACGGAACCCTCGGTGCGCGAGTCTGACTCGCACTTGGCCGGTTTTCTTCTCCAACATGATGTAGATTTTAAAATGGACACCTAGTTTGAATTGTAACGTTCATTAAGCCGCAGTAAAACCTTTTCATTTCATTACTAAACAAGTCCTTGATTTGTTTTACGAAAATCTTACTAATTACTTTGTTCCTTGAAATGTTACTAGAGTTACTATACAAATATATTAGATATTATATTCTTTTGCACTAACCCGTGCTGAGGACGATTTTTAATGTACGGTTAGCTAGAGGTCGCGGGTTCGAGTCCCGGCATGGGCGGAATTTTTTGCCTTTAAATAGGTTTTGAAATTTTTTTTGGAAATCTTGGCAACGCGGCATTTAAGGCAAGAAAAAAAAGACATATTTATCAGGAAAAGCTTATCGGGATTAATGAGCCTCCCTAAGCCGTTTGGTTTTTGCGTCGATAGCAGAGGTGCCTAAGGGTCCAATATCAAGCAACAACGCAACATCACGTCCCGCGTACAAACGAACGGACAGACATACCCAAGTCGCCATCCACTTGTTATCTTTGTATCGTGTATTGTACTTCAGTGTTTCTAAGTATTAGGGCCTTTATTTATATCTACTTGTACTGTGTCTATACTGTCGTCAACTTACAAAAAAGCAGCTAAGTCCAAAACCTTATTTGTTGAGAAAACTGTGAAAGAGTGGAGATCCATGCCAGTGAAAAAAGTGTTTATATCTCATCGCCATCATCATCAACCCAATATGTCCCCACCGAGAGGCGCGGGTCTTCCCTGAGGAAGGTATAGGCCATACTCCACTACGGGGGCCAAGTCCAGATTGGTAGACACTTGCAAGACCAGCGGCTGGTCTTACTGACAGAAGTTTTCACGCCGCCCTAAGACCACTGAACGCGCCCTGTGTTGCTCAGCCTTCGTGATCGCTTAAGATAACTCAGGCAGCCGGGGCTACGAGCGATTCCATTTATATTTTTTACATTCCATTTGGTTGTCCTATTTAAATAAAAATAAAAAATAAAATATCTAGTCAGCCGAAAAATATCTCGTCAACCGTTAGTTTTGAAGCTATAACTCCTATCCAGTTAAGTATTCTGGTATAAGAAAATATAGTTACTTAGCTGCTAATACACTATGTTGTGTAACCGAAACTAACAGTGCTAGAAACATGGTTCATACTCGTAGACCAAAATATGGAAGTTAGGCTTAGCTGCGTTGTAGTTGGTGAACGGCAGTATAGGTCTACGGATTATTTATTTAATTTATAGTTCTTTACCTAGCCTCCATAAGATGGGGGTTGGTTTGCTTCAGCTAAATTCCATAATGTTTTATAATAAAGACTAACAATATACTCGACTGGAATGCGGAGTTCGTTTCTTGACCGCCAAGCCTCAAGTCTAGCCATGTTTTTTGTTTTCGTAGAAATATGGGAGGCTCGCAAAATAGTCAAATTATTTTCCTTTGAAGCTACTTATTGCTGCCGCCAAGTCAGATCATGAAGATACGACGAATAAAACATCTGCCCACTAGTACACCGTACATATTCGTCCACGAACTTGTTTGGGTTATATGTGTTCCGATTGCCATCTTTTTGGTTTACATATCTTTTTGCCATTAAAACGTATTCCCACTTTATTTCTAATTTTGTGGGTAAGGAACTCCGTTAATAATAACTACCTAAACTAATTTATCAACAACTAAGCTAAGATATCGTAGACATTAGTTTGTGACTCATAAAATTGAAAAAAAGTCGTGGCATGAAACATAAACCCAAACTTTGTTCTTATACTCGTAGAATCGTATGATTACGTATGTGAACCTCACAAACTACGCAGCAGAGATCATCACCAGAAGCAACGCAAGTATTGTACCTAATGTTTGCTAGAAAATAAACTGTCAAAGGCAGCACGGTGTTTATTTTTGCTTGGTATAATTAGTAAGGACTTTGAAAAGACTAAGATTTTAAAAACCTATTTAGAGGCTAAAAATTCCACCCATGCCGGGATTCGAACCTAAAATTTTCCTTAGCACGGGTTAGTGCATAAAAAAAAGAATATAAAGACTAAGATTGTCATTTATTTATCTATTTTTTTCTCCAAAATCTATATTTGAAAATGGACTAGTAACTTGCAACGTTCATTAAGTCGCAGTTTTTGTGCTGCTTTAAATAAAGTGTTTTGATGCAACGACTTATGAACGTTTATGAACGTTGAGGTGATCTGTCAGGATCGTGGCAAGTGGCAGTCTCTCATGGTCTCTGCCTACCCCTCTGGGATATGTTATGTTAATGATTTGATTTGATAACCTAGAAGTGAAAGAAAAAAATTGTACCTGAAAAAAGTACCTGGGCCTTCTGCATTGCGTAGTCTAGACCCGCGATACAGTCGTACGCCATACATGTTTTTGCCCCGCCATTGTCTCGTGCCTTATCGTTGTGGTAAAATCGCGCCGGTACGCGATAAATCATAGTGAGAGAATAGAAAAATTAAATAGTTTCGTTACATGGTATTCGTGAGTGGTATGAGTCAATGCACGTCGATGTTTTGTCCAGCGGATGAAGATATTTTTCAGTTTTTGTTGCGGTTTCGGAATGTTCCATTTAGCTCACAATGAGCGATAGGTTCGCTTACAAGAAGTGGTGTGCTTACAGATTAGGTATCTATGCTGCTTTCATAGGATGACTGCCAAGATGTTTTTAAATGTCACAGATGGGCCAGCCCGTTTTTGTCAAACATCGTCGCTGTGACAATAGTCACATAAAATATTACAAATATTGTATGGATGATAATACTTTTGTCAGTTAGCTTTTAGAACATACATCGGCTACTATCGGATATAAGCGTGTAATAGAAATATCGGAACTAATATGACACTTCTTCTTCTTCTTCAGGCTGTATTAGTCCACTGCAGTCCACTTACCGCTTAACATGCCTTGTAGTCACGGGACAATCACCCATCCAGCACCTGACCGCGCCTGGTGTTAACTCAAGTGATTGATTCCAGTCACTCGGTTCGACTAGGCCACGAGCGCTTTCTATACGTATGATAAGATTTCAAGTCGAATGGGTCGTATATTAGTATCAAATAGAAAGCCAAATCGGAGACCGATTGTTGCCAAAGCCGAGAGGGGGACCGACCCCCAACATAATCACAATGGTGACCGTGATAATGACTTTGAGCCAGTTGACATTTCTGTGACACAGTTTGGGAATACGCTAGTGAAGTAGGCTGCGCTTTTACTTTCTTTGTTACGTGTGAATATATTGCTTTGCCTACGGCATATTGGTCGAGATCTAGCGGCCTTATTTATAAAAACACAATCCTCAAAACAAAGCAAAACGCTCACTAAAATAGTTGGTGTCAGTTCCACAAGGAAAACTTCCAACAGACTTTCAAGAAATATATTCTTTTTTTTATGCACTAACCCGTGCTAAGGATTAGTGCATTAAAAGAAAAAAGAATATCATGTGTGTATAGCGATATCATGTAAAACTTAACTGCAAAGTAGGTAGGTACTCGGGTCTGCAAGTGTTGCAAATTACTTCAGCCAGATGTCGCTGCCTGTATGTAACACAGAGAATTTTGTGAAAGCGTTTGAAATTTCACTGATGCCGGTGAGTTGCCCATTAGCTCAGCTGGCAGAGCGCTGGCACGGTTAGCCAGAGGTCGCGCGTTCGATTCCCAGCGTGGGTGGAATTTTTAGCCTATAACTAGGTTTTTCATTAACTTTCATTAACTTCCATTTCTTTTTCAATTTATCTTGTGTCGATATCATAAATATGACTTCCACTTGTACAGATTTTGCATTGTTAAGTAATTAAAGGCTATTTTTTTTCGTCTTGTCTATCGATGGGTAAGACTACCTACAATTCATTTTGAGTTAAAGAACCAGGCAAGACACAGAAGCTGTCAAGGTTTTAACTGCCAGTAGGCGTGTCTATCATATTAATAACAACTTCCACACAACGCATTCACTTGTCGTGGTCCCGGACTAGGATACCCTGGGCTATTATAACCAGGTAAAGACCCAGAGTGAGGCCATTTGTACAATTGTACAGCGGGCCCAACCCCGACCTCCGGCACGGCAAACAGACTAGATGAGATAAGATAAGAATATTCTTTATTGTACACTGGAAAACAAAAAATACAATATAATTGCAAATATACATAGGACAATTAGCGGCCTTATTGCTAAAAGCGATTTCTTCCAGACAACCTTACGATGAGTTAGTGAGTAAGAGAAAGTTGCTGAAGGAAATTAGAAACCGCTTGACCACCGAGGTAGTCATCTATCCATGAGTCGATATCAACCCTTGTATGTACCCACTGCTGGGGCACGGGTTTCGTCCTCCATCGCAGGAAGGTTAGGCCATACTCCACCGCGGGGGCCAAGTCCGGGTTGGTGGAGGATTGTAAGACAGTGACGGGCCTTACTGTCAGAAGTTATCACGCCGCCAATAAAGCCTCTGTCGTGGCTTAACGACTGCCATTACTTGACAGCCGGCACCAACCATCCATGAATGTTTTCTAGCAAATATCCACGAGAGAACGATAAGACAAGATCAGAGAAAGCTTTGAATCCCTTGTACCTATTACTTTTTTTCTCCGCTCTCGCAAGAACTGTAGCATACTGTGTCATTCATAAGCGGGTTATTCCTCAGTCTTTGAACTCCACAGTTGAGTCACGTTATTAGGTAGTTTGGTTAATCGTATACTTTTCTCATGCTCCAAATGTTGTAACGCTCTACTCTGAAAGTTATCTTACGCATTATGACGTTATACCGAGTAATTAAACTAACGCATTTAGAACTAGTTGAACCTGTATGAATCCCTAATCACCTCCAGCGTCTACCATGTATGAGTCACTGTCGTCAACCAAGTATTACGACTCTTCATCATCGTGTAATTAGACAACTATGTCACATTCCTTAAGTGTCACAATAGTGTGGTCGCACGCTAGTATGTTGTAATCAAGCCTTATACCTATGATAAATGATTTAATACAGAGTGCTTAGTGCGAGTTTGTTAACGTAAACTCATATTTCTATGGCATCGAGGAAGCGCCACCTAGCGAAAAGTATGGAAATTAAAATTGCTGAGTGCGAGTTGTAATGGTTTACGTTGAGAAGTGAACACGTTTACCAGCCACAACACGAATAAACGCGAGTGCGAGTTGTGCTGTGACAGCGTTTTGCCAGTTCGAACGGTTAACTTACTCATACTCACTACTCAACGCTCGATTAACGCGGTAGTAAAGTTATTTGATTGGATCTGTCAAACTCGCACTAAGCACTCTGAAATGATAACATGGAGTACGTTTTTTTTGTCATTTGACCATTTGCAAGAAGCAATCCTACTAATATTATACTTAATAGGATGGATGGATGTTTGTTCCTCTTTCACGTAAAAACTACTGAATGGATTTTAATGAAGCTTTACAATAATATAGCTTATACATCAGAATAACACATAGGCTACAATTTATAAAGATATTGTGTGATATTTTTCAAATGCGACCCAAAAATTTGTAACGTGATAATTTTAATGTCTTAGTGTTAGTTCATTTGTACCCCAAAATATAAGCTACTCGAAATACGAGTACTAATCCTGCGCAGACGAAGTCGCTAACAGCATCCAGTAGTATATATTTAAAAAAAAATCATACGTATTGCCTGTGTCCGCTACAGAGATAAGTAAATATTTATGTTTAGAAATCAGAAATAACAAATATTTCAACGTCCAAATTTAAATGTAACTTTTCTTTCTTCAGATGAATTAACAAAAATAAATGTACAATGTTTTTAACTTAATTCCGGAATCTCTTTGACGGAAGTTTCCGACCGGCTTTCCACTCACCATGACTAACCTCTTCGATTTAATGCGAGTTCCGGTTGGAATCTTCCGACAGTGACTTAAGTAAGTGATTCCGGAATGAAGTTAAGAAAATGTTGTACCTACTCCCGAAAGTTTGTTCCAAAAATGTACAATATTGTCCGTTGTCTTCGGGTGGAGTTGTAATGAAGAAAAACACTGAAGATATTCTGTCGATTTCAACTACATGTGTATATAATTAAATGTGTGTACAGTTAGATATTAAAACAATAAAACGAAATAAGGTATTCCGGATTTAAATCATTAGTGTGTAATGTTTACGAAAGTATTTGTTAAAAAAAGTAGATAATATGTCAAAGTTCGTGATTGGCGCTCAGATCGGCTTCGTGCAAACCGACACGCGCAAACGGCGGGTTTACGCGAAAATCGTGCGCCCGCGCCGCCTCTTTGCCAGCGTAATGAGAGTGGGGGAGAGCTTAAATACTCCGGAACAGGTGGGCTGGTTAGAGTTTGATTAATTTGGGGAGTAACAGAGGGAATCTTTTTCTATTTATCCGGTTCATGCTGAAATTGTACACTGTAATCCAATTAAACCAACCCTTGTATTTTATAGCGGCAGTGACACGCCGTGACCTTTAGTGTTTGTGTTTTAAGTTTGTTTTGTTACTGTGGCGTGTGTACTGTGGCTATAATAAATGTTTTTCTTCTTCTCTTCTTCTTCTTCTATGTCCCCACTGCTGGGGTACGGGTCTCTTCCTGCATTGCAGGAACGTTAGGCGATACTCCACCACAGGGGCTGTCAGAAGTTACCAACCCTTGTATGTCCCCACTGCTGGGGTACGGGTCTCTTCCTGCATTGCAGGAACGTTAGGCGATACTCCACCACAGGGGCTGTCAGAAGTTATCAAGCCGCCGATAAGGCCTCTGACATGGTGTAACGACTGCCATTA
The DNA here is from genome assembly GCA_934045075.1 of Yponomeuta sedellus. Taxonomy (NCBI): domain Eukaryota; kingdom Metazoa; phylum Arthropoda; class Insecta; order Lepidoptera; family Yponomeutidae; genus Yponomeuta; species Yponomeuta sedellus. The sequence continues at coordinate 1,582,684 of OW203739.1, forward strand.
CATAACTCGGCGCCTCTCGCGATTCGATCTTTTTCGCGAGAGATGCCTATTTAATTTGCGGGGGTTGTACCTCTGGAATGACATTGTACTGCTATTGCTTTGTAGACTACCAAATTGAGGGAAAAATAAACCATTGTCGTGCTTATTTCATTGTATTGAAAAACTATATAAGTATTAGACTCTAGGGCCTGGTCGTAATGACTAGCAGCTTAGTTTCCCTCTTCAATAAGCAATTCGCATTCCCGAGCGAAATTACTGCATCCCAGACTCCAGCGGTGCCCTTGCGGCGGAGTGGTCGTGCGCGGGCTCACGAGTGTATGGCGTGCGTATGCGGTTGCGTGTACACACGCATGCCAATGCTCTTGTAATTTTCACTCTAGGAAAGGGGGGCGAATTGCCTAGCAACAACTTAGGTCTTTACGTTTTTGCTAGACTATTTTTGCGGCGTTTATGGTACAATGAGGTAATACAGAGAATTGTGTAAAGAGGTCCGAAATTTCACTGATGCCGGTGAGTCGCCCATTAGCTCAGTTGGAAAGAGCGCTGGCACGGATAGCTAGAGGTCGCGGGTTCGAATCCCGGCATGGGTGGAATTTTTAGCCTCTAAATAGGTTTTTAAAAAAGGTACAATGAGGTTTATTGGAAGCTCCCCGAATATACTGAAGGGCAAAGGCCTTCTCTGAGAGAGAGAAAGAGTATGGGAGTACATTGGCTTGGCCCTTTCAATCGCTGAGGTAGGTGAACCAACATCACCTCAAGCACTCGGGTAGCCCTAGTCATCGTCTAAGGGCCGGTTTCCGAACTAAGAATTTCGCTAAGTAAATAGTTAACTACATTGCTGTCGAAGCGCTCGTGGCCTAGTCGAACCGAGTGATTGGAATCGCTTGATTCCAATCACTCGTGTTCCAATCACAAGTGTTTACTTAAGTTAATCAACAGCAGGCGCGGTCAGGTGCAGGATGGGTGACCATAGTGACATCTTTCCGAGTGCTTTCGTGCTTCGCAAGGCACGTTAAGCCGTTGTTGCCGGCTGTCATTATGACAGTCGTAAAGCCATGTCAGAGGCCTTATGGGTGGCTTAATGACTTCTAACAGTTAAGCCAGCTACTGTCTTACAATGCTCCACCAACCGGGACTTGACCCCCCTGGTCGAATATGGCCTAACCTTATTGCGATGCAGGAAGAGCCCTGTGCCCCAGCAGTGGCGACATACATGTGTTGATATTACGTAGTGAAATTCTCAATTCAGGAACCGGTCCTAAGCGTTGGATTTTTGACGACTGCGTTTGAGGTTTGAATCAAGAATATTGGCTTGGACGTAGGAATGAATGCCTGTCAACTCACTATTATTTTGCGAATAGTATGTACTCATCTATGCTATATTTAGCCATACTTATCTACTTGGAGAAACGGCCAAGATCAACCGATCAACTGCCAAGCGCGCCGCGGGCACCGATTCGTTGTCTCCAATCAAAAACCTTCTGAACTTACTCCATCGGGCTAATGATTCTTTAGTAGATGTGACCTACTGCTTAATACAGCTTACTAATCTTCGTAACCCATCTTCGGTTGGTTCTTCAGCAACCAACTTCTAACTATAAGAATGTTGACCTTTCTTTGCATCTACGTAATTAGATGTTTTTAGCACCATCACTCAAACTGAATGGGTGAAGGGACCACTTAGACGCTGCAGTGGCAGTTCACGGACTTACTGTAACAACAATAACATAACCCTCTAAGGTTTGCTGGAAGAAATCTCTTTCAGAGATAAGTTTGCCTTTGTATATGTTATTTCGTATGTAATGTCCTGTTAAATGTTTCGTGTGCAATAAAATATAATTAATCGAGTTTGGTAGATTCTGTTCGTCCACATTCAATTTGAGTACGGTTAATGAAACTTTCATTGCGCATATTATTCAGCATATGCGATCAAATGCTCAAGGTGCAGATCTTCTCACATTAGACATGATAATAATGACTCTTCCTACAACTCTGGGTGTCATTACAAAAATTATAAATACGTCAATTCTGTCAAATACCTTTCCTCACTCGTGGAAGATGGCACTCGTGAAACCCATCCCTAAAATCAATAATCCCAACAATGTTAAGGAGCTTAGACCTATTAGTATTTTGCCATGCTTGTCTAAGATATTAGAAAAAGTGGTCTATTCCCAAACAGCTTCATATGTAGAGCACATCGGAATTTTACCAGAGCGTCAATCGGGCTTCAGGAGGGGGCATAGTACCAACACGGCTTTATTAGATGTTGTGGATAATATTCTGGCAGCTCGTGACAACGGACAGGGTACCATACTGACTTTATTAGACTTTTCGAGAGCCTTTGACTGTATTAATATAGACCTGATGCTTTCTAAACTTTCGTACTATGGCTTTGGTGTTGATACAGTCAAGTGGTTTCACAGTTACCTTATTAATAGGCAGCAGCAAGTAATTTTGCATAAACGGAGTGGTGACTGTTTAAGATCACAGGTGGCTGCTGTGGACCGTGGGGTCCCACAAGGGTCGATTCTTGGTCCGCTACTCTACGCTTTGTATAGCAGTGACATCATAAACAGTATCCACAATTGTCGGTATCATTTATATGCTGACGACAATTATACATCCACTGTACACCTTCTGATGCTGGGAATGCTGTAGCCTTACTGAATGCTGATCTTGATCGTGTTTCCGCTTGGTCTACTAAAAATTCACTGGCGCTTAATCCTTCCAAATCAAAGTACATGATCATTGATAGCAGACACCAGGTTGCTTCTATTTCTACGAAATCTCTCTTAATTCACATTGGCGACAAGCCAGTAGAAAGAGTTTTCGAAGCTAAAAATCTTGGTGTGATTTTTGATGAGGAGCTTCGCTTTGGGAGTCACGTTGCGGAACTTACTCGTACATGTTTTTATCGTCTTAGTGTTTTGTACCGGATACGTGGCTTTCTAAGTTTGGAACTTCGTGTGAGGCTTTGCGAGGCGCTCGTCCTTTCCAAACTTAACTACTGCATTGCGGTTTATGGTCCCTGTCTCTATGCTAAGACGCATCGCCTCATTCAGCGCGTACAGAATGCTTGCGCACGTTACTGCTTTACTATACCGCCTCGATCTCACGTCACGCCTTTTCTTAATAGCGCAGGTATCCTAAACATGGATGGTAGACGCAATTACCACCTGACCTGTTTACTTTTTGGCGTTGTCAAGTCGGGTTCCCCCAAGTATTTGTACGACAAACTCAAGTGGTCCTCGGACTCTTTATCTTCTGCATATAGTCAACGTAGAATGTGTTATATTCTCTGTCCTTCTCATAAAACTATCGCTTTTCGGGGAAGCTTTAGATACGCAGCTTCCAAATGCTGGAACAATATCCCTCCGCCTTTGAGAATTATAAAATCTATTTACACATTTAAATTAAAACTAAAAGAATACTTATTGTCCATACAAAAAAATAAGGTGACATAAGATAACAATTTTAAATTAATGATAAACAAAGTCAAAACAAGTAAAAAAGAAATACACCCCAGTGCGCTTCAATAACACTTGTCTCACCTGATTTATTTTATATTTATCCCCTGCGCTGAAAACACTCTCATCACAACGCTCGACTTTATCTATATGAAACAATTAATTAATCTGTGTCCTATTTCCTGACTTGTTGTCCCAAAATAATAACGAAATAATTTATTGTCTATTTCATTCTTAAGAATTATAATCTGTCGTGCTACTAATTTACCATACATTTATAAATTTCAACACTGCTTTAACGTAGACAGGTATTTTTGGTTCTCTATTACAAATGCTTGCGTTGATTGTTCGTACGTCACTTAAACAGGTTCTAGCAGAATACCAGCGTCACTGGTTGTCCACTGACAACCTGGGACATATGCTGAGTCTAGAACCTTTTCTGGTACCATGACACACAGCTCCTCCACCAGCTAAGCTCATTTTGTCTGTATGCATTTATTTTATAAAATTACTGTAATTATTGGTATTTCTTACCTGAAGTGTGTTCTTTTACTGGCCATGTTATTATTTTTAAGTTTTTATGTGTGTTGTGGTATTTGAATAAATGTTTTTCTATTCTATTCTATTCTAATAATAACTTGCATATGAGTCATGACGCAAACACTTGACTTGGTCCAAAGTTAGGATACCCTATGCTATGGTAACTAGGCAAGGACGTCACAAACATATATTATAATATAACTCACCCAGACTGAGGCCATTTGTACAAAAACAAGCACCTCGACCTCCAGTGGGAATCGAACCCACGACCTCTGTCTTTGGTATGCAAGCGTGTTCCCAACGAGGCAGTATTAATAACTTTACCCGGTCTGAATAACCGAACTGCATCATTACTGTACGTCGCGTTACATAATCCAATAAAGGCCACGGCTAGGTTTATTCAACAGACAGACACTCATACACTCGTGGGCTAATAGCGAAGTCGTGCATTTTCTATCTACCCGACTCGCTGGGGGTCATAGAATTGCCTTTGACCCTCGTTCTGAGGCTTAGAAGTGTACTTCACTTTTAAAGGCAAAAATCTGCCTGTCCATTGAGTAATCTTGGGCATTCAGTTAAAGTCGGTTTTGAAAAGAATCAAGAGTTCCTTTGTTAGCTTCTTCTCCACATAATTGTGAAACTAACAGGTTTAACGTTCATTAAGTAAACATTTTGTTTTTATCTTCTATAATAGAAAAATGAATCGCAGAATGTGTTGGTAAGCGCAAATCTCGAGAGCAGCCGAACCAATTTTGCTAATTCTTTTAGAATATTCCTCGAAGTACGAAGATGGTTCTTATGGAGAGAAAAATAAAAAAAATAAAGAATCGACTGCTAGGCGGTACGAAGTTCGCTGGGTAAGCTAGTCTTCTATAATATAAAAATGAATCGCAGAATGTGTTGGTAAGCACAAATCTCGAGAGCAGCTGAACCGATTTCGCTGATTCATTTATTTAAATACTCCTTGAAGTACGAGGATGGTTCTTATGGAGAGAAAAATAAAAAAAAATAAAGAATCGACTGTTAGGCGGTACGAAATTCGCTGGGTCAGCTAGTAGAGAATAAAATTCTTTTAACTTTGGCTTTGACTTGACATTATTTGGTTGGTATTTTTTGATGAATGGGAGACCGGTTGTTAGTCGATTGGCTCACCTGGGAATTTATTAGAAGTGACATCAATTATAATCTCTCTCTAGTTCTCTACAACACAGTAGATTTGATAGTTAAGGCGATGTGGCGTGCTGACTAGCGCCACCAATAGTTTTTTTAATAACTTATTTTCAAAATGTAAACATCAAAAATCTTAATATCTATTTATCCGTAATTAATTAATTCATATTCATGGACATGTTACACAGATCTCGTTAGCGCTATACTAAGTACAACTAAATGACTCGTGCTAACTCGACGATAGATTTAATACAGTAAATACATAGATAACATCCAAGACCCGAGACAAACTAGAAAAGTTCGTTTCCTAGTTTGACCCGGCCGGGGTTCGAACCCGAGACCTTTGGTTTTACAGTCAGCCAAACCGCTGCTCCACAGAAGCCGTATTCTGAAAATTGTCTAAAAATTCTAAAAATTGTTATCAAAGATATTATGAATTTTATTCCATTGATGGTTTTCGGAACAATTTTTTTTAGCTGAACTGCCTTAAATCGGTTTAAAACTCATAATTGATACAAATGTAATTAATACTTTTTTTCACACTGTCTAATATTCTCCGTTCACAGGAGAGAAAGGGTTTGTTGGAGCGTTGACTCTGATTGGTCTGATTTGCGCTTGCGTTCCGTTTCGTCATTTAACAATAGTTACTTGTAATGTCTTTTTCCAAGAGTCAAAGGTAACAGCAAAGAGGTTACGTAAAAATCAGCCAGTATAATTTGTCCGCCGCCGCTCAACTCTGCCATTTGAGCTTATATTTTTAAAGCTCGTAAGTATAGGCTCGACGTATAATTTGCAGCTGATTGTCGGTTTGTCTGTTCGTCTTTAGGCTAACTAGACAAATGACAGGCTGGCAGATTGCTGCTCATTAGCGGACATTATGTAAGGTTAGAGTGAAATCTTAAGGTTTGTAACTGCGAAGAGTTTCTATGTTTACTTGAAAGTTAAAGTACTTGGGCTAGAAATTTTACTATTCTCTTCAAGAATTTTTCAATGATAAATGTTAAACTACACAATAGAAAGGAAAATATATATCGACGGTTAAAAGGATATAGGGCATAAGCGACAAAAACCAAATTGTTCAGGAGCGCAATTTAAAGTTTAAAATTTGAGAAAAAAAATCATATCTTTTTTATTTATTGTCATAACGTAAAGATGGAAACAGCTCTAAGCTCGAAAAAAATACGAGCATTAATTGACATTTTATTTTATTTGATTCGACGACGCTCTATGTAGTTGAATGTCGCTTAACTCAATCGAACATATTTTTTATATAAGGTAATTCGGCATAAGTCATATCTTCATATAAAAAAACGAAGAGTATAGAAGACTAAGCTACATTTGATTTCCGTATACCAAGAGGTAATAGGGCATGAGTCACATGGCTGTTGAATAACTAAAATAGGTAAAGAGGGATATATGACGTTTCACACCATTGTGACAAAAGGTAATGGAGCACAAGAAACAGTGCTTAGTCAAAACATGGTGAGGATGTCAGACTTTAGTGACACCAAAAGTGGTTTGAAAAAAAGGTAACATGGTACTTCCACACGTCAAGATTTGTAGGCCAAGAGGAAAACAAGAACATCCAACATGTGAAACTATCTGGGCAATCGGTAACGCGGATTAAACGTCACGTCCTAAAAATAATAGATTCACAACCAACATGATTCTCCTATGAAATGAGACCTAAAGTAACTGCATACGTTAGAATGTTAGTGTTATCATAATCGTTTTTATGTACCAGATTAGTAACCTACATTAGATACTGTTTGGAGATAGTGATGATACTCGCGTTCGCAGGAATTGACCTCTGAAACCCGGCTGATGCTAAAAGAGTATTAACGCCGAGTATCGGGCGGCAGTTATGATAACCCGACAACTGGCTTGCCAGAAGGCCCCACAGGCCTAGAGGACTAAATAACCTCTGAAAACGATGGAGCGAAAAGGATGGGGATACTACCGCTACTAATACTCCCAAGAAAACTATGAGCAGGATGAACAATAGTAAGGATTTGTCGGACCATCCGGTTGACGCCCGGTGCCAGGATGGTTCCGGGTCACCTGGTGTGAAAAAATGCTATCGGCCGCAAGAAGGTGACACAGCAAGCCCCTTGCGGAAATTGGATTACTGCTGATCAAACTCCGTAACAAAACGAGACAAATTCGGGACATTCACCACGCTCTCACCATAGCCACTTGGAACGTTCGTGGTCTCTCCAAACCAGGTACAGCCGAAGTCGTGGAGAAGGAAATAAACAGGTATAATGTGGATATTCTTGCTGTAAGTGAAACGCATATAAAAGACTCGGGACACTACACTACTCCATCTGGAAAATTGTCCATAGTGTCCGGATACGTCGACGCACAAAGACAAGGTAATGGGATACGATTCCATCAATGACAGGATATTGAAAATCAGATTAGCACGGCCATACCCACACACATCCATCCATACATAACCTACTCGCCATCTATGCACCGACATCTTCATCCAGTGAAGAGGAAATCTAAACAAAGCAGTCCAAGATTTTCCTAAGAAAGAGCCATTATTAATACTTAGCGATTTTAATTCTAAAATAGGAAAAACTGAGGATGATTACCATCTCAGAAAGATTGTCGGCAGGTTTGGACTGGGAGTCAGAAACAACCGTGGCAACATGCTTTTGGACTTTTGCATGGAGAACGACCTTTCGGTCATGAACACCTGGTTTCAATAACACCCAAGACGACTCTACACGTGGACGTCACCTAATGGTCTTCACAGGAACCAAATTGACTTCGTTCTAGTAAACCAAAGACGGAGCTCATCTATATCAGCAGCAAAGATGAGGGCAGGTGCAGACTGCGGCAGTGAACTTAGCTTCTGCCTGCTAAGTTCGTTTAAAATCCGTCTGAAGAAGTTAGTCAAAAATAGGTACCCTGAACAAAAAACAAATGGTTAAACAATAAACAAATAATTGGTTTGTCTATTTTGGAACGTAACTTCATAATTAACTTTTGTAATTTTTGCCGAGGGTAGTAAACTAACCGTTAATGATTTCTAAAAGACACCTGTCACCTCAGTCATCCGGGACCACGGCACCTGAAAAAGTGCCGAAACGTTGGAAAATTGTAAAAATGTAATAAACGAGCATAAATCCGTATAAAAACAGTTTTAATTAAAAAACAAATGGCTAAGCAGAGGAAATCCTTAAAGGAACAGGACTTAAAATCAGCCGAAGAACGAAGCCACTATGCGGAGCTACATAGCGTTGTCCAAAAACTTTGCGAGAAAAATCGAGAGGCCTATATCGACAGTATATGCTCCGATATAGAAAAATGTTTGGAAAGGGCGCACTCCCGAGATATGTTACAAAAGGTAAACCTGCTCGCAAAGGAATTTAAACCAAAGCACTGGACCATTGAAAATGAAAAGGGGACGCCCTTATTGGATATAGATGAGGTACTCGAAAGATGGAGGAGCTACTGTCGCAAGCTATACGACAAAATTAGCGATGAAAGAACTATGGAAATGCATTATTCGGAAAAGGAACCAGACATCCTCTTCGAGGAAGTAGAGGCAGCACTTCTCAAACTGAAATACAAGGCATGTGGCAGCGATTGCCTAACCGCGCAAATCTAGGAAGATCTAATCTAAGAAATATAGGAAGTGAAGGCATAGCTATCGTACATACCGTGTGTCAAAAAGTCTGGAGAACGGGTCAATGGCCAGCAAATTGGACCGAATCAATCGTGCCTATACACAAGACAGGGTAGAGGTAGGTAACGGGTAGAGACCCGTAAATGTGAGATTACAGAACCATCTCTATGATCTCTCACGCGTAAAAATCCTCTTACACGTCCTAAACCACCAGCTTGCACCCTACATCAATAGCCAAATACCGAAGGAACAGGCTGGATTTGTAAAATGAAGAGGAACGAGGGAACAAAGTTGAACATTCGACAGCTGATCGAAAAATGCAGGGAACATAACATCACTACAGCCTTGTGTTTCATCGATTATGCAAAAGCCTTTGACTGTATCAGCTGGAAGGCCATGTTCAGGGTTATGAAGGAGATGGGTATACCGGACTACCTTACCTTTCTTGTGCAGCAACTGTACTCCAACGGTCAATCTTAAGTACGAATTGAGAACAGTCTTTCGCACTGCTTTAAAGCAGAACGAGGAGTGCGCCAGCGATGCATACTATCTCCCCAACTGTTCAACCTGATCGGGGAACATATAATGAGAAGGGTTTTGGATAATTTAGAGGGGGGCATTCGGATAGGTGGGCATCTTCTGAACAACCTTCGCTTTGCCGATGACACCACCGTCATAGGCGCCTCGGAAACAGAGCTGGCTGAGCTTCTAGCGAGAGTGGATAGTATAAGTAAAGAATACGGACTTCATATCAACAGAAGTAAGACCAAGTTGATGTTTATTGATAGATCGGGCACCTTGCAACGAACCAACGAGCTGCGAGACCTTGATGTTGTACACAAATTTGTATACTTAGGCTCGCAAATAAGCAATGACGGAGACTGCGAACAAGAATTTGTCAGAAGATCCCAGATGGCTAAGTCAGCAGTGAAAAGACTTGAGAAGATATGGAAAAACAGAAGCATCAACCGCAAGACAAAGATAAAACTAATGCGGACCCTTATGTTCTCAATATTTCTGTATGCCTCGGAAACCTGGACATTAAAAGCCCGTATTCTGAAAAGAATAGATGCGTATGAAATGTGGTGCTGGCGGAGAATACTCTCTCTTGGACCGAACGCCGCATAAACGTATTTATTCTAGAAGAGCTTCAAATAAAGACGAGGCTCTCCACAATCTGCACCCAATGCATCCTGAAGTTTTTCGGACATACCGTCCGACGCGGACCAGATAACCTGGAGTATGTTATCATCACCAGTCGAGCGAACGGGAAATGAAGCAGAGGACGATCACCAACGCGTTGGTCAGATATAATAACTAAAGCTTCGGTAAGGACGCGCGGCGACGGCGGACGGCGCGTAATACAATCCAATGGAGAGAGCTGGTGGCAGAATCTACCCTTAGTCACGTCCTTCAGCCATGAGGAAACGACGAAGAAGAAGAAGGAGATAGTGAGATAAACAGAGTTGAACATTCGGTAGGGTACGCCATAGGCGCACATAAGTAGACCAGATTGGGGTCGTGTTGGCAAAGGGCCGGATAAAAAGTACCCACAACTGGAGAGCGTGCATGCAACGACTTATGAATGTAGATGAAGCGAAAGAGGTGTGCAAAGATCGTGGCAAGCCTTAGTCTCTGTCTACCTCTCTGGGACACAGGCGTGAAATTACCGACTGATTTTGGGATAAACGACTCGCTAAATAGGTACTTGAGAACAACAGAGACCTGATTATGTGATATAAATTGGCATACGCACCAATTCATAAAATATCCTTGTAAAGTAATACGGCGTAAGTAACAGAGTTGTATTATGTTGTAAATGGTAGTAGGGTATAACCGACAGTTAAATAGTAAATAGGTTTTAGTAATTGCCTATAAGCGACAACTGTATGGCAAACTTGTGAATGGTAATAGGGTATAACCGACCATTCAATATTAATTAGGTTTAAGTAGTTGCCTATAAGCGACAGCTGTATTGTAAACTTGTAAATGGTAGTAAGGTATAACCAACGCTTAATGTTTTTGACGACAAAGGTAAAGAGACATTAGTTCCAACTTTAAAAATAGTTGCTTCTGGTAAAGAACCGTAAGCGCCCAGAAGCTCCACACCAGTAGGAAGTAAAAAGACATTACCGACTAGAGGCCAAAGTTGATGCCATTTTTACAGGGATACAAGTGCCGTTAAGGAAAAAACGATCTAAAAATAGGTCGGTAACACCAAAACGACATCTAAAAACCCAGTTTTTTGCTTGGAGACAAGCGACTATAAAGTCATTGTAGAGCCGTGGGAGTAAGCGCATTCGACGCAGATTTTTTTTTCAAGTGAGATGGCATTCAAAAGTCAGTTTGGACCAAAATGTCGCTTATGCCCTATATCCTTTTAACCGTCGATATACATGTAATAGATAGTATAGATACGCGAGCAATTAATTCAGCTATATTGCAGTGCCCTTGCAGGGTGTCATGTACGTCTTAAATTACATATAAGAACTATAATAAATAACACATGATTATGGCAATAAAGGAATCTAACCGTGAAGACCGCGAATCGGCAAACTTAGCGTAGGACGCCCTGTGACCAGGATCCAGAGTCTAATACTTACATAGTTTTTCAATAGAATGTAATAAGCTCGACAATGGTTGATATTTGCCTCAATTTGGTAATCTACAAAGCAATAGAATACAATGGCATTCCAGGGGTATAACCCGCGCAAATTAAATGGGCATCTCTCGCGAATTTCGCATCGCGACTCGCGAGAGGCGCCGAGTTAAGTAGCACGGGTTATACCATTGCAATGCGATTGGTTACAAGACTAGCGATAGTGTGAATGAAACGACCATTACCTGTCTAATACGACTCTATTGAACAACTATGCATTTTAGAGACTTCTGGTGGAGCGCCTACATTCGCAAAGCGAGGAACAGTGACTGAAAAAGAAGAGCCGAAGATCGGGCTCTGTTGCGTATCTTGGGAGAGGCTTATGTCCAGTAGTGGACCAGTTGATTATGAAGATGGTGATGATGAACCGTGGTCGGGTAAAAAGGGAATACAGAGAATAGAATACTGCGAATACTGTACTTAATACAGAGAATATTGTAAAGAGGTTAGAAATTTCATTGATGCCGGTGAGTCGCCCATTAGCTCAGTTGGAAAGAGCACTGGCACGGATAGCCAGAGGTCGCGGGTTCGAATCCCGGCATGGGTGGAATTTTTAGCCTCTAAATAGGTTTTTAAAATTGTCTTTATCACGGGTTAGTGCATTAAAAATAAAAATAGTATAATCATGTGGGTACAGCGATATCATTCCGATGCAAAAACCTAACTGCAAAGTAGGTACTCGGGGCTGTAAGTGATGCAATTTACTTCAGCCAGATGTCGCTGCCTGTACGTAATACAGAGTATAGTGTAAAGAGGTTCGAAATTTCACTGATGCCGTTGAGTCGCCCATTAGCTCAGTTGGAAAGAGCGCTGGCACGGATAGCCAGAGGTCGCGGGTTCGAATCTCGGCATGGGTGGATTTTTTAGCCTCTAATTAGGGTTTTAAATTTAAAAGCACGGGTTAGTGCATTAAAAATAATATAAAAAGGGAATGTTAGGTGTGCCCTGATGACACGTTTACTTCCTCCGACACGGGGAATGACTAATTCTATCGCGATACCTACGATGATGGTACTGTCGTTGAACAATCAGCGATGACTCCGTTGCTTGTTTAGATGACTGCACTTCTATTATGGTCACACCCACTCATAAATAGGTGTTAAAAATACGGCCTTCACCTTTCCAATGTCAATAGTATGGTAATACTGGTGTGCCAATATCGAACCTATTTTTCGGTTGCACATCTTCAAATAATTGAGTCACCGGTACCCAGTTTTTATTTGATACTTGTTTTTGAGCAAACCTGAATATTTGCGACTTTTTTAAGGTTCTTAAAAGGGTGTTGTAGAGGTAACGTGGCTGGAATTTGTTGGTATCGATTTACCCAAGGAGATTCAAATTTTGAATCTCGGTGCAGCCTTCTCTAACAAACGCTGAAATAGTATAATTGTCACACGAACACTATGTTTTGTAATTATTGGTATGTTAGCATATTTGTTTGTGGCAAAATAAATCATTCATTCATTCTCTAGAAGGTACATTCAAATCGTCCCATAATTTAACTAGTGATAGCTTTATACGTGAGTCAACTCGATGGCCGTAACTTATTGTTTCTATTTTATTAGAATTGAGGATTTTAACAGGTGAATAATATTATTACTAATTGAAGTATTATTTAGTATTAATAAATTTAATAATAGATAATATTATTTAATAATTTATCTATCTATCTATTATAATATACAGTACTTTATGGTTCTGAGTTTCGTTGCCCATACATACACGTTACACAAAAAACGCAATACTACCTAGTTAAATGATTGTAAATAAAATAAAATTTAATAACAAAGCAATTTTATAGACATTTTCAGGAGTAAAAACCACATGTATCTTTGCCGGACAGCCCCCAACTGACAGAGACACGCTGAATGAGTTGCTTCGAGTTTCTCCACATAAAAAGGAGGCTGATAAAGCCAAACCGACCTTCTGACTCTCCCGCGCAACCCATCTCCCTCTCACCTGCAGAGACTAAACCTCCTCCTCTCTTTTGCCTTCAGAGCTGGCCGGCGGCGACGCAACCCGCTCGCGCTGTACACCGACGACGACGGGCACGACCTGAGCGACCTGGGTATCGGCACCTGCAGCACCAAAAGCAGCCTCAGCGAGGACTGCGACTCGCACAGTCTGGCTGTAAGTCACTCAGTCAATCAATCAATCTTTCAGTCAGTCCGTATTATATGGATGCTGGTTGATAAACTACTAATAACTGGCGACAAGGACGCGCTTGCGATGGCGGTATAATGAAATGAAATTAAAAATGTTTATTGAGCAAAATAAAACATAACAGTGTATAAGATAACTCTGAACTCCAAACTAAATTAAATTGTATATTAAATACGTACACATCAATTAAATATATTCGGGTTTGGTACCCGCAGCAACAATAGTGTTCTCAACGAAGACTGCGACTCTCACAGTTCGTCGCAGTGAGTCACTCAGTCAATCAGTTTTCATAGTCAGGATTGGTGCCTGCAGCATCCAAAGTAGACTGCGACTCGTGCAATTTGGCAGTGACTGTGAATCAGTCAGTTAATTTATCAGTCGGCCAATATACTCGGCACCTGCAGCACCAAGATCAGCCTCAGCGAGGACTGCGTCTTGAACATTACTTACTTGTAACATTAGTTTTAAAGTTAAGGATCACTGTTTTGGTCTAAATAAAGTTATTTCTTTTTGTATTTGCCTGTTATTCACTCAATCATTCAGTCAGTCCAGAAATTGATCACTTAACGTTTGCCTATTGTATCCCGCCTGCTAATTGTAGCAAACACAGTTTGCCTGTATTATTTTTTTAAATATATGTTGTAATGTTTCAGAGCGACGGAATGGACCTCGACAAGAATCATTCCGATATGGACAACATGTCCAATTGCGACCTAGCCAACAGAAAACTGGGCTCCAGCGCCAACGAATACGACACATGCACCACTACGACCATCAGCTCGCCCGAGCCGGAGGAATACACCTACGAAGGCGCCATAGAGAGCTACAAGTCCAGAATAATATCACAGACCAACAGCTCGATCGTCAAGACAGTGGTCAACAAAGAACAATCGCCAGACAAAACTTTAAACGGCGACTTAAACAGAATCAGAACAAATGTAAGCAACAAAATCGAAGAGAAACTATCGTCCTTCCAACAGGAGAGAGCTAATGACGTAAAAAATAATAATCAAAAGAGAGATCTGCCAAAAGTAGACATTCACAAACGAAGGGAACAGTTCGAGAGAGAAAATTCACAAGAGATGCAGAATAACAAGCCTAAATTACCAGAGATTACCAACAAAGTATCGATAAAAGACAGATTATCAAACCTAGAGAAGTTTACGGAAGAAACTGTAATCCAGAGATCCTCAAATGACTTAACAAAGCTGCCCGTAGAAGTCAAGCCTCTGAAAGAACGCCTATCTTCTTTGGAAAAGGTTAAGTCAGGATTCACTGAACCTGAAAAGATGAAGAGGCTTTCGAACGGAGATTTGACAGCAAATAAGTCTTTAAAGGAAAGGCTATCCAGTCTCAAGTCACAAACTTCAGAAGAGGAAGTAAAAATCATCAAAAGCGAAGTTAAAGAAGTGTCTATGAGTTTAAAAGAAAGACTTTCTTGTTTGGACGCTGCCAAAAATAAGGAAATCCCCAAAATATCCGTCGAAGAAGAACTGCATCATCACGAGTCTAAAATTGATGATTCGATGGATATAAATGAAGGGTCATTAAAGTCAAGTCTTTCGGGCATTGAAAGCCAAATGCAGAGTTTTTGCCGGTCACTTGACAGTCTAGATATTAATGGCCAATCTTCACCCAACTCTTTTGAAAGAGTGCAAAGTTTTGAAGACTTCGACGCTGAAATGCAAAACAACACTGTCCCAAGTGATATCGAAACAGAAGACAGTGGAATCCACACGGCAAGGGACTCTTGCGCCCCAGCTGATGATATTGCGGACCTGACTCAAGTAGCATCTCCAATTGGGGGTCCCATGGTTGAAGTTTCAGAATACGAATCGTCTAACGAAGATAGCACTCCGATGAAGGCCGAAGAACCAATGATGATGACTCCTGAACCTAACTTGATAGAAGAAACTATCATTGAAGAAATCGATGACTGCAAAACAGAGGATACGGATAGTGCAAGCCACTACGTCCAGGCGGTTTCACAGCCAGAGGATTTCAGTGCAACTTCCGAGATAACTGAAATACAAATGGACAAAGACGACGAAGACACTTTAAAAAGTTTGGACAATCAGGACACTAGTGTAAGTCTAAACGAGCCGGCCTCGTCTTCCTCCGACGGCGACACAGTGGTGTTTGAAGGGAAAATGACGATACACCTTAACTTAAATGAAATCTGCAGTACACCTGGTGTCGGGGGCAAATCGAATACTATTGATAGTTCAACTAATCGCACGAGCATGCCAATGGTAACGGTCTCTAATATTACAACCACCACTAACATTTCACCGAAAAATTCCATTAAAACGATAAGGCTTAACGAACATACGCTTTCTAACCATCTAACAAGCACATCTACTGATTCTTCATCTAACATCAATGTAATCAATTCTGTAGTAGCTAGTAATCCGAATGAAGACGAAGTTGTAACTAATTCGCAGGATTCTAATCCTTTCTGGCAAAAACGGGTGCGGCGAAGCCTTGAGCCGAATAGGAGGAAAACAATTTTGCTGATCAATAACAAAATCAGTAAGAGCTCTAATGAAAATGAAAAATCATAAAATGAGACTGGCGTTTTCACTTTCTTACTAATGTCACTATGGGGCAAGTATGAATTTGGCAAGTACGTTTACTTGTAAAGCTTTTTTGAAAACGATGTCTAGTTACATTTGCAGTAGCCTTGTGTACAGGCGTTCTCTTTAAGAGAACAAGAGATTATGACCTACTTTTATATTATGGTTGGTTACGTACGAAAGCAGAGACAGACCATTCAATCTCTCATTATTGTTTAAAAAGAAGCAAGATTTATGATAGATTTAGGAATGGTCAAAAGTTATATTGAACACTTATAGCTTTAACTCCCCCTCCACACTTTAAGCTCTACTCCAGAAGACTTTCCCATTCTCGGTTCTCGTTGTCTTAATTCATCAATATGCTAGAATGAGAAAAGGAATGCGCCGATCCAAATAAACTAGAACAATTCTACCGATTCTTTATTTTAATTCGTTCTTAAACAGAATGCCTCCAAAATTCACAATACCACCCACAATTAACATTTATTATTCGCATCAACTTTTTGTTCTTCGAGTTTTCTCAGATTGATATTTTTCTCAATATCGGAGTTGAAACCGGTTTATAAAGCGGTGTCATAGTGGCACCGACTTTTTATAAATAAGACTGTTTATACCGATATAAATTTTATGCGCTTTATGAATGTTCAACGGTAGTAAAAGGATGTCTATCATAGCGCAAAATATAAAGGCATTGTATATCCGACAGCGCTACTACAAAGCAGGAAATTCATAAAACCCCATAAATTTTAATAAAAAAAATGTTTACAATATTTTATTAAAACGTGATTATGAAAACTCTAACTTTTCGGGAAACGCACATTTTAGATATAACCCCATTTACTAAAATGTGTTATAAAGTTATGATCTCGCCTGAAGCAGCTATTGCAACTTTTTAGGCACTAATGAAACGTATTTTTGTCTGATTCTGAACTAAATAAATATTTATTAAGTATTTATTTACCTTGACAAGTGATTCTGCCAAGCCCCTCAAAGTAATCCCCGTATTTCAACAAAATAACTTATTTTCAAACTGTGATAAACAGATATTTTTCCCCCATTTATGTAAATAGACTATTGTGCATCCACTTTCTAAGATTTTGATAAAAATATACCTATTAACAAAACCTATTGAACTTTTTACACAGCCCCTATTTCAACTACAGATAGAAATTAATATAACTTGTACGTAGTAAAATATACATCTTAAAAAATCCTTACACATAATATAAGTAGTATACATTTATCCATCATACTAGTTCATTCACATCCTTCATTAAATATATTAGATACCACGTTTACAGGGTTATATAAATATACAAAATCCATAAATTATATTTGAATTATATATTACACCTAAGTATCACAGTTAGAATAGTTTACACCATTAGACATAGTATGTCATTCAATTATATTTATCTAAAAGATGATATATCATACTATATTGTATAAAATTCATTCAGAAATATATGTTACATGTTACTATCGAGTTTTATTTAGCTTCCTATCATTAGCTACATCTATCATTGTAAATTGAATGTTATCTTCATCTTGATAGGTTATATTATCTACCGCTAGGGCTAGAAGCTACGTTATCTCGGGAACAAACGATGTGTGTTAAACAAGCACGATGTCTAACGTACTATGGTTCAGTCAGATAACGTGTTTAAAGCTAGAAAGGTGTTCTAAATTATCTCACAGTATTACCCTTCTGCATTTTACTTTAGGAATGGTTTGCATCAGTCTATATCTGCTTTTGGTGAAGGTTTCATGAATAAAAGGTAAGACTCTGTCTAAGTAGTGTGCTCGCTTCATTTTAGTTTTATTTTTGCGCATGTATTTAGGTTTCATTTGGGTATTTAAGTTTGCTTGGATATATGCATGCCCATTAATTTTAATTTAATCTGTTAATCTTTTTCTTATTTTTAAGTTATTCTGAGTTAAAAAGTCAATGTTAGTTTAACCTTTAAATTGTAATTTTCAGTGTCAGTATGTTTCCTTACTTATATTTTTGTTCTTGTTTAGCTTTTTTGACAAACCAAATTGAAATAAACAAAACCCGATACGCAACTTTCTCTATAAATTTAAACTTAAAATTTCAGGTCTTAGATGCCCTAGAGCTTGCATTTAAAGAGCTGGACTCTTCGGAGGACCTAACCACCACTGAAATGGACGACGTATCCCCGGCCAAAGCCCCCAAAGATGAGTCGAAACTAGGCCCGATAGAAGTGACTCCGTTGTACGAGAACATCGACATATTCTACCAAAATGGCGGCTCTATGGACGCAGCGGCGTTCCCTCTAGATTTGCCGCAAAACGTTCTGGAGCCGCCCAAGGAAAAACCGCCACCGCCGCCCACCGAGGACAATGATGAACTACTTGGAAACGTAAGTTAAACTACGCAGAATACTATGTTATTGTTACGGGCTAGGGTTCTGGATTTGGATATAAAACACCAATGACAACTTCTTAGGATTTATTCACGCAGGGTCTGGTCTGCAGGTCTTCACGACACGAAGTCCACACGTAGATTCCAATCGCAGGTTCAATCGAAGTCCAATAGTATCGCTGAGGTCGTAGGTTATCGCTCGTATCGCAGGTATGTTCGCTCGAAGTTCACTCTTCGCTATTCCAAATGGAACTGACCGCGCGCCGCGGCGACCGCTATTTATATCCGCCGGCAAGGATTCTAGAACATTCAAGTACGTACCTACACTCGGTGCACGCGGCAACGACTCTAGAACAAAGTCCTTGTCAAAGAGATTTGAACCTTATACTAGTGGACATACGAGTCACTATTGCTTGCAGCGTTTTATTGTTTACTAAAACGCAGCATGCGGCGACTATTCGATAGGCTTCCAGAAAGCTCTATTCTAGATGGTTCGGGATAGGACCGCGACACTGCTCCCCTCTTAGAGATGCTCGTCCCGAGCATCTTCATTACTGCCGTGATAAGAAGCTAAGCGGTCGATGTGAACCACTTTTTGTGCACCTCTTGGCTGCCGTTGAATTCGGTACGTCACGTCATTTAACCGAGTTACCACTTTGTACGGTCCCTCCCATCTTGTCTGCAATTTCGGAGATTTTCCTTTTCGTCGAGTTACATTGTGAAGCCAGACTAGTGCTCCTTCTTCGAAGCCGCTTGTATTTGCTCGGCGGTCATACCTAGTCTTCATCTTTTCACTCGACTCCAATCCGTTTTCCCGTACTATGGCATGAATCTCTCGCATTTTCTCACGTAACTCGGAAATGTAGTCGTGTAGAGAACGTGAGTCGTCAGGAGGGCCTCCAGTCAGCAGATCTACTGGTATTCTCAGTTCTCGGCCAAAATTTACACGCGCCGGGGTTACCTTCGTGCTTTCATGTTCTGCAGTTCGGTAGGCCAGAAGAAATGGCGGTATGTATTTGTCCCAGTCTCTCTGGTGCCTGTCAACGACTTTTGCTAAATGTCTCTCAAGTGTTTGGTTAAATCTTTCTACCATGCCGTCAGATTGAGGATGATATGGGGTGGTCCTAGTCTTATGCATTCCCAATATTTTACAGAGTTCTTGAAATACTTGAGACTCAAAGTTCCTGCCTTGGTCGGAGTGTATTTCCAAGGGCACACCAAACCGGCAAACTACTTCCTCAAACAACTTGGAGGCAACAGTCGTGGCTTCTTGATTGGGTATGGCGAATACCTCTGGCCATTTAGTGAAGTAATCCATAACTACCATGAAATACTTATTTCCTGATTCCGTTACTGGGAACGGTCCAGCCACATCAACTGCAATGCGTTCCCATGGCGCACCAACGTTATAAAGTTGCAGATTTCCTCGGCTTCTAGTTGGTGGGCCTTTCACCGCGGCGCAAGTAGCACACTTGCGGCACCAATCTTGCACATCTTCTCGACAATGGAGCCAGTAAAACCTTTCTCGAATCTTTGTTAAAGTCCTTTTTACGCCCAAATGTCCACCTGACACGCCGTCATGTACTTCACGAAGGACATCTTGTACCTTATCTTTTGGGACAACTATCTGAAGATGGAACTCTCTGCCGTTAGGTTTCTCCCATTTTCGGTAAAGTATTCCGTTCCGAAGAATAAAACTGTCCCATTGAGCCCAGTATGCCTTGGTGACAGCACTAGTAGGAGCGACTTCGCACCATCTTGGCTTGTCCTCGCCTCGTTTCTTCCATGCGACAATGAGCCGTACATCTTCGTCATCTTCCTGTGCTTCTTTCATCGCCTCATCTTCCCAAGATCTCGAAGGACTCATTCTTGTCAATCTCAATGGCAAATCCTTTGTCTCTTGTTTGGCACAGTGCTTGCAGTCTTCCGGACACGGCCTTCTTGACAGTGCGTCAGCATTTCCATGCGCGTTTCCGCTGCGGTGCTCAATAATAAAGTCGTACTCCTGCAGTTGTTCGATCCATCGAGCAACTTGCCCCTCTGGATTTTTAAATTGTAACAGCCACTTCAGGGCGGCGTGGTCAGTGCGAAGCGTAAACCGCACGCCGAGGAGATATTTGCTGAAGTGCTGTACTGTCTTTACCACAGCCAAGAGCTCCCTTCTTGTCACACAATAGTTCCTTTCAGGTTTCGATAGCGATTTACTGAAATATGCCATCACAACCTCTCTGTCGCCCTGTATCTGCGATAACACTCCTCCGATCGCTGTGTTACTGGCGTCAGTGTCAACAATGAATTGGCCGCTAGGCTGTGGAAATCCCAAGATTGGGGTCTCGCAAAGACATTTTCTTAATTTTTGAAATGAACTCTCACATGTGTCATCCCAATGAAATGACTGCTTGTCTTCAGTCAGTCTGTGTAAAGGCTTGGCAATTTCAGAGAACCCCTTAACAAACCGTCTATAATATGAGCATAGCCCTAAAAATGCTCGCACTTCAGTCTTGTCTTTGGGAGTAGGCCATTTTTGCACTGCTTCGATTTTGGCTGGATCTGTCTGTATGCCTTCGCTGGTTATCACATGGCCGAGATAGCTAACCTTGTTCTTAAATAAACTGCATTTCTTCGGATTTAACTTTAAGTTTGCTCCCATTATCTTCTTAAAAACTTGCTCTAGATTTTGTAAGTGGTCCTCAAAATCCGTACCCATGATTATGACGTCATCCAAGTAGACAAGGCAGGCTTCCCCAACTAATCCGGCCAGTACGCACTCCATAAGTCGTTCGAATGTAGCTGGCGCGTTGCACAATCCAAAAGGCATCACGTTAAATTGCCATAAACCTTTGCCAGTTGAAAAGGCTGTCTTCTCTTTATCCTTCGGATCAATTTCCACTTGCCAATAGCCCGATTTCAGATCTAATGTCGAGAACCATTTCATACCACTCAATGTGTCCAGGGTATCGTCTATTCGTGGCAGTGGATAACTATCCTTCTTGGTCACATCGTTAAGCCGTCGATAGTCTACACAGAACCTTGTGCTACCATCTTTCTTCTTTACCAACACAACGGGAGAACACCATGGGCTAGCAGAAGGTTCTATAATCTTGTTTCTCTTCATGTCGTCCAACATGTCTTGTACTTCCTTTTCTTTGGCAATCGGTATGCGCCTCGCTCGCTGACGAATAGGTCGCTCCTGTCCGGTGTCGATTTTGTGCTGAACTAACGATGTTCTTCCAGGATTTCCTTCGTCAGAGAAGATATCCCTAAAGCGCAGTAGCAACCTCTTAGCTTTCATGCTTTGCGAATAGCTCAGATTACTCTTAGAATCCTCAAGGAGCTTAGTGACTATAATTTCACTTTTGGTATTCGATGTGTTTGAGCTTGGAGATGATTGGCAGCTTCTCATCCAAACGGCTTCCTCACACCTTCCAATAACGTCACCTTTGCTAAGGGTAATCTCACGATCGCCTATATTCACAACCCTCACTACTGCGGTCTTGCCTCCATAGACGAGAGTTCTTGCTGTCAGCAATTTCTGACTGGCTGCACTGTCTCGTGTATCTTCAATCAGCACACACCTATTCCGCTGGTTCTTCTGACTCGAAGGCAGCTTCACCTTTACTTCAGTTTGTGCTCGTCCAGGTATTACGATTTTATTCAGGCACGTGACATTTCCATCGGGACCGCCAAGTATGAAGTTCTCCTCATCACCACATTTAAAGACACCGTTAGTGACATCGATGTGACAGTTGTGTTTCTTCATAAAGTCTAGGCCCAGAATGCAATCATCCATAATTTCGGCTACGATTACGTCGTGAATATATGACGCCTCTCCAACACATATCGTAACCGACCTTTCACCCAGGACGGGTATCTGCTGGCCAGAAGCGGAGAGAAGTCTGAATGAACTGGTGCCTTTGTGTCTCCCTACAGCTTTCACCAGGTCTGGTCTCACTATTGTTCTAGAGGCTCCTGTATCTAGGGTGATTTTGCACTCTATTTTATTCACTGCACCGCATATTAGTAGACTGTTCCCATTCCATGCTTGTGAGATTCTGGTTACTGGGGCTTCCTCCGCTCCAGCCAGTACCCGCCCCGCAGTCCTGGCTTTTACTCGTTTCCCTGATTCACGGCGGAGGGCGCAGCGTTATGCTTCTTCACAAACTCTTCCAAACGCTGCTCTATTTTGTTGAGACACGCATCCAGTCTGTCATCTGTTTTGGTCGGTTGCCTTTCCTTCTTAGGACACGTGAATTGCAGATGCCCTCTTTCCCCACACTTGTAACACATGCGCCCGGAGTTTCTCTTGAGAGGTGTCTTGATCTCTTTAACCTCCTCCGTAACTTCTCGAAGTTTATACCCTTGCCGGATATCATGACGCACAGCTTCTACTTCCAGGGCGTGTGCCAGAGCTTCTTTTAATGAAGAATGGTGGCGAAGCTTTACTGCAGCCCTAATTTCAAGATCCTTGATCCCGTCGACGAAGGCTTGTAAAATATTCGTGTCCACCATTTTACTATCAGCAGAAGGGTATGCCTTTCGAACCAACTTCTCGATTTCCAACGCCCATTGTTGAAGTCCTTCACCCAGGCGCTGAGTCCGGTCGCGTAGCTGAGCACGAAAAACGTGTTCCAGGTGTCGTTCCCCATATCTAGCCTCAAGTGCCTCCAGCAAGTCTTTGAACTCGCTGCCTGAGGTGGGCAGTGCCTCCAGGACAGATAAAGCCGAACCTCTGAGCGCGACGGTGAGGGCTGTCAGGCTCTGTTCGTCCGTCCACCCGTTTGAAGCAGCGACAGTCTGGAACTGCTGGCGGTAGGCGACCCAAGACGTACTACCATCGTACGGAGGCACCTTCACTTTAGGCCCGTGGTTTATGCTGACAACTCCGCTCGATGTAACTCCAGCAGCTTTAATACGCCGAACTTCCTGCTCTAGTCCAGTGAGGCCGGTTTTCACATTTTTTAGGTCATCCTCTAATTCGGAAACCCGTTCGTTCACTACCTCTACATCTTCATGTAGCTTAGCGACCGTATCACTGAACTTTGTAACGGCAGAAAGGATCACCTGTTGATCTGCCTTCTGTTCTTCTCGCAGGCCTTTTTGTTCTTCTCGCAGGCCTCTCTGTTCTTCTTGCAGGCACTGCATCTGCTTGCTCTGTTCTTCTCGCAGGCCTCTCTGTTCTTCTTGCAGGCACTGCATCTGCTTGCTCTGTTCTTCTCGCATGCCCTTCAACATTGCCATCAGGCACGACATATCCAAAACCTCCATTGTACGTGACTGAGGTTTAATGTCTTCGGTGGGCGTGGCCAGGTGGGCGTGGCTACGAGGCGGAGCCTGTTGGTCGGTTGGCGAAACCTGGTGGTCAAGGCCGGTGGGCGGAGCCTGGTGCACGGGGGCGGTGGGCGTGGCCTGGTGGGCGTGGCCAGTAGGCGGAGCCGCTGGGCAGGTATGCTGTGTCTCCAGTACGCGCGTGGCCTGGTGGGCGGGGCCAGGGGGCGTGGCTTGGTCGGTGGGCGTGGCCTGGTGGGCGGGGCCAGTGGGCGTGTCCCTATGGCCAGTGGGCGTGGCCTGAGGGGCAGTGGGCGTGGCCTCCGCAGCACTTCTGGACCTGGTCCTCACTCCAGAAGTATCCTCTCTCGGAGTCAGTGGCATCTCCAAATCCCCAATTCTGACACCAAATGTTACGGGCTAGGGTTCTGGATTTGGATATAAAACACCAATGACAACTTCTTAGGATTTATTCACGCAGGGTCTGGTCTGCAGGTCTTCACGACACGAAGTCCACACGTAGATTCCAATCGCAGGTTCAATCGAAGTCCAATAGTATCGCTGAGGTCGTAGGTTATCGCTCGTATCGCAGGTATGTTCGCTCGAAGTTCACTCTTCGCTATTCCAAATGGAACTGACCGCGCGCCGCGGCGACCGCTATTTATATCCGCCGGCAAGGATTCTAGAACATTCAAGTACGTACCTACACTCGGTGCACGCGGCAACGACTCTAGAACAAAGTCCTTGTCAAAGAGATTTGAACCTTATACTAGTGGACATACGAGTCACTATTGCTTGCAGCGTTTTATTGTTTACTAAAACGCAGCATGCGGCGACTATTCGATAGGCTTCCAGAAAGCTCTATTCTAGATGGTTCGGGATAGGACCGCGACATTATTTTTTATAACTCGAGACGTTATTTTCTATAACACAGCCGTGATTACCGTAACTGTAAGCTCGTCAAAACGTCGAGGATTAAATAAATTAACCTTACCTTATAAACAATTAAAATAAGATACGTGAGTAACGGCCTCGCTGGTATTACCTGGACTGGTTGGATTTCCGTCAACGGCGGCCGTGATTTGGTTTGTATTCATGGGCTTAGTCGGAGTGTTTTTCTATGTATCTGATATCCTTGTCTAATTACCACTGGGATCCTAGTTTAGGACCAGAATAAGTGATTGCGTTGTGTGGATGTTTCGAGATTTGACAAATAAATAAAGAGAAAGAGAAGCACCAACAACTGCAAGCAGGCATGCCTTGAGGGTCCTTCTCCCCGGTGGCGATATACTTCCTTTCTCAGTTCCGCTAAATTTTGTCTATTCTAAAATTGAAAAACGCTAATTTGTTTACAACAAAGTTGCCACTATACCTACATAGGCCTATTTCGAGGCGTCCTTGTGTTACATACCTAACCTAGCGCTATTTCTATCCCAATGCTTTGGAGAGTCCATGTGGAGGTGAAAGGGGGAACATGTCTAAATAATTTGAGGTCCGTAGCTTTTTGGTTTTAAGTAAGTTATGTTGACACTTGACCCCAGTCACGGCTGATGGTATACCAAGACTCGGCCTGACATTTTACGTGCTTATCTATATAAATGCCGGTTGACTGTAGTTTTAAAGACGCCCAGGTTTCGTTTACTTTAGCGATGATGATGCTGTAAAGATTATTCCACCTTTAGCAATTCAGCTCAACAATCGTTGTCTTCCTAAGCTCTTAATCTTGATTGGCTCTTGGCAGGGCTTTACTCACTTGAGATCCCTTTGGAAGTTTAGATCTTCATGACACATTTTTCGGTAGGTTGGTCGTTTTTAGAGTAATATCCATGAGAAGCTGTTGAGGCCGATAATATTTCATTTAAGTTTTTTTTAACATCTTGACACTTATTTTATTTTAACAATAATAAACTACAGTTTATTTGCCAATCGTAACCTATTAAAATGTCTTTATTTTACATTTTATTTTAACTTTGAACCCCACGTGACCTGACCATGTATCTGTCATGGTACTATAATGGACTAACACAATCGAGGACCTGTTCTCGGGAGCCACTCATTCTGGTCCACCATCCAACCGTTTTTCCGCCTCGACAGGATCGCTATTCAGTTCAGCTATTCATTTCGAAACTTAACCTTATCCATTCCAGGGCAACTTCAAGCACACATCATCAGCGCGTCGCATCAAGAAAGAGATCCGCAACAAGCGCACCAGCTTCCTGGGCATCGAGGGGCAGGTCGACGATGACTACCTGGACGCTGAGGCCCTCACGCCCCGTCCTGACATCACCTCCTTCTTGCAGCAGGTCAGTGGAGAGACCTCTAAAATGGCACTGTTTTTGACAACAGTCAAATGAGTTAAATTATTTCGTAGTACTGATATATATCTACTTCGTGCCAAGACGACTCGTTGATGGCTTGCTCTCATTTGTCTAAAGGCTGTTTTTGCCCTCGCTGAGAAAGTCATACAAGAACTCGTTTTTCAGCCTTATCTAGGATATGTACTTATACGATCATGGGCCGAAATTGTTTTTTTGTACCACGCAAATCACTCGTCCTTATTACTTTATTTCCATAAATGTAATTTGTCACAATCAACAGTCAAATTTTAATAATAAACACGGCCGTAGGAGCAACGTGTGCACCGGGCGACGATGGACTGACCAAAAAATATTCGACTGGCAGCTGGCTGCCTTTCAGCCTCTGCCCGTTGCACACATTGTTCACAAATACGGACCGGCGCAGTACGGACGCGCGCTTGCGCCGGAGAGGAGAAAACCACTTTGATAAGTGTACAAAAACATTTATCAAAGTGGTTTTAAACACTTTTAGAATAAGACAGTACTGGAAGCTTACTGTGAGAAGAAAAGTTGTATAAGAGAGCACGTTATAATAATTTATAATAGGTAGAATAGTTCAATAACTGCCCACACACTTTCAGGAGACAAAGATCGAGAAGCTCCTGTACAAGAAGACGCTGAGCCACGAGATGGACGCTTCTCTGCGCGAGAGCAGAGACTCCGGCGTGGACGTGGACCGCGCGGGGGGAGACGCGTGGGGGCGTGGCTCCAGCAGCCACAGTCGCCAGAGCAGCGAGGTATGTTAGTGCCAGAGCAGCGAGGTATGTTAGTAACAGAGCATATGTTAGTGATAAAGCAGCGAAGTATGTTAGTGAAAGTGCATCGAAGTATGTTAGTGAAATAGCAGCGAGGTATGTTAGTGACAGTGCAGGTAGGTAAGTTAGTAACAGTGCAGCGAGGTATGTTAGTAACAGAGCAGCGAGGTATGTTAGTGATAGAGCAGCGAAGTATGTTAGTGACAGTGCAGTGAGGTATGTTAGTGACAGTGCAGCGAGGTGTGTTAGTAGCAGAGCAGCGAGGTATCTTAGTAACACCGCAGCGAGGTAAATATGTTAGTAACAGAGCAGCGAGGTATGTTAGTGACAGCGCAGCGAGGTATGTCAGTAACAGTGCAGCGAGGTGTGTTAGTAACAGAGCAGCGAGGTATGTAAGTAACAGTGCAGCGAGGTGTGTTAGTAACAGAGCAGCGAGGTATGTAAGTAACACCGCAGCGAGGTATGTTAGTAACAGAGCAGCTAGGTATGTTAGTGAAATAGCAGCGAGGTATGTTAGTGAAAGAGCAGCGAGGTAGTTAGTGATAGAGCAAAATAAGTAAATGATTTATTTCCAAAAAGACAATACAAGTTAACATAGCTTATAAATAGACAGTGCATGGTATTACGAAAAAATGTTTTACGTTTACCGACACCAGCAGCAGCAGCAGCGAGGTATATTAGTGACGTTAGTGATTGAGCAGTGAGGTATGTTAGTTACGGAGCAGCGAGGTACGTTAGAAACACAATAATGAGGTGTGTTAGTGCATAGCAACGAAGTTAGTGAGGCCTACACTTCAATAGTGTTACCCTCTAATAAGTTCTCTCTGAAATTACAGCCCTACACGCACGTGACCGTCACCTCAGACGAGGAGGAGGCAGCCAGGGTCACGAAGAACCAGCAGGAGCAGTTCACCAGCCACCTCACCACCAAGCTGGAGACGCTGCAAGGAGACCAGCCCGAGCAAGCCAAGATTGAAAGCCTCGACAAAAAGATTTTGGAACAGCAGGTGAGACGGGAATGAGGGATTTCGAGGCTATGGTTCTGTAGTTAGTTAACTTTATCTATGCTGTCGAATTAGGGTAACTAATAGCCATTTCCTACAAATGATTTATATGGTTACTGGTCTATAAGAAACTGCCTTAGGTTGAGAAGATGGTAGAGTATGCATCTAAGAATATTATGTCTCAAGGGCTATATCGTCTGAGTGATTACTTTACTAGTCTAGTGCAAATAGAAGTTGCCACTAGATGCTGTATAAGCCTTTGCACATCGCGTTCTTTTTATGCACTGGCGACACGCGTTTTTTTATGAGCGCGCCCTTTGCATTAGTACATTACAAACTCAAGGGTCGTCCGCAAATACAACTTGCCGGCGGCCTTGCGTTTGCTGAACGTCCTGTTTGCGTTCTACGTGCGTCGTCAGCGTGTTCAAAAAACGTCGTCTGCTAGGACCCTAACTAAAGTGCTAACTGTCGTAGTAATTTCTTGCGCTACCCTTCACAATTAGTTAGGGTTATTATGTGTAGGTACGTATTGAAACTACACGCTGTCTAAACTAAACTATGCCTTTGTCTCACATTTACGATTAGACAGAGGCGGAGCGCTATTGGTTAGTTAATTTAGTCTATTTCCAAATATGTACTATTTATTGGACTTGTAGATGTTGGGTTTAGTGAAAAGAGCAATTATTTCATTTAGCTTAGTGAATAGATCTCTCTTATTAGCTTAGAATTGGCACGAGTTGCACTAGAATATAATTAATAAATCATGAAAAATCGTGAATCGCGTAAATCATGAAAAGCGTCGGTTAGAGTTTGTTAGTTCCAACAGCTTTTGTTTTATGAGGCTATTCTGAGATTTGTTTTGGAAAAATCAGGGTATAAATTGATACAATTCACGCTTTGGTAGCCTCCAGTAGACATTGAATAATGTCCGTTCTATCACTGTAACACGCAAATATAATTTGATTCTTTTCTTCAAAGTCTACAAAGTAGAAAAACCATAACATAAAATACATAAAACCACACATAAAACCTAAAAAATATTTCAAAAAAAAATATCAAAAAAATCGTAGAATCAATGCTGTACTAACAAACTTAAATGACGTGTTTCAGTAATTGCGCATTTTAGGTAACCCTTTACTTTCAAAAGAGTTATATTATAATTATAATTGATTAATTTTGTATAATTATTTAGCTACCTCTATTTGGCACTGTAAATATGTAGTGGTTTATGGACGCACTTAATTCTATTTTTTTTTGTCAAACGAATATTTAAAATATCTCTGTACCTCTGTACCCCGCACAAAAAGCTCGTATTTTGATTTTTGATATTTTTGATATATTTTAAATATTTATTTGTGGCTTGATTAACAAAAAAGCTCGCTTTCTAATGCTTTTATTGTATTCTAAAAACAATAGTTCTATTTTAATTATGCTTATATTAATGAGTTTAAAAGAATTGGTAGTGCGCATTAAATTTAGACAAGATATGTTTACTTTTAAATTTTCAACAATTTATGTTAGCGCTCGAAACCGTAGAATTGTTTAGTTGATTCGGTACAATTTATTTTCTTATTATGTTATATTTATTTTTCCCAAAATAAATGCTATTTATTTTTCGGAGATATTGGCCTTTTATTTCCAAGCACGAAATTCGCTACACTATCGGTGGTATCTAATGGTAGTAGAGATATTTCTGTAAAATAATTGCACTTGCATGAATGTATAACTTACTCCATCACATCACATGCCACTTATCACCGTATTATCTTGGAGGTAAGTTATAAATAGTTTGAAGAGCAGGCTCAAGTTTATACCATATTCATATTTACCTTACTTAAATAAAACGTAAATAAATTATAAATAAATAAATATTCATGGACATATTACACAGATCTCATTAGCCCTATACTAATTACAACTAAATGACTTGTGTTATAGGTGCTAACTCCACGATAGATTTAATACAATAAATACATAGACAACATCCAAAACCCGAGACAAACTAGAAAAGTTCGTGTCCTAGTTTCTCCCGGCCAGGGATCGAACCCGAGACCTTCGGTTATACAGTCAGCGTGCCAAACCGCTGCGCCACCGAGGCGTGAAGGTCTCGGGTTCGATCCCCGTCCGGGTCAAACTAGGAAACGAACTTTCCTAGTTTGTCTCGGGTCTTGGATGTTATTCATGTATTTATTGTATTTATCGTCGAGTTAGCACCTGTAACCATTTAGTTGTACTTAGTATGGGGCTAACGAGATCTGTCCATGAATATTTATTATTTATAAGAAATATTCACCACCACCACCACAACATCAACCCATTATGTCCCCACCGAGGGGCACGAGTCTCTTCCCTGAGGAAGGTATAGGCCATACTCCACCACGGGGGCCAAGTCCGGATTGGTGGAGAAATATTAATCTTAATAAATCATATGATAGCTCTGGGAAGGTCTTTTGTAATAATGAAATAACCTATTTATATTTGAATTGAAGTAAATAAATAATCACATTGATCACAATAATTTATTCTTTGGGTGAAATAGGTTCTAATAAAATACCTATACCTAGATAAGTTATCGTTATCGTTATCAACGATCCCCACTACGTCCCCGCTGCTGGGGCACGGGTCTCTTCCTGCATCGCAGGAAACATAAGTGACTCTTACCAATATGTTATATTAATAGAAAAGCAGTGCTCTATCAATTCTTGTGCATCAAAACTGTTCAAAACCTTCATCAGCCATATCATGTTCTTAAAAAATAATTGTAATTCGTACAAATTTTCATATTTGTCATCCCCTGCTCAGATCACCCACCAAATTACCACGGTCCTAACAATTGTTCGCAACATTCACGAAACTGATCGCAAAGTTCATCCGCCATTTTGTTTGTGTGTAAATAACAATGTTAACAAGATGGCCGCACGTGATTCGCAGGCTCGCACTAACGAGGATTGGCCTGACGGAGTCTTTGACGATGCTCACACCAAGGTGACTGATGTATTTATACCCGTAACTAACCGCTAACCTGCTGCTAACGTAATGAACCTATACTAAAGCCAATTACAAAGAATTATGTAAACAGACACAAAATAACGCATGGGAAAGGGACATACTCACCTCCGTCCTTTTTCCTCGCACGTGTTTACCTCACACATTTGTTTTAGTTATTGATATTTGTTGGCTTTAGGAAAGAAAGGTTCGTAAGTAAGTAACTAAACACCCACATAATAACATTTAGCAGTACTTATAACATAACCCTTTTAAAAGTATACAGCTCATTTTTTTCAAAGATTGCACAGAATGACATTGCCGTCTACCGAGATTCGACGTTGGGTAACCCTCTGCTCAACATAATTTATTTTTGTGACTCAGAGAGTGATCTTTCAAGTATCAGAATGTCGAAAATCAAATGTAAAATCCCAATTTTTAATCAATTGTAATTTTTGAGACTAATTAGTAATAACATCCAAATACTGACTAAAAATGTATACCTTTCATAACGCAAACACAAAAGAGTCGCACTCCGTTTGTTAAACTCATATTCAAATTAATTTATATGGGTAAACAAGAGTATTGTTACACCATAATGAGTTCCTTCGTGCTTTGTCATATTGACGTACAAATTTAAGATTAGCTTATTACTAAAACTGAAACGGTCACAATTTACGTTACGTAAATTGTGACCGTTTCTGTTAAATCTTGATATGCATGAATACGAGACGACTACGCCCATCATAACTAACACTGAAATCTCAACCCTAAAACCCCAGCACTAAAACCCAAAACCCCGCCCTCAGGAAGTACTGCGCTTCGAACGCGAGCTCCTCCAATTAGAGCAAGAGGAATTGCGACGACAACGCGATAACCTCATCCGGGACCAAACTCGGATCATCCAGAAGTCTCACCAGGATGTGTCGAACATCGCAAGCCCTGAGAAGCCGCCCTTGATACGACCCACAAAAATCGTGGAAAAATACGCTATCCAAGGCTACAGGCATTCCATGCCGAATTTGCTCGCTAATGAGAACTACACTCTGCCGCAGGAAAAGACCACGCCCGTTGAAAGGCCGTACAAAGTTGATGAGAATCTGAAGCGGAAACCTTTTGTGTCTGAGGAGCATATTCAGAGGCACTTCGGCGTGGAAGAGAGAAGGAAGGTTCTCTACGACGAGAATAAGTTTGGGCAGACTGTGCAGATGATCTCGAGGCCGCCGCAGCCTATCCTGCCGCCAAAGCCTAAAGGCAGGGATTCGGTTGAGCGGGAGGTTACTATGAGGTATGTTGACAAGTTTTTACAGTATAAGAAAGTGCTTTCAACATGTGAGGTCTGGGGCACACAGGAAAGACGTGGGACAAAGTAAGTTAGTTTATTGAAATAACAGTTACAGCAGCAGTTGTTAGATAATTAATTAATTTACAAAAGAAGTTCTCTAGATATAGGCCTCGCCTAGTTTGTGGACTGCCGTTGAATCATGTAAGAGGAGTGTGCACACGTTTTATACGGCAAGCGAAGGCGCGGAAAAGACGCAACGCGGTACTCCCGCGTCCTCGCCCCATCCTTTCTGTGTGGGTTTCTTCCCGCCCCTTCAATACATTTTGTATGAAAGTGAATGGGATCTTTCCCGAATCGTCTTCCGCGCCTTCGTCCCACGCCCTTTGTGCGTGTCTCGAAAATGGACGAATCAGTACGTAACGACGAAATCAACCGAACTTCATTGACCTCCATAATATGTACTGGCACGACGGCAGCTCACATTTTTTAAGTTGAGAATTTCAGAAATAGTTATACTTTGAAGCCAGAAGTACATAATTTACCTACACAAAGTTGTGACCTATATTTACATCCCTTAATAAATACAAATTTTTGACCTGATACTCTTGCTAGGACATTCGCTCGTCTTCTAACTTAAATATGCTGTAACAAATCTTCTTTTATAACATTATCAAGTGAGCATGCATTTTCTGTGATAGTAAATGACATATGGCTTTGACATTATCACCCGAGATTCAACAAAAATAATATAAATCTTCTAAAAATCTTCTAGTGCTTCTAAATTAGTAAAGTCGAAGGTCAGTGAAGCAGACGCAAACGGGAGTGTGTCTTTTTAATCAGTGAATGGAAGTACCTTTGTAATTTTTGTTCAGTTTGTTTACGCAGCAGGCGTAGACACAATCGCGCTATCCCTTTCTCACCCATGACTTGAGTGCATGATCAGGCGATTTGTATCATTTTCGCTTGCTACGATCCTATGAAACTTATTTCGCTTCATCAGCATTCGGTTCGAGACTTAACTTTCATCGTTCTTATTTTTAATTAAGGTGCCTAATTTGAACATAGAATTAATGTACCTAACATTATTCACGGTCTCCACCTAGGTCGAGTATGTCCCGGTGGTGGGGTTAGGTTGTTTTTATCGATAACAACCCATGTATGTCCCCACTCCTGTGGCCCGGGTCTCTTCCTGCATCGCAGGGAGGTTAGGCCATACTCTACCACGGGGCCAAGTCCAGGAAGTCCGGGTTGGTGGAGGATTGTAAGACAGTGGCGGGCCTTACTGTCAGAAGTTATCAAGCCTCCCATAAGGCCTCTGACATGGCTTAACGACTGCCATTACATGACAGCCGGCATCACCGGCTTAACGTGCCTTGCGAAGCACGTTCTTATGAAAAGCAAAAGAAACCGTGTTATAAAATTCCACGTTTATTTGCAAAATTGTGTAAGATTTTCTTCGTTTCCAGAAGCAGCCGCGTGCCGTCAGCAGTAGAGTACGCGAATGTGGACCGCGTGCAGCTGCGGTCAAAGCCTATTGCGCCGGCGCCCTTCCACCCGCCCAGCGGAGTGTCCTCAGTGGCGCCCCCTACCGCGACCAATGGACAGTATCAGTCCATGAGCAGACATACGCTACAGGTGACTAACCACTACTCATTACCAGTGATAGGAATGGAGCGGGCTTATTCACCTAAACTTCGAGGAACAGAGACAAAAATCGGAGACTTCCTTACGACAATATTTTTTTCCGGTACATCACTTAAGTAAATTAATAATTAATGTTATCCGGAATAAGTAATTGGTCTATGTTTACTTAAAGTTTGAGACTAGACATAACAGAGAGTCCAAAATTTTCTGAAAGTTTGCTATTTGGTTAATTTATCAATAATATGATTTGAGTTGAAATCGCATCCCTTAACGTCAGTAAAATAAAAGTCTAGTCTAGAGTAAAAATGAAGATCTATCAACGTCATCGAGTAGAAAGTTGTATTAGCAATATTTGCTTATGATTATATTCTTTTCTTGCACTAACCCGTGCTAAGAACAATTTAAAACCTATTTAAAGGCTAATATTCCACCCATGACATGTACGTAATACAGAGAGTATTGTAAAGAGGTTCGAAATTACACTGATGCTTGTAATTGTAACTTGCCCACTAGCTCAGTTGGGAGAGCGCTGGCGCGAATAACCCGAGGCCGCGGGTTCGAGTCCCGGCATGGGTGAAATTTTTAATTTTATATTTGCTTATGTAAACATAAAGAGGATACTTTGTAATTTAAGTTGTTCCGTCTGTAGGTGCATGTTGTTTCATGTTTTCCGGTTCGGTTTATGTTGAAAAAGAATTCAAATATAACTATATTTGTTACAACAATATTCATTGTGTTTTATTTTTCTTTTAACGTTTTAATCACGACTCTGTGATATGTTATGCATAGTCTTAAACTTGAAATAAACATAGACCAATTACTTATTCCGAATAACATTAATTATTAATTTACTTAAGTGATGTCGCGGAAAAAAATAATGTCGTAAGGAAGTCTCCGATTTTTGTCTCTGTTCCTCGAAGTTTAGGTGAATAAGCCCGCTCCATTCCTATCACTGCTCATTACGCTACAGTTAAGTACCCCTTACTCATAACGCTAAAGTTAAGTAGGTATCCACAAATCATTACGCTACAGATGAGTACTTACCACTTATTACGCTACAGTCAAGTACCCGATACTCATTATGCTACAGGTGAGTATTCACTACTCATGACAATACAGGTGAGCATCCACTACTCATTACGCTACAGCTGAGTACTCCCTACTTATTACGCTATAGCTGAGTGCCCACTTCTGATTAGGCTACAGGTGAGCATCCACCACTCATTTCGCTACAGGTGAGTACCCACTACTCATTACGCTACAGTTAAGTACCCACTACTAATTACGCCACAGATTACTCCGTACTTTAATGGATGCTTTAGTCATGACGTAGACGCCAAGCGGAGTGATTCAGAGACGCCCTCTACCGCGATCAACAGACACGTCTAAGTGTTACAGGTTACGTCTGTACGTTACAGGCGGGTACTCAATATTATTACATCCATTCTTTGTCTGGCGTCTGGCGCAGCCTGATTGAAAAAGTGTGTTACTGATTCTAGCATTGTAAAAAAGGGGTCAGTAACTTCAATGAATTCTCATGGTGTTTCCAGGCTTTGAGTGCAGCGCCGACACCGAAATTAATTACAAGCGCCTCGGACTGGATGCAGAACCGGAACAGGAAGCCTACAGCCAACTACAACTACAATCAGCATTGGCTCATACAAGTAAGTTCTGTATTTAAATAAAATGAACAATGACAATAAGTAAATATTCTTATTCTTATCTATCGCTGAATGTGTTGGTAAGCGCAAATCTCGAGAGCAGCTGAAACGATTTCGCTAATTCTTTTTTTTAGAATATTCCTTGAAGTACGAGGATGGTTCTTACGGAGAGAAAAAATAGATAAAGAATCGACTGTTAGGCGGTACAAAGTTCGCTGAGTCAGGTTTTAGTCAAAGTAGTACAGAAACTGCGACTTAATGAACGTTACAAGTTAAACTAGGTTATTTAAAAATCCAGATTATTTTGCGTTTATATGCTAATGAAGAGTATCAAGACATGCCTGTAAGTGATAAATACATTTATGGGGCTGGTGAGTGATAAATAAATTGAATGCCAGTGTCTCGCATGCCAGTTTTTAGAGTAGTCTCGTGGCTTGTCAGAGTTGAATATTGGTAAAGATGACACAATTTTTTTTTTATATCGAAAAATAACTAGTATTGGTATTATAATAGAAACGACGTCACGGGCATGGCAAAAGAAACAAACATTACCATAGCTTTTGGGTCTCAACACCGAAAATATTTTGGGTCTTAACACACAAAATATTTTGACAGCTTAAGTTTTACTAGCGAGCATGTTTCTCGAGCGAATGCGAATCTTACTTCTCACTTCCCGCAAAGGGAATAAATCAAGTAAAGTTTTAGAAGATTCCGAGTATGTTTTACCTCCAAGTATCAGAAAGTTAAACCACGACCGAATACAGGTTAAACATAATCGATCCCCTATACCTACATCCCAAAGTGGGTTGTAATCAGTCGTCTAGATTGTCACCAAATTTTGTTCCATTTTCTATCCTATGCCTTCTTAGATTACGTCATACTTTTCCTTGACTGCAGGAGGCTGAACAACGCCGGATAGAGGAGCAGCGCTTGAAGATGCGGCCCACGCCGCCGCAGCGACACTCGTACCACCAAGACATGAGCGCCATGCAGCGGATGCAGCATTTGAGCTCCAGGTATACTTAGGATTGTCTCGTTTGTTTTTTTTACAGACTTACTTTGAATTTAAATTAGTACATATAGATTTTGTATATGTTACTTATTATTAACAAATAAATTTAAATTAGTACATATAGATTTTGTATTTGTTACTTATTATTAACAAATACAAAAACGTTATTTGTACTTTTGTATTGTTGTATATTTTTAAGTATAGTCATGTGTCATGTCATGCGCTAGAGGAGCTGAACCAGATGCTGACCGGCCTAGATTCACCCTCGCGACGTATCGGTCTTGGCATGAATTTGGATAAAACCAAAGTAATGATCAATAGCCACATTGATGCGGTTGTCGTACATGGTCACCTTCTTGAAATCGCTTCTGAATACACTTACCTCGGGCAGATTTTGCAGTTAGGTAAAAACAATTTGGCTAAGGAGACCAAGAGGAGGATCCAGCTGGGCTGGGCAGCGTTTGGGAAACTACGCCGAGTCTTCTCGTCATCCATACTGCAATGTTTGAAAACGAAAGTTTTCAATCAGTGCGTCCTACCTGTCATGACCTACGGAGCCGAGACATGGACACTCACGAAAGGGCTGGTCCACCAGTTCAAAGTCGCTCAGCGAGCTATGGAGAGAGCTATGCTCGGAGTTTCTCTGGAGGATAGGATTCGTAACCAATGCATTCGACAGAGAACCAAAGTTATCGACATAGCTCAGAGAATCGGCAAGCTGAAGTGGCAGTGGGCTGGCCATATCTCGCGAAGAACCGACAATCGTTGGAGTAAACGTGTTCTTGAGTGGAGACCGCGACTCGGCAAACGTAGTGTAGGACGCCCTCCGACCAGGTGGGATGACGATCTGCGAAAAACTGCCGGCAGATGCTGGATGCGGCAAGCTGAAGACAGGGCGCTATGGCGCTCATTAGGGGAGGGCTATGTCCAGCAGTGGACTACATAATATAGCCTGATGAAGAAGATGTGTTTTACTCTTGTAGCATACTAAGCTTTTACCTAGTGGTGAGGAATGTTGAGGAATTAATAAAACGTAATAGTATAATCATGTGGGTACAGTGATATCGTTCCGATGTAAAACCTAACTGCAAAGTAGGTAGTCGGGGCTGTGATGCAATTTGCTTAAGCCAGATGTCGCTGCCTGTACGTAATACAGACAATAGTGTAAAGAGGTTAGAAATTTCACTGATGCCGGTAAGTCGCCCATTGGCTCAATTGGTAGAGCGCTGGCACGGATAGCCAGAGGTTGCGGGTTCGAATCCCGGCATGGGTGAAATTTTTAGCCTCTAAATAGGTTTTTAAATTTGTCCTTAGCACGGGTTAGTGCATTAAAAATAAAAATAGTATAAAACGTAATTAACTAAGCAATTTAAGTATTTATCGTTAAAATTAAATATCTGTTTAAAGAACGTGACCTCAATCAGTGTTTTTTAGTCCTATGTCGAACGTCCAATTGACGTTATGTGTATTTTCGTGGTATTTTCTCTATCTATCTATGCGCTATCTATATTCAAATTGTTTTAACAAAAAAATATTTAACCCTTCAAACTCACAGCCTTACGTCCTCATAGTCTGTGGTGGAGGTTTGACAAGGAAAAGACGTTACCACACATTATATAACGCATCTGAGAGTTTTTATAAATAAGGCCGCTAGTGCGCAAAAAAATATCTATGAGAGCTTTCTGATCATGAGTTTATTATCCCTCACCTACAACTTACCAATAGACCTAATCTAACGAACCATCTAAGGAAGATCACCACGCGCTAGTAAAACCTTCTTCCCCCGTGTCCCAGCCAACAGCACCTGCCGCAGCGCCCCCCGCCCCCCGCCGCCGTCCCCGAGGTGGTCCCGCCGCGCGAAGACAAGGTCCTCAGCGTCAGCGGCAAGAGGAAGTGTTCACACTGCGGCGAAGAGCTCGGTGAGTGTCGTAGGCCCCGCAATAGTGATAGCCCGGATTGAGGACAGGAACTTTGAAAGCTAGCGTCAAACCTCCTGGTTTCCGGTCGTAAAACTTCTTGCTATTTTAGTCCACGAGTTGGGCCACCGCGGGAAGTGTCCACAGCAATGTCTTTCCTCTATTCTCAGTCTTTACTTAGAGAGATGCAAGATATCATGAAGTTTAATATGCGGGAACTAGTTCCCGCATTCCGCTTTCGCTTTAAATCAAATTCCTAGGAATTTGATTTAAAGTTTAGTTTCCAATTAATGAAAGACTTTAAATCAAACTAGGAAGTTTCCGCTCAAGATTGTTCTGATTACTAATCTAAGAACGATTTTAAGCTACGGTGTCGTCAGTGACCTCAAAGCGAATAGCAGCTTTGGCCATACTGCCAGTTTCTGAAAAAGAATTTCGCTGAGTAAATATTTAAGTATAGGTACTGCTGTCTCTTAGAATTTCTCAGAAAAGAGTGTGAAAGAATGTTACTTAAGTATTAGTGAAATTCTCAATTCAGAAAGCGGCCCATAGTACCCCCAGTAGTGATATGTCAATTCGTCCCGGATACCATACAGTATGACCAGCGGAAACTAGGAAGATTGATTCAAACTTACACAAGTTTATAAGCCTGCCAACTTGTGTAACAGGACTGTTAGGATCGTGGCTAGTTGCAAACCCGGCCTCTACCTCCTCTGGATATAGACGTGAGTTCATAATTATTATCTGTCTCATTTAAACCTCCCTTCACAGGGCGCGGCGCCGCCATGATAATCGAGTCCCTCTCCCTCTGCTACCACGTGTGGTGTTTCACGTGCGCGGTCTGCGGAGCCCGGCTCGGAGACGGCCGCGCCGGCGCAGACGTACGCGTGAGGGGATCGAGGCTGCACTGCCACCATTGCTACTCGGGCGACGATGGGCGAAAGTACTCCGCTGTGTGAAGAAGGGATGGAAGCGTGACATATAGATATATAGCGTAGCGTCTCATCGTGCGTACATGGTATTGGATCGAAAATCGAAGTTGGAACGCGTATTAGTTTCTAGAGTCCAAACGACCATTACATGAACAAGTGTGCGTCAAGGTGTCAAAATTACACAGCCGTTGGTGTAGTACTCCGCTTTGCAGAATGGCGTATGTGGAATGGAGTAGAATGACGCCGTTCCGAACGGCGCATAATATTTTAGTGAAATAGAATGGAAAGGTCTGAAGTGTCTACTGTCACGATTAACTAACGATGGGCTCTGCAGATGACAATATCACTATAGTTGTAAAAACTGTTCTGTCTAGACTCTAGACTGACCTCCTAACATTGCTTCGAACGAGTTGAAGCATTCTGTCCTACATGAGCCAGCCATGGATTTGGAATATAAATAGATCCCTGAGGCCTGTAGATCAGTAGTGGTTGAACCGAAGGCCTGGCGCGTCGGTTAGGCTGCATTGTAGAGACTGCTATTCGGAGGATGATGGTCGAAAGTAAAGACCAGCTAATGACTTTTAACATAAGTGTAGTGAAGTACTAATGGTGATGGAAGGAAAAATGCAGTGAAACTGATATTTACGTAAAATTGATAACTAAACCTCCAGTTTATCGGTAAAGGCGAGCAAAATGTACTTGATGATGGCTATCTCTCTCTTTAGCCTCTAGAAGTGGTATATCAGAGAACGAGTTAGGTTTCTCCACTGAAAGTGTACTTCATAATAAGGTCGTACGGTGAACTGTTTTGTAGATAGTATATCCTTAGTGAAGTGCTGGACATATGTGGAAGAAGCTAGTCCCGAGATGAAACTATGGAATAGACTTTATTCTCGGAAGTGCGTGCGTCGAAAGAAAATATTCGCAAATGGATTTATTTAATTAAAACTGTTTTTATACGGATTTATGCTCGTTTATTACATTTTTTACAATTTTCCAACGTTTCGGCACTTTTTCACTTTTTTTTTTTTTTTGTAGAATAAATCATAAAAATAAATTTAATTTAAATTAATAATCAGTATCTTTAAGTTCATATAAAGTAATTTGTTTATAAATTTAATTTTAACTTCAATTACTAATAATCAATATTGTTGACTTTATATAAAAAATAATTGGTTTGTCTATTTTGGAACGTAACTTCATAATTAACTTTTGTAATTTTTGCCGAGGGTAGTAAACTAACCGTTAATGATTTCTAAAAGACACCTGTCACCTCAGTCATCCGGGACCACGGCACCTGAAAAAGTGCCGAAACGTTGGAAAATTGTAAAAAATGTAATAAACGAGCATAAATCCGTATAAAAACAGTTTTAATTATGTCTACTGCTCGTGTTAACCTTAGAAAATACTATGGATTTATTTACTAAAAGTTGGCAGCGACACTGTCTGTCAACAAAATGTAATGCTGCGAACGTGGTAAAGGTACGCAGTTAATTTTCAATTCTCTTTGATTTGTTTCTTTTGGCGCTATTCGCTATGCCAAAGGGTAAAACAGTCACTGCCCATTTATTTCAAATAAACATAGAAGAATATTTATTCGGAATGTCGCTTGAAATATTTGTCATATAGCGTAAATTAGTGCCTTAAATTTGCTCTGGAATCTGTGGTCGTCAGCCATTTTGGATTTTAGCTTGCGCGTTTGTCTTTGTCGGTACGTTCAGCGTCTATGTAACACTTTTAATTAAAATGGGCTGGACAACTATTTACCTCTCACTCACATACAATATTGTCGTTTATATTATGTGAGCGAGAGATAAACAGTTTCTCAGTCCTTTCTTTAATGAACCGTGGTGTACTTGATGAGTAAAAATGTGTTCTCACGTTCCATGCTACGGTTCAAAACGTGATACGTCAAATATGTAATTGTGTCGGTTTTCGTC
The DNA here is from genome assembly GCA_934045075.1 of Yponomeuta sedellus. NCBI lineage: Eukaryota > Metazoa > Arthropoda > Insecta > Lepidoptera > Yponomeutidae > Yponomeuta > Yponomeuta sedellus. Next base: position 1,624,041 of record OW203739.1, read on the forward strand.
ATTTCAATGCAATTAATGTTACTTTAGTTGCTGAACGTATGTGTATTAGCAAAAGTGTGATAGATGACTATCAGACTTTTTGTTAACAAAGCATAATTCAACCTTGATATTTCAAAACGTCTAGACATCTCAGCCTAGCTCTGAGATGCCGTTGCACGCTTTTGTACTTTTAACCTACAACATAATTGATAGTAAAGATTTTTTTTATGTTTTAATTAAACAACTGATTAACATTTGAAACGTAAGCAATTATTGTTTTTGGTGATTTTCTTGCACACAGTAACTGTAGATTGTAGTTTATGTACGTACTTATTATTTATTAATTTTATCGTATAAATCATGTTATAAAGACAAGGCAAATTAAAAATGTCAGATCAAACGTCAGATGTCGAAGATGTCAGAGTCGTAAAAGATGTCAGATTTTGACTTTTGAAACGTTCTTACCTGTATTTATTGTATTTCCAACAATTTTGTGCCATGTCAGGATCTTCCCAATTTATTATACTTACTTAGTTTATTTTTATATGAAGAAATATAATTTGATTACTTGTCATAAAAATGTTAAAATATAAAAGTACACACTTTACACCGATATAATAACTAAAGAACATAATTTTTAGAATCTAAAATATTGTAATCCACAGAAATAAATATAAAAAATAACAGAGAAGTATGTAGTGGTATTATAAACTGTAATATTTTGTACATAGAGTTTAATTTATATTTTAGTTGCGTGGTTAGCTTTAATAGGTTGTATCTTAGCCCGTAGAAATACAATTTACTCCAAAAATGTGTATTATGTAAAAAATATATCATAATATATTGTATTTCATTTTTTTTATAACTTAAGGAACGTAAATCATTTACGCTCTAGTTTTTCTTTTCGCGTTCTGTAATTTAAAAACTTGCACTGTCTACTACTTTTTATTTTTTGACAAAAAATGTACATTATCTACTTCTTTTGTTTATAAGTCTCCATTTGTATAACAATAAATATTTTCAAAAATGTTTACATGACAAGTTTTTTTTTTTTACTAAAAAGCATAAATTACTTTTTATATTATTCTTTATGAATTTCAGTCGTTTAAAATCAGAAGAAAACTCGAAGTCTTATTAATATTCTTTGCAGGGGTTGTTTGCTTTGATACTTTTGAAGTATTTTCAATTCGTCCTGTAGGTACATAGTACTATAGCTATTATATATCCAGGTAGTTGTAAAAAGGTCTAGTAGAACTTGAGAAGTTTATAGTATAATTTTTTATAGACCCTTGAAAAACTAACTTGAAAAATAGCAAAACTATACAGCGGTTACATACATTCATATACATACGTTACTACATTCCCTAGCAGTATCATTGAATTTAGGTACAGATAGAAGATCATTCGAATAGCTTTTTTCGGATCCTGGCGCTGACGTCGCTCGTCGGTAAAATTTGTAACTAACTTATTACATTTTCAAATAAAAAAATTGAACTACATTTTTCTAATAGTTTTATTCTAGTTACTTAAAATTCAATGGCAGTATTAAAATTTATGTTAGTACTTTCATAAAAAAAATTTCGTGATTTTATAGTAGTTAGTACCATGATAGATTTTATTAATGACAAAATTAAAGTCATTAAATTTACCGGGGCCGAGTTTCACAAAACAGCTCACAGCTCAGCTCATATTTTAATATGACAATTCAATGTTAAATATTATGCCGATTAGTGAAATTAGCCTGCCTACTTGTTATCTGTGAGTCAATCGGTGATGTAAATCGATTTTGTCTTATTAAGCCATGAATTGAATTTCTATGAAACACCGAACTTTCTGCAATACCCGCTAGTAGTAGTAGGCACTATGTTGGGTGAGTAGATGTATTAAATAAATAAGTAATAATTTGTGTATTGTTTGAAAAATAAAAATCATTAGATAATAGGTGCATTCACTGACAGTAAGGCTTGCTACTGTCTTACAATACATCCCAGATTAGGCCCCCGTGATGGACTATAGCCTAACGTTCCTGGGATGCAGGAAGAGACCCATGCCACAGCAGTGGGGACATACAAAGGGTTGATATCATCAATACATTCACTAAAGGTTCAGAAAATAACACACAACTCCGAAGACAATTGAAATAAACTTTATTGTCACATGATTATATCACATATCAATAAAAAAATATAACGAGATGAGATGATATTATAGTACGTGCACAGAATGATGGCCCACAGAATGTTGAAATTTTATTTGTACTAAATTAGTAGTTTATGATACTGTTGCATAATAAGGGTTCTTATAACACGAGTGTGTTTTAAAAAAACGAGTCGCAGGCGAGTTTTTTATAGTAAATATCACACGAGTGTTATACGACCAAGTTATGTAGTGCTTTATCTACTCTCATACTATAATACATAAAATAGTATTAAACAGAACCAAACTTTGTTTAAATATTGAAACGTTTTTAAAAAAAAAACGTTTTTTTTAAATGTAAAATGTTGACGCCAAGGCGCAAACATCGATTGCACATGCGTGTTGCGTCGCACCTGCGTCGACCTTCTTGGTCCAGCTGGAGGTGGTATAGGTGTATCGTTATGATTTAAAAGTTATATTATGATTCAGGTGTCCATACAAGACCTGTATCGTGATAAAACTTTTTATTTTTGGCCTATGCGTAATGTTTGTCATAAGTGCTTTATTTTCAGTTTTCTAATCTTTGTATAGTATCAGAGTAGACAAGGAATGTTATATTATCTTATTTCTTTTTGTTACATAATATGGAAAAATCAATGGTTGTAGAGAATAATTTTTACAGCCGTGGTCTGAGCCTATACTAGAAAATTAAATTATGGACAATATAGATATATTTGTGTTATCCAATACTTTAGTAAATGTGCCTTAAACAGCATTTAACTTAAATTCTTCATTCAAAAGTCGATTTGAATGGACATTTAAGAGTGGTGAAAATCTTTCTCACTTTGGCTACTAAATTACGCCATATTTCGCTGTCACAAATTTAGTAAGTATAAAAATGTCCCAAATGCTCCTAACTTTTTTCTAGTGTTCAGACCATTTGTGTCACTACATATTAAGAGAAAATAAATTACATCGATCCTTCGTGTCATCTCACTCTCGTTGCACGATGAACATAGAAAGAGAAGACAGGCGCCTGGCCTGTATCATCATTCGTTGGACGTACTACACTCGCACCAACCGTTAGGCTGAAGAAACTATTTAGGTACAACCAACCGCTAAAAACGCATCGTCTTTCTCTTCCCGATATCATTAGAGCGAGAGGACACGATGTTTTACGGCTAGTTTCAGATCGTTTCTTTATAGGCACAGATTATATCGTGCTCTGTATAAGGATCATGTTGAGTCTACCATACAATGTTTTAAACGGCCTGCGTCATTGACATACATTAACTTGTTAAAATAATAAAAATAAACACAGTCTAAATAAAAACATACACTATTTACAATGAAAAATATCACTTGGAATGTAACCTAAGCTTTATAGATCACATAACTTACAGCTAACCTATAAATATGATGTCGCTACAAAATTATTTTATCGGAATGCAAACAAGAAACAATGAAAATTGTTCCAAGAACAACATGCTGCAATGAAAAATACGTGCTTTTAATAAACACCTGAGACTTCAAAAGTTTATGTAGAGTAGGTATAAAATATTAGTGCAGTTTGCATATACTTAAAACGGACTTCATTCGACTCCATCTCAACTCTCTCTGGGCTCTTTCAAATTCGAATGATTCGATTCTAAACGCGTCATATCGCTGGCAAATTGCAAATCTGACAGAGACATCCATAATTTAATTTAGATACCAACAAAACAATCCAAACGCGACCTTAAACTTGCGAAAATAGAGTCCATGTCGCAAAAAAGCCAGCCGCCACACACACAATACAATTCCCACTAGTTTATTGACTTGTACCTCTGGCATTGAAACGGAATGGACGGCCATTATGCTATCAACAGGCGTTGTCCGTACTCCCTGTCAACGCTTGCTGCAGAACCATCTGCTGAGCATTGATTAGCTTCTTCAACTCTCTGACCTCCTGCGTCAACTGTCTTACGTTTTCCGAAGTTTCCTCCACCCTGGCCTGTAGGCCACTCATTCCTGAAGAGTATCCGTATTCAGGGTAACTTGAGTCATTGTTATTCTCGTACTTTTTGAAGCAAGAGTAGGCACCTGTGGTGGACCCGTTTGACGAAATCGTGTGCCCGTACTGCTTACGCATTTTAGCTATGTCGTAAGCAGCCATCATTATGTCCCTGGGTAACCTTTTTTCGCTTGGATTTAAAGGCTTAACGCTTAAAACTACGCGGTACGCTTGAGGGGACACTAAAGCTGACGAGTGTAAGATTTTCAATAGGCATTTAGGCATGTAGCCGTTGAACAAAGCAAGCTCCATGTATGATATAAGCTTAGTCTGTCTCACGAGTTTTGATAGCCCGGCAGTTTTCCTCAAACCTTGGATGTCGTGCACGGCTATGCCAACAAGTAAATTCATTAGAACGACTGTAACGAACATTAGGAAGAGAACGTACGTGACTTGCGCTGAAAACTCCAAAAGAACTGGTGGATCGTTCCCGTCCGGTTCATTTAGTAGAAGGTCTAAATTTAGCTCCCCTATCATCATTGTTAGAACTGTGATGAAGCCCATGAATGGATTAGCAAAGGAGGATGAGTCCGGAAATATGACACAGAAACTTATAGTGAACCCAATCAAAATGCAGGAGTAGGCCATTAGCAACTTAGCAAACTCTTTTTGAACCTTCTGGTACATGGCCACGTACGTCCCGAAAACCGGTAACTGTCCTATCATGAGCATGAGATTCGTCCATCCAGCTAACACCGCGAACGCCCCGACGTGATTCTGCCAAGTGTACGTGATGTTCGTATAAATGTATGAAATGAGAAACACTGACACAATCACGAACCACTCGATAATATTCTCCGATTGCATGAGATACTGTTTCACGGTCGAATAGCCGGCGATGCCGTAAACTTTTCTGAATATTTCAAATATCGTGATTCCAGCTAGCACCCACCATTGCATTTCAATTACGAACGGGTTTTTCCTCAACAAGTCGCCGAGAATCGACTGTTTCTGACACAACTCTTGCTCTTGAATTGTTTCCTCCATATCTTTACTTCCGTTGTAGCAATTATGGGCTAAGGCCGTCAGAACGTACAACGTCAAACACAACACGAATATGAAACAAAGGAACAATCGCGCTACGTAATACTTGCGAATCTTTTCCCATTTGATGTACAAGAAAGCCGAGCACAAGGGATGGAGTAACACCTCCTTTTGACCTTCGTCTACAAAGGTGTTCAAATAGCTGATCTCTCTCGGGTAGCAGTGTTGGAGGATACTTCTAAAGTCGAGCTCGAGTTCGACCTCTCTATTGCTCGATTGCGAGTGATGAAGTGTGATAGCGCAGTCCAATTTTCGCGTAATCATAGCGAGAGAGGCGGGCGTCTTGCGCGCGATTACATTCAGTGCGGAGTTGCCTTTTTTAGACCTCGTTGTGACGTCAGCGCCGTGGTAGATTAGCGTCTCGACGCATGCCGAGAGCCCGTCTAATGCCGCTAGATGCAGAGGGGTGAATCCGTATTCGTCTTTCTGATTGACGTTCGCTCCCCAACTTATCAATGTCTCGATGATATCGCAGGCACTATCGGATTTCCCAATGGCTGCGTGCAGAGCTGTTCTTTTGTCAAAGTCCATGGCGTTTGAGTCGGCTTTACCTTTCCTTAACAACGATTCAACGCACTCCAAGCTCGCCGACCGCGCGGCCAAGTGCAAGGCTGTGAAACCTCTGTGATTTTTCAAACTAGCGTCTGCCCCTTTAACCAGAAGATAATCTACGCATTCGGCGAAACCGCCGTCCGCGGCTAAGTGTAAAGCTGTCGACTCTCTATCGCCTACTCTTGTCCTAACGTTAGCATCGGCACCAGGAGTCTCTAAAAGGATAGTTAGACATTGTAGCATACCTAAGTCAGCCGCTAAATGGATGGCATTGGTGCCGCCCGGTTCGATCAAGTTTACGTCGACTCCATGGGTGATGAATAACTTGAGACACTCGACGGAGTTAGCCCGCACTGCACAGTGGAGCAAGCCTCCTTCACAATTCACGTACTTGACGGCAGCATGCACTGACGCGCCGCGGGTAATCAGCAAATTAGCCACTTGAACCGAATTACCGAACGCAGCACAATGTAGCGGCGAGAAACACCTGGGCATGTAATTCGGGTCGGCCCCGCGCGAGAGCAGATAGTTGGCACACTCTAAGGAGCCGCTGAAGGCCGTCACATGAAGCGGCGACAATCCAAGCGTGTCGAAGTACAGAGGATCCGCCCCGGCGTCGATCAGAGGTGGCAGCAATTCGACCAGCTTCAGGAACGCAGCCCAGAACAGGCAGACGTTCTTCTCGGCGTCAGAAGCTGTCACGAAACTTGTGGTCACCGAATCCACATTGATAACACCAGATTCCAGATCATCCAGAAGTTTCAGCCGTCCGCCGATCGCTCGCATCTGCTCATGGGCGCTCTGTCTGAGCGAATCGGCACAGATGTGCGCCGTGATGTCCAGGGGTGGCTCCTCGAAGCTGTCGTACATATTGGGCGCGCTCTCGGCTGGCGGCGAGAGCCCTGCCAGGACGTACTCCAGGTTTCCCATGGAAGGGTACGCGAGCTCCAGGCTCTCGTCATCCGGGGTGGGGTTGGCAGGAGGGGTGGAATGGGTCCGGGGGGGTCGCCGCCGGTCCATGGCCGGGTAGGTGCGCGTGCGCGTCTCATCTAGGTTCTCGGGGTCTGGCGACCGGCGACGGAACCAACGCGTGCGCGAGAGCAGGCGTGGCGCGGGCATGCGGGCAGGCGCGCGCGCAGCGACTGCCGGAGCCACTCGTAAGCGGTGTGGACGCTATTGTCCGCTAATTTGTTGTCGAGCGCTTGGTGAGGTGTAGGTGTGGTATTGGAGTCTGATTAGACGGTGACTTCGCGAATTTTGTGCGATGTATTGTGAGTTGGTTTTGAAAAATGGCTACGAGAATTCGTTACGCCGGTAATTAACTTTTTTTTTGCTTTTGGGGTTTGAATGATCACAGAATGATCTGTGCCGGTTCGACAAAAACTCACAAGTTCATTTGTCACTCGGTGTGGTTGTAAGATAGACAATATAACAATGAGCATACTAGTTTCTTGATAGGAAGAGTTTTTTTTTGTAGAGGGTAGCTGATATGGGTATCAGTAAGATCAACATGACATTTGTATGGTGCTTGACGCAGGCAAGTAAATAGTTATGTATTCCCAGTGAAATACACATCTGATCATAATTTTTATTACAAAACGACCTCTACTTGGTACAATCTGTAAAGTCCGCGACTCAAAACGAGATTATTTATTTTATTTTAATTACTGGCTGTGCCCCGCGATGTTACCCGCGGTTTTTCGATTTTCTCATGGTAATAAGATATTAAGATAAGAATATTCTTTATTGTACACCAGAGCACATATTATTAGTCATCCGGGACCACGGCACCTGAAAAAGTGCCGAAACGTCGGAAAATTGTAAAAAAAAAATGTAATAAACGAGCATAAATCCGTATAAAAACAGTTTTAATTACATATTATAAAATATGTAAAGATAAAAAGTACAATTGGCGGCCTTATTGCTAAAAGCAATTTCTTCCAGACGACCTTACGACGGAAAGTAAAGTATTTTCCCGCAGTAAAACATAGCCTGTTTACGATACAGGGTGTCAGCTAACTCCTTACCAAATGTTATTAGAATCGCTCCAGCCGTTTAGACGTGAAGAAGTAGCGATGATGTGATGTGATTATTTGGCGACACAAAACAGTAAGGCAATATTACAAATACCAAATAATACAATGTTGATAAGTCTGGTTGTTTGTTAAAAGGATCATGCTGTGCCTGCTGTTCTATCATTGTTACAACTTACTTGTAGCAAGACATTAAAGATCGCAATTAAAATAAGTTCACAATGGCTCTGATGTTTCACAATGGCTCTGATTTAATTTAATTTTTCGAAAGTCAAATTCTTTTTAAGTTTTATAAGTCAAGAATAAGACTCGTTTTGTTATGTTTATCACATGTTTAATAACTAGACCTAATTATGAATGTTGTGTGAGCCTTTCATTGGCAACCTTATAAGACTGAAACTGTTATACCCTAATTAAGCTTAAGTGTATTATAAGAGGGCCGTTGGCTTATCTATTAAATAAATAAATGTTTCTCTACGCCCCTTTTATTAGGATAGGTTAGTACAGGCTTTTAGAATATACCTCGGCTACTTTCGGATAGAATCGGATATATTCGTTTAATAGAAATATCGGAACTAATAAGACACTTAATTTCAAAATTAGAACTCGATTATTATCATTACACTGGTAAGCTTTCGGCAAAAACCGAAGACTACTCTAGCGCTCGAGGTATTTTCTAAAAGCTAACAGACTATACAGTAGGAAAGGACAATCGTAGGAGGAAATAGACAAAGAACAATATTGCTTACATAACCATTTCAATTATTACCGACTACTTACTAAGAGGACTTTCATAATCATAATGCGACTGAGTACCTACCTAGCCTTTTGTAGCCTTTTTTTGAATTGCCGTGTAAATAAAAGTTATCGACTGTAATTACTTAAATGTTATTTATCAAAAAACTAGTGTGTGTGGTATGCATATTGCGATACCTACCATGTGATGTGTACACAGGTGGAACTTATTCAAATAATAAGGTGGTAGGTTCCTACGTAGATATTATAGGTATCTTTAGATATAGATTAGAAAATTAGAAAATTCTTTATTGCACAATAAGCATATTTGTACAAAGGCGAGCTTAATACTAATGAGTATTTTCTTCCAGCTAACCTTGGGTTATGTGGATATTAGTGCGGGTAGTGCCCGAAGAGAGTTATACCTAGTAAATAAATTATCATAATTTAATAAAATCGCATCATATAAGTTGAAACAAAAAAAAAACTTATTAGATATAGACAGCACATCATCCATTTTGGTTGCCAATTCACCCGTAAAGTAACTAAATAAAGTTTAATTATTAATAAGTAATCTATAATATTAAAATCATTCCCGGATGTGTTGGTAAGCGCAAATCTCGAGAGCAGCTGAACCGATTTTGCTAATTCTTTTTTTAGAATATTCCTCGAAGTACGAGGATAGTTCTTACGGAGAGAAAAATAATAAAAAAACGACAGTTAGGCGGTACGAAGTTCGCTGTTGACTCAGCGAATTTCGTACCAAATACATTCTTATCTTGCTTCGTACCGCCTAACTGTCGATTTTTGTAGTTAATAATAACGTTTGTCATTTCATAAAATTGTATGGTTGACAATGCATGTAGTCCACTACACAACAACTATAATTACAGTTGCAAGTCACTCATAATAAGTTCATAACGTAATTCATTAAAGAATGATGTGATGCCGACTGTACACGTCGGATCTACGCTAGACAGGGTACTTAACGAAGTTACAGAAATTATCTTCAAAAAATACGCGGAAGAAACAATGAGTCATCCATCGCGTGCCTTGATCAAGTTTGATCATCACGCACGTTCATGTTACGAAGGATCTTGATTGTACCTGACTTAGGACTAACTAGATAGAGCAAACTGACGTCTGATAAGGCTAGCCTGTTTCAGATCTATGGTCAGTTAATTTCGTTCGTTATCAACCCTTGTACCTATGCCCCCACTGCTGGGGCACGGGTCTCTTCCTGCATCGCAGGAAGGTCACACCATACTCCACCAAGGGAGCCAAGTCCGGGTTGGTGGAGGATTGTATGACAATGGCGGGCCTTACTTTCAGAAGTTATCAAGCCGCCCATAAGGCCTCTGACATGGCTTAACGACTGCCATTGCATGACAGCCGGCACCAACGGCTAAACGTGCCTTGCGAAGCACGGAAGCGCTCGGAAAAATGCCACTAGCGGTAGTCACGGGGCGGGCACCCATCCTGTACCTGACCGCGCCTGTTGTTGCTTAACTCAAGTGATTGATTCCAGTCACTCGGTTCGCCTAGGCCACGAGCGCTTCGTTAATTTCGTTACTCTAATGGAACTCAGAGAGGTGGTAGCGGAGCGGGAGAACACCGTCTTCCTAATCGGGAGGTCGTGGGTTCAAATTCCGGCATCTACCGTTGGCTTTGTTTTCTAACGCATGTACCTAGATAAGATAATAATATTCTTTATTGTACACCAGAAAAAAACAAACAAAGACTAATTACAAAGATACAGGTACATTTAGCTACAGGTAGGTACCTACATTTGTAAAGTTATTGAGCAATATTAGGCGCTGATGGAAAACCGCGTGAGGAAACCTGAGCTTACGAGGTAACATAACATTTACATACAGGCACATACATTGCTACTGGCCCCACACTAGGATACCCTGTGTCGTGGGAACCAGAGACAACGACATCACAAACATAATTACAAACGAGGTGTACAGTACAAATATTAAAAACCTATTTAGAGGCTAAAAAATCCACCCATGCCGGGATTCGAACCCGCGACCTCTGGCTGGCATGGGTGGAATTTTTAGCCTCTAAATAGGTTTTTAAAATTGTACTTAGCACGGATTAGTGCATTAAAAATAATATAATAGTGTACAAATAGAGCGCTGTTAGCGGAGCGGTGTAGAGCTTTAAAATAAAATCAGTGCTTTAAAGTGCTTCCTCGTATATGTAAATGATTTGCCGTTTATGGTTCAAATTATGTCAGAGATAGTATTATTCGCAGATGACACGTCACTTATTTTTAAACTTAAGAGACAAGAAAATGACCTTGACAGTACAAATAATGCTCTCTCTCGGGTACATAATTGGTTTACTACCAATAACTTATAGTTAAATTCAAAGAAGACAAAATGTATAAAGTTCACTCTACCAAATGTCAAAGCGGTTGACAGCAATGTTATGTTGGGGAATGACAAATTAGACCTTGTAAATGAAACTGTATTTCTAGGTATCACAATTGATGCAAAGCTTCAATGGGGTCCTCATATAAAAAAATTAGCAAATAGGCTTAGTTCAGCAGCATATGCAGTTAAAAGAATTAGGGAACTAACTGACGTCGCAACTGCTAGGCTTGTTTATTTTAGTTACTTCCATAGTGTTATGTCCTATGGCATACTACTGTGGGGACGGGCTGCAGATATTGAGACCATCTTTGTCTTGCAGAAGAGAGCGATCAGATTCATTTATAAGCTAGGCAGTAGAGATTCGTTAAGAGATTTCTTTAAAGAAACTAACTTAGTTGACAGTTGACAGTTGTCAGTATATCTATGAAAACATTATGTACGTCAGGAAAAATATCAGTAACTTTAAAACTTTAGGTAGCCAACACAATGTGAATACTAGAAATAAATATAAACTTTTGTTCCCACTATTTAGGCTGACAAAGGTTAATACATCCTTCATGGGGCATTGTATACGCTTCTATAATAAAATCCCTGAAGATATATTAAGCTTGCCTGAATCGCGGTTCAAAAAATATGATAAGCACACTTTGTGCCAAAAGGGTCACTATAACATAAAGGATTATCTAGATGACAATGAGGTCTGGAATTAAAGCCATTACAATGTATGAGTTCTATGTTTTATAATAATTATGTAAACTATGTTAATTAAGGACTTTGAAAAGACTAACTTTGGAGTTTATTTGTCCATTTTTTCTCCAAAATGATCTAGATTTTGAAATGGACACCTAGTTTGAATTGTAACGTTCATTAAGCCGCAGCTTCTGCGCTACTTTGAATAAAACCTTTTCATTTCATTTCATAAAATTAAATTAAAAAAGTGGCTTGTCAAGCAAACAATTTATAATTTTGATGGCTGGCTTAATTAGCTGTTCTGATTATTTAAGATAATTATACTTACATAAAATATGTATGTACTCGTATAAGAACCTGTAAGTGAGCGCCATACTAATAGTCATTTAAACAAGTGTGTTGATTGTTAATTGTACATGTTGCGTTATAATTATTGTGTTATTTTGAATCCGAATTATTGATAAAATGACGTGTAAATTATAATTACGAATAAAGATGTCTATGTTTATGAACTCCGGCTTCACAATCGGGAGATCGCGGGTTCGAACCCTGGCATATACCAATGACTTTGTTTTCTAAGTTATGTACATTTGTGAAATTATAGCAGCAATACCACTCGCTGACGGTGAAGGAAAACATCGTAAGGAAACCCTAGTGTCTAAGGTGTTAGCGTACCTCAGCGCTTGCTACGTACTAATGGCCCAACTATGAGGCTAAGTGCGGAAATCTCAGGTCTAACTAACTAGTGTACAAATATCTCAGCGCTTGAAATTGCCAATCGGCTTTGGGCTCTCTCTCTCTCTCTCTCTCTCTTTGAGAAAAGGTATGTGCCCTGCAGTAGGCCTTTTCATGCTAAATAAAAAAAAACACTATTCTAGGGAAAACTTCTGAATAAGTTATCAAATGAAATAAAAAGGTTTTATTCAGAGTAGCGCAGATACTGCGGCTTAATCGATGTTACAAGTCAAGCTAGGTGTCCATTTCAAAATCTAGATCATTTTGGAAAAAAAATGGACAAAAAAACTTCCAACTTAGTCTTTTCAAAGTCCTTGATTAACAGAGTTTACACAATTTTTACGATTAAAATTAATTTTTTTATCGTTAACACCGTAAAAATTAAATAAATCCAGTTCTAAAAGGCGCAATACCCGACAGACCCAATTATAATTTAAATCAATTTTATAAAATTCTAAGAAATTTGTGTACTTTTCGAATGAAGTTTTTCCTGTGATAATCGTTTATTAATAATATTTCTTAATAATTCGCGATACTCACGATATATTAAGAGGGTCTAATCGCGATTATTTACCTAATAAATTAATAAATATATAACGTTCATTAATAAATTAGTAACCATTTCTCTCCCTTGACTTCCTTCCCCACGTAAAACAAAATAGTGTTATTAACGTTATGTTTAGGTACTTTGACCGGTTCGTTGGTCTAACGGTAAAATGTGTGAATGCCAAGACAGAGGTCGTGGGTTCGATGCCCGCTGGGGGCCACCGTAAACGCGTTGGTTTCATCAAATGGCTTTTGTGTTTTTCCATGTTTGTGATGTCAGGTTACCATACCACATATGTCTAAAAAAATAAAATGATCGTATTTTATTGCACACAAATATAAGTAATAACATTGTAAACTTTTAGTCCGGATTTACTTACGGGTGTTGTTATATCGGAAAAGTCCGACCAGGTTTCGCTCCGATTCGCAGAAAAAAAACTCTACAATGTGTTGTGCTTACGAAAGTTTTAGTTCAAAAAAAGTAATAACATGTACAAAGGCGATCTCTGTAAGAGATCTACTTATTTAAGTATTTGATGAATATATGTTTTTAATTTTAAGGTACATATCTATGTATAATATTATTTAAATATTTATGTATATTATATCGTAGGTAATTATAAGTAATTATATTCTCGCACTCTTTAGCTGTTTGTTATCAATATATTTTCTATTTAATTATTTATGTACATGCACCACGCACCGATTATATTCTTCATGCAATCCACTCCATCCAAAGGTTGAATACTATTGACGTTGATTAAGATTAGAGACGTTGTTAATATGACGTAGTTACGTAATTAAATTAAAAAGTTTTGAACTAAAAAGTAAAAACTTTTTAAATGATTAATTTAAAAGCTTTCCTAGGTTATTATTACACTAGCCGCTACGTGTGTTTACCGCAAAGTGACATTGCATTGAAACACTCCAACTAAGAGATCTACGTTAACAAGCATGCTTCCTTATTATCCGCTGGTTTGCCAGTATTTTTTTTCGACGAAACTGGCTATTATGGGAGTCGACACGGTTGACTGGTTTGTGGATGATTTGCGATGTTTACGAGATAACCCACGCAAGTAGTTAGGTACAGTCGACAGCGGGGCAACCTTTACATGTTTGTTGCAAAATCGCCCTTAACGAAACTAATTAGGATGCTCGTATGTAATAGTTGATGTAATGCCGACTGTACACTACACGACAACGATATTAACAATGCTGATGGGAATTTGATGGTCCAAAATCCAAATGACTTGTCGCATGTAATTTTTTTTGGCAAAAACCAATCTTTTATTCTAATTCATGCCTATTCAAGGCAGTTTCTTTGTTTTCGGTAGGTTCAAACGACATCAGGTCGACCTTTACTTTAACTGGGTACAGTGCACTTACCTACCGAGAACGTTTTACCCAACTGACTGATTGTTTGTAAGATAAGATAAGAATATTCATTTTTGTACACCAGAAAATTATTACAGAGACAACAGTTACAAAAAGAACAGGAAACAATCTAAGAAACACGTGTTATTTTTTGCGACTTCAAAATTGATTGGTACCCTCATTATAATTCAGAGCTTGTCCGTGTTTAATGAGTAGTAAAACTTCCTAATATTTGAGTGGGTCATTCTGATCAAGTGCGTATTAGGTCGTTTGCTGGTAATTCCAGATAGGTAGGTTTGTCTGCCTCGACCGTAAACAGTTCTTCTTCCATATACGTTCTTCTGCAGGGCAGAGAGAGAGAGATAGATTAATTAGCACGCGTTAGCGAGCGGTGTTACTACTATATCTTCACTATAACAACTTAGAAAACAAAGTAATTGGTACATGCTGGGATTTGAACCCGAATCTCCCGATTGAGATGCCGGTGAGATGTTCTGCCGTTCCGTTATCACCGCTCGTAGGTAATAGTATTTTTTCTAACACCGGACAAATGCGAGTAGGATTCGCGACTTAGTATACCTTTTTATCTTATTGAGCTAAAAGCTTCATCTTAAGTAGATATGTGATAGCTCATCAAAAAGAGGCTTAAAAAACTTTATTTTCTTTTTACCTACCTAATAACTTGAATGACAATAGATTATTCTTTCTTACGTACTACATTAATCGTATCGTTTTTAGAATTTACTTTCTGGCAATTTCAAATTGTTACCAAGCGCTTGCCGATAAACTGCATCAGCAGCTTGCCAAAATAGTGTAAATTTTCTTTCTCATGTATCCTCATGAATAGCCCCTGCATCTACGTAATGAGATGATTTATACAGCTTCACTCACAATAGATGGGTGAAGGGACCACTAGGATACTGTAGTGCCTGGGACATGGTTTTAGTTTGTATATGCTTGCCCAGCACCTGTACCATCCGGACACCTTATTTAGCCTAAACCACAGACAGCCCTTCTATTACGTAGCATTCCACTCTATCGAGTGAAGCATATACACAACTCCAAAGTGTCAAAAAAATGTCCTTGTTTGATTTGACAGCCGGAGTAGCTTAAAAAAATTAAAAATCAACGTCACTCAACTCAGTGGATACTTACATAATAATGCCCCTGGAAAGACTAGACAATACGTGCGGAGCCAACCAAGTCGCGGGATTCTTTACGATGTTTTCCTTTACCGTTAGCGTGACGCATGAATAGACATTAAAAAAAAAAAATAAGCAAAAATGACCACCGGTGAACAACGGGAATAAACTGGCTCTTGACCGAGACTTTATTCACATCTAGTGGGCCCATCCCAGTCTAGACATAACGATTCCGACCTAGGTCCCGCGATGACGTAGCGAAGGTATGGTGCCTAGACTGAACTTTGCCCAGCATTATCCATTGATTTTCCACGTCCTTGCTACGTATTGCCCATTCACTGTGTCCGACGAAGCGACACATCCTTGGATCACGCGCCGGGATATGCGTCAACAAACTGTATTTAATCCGCTATTATACTAATTGACGGGTTCATGCTATTGATTTTTTAATGTCCGGAGGGTGGTAAAGGGGTCCCGATTGCTAAGTATGTTGAAATGCAATTATTTTATTCAAAGTAGCGCAGAAACTGCGGCTTAATGAACGTTACAAATCAAACAAGGTGTTCATTTCAAAATCTAGATCATTTTGGAGAAAAAATGGACAAAAAACTCCTCTTGTTGGTCTGACTGACCTATAAAGGGAACTTGTAAGTAATCTTGAACCGCACTAGTTAGCCAGTTAGCTTAACGCACTTAGCCATTTTTTTTATTTTATTATTACGGCGCAATCCCCAACAATGTAAATAGATATTTAGATAGATAGCATATTCTTCATTGTACACAGAAATTACAGTAACAGAAGTAATAAAAAATTAAATTTATATAATAAAAAAGTATGTGTGCGTGTACAGTCCAACAAGAGGTTTGTCAATATTTTTCTGTTTTCGCTGTTTCATTAAAATGGTGATACATTGTAGTAACTTACATAAAACCGGTCAAGCGGGAGTTGAACTTCCGCTGAAGGTTCCCATCTGATGATAACTTATCTTCCCGAAGTAGGTAACGGTAGTTAGTAAAATATTAGATTAGAAAATTCTTGAACTAAAACTTTCGTAAGTACTAGGTACACCTTAAGCCTAGTAAGTTTATCTGGTAACAATCCAATAGAGCCTAGTCGAACCGCGTGATTGGAGTCGAGCAGGATGGGTGACCTTCCCGTGGTTACCGCTAGTGGCATTTTTCCGAGCGCTTCCGTGCCGTTGGTCCAGACCGTTATGTAATGGCATTCGTTAAGCCCTGTCAGAGGCCTTATGTTCGGCTTGTTAACTTCTGGCAGTAAGGCCTGCCACTGTCTTACAATCCTCCACCAACCCGGACTTTGCCCCCGTGGTGGAGTATGGCCTAACCTTCCTGCGATGCAGGAAGAGACCCGTGTCCCGGCAGTGGGGACATACAAGGGTTGATATCGAATCCAATATAAAATTCTTTATTGCATATTTGTACAAACTTTTGGTGAAGTTCGTATAAGCAACGATTTAATGCGCATACTAGAATAAATTCACGGAAATCGAAGCTGTAACATGAAGAGTATCCGTAGCCGACCGGCGAGCCATTGTTTGGGCTTTGATTCCGGCCAGTGTCATGTGGAAAAGTGGACACAATGGCTCTGTCGGCTTTGAGAGTTCCGCTTGATACTAATTCAGGTTTAGATCATTTGACGTCACAAATGTGTGTAGGCGGGATTGACATGCCTCGTTGTGCTATATTGAATAAGTAATTCATTATAAGTAGCACATCGCCTTTAAATTTTAATTACATCGCTGCGCGTAAAGTAACTGATAAGTGCACGGATGAAGGTAAATATTTATGTGCTATCGACTGTACGTTACGGGCAAGTACCTAAATAAAGTAATATTTCCTGTGTGTCAGAGGAAGTAATTAATTAGTATGCCTGATTGTCTGCTCCATTTATGTTAATATTATACAAGACACTCACACACACACACGCACACACACACACACACACACACACACACACACACACACACATACACACACAAATAAACTTACGATTATGTTCTACCTAAACAAAAAAAATCTGATATTTCCTGAATTTTCTGAAATTTTCAATCAGTCAGTCTAACGTCTCTGGTGTGCGGGCCACGTTTTACCAATTTAGGCAGGTAGGTATAATACCTACTGTTTACCTGTTTCAGTAAAGCCAGTTACACATGTCCGTTACAGCTCCCACGTCATTATCCTATTGTCTGGGCCGTGGCGAGGCACGTGATGTTGGACGAGCGCTGCTACAAGGAGACACTGTTGCAGTCGATACATGTGTTAGATGTGTCGGTCAATTTCACTGTGGAATGAGCTACCGAAGGAGTATTATAAGAATAAGAATATTTTTATTGACCAAAGAATACAAAATAGGGCTAAGTTACATAGAACTGATACGTTCAGTAGCACCAAAACATACAGCATCTGCCACTACGGGTGTTATGTAGGTAATTAAATTTGTTAATTGTCGGAGGGAAGGCCTTCGTTCAGCAGTGGGAGACAATCGAGACATAACCTGTAACCCAGAGGGGTAGGCAGACACCAGGGACTGCCATTTTCCACGATCCTGACATCACCTTCGCTTCATCAACGTTCATTAGTCGTTGCCTGTACGCACGCCAGTTCCGGGTACTTTTTATCTTCCCCTTTGCTAATACGAGTATATCCCCAATTTGGTCGAAATATGTCCCTTTGGGACGTCCGCTATATGCATTCGTTATACCTATACTTATATAATATTTGTGTCCATCGTTCTTCCTTCATTCTCTCCATATGGCCAAACCAACACAATATTTATTTCCCAATAATCGAGACTACATAAAAAATGTGAAATAGAAAATTATTGGAAAAAAATAGAATGATTTCTCTTAAAATCTGAACAGAGATAAGCTCGCCTTTGTACATGTTATTTGTTACGTAATGTCCTATTTAATGTTTCGTGTGAAATATAGTATAATAAAAAAAAAAATTCAAAGGAGATTACTTTGTCCCTGTTAGGTTCAACCATTAGATACCTACCACCATCCTCTCAGCTTAGTTCGGTAATTACATAGACAAGTGTCAATATGAGCGGAGGCAACTATGTCTCTTCACGACGTATTATATTGCCTTCATCGTTAGAGAGTACTTTCGTAATTAAAAATTCTAAAATACGTAACTCTTACTAAGAAAATTTAAAAACCTTGAGAGGCTAAAAATTCCACCCATGCCATCCATTCCCGGCATGGGTGGAATTTTTAGCCTGTAAATAGGCTTTTCAAAAATTGTCCTTAGCACGGGTTAGTGCATTAAAAAAAAGTGTATAATCTTACTAAAATGCCAAGCTTTAGGTTCGTTTTGAACCAACCAAAATGTAGACTAACGATTTTATTTATAAAAGCTTGATTTTTCTAAATCAATTGACAGAGGCAGTTTATTTAAGGTGTGGCTACGTTTATCACTTTCTATATCTATAATCATCCCACATCAACCCACTGCTGGGCATAGGCCTCCTTTTTATTGCGCCATTCCTCACGGTCCTGTGCTAACCTGGTCCATCTCTGGCCCGCAACCCACTTATCACTTTATCACTTTACCACAGACAATTGAAACTGCATCTGAGCCGTGTTTAAAGGAGTGTTTCAATAAATAAGACCGTAAGTTTTTAGAGTTATTTGCATCTACAATAGACCAATTTACGTCTCGACGGACATCAAGGCTTAACACGAGTTAGTAAGTAGGTAATCAGGGTATTCCCCTATTGTTCAAAGACTCCCATGATAAATCTTGGTGCTTTAGTGTCAGTTCCCACGCCACGCGATAGTGAGTTATGGCTCAGATTTAATAAACCTTGACGAGTAGGTATCTTGTTTTGTGGTGGCTGTTTTAACTTAACATAATTTAGATTTCTATACTTAAGTACTTATTTACTAACTTATTAAAGTTTTGAGTTTCCACGAGCACTGTCAGATTACACTTTTAAAACACCTTTTAAACCACCGGTTTAACTCTCCTGGTTTGTGGCCATATTTAAAGCGTTTAAAAAATTTTTAAATTATTTTGTATAATTTGTCTCTTTTTTACAGTCTTTTTCAATGAAACCTTGCCCGGAAGAATTTTGTATATATGCTATGCATATAGCGAAGCAGTCGCACGTTTTCAATGTGATAAATAAAAGAAAGAAAGACATTTATTATAACAGGACACAGAAAAAAAAATAGATAATTGACATAATATGAGCAACAATAGAAATAAACGAAATACACAATAAACGAACATAAAAACGCGCGACATTTCAGTATCTTAAATAAATTGTCAAATTCTGATATTTTAGCGCCACAAATTATGTGACTCGTGCCATCACACTATTCATGCACGGTACCTAAACCTTTTTTTATTTATTTATTCATAATAAAACATGAAAAACCACAATTACCTGCCTACCTACATCATTTGCCAAACTGTTACTGAAAGTCGACAAGCTCTTGATGACAATTTTTATAATATACAAACTTACACATTCTGCACAACCAACACCATATCACTACCCATGTGATAGACCATCGCTTTTCAGGACTCAGCACCCAATGGCAAAATTGGCAAATAACCCTGAAATAACATAATGCCGGCGCCAGACAGAAGTTCAAACAAGTGATCACATAAGTGTGCAGATGTGCAGCGCGGACATTTATTACTATTTAAAAACCTATTTAGAGGCTAAAAATTTCACCCATGCCGGGATTCGAACCCTTTTAGCCTCTACATAGGTTTTTAAATTTGTTCCTTAGCACGGGTTAGTGCATTAAAAATAAAAAATAGTGTAATCATGTGGGTACAGTGATATCGTTCCGATGTTAAACCTAACTGCAAAGTAGGTAGTCGGGGCTGTAAGTAATGCAATTTGCTTAAGTCAGATGTCGCTGCCTGTACGTAATACAGAGAATATTGTAAAGAGGTCCGAAATTTCACTGATGCCGTGAGTCGCCCATTTGCTCAATTGGTAGAGCGCTGGTACGGATAGCCAGAGGTTGCGGGTTCGAATCCCGGCATGGGTGAAATTTTTAGCCTCTAAATAGGTTTTTAAATTTGTTCCTTAGCACGGGTTAGTGCATTAAAAATAAAAAATAGTGTAATTTATTACTATTGTCACACAAAAGGTCCTTGCCACACATGCACACTTATGTGATCACTTGTTTGAACTTCTGTCTGGCGCCGGCATAACAACAACATTTACCTACATACAGGCACATACATTGCTTCTGGAACCCACACTAGGATACTCTGTGTCCTGGGAACCAGAAACAGAGACATCACAAACATGTAAACATCCAAGACCTGGGGTTTTTTGGCACCAGCCGGTGTTTGAACCCGAGACCTCTCGCATGGTAGGCAGATGCGTTACCGCTGCATAGAGGTCGTGAAAGATAGGTACGCTAATGAATACAGCTACGTGGGGAACAAGTATCACAGAGTTTATGTACCGGAACAGTTTCCCAGTGGTTCTGCAAAGGAAACTTTGCCGTAAAAAGAAAGCAGCACTCCTACTCCGTATTATATACCATTGAATCATGTAGGTATATACCTAATAGTATACTTAAACTTGAGTTAATATTATCCATTACACACTTTAACTGTATACATTAGAGACAGTGTCCTCGGTTTTGGAGAAGTGGAAGCCAGGAGATCCATAGCACGGGATAAACCTATTTTGGACTCCTGTCTCCTACTACATAATGTAACATTGTAATAATACTTAATGGGTTACTAATTTTGAGTGCATTGTGTAGGTACTGGAGAAAATAAATATATTTGTATTATACCCTCCTAAATCTAGTGCTTACGATGTCTTCCATTGTCCCGTCTCGAACCTAGGGCCTTGGACTTGGCTATCTAAGGACGACATTGCTGGAGCGACTGATCTTGATCTTGAATTAATCAGAAACAGGAAGACGCTGTTACGGCAGCATAGTAAAAGATGCCCATTTACTACTTTTGCAACGGACAATACTGCGCTAAAATTATCTAACTAATAGGTAGGTACGTTTTCAGTGTATTAAGTATTTCAGTTTCTCAATTGGGAATTTCGTTTTGCAGTCAATTTTTCTAGTTAAATAAACACGATACCTTTAAATAGTTACGTACTTACCTACTCCTCAAATACAGGTTAGGTAGGTACATAGTGTGGCAAAGGGTATATATTATGGTATATTTAAATTGCATTTGAGAAGTGCACCTTTTTGTGCCCCGAATAATCGATGTGGGTGTCCAGACGGCGAAACTGAGTGGAGCTGGGCTGGTCATGTCAGTCGAATTTCGCCCACCTGTCACACCGGACAGGGCGTAACTCGCCACCGAGTGGGTGCCACACGATGGACATCGTAATCGAGGCCGGCCTAGAAGACGGTGGAGAGATGATCTCGACAACCATCTGCCGGAGTGGCCTGAGGTGGCCCAGGACAGGAAACTCTGGACTGAATTGGGGGAGGCCTTTGCCCAGCAGTGGGACACAAATATAGAGGCTACGTAAAAAAAAAAAGTGCACCTTTTTAGAATCTAGGTCAGAATAAATAGTAGACTTTTAAATATTATTAACTCGTTCCTTTTTGAGAAATCTGTGAGTAAAAAAACAATACCTACTTAAGTACTTACTGAGTGAATTTCTCAGATAAGTTTCCGGCATAGTAGCGCCTAAATACTTAAAAGCATTTTTGCCCTAACAACCGTTTTTAGCGGAAATTGATCAAAGTCCTAGGTTTTTCATCCTAGGTTCTAAAAATATCATAGTTGTTAAGATATATGATGTACTGTGACTGAGATGCCATTTCTGGTGTTTTCTCGTGGCCACATTAGGTATTTTGTCCCGTTAACGGGTCCACGAGGGATAACTATTTCTCGTAATCCCGTCAATGACCATGATTCCTTGTACAATGATTAAATAGAGATAGCGACATACGGCTAGTTTCCGAATTGAGAATTTCGCGAAGTACCTAAATACTTAACTGTAGTGTTGTCTCTTCGAAATTCTCAGCAAAGATCGTGACAGAACGTTACTTAGGTATTTACTTACTAAGTGAAATTTTCAATTCAGAAACCGACACAAATAGTCTTTTAAATTTGTTCCGCTTATCGCTTTCAAGACAAAGTGTTTTTTCAGCTGTAAGTACTAGGCGCACATATTAAAGAGAAACTCTTTTGTCAGATTCACTTTCAAGAAGTACCTAATGTTCTCATATGTATAGTATTGGAGAAAAAGTATTAGGCTCTCATGTAAACGCAAGACTTATAAAATTGACCTACATGGTATAAGAGTCAACGTTGGTAACGAATATAGATTTTAGCCTCTCGGCACTTGACCTCCTTTACTTATCAATCTACAAAATCATGGAACCTTATTCTTAAACCGAAGTTTTTCCTATAAAAAGAAAATTTAACTCCTAGATGTCCATGTGAGCCTAGTACATATTGCGGCCGCTATAGAAACATCCGAAAGCAAAAAGTCTATGCAGGCTTCTTTTGAAAAAAAAGAACATTATAATTTTACCTCTAGTGTCAGTAGTTCGGTTGTTAGTCCGGTTAACCGAACTACCGACACTTTTTAGCACTGTCAGTATGTAGTGTATTTAATTTAAAAAAAGCCGCCAAAACGCTCTTGAGCTATATGGCGTCGCACAGCAATTAGTGACGTCACTGGTCATGTCAACAAACTCTCGGGATCTCGGTTTACGGATCTGTGACGTCATTATCGATCCGACCAATTGGTCGTTTTTGATAGAATTGCTCCAGATACAAAATTACAGGAATGGTCCCTTTTTATAAAATACAATGCCTTAAATCGGTTTTATATACAATTCCATACAACTAATACTTTTATTCTCACTGACAAAAAGCATTTTCTTTGTTTAGGACACCCCCAGGATTCTGGCTATGTCAGGTATGTGGAGACGGCATGTTTTAATAAACCAAGTAGAAGTTAATATAATTGTATAATTATCTAGTGTCAGTGATGATTCGTAGTTTAATTTTTTTATGGGAAGGGCCACTATCTAAGAGTAAGGCGTAAAAGCATTTAATTCCTGTAGATAAACTATAAGGCATAAATTATTTTCAAACCTAGAGTAAGACCCTAGAGAAAATTTTATAAAAGTATGTACAGTCTATTTATTCTTACTTGTCCAATTTAGTAAACAAGATTCTAACCTTAAAATTGAGATTAGATGCCTAGACATTTTCTCGCAAATTCATGAACTATGTTTATAAAATTGGCAGCGTGTTATCTAAAAGAGTGTTCCAAGTTACTTCATTTATGGAAATATGGCAGTTTTGGTCTAAAAAGTTACAGTTTACGGGTAGAATCTTGTTTACTAAATTGGACAAGTAAGAATAAATAGACTGTATGGGTATGATAAATTAATAAAAACAAAGGTTTAGTTCGTTTTATTGATATATTTTAATTAACTTCTGTCTAAACATACAATTAAACATACAACAATCAGTTACATCTATTCTATTATAACATTATTGTAAAACAATAAAACATGTAATGTATCAATAACAACTACCAACAAGTATCAATTATTTCATTTAAATGTTTGTCTACGACACACTTCAGATAATACCACATTACTTCCCGTTAAGGCTAAACTAAGTTGCATGAAGTTTGGCACACATATGGAACATGATCCAGGAATCACTTTATAAGTTACTAAATGTCTTTGTTACTAAACGTTCCGACTTACTTCTTACTTTGTAAATAAGAATACCAGAGACGCGGTTCTAAAATATGTTGAACACTCATCTTATTAAGATTATTGAAATAAAAATATCTCGAATTTTATATTAGGAATTTAAAGTTAATCGTTAATCTAACTAGATTGACCCGCAGCTAATTAGCTAGCACAAGTCCGGAAATACACCCAGGCTAAGGTAAGGTAGGCTCTTTGTAAGAATGTAAGGTGGCCCCCAGTGGGAATCGAAGCCACGACCTCCGGCATGGTAATCACACGTGATACCGTTAGACCAACGAGGCAGCCGAAAAGAGACGAAAAGAGACGAAAAAGAAGAAAAATAGAACATTAAAAGAGAAGTTATGTTTTTTTCCTTTACTGGTGTCACTCGTAGTTAGCTGCGGGTAGCCTAATAACAGACTAGATTTTAAAAGACCATATGTATTTTTATAAATTGTGTTCTTATGGACACAATTCCGTAAAAGACTCCAAATCGCTAACTAAAATTGTCTTTGGTGGAGATCGTACCTACAAGTAAAACTAGAATTAAATAAAATAAACGATCGATCGATATCAACCCTTGTATGTCCCCACTGCTGGGGCACGGGTCTTTTCTTGCATCGCAGAAAGTTTAAGCCATACTCCACCACGGCGGCCAAGTCCGGGTTGGTAAACTAAACTATATTTAAATATAACGCCTCTAGGAGTGTTTTAGTGGACTTGCATTTTTTTTATAAATAAGGCCGTGAGTGTGGAGTTCCCTTGGCCATTTGTTCTCCCAAAGTAATCTAGATCTTAAAGTTCTTTGGGCCAATTTCGGAATTAAGAATTTCGCTAAGTAGTAACTTAACTTTAGTGCTCGAATTTCTCAGCAAAAAGCGTGGCAGAACGTTACTTAAGTACCTATTTACTTAGTGAAATTCTCAACTCAGAAACCGGGCCTTAGCGCCAGATTCTGAATGCGAATTTCGCTAAGTTAGTAGGAAACTGGTTTCGAAACTTTGTTTTCGAAAATGGCCGAAGCCATAGTTAACTGTAGTTGTCTCCTCTAATTTTCCAGAAAATAGCGTGACAGAACGTAAGTTTTTACTTAGATGAATTCTCAATTCAGAAACCGACCCTATATCTTGTTTAATTTGTGATCAAGTCACGTTTTTTTTTTTTTCGATATACATTGTGTCATGTTTTCTTTACTAACCACACCAATTGTCACGACTTATTTCGATAAGTTTAGCAACTCTCAAGTTCACGCAGAGGATCGTGATCGTGAGGAATTGTTTCCGAATGTGTTTTAACACTTGTTTTTTCATTTGGGCTCGAAAATTATAGAGTTCGTAAATTACTTGCGGATCATTTGCACCACAAAGAGGTGCTAAATGTTCCAATAGGTGCGTCCCAATGCCTATACTTATATACTTATATAGACTATAATTTTAATTCTATTTGATTAGCAGGATGGTCAGACGACATCGTGAGGGTTGCGGGTCAGAGATGAATCAGATTAGCACAGGACCGTGAGGAATGGCGCAATAAAAAGGAGGCCATTGCCCAGCAGTGGGTTGATGTGGCCTAAATATAGATATAGATATGTAGATTAGCAGGTGTCGGTAGAAAGTTCGCCACCGCTTGCATTTTTACATTTTGTCTACCTTTTCTCCAAACTGATGTAGGTTTTAAAATGAACACCTATTTTGACTTGTAACGTTAACAAAGTCGCACTTTCTGGGCTACTTTGAATGAAACCTTTTTTAATTCTTTTATTATTTTCTACCAATCCAATTTTAATTTCTATCTACCAATACTATTATTTTACTTATATTTTGTTAAGTCAAGTAGTGCCTTCTCTTACATAAAAGCATAAAAATATACATCCACAAACGTTTCGTCCAAAGTAATAAAATATAAAAAATATACATAAGCACAAAAATATGTCAGAAAAAATAATAATATAATATGCACACAAAATAAAATTAACTGTCGAGCAAACCGCCCCGAGACATACCCGAGCAAAAGGTTCCCATAACGCTTGCAGCGTTACCCCGCTGCACAGCGAGGGAAATCCTCTGCATCAAGTATGCCCCGGTTTTGAATTGTTTTGATATACCTGCTCACTTCTGACCTTGAAATATAAAAACAATATTTTAAATGGTGAGCCGGTTACTAAGCTAACCCTTAAATGAGATAAGGTTCATCAATCGCTTGAGCGATGGCCGTGACCCTAAAAGTATACTAGACCTTTAAACACTTTTTCTGATCTTTGTAACATATGTATTTTACCTGGCTCAGAGATCAGGAATTCACAACATAATCTATATTTTTATGTCAATAAATCTTTATCTCTTTAAGGCAGATAACGTTAAGATTATATGACGACGTACAGCTCTAACTACGCCATCTTCACTGAGTTATAGCAATGACCTCTTCCGGCGATCGCGTGAAAGGGTGTGTCTAATTAAACCTGGGGACCTTCTAAGAGCCCTAGAAGTGGTAAAAAGTATGCAATTGCAGTCTCGCTATCTCGTTTAGAAGTAAGCAATGCGTGGAAGACGCAATAATCTCTCCCGTTAATTGCTCGATCAACCCATGTGTGTCTTCCAATTAAGCTCAATAAATTCACTCTTTCCTCACCAACTGCTCTTAGATGGTCCTCTCTAAGAGCCTTCGATTAGGTAAAAGCCATGCGGCTCCAGCTGCGCCATCTTTGCCGGAGTCGGCGCAGGCGGCGACCCTTCAGATAATAGATTGATCGACGGGCGTAATTTTAAAAGTGTTGTTGGGGTACTTCTACATCGTAGGCCCCATCTTCGCTTACCATCAGGCGTGACTGAGGTCAAGTGTAACCTGTCCTACTTAAAAAAAACTTCTAAGACGTCATTTGAGAAGGTGCAGCTCTAGCTACCGCGTCTCGGCTAAGTAACAAATGGTACAAGATTCTTTGGGGATCTCTTAAGAGAAATGAGGCAAAAGTGTATGAAGCCTCGTTGCCCCGGTAACCAGAAAGTGATGCTTAACATAACATAACATTTACATACAAGCACATACATTGCTTCTGGCCCCACACTAGGATACCCTGTGTCATGGAAACCAGAAACCACGACATCACACACATGTAAACATCCAAGACCTGGGCTTTTTTTTTGTTCCCAGCCTTGATCCGAACCCGGGACCTCGTGCATGGTAGGCAGACGCGCTACCGCTACGCCACAGAAGTCAGAGGTCGGCTTGGGAGACGCGATCGTCCCTCCCGGGAATCGGACGGTATGGTGTCTCCCGATGAAGTAGGATAGATCCCCCGGGGAGCGTGTAAGAGGCCTAGATGAGGTAGAAGGTGTGCGGCTGCAGCTCGAGCTGCGCCATCTTGGCCAGCAGGCGGCGCAGGCGGCGCTGCGCGCGCGCGTCGCCCGCGGGGCGCGGGGGCGCGGGCGCGGGGGGCAGGTCGCGGCACGCCGCCAGCCGCTGCGACACGTGGCGCGGCATCTGCGAGGGACCGCACTCCGCTACTTGACTCTCTTTTCAAGTAAGTCTTAAATGGTAAATATCTCTTCCATTATACCAAAAATATTTTAGTATATATTTTGAGGACCAAAAAGCGATAAAAACATATTTTAAAACTTTGCTTTGCTAAACAGCCAAAAACGCGGTTAGCCATTTTTGTCAATGGTTTGAAGACCTGTAAACTTGTAAAAAAAGTTTGGCATTCAACATCTGTGGGTGATCTGTGGGCATAGTGAAATAACAACGCAACCATGATTTCATCGAGTCTACATGCAAAACACAGCAATTATCATTATTGCATTGTTCGAGAATGCAAAAACATGTCTAGAAAGACCCCCCAAAAATTGTGGATTCGTGTACCCAGCGAAATAAACATGCCAAAAAAAATAGGCTCAAAGTTGCCAAAAGAAACCCCGATTCTTTATAGACTGAAACTCGGGTGTATTTGTGTAAAGATCACTTTGATGTACGTCCTATAATAATCAATGTCCACTGGCTCTGGTTGACTGATGTTTGTTTACAAACCAAAGATGCTTTCAAAATGGCGGATAACGTTTTCACCGTTCCGAATTAAAGCGGAAAATATTGGTTTAATTTGCAAATTTTGCAGCCACCCTACATACTTACTTAGCAAAATCAATATATTTCAGTTTATTACGTTAAATAAAACAGCAAATATTCATTTATCTCGTCAAATTTTATAAGAGTAAAAAAATATATAAAATATATTAAGTATACATATTTTAAAACATTTTGAACGGCGGCGAGTGTATGTTGACTCACGTTAAACAGCGGCGAGTGTATGTTGACTCACGTTAAACAGCGGCGAGTGAATGTTGACTCACGTTAAACAGCGGCGAGTGTATGTTGACTCACGTTAAACAGCGGCGAGTGAATGTTGACTCACGTTAAACAGCGGCGAGTGTATGTTGACTCACGTTAAACAGCGGCGAGTGAATGTTGACTCACGTTAAACAGCGGCTAGTGTATGTTGACTCACGTTAAACAGCGGCGAGTGAATGTTGACTCACGTTAAACAGCGGCGAGTGTATGTTGACTCACGTTAAACAGCGGCGAGTGTATGTTGACTCACGTTAAACAGCGGCGAGTGTATGTTGACTCACGTTAAACAGCGGCGAGTGTATGTTGACTCACGTTAAACAGCGGCGAGTGTATGTTGACTCACGTTAAACAGCGGCGAGTGAATGTTGACTCACGTTAAACAGCGGCGAGTGTATGTAGACTCACGTTAAACAGCGGCGAGTGTATGTAGACTCACGTTAAACAGCGGCGAGTGTATGTTGACTCACGTTAAACAGCGGCGAGTGTATGTTGACTCACGTTAAACAGCGGCGAGTGTATGTAGACTCACGTTAAACAGCGGCGAGTGTATGTAGACTCACGTTAAACAGCGGCGAGTGTATGTTGACTCACGTTAAACAGCGGCGAGTGTATGTTGACTCACGTTAAACAGCGGCGAGTGTATGTAGACTCACGTTAAACAGCGGCGAGTGTATGTAGACTCACGTTAAACAGCGGCGAGTGTATGTTGACTCACGTTAAACAGCGGCGAGTGTATGTTGACTCACGTTAAACAGCGGCGAGTGTATGTAGACTCACGTTAAACAGCGGCGAGTGTATGTAGACTCACGTTAAACAGCGGCGAGTGTATGTTGACTCACGTTAAACAGCGGCGAGTGTATGTTGACTCACGTTAAACAGCGGCGAGTGTATGTTGACTCACGTTAAACAGCGGCGAGTGTATGTAGACTCACGTTAAACAGCGGCGAGTGTATGTAGACTCACGTTAAACAGCGGCGAGTGTATGTTGACTCACGTTAAACAGCGGCGAGTGTATGTAGACTCACGTTAAACAGCGGCGAGTGTATGTAGACTCACGTTAAACAGCGGCGAGTGTATGTTGACTCACGTTAAACAGCGGCGAGTGTATGTAGACTCACGTTAAACAGCGGCGAGTGTATGTAGACTCACGTTAAACAGCGGCGAGTGTATGTTGACTCACGTTAAACAGCGGCGAGTGTATGTTGACTCACGTTAAACAGCGGCGAGTGTATGTAGACTCACGTTAAACAGCGGCGAGTGTATGTAGACTCACGTTAAACAGCGGCGAGTGTATGTTGACTCACGTTAAACAGCGGCGAGTGTATGTAGACTCACGTTAAACAGCGGCGAGTGTATGTAGACTCACGTTAAACAGCGGCGAGTGTATGTTGACTCACGTTAAACAGCGGCGAGTGTATGTTGACTCACGTTAAACAGCGGCGAGTGTATGTTGACTCACGTTAAACAGCGGCGAGTGTATGTAGACTCACGTTAAACAGCGGCGAGTGTATGTTGACTCACGTTAAACAGCGGCGAGTGTATGATGGGTGTCCACAGCGGCAGCAGCTTGTTGAGCACGGTGGAGTCGCACTCCAGCAGCGCCTCCAGCAGGCTCAGGAAGTGCAGGTTAACCGTCTCCGCCAGCTGTGGGAAAATAACGACAGTTTGCATGTTAATCTTCGAATATTGGCATATGTTCATAGTGAGCCATCATCACTATTATTCGAAATATCTAGCCAGGTCTTTCCTTCATCCTTGGCTTTGTCTGTTCACTAGTGAAATAATTTGGCATTCGATATTTTGGTCTGTGTTTGGATGATTTAAGTGACAAAACGTTAAGACTACAGTGTCGAGATGAAATGCAGAATGGAACTTGAAATACATTCCGGATAGTGGAAAAGTCCTCTGCTATATATCCATCTATTGAAAAGCAAGATGGCAAAACTTATTGTTGCACGCCGAAAGGAGACGGATTTAAAGAAGAAAATGTGACAAAAGACGAAAAATAGAAATGGACGAAGTGTACGGTTTTATTTGGCTTTTATCTTATCGATGTGCTTATCGTTTACCAAACCTCATTCTAACCGTATACAGTGAAGGCCTACTTTCTCCAAAGTACCCCGATGCTGCATTGACACTCATCACTTTATACTGCACGGTGACGTGCCGCTCACGGGCAGTACCTTGTACCAACGCTTCCCGATGCCTCGTTTACTCGGACCTCCTAAGACTACACTATAACCTGCAGCATACTCTAGATGCAGACACACCATGTAGGTCTAGAGTTTACTAAAGCGCCTCGATGCCCCGTTAACACTAGCCACCTTGGACTGCAGGGTTACCTTGGACTGCAGGGCATCTCACTCGACGGCACCTAGAAATCTAACAACAGACACACAGTGTTCGTCTAGTGTTCCCCAAAGCTCCCCAATACCCGTTGACGCTCACCGCCTCAGGCTACACGAAGACATGCAGCACACGAAACAACAGCTTGCAGCGGAAATCCAGCAGCATACACCTCGTGTACGTCTAGAGTTCCACAATGCGCCCCGCTGCCCCGTTGACACTCACCACCTTGGACTGCACGGTGACCTGTGCAGGCTGGCAGGTGTACAGGCCCCAAGGCGCCCGCCGCCCGTTCACACTCACCACCTTGGACTGCACGGTGACCTGTGCAGGCTGGCAGGTGTACAGGCCCCAAGGCGCGCGCCGCCCGTTCACACTCACCACCTTGGACTGCACGGTGACCTGCAGCACGCTGGGCAGCACCTTGCACCAGAAGTCCAGCAGCAGGCAGACGGTGGTGTGGTGCGCCTCGCCGCTGGGCGTGGCCGCGCCCGCCAGCTGCTCCAGGTACAGCGTCCACAGCTGGCACAGCACGAACGCGTGGAACAGCGCGCTCAGCCGCGGCGCCGCCGCCGGCTTGCTCTGCTCCACGTACGACGACATTATCGTCTGCGGAACGAGAGGGTTTCTGTGAGGATGCTTGACTGCTTCGCGTGTCACGACATTATTGTCTGGGGAACGGGAGGGTTCCTGTCAAGATGCATGCCTGCTCCACGTGTCACGACGTCTGGGGAACGAGAGGATTGATGTCAGGATGCATAGCTGCTCCGCGTACGACGACATTATCGTCTGGGAAACGTGAGGATTACTGTGAAGATGCAAGCCTGCTCTACGTAGGAAGACATTATCGTCTGCGGAACGAGAGGGTTCGTGTCAGGATGCTTGACTGCTCCGCGTGTCACGACATTATCGTCTGGGGAACGGGAGGGTTCCTGTCAAAGTGCATGCCTGCTCCGCGTGTGACGACATTATCGTCTGCGGAACGGAAGGGTTCGTGTCAGGAAGTAGGCCTGCTCCACGTAGGAAGACATTAACGTCTGAGGAAAGTGAGGATGCATGCCTGGTCCACGTGTCACGACATTATCGTCTGGGGAAAGTGGGGATTCCTGTGAGGATCCATGCCGGCTCCGCGTGTCACGACATTATCGTATGGGGAAAGTGGGGATTCCTATGAGGACGCATGCGCGTATTGTCTATTTATCCTTATTTGTCAAGATTCTAACCTCAAAATTGACACTTGATGCCAAAACTAGATATTTTCCCGCACCTTCATGAACTCTGTTTATAAAATTCTAACACTACGGGTTTATTTTGCTCTAGGTGCAGCCTGTACAGCTGGCCTACGCCGTGAACTTGCATTGTTCCACCGATCGGGAACGAAACG
This sequence comes from Yponomeuta sedellus, assembly GCA_934045075.1. Classification (NCBI taxonomy): domain Eukaryota; kingdom Metazoa; phylum Arthropoda; class Insecta; order Lepidoptera; family Yponomeutidae; genus Yponomeuta; species Yponomeuta sedellus. The sequence continues at coordinate 1,656,214 of OW203739.1, forward strand.
ATCGCATGTTGTCGCTTTTTTAACATGTTACCTTAATGTCAAGTTCACGTTTTAATCACTTATGTGCCTCTTACTTATGTAAGAGAATGAATCCGTGAAATGGGGGTGAAACGTAACCTATTAAATTTAATTTCGTTATGTCGAAATGAATTTCTGATTTCGGCACAGCAGTTACCTGTATTTCCCCAGTACTACGTATGTAATAAGTGACGTGGCAGGTGGCATGTAGGATACTGGGGGGCGGACCTAGAGCCGTACAGCTGCAGCATAGCAGCTCAACGATCGGGACGGACCGCTGAGTGTTCGCACAGCTGTCGTCTGCATGTCTCCACGGCCGTCACCCGTATGTCGTCAACGACGTGGCACAGTAGCGGTATGAGCAGGGAAAGAGTGAACGACAACTGTCATCTGTGTCGCCCCAAGGCTGTCACAAGTATGAGGCTAGGCGCATGGTGAGACGCAGGCGACGCAGCACAGCGCAGGGCAGCCCAGGTTTTGTAAAGCATGGAACGTCATGATCGCTACGTACGCTGCGGCGCAGGCACGTGCGACGTAGACGTGTGTCTGCGTCTCGTTGTAGTGCCGGCACAGATTTCTGCGCGACGCGTGCACGTCAAAGCGTGTTTACCAACAATTTTGTGGCAATGACAGAACATTTAAATGAATTAGTTCGCTGTATAGTTGTTTGTATGATATCAATCATGAATACTATGCAAAAAAAACATTGAAAGAGTTTTAAAAACCTATTTAGAGACTAAAAATTCCACCCATGCCGGGACTCGAACCTGCGACCTTTGGCTACCCGTGCCAGCATAGGCACGGCGATTCCCGGCATGGGTGGAATTTTTAGCCTCTAAATAGGTTTTTAAAATTGTCCTTAGCACGGGTGCATTAAAAAGAATATAATTGCAAGAGTTCTTCTTTATTATTCTGGGTGAGAATTGCCAAGGAATGGAGCTAGGAATAGTTGCGTGCGGAACAGGCCTACGTCTGCCTCGACTGCCCTGACCTGTTGCTGCGATGTGCTGCGTCGCCTGCATTCCAGCATGCGCCTAGTCTCAGGTCGGCACGTGTTTGGGGCGCTACCTGGATGTGGTCGGTGACGTGGCAGGTGGCGTCCTGCGGCACGGGCTGCGGGCAGGGCCCGCCGGGCCGGCAGTTGCTGAGCGCGCCCACCACCAGCCACGAGATCAGCCGCACGCGGTGCACGCACTCAGACACCTCGCGGGACCTGCGCCGGGGCCATCGGGGACACGTTACGTCGAGACTTCCAAATCCAAGGACCCAAAACAGGGCAGCGGTCAACGGGGAAGCTATTTCTGAAGATATGTTAGCGGAGAGTCCATGACTCTCACTCCTATTCTGTTATTACTGATCCATGTACGGATTTGTAGGTACGGATGTGTTATTCCATGTTAGCGGGGACGACATGTGAGCGGAGAGAACATGTCACCGGGGAGGATATGTGTGAGGAGAGGACATGACAGGGAGAGGCGCTATCAGCGAGGAGGTCATGTCAACGAGGAGGACACGTCAGCGAAGAGGACACTTCAGCGAAGAGGACACTTCAGTGGGGAGGACAGGTTAGAAGACAGTAAACGTGGATAAATAACTTCCACGCACAACAATCAATTTTCCTAATCCCAATCTAAGATACCATGTACTATAATAACTAGGGAAGAACAACACAAACAAGGAAATTGTTTCTCAATCCATCTCGTTGATTCTTCTATTATTGCTTAAAACCAGTTCGCTTCATTTTATCCTAACCTTCTGATTAAATCTTAATGCTGATTAATAACTCACTTTCCCACTTCCGGGCCACTTAAATTTTCCCTCAAATTTATTTAAAACCTAGTTTTCTATGGACCTTGTTCTCAATTAATTAATTAAGCACTCAATCAGCATGGGATGGATGATGCAACGAATCATGCGTTTGGTGACTGAACTGTCAGAATTTGGACGCTCCGTCTTTGATAAGATAAGAATATTCTTTATTGTACACTCCAGAAAATAATTACAGAGACAAGAACAAGAAGAGGTACAATTGGCGGCCTAATTGCTGATAACAATTCCTTTCAGGCAACCTTAAATCGGAAAGATTGTATTTAGAGGCTAAAAATTTCACCCATGCCGGGATTCGAACCCGCAACCTCTGGCTATCCGTACCAGCGCTCTACCAATTGAGCCAATGGGCGACTCACGGCATCAGTGAAATTTCGTACCTCTTTACAATATTCTCTGTATTACGTACAGGCAGCGACATCTGACTTAAGTCGCCCATTGGCTCAATTGGTAGAGCGCTGGTACGGATAGCCAGAGGTTGCGGGTTCGAATCCCGGCATGGGTGAAATTTTTAGCCTCTAAATAGGTTTTTAAATTTGTTCCTTAGCACGGGTAAGTGCATTAAAAATAAAAATAGTGTAATCGGAAAGATTGATTTACTATTGTATACTCCAGGCGTCCTCTATGGATTTAGTAATTTATTGCCAGACTCACCCAGGTGCAGTCCCCTGCCCCGCTAACCAGGGCGCGGTATGGCGGGCCGGGCCCCTCTCCTTGTTCCCTCTGTTCTGTTCCAAAGCCAGCTCCATGGCCACGTATTGAGCGATCCCGCCCTTCACGATGGCCCCCAGAGTGTCCTCGTTGAGGCAGATCAGGTTGCGATTGACGATTGATTTGGAGACGGAGCCCTGTGGGAAGGACGAAGATTGATGAAAAAAAAAAGAATTGCGTTTTAACGTCTTTAGACGAACTGGAATTTCCGACAGACCCTAGTCCACACATTAAAGATAAGATTAAATTTGTTTATAAAATCATACGAATGTATTCTTCTTAGTCTACTGCTGGATATAGCCGACATAGAAGACAGGGCGCTATGGCGCTCTTTAGGTCCTACATTAAAGTTCAGTGCGTTTGTGATCCCCGCCTTTGGGCGGCCGACAGTGCGGCTGCAGTCTCTACCACACTGAAGCCAGCAACGTGGACGGAGTCTCCACCTCACTTCGGAAAGCAGTGCACACATATAGTCTCCACCTCAGTGCGGCAAGCAGGGCGCCCGCAGCCTCACCTTGATGCGGCCCAGCAGCTGCGGGTCAGTCCCGCGCTCATCTCGATGCGGCCCAGCAGCTGCGGGTGGGTCCCGCGCTCACCTCGATGCGGCCCAGCAGCTGCGGGTGGGTCCCGCGCTCACCTCGATGCGGCCCAGCAGCTGCGGGTCTGTCCCGCTCACCTTGATGCGGCCCAGCAGCTGCGGGTGGGTCCCGCTCACCTTGATGCGGCCCAGCAGCTGCGGGTCTGTCCCGCTCACCTTGATGCGGCCCAGCAGCTGCGGGTCAGTCCCGCTCACCTTGATGCGGCCCAGCAGCTGCGGGTCTGTCCCGCTCACCTTGATGCGGCCCAGCAGCTGCGGGTCTGTCCCGCTCACCTTGATGCGGCCCAGCAGCTGCGGGTCTGTCCCGCTCACCTTGATGCGGCCCAGCAGCTGCGGGTCTGTCCCGCTCACCTTGATGCGGCCCAGCAGCTGCGGGTCTGTCCCGCTCACCTTGATGCGGCCCAGCAGCTGCGGGTCTGTCCCGCTCACCTTGATGCGGCCCAGCAGCTGCGGGTCTGTCCCGCTCACCTTGATGCGGCCCAGCAGCTGCGGGTCTGTCCCGCTCACCTTGATGCGGCCCAGCAGCTGCGGGTCTGTCCCGCTCACCTTGATGCGGCCCAGCAGCTGCGGGTCTGTCCCGCTCACCTTGATGCGGCCCAGCAGCTGCGGGTCTGTCCCGCTCACCTTGATGCGGCCCAGCAGCTGCGGGTCTGTCCCGCTCACCTTGATGCGGCCCAGCAGCTGCGGGTCTGTCCCGCTCACCTTGATGCGGCCCAGCAGCTGCGGGTCTGTCCCGCTCACCTTGATGCGGCCCAGCAGCTGCGGGTCTGTCCCGCTCACCTTGATGCGGCCCAGCAGCTGCGGGTGGGTCCCGCTCACCTTGATGCGGCCCAGCAGCTGCGGGTCTGTCCCGCTCACCTTGATGCGGCCCAGCAGCTGCGGGTCTGTCCCGCTCACCTTGATGCGGCCCAGCAGCTGCGGGTCTGTCCCGCTCACCTTGATGCGGCCCAGCAGCTGCGGGTCAGTCCCGCTCACCTTGATGCGGCCCAGCAGCTGCGGGTCTGTCCCGCTCACCTTGATGCGGCCCAGCAGCTGCGGGTCTGTCCCGCTCACCTTGATGCGGCCCAGCAGCTGCGGGTCTGTCCCGCTCACCTTGATGCGGCCCAGCAGCTGCGGGTCAGTCCCGCTCACCTTGATGCGGCCCAGCAGCTGCGGGTCAGTCCCGCTCACCTTGATGCGGCCCAGCAGCTGCGGGTCCGCCAGCAGGTCCAGCATGTCTGGCAGGTGCGGCCGCATGCAGTCCACAGCGCCGCCGCCCAGCTCGCGCGCCTCGCCGCAGCCCGACAGCAGCTCGCCCGTGGCCAGCGCCGGCGGCAGCAGGAGTGTGCAGCCGTGCCCTGCGTGCGGGGAAACCTTCGATTGAAGGTCTTCTTAGCGTGTCGATGGCAAGCCAGCGTGGTGGAAGAATTGCCAATCAGCGTAAGGACCTCCCTATAAAGTTGTTGCTAATTGATTGAAGGGGGGAAACAGACGCCATTTACAGCGTCCACGACGGATTGCGAACTTCTTAGGTAATGGAACTCTAACAATCCTTTTCTGGAACTAAATTTTCGTAAGCACTGCACATTCTCAACTACATTCGGGAATCAATGACTCTTCCGCCAAAAAATAAAGTGATTCCGGAATTAAGTTAAGTACTAACAATCCTCTTTTATTTTAAAGAACCCCATATGGAGTTCAAGATTCGACGTCACTCAAAGCTTCCGGAGGTACCGCCGCTATCTCGTAACATGATATTTGTGGAACATCTAAAAGAACAGGCAAAATCATTCAACGACTCAGTCACAAGTGATAATGACAATGACTTATGAAATCCTAATAACTTTTCCACGTAAGAATCGCTTTGGTACAATAATTGCAAAGTAGACTTTAATTAGACGAGGCAATTTATACAATTAACAATTTCAGACGTATCAAAAATCAATATACAGAAATTATAGTTTTCAAGGGCATATTCCACTAACCTTGCAAAACGAACTGCAGCAGAATGAAGAAATTCTCATCCGGAATTGTGGTCTTCGTCCTCAGAGCCTGCACCAATTCGTACACCAAAACCCTGAAAACGATTCTGGATCAATTCAAATGTCAATTCTACTTTATGCATTCACTGCACTGATTGTCCAGTACATTTTTGTCAATGTCCCGTGTTATTAAGACTAGCCAATGAAATGCGAACGAGCCTTGGTTAGATGCTGTTTGGTTCATCCACAATTCGGCGTATCCACAGCGGATTTGATCGACCAGTACCTTGGTAGAAACAAACATTGAACTGACCTGCTAACGAGCAGCTTGTCTCGGTCCCGACTGAACGTCCGCACGCACACTGCCGACAGCTCCGACACTACTGATAGCTTCACCACGAAGTTCTGGATGCCGTAGCTCAGCAACTTCGAGATTGGCTCCAGGATGCTCTGTGTGGTAAAATTTATAGGTTGTTTCTGTGGTTTCTTACGGCAGGACGTCAACAGTGCTAAAATATACACTCGTGGTTTGTTTCTTTGTTATACTTTATTGCACAATAAACCTTATTTAAAAACAAGATTACTTTAAAGCACTCCTTAGATTTCTTTATTTAATCAGTGTAAAATTTCTTTATTACTGGCCTTATTGCTGTAACAAATTTCATTCATTCATTCCCTCTAGTATTAGTTTACTGTATCTCGTCCGTAGTAATTATTCTTATTAATGCTCTGGAATATTGCTTAAAATTCAATGTAGTAATTCATCTCTTAGGATGTGCTAGATTATAATTAGGTGGGGTGCGATGCCAGATTACCTCCCCGTGTGCCCTTCCGCTTCCGTTCCTACTGATTCATTTTGAACCAGTGGGAAAGGTAAGTGGCAAGGGCCGGTGCACCCTGGGCGCTGGTCAGTAACTTCTCTTTATGGGATCTTGCTGGCCAGCGGCGAAAAATCTGGCGGGAGGGGTCGCGTGGGCCCTGTTTCACTTTGTGGAGCGGGACCCAGGCGACCAACCGAATGAAGGACCGACTGGGGGGGGCGCCGCTGCGCGGAAGCGCGCGCGCCTCGTACCAGTCGGACCAGAGTGGCCGCTGGGACGCGGAGGGTCGGGGGACTCTCCGCGTCCATCACGGCGGGCCGGAAGGCGCCCTTGCGTGTTCCGAGGGTGCCTTCTGGCACGGAGGGGGCCCGCGCGGTCGCTCACCGCCTTCTCTGCTTTCAGAGAAGTGCTGGTGGGCGACGTGACGGGCCTCACGTGTGGGGCGTGTGGGGGCCAACAGTTGACATTGGCCCCCATGCGCCGCAACGAGGAGGTGCGCCGCCCTCCTCTAATCCCATTGGACCACACAACAATGGGATGGAGGGGGCGGCGCGTTGGGGCGTGTGGTGGCCAAGGGGTTCGCACTTGGCCACTATGCGCTCCAACGAAGAGATGCGGCGTTCCCTCGCCCCGTCGTTCGGTCCGATGCGATGGGGCAGGGGCGCCGCCGAAGGAGTGCCCGAAAGGGCGCCCGCAGACGGGGTCGCGGAAGTGTGCGTAAGCGTCCCCGTGGCCCCGTCCTTTGCGGTGCGGAGGAACACCCCAGGAGTTTTAGTCGGTATACCGCCCTTTTCAGGGCGGGGAGTCCGACATAACCACTGTGCTCCCCCGAGCCGGTGGTACCCGTAATTGGGGTTTCTCCTGGGTGAAAAAAAAAAAAAAAAAAAAAAAAAAAGATTATAATTAGGTTAGAATAATTTACATCGACGTTTAGATTAGGTTAGTTTAGCTCAGTTATAACTTAGGTGAAGTAACCTTGCACTGGTTGGCGGAGGGTATCCGCAGCCGAGCAGGACACCCTGTATGCCACATACAGGGCCGCCTGCAAGAGGCTACAGGCCGCTATCGCCCAGGCGAAGGCGGCGGCTTGGGAAGAGTGGCTCGAGACTCTGAACGCGGATCCGTGGGGGCGCCCCTACAAGGTGGTCAGGCGGAAACTTCGCCCCTGAGCTCCCCCACTGACCAGGAGTCTCGAGCCAGACTTCGTCGCGAGGGTCACTTCGACGCTGTTTCCGCGGAGGGCGGAGTTTAACCCTCCGCAAATGGCACCCTTGCCTCCCTCTGCGGAAACAGAGCCGGAGGAAGTGCCGCCGGTCTCAGCGGCAGAGCTCGGGGCGGCGATTCTGAAGCTTCGGTCGAAGAACACCGCCCCGGGCCCAGATGGTGTGCCGGGACGCGCCGTGGTGCTGGCGATGACGCAGCTGGGAGACCTGGCGGTGTCCTTGTTTTCCGCGTGCCTCGTCGAGGGTCGATTCCCGCGACCCTGGAAGACGGGTAGGCTCGTCCTTCTGCGGAAGGACGGCCGTCCGGCCGAATCGCCGTCGGGCTATCGGCCCATCGTGCTGCTCGACGAGGCAGGCAAGCTCTTTGAGCGAGTGCTCGCTGCACGTCTCGTCGAGCATATGACATCGGTGGGCCCCGATTTGAACGACGCGCAGTTCGGCTTCCGTCGCGGGCGATCGACAATCGACGCAGTCGCGCGGGTGCGAGACATCGCCGAGGGAACGGTCTCACGGGGTGGGGTGGTGTTGGCGGTTTCGCTTGATATAGCGAACGCCTTCAACACCTTGCCCTGGGAGACCGTGAAGGAGGCCCTAAGATACCACGGCGTGCCCCGGTACTTGAGGAGGGTGATGGCGGACTATTTCGTCGACCGGACCATAGTATATCCGGCCCGGGACGAGTGGTCCGCCTTCGCGATGTCGTGCGGTGTTCCGCAGGGGTCGGTCCTCGGACCGCTCCTGTGGAACATCGGCTACGACTGGGTGCTGCGTGGGGCCAATTTGCGGGGGGTCGGCGTGACATGTTACGCCGACGATACCCTCGTGACGGCCCAGGGCAGCACCCACAGGGAGGCGGCTCTCCTCGGCACGGCGGGTGTCGCCCATGCCGTGCGGAGGATTCGTAGCCTCGGCCTGGAGGTGGCGCTCAATAAGTCCGAGGCTGTGGTCTTTCACGGCCCTCGGAACGCGCCACCTCCAGGAATGAGCATTGTGGTGGGTGGGACCTCCATCGCCGTCGCACCGCACATGCGCTACTTGGGCATCGTGCTCGACGGTCGATGGAGGTTCACGGAGCACTTCCGGCGCTTGGCCACCAGGCTGGTGGCCACGGCCGGAGCGCTCTCGGGGCTGCTCCCTAATATCGGGGGGCCTGGAGGGAGCTGTCGCCGCCTGTACGATGGTGTGGTGCGCTCTATGGCGCTCTACGGGGCGCCAATATGGGTGGACGCCCTAGGGTCCGTGAACCGGACCCTCCTGCGGCGCCCGCAGCGGGTCATGGCGACCCGGCTGGCCCGAGCGTACCGCACCACCTCGTATGAGGCGGCGACGGTGCTGGCTGGTAGCCCTCCGTGGGACCTCGAAGCCGAGGTACTCGCGGAGGTCTACTGGCGCGGCGCGGAGGTTCGCGCCAACGGCGGGATGCCTCTTCCGGAGCAGATCGCGCGGTGGAGAGACGGAGCCCGCGACGATCTGTTCCGGAAATGGGGGGAGAGGTTGGCGCGACCTACCGCCGGCCTCGAGGTGGTGGCCGCCGTTCGGCCCGTCCTTCGGGACTGGGCCGAACGCAGGCACGGCGCCCTGACCTACCGTCTGGCGCAGGTCCTCACCGGGCATGGATGCTTTGGTGTGTACCTGTGCCGGATAGCGGGTCGGGAGCCGTCGACGGCGTGCCACCACTGCGACGCGGCGGAGGACACGGCGCAGCACACGCGCGCCGTGTGCCCCGCATGGGCGGAGCCGCGTGCCCAGCTGGCCGCGGCTATTGGGGCGGATCTCTCGCTGCCGGCGATCGTCAGTGCGATGGTCGGCAGCGAGGAGGCCTGGGGGGCGGTCCTCGCGTTCTGCGAGGCCGTCATGGCGAGGAAGGAGGCGGCGGAGAGGGCGCGAGAGGATGATCCTCTTGCGCTCCCTCTCCGCCGTCGGAGAACCGGGCGCAGACGGCGGGCGTATGCCGACCGTCTGCCGCCATAACGGGGGCCTTCGGGCGGTGGGTCGGGGGGCCCGCCGCTCGACTAAGAGGTCCCGTGCTGGAAGGCGCTCTGCGTGTTCCGGAGTGCCTTCAGCGGAGTAGGGGGGACAAAGATCCCCCCGGAGGAGTGCCCGCAAGGGCGCCCGCAGACGGGGTCGCGGAAGTGTGCGCAAGCGTCCCCGTGGCCCCGTCCTTTGCGGTGCGGAGGAACACCCCAGGAGTTTTAGTCGGTATACCGCCCTTTTCAGGGCGGGGAGTCCGACATAACCACTGTGCTCCCCCGAGCCGGTGGTACCCGTAATTGGGGTTTCTCCTGGGTGAAAAAAAAAAAAAAAAAAAAAAAGGGTATCCGCAGCGCGGCAGTCCCACCTTGCACTGGTTGGCGGAGGGTATCCGCAGCGCGGCAGTCCCACCTTGCACTGGTTGGCGGAGGGTATCCGCAGCGCGACAGTCCCACCTTGCACTGGTTGGCGGAGGGTATCCGCAGCGCGGCAGTCCCACCTTGCACTGGTTGGCGGAGGGTATCCGCAGCGCGGCAGTCCCACCTTGCACTGGTTGGCGGACGGTATCCGCAGCGCGGCAGTCCCACCTTGCACTGGTTGGCGGAGGGTATCCGCAGCGCGGCAGTCCCACCTTGCACTGGTTGGCGGAGGGTATCCGCAGCGCGGCAGTCCCACCTTGCACTGGTTGGCGGAGGGTATCCGCAGCGCGGCAGTCCCACCTTGCACTGGTTGGCGGAGGGTATCCGCAGCGCGGCAGTCCCACCTTGCACTGGTTGGCGGAGGGTATCCGCAGCGCGGCAGTCCCACCTTGCACTGGTTGGCGGAGGGTATCCGCAGCGCGGCAGTCCCACCTTGCACTGGTTGGCGGAGGGTATCCGCAGCGCGGCAGTCCCACCTTGCACTGGTTGGCGGAGGGTATCCGCAGCGCGGCAGTCCCACCTTGCACTGGTTGGCGGAGGGTATCCGCAGCGCGGCAGTCCCACCTTGCACTGGTTGGCGGAGGGTATCCGCAGCGCGGCAGTCCCACCTTGCACTGGTTGGCGGAGGGTATCCGCAGCGCGGCAGTCCCACCTTGCACTGGTTGGCGGACGGTATCCGCAGCGCGGCAGTCCCACCTTGCACTGGTTGGCGGAGGGTATCCGCAGCGCGGCAGTCCCACCTTGCACTGGTTGGCGGAGGGTATCCGCAGCGCGGCAGTCCCACCTTGCACTGGTTGGCGGAGGGTATCCGCAGCGCGGCAGTCCCACCTTGCACTGGTTGGCGGAGGGTATCCGCAGCGCGGCAGTCCCACCTTGCACTGGTTGGCGGAGGGTATCCGCAGCGCGGCAGTCCCACCTTGCACTGGTTGGCGGACGGTATCCGCAGCGCGGCAGTCCCACCTTGCACTGGTTGGCGGAGGGTATCCGCAGCGCGGCAGTCCCACCTTGCACTGGTTGGCGGAGGGTATCCGCAGCGCGGCAGTCCCACCTTGCACTGGTTGGCGGAGGGTATCCGCAGCGCGGCAGTCCCACCTTGCACTGGTTGGCGGAGGGTATCCGCAGCGCGGCAGTCCCACCTTGCACTGGTTGGCGGAGGGTATCCGCAGCGCGGCAGTCCCACCTTGCACTGGTTGGCGGAGGGTATCCGCAGCGCGGCAGTCCCACCTTGCACTGGTTGGCGGAGGGTATCCGCAGCGCGGCAGTCCCACCTTGCACTGGTTGGCGGAGGGTATCCGCAGCGCGGCAGTCCCACCTTGCACTGGTTGGCGGAGGGTATCCGCAGCGCGGCAGTCCCACCTTGCACTGGTTGGCGGAGGGTATCCGCAGCGCGGCAGTCCCACCTTGCACTGGTTGGCGGAGGGTATCCGCAGCGCGGCAGTCCCACCTTGCACTGGTTGGCGGAGGGTATCCGCAGCGCGGCAGTCCCACCTTGCACTGGTTGGCGGAGGGTATCCGCAGCGCGGCAGTCCCACCTTGCACTGGTTGGCGGAGGGTATCCGCAGCGCGGCAGTCCCACCTTGCACTGGTTGGCGGAGGGTATCCGCAGCGCGGCAGTCCCACCTTGCACTGGTTGGCGGAGGGTATCCGCAGCGCGGCAGTCCCACCTTGCACTGGTTGGCGGAGGGTATCCGCAGCGCGGCAGTCCCACCTTGCACTGGTTGGCGGAGGGTATCCGCAGCGCGGCAGTCCCACCTTGCACTGGTTGGCGGAGGGTATCCGCAGCGCGGCAGTCCCACCTTGCACTGGTTGGCGGAGGGTATCCGCAGCGCGGCAGTCCCACCTTGCACTGGTTGGCGGAGGGTATCCGCAGCGCGGCAGTCCCACCTTGCACTGGTTGGCGGAGGGTATCCGCAGCGCGGCAGTCCCACCTTGCACTGGTTGGCGGAGGGTATCCGCAGCGCGGCAGTCCCACCTTGCACTGGTTGGCGGAGGGTATCCGCAGCGCGGCAGTCCCACCTTGCACTGGTTGGCGGAGGGTATCCGCAGCGCGGCAGTCCCACCTTGCACTGGTTGGCGGAGGGTATCCGCAGCGCGGCAGTCCCACCTTGCACTGGTTGGCGGAGGGTATCCGCAGCGCGGCAGTCCCACCTTGCACTGGTTGGCGGAGGGTATCCGCAGCGCGGCAGTCCCACCTTGCACTGGTTGGCGGAGGGTATCCGCAGCGCGGCAGTCCCACCTTGCACTGGTTGGCGGAGGGTATCCGCAGCGCGGCGGCGGCGGCGCGCAGCAGCGGCAGCACGTCGTCCAGCAGGTGCAGAAGCAGCGCGGCGCCGCGCAGCAGCTTCTCCAGCTCGGCCAGCAGCGCGGCGCAGGCGGCGGCGGGGCCCAGCGCCTCGGGCGCCAGGCACTCCAGGTACATCGCCACGTTACTGGCCACCACCGTCACGATCTGCCGGGGTTGAGTACGACATTTAGCCCTGCAGTTTCAGGCTTAGAATAGGGCTACGGTATCTCCTGCCTGTCGTAAGAGTAGACTAAAAGGAGGCACCGGAGTCGTGGAGCTCGAACCACCGTTTCAAACAACCCCGTGGAGGCGGCGGTGTGTGGTGGTCGCGCACTGCCGTTCACTGCGGTTTCTCCGAGCGCAAGCAGATAGAGAGGACGGGTGCTTCACTGCACAGAACGCAGGGTTTCCAGAGCGAGCGTTTTGAGAGATCCCAAAGCCCCCACCAAACGCACGGAGAAAGCAACCGTCTACTGACGGCAGTCGTTAAACTAAGTGGCACCAGTCGACGCTGTTGGTCGATTTTCTTCACTCAATTCGTGAAGTACCCACCTTTCAAGCTTTTTTAGCATCCCAATTTGCTTCAAGTAAATTAAAACAGATTTATCGCCTGCAGCTGAATCGGCCGTTTTTTGAGATGGATCAGCTTTCAAAATAGCCTTCAAATTTTCATTATCAACTTTGGTCTCCGACCGTCCACGGGGCTTGTTCTGCAGGTCGAAATTTCCAGAACAAAAACGTTGGAACCAAAAGCACACTATGTTTTCATTTACGACACCGCCGCCAGACACATCATTGAGCCTTCGAGCCGTTCCTGCAGCACTGGTGCTACGGTGGAACTCGTACATACTCGTATAAACAACGCGATATTTCAAGATCTGCATTGTGCTATGAGCGACGCCAAAGAAAAAACGAATAATAGCAAAAAAATCAAATGAACGACCGTTTTGGAAACTCGAATATACCAGCTAAATATATGTATAGATTTAAACTTGGAATTCTAAACCAAAGAGGACATATTTCAGACAAAAGTGGCCAGTACGACGAAACGCTAATTTCTTATGTAAGGACCTAATATAAGGTGATAAAACTCACTTCAGTGGGTAAGGTCTTCTTGGAGTTCAGGTGCTCAATGACCAGCTGCAGCGGGCCGCACGGGTACAGTTCGTTGAAGTCTACGAATGCTTGCGCGATGCTCTTGAAGAACATCTGGCGTTGCTTCTCTGTGAGAGAGACATTGACTGTTTTAGTCTATTTGAATGTGAAGCAGAACATCGTTAAGAACCCCGCGGCTTGGTTGGGCACCCATCAAGTGTGAGTGAAGGTGCCACTGAACGCTGTATAAATCATCTCATTACGTAGATGCAAAAGCCAAGATTAAATCACGTCACTTCTTACCTAGGTCGTGTAGGTAGGAGTAGACGATTATACTGTTGTATAAAGCATAATCCAACGTAATGGGAGACTCTAATCAGTTGGCCTGATCAGGTAGAAAGAATGGTGTTTTAAAGGGAGCGTAATATGCTTTATACAGCCAAGATACTATGGCGGGAGACGTTCTGTTAGGTGTTGGCAGGTCGGACGTTTCAAGTATCTATGAAAACCGTCAGTGGAGAGAGATATCTGCGAGAGCTCCAGGTAGACTATTGGAGAGAGATAACGCACGGAAAGATGGCTTCTTGTGATTACGGAGTCCAAGAACGTCAGTCATAACAGAATTACTCGTACGCGTTCCATCTTACATCTGGTGGTGGAGTATGGCCTAACCTTCTTGCAACGCAGGAAGAGACCCGCGCCCCAGCAGTGGGGACATACAGGGTTGAAATCGAAGTTCCATCTTACGTCTGCTACGAAAATAGAGCAGTTCTGTGGTACGGACGTTTCTATTCTTTTCGTGTAAACTATTTAACCTTTGGCTATTATTGGCTGAAAAGTGCAGCATGATAATCCGAGCGCAAAATGTAGGTATTCGGTGGAACCCACGACACCTGTTACGGATGTGCCTACGTCACTGTATTTCTTAGAGACTTAACTACCGTAGCGCATAGAGACAGTTGCGATGACGTAGGCAGTTGAGCGGCTTTAAATGGTAATTTATGATGACCTAGACTACACTTGGAAGGAGTCCTGAGCGTGAAGACCGCCAGAAAGACATTGTGGGGCGCCAGTCGGTGCAGCACGCAGCGCGGGAATTGGTGCGCCACTGCCACCGCACTTCTTTAAGAACTACGGAAGTACGTTTCAGATAGTTTTTATTATTATTATTTTACCGAGCATGGATACTAAGAGTTGTTGACAAGTTTTGGACAGAATTTCAAGGTGGAAAGGTTCAATTTAAAGTAGGATCGATTACACTATGACTTGGGGTGAGTAAGTCCTCCACTCTATGGAGTTGTCCGACTTAGCCTACTCCTAACTGTCAGATGTGTACATATTTTCGAGTCGTGTAAATGCGTAACGTAATAGAACGGAAAGTTACGTAGTACAAGGGCAGGTCAAGGGTTAAGAGTGTTACGACGACTGAGTACACTCACCGGGAGTCCTGAGCGTGAAGACCTGCAGGAAGACGTTGTGCGGCGCGAGCTGATGCAGCACGCAGCGCAGGAACTGGTGAGCCACCGCCACCGCGCTGCCCGGCAGCCGCGTGCTGCTGTCGGCCTGCCACGCGTACTGCAGCTGCACCACGCTGCGGGTCACCAGCACTTTTACAAATCAGTCCTCATCATCAGCAATTTGACGTCCATTGCAGGACATTATACTTTTAATGTTTTCCAAGCTCCACGGTCCCGTCCGCATCCAGCGCTCCTCACCACCTAAATCAGTAGACAATTTTTTGTGAATCAGTCCCCATAGTCAGTCCGTCGAGAGTAAATACTATTGACAGTTTATTTATATTTGACGAAAGTTCTACGGAAGAGATGACTAAATTTAATTTTAAGTAAGGCTTGTCGCATTGTTTATTGTTTACAGGGAATGGCATCAAAAATGCGGATTGGAAAATTGGAACTCAAGTTTGGGACATAGGTAATATTAGACTTTCGATGCCTAGACACTGGTGTTTATAGAAATCCTTAGTTCTCTAAGGCCTGAGCTCAGTCGTGTCAATTTCTGCAGTTGAATGTGTATTATGTTACTACGGTTGATGGATGTCGTGTATAGACTAACGAATAGCACTCTGAAATCGTGGAGAGGCGGTGGCTGGCCCTTGGTGGACGAGTGTGCACCGCACAAGCTGTATAGTTGATGCTGCACTCACCGGCTCACGTTGTGCAGCAGCTGCGGCAGCAGGCCGGCGGCGGCGGCCGGCTCGCGGTGGACGAGTGTGGCTCCAAGCCGCACAAGCTGTGTAGTTGAGCGCTGCACTCACCGGCTCACGTTGTGCAGCAGCTGCGGCAGCAGGCCGGCGGCGGCGGCCGGCTCGCGGTGGACGAACGTGGCTCCAAGCCGCACAAGCTGTGTAGTTGAGCGCTGCACTCACCGGCTCACGTTGTGCAGCAGCTGCGGCAGCAGGCCGGCGGCGGCGGCCGGCTCGCGGTGGACGAGTGTGGCTCCAAGCCGCACAAGCTGTGTAGTTGAGCGCTGCACTCACCGGCTCACGTTGTGCAGCAGCTGCGGCAGCAGGCCGGCGGCGGCGGCCGGCTCGCGGTGGACGAACGTGGCTCCAAGCCGCACAAGCTGTGTAGTTGAGCGCTGCACTCACCGGCTCACGTTGTGCAGCAGCTGCGGCAGCAGGCCGGCGGCGGCGGCCGGCTCGCGGTGGACGAGTGTGGCTCCAAGCCGCACAAGCTGTGTAGTTGAGCGCTGCACTCACCGGCTCACGTTGTGCAGCAGCTGCGGCAGCAGGCCGGCGGCGGCGGCCGGCTCGCGGTGGACGAGTGTGGCTCCAAGCCGCACAAGCTGTGTAGTTGAGCGCTGCACTCACCGGCTCACGTTGTGCAGCAGCTGCGGCAGCAGGCCGGCGGCGGCGGCCGGCTCGCGGTGGACGAGTGTGGCTCCAAGCCGCACAAGCTGTGTAGTTGAGCGCTGCACTCACCGGCTCACGTTGTGCAGCAGCTGCGGCAGCAGGCCGGCGGCGGCGGCCGGCTCGCGGTGGACGAGTGTGGCTCCAAGCCGCACAAGCTGTGTAGTTGAGCGCTGCACTCACCGGCTCACGTTGTGCAGCAGCTGCGGCAGCAGGCCGGCGGCGGCGGCCGGCTCGCGGTGGACGAGTGTGGCTCCAAGCCGCACAAGCTGTGTAGTTGAGCGCTGCACTCACCGGCTCACGTTGTGCAGCAGCTGCGGCAGCAGGCCGGCGGCGGCGGCCGGCTCGCGGTGGACGAGTGTGGCTCCAAGCCGCACAAGCTGTGTAGTTGAGCGCTGCACTCACCGGCTCACGTTGTGCAGCAGCTGCGGCAGCAGGCCGGCGGCGGCGGCCGGCTCGCGGTGGACGAGTGTGGCTCCAAGCCGCACAAGCTGTGTAGTTGAGCGCTGCACTCACCGGCTCACGTTGTGCAGCAGCTGCGGCAGCAGGCCGGCGGCGGCGGCCGGCTCGCGGTGGACGAGTGTGGCTCCAAGCCGCACAAGCTGTGTAGTTGAGCGCTGCACTCACCGGCTCACGTTGTGCAGCAGCTGCGGCAGCAGGCCGGCGGCGGCGGCCGGCTCGCGGTGGACGAGTGTGGCTCCAAGCCGCACAAGCTGTGTAGTTGAGCGCTGCACTCACCGGCTCACGTTGTGCAGCAGCTGCGGCAGCAGGCCGGCGGCGGCGGCCGGCTCGCGGTGGACGAGTGTGGCTCCAAGCCGCACAAGCTGTGTAGTTGAGCGCTGCACTCACCGGCTCACGTTGTGCAGCAGCTGCGGCAGCAGGCCGGCGGCGGCGGCCGGCTCGCGGTGGACGAACGTGGCCAGCACGATGATGCACAGCCCGAGCTCCTCGTCGCTGTACTGCTCCACGGCCGTGCCGCATTCCGAGCCTGCTCGCAAAAGCTGATGCTTGGAAAATATGGCTACATGACCAAATATTCTGTACTAATAGAGGAGAACGTTTGAAAATCTCGCTTCGCCACACAGAAGAGATGATGGACCGTCATGGAAAAATGGATCAGCTTGGAGACGTTAATTACTATGTTTATGCCACACCTTTTATACCACACTTGTTGAAGGTAGCGCGTTATCGGTAAGTAGTTCGAGTTGATTAACTTTACTGTACTTGAATGAATAAATGAATGAATGAACATTCTTTTTCGCACTAAAAAGAAATTTGTACAAAGGCGGGAAGGCTGGAAGAAAGCAAATATTTTCTTCCAGCTAACCCACGGTGATGTGTGATGGGACAGTGGAAGGTGCGGTACTTGCCACGTGAGCTGAGCATTGCTTACGCCAACGCTGATTGGTGCCACTCACAGCGGTAGCAGAGCGTGGCGTCCGTGAGCTGAGCATTGCTTAGGCCAACGCTGATTGGTGCCACTCACAGCGGTAGCAGAGCGTGGCGTCCGTGAGCTGAGCATTGCTTAGGCCAACGCTGATTGGTGCCACTCACAGCGGTAGCAGAGCGTGGCGTCCGTGAGCTGAGCATTGCTTAGGCCAACGCTGATTGGTGCCACTCACAGCGGTAGCAGAGCGTGGCGTCCGTGAGCTGAGCATTGCTTAGGCCAACGCTGATTGGTGCCACTCACAGCGGTAGCAGAGCGTGGCGTCCGTGAGCTGAGCATTGCTTAGGCCAACGCTGATTGGTGCCACTCACAGCGGTAGCAGAGCGTGGCGTCCGTGAGCTGAGCATTGCTTAGGCCAACGCTGATTGGTGCCACTCACAGCGGTAGCAGAGCGTGGCGTCCGTGAGCTGAGCATTGCTTAGGCCAACGCTGATTGGTGCCACTCACAGCGGTAGCAGAGCGTGGCGTCCGTGAGCTGAGCATTGCTTAGGCCAACGCTGATTGGTGCCACTCACAGCGGTAGCAGAGCGTGGCGTCCGTGAGCGGCGCGGCGGGCGCGTGCGCCGCCTTGCGCGCCTCCTTGGACGACGTGGCCCACCAGCCCGCGCCCGCGCCGCCCGCGCCCGCCCCCGGAGCCGGAGCCGGAGCCTGGCGGGATCAAGAGGACACTTACAGCTTAGCAAAAAAGTTTAAATGTTAATTATGGCAACAATATCCATACTGAATTGCAAAGAGTTACTTTTCTTCATACAAAGATTTGTTTTTAAACTAGACGTTAAAGTTTTTTAGACTTTTCTTTAGTCTACCCGAGACCACAGCAACTGTAACGCTGCCGAAACGTCGGGAAATTGGTAATTACGTCTTACCTAATAAATAATCGCGATTTGACCCGTTTAATATATAACTAGTATGAGTATCGCGAATCATTAAGAAATACAAACTATAGCAACTTTCGTTATTCAGGATGGGGGCGCCTCCTTGAGCAACGTACTGCAACGATACTTCTTTTTAAAAGCTGACCGGCCGACGTACCTGCCGCGGCGGGAAGGCGGGCGCGCGGGACGTACCTGCCGCGACGAGGTGGCGGGCGGCGCGGGGCGAGGGACGTACCTGTTGCGGCGGGAAGGCGGGCGCGCGGGGCGCGGGACGTACCTGCCGCGACGGGGTGGCGGGCGGCGCAGAGCGAGGGACGTACCTGCCGCGGCGGGTAGGCGGGCGGCGCGGGGCGAGGGACGTACCTGTTGCGGCGGGAAGGCGGGCGCGCGGGGCGCGGGACGTACCTGCCGCGACGGGGTGGCGGGCGGCGCAGAGCGAGGGACGTACCTGCCGCGGCGGGTAGGCGGGCGGCGCGGGGCGAGGGACGTACCTGCCGCGGCGGGGAGGCGGGCGGCGCGGGGCGAGGGACGTACCTGCCGCGGCGGGGAGGCGGGCGGCGCGGGGCGAGGGACGTACCTGCCGCGGCGGGGAGGCGGGCGGCGCGGGGCGAGGGACGTACCTGCCGCGGCGGGGAGGCGGGCGGCGCGGGGGCGTCGGGCGGCGACCCCAGCTGCGCCGCCTGCCGCGCCAGTCGCCGCGGGGACGCGCCGCGGGACCTGCCGACACACTCGGTTATCTTACACTCTCTCTCTTTCTGAGAGAGAAGACCTGGGTTCTGTAACGGAACTGACGAGAATTGATCAACCGATACCTACTAAATATATTAAAATGGGAGTTCTACTGCAGCGCACAGACTTTCGTTCAAAGAGAAATTGGGCTTTCCACCACGCTCAGGCGCTCAGCTTAAAAAAATTTAGTCTCAAAGCGCTTGAATCACGTTGAAAAAACGATGTTTTCCTACGGTCATCGGGGAGGTCGAGAAGCAGGTAAAGTTTCGCTTGCACAGACACCACCTAATCGATTCTATTCAGTAAGCAATAGCCCGATCTCAGCAACCTTTCTCAGCAGAGGGCCTATCCGACAAAGTCTTGTCGCTACACACCGTAAATCCAAGCCGACCGTTTCTTATTACATTTCGTAAGCAACACTTTGCACCGTCCTTTCAGTAAACAATAACCTATAAACAGCTAAGATCCTGTTACAGTAGACAAGGGCCTAATGTAATCCATCTCATTGGCACAAAACTCAGTCTTGTTATACAATAAAAATAATAATAATATAAGGCGTTTCTGATGTATATATGTCACCGGAAAATAACAAGATCCGCCAGTTTATAAATTTCCTAGTAAAATTATAAACTTTCGTAGGATTGTAAACGAGAGATACGAGTATATTGTATTATCTTACGCCCATATTTTCGAAAATTGATAAACATACCAAATTCAAGCGTAAAATAATAAGTAAGCCTTAACGAAACGGCACCTGCGCTCTGATTGGTTCAATAAGTCACGTGTTCCTGCTCCATCTAGAAATATCGTTGATGAAATGAAATTTACCACAGAGCTACGAAAGTTTTATAGTGGTCATGGCCAAAATAGTAAGAAGCCGATTAAAAAAGTCGTTAAAATGATGTAAGACTATAATAAAGCTAAAGCTTTGGGACGTCGCAATGTTGCAAACCGAAATAAGGTTCGAAGTTTCAGGATGGAGCGAGCGGAGCGAAGCTCCATCCTAGAACTTCGGGTGTTAAGTTTTTTTTTATACAAGAGGAAAAAAAATGGGTCCAGAAGAACAAAATCATTCATACAGGAAGATTTTGAGGTTAGGTTTACAGAAAATTCAACAATCATTTTCTCGAAAACTACGCATCTCCGGCAAGAATGGATTGCAGGTAGGTAATCGACACTGATCAATTTATACTAGTTTGGCAAGTTTGATCGTACCTAAGTCTATGGACACAAGCATATTTTATAAAAGCGTAAGATAAAAAGCTCTTCTGTGATTGGTCGAACTGTTTAGAATCTTACGAATGGATATCCGTTAGTTTATAAATTAACCACGAGACTTCGCAAATTAATAAATTTGCGAAAATGTGGGCGTAAAATAATACAATTTATCTCTCGTTTACAATCCTACGAAAGTTTATAAATTTCCTAGGTAATTTATAAACTTGCGGATCTTGTTATCTTCCGGTGACATATACATAATTTAACATAATTATTCCGATGCATGCTCAACGTACTGTGTTACTATTTTACATTTTGTTGCAGAAATAAAAAAATACCCCTAGTCGGCTTACTAAGTAGTTTTATAAGTTTCTTATATTGTTTATCAGTTGTTAGTTTTCCATAGAAAATAAACAAATAACAAAATAATACCTGCTTCCCTCGGCCACCAGCGGCCGGGTCCCCGCTGGCGGCGGCCCGTCCGCCGGCGGCCCCCCGGCGCCCCCCGCGTGTCCGCAGTCGGGCCGCTCGCAGTCCTCCGGCAGGTGCAGCGCCTCGCGCACGCGCTCCACCAGCGCGTTGAACACCGGGTACTGCTCCTTGTTGGGCCGCGGACCGATCGGCAGCAGCCTGGAACGGGGGCACCACTTGTAGGGGGGGGGGTGGTTTGGAATAACTACAGGCGGAGACGATCAACAATGCGTTTTATTTAAATGAAAAAGAGAACTCTTTCCAGGCACCTCACTGGTGCCGAGAATAAATAACGCACTGCGTACGTTGCACGAGCCGAGCATCCGTGGCATCAATCTTGTACCTTTTTACATTTAGGTAGGTACGTGCCACTTTTACCAGACATATGTTGAAGAAAATGGCTAAATTGAATGGATGAATAACCGAATGACTCAATTAACGAAGTTAACGTCAAACTAACAAAGAAATAAATAAATTAATGATTTTATTAATAACTGAACAAACGATTTAAATAACACGTCACCAGGACACTTCCATCTTAGTGAGTGAGTGAGTGGGCGATACCTCTCGGGCGGCGGGATGTGGAAGGGGTCGGGGCGGCGCGGGGGCTGCGGGGCGGCGCCCTCGCGCCACCAGGACACCTCCATCTTGGACAGCGGAGACTCCGGCGACGCGTACGCTGCGCCGCTTAGCGCTTTCACTGGGTGGAGGAGATAACAAATGATGTGATTACTAATATGTGTATCTGAGGATTGGAGGAGGCCCCTCGCTTATGAAGGAGGCTCTTGGGATTGAGAAAGGCCTTTATAAAGCAATGTTCTTGGACAGACGATTGGACTCGCCCAGAATTAGGTGCGCTTAATGTACGGACAGATCGTCGGTCCAACTAGTGTATGCGCGTTTACATAACTGCCGCGTAGCATCGCAAAAAAAGCTGCAGGTACCATTAATGTGCAATCACTATGGTGAGCGCACGTTGGCCTATTGTTATAAGACACAAAAGGAATGTTTAAAAATCTATTAAAGGAACAATACCTAATGGTTAGGTTAGGTTGTTGGTTATAGTCCTGTTCGTATGGAAGTATTGATTAAGTTAGCATAAGTGTTTAAATATAAATTAAAAGAGCAGTGTGGAACGTTGTATATCTTTATAATAGTAAATAAACTCTGGAACGACTTTAGGTGTGGTTTTATTTGTTATAATATTGTAGTAATAGTAACAGAAAACTGGATAAAAACGGATAAACGGAGAAGCAGGTAAAAAGTCAGATCTGGTCAAAGGGTAAAGTAGTAGTGGTGAAAAATGAGGGAAATCGAAGAATGTGTGACGTACATAATTTAAATATTTGAAATGATAGATGAATGAAAAAGAAATAAAAATGGTGTGAAGAGGTTTGCACCGTTACAAGTGTACCTACCAACGAACTGTAGGTATTGATAGTTTGGTGTTTAAATACTGTAAATCACAAACAAAATTATTTTTTTCAATGTAAATCTTTTTTTCAATTTCAATGTTTTATGTTAAATTTTTTAAATTTAACATAAAACAAAAAACCAGCCACTAGTCTTACAAGCCTCCACCAATCGGGACTTGACCCCGTGGTGGAGTATGGCCTATACCTTCCGTAGCGAAGAGACCCATGCCCCTCGGTGGTGACATAATGGGTAAATGAAGAAGTGTGAATAAATAAACTAAAAATGAACTCACCCGGGCTCCGCAGCGGCTGCTTGGGCGCGGCGGTGGCGGCCGCGGCGGCGGCGGCGGCGGGTGTGTTGGCGGCAGCGGGCGGCCAGTGCGCGAAGTGTCCCTCCCCGTTAGACGACGGTGCCGTGTCGGGTGACGTGCTGCTGCCCACTGCAGGGGCGCAAAGTAAACGCGCCCGCAGACACGTGAGGGTTATACGTCGGTGTAAGTTCACTGTTTAATTTGCAGTTTTTTATTCATTTAATTTATTAGCAAAACCACAACCACAAGTTTATCGGCAAGTTCTTGATAACAATGTTTATAGTATAAAAATAAATTGCTGAATGTGTTGGTAAGCGCAATACTCGAGAGCAGGTGAACCGATTTCGCTAATTCTTTTTTAGAGAAAGCGATAATTCCTTGAAGTACGAGGATGGTTCTTACGGAAAAAAATAAACTTAAAGAATCGACTGTTCGGCGGTACGAAGTGCGCTGGGTCAGCTAATTTGTATATACAAATTTACAGAATTTACACAATACCTACTAAGTAAGTGGATTGTGTAAATTTGTATATAAGTACAAATTACTTACTAAGCGACTAAGTGAAAAAAACATCGTGAGAAAACCGTAGTGTCTGAGCCAATTTTGCCAATCCGCGGGAATCATGGATGGTAATAAAGCCCATATTTTATCTCTGAGAGAAAGCCGGCGCCCTGCTCTGGAATATATATAAGCTGCAAAAAAACTTTACCTCGTGTTCTCCTTTAAAGGACCTTCTGAAATTTCCATATGTAGCGTTTGCCGGTGTACACCCTCATACACTTCAGGTATCTGCCTACAGCTGCCTACCTACCTACTTGGTAGCTAATGGAAGGGTGCATGGACGGTTCATCGGCCTTTACATTTTTTCTGCAAAGTGACTGGTAACGTAACAAAACAGGTCGCACATGTGTAGGGGTTGGTGTGCCGTTGGATGTACTCCCCTAATCTCATTCTTGATTGGTGTTAGCAGAATCTAACTATTTTATTTCTTGTACAAATCTACAGAAAACGCCAGTGGTTGTACATAATGCATGTAAGAATTTTCTGACCTGAAACTATAATTATTGTACAATTACACTATTTTTATTTTTAATGCACTAACCTGTGTACAATTGTTTGTCACTGGAAAATAACAAGATCCGCCAGTTTATAAATTTCATAGGAAAATTATAAACTTTCATAGGATTGTAAACGAGAGATATATTGTATTATCTTACTCCCACATTTTCGCACATTGATAAACTTACCAAATTCAAGCGTAAAACAATAAGTAAGTCTTAACGGAACGCCACCTGCGCTCTGATTGGTTCAATAAGTCACGTGTTCCTGCTCCATCTAGAAATATCGTTGATGAAGTGAAATTTACCACAGAGCTACAAAAGTTTTATAGTGGTCATGACCAAAATAGTAAGAAGTCGATTAAAAAAGTCGTTAAAATGATGTAAGACTATAATAAAGCTAAAGCTTTGGCACGTCGCAATGTTGCAAACCGAAATTAGGTTCGAAGTTTCAGGAGCGAGCGGAGCGAAGCTCCATCCTAGAACTTCGGGTGTTAGGTTTTCTTTATATAAGAGGAAAAGAAATGGGTCCAGAAGAACAAAATCATTCATACAGCAATATTTTGAGGTTAGGTTTACAGAAAATTCAACAATAATTTTCTCGAAAACTACGCATCTCCGGCAAGAGTGGATTGCAGGTAGGTAATCGAAACTGATCAATTTATACTAGTTTGGCAAGTTTGATCGTACCTAAGTCTATGGACATAAGCATTGCCACTGTCGACATCAACCAATCAGAGAGCAGTGTGTTATTTGCCGTATTTTATAAAAGCGTAAGATAAAAAGCTCTTCTGTGATTGGTCGAACTGTTTAGAATCTGACGAATGGATATCCGTTAGTATATAAATTAACCACGAGACTTCGCAAATTAATAAATTTGCGAAAATGTGGGCGTAAAATAATACCATTTATCTCTCGTTTACAATTCTACGAAAGTTCATAAATTTCCTAGGTAATTTATAAACTTGCGGATCTTGTTATCTTCCGGTGACATATATATACTACACCGCGAATAGAACAAAACACTTGCTGGACAAGAAGTGTCAGTCTCACCGACGATCCTCTTCTGCTTGCCGAGCGCGTGCGCGTGCGCGTGCGCGTGCAGCTGCTCGGGCCACAGCTCCACGGACTGGCCGCTCATCGGGGTGGACTTGCTGCACACACATCACACCACGGTTACTTGCTGCACACACACATCACACCACGGTTACTTGCTGCACACACACATCACACCACGGTTACTTGCTGCACACACACATCACACCACGGTTACTTGCTGCACACACACATCACACCACGGTTACTTGCTGCTCACACACATCACACCACGGTTACTTGCTGCACACACACATCACACCACGGTTACTTGCTGCATACACACATCACACCACGGTTACTTGCTGCTCACACACATCACACCACGGTTACTTGCTGCACACACACATCACACCACGGTTACTTGCTGCATACACACATCACACCACGGTTACTTGCTGCTCACACACATCACACCACGGTTACTTGCTGCACACACACATCACACCACGGTTACTTGCTGCACACACACATCACACCACGGTTACTTGCTGCACACACACATCACACCACGGTTACTTGCTGCACACACACATCACACCACGGTTACTTGCTGCACACACACATCACACCACGGTTACTTCACCAACACGCTCCTAGCCCCGGCTGCCTGAGCGATCTTAAACGATCACAAAGGACAAGCAATACAGGGCGCGTTCAGTGCATGGATGGGTAAACCGTCTATGATTAACTCTAGTGGCATTTTTCCGAGCGGTTCCGTGCTTCGCGAGGTTCAGTAAGCAGTCGATACCGGCAGCCGTCGATAAATGGCAGTCGTTAAGCCAAGGCTTGAAAACTTTTGACAGTGAGACCACTAGTCTTGCGAGCCTCCACCGATCCGGACTTGGCCCCAGTGGTGGAGTATGGCCTATACCTTCCGCAGGGAAGAGACCCGTGCCCCTCGGTGCGGACATAATGGGTTGATCATGACTTCACGAACGATGGGTCTCATTTCCGTGAATGGAAAATCGCGAATCCCTCCCTCAACAAGGCGAGACCCCAGGACTGAAAATCCTGATGTCTCCCCGAGAGGGTTGATCAGAGAGTCACGGTCCTATAGGATATAACGTTAATACCACAAGCAAATGGCGCCCGAACGGGGACTTAAACCTTAGACCGTAAAAAAATTATACCAGAAGGTAATGGCGCCCGAACGGGGACTTTGACGTTGGGGCAGGCAGGGTAACAGGTTCCGGCGCTTGGCCACCAGGTTGGTGGCCTCGGCCGGAGCGCTGTCGGGTCTGCTCCCCAATATTGGGGGGCCTGGAGGGAGCTGTCGCCGCCTGTACGATGGTGTGGTGCGCTCTATGGCGCTCTACGGAGCGCCAATATGGGCGGACGGCCTAGGGTCCGTGAACCGGACCCTGCTGCGGCGTCCGCAGAGGGTCATGGCGACCCGGCTGGCCCGAGCGTACCGCACCACCTCGTACGAGGCGGCGACGGTGCTGGCCGGTAACCCTCCGTGGGACCTCGAAGCCGAGGTACTCGCGGAGGTCTACTGGCGCGGCGCGGAGGTTCGCGCCAACGGCGGGATGCCTCTTCCGGAGCAGATCGCGCGGTGGAGAGACGGAGCCCGCGACGATCTGTTCCGGAAATGGGGGGAGAGGTTGGCGCGACCTACCGCCGGCCTCGAGGTGGTGGCCGCCGTTCGGCCCGTCCTTCGGGACTGGGCCGAACGCAGGCACGGCGCCCTGACCTACCGTCTGGCGCAGGTCCTCACCGGGCATGGATGCTTTGGTGTGTACCTGTGCCGGATAGCGGGTCGGGAGCCGTCGACGGCGTGCCACCACTGCAACGCGGCGGAGGACACGGCGCAGCACACGCGCGCCGTGTGCTGCGCATGGGCGGAGCCGCGTGCCGAGCTGGCCGCGGCTATTGGGGCGGACCTCTCTCTGCCGGCGATCGTCAGTGCGATGGTCGGCAGCGAGGAGGCCTGGGGGGCGGTCCTCGCGTTCTGCAAGGCCGTCATGGCGAGGAAGGAGGCGGCGGAGAGGGCGCGAGAGGATGATCCTCTTGCGCTCCCTCTCCGCCGTCGGAGAACCGGGCGCAGACGGCGGGCGTATGCCGACCGTCTGCCGCCATAACGGGGGCCTTCGGGCGGTCGGTCGGGGGGCCCGCCGCTCGACTAAGAGGTCCCGTGCTGGAAGGCGCTCTGCGTGTTCCGGAGTGCCTTCAGCGGAGTAGGGGGGACAAAGGCATCCCCCCGGAGGAGTGCCCGCAAGGGCGCCCGCAGACGGGGTCGCGGAAGTGTGCGCAAGCGTCCCCGTGGCCCCGTCCTTTGCGGTGCGGAGGAACACCCCAGGAGTTTTAGTCGGTATACCGCCCTTTTCAGGGCGGGGAGTCCGACATAACCACTGTGCTCCCCCGAGCTGGTGGTACCCGTAATTGGGGTTTCTCCTGGGTGAAAAAAAAAAAAAAAAGGCAGGGTAACAGGCCATGTCGCGTTAGTGTGCGCAAGCGTTCCCGTGGCCCCGTTCCTTGCGAGTACCGAGGAGTTTTAGTCGGTATACCACTATTTTCAGGGCGGGGAGTCCAACATAACCATCGCGCTCCCCCAAGCCGGTGGTACCCGTAATAGGGTTCCTCCTGGGTAAAAAAAAACGGTAACGGGCCAAAAATTCAAAGACCGCAGAGCTTTTACTCACAGATTAGAGGAGTCGCTCCCGATAGACACTGACGAGCTTGTGGACAAGTGGTGTGCCGAGCGGGACCCCGTCACGGGCTGCAAAGAAACACAATGATTTCACAACCGATAGGTTGGTAACAGATTCATGGTTCTGAATGTTTTTAGAGTTTCCCGTGGAAACATATCCCATAGACAAAAACAATCCCGCAATTCCTATTCCGTGATATACATGCTACAAACATATCCCATAGACAAAAACGAAGTGTTGCCATTCAAAATAACACAGAAACTGCGACTTAATGAACGTTACAAGTTAAACTATAATTTTCGGACATAGTTGACATTTTGCGAATCAAATCTATACTTACAATTTTAGTCAATGACGGCAGTTGAGCTGAATTGGAGTTGTCACCTCCTTTAGGAGGCTCCTCATAGTGTGACGCCTCGTCGAAAGAACCCTAAAATTAAGAAAGACTAAGCTCAATCAATCATTTACGATTTAAAGACATTTAAGTACATAAATTACCACACTTATGAATTTTCTGGGCACAACACATTTTGAAGAAGAAGAAAAGAGTCGAAGTGTGGAATTTAATACTTTTTTTCAACAAATATACCTACTTTTTTCAGCCAGTCTTCTTTATAGCGGATCTACCTGTTTGAAGTTTGACTGTTTTACCGAGATGCATGGAAAGAGTTTTTCGTAACTTTTAACATTTCTCTTCGCACCGGTACACTTTAGATCGTTATAAGAAACAACATCGATTGACATAAAAAAAAGTTCTTGTGTAAAATGGCCATTCTCTTGCTAACTGTATTTTTCTCCAAAATCAGTGAATGCAGTTCAGCCATTCACAGATTTTCGAACCGAGTGATTGGAATCACTCACTTGAGTTAAGCAACAACAAGTGCGGTCAGGTACTGAATGGGTGACCATTCCGCGACTACCGCTAGTAGCATTTTTTCCGAGCGCACTCTAAGCCACCGGGACCGGCTGTCACGTAATGGCCGTCGTTGGGCCACGTCAGAGACCTCACGGGCGACTTGATAGCTTCTGCCAGTAAGGCCCGCCACTATTTTACAATCCTCCACCAATCCGGATTCGGCCCCAGTGGCGGAGTATGGCCTAACGTGCTAACCTTCCTGCGATGCAGCAAGAGACCCGTGCCCCAGCACTGGGGACGTCCAAGGGTCGATATCGAAGTAACGGTAAGTCAGGGTAAGTAACTGTAATTTAGTGTAAGTAACTGTAAGTTAGGGTAAGTAACTGTAAGTTAGGGTAAGTAACTGTAAGTTAGGGTAAGTGACTGTAAGTTAGGGTAAGTGACTCTAAGTTAGGGTAAGTGACTGTAAGTTAGGGTAAGTGACTCTAAGTTAGGGTAAGTAACTGTAAGTTAGGGTAAGTAACTGTAAGTTAGGGTAAGTGACTGTAAGTTAGGGTAAGTGACTCTAAGTTAGGGTAAGTGACTGTAAGTTAGGGTAAGTGACTCTAAGTTAGGGTAAGTGACTGTAAGTTAGGGTAAGTGACTCTAAGTTAGGGTAAGTGACTGTAAGTTAGGGTAAGTGACTCTAAGTTAGGGTAAGTGACTGTAAGTTAGGGTAAGCGGCGGCGTGTTACCGGCGCCGTGCTGCCGTGCACGGTGGTGTCCGACTTGTCGCTGGTCTCGGGTATGGCGATGAGCTCGCTCTCCGACGACTCCTGCTCCAGGCTCCACTGCTGGTAGCGGCTCTCTCTGACAAAGTTGCAGTCATTTTCCTGCTTTAGGTGCACTGACTGTGTGGACATTTTAGATACAGATTTTGTAACAAATTGAGGAATTATAATTCCTGCAAATATTGTTTCGGAGTAGTGCTAAAATAATGCGGATAAAATAAAAAAAATTGTACTATATCTGAAGGTAAATCGCATAAAACGCGCCCGTGTGCTGGAAAAGTTATCTATAATAACATTTTGATGTGAGGTACTAGTATGCTACAGTGTAAACTGCCGTGTACTAGGTTGGTTCAATATGAACTAGTATGCTACAGCGCAAACTGCCGTGTACTAGGATGGTACAGTGTGTACCAGCGTGCTACAAAGCATGCTGCCATGTACTAATAAACATAATATTTATTTAAACCACTTTACATAAAAGTCTGAGAATAGTGTAAAGAGGTTCGAAATTTCACTGATGCCAGTGAGTCGCCCATTAGCTCAGTTGGAAAGAGCGCTGGCACGGATAGCCAGAGGTCGCGGGTTCAAATCCCGGCATGGGTGGAATTTTTAGCCTCTAAACAGGTTTTTAAAATTGTCCTTAGCACGGGTTAGTGCATTAAAAATAAAAATAGTGTAGTCTGAGAATGTTAAAAATTTATTGATTTATTTTAGGAGCATAAAAATAAAAATGTGTTGTGTGTGTACAATAACTGACTTGGTCCGCTTGTCTGGCTCCTCCCAGTGCGTGTGCATGGCGTGCGCCGGAGAGCGGTGCGCGCCCCCCGCGCCGCCCGCGCCCGCCCCCGCAACAGCCCCCGCGCCCGCGCCCCCGCCGCCGCCCGGGCTCCCCTCCCCCGCGCCCTCGTGCTCCGTCTTCAGCGAGGGCTGGCTCAGGTCTGGAAAGGAAGAGTCCGTACATTTTTACCGCAAATAAAGGAAGAGGAGTTAAAAGCATAACATTGGCGAAAGGGACCACTTGACCAAACGGTTTCTGGTGTGTAAGTGAAAATTGATAATTGGTACAGGAGTTTAGTTTCATTCACACATTTATAGGAGAGAGCGGGTGATCGTGCTCCTCCACTATAGAGGGAAAATTCCCGCCAGGCAGATCGTATGCCTGGGGACGACGGTCGGTCCAACTATTGTTAGTCGGATGTTATATTTATAGTAAGTCATTGAAACACTTTGATTGCGCGATGCAGGAATATTGGATTTTATAGTGCGCGCGAGAGATTTGTGTCATTAACTTAATTGAAGATTCACTAGTTTAATTTTTTATCAGAAGAATCCGATCAGGATTCGCTCTGATTAGCAGAGCTTGATTTCAGACTCCGAAGGCTGTCAGAGACGAGCAACTGACGATGCAAGCTATGTCTCTACTCGCAATAAGTAAGCTCTGAGAATCAAAACGAAACCTGGCCGGAGTCAACGACGGATAAAAATCTAGTAAGTGGATTCGGCATTCGCGGTCCTATCCCGAACCATCTAGAATAGAGCCTTCTAGAAGCCTATCGAATAGTCGCCGCATGCTGCGTTGCAGTAAACAATAAACGCTGCAAGCAATAATGACTCGTATGTCCACTGGCATAAGGTTCAAAACTCTTTGACGTCAAACTGTTCGAGCGACGTTGCCGCGTGTACCGAGTGTAAGTACGAAGGTACGGGAATGTTCTAGAACCTTTGCCGGCGGATATAAATAGCGGCTGCCGCGGCGCGCTGTCAGTTCAGTTTGGAATAGCGAAGAGTAATGGCAAGTTTAGACAGGGTCAGTAACTGACGTCAGTTGACTGCCGAGTCAGTGCTGACCTGGCACTGCCATCGTATAAACTAATTTCAAGTCAGTACAGTACTGTCGCGTCAGCACTGACTTCAATATTCCCGCTTCATATTTACGGCGTCAGTCCGCTCCCCCCGCCACCCGCGACAGCGTAATTGACGCCGTGTAAATGTCGAAGTCAGTCGCTGGTCAGTCGCTGCCACTGTATTGTACGGGGACCACGCTGCGTCGCACAACTCGCACCTGGATGGCAAGGCGTTTCTCATAAATGTGTCTTGACGCTGAATGGAGCATGATAACAACATAAGCAATTCGTCGAAGTTGTTTGACGTCATTCTCAAAGCCAGTTTATATTCCCGAGGATCTTCAATTCTCAACTGATTTAGCAACATAGCAGAACCTCCATTTTTATCTCTGTCATCTATCCATTTTCTCACCCAAACTCTTTTCTGTTTGGATAATTCTTCTTCTAACATACCAGTTACTTAAAAACCTATTTAGAGGCTAAAAATTTCACCCATGCCGGGATTCGAACCCGCAACCTCTAAATAGGTTTTTAAATTTGTTCCTTAGCACGGGTTAGTGCATTAAAAATAAAAATAGTGTAATCATGTGGGTACAGTGATATCGTTCCGATGTTAAAACCTAACTGCAAAGTAGGTAGTCGGGGCTGTAAGTAATGCAATTTGCTTAAGTCAGATGTCGCTGCCTGTACGTAATACAGAGAATATTGTAAAGAGGTTCGAAAATTTCACTGATGCCGTGAGTCGCCCATTGGCTCAATTGGTAGAGCGCTGGTACGGATAGCCAGAGGTTGCGGGTTCGAATCCCGGCATGGGTGAAATTTTTAGCCTCTAAATAGGTTTTTAAATTTGTTCCTTAGCACGGGTTAGTGCATTAAAAATAAAAATAGTGATACCAGTTACTTCTTGCATCATGACAAACGTAAATTTTCTCAACAAATTACTAAGTTTTATTTTTTGCTGTTTTCGAGAATTCATTTTTCTGCACTGACTTCACAAACGTGTGTACACCGAAAGAAATATCCTCGACTACTGACGAAATACTGACTGCATCTAAATAGCATGAGTCAGTTTTCGGCACCTGCACTGACGACAGTTACTGACCCTGTCTAAACTTGCCTTAAACTTCGAGCGAACATACTTGCGATACGAGCGATAACCTACGACCTCAGCGATACTATTGGACCTGCGATTGGAATCTACGTGTGGACTTCGTGTCGTGAAGACCTGCAGACCAGACCCTGCGTGAATAAATCCTAAGAAGTTTAAAAACCTATTTAGAGGCTAAAAATTTCACCCTTGCCGGGATTCGAACCCGCAACCTCTGGCTATCTGTACCAGCGCTCTACCAATTGAGCCAATGGGCGACTCACGGCATCAGTGAAATTTCGAACCTCTTTACAATATTCTCTGTATTACGTACAGGCAGCGACATCTGATTTAAGCAAATTGCATTACTTACAGCCCCGACTACCTACTTTGCAGTTAGGTTTAACATCGGAACGATATCACTGTACCCACATGATTACACTATTTTTATTTTTAATGCACTAACCCGTGTTCAATTGGTAGAGCGCTGGTACGGATAGCCAGAGGTTGCGGGTTCGAATCCCGGCATGGGTGAAATTTTTAGCCTCTAAATAGGTTTTTAAATTTGTTCCTTAGCACGGGTTAGTGCATTAAAAATAAAAATAGTGTAATCCTAAGAAGTAGTCATTGGCGTTTTATATCCAAATCCAGAATCCTAGCCCGTAACAATATTATAATGTTTATTAGTGCATTGAACAACATTATCACCGCAATCCTGTTTATGTTAGAAATTAGGTAAATTTTAGTATTACTGAATAAAACTAAAGCGCTCGTGGCGCTGTTGGAACCGACTGCTTAGACTCAATAACTAGGATTAAGCAGCAACAGACGCACTCAGGCACTGGATGGGTGACCATCCCGGGACTACCCTTATTTGCATTTTTCCGAGTTTCCGTGCTTTGCAAAGTACACTAAGCCGCTGGTGTCGGCTGTCATGTAATGGCAGTCGTTAAGCCACGTCAGAGGCCTCATGGGCGGCCCGACACTTCTGACAGCAAGGCCCGCCACTGCCGACCCGGACATGGCCCCCGTGGTGGAGTACGGCCTAACCTGCCTGCGATGCTGGAAGAGACCCGTGCCCCAGCAGTGGGGGCATGCAAGGGTTGATATGATTGTCTTTAGTGCGTGGTGCTCACCTCTGGCGCGCGGCGGCATGGCGAGCAAGGGCGGGATGCGCTTGCACTGGTGGTACTGCGCCTCTATGGTGTTGAGCACCACCTTCACCAGCGACTGCACCAGGCTGCACAGCGGGCCTGAGCCGTAGTGGTACTGTGGGATGGGAGACAAGCTTTCAATAAACAAGAAGTGCCCGTTTTTAACAGACTTCAAAACATGGACGAGGTTCTCAATTTGTATGGATCTTTTTTATGTATGTTCCCGATTACTCAAGACCCATGAACTGATTTGGAAAACTCTCTTTTGTGAAAGAGAAGACTTCACAGGTGACTGGGCGTTAGGCGTTTTTTGTATTGTGCATGAGCTAGCGAGCTACATCTGTAAGTAGGTCGCCGTATCGCTGACTTGGCCGTAAGCAATGCTCAGTTCACGCGGCTAGTTCTTTGTAAAGTTAGTTGGCTCGAGTTACTCATCAGTAACACACTACCTACAATAAATGTGGTAGAAACATGTAGAAACGTATTCAAGCTAAACCATCTTTCAATCTCCGTCCATGGCCTCTACTGTGCGTCAGAACGAGAGTCGCACACGCTCTCCTCTCTGCCCGTACATTTTGGTCCTTCGAGCCGGATCGTACGCGGTGAGCTAAGGATTGCTCAGGGCTATGTCAGCGATACGGCGACCTACTAACGGATGTAAGTTGCTAGCTCGTACATAGACTCGCGCATTTGCTTTCGGAAAACACAATTTGACGTAGTCGTAGGGGTATTCTGTTTTTCTTCTTAGTATCTCCGTAGAATGCAAATTTTCTCAGTTTTTTCTAGTTTTTTATTTACTTTTACTTAGCATCTCTTACGTCTGCTACGAAAACCTCTCCACCGCCGCTTCCTACACACTTTGTAAGATGAGAATATTTTTTATTGTACACTGAAAAAAATAACAAATACAAAATAATTACAAAGGTACAATTGTCAGCTAACAGCAATGCTAACTTATGCTATATGCACTACTAAAAGTTCGTACTAACCTGGCAAGAAAATATGCCGTCGCCACCGCTGTGGACCTTGTAGAGGAAGACGAGCAGCGCGCTGTACCAGTGTGTACCTTGTAGAGGAAGACGAGCAGCGCGCTGTACCAGTGTGTACCTTGTAGAGGAAGACGAGCAGCGCGCTGTACCAGTGTGTACCTTGTAGAGGAAGACGAGCAGCGCGCTGTACCAGTGTGTACCTTGTAGAGGAAGACGAGCAGCGCGCTGTACCAGTGTGTACCTTGTAGAGGAAGACGAGCAGCGCGCTGTACCAGTGTGTACCTTGTAGACGAAGACGAGCAGCGCGCTGTACCAGTGTGTACCTTGTAGAGGAAGACGAGCAGCGCGCTGTACCAGTGTGTACCTTGTAGAGGAAGACGAGCAGCGCGCTGTACCAGTGTGTACCTTGTAGAGGAAGACGAGCAGCGCGCTGTACCAGTGTGTACCTTGTAGAGGAAGACGAGCAGCGCGCTGTACCAGTGTGTACCTTGTAGAGGAAGACGAGCAGCGCGCTGTACCAGTGTGTACCTTGTAGAGGAAGACGAGCAGCGCGCTGTACCAGTGTGTACCTTGTAGAGGAAGACGAGCAGCGCGCTGTACCAGTGTGTACCTTGTAGAGGAAGACGAGCAGCGCGCTGTACCAGTGTGTACCTTGTAGAGGAAGACGAGCAGCGCGCTGTACCAGTGTGTACCTTGTAGAGGAAGACGAGCAGCGCGCTGTACCAGTGTGTACCTTGTAGAGGAAGACGAGCAGCGCGCTGTACCAGTGTGTACCTTGTAGAGGAAGACGAGCAGCGCGCTGTACCAGTGTGTACCTTGTAGAGGAAGACGAGCAGCGCGCTGTACCAGTGTGTACCTTGTAGAGGAAGACGAGCAGCGCGCTGTACCAGTGTGTACCTTGTAGAGGAAGACGAGCAGCGCGCTGTACCAGTGTGTACCTTGTAGAGGAAGACGAGCAGCGCGCTGTACCAGTGTGTACCTTGTAGAGGAAGACGAGCAGCGCGCTGTACCAGTGTGTACCTTGTAGAGGAAGACGAGCAGCGCGCTGTACCAGTGTGTACCTTGTAGAGGAAGACGAGCAGCGCGCTGTACCAGTGTGTACCTTGTAGAGGAAGACGAGCAGCGCGCTGTACCAGTGTGTACCTTGTAGAGGAAGACGAGCAGCGCGCTGTACCAGTGTGTACCTTGTAGAGGAAGACGAGCAGCGCGCTGTACCAGTGTGTACCTTGTAGAGGAAGACGAGCAGCGCGCTGTACCAGTGTTTCCTGACGTGCGGCTCCAGCGCCGCCAGCGAGTGCGCGCCCGCCCCCGCCGCCCCCGCGCCGCCCCCGCCGCCGCTGCCGCAGAACTAAACAGAGGATTACATTATGGGTCAGTCTACCGAACAACCTACTGCAATGTCCTACCCAAAACTCGCGCCTTTCGCACGTCCTGCCACGAGGAAGCATGTCTGCTTACGCCGAATCGATCCTACTCCTCCCCTGCTGAACTAAAGCCTCCTCCACGATACTTTTACTTGGTCAGCCACGTTTACGGTATTCGTCGCGTCGCGGGACCCAGTCAGTGGCAACTTTCGCTCATCTCTCTGGGCCCATACGACTTACGTGGCCTGCCCAATTCCATTTTACCTTCTCGATCGCAGCTGCAACATCTGTGTCTTTGGTTTTCGAGCGCAGCTTGGTGTTCCGGAATCTGCGGAGATGGCGGGACGACCCGACCTCACAAACTTTCTGTCGTGGTGGCAGGAAATGGCCGAGGACAGAGAAAAGCAAACAGTTAAAGGGGAGGCCTTTGCTCAGCGTTGTGAAACTAAACCGACTAATTAAAAAAAACTTACAATAAAGAAAAAACAAATATAGCGTCACGCACGAAGGATTCCGTACAACAAGGGTGCAAAGGTTAATAAAACTACAAAGAAATCAATCACCTGCAAGAGAAGCAATGTGGGTTCAGCAATGACCGCTCCCATAACATGATTCTGGTCCAACACTTGCGGCAAGTTCGCCATGAACGCGTTGAATATCGACGATTTTCTGCAATTGAGAGAAGCATTTTGAAAAACTCTTCTAGGTATTATGAGGGCGCAGAATCAGAATGTGATGGAATATTTTCGAAGTGAATTCGGCTACCTAAATATACACAACCAGATAATATGCAGCGTTGAACACATATTTTTTTGCCCGTAAATGTCGGTGGTCGGCCAATACAAATCTTTTTGTTTTAAAAACCTATTTAGAGGCTAAAAAATCCACCCATGCCGGGATTCGAACCCGCGACCTCTGGCTATCCGTGCCAGCGCTCTTCCAACTGAGCTAATGGGTGACTCACCGGCATCAGTGAAATTTCGAATCTCTTTACAATACACTCTGTATTACGTACAGGCAGCGACATCTGGCTGAAGTAATTTGCATCACTTGCAGCCTCGAGTACCTACTTTGCAGTTAGGTTTTTTGTTTTGTCAAAGTTTGTAGGCTCACGTGGTAGATACCTAAGATAATTTGATTAAATTAAATAACATATTATCTAACTACATAACATAACCTCACGCCTGTATCCCATAAAGGGAGACTAGGTACCGCCACTTGCCACGATCCTGACAGATCACATTCGTTTCATCAACGCGTTCATTAGTCGTTGCATACAAGCACACCGGATCCGACCACTTTTAATTTTCCCCTTTGCTAATAAATCCCCAATGTCCAAATATACATTTTTTATGCTATTAGTACTTATACGACTTTGGTAAAGGACATGCAAATGGTGGCGTGAGTCACCAGTTGCGTGTCCGGACAGTGAGGCCCGCCACTGTCCACAGTGCTCCACCAACTTGAACTTGGCCTCCGTGGTGGAGTATGGCCTAACCTTCCTGCGATGCGGGACGACCCGTGGCCCAGCAGTGGGGACATGCAAGGGTTGATATCAATTTCTATTCTGACTGCGCGAGGTCGGTACAGGCGATAATTCGTGGACACATACATCACACCACAAACGCTATGGTTGATACAGTATACATATGGTTGATACACAACACTTTTCTTAAATTAGTGTACAATAAAATTACCGTAAAAATAATAATTGCAAGTTCATTATTAATCGTAGCTATTAATAGGACGGTAGGTATTATTCTACTTACCTCAATGTGTACGGCGAAATGTGGAAGTACTTCTCCACGCTATTGTAGCCCAGAAGCAGAAACAGATGCCTCAGCACCACCTCTTGGGTCTTGGCCACTTGCTTGTCCTCGGTGGGGTGCGCTTGGTCCGATCTGGAAATGGGGCTTAGAATAGTCTAGGTATGACTTATGGCACTGAAACGTGATCTCTTATTATGAGCCTCATAAGAAAGCTCAAGGTCACGCAACGAGCTATGGATAGGGCTACGCTCGGAATTTCTCTACGAGCCCGAATCAGCAATGACGACTTCAACGGACGGACTAAAGACGTCGACATAGCCCAGCGGATTAGTAAGGTGAAGTGGCAGTGGGCGGGGCACATAGTACGCAGAAATGATGGCGGATGGGGCCGAAAGGTTGTCGAATGGAGACCATCGGCAAACGCAGCGTAGGACGATAAGCCACGAGATCTACAGATCTCATCCAAGCGGCAGGAAGACGCTCGATGCAAGCCGCTTCCATCCGGTGTAGTGTATGACATGTACAACCTAGGTTAAGCTACTTATAAATATCAGTCCTTCGAGATTACAGTCAGTCTTGATTGAGCACTACTCGTTTCATTCATCTCCCAGAACGCTCCACCCCACTCCTTGTTTGGTCGGTGCGAGCGCATATCAAAAAATGAAAGAAAAAAAGTGTGATGGATATATTTAAAATGCAAATGAAGTGGCAAAATAGACTTTTTATTGTGCCGACAAAATTACACCGGTCTTTTTGGATATCCATGGAGGAGGCCTATGTCCAGCAGTGGACTGCTTGTGGCTGAACGATGATGATGAACTATCGTTGGAAACCGAATACCTGAAGCGGTGGTAGCGGAGCGGTGGTAGCGGAGCGGTGTAGAACGCCGGCTTCTCAATCGGGAGGTCGTGGGTTCGAATCCCGGCATGTACCAATGACTTTGTTTTCTAAGTTATGTACATTTGTGAAATTATAGTAGCAATACTACTCGCGGACGGTGATGGAAAACATCGTAAGGAAACCCTAGCGTCTGAGGTGTTAGCGTACCTCAGCGCTTGCTACGCACAATGGCCCAACTATGAGGGTAAGTGTGGAAATCTCAGGCCTAACTAACTGAATACCTGGATAAGAACTGCATGAGGAGGAAGACCAGCAGGTTGGTGGTCTCCCGGTCCGCCTCCTCCAGGTCCACGGCCTTGGGCAGCGCCGCGGCGCCCGCCTCCTCGCCGCCGCGCCCCGACAGCGTGTGGAAACCCTCTGCGACCGGAAACTAAACTATATTTCGGAAAGATTTTACTACCCGCGCTTCGTGCGAGCCGGACGTGTTTACCTCTGCGGTCTGTTTCTTAATCTTGAATTAGAATTTTCTGCTTCAACAAGTAAAAACATACCTTATTACTACGAATAGTAGTCTGAGTTTCGTATGTACAGTGTCAGTTTAATCTATTTTTTCTGAGTTCGTGAACGAAAATTCGTAAGTGTTGTATCGGCTAACTAATAGTGCAGTGTAAATGCCTAAAACAAACATGTTCCCAGTGCCAAGTAGTCTTGAAAAAACCTCCTCCAATCCGGATTTGTCTCGATACAAGATTGAGGCTACTTCGAATGCTCGAAAGCGTAAACAACCCGACGACTCCGGAACCCCGTTAAGTTTGTTGATGGATTCCATGCAAAATTCCTTCAAGGAACTTAAAATAAGCATGGATGCTTCTACTGCGGATATTAAAAAAAACATTCAAGAGAATATCCTGCCGGAACTGAGCAAGTTAACCACCTCCACCAACGAAATTAAATCAGAGCTCAACACGTTAAGGTCCGAATACACAGATATGAAAACTTCTATAACTAGTTTGGTCGCTAAACAACAAGAAACATCATTGATGATGGATTCTCTCCGGGACTCCATCGAATTTACGTCGGATCGTGTTGATAAAATGAGTACCCGCATACAAGAATGCGAGAAAAAAAGTCAAGTAAGTGATAACGCACAGAGCGAACTGTTATTCCTAAAAAAATCTCTTTTAGAGATCAATCTGGAGCTAAATAAACACCAGCAACGAGAGAGGATGACAAATCTAGAAATTGTAGGACTTCCTGAGTCTAAGTCTGAAAACTTAGTAGAAATCGTCATTCGCATAGCTCAACATGCTAACGTCAACCTGACATCCCAGGATATAGACCACGTAAACCGAGTTCAGCCACGTCAATCTGTTTCCGGCCGTCCGAGGGTGGTCGTGGTCAAATTCAAACAGAGGATCCTCAAGGATAACATTATCGCTGGCGTTCGTACATCCCGCGGTATATCAACTAAAGACTTGAGCATTGCTGGCGACCCGGTGCGAGTTTTCGTAAATGAGCACCTGACGCCTTATAATAAGGCCCTATTAAGGAAAAGCAAGGAGGTCGCTGGATGCAAAGAATATCAATACGTCTGGGTAAAAAACTGTCGTATTTATATGAGAAAAACGGACAAAGCACCTCTAATGACCATCGACTCGGAGGACGACCTAAGAAAAATACATTAAAATACGTTTTGATGTCACCAGTAGCAGTGCACATCAGTAGCATCTATTATTTACATTTACAGGCAATGCAATCAACCTGCTCTTGTATTTTTAAAGTGAACTTACTAAGTAAATATAAGTATTATTTCTTAAAGTCAGTTAAAACACGAATTGTTAAATTCTTTCTTTACAATCTTAAACTCGCAAATGTATCGCTTTGCCAGCTGGGCCATACACACAACAACCTACTCGGCAACATTACCTTTTGCTCCTCACACACACAAAATTACATCATTAATACATACTCGTCACGATCTTTAAACCACAGTAATTTCTGGCATAGTCTCCAACCCACTATGATAACTTTTACTCAACTATTAGGTACTTATAAACTACAACAAAAGCTATATTGGTATAGCTTCGGGTTTATGTCAGCTAAATCTGTAGCAATCTTAATTTTAATTAAATACGTTAAAACTCTCGTACTTTGGGGCCCGTTGCTCCTTGTTATGAGTTTTTATAAAAACTGTTGCCTAAATAATCACGTCGTAACTTATAAATATCCCCCTGGCGGACAATATGTAACTCTAAATACTATTGTAACAAGAAACAAGAAATGGCAATTGTTACATAACTTATTATTTCATCTAGAGCTCGAGTCAACCAACTGCCGCAATGGGCTTCCTGGTGGATGCTGGACTGCGTGCAACTCGTTTATATTCGTCGGACGTTGTTTCCGTATAGGCAATATGCTTCTTATTCCTATTGAATTTAAGCATATTTTTGTGCAGCGCTCTCAATGGTATTGTAGAATGAGTGGACTTGCGATAAGGTACAAATTATCCAATATATTTTTACCTAAACTATTACAGTGTAAACATACGCCATGGCTACGGTGAACAATAAATTATTACAAATCTATTATCAAAATATTCGCGGAGGCAGAACTAAATGTCATGAACTACACAATGCTATTCTACAACATAACTACGACTTATTATTTTTAACGGAGACATGGTTCTGTGATAGCATTCTTGATACGGAGTTCTGCGATAAACGGTATGATGCGTTTCGCTTCGATCGGCGCTTGGACTTAACAGGTAAAAAGACTGGGGGTGGAGTGTTAATTTGCGTAAAACGAGATTTAGAGGCTTATGTTTGCGATGACTGGACCAGTCCTCCTACTGAAATGGTGTGGGTAACAGTGCCCGCACGTACACTTAATTCGGACAAGGATCTTCACTTATGTTGTGCTTATATACCGGGTGATATTATGCACCTTCCGAATAATATAGAATCTTTCTTATCAGCAGTACATAAAGCAACATACACATATAGTACCCATAATTTTCTACTCGTGGGAGATTTTAACTTGCCCTGCATATCCTGGGAGGAAACTGGACCTATCTTCGTAAATAAAGGGGCCGTGGACTTACAAATAGCAGCTAATCATTTGGTATCAACACTCAGCTCACTCGGATTTGTACAACACAACTATCTCAAAAACAGTAGTGGCAATACGTTGGATTTAGTATTTAGTAATTTTACATTGGAGTTATTGCGTTCCCAGTACCCGCTACTAAAGGAAGACGTTTTTCATCCTTCTTTTACAGTAGATGCCACTGATATTACGATTGCGCCTCTCAAGGAATCCCCAGGTTTTAGATTTAAGTACAGGAAAGGTAATTACAAAAGTGTACAGGAATATCTTAACACTATAGCCTGGTCAGAACTATTAACTAAAGGTACCGTTGACGAAGCAGTTGTAATATTCTATGAACACTTATATACAGCCAGAGAGAGGTTTATTCCTAAGGTGCTAAATCGCCCGGGCACCTACCCTACATGGTATAGTAAAGCTTTAATCAAAATATTAAAAGAAAAATCCAAAGCTCACACTCGCTGGAAGCGATTCAATAATCGTTTGGACTATAACGAATTCTCACTATTAAGAGCGAGAGCGGCCAGAGTACAAGCTGAATGTTTTGCCCTCTACACTAACCAAATATCTGAAAACATTAAAAAGCATCCTAAGCATTTTTGGTCATTTGTTAAGTCACGGCGTGGCTCATCCAATTATCCTAAACACGTCACATACAGCGGTCAAAAATTTTCTGAAGGAAATCAAATCACAAACGCTTTCAATAGCTTTTTTCATAGTGTTTTTGTAGATCCGGCCAAAGAGTATCCTTCGGTGGAACTCGCTCCGCCTGCTTCTGGTAACGTTTGTCCTAGCAATACAACTTTTATTACAGTGGAGGAAGTCTTAAATGTGCTTAAAGTACTTGATCCTAATAAAGGTGCTGGTAGTGATAAATTTCCACCGTTTTTCATAGTCAGTTGTGCCAGTGCAATCGCTCTACCTCTTAGTATTATTTATAATATGTCCTTAAAAGAAGGAATATTCCCCCAGTTATGGAAACAGGCACATATTGTTCCTGTGCACAAAAAAGGGTCCAAGATCAAAGTGGAAAACTATAGACCCATTTCCATATTAAATATATTTAGTAAGGTAATGGAGAAAATAGTTTACAAAACTGTTTATGCAACAGTCATTAATGGGATACCGATGCAACAACATGGTTTTCTTCAAAGACGTTCAACAGTTACCAATCTTGTCACGTTGACTGACTATGTATACGATGCGATGGATAAATTAAAGCAGGTTGATGTGATCTACACTGATTTTGAAAAAGCTTTCGATCGTGTTGATCACATCATCCTGCTACGTAAATTAGAGCATTTAGGTATACACGGAGATCTGTTGAGGTGGGTGACGTCATATCTTTCTAGAAGATCTCAAGCGGTGGTAGTTGGTGGATACTGCTCTGACTTTGTAGACATCCCTTCTGGAATCCCTCAAGGCTCACACCTAGGTCCCTTATTCTACAACGCTTACCTTTACGACATCTACTCTTGTTTCAAATACTCCCAATTCTTAATGTTTGCCGATGATACTAAAATTTACAAGGAAGTTGGCAGCCTAAATGACTGTGAGAAACTTCAGCACGACCTGGATTGTCTCTCCCAATACTACACTGTGAATAGAATTAAAGTTAATACAGAAAAGTGTGAATTTATAACGTTTAGTCGGAAAACAAATCGAGTGGAATTTACATACGTCCTTCAAGATACAGCCATTGGAAGAGTCAGTTCTGTTCGTGATCTCGGCGTACACTTGGACAATAAACTCAGCATGAAACACCACATAGATATTATCACGGATAAGGCTTATAAGAATCTGGGGTTTGTTGTGCGAGTGTGTAAGCCCTTCCATGATATATCATGTATTAAATTAGTGTACAACGCTTATGTCAGAAGCACCTTAGAATACGCTACCAACATCTGGAATCCCCACTACATAACACACAGCCAACAAATTGAACGCATACAAAACAAGTTCATCAACCACTTAAATTATAGAAGCCACAAATATTTCAATACCTACGAAAGTGCATGTAAACATCATAAACTAGCAACGCTCAAAAAAAGACGTTCTATAACGGACATGATGTTATTGTATAAATTACTAAGAGGTAACTTAGACTGTCCTCACTTAGTTAGCAAAATTAGATTCTGGGTACCAAGACGACGCACTAGACATTCAAATGTGTTTCATATTCCGTCTTGTCGCACTACATACG
The DNA here is from genome assembly GCA_934045075.1 of Yponomeuta sedellus. Taxonomy (NCBI): domain Eukaryota; kingdom Metazoa; phylum Arthropoda; class Insecta; order Lepidoptera; family Yponomeutidae; genus Yponomeuta; species Yponomeuta sedellus. The sequence continues at coordinate 1,699,262 of OW203739.1, forward strand.
GTCAAAACTCAACGATAAATCGTATTACTAGGATGTATAACAAAGTGCTTAAAAACGTAGATATATTTCATAGCTCACGGCAATTATTTAGGAAACAAATATCAGAAAAGTTGGAGGACTAGCCAGGACCATCTAAAAAATAAATCATACACACACACAGACCTTCTGTATGCTTCTGGTCAGTGGCAGGTTGCCGTTGGCTACCCACCCGATCCCAAGACCACGGTCGTAGGGCTGACCAGAACATACAATATCACCCACATACATATACATACACACGCACACGCGCGCGCGCACACACACACACACTACACACACTTCTTACATGTCTCACTACTTACCTTACAGCTGATATGATGCGGAAAAATTTAAAGTTGTATGGCACAGTTGGCTGAGGGGCTGGGAAACTATTTGCCTCTCGCTTATACAATATAAACTTCTGTGTTGTGTGAGCGAGAGGTCGGTGGTCCGGTCCTTTTCTTTGATTACTTGGTTTTTTACCAAACCTTTTGTTATCTATCGTACATTTTTATTGTAAATGTGTATCTAAATAATGTAAGTTTCTAACTTCACGTTATATGAAGTTATATGAAGTAACCAATTAAAAACTGTGCCTTGTTAGGCATCGAGAAATTTTACTTCTCGATGTCTGACAAAGTACATTAGCTAGTTTTTAGGATTTTGTACTTGTTCCTTGTGCTAATAAGAAACATGGTGTTTGGCTCTTTATTTCCTATTCTCTAGTAATTCCGTGGAAATCTGTAATTGGCCTTACTATAAGTATTTTTGTATGTAATATTTTGTTTAGTTTCGCTGTTGATTTTCCTATCAATAAATAAATAAAAAAAAAAAAAAAATAAAAAAATAAAAAAAAAGTACCCAATCTACAATCTAAAGGAAGGCCAATGAGACGAGATAAATAATGTAAACAAACGAACCGTTACTGAGTTACTTTGCTATAGTGAGCGATTATTATCTCTGTCCTTGTAACACGTATGCGGTAATGGCGTCATTTGATCGACGACAGCTGTCGTTGCGTATTTCGTGGTACAGGAAAACATTCAGTACGGCAGTTGTCAACATTTGGTGTCATCCGCTATTTTGTGAACTATAATAGTTCATTCCTGTTTAGATTGCGTTCGAAGTAATACGTATTTTTTCGTTTCCGTATTTACTAAGTTTATTGTGTTTATTAATCCGTTACTGTTAGTTTTCTTGTTGATTTTTGCTGTTATTGTAATTAGTTGTTGATTTTAATTATGGAACCACAGCCTGGCGGCTCTAGACAGCCTAGGACTCTTCCGGTGGATCATGTTTGACAAATACAGAAGACAGCGATTAGAATAAGGAATCCGACATTTGTATAACTATAATTTATTCAAATAAAAATGTTTTGAACCCCTGAAACTTTGTTTACATTCTTTATCTCGTCTCATTGGCCTTCCTTTAGACTAGGTTCAATAACTTAGATGCAACACGATCACATGACCTGGATCCAAATGGGAAAACCTGTACTATGGTAACCAGTTAAGGACGTCACAAACATGAAAACACATCCAGACTGAGTGGAAAGCCTCTGCAGACTAGGTTTAATAACTTTACGCAACACAATCACATGACGTGGTTCCAAAACTAGGAAACCCTGAACTAAGGTAATCAAGCAACCAAATACACCCAGACTGAGGATACTTGTACAAATGTAGTGAAGTAGAGTAAGTACTAAATAGCATGCTTTACATAGGTATATACACAACACAACTCACTTTGTTCAATGAGTATAGAGTACTTTTACCTTTTTTATTTGCTTAAGGTGCACACACAGAGTATATATAGATAGATAGAGAACACTTTATTGCACATAAAAATGAACGAAGCTAACTGTGACGGAAACCATCGTGAAGAAACCTGAGTGTGTTCACATACCTTAACTCAGCAGATTAAGTCTAATATCTCTCTCTGAGAGACGGCCTGCGTCCTGTAGTGGCTCGTTTTGAGACTCCATTATTATTATTACTATAAGTTTAGGTACACATAATACGACGACATTGTGAAAGCGGCTGTGAAACATTGGACGATGCTAGCAAAGTACCGGATGGGTTGGCGTGAAAGAGAGGAGGCCTAAGCCCTAACAGTGGGCTCATTTTATGGGCTGATTAGATAGATACTTTAAAACACTAAACGCTGAGTAAAATACGCACTACACACCTTGTGCGTTACTGGCCCGGGGCTGCGGCGGCGCAGCCAGCAGTTGGCCAAGTCCGAAGCGCGATGTTTTACGCTTGAGTAGCGGAGCTGAGTACTGGCGGGAGTACACTTTTTCACGCTCTGAAAACGAACCAATACTGTTGCATTTTGCCATAAAATACTGAAGGTATAGACTATGCTGGAATTCCAATATGGATGGATGGAGATAATTATGTTAAGGAAAGCATTTCATGGAAAAAGTTGAAATAAAACTCGTTCTCAGTCTCGCCGAAGACTGTCATTGTTTGTTCCTTGGGCTCGCACAAACTTTAGACAAAATTCTTACTTTATCAGAGCTATACGATCTTTCAACGACCTTTGTATTGAAAACGAAGACATTGATTTGTTCGCTAGTAGTATTTCCTTTATCCGTAAAGTATTAACCTCTAAGTTTTGTGACTCGGTTGAGGCCTCATTACCGATATAACCCACTATAATGGTGTGCCATCTTCCTTCTTCTATTATTGGATATAGTTACCGTGTCTGGTGTTTCGTGTATCGTTTTTCTTTCACCTGTGCTAATTGCTCAAAATATTGCTAGCTGTGAAAACTTTTTGTTGGCTTTCTGTATCTATGTGTGTAATTTATTGTGTTAGTGATAAGCTGTTAGTTTTCCTAAAAAAAAAAAAAAAAAATTTTGTTGTCAGAGCGAAGCAGTTACAATGAGCTCTTTTCAGGGCGACTAATTAGTTTTGTGGCACCCAACGATAGCTTTCAAATGGTGCTTGTAGGTGTGTGTGAGTGTGAGCGTGTGATCACAGTGAGCGCGCATTGTGGCGGGCGTGCGGCGGCGGCAGCGTGGCGGGCGCGCTGACGGTGCGCTTGTAGGTGTGTGTGAGTGTGAGCGTGTGATCACAGTGAGCGCGCATTGTGGCGGGCGTGCGGCGGCGGCAGCGTGGCGGGCGCGCTGACGGTGCGCTTGTAGGTGTGTGTGAGTGTGAGCGTGTGATCACAGTGAGCGCGCACCGTGGCGGGCGTGCGGCGGCGGCAGCGTGGCGGGCGCGCTGACGGTGCGCTTGTAGGTGTGTGTGAGTGTGAGCGTGTGATCACAGTGAGCGCGCACCGTGGCGGGCGTGCGGCGGCGGCAGCGTGGCGGGCGCGCTGACGGTGCGCTTGTAGGTGTGTGTGAGTGTGAGCGTGTGATCACAGTGAGCGCGCACCGTGGCGGGCGTGCGGCGGCGGCAGCGTGGCGGGCGCGCTGACGGTGCGCTTGTAGGGCCACTTGGCGCCGAAGGAGGCGCTGAGCGTGTGCGCGGGCGCGGCGCGCGCCGAGCCGGCCAGCGCCTCGTGCGCGCGCCGCACCTTGTACAGGAAGCCCTCCGAGCTCGTGTCCGTGCTCACCAGCTCTGCGGGGCGTCGCGGCCTTCAGTGCATAGCTTGCGCCGGGATCTCGGGGGTAGGCAGGGATTGGAGGTGGAAAAGTTCGAATCGGACACATAGATGCATAAGTTCACGCTTGAAACAAAATGTTGTTGGACACGAAAAATAGTTTCTCTTTACGAATTAGGTTTCTCTCCGTGCCTCCTCAGTATTTGAGGTTCTCCGTCAATAGTGAATTTAAATAATTAAAAATAGAGCCTATGCTGGGTTGGTTACCCATTTTAAATAATTAAATATAGAGCCTGTGCTGGGTTGGTTATGCCGTTTCATAGGATATAGTTTCATGTGTTAAATTATTACGTAAGGCAAAAGGAGAAAAAGTAAGTACTTTTAAAAAGTGCTATTCTATTATATATAAAAAGCTGAAATAATGCATCTTCCAGTTAAAATTGTTTTAAGTAATAAGTGAATAGCTCCAAAGCAATAAGATAAGAATATTCTTTATTGTATACCAGTTGAAGCAATATGAAATTGAAAAAAAAAACAGTTCCTGTATAACCAACTCTTTGATCGATCCATCTATATTTTAAAGAAAAGCACCATTAAAAAATGGTGAAGAGAATACAAAAAATGTGTAGAAAAATTTTAAAATAAAAAAGGTAGATAAAAAAAACAACATACCACACAAAAACCAACTCCGAAAACATAAATCACTGAAAAGAGAAACAAAGGATTATTTAATAAAACGAAACAAGAATAAAATCTAAGAATGAACAGTTATAATTTAATGTTTCGTATAAGAAAGACTACTATTTGAATCAGAAAGGACAAACACATTTTTAATCTTTACCCACACAACCTACATTACCTCTTAAATTGGAAAAGTCGATGGTCTTCTTGTTGTTGATCTGCGCCTCCAGGAACAGCGCCTCGAAGCGGTTGAGGAAGAACTCCCACGTGAGGATGGAGCGGTCGCTCAGCGTGTTGTGCAGCTGGTACACGCACGCCAGCACCATGGGCCGGTCCACGATCACCAGGTCGAACTGCGTCTCCAGGCAGTGCAGCAGCAGCTGCAGACGAGGAGGCTGGAGTTAGGGGAATTGATACTGAAAAAACTGACGAGAAACGGAGACGAAAATAGCACCATCGATCGGTCCACGATCACCAGGTCGAACTGCGTCTCCAGGCAGTGCAGGAGGAGCTGCAGACGAGGAAGATAGGGTTAGAGGAATGGCTACTGAATGTCGTGAAACGGAGACGAAAATAGCACCATCGACCAGTCGAGCAGCTGGGGAGGTGGGGGATAGGGTTAGAGGAATTTGAAATGAAATGAAAAGGTTTTATTCAAAGTAGCGCAGATACTGCGGCTTAATGAACGTTACAAGTCAAAGTTGCTACTGAAACCACGGACGAGAATCCGTGTTAAAACAGCAACTTCAATCTACCATCACCAGGTTAAACTCTACGTCTCCAAGCAGTGCAGTAGAAGCTGGGGAGGCGTAGGATAGGATTAGGGGAATGGTTACTAAAAAAACTGACGAGAAACGGAGACAAAAATAGCACCATCGGCTGGTCCACGATCACCAGGCTAAACTGCGTCTCCAGGCAGTGTAGTAGGAGCTGACGCGGCATCGGCAGGGGATTGGGTTAGGGAAATTGCTACTGAAACAACTGACGAGAAAACGTTATAAAACAGCACCATCGCCCGACCGGGCGATGGTGCTGTTTTATGGTGCTGATCGTGGACCCACGATCACCAGGTCGAACTGCGTTTCCAGGCAGTGTAATGCTTGGAAGGCTCCCAATAACTTGTGTAGTCGTGCGAATAGGTGCGATTTCTTTAAAACACGATGAGGAAGAAATTGAATGACGAGTAATTTTTCCTACCGCATAATTTTATGTTAGGCTGTCCTCACGACCCGTGAAAACAGCTGCCAGGTTTTGCGTTTATTAAACAAGATGGTGTATAAGACAGCTTACCTCAATGGCGTGGTCGTGTATGGTCCCAATATACAAGGTGGCCCGCTGCGCCACGTAGACGCTGATGTCATCCATACTGGAGATGAGGTAGCAGAAAGCTGTGGCCAGCGCCGTTTGCAGTGGAAGGCTGCTTTTCACGGGGCTGCAGTCCATGAATCTGTTGTATAGTTTTTCAATTGTGTTTAGTCTAAGAATCAGTCATATCCTCCTCAATTGAAGCGAAGCCAGACCAACTCCCTCGGTTCCTCGCCAGTCTTGTCCATTGCTATTCGAGGGCTTCAGAAATGTTATCGACCTTTTGGAATCCTGATCTGGGCACCGAGATGATTGGCGTGACAAGAAAGATGGCTAAGGCCTGCACTGGGCTGGGCTATTATGGGTTGGATAGATAGAAAGCGAAATTTCACGAATGTGAAACCCCGTGGATTGGCCCATAAATAGTCAAATACGGGGGATGATAAAAGCGTAAATGCAGGTCAGGATCCAATCGAAGCATTGTCCTGCGTGGAACGCTTGAGTTTGCACTAAAGTGCGCGCACTTCGGCCACTGCATTTTTATCTGTATAGTGCGATATTTCATATTTGTAATGTTTTGGGGATACAAGGGCGATTCCGCGATTATTTTTTTTTAGATTGACGCTCTGCGCCAGTACTTTCAGGTGAGGTAGAGTTTACATTTTTACTGTGATTCCAGTGAACTGAACAATCCTTGAGCAATCTGACAATCGAATCAATTCATTGATATTTTTTTATTGTTTAAAAAAAATCAATAAAGGTTATTTTTTATTTACAATAAATGTATGGAAACTAAAGATTCCATTCTTACTAAAAAGTAAAAACAGAAAAATACTTTTTAGTAGAAACGGGAACAAGTGTGCATGCATACGCCGCAATTTCAAATGTGTATAAAGAACACATTTGAAATTGCGGCGTATGCATGCACACTTGAGTGCACAGACTGAGTGCACAGAGTGAGTGAGTGAGTGAGTGTGTGTGTGAGTGTGTGTATGTGTGTATGTGGGTGCGAGTATGTGTGTTTGAGAGTAAAGTTATTGGTTTACGAACCTACCTCGTTGTGTTGAGCACTGACCTGATGATGATGGTGACGCGCTCGACGGCCGTGAAGCGCGCCTGGAAGTCGTGGTGGTGGAAGGAGTCCCGGATGAGGTTGCAGAACACGTCGGCGCCGCCGGCCAGCGTGACGCAGTGCAGCAGCACGGGCACCGCCACCGAGCAGATGTGCGAGTGCTGCGCGTCGCACACGCTCCACAGACTGCGGGGGGCCGGGCTAGTGACGGGCTGGGGACGGGCTAGTGACGGGCACCGCCACCGAGCAGATGTGCGAGTGCTGCGCGTCGCACACGCTCCACAGACTGCGGGGGGCCGGGCTAGTGACGGGCTGGGGACGGGCTAGTGACGGGCACCGCCACCGAGCAGATGTGCGAGTGCTGCGCGTCGCACACGCTCCACAGACTGCGGGGGGCCGGGCTAGTGACGGGCTGGGGACGGGCTAGTGACGGGCACCGCCACCGAGCAGATGTGCGAGTGCTGCGCGTCGCACACGCTCCACAGACTGCGGGGGGCCGGGCTAGTGACGGGCTGGGGACGGGCTAGTGACGGGCACCGCCACCGAGCAGATGTGCGAGTGCTGCGCGTCGCACACGCTCCACAGACTGCGGGGGGCCGGGCTAGTGACGGGCTGGGGACGGGCTAGTGACGGGCACCGCCACCGAGCAGATGTGCGAGTGCTGCGCGTCGCACACGCTCCACAGACTGCGGGGGGCCGGGCTAGTGACGGGCTGGGGACGGGCTAGTGACGGGCACCGCCACCGAGCAGATGTGCGAGTGCTGCGCGTCGCACACGCTCCACAGACTGCGGGGGGCCGGGCTAGTGACGGGCTGGGGACGGGCTAGTGACGGGCACCGCCACCGAGCAGATGTGCGAGTGCTGCGCGTCGCACACGCTCCACAGACTGCGGGGGGCCGGGCTAGTGACGGGCTGGGGACGGGCTAGTGACGGGCACCGCCACCGAGCAGATGTGCGAGTGCTGCGCGTCGCACACGCTCCACAGACTGCGGGGGGCCGGGCTAGTGACGGGCTGGGGACGGGCTAGTGACGGGCACCGCCACCGAGCAGATGTGCGAGTGCTGCGCGTCGCACACGCTCCACAGACTGCGAGGTGATAATCCCATGACTACCGCTAGTGGCTAGCGAGCGCTTCCGTGCTTTGCAGGGCACGTTGAGCCGTTGGTGCCAGCCAGTAAGGCCCGCCACTGACTTACAATCCTCCACCAACCCGGACTCGGCCCCGTGGTGGAGTATGGCCTAACCTTCTTGCGATCCAGGAAGAGACCCGTGCCCCAGCAGCGGGGACATACCAAGGGTTGATATCGACCAATAGACATGTTAACTTAAAGCATAGTAACGAATTTTTTAAGAATAGAATAGAAAAACATTTATTCAAATACCACAACACACATAAAAACTTAAAAATAATAACATGGCCAGTAAAAGAACACACTTCAGGTAAGAAATACCAATAATTACAGTAATTTTATAGAATAAATGCATACAGACAAAGTGAGCTTAGCTGGTGGAGGAGCTGTGTGTCATGGTACCAGAAAAGGTTCTAGACTCAGCATATGTCCCAGGTTGTCAGTGGACAACCAGTGACGCTGGTATTCTGCTGGAACCTGTTTAAGTGACGTACGAACAATCAACGCAAGCATTTGTAATAGAGAACCAAAAATACCTGTCTACGTTAAAGCAGTGTTGAAATTTATAAATGTATGGTGAATTGGTAGCACGATAGATTATAATTCTTAAGAATGAAATAGACAATAAATTATTTTGTTATTATTTTGGGACAACAAGTCAGGAAATAGGACACAGATTAATTAATTGTTTCATATAGATAAAGTCGAGCGTTGTGATGAGAGTGTTTTCAGCGCAGGGGATAAATATAAAATAAATCAGGTGAGACAAGTGTTATTGGAGCGCACTGGGGTGTATTTCTTTTTTACTTGTTTTGACTTTGTTTATCATTAATTTAAAATTGTTATCTTATGTCACCTTATTTTTTTGTATGGACAATAAGTATTCTTTTAGTTTTAATTTAAATGTGTAAATAGATTTTATAATTCTCAAAGGCGGAGGGATATTATTCCAGCATTTGGAAGCTGCGTATCTAAAGCTTCCCCGAAAAGCGATAGTTTTATGAGAGGGACAGAGAATATAACACATTCTACGTTGACTATATGCAGAAGATAAAGAGTCCGAGGACCACTTGAGTTTGTCGTACAAATACTTGGGGGAACCCGACTTGACAACGCCAAAAAGTAAACAGGCCAGGTGGTAATTGCGTCTACCATCCATGTTTAGGATACCTGCGCTATTAAGAAAAGGCGTGACGTGAGATCGAGGCGGTATAGTAAAGCAGTAACGTGCGCAAGCATTCTGTACGCGCTGAATGAGGCGATGCGTCTTAGCATAGAGACAGGGACCATAAACCGCAATGCAGTAGTTAAGTTTGGAAAGGACGAGCGCCTCGCAAAGCCTCACACGAAGTTCCACACTTAGAAAGCCACGTATCCGGTACAAAACACTAAGACGATAAAAACATGTCCGAGTAAGTTCCGCAACGTGACTCCCAAAGCGAAGCTCCTCATCAAAAATCACACCAAGATTTTTAGCTTCGAAGACTCTTTCTACTGGCTTGTCGCCAATGTGAATTAAGAGAGATTTCGTAGAAATAGAAGCAACCTGGTGTCTGCTACCAATGATCATGTACTTTGATTTGGAAGGATTAAGCGCCAGTGAATTTTTAGTAGACCAAGCGGAAACACGATCAAGATCAGCATTCAGTAAGGCTACAGCATTCCCAGCATCAGAAGGTGTACAGTGGATGTATAATTGTAAGTCGTCAGCATATAAATGATACCGACAATTGTGGATACTGTTTATGATGTCACTGCTATACAAAGCGTAGAGTAGCGGACCAAGAATCGACCCTTGTGGGACCCCACGGTCCACAGCAGCCACCTGTGATCTTAAACAGTCACCACTCCGTTTATGCAAAATTACTTGCTGCTGCCTATTAATAAGGTAACTGTGAAACCACTTGACTGTATCAACACCAAAGCCATAGTACGAAAGTTTAGAAAGCATCAGGTCTATATTAATACAGTCAAAGGCTCTCGAAAAGTCTAATAAAGTCAATATGGTACCCTGTCCGTTGTCACGAGCTGCCAGAATATTATCCACAACATCTAATAAAGCCGTGTTGGTACTATGCCCCCTCCTGAAGCCCGATTGACGCTCTGGTAAAATTCCGATATGCTCTACATATGAAGCTGTTTGGGAATAGACCACTTTTTCCAATATCTTAGACAAGCATGGCAGAATACTAATAGGTCTAAGCTCCTTAACATTGTTGGGATTATTGATTTTAGGGATGGGTTTCACGAGTGCCATCTTCCACGAGTGAGGAAAGGTATTTGACAAAATTGACGTATTTATAATTTTTGTAATGACACCCAGAGTTGTAGGAAGAGTCATGATTATCATGTCTAATGAGAGAAGATCTGCACCTTGAGCATTTGATCGCATATGCTGAATAATATGCGCAATGAAAGTTTCATTAACCGTACTCAAATTGAATGTGGACGAACAGAATCTACCAAACTCGAAATATGTCAAGTCTGATATAGAGACCTCTCGATTGCCCGGAGTGTTCAGAAAATGAGCATTTATTTCGTCTGGGTTACTCAGGTGATCAGGGATTATTGATGTGGTTTTAAAATTTATACATACTGTATCCTTTAAATTATTCCACAAAGTCTTTGGGTTATTAATATTTTTTACAATATGGTTTTCGAAATATGCCTTTTTTTCAAAGAATAGCGACATGTTAACCAGATGTTTAAGATCTTTATAGTTGTGTTTGTTTTTCTCTGTGCGATCCCTACAAAATGCACGGTGAGCTTCATCACGGAGACTCATCATTAGACGAACATTACTAGTAAGCCACGGCGTTGTCTTGTTCTTTATAATTACATTTTTAACGGGAGCGAATATGTCGAATAGCTCGAGAAGATACGCGTTAAGCTTATTACATATTTCGTCGACAGAGTCCAAAATAAGTAAATTATCCCAGTCAATTAAATTAAGACAACGGTCAAAGTCCTCTCTATTAATACTTTTTATTGGTCTTAGTCTAACATGACGTGGCTCAACCTTATTTCTTTTTATGTTTACATCTATTAATACCATTGCATGATGATTAAGGTCAGGTATGTAGTCGACCTGCACACGTTGCACGACCCCAATTCGAGTGCAGATCAAGTCAATTAGGGAAGCACTATTATTTGAATAATGTGTGGGTTCCGTTACATAGTTCACAAGATTGGTATACTTCAGAAATTCCCTTAGCTGTTTAGTATTATTAGAGTCAGCATCTAAAATATTTATATTAAAATCTCCCATCAAAATAACATAATCATTGTGAGCAAACGTAGCTAAGGATTCAGTTAACGCGTCAATAAATGTGCTTATATTTAACTTAGGAGGTCGGTATGCAGTCCCGATAATTATCTTATTAGAATTAATGCTAAGCGAGATCCACATTTGCTCGATATATGTAACTGAAGGTGGGTGCGGACAAGTTCTGGCATTAATTCCTTCCTTTATATAAAAGCCAACACCTCCACCTCTGCTGGCCACGGAGCGTGGACGCGGAACATGTCGCAGCCGGTACCCCAAAGCCAGCGGTGCCTTGGCCTCCTGACCTTCATGAAGCCATGTTTCATTTATCGCTAGTACATCCGGAGAGTGCCGTTCCAGGGCTACGAGAAATTCGTCATGCTTTGTACCTAAGGATTGTGCATTAAATAGACCCAACTTTATGGACTTTAATTTCATCATGGTAGATTCGCGATAGTGCTAACTAGATAAGATACATAAGCATAAGTTGGGAATGTAAAACTAATTTTATTAGAGTATAGACCGGCAGGAGAAAATTTCTTAAGATATATGCGAACGTTATGAATATGAAGCTTTATAATAATAAAACATACTCCTGTTATGGCGCGCTTATAATTCCACACCATGACACACGACGCCCTCAACTTACGACCAGAATTATATAACGTAGGAACGCTCTGAAGTTGAACACAATAAAATAAAACCAAATTTCTTTGTTTACATGCATTAAAAAATAGTTATGGGTTAAGCCAGGATCAAGATACATGCAAATCAAGTTTCCTAGCTCGTCGAACGCACTGCAAACTAAAACATGTATTACAATAGATAGGAAGTATATTTGACCTAACCAATTAACTCTCAAAAATACGATCTATGTCTGAAAGTTCACGAATACGGAAGGAAGCCTTGCCCGTGACTTGACGAACCAAGACACGACCCTCTCTGGTCCATACAAAGCGCCATCCCTTATCCTTCGCTATATCGCGGGCCTTGTAAAACAGCTGTCTGTTGGTTCTCGTCAATCGCTCATTGACGTAGAAGCGGCGGGGTGGACCGGGCAGGTCGCATTCCGATGTTGTGACGGTGCGTCGGACGCGCGCCTGTCGTAAAAAGTCGTCGCGCAGCGCGCGGCGCGCCAGTCGCACGGCGATCGGCCGCGGGCGCGCCTGTGCGGCCGCTGGATCATCAATAGCAGCTCGGACAGGCCCAACGCGGACGGCATGAACCAAATCACGCGATTCCAGCTGAACTCCTAACTTTCTTGCCACTAAAGTGACAAGGTGGATAGGATTTTCTCCGTTTGACTCTGGGATACAGGTAATCTCGACGTCATTAGAGAGAAGATCTTGATCTCTGTCATTAAGATCGAGTTTTAGCTGGTCGATGGTAGTTTGAAGGGCAGCGATATTCACGGAGTTCCGTTCCATTCTCTCCACACGCGACTCGAGTCCGTCGATACGGCTATTGGTGACGTCTAGCGCAGCGGAGAAAGTCGACATTTGAGAAGCTAGCCGGGCCATCTGTTCGCGCGTGGCGCGCATCTCCTCACGGAAGAGGCGGAGTTCAATCGCAACGTCAAACTCCTCCGTATTGTTGATCGCCGTCGCATTGACAGAAGTATCCATTGACTCGCAACAGCCCTCTGATGCAATGACCGTCTCCGAGGTAATATTTGTGCTAGATGTTGAGTCACCGCCGCAGACCCGGCAGACACAGTCTCGATGATTTTTAGCACCGCAGGTGGTGCATAGGACGCCATCTGCCAGCGACATAAAGCGGCCGCAAGAGGAGCAGTTCTGAACCATGGTAGGGGATCTCCGCAAGTAATCGATAAGTGTGTTGATGTAAGTTTAGCGATGTTACAACCAATCGCTAGATGGCGCGGTTATAATTTGTGTGGAAATGTTCAATTAACTAATTATTCGAAATTGTTCACCAAATAAGTGGGTTTTTTAGCAACTAACTTTATTTCCTCGCCAGTTTTCCCTCATGAAATTATAGTGGTACAGAAAGGAGTCCTTTTACGAGTTCACAAATAAAACAGAAATGTGTAGGGTAACTTCGAATTATTCAGGTAGCAACACAGTCAATCCAGATTTTATCCCGTACTTTTAAGAGGAACTGGAACGTTCTCACTCACACCAACACTAGACCGGCTACGTTAGAGCGAACACAATACACACTTATGATTCACAGGACTTGTCAGGTACTTCAGGTTATTTAAGAAAACAAATAAACTCCGGCGTACAATGCTATCGTTGACGCTCGTGACGTCACTATCATGACGACGAAGAAATCATGGTTGTATTCACGACTATCACGACGAAGAAATCATGGTTGTATTCTTTTTTCTGGTTGTGCAATAAAGTGTTCTCTATCTATCTATTGGGCGGCGCTTACTTGTCGATGAGCAGGTTCTCCTGGCACCAGATGAGGAAGCCGCGGTGGTCCTGCAGCGCGTCAGCGTTCAGCACGAGGACCTGCAGACACTGCAGCAGGTGGTACAGGATGTCGGGCCGGGAGGTGCTCTTCAGCTCCTGGAAGTTTAACGGGTTCTCTGTAGGCGGAAATGGACAGCTGGACTTTAGGAGATATTTGAAGAAAAGTCCCAGATCCGGCAATTTCTTGATCATCATCATCAACTCATTGTCTCCACTGAGGGGCACGAGTCTCTTCCCGGCGTAAGGTGTAGGCCATTCTCCACCGCGGGGGCCAAGTCTGGATTAGTGGAGGCTTGCACTGGCCTTACTCTCAGAAGTTTTCAAGCAGCCCTAAGGCCTCTGACTTGGCTTAACGACTGTCATCTATCGACGGCAGCCAGCCCAACTGCTTAACGTGCCTTGAGAAACACGGAACCGCACGTAAAAATGCCACTAGCGTTAGTAATAGACTAACGTTAGCCATCCATGCGCTGAACACGTCCTATGTTGCTTATCCTTCGTGATAGTTTTTAAGATCACTCAGGCAATTGCTCGAAGATTCCATTTCTTCGAGCAATTTCTTGGTAAGTGATCAGAAGATTAGATCCATTAGTTAAGCCTCGGAACGGTTCGGGGAGGCTACCATACTTGATTTCTACGAATAACGTTACTTTGGATATATTTTAATGCTTATTCTGAACTTGCATTCTAGTATGGGACCACCAACTCTTTTATTTAACCCCACCTCATAATAGGCTAACATGAAATAGGTCAAAATTTGTATAGTATAAGTATGTAATTAAAACCCACTGTATGACATAATGCATAATTATACTATCTTGATACGTCGAAAAACTATAATTTCTTGATGACGTCATAATTAATTTTTTAACTTAATTCCGCAATCCGCTCCGCGGCTGCCGTGCGCGGGAGTCTCCAGCAGCAAAAATTTATCTGTTTAAACAAAAGAGTTATCCATTACCTGCAGCAGCTGATGTATGTACTGCAACTCCTGGGGTAGTTCGTCGATGCAGAAGTGGAACTTGCCGGCTGACGTCGGCCAGAAGTTGCTGAGCTCGTCTTCGGTCGAGGCCCCGGCAGCGTGCCCCAGCAGATTCGGAGTTGATACCTGAGAGACATTAGGTATTTTAACTAGGTAGACCTGGCGGTCTGCTACTTGACTCGTGTCAAATTTGACGCAATAAACGAATATTTGCTGTAGTTATTTAACGTCAGAAACTGAAATACATTAAATTTGCTAAGTATGTAGGATGGTCGCAAAATTTGCAAAGTAAATAGGTAAATATTTTCCGCTGTTAATTCGAAACGGTGAAAACGCTATCCGCCATCTTGAAAGCATCTTTGGTTTGTAAACAAACATCTGTCAGCCAGAGCCAGTGGACATTGATTATTATAAGACTTACATCAAAGTGATCTTCACATAAATACAACAACATGGTCGAAATACTTTAACTTTACACTGTTATTTCAAACAGGGGAAAGTGAATGTAATTCAACCATGTTGTTACCATCAATAAAGTTTTTATTTATTTAAATGATTTATTGATTTATTTGTCTACCTATATATCTATCAAAAGTCCGTGAAATCTGGCACAGGGTAGTCAAACTTACATGAGCAGTAGCCGTGGCAACATCAGTGTCGGTCAACGTAATGGTGTGCGCTGTAGCCATGGACGGCTGATCGGACGGCAGGGAAACTGCCATGTCTAGCTGTTCCGTGATCGTCTCCACAGTGGCAGTCATGATCTGTATTTTAAAATGAGTGGAGTAAGGATCATTTTGCACTGAACTGGCAGCGTCTGGCAGTTAGCGCGGCATCTAGTGTTCAAGCAAGCTTTCGCGTCTATTTTATGAACCATCCAGATAGTATAATGGTATAATGTTTTTAACAGGGTGGTAATTTGAAATGGGATAACAAGATAGCTACCACCGCAGTATTTCATCCTCAGTTAGTCCTTAAGAGTTTTTTCATGTTTATTCGCAGCAGTATCAGAAATGACACTTTTCCTGCTGACAACATTTTTTTCAATATCTGTATAATTTGATAGCCCTCCAAAAAAATTATATGACCTTCTGAGAACTTTATTCAGTACATACAAAAAGTTTAAGCAGTTCCCCTCGCTACCCATATCGAATAACCACCCTATGATGGTGAAACTCTAGATCCAAGTTAACTTAAAAATTTAAATTGCTCTCCTTTTCGCTGCCGGACGCTGCCATCTCAGTGTGAATTCACCCTTACTCTTAGTGAATGGTGTTTTCCTAATGCGAGTCCCTGAATATTTGTGCAGAAGGCAGTAATAAGCTACCTAATACACACGCACTGATCTTTTTTCGAGACAGTTATGCATGTCATTACAAGTAAAGATTTTTTTTATTAGTCAGTGTGCATAATTATGTATGTTTGTAATTTTATTCTTAGCTAGCTGACCCAGCGAACTTCCTACCGCTTAACAGTCGATTCTTTATTTTTCCCTCCGTAAGAACCAACCTTGTACTTCAAGAAATATTCTAAAAACAGAATTAGCGAAATCGGTTCAGCTGCTCTCGAGATTTGCGCTTACCAACACATTTAGGGATTCATTTTTATATCATAGAAGATTATTTTATGTTAGTCACTAAATAGAAAACAGTGATTAACATAATTTTATTAGCTGACCCAGAAACGTTATTTCATCATATTAAATAGTCTACGTCCTATTTATTATTTAATCGCGATTATTTATTAGGTAGACTGAAGTGGGGAGCACAGTCAATTATTGAGGGTAGTCACTTTTAGTTTTCCGCAGTGGGCCGATACAGTACCTACAGTACTACACATAATAAAAGTCTACGTTCGCGCAGACTAGGAAGAAGTGTAACGAAAGTACCCGAAGCTGTAAGTACATTCAACATGATCTTTAACCGATACGGTTAAGGTGCAGAATTGATTGCCGCAGCAGCGCTACCTATTTCGCTCACGCTAATATTGCCAATCTAATATTCACCTGCATCGATAACGTATAATTAACCAATAGCAACAAAGGCGGCGGCCTGCCATAAAATGAAACTATCTGATTGGTCGATCAACTTGCCGCACATCTAAAATTTGGTCATCTGCGCAGGTACATCCGCGAGACTTATTTCTTGTGTAGCACCGTACATAACTATGTTTACTATATATCTATTTATGAGTATCGCGAATCATTAAGAAATACTACGATCTATTCTCAGATCTACCACCGATCTCTCACCGATCTTTATGAATTATTTGTGTAAATTTAAACAAATAATTCATAAAGATCGGTGAGACCGTTCCATAGGATTTCGATAACAATAACTGTGCTACGTACATTTCTATAAATATGACAAAGGTACCGGCGGTCTATCCTACAACCCCAGTCAACGACTGAACAGCGAGCTGTACTTTATATCCCTTAAATAATGAAGATATAAAGTGTATTAAGAAAAGATCAGTGCTTGAGTATAGATTACACCAGAGATCTCTTGTATGTACAACCAGTATTGAAAGATGACCTCTAGTCGCGTGTTTACCAATAAAACTGTACGACATGAGACACTAAACAGAAGTCGGGACTCCAGACAAGGGGCGTGCGCTCTTTGAAAGGAACTAAGGAACTCAGTTTAGTGAATAATCGTACACTTGCAGCAGTGAAATTGAGACGTAGCCAGTAAAAAGACGGTATTAAGTTTAGTAATGTCGGTAACTCGCATAAAAATACACCATTTACTTTTGCAAAAGCGAATGACTAGTTCCTACTTTTGTGCTTTCTATAATGATTTATTTATCTATGTGATATTTGTAAAGCAATTGTGATCTACAAACTGACTGAGCGGTGGTTTTTATTTTTATTTATTCACACGTTATTAAAGCTTTAATGAGTTAGGCTTTACTCGGAAACTATTTAAACTAAATTCGTAAAGGATATAGGGTAAATAGTAAACAGTTTCTAGCTCTACGTCTAAACATTAAAATACAGAAGCAAATCAGATAGATAACGTTTGAAAAAGATTAAACCATTATACAGGGTGTAACCAAATCCACATATTTAACTAAAAAGTGGGGGTCAAATATGACCGAAGCGTAAATACGATTTTTTTTACAATGATGATAACTTCAACTAGCAACAATGGGATTAAAATGTATGGAGCAGTTAAGTTCCATATTTTCCATAGTAAAAGTTATCCGTATTGACTAGAAGAAACAGCCCTTTTCGTATAGATAGATATGGCAATTTTGTTACACTCTGTATAAATTAATCAACAAACATGCTAAAGGAAGAAGGAAAGAAACCAGGGCCTTGAGTCTATTCTCGTATTATTGTTTAATGACAATTGTATGTATCAATCGGACGACAGTTTGTTTTCCATTGACGCCTCAGACGTTTGGTATAATCGTACCGATTAGAAAACCACCGTTCGGTTTTCGTGCCGGTTAGAAAACAACTGATCGGTCTTCGTGCCGATTAGAAAACAACTGATCGATCTTTGTGCCGATTAAAAAACAAGTGGTCGGTCTTCGTGCCGATTAGCAAACAACTGACGGGTCTTCGTGCCGATTAGAAAACAACTGACGGGTCTTCGTGCCGATTAGAAAACAACTGGTCGGTCTTCGTGCCGATTAGAAAACAACTGATCGGTCTTCGTGCTGATTAGAAAACAACTGATCGATCTTCGTATTTTCAATTCTTCGTATTGTACGATCGTCTGTTAACAGTATTAACAGACGATCAAATTTGGTACGGGCCGGACAGCGGATTGGGCGGACTATCGGAGTGAGCGACACGAAATAGTACTAATTATGTTCGGCAGACAGACAACTTGTAGCGATTTGGCATTAGCTGTAAGTTACAAATGTAAATAAACAAATAAACAACAATAAACTTTCCAGATAAACGGATATGGTACGGAGCGTACCTAAATCGCCATCTGGCCAGTACCAAGTTCGATCATCTGTTAATAGTATAGTATAACATATCTCCATCCGCTTACAAATACGAAAAACTTTTACTAAGTCCAATACTGAAAAGTCATACATATAATCAGCCGTGACAGACATAATATAGTGTTGCAGTACTTGCAGTACTGTAGCACTGAAGTTTGACGTGCAATAGGTGATATTTTCGCGAATACCGCGTTGGCACGGCAATGAAAGTCGTAGAATCACGTACGTGTTCTTGTTTTCTCTAGGTGCTTATTTAATATTGGTGTAAACTACGAAACACAAGTAGAATCAAGGCCAGGGCCTCAATTCTGTCATTGCGTATTGATAACTTAGACACGGTTTCACGTGGAATATATTTTTCATCCCTTTCACACCGATACTTATGCTATGTATAGAATGAAGCTTCAATAAACCGAAATCGGCGAGTTCGTGGAATTGCCACTATAGTACGATGTATTGACAGAATCTAGGCCCAATCCCCGTACTCTCGACGGTAATTCGACCAACTTGCGTTTCTATTTAATAAATGATCCAAATATAGCATTTAGGTTCCGATGCGCTCAAGTTTCCAAAGCACATCGACGAACCGCACGTATGCTATTTCTGATGACTATAACATTTATAAAGTCAGACAGCCTTATTTATAAAACACGATTCCACTA
This sequence comes from Yponomeuta sedellus, assembly GCA_934045075.1. Lineage (NCBI taxonomy): Eukaryota > Metazoa > Arthropoda > Insecta > Lepidoptera > Yponomeutidae > Yponomeuta > Yponomeuta sedellus. The sequence continues at coordinate 1,718,336 of OW203739.1, forward strand.
CAACCCTCCAAGAAGCGTTTTATTTAATCTGTGGTTAACGTTTCCTTGTGAATCTCTAGAAAGCGTTTTTGCAGTGTTTTCATCGGGAATTATGTTTTTTTTTATAAATAATGCCGTTTGTTTCCCGTTAAAAGTATATCTACGTATGAGTAGCGCGAGACGACAGACATTCCATTTAATTGTACCGCAACGTTGCACGTAATACCATCAAGAGTAGGGGCGCAGAGAGACAGCGGACGTTAGACAGGAAGGACATACTTGCGTGTCCGCTGAGGACTTGGTGAGCGCCGGGTCGGAGCCGGCGCCGTCGTTTATAAGCGACAGTTGCATGAAATGGACAAACTGCCGCGGCAAGTTATGCACGGTGAGTTTTGTTACGACGGAAGAGTTGGTGTCGCGGTGCGGTAAATTCTGTTTTGACTTTTGACGCCTTTTTATACTGTGTCACAGCCCAAAAGGAGGGTTGTGTGATCGGCTTGTTTGTGTGTACGTAAGTATGACCGATTCTACGCTCCGCCATAACTCCGTAACCAATTGTCGGATTTCGACAACTGAGATCTGAATCGATTCGTACATTAAATGTTAAAATTACATAAAACCGACAAAAAAATTAAATTATAACAATTTTTTTTCTATTTTGTGAATAGTTTCCTCGAGACACTAGATGGCGCTAAATGATTAATCTTGCTACGAATCACTAGATGGCGTTTGTATTGATAAAATAAAACATTACTAACATAAAAGTAAAAAAAAATACAAAAACTAGTAAGTATTTATGAAATTAGACAATATAAGTCATTATGAGGTATTTGGTCCCTTCTGCCTCGTAGTTAATGGCAGCCGTCAGGTTTTTTGTCAACTGTTATAGTGTAATTGTAGAATGAGGACTTATATTTTTGCATTTTAAACAATTCTAACTTCCATACGTCTTTTTTCCGAAATCAATTGTTTATATTCCAAAACGTCCGCAAAAATCCTTTGGAAATGTGACACTTGTTTCGTACAATTTATGTCAAATGCCAACTGTCGGTAGTGTTATTCATCGACAGATTGTTTAAAAGGCTATCAGACTTCCACTATGGTATAAAGTCTTCTCATTATATTATGAATATGATGGTCTGTTTCGTTTTGATAAGTAAAATAACGCATTGAAGCTTTACTGATATTTGCGTCAAAACAATCAAAACAGAAATTAACCAACGACACCGCCAGATAAACTCCTTGACATTACGAAGTGACTAAAATTTCACCGTGTAGATGAATTTCACATTGAGTTTTCATTGGTACGGAACCGACGTTGCCTTGGGAAGGGGCACTGTTTTACCGAAGCCTTGAATTTTCGGGATGTTCCACAATATCGTGGATTTTGCTAAGTGTACATTTCAGATTAAACATCCTTTAAATTCCTTTTCTTGTCCAAAAAGATAGAGAGCGAAGAGTACAGAATAGACGAAAAATGTAAAGTAGAAAAATATATTTTACAGTATTCCAAGTGCCCGTCTCCAAGAGCAACGAATTAGCGGTCCTTTGGATGCGCGAGCCTAGCGGTACGCATACACAGTGACTCTTTAACGGTTTCACAGTCTTAGACCATATTTTTTACTACAGCCATAATATCGTATAAACTGAGAGGCTTAAATATTGTTCCTAAATACATTTACATTTTCTTTTATTATCATCAAATCATTGTCACCCTGGCAGTGTCGACCAATCAATATGCACGAACGCTGCCGCGGGGGCGCCCCGTCACCGGTTATGAGAAAGTGTTACGTCAACCATAATTCTCTAGGACCTGAGGATTTTTTCCCGATTCATTATATTATACCAAGATGTACTGATATCGGTCGTAATGATCAACCTGGACTGTGAAACGACTAAAATGTCACAGTGTACATCACAAAGAAGGAACATCGAAATATGACATAGAATAGTGATTAAAGACACCTCTGTATGGTGGGACCGTACTGTTTTGAGACGTGTGCACACGATTATTGAGTAACATTTAACTGAGTGGTAAGTAAGGAAGGCTTGTAACATTACCTAGTATATTTAATGGTTTCTTCAATGGCTGAGCAAAAGCAAGAGGTTAAATTTTTGTAATTGTTTTTGCTATTTTATCCAGACATTGAAAATTGCATATAACTTCAGTTACGAACATAACATGCATAGAGTATTTTAATTTCTTTGCATTATTTCTACATCTAATGTATTGTTCGATTAATGCGTCGTTTAACATGTTTAAAACCCACCTAAGTCTATTGAGTTTAATAAATACAACATGTCTTTTACTAGTATAATTATGACAAACTATATTGGCCTTACTTTGTTACATACAACTCGAGATAAATGGTTTGCATGAACTCGATGCGCACCGCGACCCATCAATATAAGTTGGAAAGTATTAACGTTAAAAAAATGTGAAAAAAGGAGAAATTTAAAATTTTCAAAGTTTATTGACTCGTTTTCAACACAATTTCACAAAACAATTCATAGATGGCGTTTACAGGCGTGGCCTTAGAAAAACCGGAATGCGGCTGTCAAAATTAATCTGCGCTAAGCAAAATGTGACAGAGACAGAAGTGAACCTGTTCTTATAAGCGCCATTTCTGAACTGTTTGTGAATTTGTGCTGAAAACGGGTCATTACCGAAACCCCGGTGCAAAAAAAAAACGAAGGGATCGGACTACCAAATAATGGGATGAGTCAAAGACAAAGAAGAAGAGAAACTTAAAGATGTACCTATAATATTCTGAGTGAGAGCCCTCCGCCAACAAATTGTTTTGCAGTTTGGCGAAGCATTAAGGTCACCGTAGTTTTAATTTGTGCGATCAAGTGTGGGTGTATATCCTTGATTGATATATTCTTGCCTGGTTACAGTAAACAAAAAAGTATTTTATTTAAAATTATACAGAAACGGCGACTTATTGAACGTCACATGATAAACAAGGTGTCCATTTCATAATCAAGATAATTTCGGAGAAAATTGGCCAAAAATCTGACCAAAAAATTACTGTAACACAGGGAATTCTAGTAGGGGACCACGACAATCGATCACGTTGTGTCAAAACAATTATTATTATTTGTCAAACAGCAATAATAAACCCGAGCGTGACGACCGCCGCCAATTACTGAAATTGAATTCCGCGGACGCGCACAATATTTGTATAACGCTATATTAAGTTGTGTGGTATTTTTCGTTAATTTCGATTATGTAGTATGTAAGTTCAGTACAATAATCACAAACATAACTCTTTTGGGCAAGTTGTTAGTACCAAAATAAATCACTAGATGGCGCTGCACGCTTGTTGTATCGTGGTATGGTAGTGATTAGCCCAACAAGCATTGTTTGTAAAAAAAACTAGTCCCAAGGTGGTGTTTAGTGGGTAGGCGCACTTCTTGTGAGTCCCACATTGGCAGCACGGCCGCGTCCGTGCTGTTATGCATGAGCATTCACCCTCCTCCGTGACCTCCGGAGGGTGCCCTTTATAGGGCTAAAAAAAAATAATGAGCGTTCACCACCTCCCTCCTCCATGTTTTCCGGAGGGTGCCCGTTATAGGGCCAAAAAAAAAAGTTAAAAAAATGGGTATGACATTTTTGTCTTTGACTCGTCGCGGAACCGAACATGAAATCCGAAACAGAAGCCCGGCCGGGCCGAGCGCGTATCGAGTCCTAGGGTCGCGGCCGTCGTCGCTCGCAGCAGCACGCCCCACCGCGGCGCCTGCGCCGGCGTACATACATGTGGCATGTGCACGAGCACGCCGCCCACGTGCCGCTCGGCCAGCGGGTGCGCCTGCGCCAGCGCCGCCAGCGCGTCCGCCGGCGCCCCCGCCCCCGCCCCGCCCGCCTTGGGGCGCGGCTCGGGCTCGGCCGCCCGCGCCCTGGCGTCCGGCCACACGTCCTCCGGCGAGGGCTGCGCGGGCGGAGAGGCCTAACGTTACATTGGCCTTCGCATCCACGGCATGGTTTTACTCCTACGTTTACCGTTAATATAGAGCAACCTCTGGAAGCACTATAATCTTATGTAGAACGTTCATAGCTTCCAGAGTTAGAATATTTTATGGAATTTTTTTATGAAATAATCAGTTGAATTATTTTAAGTAGAATACTTCTAATAAATTATTTTAAGTACATTGTGATGACACAAAAATAGTAGTTAAATGTTTTACGCCAAAATTATTAGGTTTGAGTTCATTAATACTAGGTAGTATTATTATGTACGTTAGTGAAATTACAGTTGTAAAATCACTCGCCAACTGTGAAGGAAAACATCGTGAGGAAACCTGAGTGGTCGAATACTTTCAGTGCTTGAAATTTCCCATCCGTGGTCGGCACGCGGGATAATTAAGTCCATACTGTCTCTCTGAGAGAAGGCTTGTGTCCTGCAGTGTGGCGTTACTAAGTTACATGAAAAAAGTGTGGAACGTATTCTACTTAAGGTGCCACTGTTCCAACTACCCATGACAGAGCAGTCATTTTTAACCGAACATCAGACTATTTTTTTTTGTGTAACCACAATGAACTATTTAAGATGTCACTGTTACATGTCGCAACAGAGTGTTCGACGTAGTGTAGGACGCCCCCCGACCAGGTGACATGAGCATCTGCGAAAAACTGCCAGCAGATGCTGGATGCGGCAAGCTGAAGACAGGGCACTATGGCGCTCATTAGGGGAGGGCTGTGTCCAGCAGTGGACTAATATAGCCTGACAACGAATGAGGTACTAGATTGAGAAAAAAAAGGTACCTATTTAAAAACCTATTTAGAGGCTAAAAATTTCACCCATGCCGGGATTCGAACCCGCAACCTCTGGCTATCCGTACCAGCGCTCTACCAATTGACCTCAATTGGTAGAGCGCTGGTACGGATAGCCAGAGGTTGCGGGTTCGAATTCCGGCATGGGTGAAATTTTTAGCCTCTAAATAGGTTTTTAAATTTGTTCCTTAGCACGGGTTAGTGCATTAAAAATAAAAATAGTGTAAAAAGGTACCTATTTTAGCGTATTATATTGCAGTACCTGGAAAAGGTGGCTAGTTATACACTCCTTTTTTAACAGACTTCAAACGAAGCAGCGGTGCAGTCCAGCAGTGGCCTACATAACATAGCCTGAAGTAGAAGTAGCGCTTGCACTGACCGCGCGCGGCTTCTCCGGCGCCAGCGCGCGCACCAGCTGCACGGCCAGCTGGTGCCACAGCGCCGCCGCCTCGCAGTACGAGCACGCGCCCTCCGCCAGGCACGCCGCTGCAAGTAATCACACTTATCATTAAAACATAAGTGTCATAATCATTATTATAATAATGATTATAATCATTATCATAATGATAATGATTATAATATTATCATTATCATAATGATAATGATAATATTATAATCATAATGATTATAATGGTCATTATAATCATTATGACTATTATGATTATAATAATAAATAATCATTACAATGATTATAATCATATACATAATCATTATAATAATCATTAATGATTACAATAATCATTAATTAATTATCATAATTATAATAATCATTACAATGATTATAATCATAATCATTATCATAATCATTAATGACACTTATGATTAAAACCGTTTTTACACGGATTTACACTCGTTTATTTTTTACATTTTTACAACGTTTCGACACTTTTTCAGGTGCCGTGGTCCCGGATGACACCTGAAAAAGCGCCGAAACGTTGGAAAATTGTAGAAATGTAATAGTAGTTTTAATTATGTCTACTGCTCGTGTTAACCTTAGAAAATACTAAATGACACTTATGGTACGGCCACACTATCGATAAGATTTGCGTTGTCGCGACATGTCTGGCCAAAAAAATCGTCCTATCGCGAATCATCATCGCGAATACGAACACTATTTGCGCCGTTGTCGGTAAAATGCCGCACATAGGGTTTTATGGCCCAAAGGCCAAAATCTTCTTATGATGTGGTCAAGCCGTCTTCGCCGTAGAGCGAATCTTCGCCTTCAAGTGTGGCCGCAGCATTATACAGAGCCGGATTAACCCTATATGGGCCTGTAGGCAATATAATTTTCGGGCCCCTTTTCTTTACGGTAGTTAAACAAATAGGTTTACCCGCGACCTTGTAACGTTGTACATAACGTACTGTTAGGCAGCGTAGTTGAAAATCACATCACCACGTACACATTTGCAGTTTATTGATGGCACCGAAACACGTTAAAAATAATTTGGAAACAGAGTTACAAAAACGGACTACATCTAGATACTAAGTCTAATTACTGATGTTAAAGACTATGCATGACTGCTCTTGACTACTGTGACTGCTGTAACTGCTGCGCGATGTGCGCGGATAAACGCTTTTATTTGCTCTTTAGTGCTGAGAATGACAAAATATAGGTGAGGCGGGGAACCGGACTTAACAGTACATTATATGTACTTTATATATATATATATATATATATATATATATATATATATATATATATATATATATATATATATATATATATATATATTATATGTACTTTACGTTGAAGCTGCATATATATATTAATATATAGCAGCTTCAACGTATATATATATATATATATATATATATATATATGTCTATGACATCAATATTAGTTTTAATGCTGGGACTTGAACCCGCGACCTTGTAACGTTGTACATAACGTACATATAATAGTTAAATAAATATACCTTATGTACAACGTAATATATATATATATTTATTACGTTGTACATAACGTATATATATTTTAGCCTCTTAATAGGTTTTTAAACAAAAAAAATATTACATGTCAATATAAGAATGTCAATCTGTGAGGTTCTGTGCATAAGCGTAAAAAATACACGATATTTTATAATAAAGACAAATAAAATAAATAATAATACTTTAAATAATTATTGTGCAAAATTTTGCTAAATAATCATTAAAACTCAAAAAGCTACGATATTACGATACGATACGCAAAATCTAAATTACTGCTACTAAAATGGATTGGCGGCGCCAATATTGATTGATTATGCTAAACTGTCAAACATAAATAGACGGCGTCATCGAATTATTATGTACGGAGTTGAAAGTATTTAACGCGTACCTAAGCATCCAACACAGCGGAAGGTCCTTGAATGCAGATACCGACAGACTGTTGTCTAACTAGTAAACATGCTTTCCCAAAATTAACCTAGGTTATGTAATAAATCATATATATATATATATATATATATATATATATATATATATATATATATATATATACATATATTTAATAACAATATAATATATAATATACATATATATATATATATATATATTGTTTACTGGCACTACCCCTTCCACTGTCCGCATTATCGTGGGTTAGCTGGAAGAAAATACTATCTAGTACTAAGCTCGCCTTTGTACAAATTTGTTTTAGTGCAATAAAGAATTTTCATTCATTCATTTATCCAAATATACTAAGCAGTGGGCAGCAGAGCTGGCCATGAAAAATTCCAATAAAATTGCAAAAAGTCCAAGTAAATCTCACCGTGCTCCACGGTGTTGAGCTGGTTGGACTTGAGCATGAGGCGGAGCAGCTTGGTGCTGTCACTGCTCACGTTGAAGCTGCTGATGCGGCGCCGCTGCATCTCCATCTGCCGGGACACTTCATGTTGTGTAATAATGATCCATCCATATCAGTATCAACCCTTGTATGTCCCCACTGCTGGGGCACGAATCTCTTCCTGCATCGCAGGAAGGTTAGACCATACTCCACCACGGGGGCCATGTCCGGAGTGCTTAGTGCGAGTTTGACAGATCGAATCGAATAACTTTACTACCGCGTTAATCGAGCATTGAGTAGTGAGTATGAGTAAGTTAACCGTTCGAACTGGCAAAACGCTATCACAGTATCACTCGCACTCGCGTTTATTCGTGTTTTGGCTGGTAAACGTGTTCACTTCTCAACGTAAACCATTACAACTCGCACTCAGCAATTTTAATTTCCATACTTGTCGCTAGGTGGCGCTTCCTCGATGCCATAGAAATATGAGTTTACGTAAACGCGATCGAGTAGTTAAAAAACTCGCACTAAGCACTCGGGTTGGTGAAGGATTGGAGGAAGTTATCGAGCCGTCCATGAGGGCTGTGACGGGGCTTAACGACTGCCATTACATGACAGCCGGTACCGCCGGCTTGCCGTGCCTTGCGAAGCACGGTACAATGCCACTAGCGGCAGTCACGGGACTGTCACCCGTCCTGCACCTGACCGCGCCTGTTGTTGCTTAATTTAAGTGATTGATTCCAATCACTCGGTTAGAATAAGCTACGAGCGCTTCGTGATAATGATAATTGGGCTTAATGAAGATGATTCCTTTCGACCGTATAAATCACGGTGGCTGTTACAGCTACTGAGACTGATGTAACGTTAATAAAATTATAGGGGATTGTTTGTAATACTAATTGCAATAATCGTAATTGTACATATTGTTGCGGTCCTATCCCGAACCATCTAGAATAGAGCCTTCTGGAAGCCTATCGAATAGTCACCGCATGCTACGTTTTAGTAAACAATAAACGCTGCAAGCAATAATGACTCGTATGTCCACCCGCATAAGGTTCAAAACTCTTTGACGTAAAACTGTTCGAGCGACGTTGCCGCGTGTACCGAGTGTAGGTACGTAGGTACGGGATTGTTCTAGAACCCTGGCCGGCGGATATAAATAGCGGCCGCCGCGGCGCGCTGTCAGTTCCGTTTGGAATAGCGAAGAGTGAACTTCGAGCGAACATACCTGCGATACGAGCGATAACCTACGACCTCAGCGATACTATTGGACTTCGATAGACCTGCGATTGGAATCTACGTGTGGACTTCGTGTCGTGAAGACCTGCAGACCAGACCCTGCGTGAATAAATCCTAAGAAGTTGTCATTGGCGTTTTACATCCAAATCCAGAACCCTAGCCCGTAACAATATAGGTACATAGCTGTGAAACAGATTTACAAATCCAAAATCGTCCCGCGACTTTTCGACATTTCGGGAACTGAAACGAAATTTATGATCATGGTAAAAAACCCGGTTCTTTAACAATGGTATGTAATTAATAATTAAATAATACTTCGAGTTTTTCGTTTACATACATTCACCAATAGAACACCCTTTACGTGCCTTTGCACCGTATATCTGACCTGTTTCAAAAGTATGTCCACCATGAGTATGCAGCAGGTCAGGTTCTCCGGTTTCATGTCTTCTTCCTTCTTGTCGTCTTTTTCGTCCTGAGAGCTGCTGGATCCGTTGCCTTTGGGGAGTTTTTCTGAAACAAATATAACTGATATAACAACGGACTGTTGCAGAAAGGAGCATTGGAACTTAATGCGACCCATGAGATCTAGTAGCGCCATTAAGTTTCCAATGGTAGCGCCTTCAATGAACTAAAATAATCATCCATTCTGTTTAGTAGCTTTTAAAAAATACCTCGGCTACTATCGTATAGAATCGGATATATGCGTGTAATAGAAATATCGGAACTAATACTTTACACAACTTTTCTAAATAGTGAAGAAAAGTTTTATACCGAGCAGGAAGAGTAGGTACCTATTACTCTCGTGTGCTTTCGGCGAAAACAGAAGCCTACTCTAGAGCCCGAGGTATTCCAAAAGCTAACAGACTGTACCTTGTTTCACGTGGATGAAGCGAAGGTGATCTGGCAGGACCGTGGCAAGTGGCAGTCCCTGGTATCTGCCTACCCCTCTGGGATACAGGCGTGAGGTTATGTTATCTTATATTTTATGGACATTTAAAATTTGAATTTAAAATAATATCTTTCTATTCCATCACGTAAATAGTGATTTTTGGGATAGAACAAGAACCTACGGCAAAAAATGTAGGACTAGGATGATTAACTCTACAAACGGTAGTTTTTGGCATAAGTGCTAACTTGTCCCATGACCTTGATCTTAGGTTCTCGGTCGTGGGTCCCAAAAACACTTGTTAAGTACATGATCAAGTAGGTATTCTCCCAACCATGTAAAAACTAATTTTATCTCAAAATCACATTACACATAATTCTGACATGGTCTTTGCGAAAACGATTTGTAGTTAGACCTCAGATTTCTGCACTTAGCCTCATAGTTGGGGCATTGTACGTAGCAAAGCGCTGAGGTATGTCAACACTTCAGACACTCCTGAAGATATTTTATTTCTTCGTTAGCGAGTAGTGTTGCCACTATAACGAAAAAGTATATAACTTAAAAAACAGTCATTGATACATGCCGGGATTCGAACCCACGAGCTCCCGATTGAGTAGGCGGCGTTCCACCGCTTCGCTATCACCGCTCTTTAAAAAAACTGTAAAAGACATGATTTTTTTCCACTGGTGCCACTAGTGTTGGAGCCCCTTGAGGGGTTTCTTCTATTTATCAATGACGCTGATGATGGTGATGTACAAGTTACTTGAGGGCGGCTTCACCTTCTCTGGCAGGCCGACCAGTGCTTACCTGGGGGCGGCTTCACCACCTTCTCTGGCAGGCCGACCAGTGCTTACCTGGGGGCGGCTTCACCACCTTCTCTGGCAGGCCGACCAGTGCTTACCTGGGGGCGGCTTCACCACCTTCTCTGGCAGGCCGACCAGTGCTTACCTGGGGGCGGCTTCACCACCTTCTCTGGCAGGCCGACCAGTGCTTACCTGGGGGCGGCTTCACCACCTTCTCTGGCAGGCCGACCAGTGCTTACCTGGGGGCGGCTTCACCACCTTCTCTGGCAGGCCGACCGGTGCTTACCTGGGGGCGGCTTCACCACCTTCTCTGGCAGGCCGACCAGTGCTTACCTGGGGGCGGCTTCACCACCTTCTCTGGCAGGCCGACCAGTGCTTACCTGGGGGCGGCTTCACCACCTTCTCTGGCAGGCCGACCAGTGCTTACCTGGGGGCGGCTTCACCACCTTCTCTGGCAGGCCGACCAGTGCTTACCTGGGGGCGGCTTCACCACCTTCTCTGGCAGGCCGACCAGTGCTTACCTGGGGGCGGCTTCACCACCTTCTCTGGCAGGCCGACCAGTGCTTACCTGGGGGCGGCTTCACCACCTTCTCTGGCAGGCCGACCAGTGCTTACCTGGGGGCGGCTTCACCACCTTCTCTGGCAGGCCGACCAGTGCTTACCTGGGGGCGGCTTCACCACCTTCTCTGGCAGGCCGACCAGTGCTTACCTGGGGGCGGCTTCACCACCTTCTCTGGCAGGCCGACCAGTGCTTACCTGGGGGCGGCTTCACCACCTTCTCTGGCAGGCCGACCAGTGCTTACCTGGGGGCGGCTTCACCACCTTCTCTGGCAGGCCGACCAGTGCTTACCTGGGGGCGGCTTCACCACCTTCTCTGGCAGGCCGACCAGTGCTTACCTGGGGGCGGCTTCACCACCTTCTCTGGCAGGCCGACCAGTGCTTACCTGGGGGCGGCTTCACCACCTTCTCTGGCAGGCCGACCACGCACTGACTGAACATATCGAAGAGTTGGCTCAGCGGAATGCGCACGTCTAGGAACGAGATGGTCTGAAACGAAATTATATAACCTGTAATTTGCTGTCTAACTAGTTTCATATTCTCAATAGACCCAATAAAAATAAAAAGAACCAACTGAGTCGTCTGTTAGACGGGTCTCTCTTACTTATTATAAAAAAATAGTTTTTATTTTATTGTTAAGCAGTCGTTAAGCTATGTCAGAGGTCTTATAGGCGGCTTGATAACTTCTGACAGTGAGGTCCGCCACTGTCTTACAATCCTCCACCAACAGACTCGGCCCCCGTGGTGGAATGTGGCCTAACTAACCTTGAACCTAACCTAACCTAACCGAAGAGACCCGTGCTCCAATAGTGGGGTCAGACAAGTGCCTTGCAAAGCACGAAAGCGCTCGGAAAAAATGCCAGCGGTAGACACGGGATGGTCAACCATCCTGCACCTGACCGCGCCTGTTGTTGCTTAACTCAAGTGATTGATTTTAATAACTCGGTTTAACTTCTTTATTTAAATGAAGACGCACGAACCTGGAACCACACGAGCGCCGGCATGACAGTCTCCGGCGTGGGGTGTCTGCTGAGCCGCAGCGCCGCAAACCGGTACATGTGCTTCTCGTCCACGCCCACCATCGGGCAGTCGGGCTCCAGGATCTTGCACACCACCGACTGGTGACAAACACTTGCTACTTCAAGCTACCAGCACCGAGGGCTCACACTCTCAGCACAAGGTTGAGTCAGATGCCCTATGTAGCCCCTTCAGTTACTTTGGAAACCAAAGGTTAGAAACCAGCTTAAAAGTCAACATTTTCTTTAATTATATTTATTTATTTCTTTCTTTCTTTCTTTCTTTCTTTCTTTCTTTCTTTCTTTCTTTCTTTCTTTCTTTCTTTCTTTCTTTCTTTCTTTCTTTCTTTCTTTCTTTCTTTCTTTCTTTCTTTCTTTCTTTCTTTCTTTCTTTCTTTCTTTCTTGAAAACCTGGTTTCAAACAAAAATAATTCTGAATTCTGTTTTCTAAGCCGGTTTCGTCGCTTTGGTTTCCAAAGAGTGATTAAAACTGTTTTAATACGGATTTCACTCTTTTATTATATTTTTACAATTTTCCGACGTTTCGGCACTTTTACAGGTGCCGTGCTCTCGGATGACTGTAAAAATGCCGAAACGTCGGAAAAATATAATAAACGAGTGAAATCCGTATTAAAACAGCTTTAATTATGTCTAGTACTCGTGTTAACCTTAGAAAATACTATTCCAAAGAGTGGCCGGAGGGTTTGTGGCAGCATTGACATACTACAGGATGTACGCTCTGACTTTGTCTCTGTACTTATTTATTTTATTTATTAGGACTACCAACAGGATATACGCCAATACATTTACAATAGACCATAACTAGAAATAAACTAAGTGTTACCTCACTTACATGCAGTCACAAGATGCACCGTTAGTATGAAGTTGCTTGAGGACTTAATGTATTAATTATAGATTATGTGAATTGTTTTTCTTTTCCTTTGAGTGGTATGCCTTTTCTTTTCTGTGATGTGTTCCGATAAATAATTCTCTTTCTTTCTTTCTTTCTTTCTTTTTTTCTTTCTTTCTTTCTTTCTTTCTTTCTTTCTTTCTTTCTTTCTTTCTCTCTCTCTCTCTCTCTCTTTCTTTCTTTCTTTCTTTCTTTCTTTCTTTCTTTCTTTGTTTCTTTCTTTGTTTCTTTCTTTCTTTCTTTCAATAATTTACTTTGCTAATAATCCATACAAAACTTAAAATATCGATATACTCATAAAAAACGTACTACGCATTTTTTGTGTACAATTTTTTTATCTACCCTACTGCAGGTCACAGGCCGTCTCTCAGAGAGAGATTAAGGGCTTAATTACCACGCGTGCCCACCGCTAATTGGAAATTTCAAACGCTGAGGTATTTAAACACCTCAAACATTCACACCTCACGATATTTTCCTTCACAGTTACCGAGTGGAATTGCAAAGACTTAGGAAACAAAGTCATTGATACAATATGACGAATTATAATATTATAATTATCTATCTAACACAGATAATTAGAAAATGGTAGAAAATGCTTATGACATTAAGTTCGCCGCATTGTATGATTTTATGGTGCAATAAAGTATTAATAACTAAATAATTATAATATTACACTTTCACCCTTCACTTGTCCTGGTAGGATATCTTGTGCTATGGTAACCGGGCAAGATGGTATGGTAACCGATGTTAACCGACTGGAAGCCGCAGCAAAAGAGACCTAGTGGACTCAGAGTGACGGATAACCGACCCTCAATGATGTTGGTGGATGATCGACCTTCAATTATGTTGGTGGATGACCGACGTCAATGATGTTGGTGGATGACCGACCTTCAATGATGTTGGTGGATGACCGACCTTCAATGATGTTGGTGGATGACCGACCTTCAATGATGTTGGTGGATGACCGACCTTCAATGATGTTGGTGGATGACCGACCTTCAATGATGTTGGTGGATGACCGACCTTTAATGATGATGGTGGATGACCTACCTTTAACTCCACTAGCTCTTTCTCGGGCACGTCGGTGCAGATGGCCTCCATCCAGTCGGGCATGATGTCATCCCAAATGTCCTGAGTTATTATGCCGTACGGGATCAGGCAGTACAATCTGGTTCGAAAATTAACAGTTTTAAAGATACAAAGAAAAAATATTTACCTAATGAAGGTTCTATCTAATACTGTTAGGTTCTCAATTAGATACTCCAATATTTATACTTTTCAAAACAGGTTAGAAATTAATTAACAGAATTTTCAACTTAAAGTTACATAATCGTAGTATGGAACCTTACACTTGGCACGACATTGTCTAGATTTCATTACTTTTAAGAGATAAACGAGCAGCTCCATCGAGACTTTGCTAGTTTTTACAGAATTTTTTTGTAATAATGTTAACGGGGATGGTCATGTCTTGCGTATGACGAGACATAACCACCCCCGATGAACTGCAAAGCGTGTAATCAATTGCGACGCGTGTAACCAACTGCGGAGCGTATAATGAACTGCGACGCGTGTAATCAACTGCGGAGCGTATAATGAACTGCGACGCGTGTAATCAACTGCGGAGCGTATAATGAACTGCGACGCGTGTAATCAACTGCGGAGCGTATAATGAACTGCGACGCGTGTAATCAACTGCGGAGCGTATAATGAACTGCGACGCGTGTAACCAACTGCGGAGCGTATAATGAACTGCGACGCGTGTAATCAACTGCGGAGCGTATAATGAACTGCGACGCGTGTAACCAACTGCGGAGCGTATAATGAACTGCGATGCGTGTAACCAACTGCGGAGCGTATAATGAACTACGACGCGTGTAATCAACTGCGCCGCGTGTAGCCATTGGCGGGCGTGACCTGTTGAGTCCGTCCTTGAGGTGCGCGCTCTTGGAGGCCAGGTTGTCCCAGTGGCCGGCGACCCGCGCGCACTGCGGCGGCCGCGGCAGCAGGCAGGCCACCAGCGCCGCGCGGCGGCTGCCGGCGATGCCCTGCAGCCACGGGCACACGTGCTCCGACTTCAGCTTCTCCACCGTGTTGGCCGTCTCGCCTTGAAACGTTGGAAGTCTTTGCAAATAATAATACACTCTGGAACGGCTGCAGGTATTGTTTTATTTGTATATTAGCAGTACAATAGTAGTACTTTCCGTCGTAAGGTTGTCTGGAAGATATTGCTTTTAGCAATAAGGCAGCCAATTGAACTTTGTATCTTTACATGTTTTATAATATGTGCTCTTGGTGTACAATAAAGAATATTCTTATATTATCTTATAATATTTTAATAAAACAGAAAACTGGATAGAAATGGATAAACGGAGAAGCAGGTGAAACAATCAGATCTGGTCAAAGGGTAAAGTTGTAGTGATGAAAAATGAGGGAAATCGAAGAATGTGTGACGTAATTTAAATATTTGAAAATGATAGATAGAAAAAGAAATAAAAATGGTGTGAAGAGGTTTGCACCGTCACGAATATTGGCAAGGGGAAGCGGCTCATGATGGGACGCGAAAAAGTTCCGTCGGAATCTTCTTCTTCTTTAGGCTATATTAGTCCACTGCTGGACATAGCCCTCCCCCTAATGAGCGCATGGTTGTGCCATCATTGGGGGGTAATGCCCATAATCCCCACGCTGGGCATGCGGGTTGGGGATCGCAATTTGGTGTGGAATTGTCCGGCGGAATGATTTCGGGGAATTGTCCCAAAATGGAAATATTCCGGGTAAAAACCCAAAACGGGTTTTTGTGTGGGTAGAAAACGTTTGTTACTGTGACCATCGAATTAAACAACTTGGTTTAGCATCATTAATAGTAACCGGACATCTACTATAAAAAAAAATATGTTTTTTTAAATGTATGTTTAGGTATTGACAAAGTTGTTAAAAATCACATAAAATAAGGAGGTTAGTATTTTTTATATATCATCACAATACTTCTCTTTTTAAGTTGAATAGTGTCAATCTAACGAGTCTTGGATGTTTACATGTTTGTGAAGTAGCGGTTTCTGGTTCCCACCACACACAGTATCCAAGTGTGGGGCCAGAATCAATGTCTGTATGTAAATGTTACGTTATTATTAAACTGTTGTAACTTGAAGTGGGCTTTTATCAGGTACTACTTGACATTGAGACGTGTGTATTCACACACGATGCTAAACTTGTTTTCTTTTATGGTCACTGTAAGAATCGTTTTTAAACACATAAAAATCATTTTACAAAAAATTCCGAAATGATTCCACTGCTGGCTTAGTCCACTACCCAAGGCGTTTACTCAAGCATCGGAACAAAATATTAAACGTATTTGAACAATGGAACAGTGAGTTGTGACCGCCAAACAAACAAATATTGTGGTTTCAACGTTTCGTTGTATAATCTCCACCACAGAGCCGACCATAATATCGGTATTAAAAAATCATACTACTTATACAGCTACATTGACACATACCTGTATAAGCGTAGGAGGTGATGTGGAACCAGTGGAAGAGAACGGAGAGCAACCTTCCCAGGGTCTCGTCCGGAGTGTCCTGATTGGGCGTGCAGAGTCCCACCATCAGCCATACGCCGTATCTAGGGAAGTCACACGATCATTATCAACTTAATTTTGGAGGTACTACCTTGTTTTTTTGTCGGAAGAGTCCGACTTTTTGTCGGAAGAGTCCGACTTTTTGTCGGAAGTTTTGTTAGGATTATCGCATCATCATTATCAGATAGTGTCAGTCTACTGCTAAACGTAGGTCTCTACCAAGACGCGCCATTGAGCCCGATCTTCGGCACTCCTTTTCGCTTTGCAAAGAGGAGAACTGAATACCGATAATGTGTGGTGAATTTTTTTATACGACCCCTAGTGTCTGCGGTGTTCAAATACCTCAGCATTTGACAGTGACTACCGCTAGTGGCATTTTTCCGACCGTTTTCGTGCTACGCAACGCACGTTGAGCTGTCGGTGCCGGCTGTCATGTAATTAAGTTACGTTAGGTCTTATGGGCGGCATGATAGTGCCAGCCAGTAAGGCCCGCCACGGTCTTACTATCCTCCACCAACGCGGACTTGGCCGCCGTGTTGGAGTAAGGCCTAACCTTCCTGCGTTGCAGGAAGAGAACCGTGCCCCGGCGTGGAAACATACAAAGAGTTAAAATCCTTATAACTCCACTACTTCTTCTTTTCGTGTCAGCTATTCGACCAGTTTATGCGTGAGGTTATGTATGTATGTATTTATTTATTTTCCTACTGCCTATTTTTTCCTGCCCAATAGTTGGCTACTGCAGTTGCAGCAGCATTGGCTTCTGTTAGGTCTTCCAGAGTGCAGGTGTGAGGGCACAATGGGCATTGGAGTAGGTGCACCATGGATTGTGATGAGGCTCCACATTCACATTGCTCCTCCGTTGGTGCAATATAACCCCACTCCACTACTGCAGCGCTGCTTACCTGCCGAGCAGCTGGCGATCCTCTACCGAAATGGGGTCGGGAAGAGGCACGGACACCGGCTTGTGCTGCTCAGTGTAACTGTCTGGGTCCTCCATGTTGATTGGCTTGGCTTCTTTCAGCAGGCTGGCAAACGAACAGGGAAGTTTAGCGAACACTGCTTACTTATGTTTGTGTTTCGATAATCGTCTTTGTTTATTAGAGATGGTGATAGAAGTATGTTAGTGTTATAAAGTATTAGTTTTAGAAAATATCATATCATTACACTATTTTTATTTTTAATGCACTAACCCTAACTAAATAGGTTTTTAAATATCATATCATGTTATACCTACTATAACCAGGGAATTTTAACTTAAAATTCAATACTTATCGAGGAATGTTGCAATAATTGAAACGATTATTGCAACATTCCTATTTTTCCAATTCATTAATTTTAATATTTCAATGTATATTATTATTTCAATCTGAAATTTTAATTGATTGCCAATTAACTTATTATCTTCTTTAAATATTTTAATACAATTCTAGCTTATAAAAATCACAATTCTGTAAATAACACAGTTAATATTAATTATTCCAAGATGGATCATTTGTTGGCTCTACGGTTATATAGTTATACGGTTATATGAAACTTAATTATTTATAAGAACTTTTATAAACGCATGTTTCACAAATAAATTGTAGTATATTTTAATGTAATGGAAAAAAAAATACTATATTTAAAAGTAAACTCTAACTGACGTGTTCCAGGAATTGAGAACTTTTGCAGCTTTTATATATATTTGTGTTTTCACCTAAAATATACATTTTGTGCATTTACAACATTTTTATAAAATGTGTGTAGAAAAAAAGAAAACATTCATCGATGAAATAATGAAATCCAATATGTTTTACATTCTTAGAGAACATAGTTTTTTTGTATTTTGTAGTAGTATTATTTATTCTGCAGTATTAATGCGAGTTACAAATCGATTCCAATCTTTATTAAAGTGAAATTCAAACTAGTTTCTATAAAAATAAAAACAAAATAAAAAAAAACCGCCCAACGTGGGGCTCGAACCCACGACCCTGAGATTAAGAGTCTCATGCTCTACCGACTGAGCTAGCCGGGCTGTTACTAAATTAGGTCAATATTTTGAGGAATTACATCGAGGTTCCCCAAAATACGTGACTATTCACATCCCAAGGGCAAACGATCTTTCCCCATATTTTTTCATGTAGCTAATACACGTCCTGAGACCGCGACTCGGCAAACGTAGTATAGGAAGCTCTCCGACTAGGTGGGATGACGATCTGCGAAAAACTGCCGGCAGATGCTGGATGCGGCTAGCTGAAGACAGGGCACTATGGCGCTCATTAGGGGAGGGCTATGTCCAGCAGTGGACTAGTATAATAGCCTTATGATGATGATGATGATCCACGTCCCCCTGCAGGCCTTCTCTCAGAAGGAGAGAGAACGGGCTTAATTACCACGCGTGCCCACCGCTGATTGGCAATTTCATGCGCTGAGGTAGTTGAACACCATTACCACTCTCTTCAACACCAAAGTTTTGTTGGAAGAGAATGCTTCTTGCATTAAGCACTCCCTTATAGGTACATTAACTAATGTAATTAGTGTGCAATAAGGAATAAAAAAAAAAGTAATAAACACCTTAAAAGCTAAATAAACACCTTAAAAGCTAAGGTTTCCTCAAGATGTTTTTCTTTACAATTAGCGTGTGGTATTGCAACTTTAACTCCACAACTGGACATACCTCTTTCTCCGTAACTCCGTATTAATACGCGTGACGTAAATTTATTTAGGGCACCTAAATCACCCTACTAATTTCTTTTTACTTTTGCTAAATGTCGTCTGATATTTTGCTAAATACTTACAAGGCATTTTAAACTTATTTTCGTTGTCTAATGCCACATTTCATAGACCAATGGAATAATTTATTTAGATCAGACAGTGTCCACATCGATACTAGGTATAACATTATTAATCATTTTGAAAACTAATTTCCTTTATTAAAATATAAGTGTAGCAAAACGAAAATGTAGATAGACAGAGAAAATTCAAGTAAATGTGTTAATGTGTTTAAAAATTCCTTTGTTTGTCCTTGTCTCATCCAGATTTATGATTTAGTATCAAAAATATGAATAAAAAAAAAATATTTTTTATTGTGCCAGCGAGACATCATGCCACACGTAACAGCAGCCTGAAGTTATTTACGTCCCGTCCAGGTAAACAAACATCGTAATCACTAGTAGTCACACCATGTCACACAAAGCACGGGTGAAGTTTAGCAATGTTAACCCAAGGTTATGTTATCTGTGCCAAGGTCTGACCGGGTGTTTCAGTCAAAATGATTGAAAGCAGTATTATAATCTTTTTTTTATATAAAATTAAATCGGTGTTTTAAATCTTTATAGTATGAACTGTTCCCTAATATCGTTAAATCTTTGATTATTTGGTACTATCGTCACAGATTTTGTCCAACAGCTTTTATTCTACCATCAAATTATAAGTAAATTCTTTTACGATTGTTTTTAACTTATTATTATATAATTTCGCACAAATATTAATTCAATCCACAGACTAAACTTTGTCCCAAGAACCAATTATGTCAGAGTAATCGTAAGTTTAAGTATGAATAACGTTAAAAATATTAGTCTCAGTTACCCTACGGGACACAAGCGTGAGTAATTTAAACTTGAATTAAATACAATTTTATAGAACGTATTTAATACCAAAACAAAAAAAGAAAAATTAATTCCGCCCAACGTGGGGCTCGAACCCACGACCCTGAGATTAAGAGTCTCATGCTCTACCGACTGAGCTAGCCGGGCTTGTGACAACATCTGCCAAATCATCCATGACGTTCCGAAGATAGAAAAAAAGCTTCGTGCCCATCTATTCACTGCTCGCAATGTCACAAAGGAAAAAATGTGGTCGTAACAATTTATTTATAAAACGTTTTAGCAGGTAGACAAGAGGAACTACTTATGCGTAGCAAATTAGTTAACATTTATTTGTTGACTAATCTTGTCTTCAAAACTTAGGTTAGCTCATAGAAAAAGTTAAGTCGCATTAAGCTTGCCTATGTTTATGCAATAAATAATTTAAATAATAATGACCTTGTTGTTAGATATCACGATAGCAACTTACGTCGTTGGTACAGATTTATTGCTCTGTTCTTTAATAATAATAACTTTAATATACTTATGTTATAAGTCACTATTTATGTAAGTTTATAATAATCATGTATAGGTATGTTTATTAATATTCGTATGTTTACCGAATACCCATAATTAATTTCTCTTTCGGCAAATTTTCCGATTTGAGGTTGCCTCGAAGAAATTGCTATTAGCAATGAGGCCGCCAATTGTATCTTATCTTCTGGTTCTGTATCAATTTTCCGGTATGCAATTAAGAATATTCTTATCTTAGTTAGTTAGACCTGAGATTTCCGCACTTAGCCTCATAGTTGGGCCATTGTACGTAGCAAGCGCTGAGGTACGCTAACACCTCAGACACAAGGGTTTCCTTACGATGTTTTCCTTCACCGTCAGCGAGTAGTATTGCTACTATAATTTCACAAATGTACATAACTTAGAAAACAAAGTCATTGGTACATGCCGGGGTTCGAACCCACGACCTCCCGATTGAGAAGCCGGCGTTCTACACCGCTCCGCTACCACCGCTCTTATATATTATCTCTTATATATTATCTCTTATATATTATTCTTAGCTTATCTCATTTATTAACATATCGGTATAGGGAGCATTTAAAGGTTACATTACGTCGTCGGGGGGAGGGGTGGCCTAGCCTATAAATACGGAGCGTTTTTGCGGAGACGGTGTCTTGCTTCTGCTTGAAAAAGTGGGAGGGAGGGCGGTGCATTAGCTAACCGCATGGTGCTTGTGGGATTTTTGGCGGAATTTGGCAAAGTAATTTTAACTTTTTAGTGCTATTATGGATTTCCGCAAAGTAATGCCTGATTCTATACAATACAATTTGGAGTTGTTTGCAGGCCTACCTGACGACGGCCTCCACTAAGATACATAATCACGGCCTCCACCAGGTTGTCCGCCGCCTACCTGAGCACGGCCTCCACCAGGTTGTCCGCCGCCTACCTGAGCACGGCCTCCACCAGGTTGTCCGCCGCCTACCTGAGCACGGCCTCCACCAGGTTGTCCGCCGCCTACCTGAGCACGGCCTCCACCAGGTTGTCCGCCGCCTACCTGAGCACGGCCTCCACCAGGTTGTCCGCCGCCTACCTGAGCACGGCCTCCACCAGGTTGTCCGCCGCCTACCTGAGCACGGCCTCCACCAGGTTGTCCGCCGCCTACCTGAGCACGGCCTCCACCAGGTTGTCCGCCGCCTACCTGAGCACGGCCTCCACCAGGTTGGCCTGCATGTCTCCGTCCAGCTGCGCCGCTGGCGGCAGCCGCGTGTGCACCACGTGCTCGCCGCCGCGCCGCACGTTGTGCCGGTTGCCGTGGCACTGCTGGCAGTATCTGGCGGAAATACAAAAAAGATACATAGAATACTTAACGTTACTTAAGTATTCACTTAGCGAAATTCTCAAATTAAAATCTGACCCTTAGTTTGCGGTTTTATTGTACGTTTTTCCTCTAAAATGATCTAGATTTTGAAATGGACACCCATTTTAACTTATAACGTCCATTAAGCCACTGCGGCCTCTGTGCTACTTTGAATAATACCTTTTTGTTTGTTGGTGTTAAAATACACAATCCTGATCGGATCGGACGCGCTAGTGGTCTAGGCAAAGCGAGTGGTTAGAAACAGTCACTTGAGTTAAGCAACAACAGGCGCGGTCAGGTGTTGGATGGGTGACCGTCCCGTGACTACCGCTAGTGGCATTTTTTCCGAGTGCTCCAGTGCTTCGCAAGGCACCTTAAGCCGCTGGTGCCGGCTGTCATATAGTGGCAGTCGTTAAGTCATGTCAGAGGTCTCATTGGCGGCTCGACAACTTTTTACAGTATGGCCCGCCACAGTCTTACAATCCTTCACCAACCCGGACTTGGCCCCTGTAGTGGAGTATGTCCTAACCTTCCTGCGATGCAGGAAGAGACCCGTGCCCCAGCAGTGAGCACATGCGAAGGTTGATATAGATCGATCAATCGAGTTTACCTTATCGGATGGTTTCCATTGTAGCTCGCGCATTCGTTTGAAAAGCAGATCGAGTAAGCCGACTTGTCAGTGGAGCGGCAGTTCTGAAACGAGACAGAAACAGACACTTGGTTTTTTTTTTAAATCTTATTTATGTAGAGGCTTTGTTCGCAGAACGAGCATGTCAGCCCCATCGTAACCTATCATACAATTATCAAACTACATAGATCTAATAACTAAGCTATCCTAAACAAATTCATAAATAATACTGGTGTGTCCGCTACACGGTTCAGACAAAAAGCTCTGAAGTATTCCCGTCCATAAAATACGTCACACGAATTTCGTAATTTTTTGGACCAAGTCTCCATTTCTAGTCACAAGTGGTAATTTTTGTAAAACCATACCACTGGTGTGAAGTCATATTCTGGAAATTACAATCTAACCATAATTTATTTATTGTTGATAAGTTTATTTCCAATTCTAAGCACGATCAAACCTCGATTTGTGTCTATAAATGTACTATCGGCAAAGTTTCATTACGACCCCTTTGTGCCGGCATATTTTGTAAATAAAAACCAAATCAAATCCCTCAAGTGATACAGACTTAAAACTTTATAATATAGCGTGGATAAAATTGATGTTTTCATCACATAGAGTCAATATTTTAAGTTGTACCTAATACTTTAGATTCACACACGTGTCGACTCGAAACTTATGGCCACCCCCTTCCACCTGGTCAAACTCTTCCCCCTGCCATCCCCCTTAATGTGTTACGTAATTTAGGAAACGCCCCAAGAAAACAGCTGGATACATTATAGAAGCAGCTGATGAACCACTTGCCTTATTCTCACAGACCATGGACACTTGCTGCATCGGATGTAGGATGTCAAAGAATCTGCAACAAGACAATTTGTTAATAAAATTATATCAACCCTTTGTATGCCCCCACTGTCGGGGCACGGGCGTCTTCCTGCATAGCAGGAAGGTTAGGCCATACTCCAACACGGGGGCCGAGTGCGGGTTGGTGGAGGATTGTAAGACAGTGGCGGGCCTTACTCTCAGAAGTTATCAAGCCGCCAATAAGGCCTCTGGCACATCTTAAAGACGGCCATTGCATGATAGCCATTACATTAATAAAGTAAGAATAGCAAAAGCAAGGTCCCATTGCAAAGGCATAGGCCTTCTCTCAGAGATAAGATAACACATTTACATACAGGCACATACATTGCTTCTGGCCCCACTCTAGGATACCCTGTATCGTGGGAACCAGAAACAACGACATCACAAACATGTAAACATCCAAGACATGGGCTTTTTTTTGTCCCCAGCCGGGATCCCAGAGAGAGAGAGAGACCGCGAATCGGTTATTTAAATTTCCTTTAACTGTAGTTTCTTTTTGTAAACAAAAATATGTTGAAAACATAATTGCATTGTATCGTAATAATTACTTTTTCATTTATTTCTATTTTGGCAACAGATAGTCACAGTGTTATATTCATATTCATTTATTCAGTTTAGGTAACATTTTAAGTATAAAACAAAAGCAGAAGTTTATTTAGCTTAAATTACAATAAAACATAGTCACAATTTCATAATGAAAACAAATAAATCTGTATAATCAATTAACAGTTGAAATAATATATCCGTAATAATATAATGTCAAATAATAATGTCAATTCAGTTGTTCGTCCAGATATTCATCAACAGAGTAAAAAGCTTTTTCACACAGATATTTTTTTAATTTATCGTTGAATATATAATTACTCAGTGACTCCCTTATGTCCACGGGAATTTTATTATAAATTCGCGGACCCATAACCCCTAGCGACTTGCCAGTCTTAGACAGACGATGTTTAACAGTCGCCAGGTCGTGCTGTCTTCGTGCTTTACACCTACTGGTTGTCACCACTGGGGAAAAGCGAGTCAGATTGCTCCGGACATATTTGGCTACCTCCAATATGTATAGCGAAGGAACTGTGAGCACACCTAACTTGATGAACAATTGTTGTAAATTGTTACATACATACATACATACATACATACATACATACATACATACATACATACATACATACATACATACATACATACATACATACATACATACATACATACATACATACATACATACATACATACATACATACATACATACATACATACATACATACATACATAACTTCACGCCTGTATCCCAGAGGGGTAGGCAGAGACCAGGGACTGCCACCTGCCACGATCCTGACAGCTTTCACCTTCGCTTCATCAACGTTCATAAGTCGTTGCATGCTCGCACGCCGGTTCCGGGTACTTTTTATCTTTCCCTTTGCTAATTGTTACAGTGAAAATATACTTAATGCAAAGACTTAGAGTGCCAACTACGATACAATTTAAGAGTTAACCGTTTATGGTAACTAGTACACAACATAACTCACGTCTATGATCAATATAATTGCATCGGGCATTGGTTTGGGATGGTCTAGGCTTACCCATCACCTATACCTTCCTTCCCAGACAGCTTAGTCGCCTAGCCCACAAGCAATACTACCAAGCCGCGGGTTTCCACATGATGTTGTTCTTCACCATTGACGTGTGGTAATGCTACTACAAATGTACGCGAACGCTAAATAACAATGACATTTTTACAGACTCGATAATATGTGCGCTAACACCCAGTGCTTCAGAAGGGCAACACGTGCGGAGCCATCCAAATCGCGGATTTCCTCAACGATGTTTTCCTTCACAGTTTTCTTCCGATATAATAATATAAAGTATTGTATTATGCCCGATACTCACCACTGGCCGTGGCCTAGTGAAGCGCTCGTGGCCTAAACGAACCGAGTGAATGGAATCAATCACTTGAGTTAAGCAACAACAGCCGCGGCTAGGTGCTGGACGGGTCACCATCCCGTCACTACCGCTAGTGGCATTCTTCCGAGCTTTTCCGCCCTTCGCAGGGCACGTAAAGCAGTTGGTGCCGTCTGTTATGGTAATGGCAGTCGTTAAGCTACGTCAGAGGCTTTATGGGCGGCTTGATAATTTCTGGTAAGGCACCGCCACTGTCTTACAATCATCCACCAACCCGGACGTGGCCCCCTTGGTGGAGTATGGCCTAACCTTCCTGCGATGCAGAAAGAGACCCGTGCCCCAGCAGTGGAAACATACAAGGGTTGATAACGATAACTTCAAACAGTCCTTTCTTCCGTTCTTTAAAGGGTGCTTTCTCCATTGTTTTCCATTGGCCATAATACACCACGGGAGCCATCCCGTGGTGTATTAAGGGCTAACCTGCCTGCGATACAGAAGAGCCCCGTGCCCCAGCAGTGGGCACATACAAGGGTCGGCATCGCCCTCACCTCTGGTCGTGGTGCTCCCGGTGTATTTCGTTGGCGCACTCGATGCAGAGGTAGAGCGGCGGCGGCGTGTCGGAGGCGAAGGTGACGCTGATGCAGTGGTCGTAGCACACCTTGGCGGCCTCCGCTGAGCCCGCGTTGCCGCACATGTCGCGCTGGCATAGGAACGGGACCAGGTCGTCTGCACAAAACAATATGGGGAAATTATCTAGTATTATTATTATTAACTAGCTGCCCCAGCCTACCAGTCGATTTTTTATTATAATTTTTTTTTCCCTCCGTAAGAACCATCCTCGTACTTCAAGGAATATTCTAAAAAAAGAATTAGCGAAACCGGTTCAGCTGCTCTCGAGATTTGCGCTTACCAACACATTCAGCGATTCATTTTTATGTTATAGAAAATACGTTTATTGAACACAAGTAAAAAAATACAACGGCAATGTGGCGGACTTAAAAAGGAAGTAAGACAGTAGTGAGATTGTAATTACACACAGCTGGGATTCTCCTCGAGAGGGGATCAGGGGAGCTCGGGATAACACATGTAGAGGAAGATTATGTATTTTAAAACTCTATTTAGAGGCTAAAAATTCCACCCATGCCGGGATTCGAACCCACGACCTCTGGCTAACCGTGCCAGCGCTCTCCCGACTGAGCTAATGGGCGACTCACCGGCATCAGTGAAACTTCGAACCTCTTTACAATACACTCTGTATTACGTGCAGGCAGCGACATCTGGCTGAAGTAATTTGCATCACTTGCAGCCCCGAGTACCTACTTTGCAGTTAGGTTTTACATCGGAATGATATTGCTGTACCCACATGATTATATGGTTTTTAATGCACTAACCCATGCTAAGGACAATTTTAAAAACCTATTTAGAGGCTAAAAATTCCAGTATTATGCATTACTGACGGCCTCTGTGGCGAAACGGTAGCGCATCTGCCTACCATGCGAGAGGTCCCGGGTTCGATCACCGGTTAGGGACAAAAAAACCCCAGGTCTTGGATGTTTACATGTTTGTGATGTTGTTGTTTCTGGTACCCACGGAACAGGGATATCCTAGTGTGGGGCCAAAAGCAATGTATTTGCATGTATGTAAATGTTATTGTTATAAAAATGTTATTCTTGTTACTTTGCTCCGCTCCACTTTATTACACTCCACTCTGCTCCACCCCATCTAAGTCAATCCACTCTGCCGCCAACTCCTGTCCGCCTGCTGCCGTTTCTTTTGTTCCCAGCCTGGGTTCGAACCCGGGACCTCTCGCATAATTGGCAGATGCGCTACCGCTGCGATACGGAGGTGGTCAAAGTCGAGTGGATTAGAGTGGGGTGGAGCACAGGGGAGTTAATGTTATGAGAAGAGTTGATTTGTACATGGTCCAGTGGCATCTTCTCTCACATTAGATAGGTGATGTGACTACTAGGCTGCTGAACTCCCTGTGACAGTGTTTTGGAGGGTATACTCACTAGAAAACTTGCAAAGCAGTCCCTTCCGGTCGAAGAGCTTGGCGTCAAGTAGTAGAACTTCTGTTCTACCAAGCTTCAGCTTGGCAGCAGAATGAAGTGTTTTAAAGGGACGTTGGGCCGAGTGGAGTGTATTCAAAAGGCGTTGGACCAAGTAGAGTGTATTGTAAGGGTTGTGGGGCAGAGTAGAGTAGAAGTACAGTGGAGCGGAAGGTATACTCACTAGAAAACTTGCACAGCAGCCCCTTCCGGTCGAAGAGCTTGGCGTCAAACGCCGGCCAGTAGTAGAACAGGAGCTTGGCGGCGGAGACGCGCGCGCCGCTGGTGCCGTGCGCGATGACGCAGAGGACGTCCTTCACGACGGTGCCTTTCATCGACATCAGGCATTCGAGCAGCTGGCAGTGGTGCGCTGGGGGCCACATGAAAACGTTTCATTCAAAGTAGCACAGAGACTGCGGCTTAACGAACGTCACAAGTCAAACTAGAGGTGTGCATTTCAAAATCTAGATCAGTTTGAAGATAAAATGGACAAAAAAGCTCAAGATGAGATCACGGAATAAATAGACTTTATTGTACATAAAAAGATATATGTTTCTTAACCTAAGAGTACAGGCGGCGAATTCGAAAAGAAAAACAAATAAGTAGAACAAAAGATGGTGGACAAACGCTATGTTTGTGTCTCAGCAGGAATTGCGCGTTATTTGTAACCCTGTATATTTCTTGACGAAAGCCAGATAGAACGACCTAGTTCTTTTCTGACGTAGCTTTCCCTACAATTTAGCCAATCAAATCTCCCTTTATATTTTAGCCTTTTTTCTTTAATAGAAATACCTAGAGGATATGAAGAGCTGACGTGGCCATCAATGTAGATTTCAAGGTGCCGAAATGAATAAAAAAAAGTAAATCCGCCCCTCCTGCAAGACAACTCACCAGGGTTGCTAGAGTGTTGGAAGACCATCATGATGATGGCAGCGACGGATTGCGAAGCTTGACTCTCTTCCTCGTCGCCTTCATAGTGGCGTGCTGCAATGAAACACAGTTGTTTGGTTAGATCTCAAATATCCGAACTTAGTCTCATGATTGCTCGCAGCAAGGCTGTGGGATTGCTCCGGCCAGCCATCTCTTTCGTCAAAGCTGCTGTGATGTCACAGGGCGTCATTATTCAGCTTCCCAAAGATAGCGACCCGATGCTGACGCTTTTAAGGTGAATAGTCTCGCGGACTGATCTTTCCCCTTCCTTGTAGAATCTACGGCATAGTGGGCCATCGGTTAGTCTTGAAGTGTGGATTATACAGCTAGCAGTGCCTTATCAAAACGTTACATTTTTTTACGCAAATTAGCCCCTACCTTACGTGCACCGAATCCTAAGCGATACACAATCGTCTAACTGCCAAATTAATATGGAATTTGACAGACGATTGGAATCGCTCAGGAATTTCTCCTAAGATGGAACGGGCTACGTGTGAGGCGTCAATCACACAGGTGAACCTGGCCGATAGTGAGCTATTTGTGTAGCAGGTAGGTACTCCTAAAAGATGTACACCTGAAAGCAATAAAATAACGCCGAATGCCGTCTTCTATCGGAGCCGAATTTGACTGTCTTGATTTTCAAGGTTGCCAATACAAACAGAACAGTACCTACTCTGATCAAAGCACTGCCGTAAGTTGTATAGCCATGATATCATTGGTCTTCCAAGTCCCGGGTCTCGTTCTTCCTGGAATCTTGCCTCGTACGATAAGTGAAAGGGTCTCTTTCTGTAGTTGGTGGTGCGCATTAGTAGTATATACTCACTGATGGTAAAGGGCAGTATGTAGTAGCAAAGCAGGTTCAGTATCTCCTGGTGAAGAGGAACCGGGAATACGGCGACGCAATACGCCACCAGGTAGGGCAGGTTGTCGATCATGTCGTATTCCAGGAAGGGGAGCAGGCAGCCCAGGCATTGGAGCACGGCTTGCCCGAACGCTACGGGAGATTTTTTTTATATTTATTTGATAGTAGCTGTGCCCTGACATGTTACCCGCGGTTCATCGATTTTCTCATCAGAATAAGATCTTTTCCCGCAGTAAAACGTAGCCTATGACTGTGTTAATCCAGGGTGTCAGCTAACTCCATACCAAATTTTATGAAAATCGCTCCTGACGTTTAGACATGAATAAGTATCATTTAATCACACTCACAAACTTTCGTCTTTATAATATTAGTGTGAAGTGTGATGTGATGTGATGAAGACAGCACTAACAATAACTTGTACATGCACATTCATAACTTCTGACAGTAAGACCAGCCACTAGTCTTGAAAGCCTCCACCAATCCAGACTCGGCCCCTGCGGTAGAGTATGGCCTGTACCTTCCTTAGGGAAGAGACCGGTGCCCCTCGTTGGGGCCATAATGGGTTGATGATGATGAAAGACCTAATTACTTACAGTCCTCTAGGACTGTCATCGCTTAGCTTACCTTGTACCCCGTACTGGATATGAGGTGCAGAATCCACTAGCTGCGAGATTGCATTGAACAGTCCTTTGTAGTCAAGGTTAGGGTAGAGGCCCATTCGCGCGTGGTCGTTGCTGGGATCGCGCAGCATCTCGAGCGGGGAGTTTGGCACGTCTTTGAGGACGCCTGTTTTGAACATCAGCGAAGGTTAGTTGAGGAAAGAGGTTTAATTTGAAAGTTCGGGACGTGTCGCCTTACAATATAAGATACTGACAACGAATAGGGAAAGCGTAAAAAGAATTGGCGTAAGAAGTTGGACCTGTCTTTGAGGACGCATGTTTTAAATAAGGAAAAAAAGAACATTAACGATATAAATCTTTATTGCACACTATCATTAGTAGGTACCTACCTATTTTAACATAAATTTTGGATAAAAAACTTTTAAAATACTTATATTTTTTTGTTTAATTTTCTTTGTCTATTGTGTGCCGACGCATCTGTTTGAGTATTTGATGCAGAAATCATCAACTTATCAACTAATCTCATGGTTGAGATGATCCTGTGCCGCCCTGTGCCACTTTCAATCCGTCGCAGTTCAAAAATCTACCCCAGCACATTGTTCAAGATGTTTTCCAGCTGAATTCCTTCTTTTTAGAAAAACGCCCTATCTCGATAGATCGGTGACCTCGCCTAACCTTAAACATTAACGTTAACCTGGAGATGAAACCCCAGTGTTTAATAATACAATATTAATAACAATTTCACAAAAGATAATTAGGTCCTGGTCCCAAAATAGGACACCTAGTGCTATGGTAACCAGGCATATACATAATGGGATGATTTATACAATGTCCGTGGCAGCTTCACTCACACTAGATGGGTGAAGGGACTACTCGGAGGCTACTGGTAAACCAGGCAATGAGATCGCAAATATGGAAATACAACAACACTGGAGCCACTTGTCCAAATAAGGTACGTTGAATAATCGCACCCACGTCTTCTGTATCGGTATTTTTTTGGTAATCAAGCGTGTTAATTAGTGTGTGGAAATTATTATGGTCTACTCACTGAGCAGCGTCTGCGAGAAGTACTTGACGGTGTTGGCGATGTCCGTCCCGGACGGTAGCGGCTGGATGTTGTGCATCAGACGCAGCTGGCAATCGTACAGGCTGCGGATCTTCGCCGTGACTGCGGGCGGTGGGCCGTTAGAACTTAGTACGCAGTTGGGTCTTAGGTACTTGACGAAATCGCTATAGTAGCTATATGGCTAACTAAGCCAGTGAAATGTGAATTTGTGACGAGTTACTTTTACTTGATTCAACCATGAATCGTGTGTCAGGTTTTACAGATCAAAGCCAACCATTTTAAAAAATGGTTTGCAGGTCCAGTTTTGCGGAGTCGCAGCGAAGTCCGAATGGCTTAGTAGGTGAGAGCGCTTCTTCGATACGCCAGATGGGCGGGTTCGTGAATAGTTTCGACCAGGTTTCCCTTCATATGTTAATAAAGCATGATTAGGTAAAGCGTGCCTTCGGACACTACTATGGAAATTGGTTCTCCAACTCGCTTAGTATAATCTTCATATTTTGATCGCAATCCTCCTGACAGCGATACCTAGAACCGCCCATTGTTACATCACTCCGTAAACAAGATGGAAGTGTATTGGAAGTGTACCTAAGTACCTCGTGCTGAATCGAGTATGCCAGCATGAACCCTTTGGTGTTTATAAAGTCCGAAAGTACTTATCAGATTTCGAAATTTATTTCATCCGTTTACCACACGAGCAGAGTCTCGGGCGCTGCTAGTTATTTATGAAAACAAGGGTGTAGAGCGTTACAGAAAGATCTTGCTGCAGGTATTTAAATTGAATTTTATTGCATCCTAAAATTGTGGCAATGTCAGGTTTGTGAAGATGACAAGTACGGATTAGTGAACTTTAAGGCAACATAGCCTTAAAGTTCATTAATAGAAGAATTAAGTGAATATTATTGATTTATAATTGTAGCACTATATTTACAGACATAACTAATACTTTAAAATTAAGTATCATTTGTAACAACTGGCACTATTTAGGACAATGCCCAATTCTCTGCAGCACGCATTAACAAAGACACATTTTTTCCAATATATAATTTTGTATGTACAGTACCCTCAACTGTTACGAAGTACAACAGAAACTTTCTGTAACACCCAGTACCGCAGTAAGATGCAGATGTGACATTGACTCAAGATGCAAACATCAATATTAAACATCCCAAAGGGATAGTCCAAGTATTTTCTTAAACATAAAACATTGAGAGACCACTCAATATCACAAAGACAAACATTATCAGGTAGACTCTGAACACTTCAACATCAAACATCAAAACTGAAATCTTATAGGGATGAGTTACAACCACTTTATTTAAGTTTCACACATATCAGCCCAGGTAAACAAGTTTCGACGAGACAAGTTGCTACGGGAGAGAAAGCACCGGTCCATCCGAGTGTTAGGGGCAAACAATACAGTATGGAAGACCAGAGGTGACATTCAAGAGACAGTACACAGGAGACAGCTCAGGTCAGTGGAGAAAGCGAATTGGATGCTTTGGACTACAAACTGCTTGGGTCTGAGGTTGTTTTTTTTGGATTTGTGCACCAGCTAACTACTACAATACAATGTACAAAAATGCTTTAATGCTGACCAAAATTTGTATTAAACAATATTTTTGGACAAGGTATGTTATGAAATTGTCTATTACCGCCACAGTCAATGATGCCAAACATTAATGGTCGTGCTTGGTGATTAAGCCCACACTCTCTCTCTGAGAGAACGCCTGTACCCTACAGTGAGACTTAAGGCTGCATTGTTACTGGAGGAATGGTTTTCAGATTGGGCACAAATAATATAGAAACATGAACAAATAAAACACCTCAGACCCCACCCTCAGTGCAAACAGAGACAGACAGATACTAAAAAGACCAGGAGTTAGACAATCATGTGAGACCAACAAGGACGAGACAGCAAGGGGCCGAGCAAGGCTACAACAGTTAGGGCGAGCAGGTGTGCCAACCGTCTGGAGCAACGGCCGCACTCTCACCTTTCAAGTTCAAAATCGGCTCCATGATTAGGTGCATGTAAGCCGGGCCACGCGTCTGCCGCTGCTGCATTTAGGGGAACACAAAAAGCACTACGCAAGAAGCCCCCGGAGGCAAGTGACTCTGAAAAATAAAGGCATTAACATCATGCACGTCTGGCCAGGCGGTGGAAGCTGAGTATACTAGACTTGGCTGCTTGTAGGCTGGCTAGATATCTTATGTTGCAGACAATATAGTTAGACCTCTAGGGCAATAGCCAGTTGTATTTTTATTAACTCGCGATGCTCATACATAGTTATAAAGCCAGTTGTTTGGGACGTGAGTCAAACTCCGAAAGAGCAATTATTTTTTTCGGGTAAATACTTGATTATCAAAATCCCTAGACACAGACAAGTCTAGATAATTATTAAAACACCAGATCGAAGATGCAGCGGCGAAATGCAGCGAAAACCCGAATGCTGGTCAGCAAAAACGGCGAAATTACGCCGTGGATCATCGGTTAAGTATAATGAATATAAAGTAGGGCTTACAAGCCGCCGCCCGAGTCCCCATGTTGATGAGTTGTATCCTGAAACTGCCCTGCATTGGGAATGCCGGATCTCGTCCGTGTCGCCTGCTGTTTACTAAGCTTTCGCCGCCAGATCGATAGTGTCGGCTCGTCACAGTAGGTATGTAGCAAGCGCAGTTGCCTAGTGGTAACCGCACTGAGATAACTTCGCCTATCTCATCCCCGGGGTGATATCGATCGACGGGAAACTGTTTTATTTGTTTTCGCCTGAATTTCCTGCGTTTCAGGTTCGCGCCGCGCAGTTTTCAAATTGTCAGTTTGACGTTTCGCGCATGCTCGTTTCCGTCCGGTTCACAGATTAGTCTGAAATAGTGATGTGATTCGGTATTTTTCTAGACTATGATTGTAAATTATTACGTTGAACAAATAACGGTATTCCATTACATCGGGCGACCTCTGTGGCGTAGCGGTAGCGCGTCTGCCTGCCATGCAAGAGGTCCCGGGTTCGAATCCCGGCTGGAAACAAAAAAAAAGTTCAGGTCTTGGATGTTTACATGTTTGTGATGTCGTTGTTTCTGGTTCCCACGACACAGGGTCTGAAGCATGTCTGAAGTATAGGTGTTCTGTGCACAGGGTATCCTAGTGTGGGGCCAGAAGCAATGTATGTGCCATACGTAAAATGTTATGTTACATCACATCGAGAATGCTGCTTAGCCCCGGCGCACGGTAGGCTGAGAATCACGTTTCAAAGACAGGAACTTGAGTTTTTAAGTGTCACTTTTTTCTCTTGAAATAGGTTTTATTACTCATTACTACACTAAACAATGTGATTAGAGACAATTTAGAGAGCAAACGGACGTGTAAGAATTTTTCGAAGAAAAATTTGTATGGAGCTGACATGAAAAGTGGCTATAACTCTAGAATCGCAAGTTTGGCCGTAATATCCTTGCAGATGTAAGTAGTGCTACTTATTTGTGATTTTTCAGCATACTTTTTATAGCGGTACCTTTTGCGATTTTTAAAAAACAATAATAATATGTACTTTGTACTAAAATGAGTAGTTCTAATGCTTTTGTGTCCTGATTATGCGTAGTTAGATATTCCTGTACCCTAGTCTATGAAATTAAAACTGAGCAAATACATTATGTGTTTAATAAGACTTGTTTTACGAATTATTAATTAAAGTGATATTACCGTTTTTGGGAATTCATGATAAAGAAACGGTCTTTATATATCGACGACTTCTGTAGCGTAGCGGTAGCGCGTCTGCCTACCAAGCAAGAGGTCCCGGGTTCGAATCCCGGCTGGAAACAAAAAAAAAATCCCAGGTCTTGGATGTTTACATGTTTGTGATGTCGTTGTTTCTGGTTCCCACGATACAGGGTATCCTAGTGTGGGGCCAGAAGCAATGTATGTGATTGTATGTAAATGTTGTGTGTTAAAAAAAAAAATATTTAATGTGCAATCAATCAGCCTGTATTTGTCCACTGCTGCATATAGGCCTCTCCCAGGGCAAGCCACATTACTCTATCCTCAGCAATCGTCATCCAGCCATCACCAGCGATGATGGCTGGATTTTTGGGATCATTGGTCGAGCGAACTGGTGGGTGTCCTACTTAGCGTCTGCCAGTTCGTGGTCAGTGAATGTGCAATTAGTAAAAATATATTTTGAAAAATTGGTATTTTATTTTACTAAAACCTTTCTTACTTTGGTGAATGTCGTCTAATGTACATTGCTTACATTCTCTCTGATATTATCCCTTTACTAAAATAAAGGGATAATATGTAGGTACATTATATATAACACGCCTAATTTTAATTTCATAGGCTAGGGCATATGGTATATCTAAAGTTGGTCAACTAGTCATTTAAGTTATAAAATACACATTATTAATTAAAAAAAAAATCGCAAAGGGCACTGCTATAAAAAAGTATGCCGAAAAATCACAAATAAATAGCACTACTTAGGTACATCTCCAAGGATATTACGGCCAAACTTGCGATTCCAGAGTTATAGCCACTTTTCATGTCAGCTCCATACAAATTTTTCTTGGAAAAATTCTTACAATCCGTTTGCTCTCTAAATTGTCTCTCATCACATTGTTTAGTATAGTAATGAGTAATAAAACCTATTTCGAGAGAAAAAAGTGACACTTGAAACCTCAAGTTCCTATGTCTTTGAAACGTGATTCTCAGCCCACCGTGCGGCGGCGGCGCTGCCTGCCTGAGTGACGGCGCTGCATGAGCAACACAGGGCGCGTTCAGGTTCAATGCATGGATGAGTAAACCGTATTTTTTCGAGCGGTTCCGTACTTCTCAAGGCACGTTAAGCAGTTAGTGCCGGCTGCCGAGCGGTTCCGTACTTCTCAAGGCACGTTAAGCAGTTAGTGCCGGCTGCCGTCGATAGATGGCACTATGGCAGTCGTTAAACCAAGTCAAAGGCAGAGGGTCGCTTGAACACTTCTTCTGACATTATGACAGTTTCTTTCAGTCTGGCGTCAGTTCAGTCCATGAGCTTGATCAAGCTCGGTTGATGCCAGACCAAGGTGTTCTTGTGCCAGACTGATGAAGCATCAAAATATTCGAATATCCGTCAGTGTCCATCAGTCCACTGAATAGACTATCCGTCTAACCAGACTGATGGAATTGACTGACGCCAGGCTGAGAGTGTTGTAAAGACCAACCACGCCTCCACCAATCCGGACTTGCCCCCTTACCGGAGTATGGCCTATACTTTTCACAGGGAAGAGAACCGTGCCCCTCGGTGGGGACATAATGGGTTGATGATGATAACATCACATGGCTAGGAAAAGAAGTCAATTTCCTGCGAATCTAGGCGGATTCTTCTGGAAAATATTTAGAGAAGCAGATAGCTTCCTTGTATAACTGAGAATAATAACTTAAGTTATTGTTCTGAGATGTATATCAAATAACACCTGTACTGTAGGCGACGTAATTTTGTTAAAATGTAGTTTTACATTTTGTTACGTTTGTAGTGATAAGATAAGAATATTCTTTATTGTACACTGGAAATACAAATTAATTGCAAATATACATACATAGTACTATTTGGCTGTCTCCTTTACTAAATCACTACAACCGACATACAAATTATTATAATTTAAAAGAAAATGTCTAAAGCTCGACATTAGCAGTCCTTACGGGAGCCGCATCCATAGAATAAATACTTTTTATTTATTGGCAGTGGCTTGTTAAGTGAGGATTGATTGCAAGTTCTTGATTGATTGACTGTACTATTGACGACAAAAACATGCAAGTTTAAAAAAGTATGTCTAGCTACGGGCAAAAGTAATGGATCATGCACTTATCCAGTCAGTTGGGCTCGGCGGAAAATAAAAGATTATTTCATATATTTACCGAATTGTAATTCATATAAAAATACAATTAATTATCATCAAACATAATAGCGTCACTGCCGTAGCAGGCAAACTAACTGTTAACACCATTATTAATTATAGGAAAAACATTACAATTAATAATTGCAAAACATAAATCCACCTGCGCATTTGAGTCATCACAAATACACACAATGTTTGAAATATGAGAAATCTTTATATAAACTTTAGGCACATATCAGTCTATCTTATTGTGACTACAGACTTCAGTTCGATAGGTTCACAACTTTGCATTAACCTTGATCAAAGTTTATAACAAAGTAATTAATAAGTGCGCCAGTTTTAAACAGTTTACACAATTCCTGTATTGATAGAACTAAAATCTGTAGTCAAAAGATGAATTTTAAAAACAACAATGTCATCAAGTTCTTTTTAAAAGACTACAGTAAGCAACATCGATTATAAAACCAACTACATACTTTGGATATAAACTACAAAAATTTTGAATAATTGTGACAATGTTTTAAGATATTATTTTTTTCAAGGAGCTATTATTCTCCCTATTATTCTAAATTTCCATTGCCGGAGCATCTAAGTACCTAGCAACAAAATGCTGGCTCTTTTGAAGAAATCTAACAGTAAAATGAAAACCTTTGAATCTCATTGAGTAAATAATACTTAGGAGTAGACCAAGGCGTTAAGTAACTCGGTAAATATTAAAGTTAAACAAATCATTTTTGCGAGGATTAAAATAAAGGTTACAACAGCCTAAAGCAAGCTTCAGACATTACTAAGCTTGGGACCAGTGATTTTAGTCAATTAGATAAAAGAAACTTAAGAAAAATCGCCTTTTTAAACCTACAACTAATACATTAAACTAATCAATTCTTGACTTTTGCGATACGATAAATAAATAGCCTTGTCTATGATGACATAAAAAAAAACATTTTTGTCCTACCTATCCAAAACACCTAAGAGCAATTCAATATAAAAATAAGCTGGTCCCATCCGCGCGAATGCCACTCATTAAAAGCTTTATGAGAGTTTTTCACCATCAAAAGTGAATAAATGCCATTGACTGGGTTAAAACATAGAACGATTGTGTCCCAAAATAATATTTAGATTTGAGTCACCCTGTTATCAGGGTCATAATGAACATGATATTATTATGCGATATTGTCCATTAGGTCACCAGTCAATGCTGACCCGGGACAGAGTTCATTCAACCCCATTTAATATAAACCATCACAAAAAGGTCTATTTTGAAACAGCAACCGCTCTATCTGTAATACAAAACCCTCTCAGCTTCACTACGCGCACCATCAAGACATTCCTCAATCTATGATTCTCACATTGATTAAAGACCGTATCAATACACGCTCAAATGTTAATGGCTAGAGAGAACGAAGGGATTCAACAATCTCACAACAATTCTCAACCACTTTTGCTCTGAGACTTCATTATTAGTAAAGTTGACGGTATCTTTTAAATACTATTGAGAAGCATTCACAACCATCATAATATTTTTGAAGTATCAACGCAAAAGCAATTTCACGAATATTAGAAGGCAAAATCCCTTGAGCACTAAATCCAATTAAACTTGAACGTCTAAGGCTAGTTGGCTGCACGCAATGCACACAGCTTTACCACAGGCCAGAGGAGAAACCGCCTGGGGGCACGCGGACTCTCTTCGGGGCTTCAGGCTTTTCTTCTGCAATGGGGGCCTGGACTGGCTTGGCGTCTTCAGCCTTCGCCGGCGCCTCGGGCTGCGCTTGGCGCTCCGGTGCCGGCTCGCCGTTGCCGGTCGCGGGGGCCGGCTCGCCGATGTGGCTCGCTGGAATTGGGAGGGCATCCGTAAAACCAGTTCAATGCACCTAGTTCTAGATTTTAGAATAATACTCGAAAGTCAGTTAATTTAGGGGCATACTTTAAAAGAGTTCGAGATCTTGATTGAATTGATTAATTTTGTAACTCTCACGCCCTGAAACGCCTTGGCGCGCGACACGTGTTATCATCTTGCAACCATCGCTTTTCAGCTGTAGTAATCAACTGAAAACTGTTACAAAAAACCCCGACTTTTGGAAATTCCACGTCTAACATACCGTTGGCAGCGGCGGCCGCGTTGGGCAGCAGACGACGGCCGCGTGGGGGCTCGGGGTCCCCGCCGAAGATGTCGGTATGCCCGCCACCTGGGGGGCGCAGCACCCGAGAGGACAGGCGGCTTTCGTCGCCGAGGCCAACGTTGAACGATGTTGAAGTCATTATGTCTGGAAGGAATAGGGGGAGTGAGGCAGGCGTACGCTGGTGGGTTCACGAGGGTTTCCCGAAAGCATGCGCAATCAACGCCGCTAGAGGTATTGATGTGCCGTTCCCGGGAGTTTTCTCAACGTTCCCAGACATGGATTGGAAAATATTGTGCTACTGTGTGCCGTATTTACTACTATTATTATTATTAAAATACACGAGCAGCTTTAAGCTAGTGCGTGTCGTATGTAATTTTAGTTCTTTAAATGAGCTCACTGAAGGAGCACTACAATAACTGTATCTGGTAGACGTATTTACTACACGGTTCAGCCGAGTTTTCTGGCATTGTTTGTCCCTGGCTGCTTACTTAGCATCAGCGAGTGCTCTCTTAGAGATATTTTGCTGATAGTCTTTTGTATAACATTTTAGGAAGATCCGGTACATTATGTAGCTGTTCAAGATTTTGCAATGTATTATACTATTTTTATTTTTAATGCACTAACCCGTTCTAAGGACAAATTTAAAAACCTATTTAGAGGCTAAAAATTTCACCCATGCCGGGATTCGAACCCGCAACCTCTGGCTATCCGTGCCAGAGGTTGCGGGTTCGAATCCCGGCATGGGTGAAATTTTTAGCCTCTAAATAGGTTTTTAAATTTTGCAATGTATGTTTATAATTATCTCCATATTTAGGTAAATGACCATCGGGGACTC
The DNA here is from genome assembly GCA_934045075.1 of Yponomeuta sedellus. Taxonomy (NCBI): domain Eukaryota; kingdom Metazoa; phylum Arthropoda; class Insecta; order Lepidoptera; family Yponomeutidae; genus Yponomeuta; species Yponomeuta sedellus. The sequence goes on from OW203739.1 coordinate 1,757,997, forward strand.
AAATGAAGACTCGGTTTAAACAGGATCGTCGCAAGGCATTCCTATCCCTATTCCCATTTTACTTTCTTTGAAAGCTATTATTACTTCGTTTATTTCTACACGTATTTTGATAACGGCACAGTGAAATAATAAACATGTTTGGGAAGAAACCGCTGGACTAAAGAACACTATTGTACATTGTTTTTAATACTCCATACCAAGTAGAATTACTCCTTGTCCATACTCAAGTTCGTAAAGAGAAAAATAAGTCATTCTATGACTAGAAACTTAGCGCTCCACTGCACTACAGTTGCGTTCGTACCTACAATACATAACCATATATTATTAACATTTACTAATATTACAAATGTGAAAGTTAGTAGGTATGTAACTCAATCACGCCAGAACGGCTAAACTGGTTGAAATTCGGCATGGGAATAGATCTTACTAATACTAAAAATGTAGTTTGTGTTGATGTTTGTTACTCAATCGGAGTTACATCAAACTTGGCATAGGTACATAAGAGTATTGACAAAGATTTTATAATTTAGACATTGGATACTTGCTATCCCGGTAATGCGACTCCGTGGGATATTTTTTTAATTATTAGCTAACCCAGCGAACTTCGTACCGCCTAACAGTCGATTATTTAATTTACGTAATACAGAGAATATTGTAAAGAGGTTCGAAATTTCACTGATGCCGGTGAGTCGCCTATTAGCTCAGTTGGACAGAGCGCTGGCACGGATAGCCAGAGGTCGCTGGTTCGAATCCCGGCATGGGTGGAATTTTTAGGCTCTAAAATAGGTTTTTAAGTAGATTATTAGTTCATTTTTATTTTCTCTCCGTAAGAACCATCCGCGTACTTCAAGGAATATAAAAAAAAAAGGATTAGCGAAATCGGTTCAGCTGCTCTCTGAATCTGAGATTTGCGCTTACCAACACATTCAGCGATTCATTTTTATATTATAGAAGATAGATAGATTTGTTGCGGTGCTTTGGCAACAAGAATAATTTAAACGGATTCGGTGGAGGTACATAATCGCCGGGACAGCAACATACACTATGTCATTATTTAAATTATTTTTTTTTACATCCGTGATTAACACTTTTTCAAGATAGTTCAGTCAGTCACTGGCTGTTTATTATGTGCCGTATCTAATCTGGCCTCGAAATATCACGAAATTCCTGCGTTCAGTCTGACAGTACATAAGCAATTATTAAAGTTCTTTCATTGAAATTGGATGACTAGCCAGACTATGAGTCATATCACCACGCTCTAGCTGGTAAGTTATGGGGCTACGTACAGTCGACGCATCTGTCGCAGCCAATGTAAACGGCAATCAGATGATTCACTCGGATGGTCCTTTATTTTCTCTTTCATTCATCGACATAAATAACCTCACGCCTGTATCCCAGAGGGGTTGGCAGAGACCAGGGACTGCCACTTGCCACGATCCTGAAGGTTCACCTTCGCTTCATCAACGTTCTTATTCATAAGTCGTTGCATGCACGCACGCCGGTTCGGGGTACTTTTTGTTTCCTCGACAATATTATAAATTATATTTTTATTTTTAATGCACTAACCCGCGCTTTTAATATTATAAATTGTTTATTTGCACGAAAGATAATACACAAAATGTGCACATAATGCTAATTGAATCTTCTACAAGTCAACCTGAAGGAGGTACAGGACAGACTTATAATTGCGTGGAAAAAACAAATAGATAGAAATACTTAGAAGTACCTACATGTATAAAAAGGGACGCCTTATTGAACGCCGCATGATGTCCTGGCTTACGCGGAGCATAAAAAGAGCTTATTGTAATGTAATTTTGCACTCCACTATATATAAAATAGGATCGTCGTATCACGAGGCCTATAGCATATGGGCAAGCTTTTTAATAAAGAAACAAAGCGACAATCAACTGATTGTATGCAATACAGCTGGTGCCACCCCTGAGAAACGTTCTGCTCAATTGTCACATTTATGACAGACAAGATACGAGCCAATATATTATAAACGCGCGTCGTTTAATATTCATATCTGTACTAGAGGGCGGCCTATACAATATGAATATGATAAACGCATTGCAAAGGAGGCTAATTAAATACCGCCGCGAAAATTAGCATAAATAATTGCGTAGCACAGATGTCGGCAACCCTCTTGACAGAAAAGCTACGGAAAACCAAAGTGCGGCGCGGGGTACAGGGACCGTATCAAGTAAAGGCGTGGCCGAAACGATCTTCTCCAATCCCGGCGACGCCCACCTTCAGTCTACCACTACACTTTGTGCATGATATTTGCCAGCACCTGTATACATATTTACGAACCTTATTTCAGGAAAAATCCCTGTAGTTTACAGGTTCAATGTTTACAGTTTTTAGAATAACCTAATATTAACATACAGACATATACGTTGCTTCTGGCCCCCCACTAGGATACCTTGTGTCGTGGGAACCAGACACAGCGACATCACAAACATGTAAACATCCAAGATCTGGGTTTTTTTTGTCTCCAGCCGGGGATCGAACCCGAGACCTCTCGCATGGTAGGCACATGCGCTACGCTGCACCGGTCGTCAGGTCACCTTCAGAGGTCGTCAATGCAAATGACAGTTGGCAAGCTTGAGCGAAAAAAGATTACATTTACCTGGTGGCTTCACCCTACGTTCTAGAATTACACAGGAATTTTAATTAATTAAGATAAGATTATTCTTTATTGTACACCAGAGCACATATTATAAAAAATGTAATGATACAAAGTACAATCGGCGGCCTTATTGCTAAAAGCAATTTCTTCCAGACAACCTGATAATTAAATGAAATTAATAAATGTTAGTAATTAATATTTTCATTAATTAATGTTTTAATTACTTAATGAAAACAGGAATGTTGCGTTTGATTGGGCATGTGGAGAGGATGAAGGAAGAAAGATTGACGAAACAAATATACTTTGCGAATGTGAGTGGAAAGGCTGGTAACGGTCGTCCCAGGCGGACATACATCGACCAAATTGGGGATGTATTAGCAAAGGGGAAGATAAAATGCACCCGGAACCGGCGTGCGTGCATGCAACGACTTATGAACGTTGATGAAGCGAAGGTGATCTGTCAGGATCGTGGCAAGTGGCAGTCCCTGGTCTCTGCCTACCCTTCTGGGATACAGACGTGAGGTTATGTATGTATGTTCTACCTACGTAGCGTTATCATAACCTACGTAATTGATGATGATTTATCTGATGTAAAGACTAGCTGAGACAAATTGAGGGACCAATTAAAAAGAAGAAAAGACAAGTAGCACAAGTACGGTAGTGGCTCTGTTCATTGGCTGGATAAATAGATACAAGCGTTGGAGCGGTAGTGCTCTGGCTTCTCAATCGGAAGGTCGTGAGTTCAAATCCCGGCATGTACTAATGACTACAATAAATTTGTACAAAGGCGAGCTTAATACTAGACAGTATTTTCTTCCAGCTAACCCATGATGATGCGGACACTGGAAATGGACTTTGTTTTTAAGTTGTGTACATTTATGAAGTTATAGTAACAATACCTATAAATGTTTTTCTTCAATTCCATTCCCAACCATGGACAAGCAATACCGGAATACACTTCTTGTCGTACCGTGTAGTGAATATGTGGTATAAACCAAAGCTAGTAATAATCAGTGCTCCTTCAGTGAACTCATTTAAAAACCGACTAGATAAACATTTAATCTTAAATTTGTTGCACACTCGGGAGAGTGGCTGGTATTCACAACACAGGTTTTTTTCCTACTGTGAATACCATTCTACACCAGCTATGCCATAATAATAAATATGTACCTACCTATTACTGTACCGTGTATCTTGTAAAATTGATTCAATAAAAATTATCTTATCTTATTTAACAAATGCACAGAAGTGATGCTTGTGTATTAACTAATAATACTGCTAGGGTGGAGTAGGGTATATCTGAAGTTTTAAACAAATGAAGTTGAAAGTGTAGGGACTGCTATGTACAGTGAGGCTAAGTAAGGTAATCTCAAGTCTAACTACTACTAGATAATGTTTACCAAATCACCATCTTGATCTCAACAATTGTACCAGAACATAGAAAACAGGAAAAAATACATGTGGGATGGAAATCTGTCAGATTGGTGACCAATTCACTTATTTGGTTCTATTTATAATAAGTATTCTTCTTCTTCTTCTTCAGGCTATATTAGTCCACTGCTGGACATAGCCCGCCCCTAATGAGCGCAAGGTTGTGTCATCATTGGGGGGTAATGCCCATAATCCCCACGCTGGGCATGCGGGTTAGGGATCGCAGTTTGGTAGAATTGTACTGCAGGGGGCGCTGCTGCCCACCCCCTGGTTTGTATCCCTTAGTCGCCTTTTACGACACCAGCGGGAAGAGTTTGGGTAATAAGAATTACTTGTCCTGATCCCAAACTAGGATACTCTGGGCTATGGCAACCAGGCAAAAACATCACAAGCACGAAAATACACCCAGATTGAGGCCATTTGTACAAGTGTATGGCAGCCCCCAAGATGAATTGAACTGACAACCACCATTATAGCCTTATATAAGGCTGATAAACCAAATAAGGAATTGGTTATTCCGTTTGAACCACTGTTGTTGAATGTGTAGCCACAATATCTTCGTTATTCAAGGCCTCCTAGCAGACATGTTTACTAAAATTATTAAAATAATAAGCAATATTGTCATCACTAAGAGCCACTTGAACAGACTCGTAGACGTTGATTTAACCCTTAACCACCTAGCGTCGGTCACAGTGACTCCATTCGATATATTTTTTCAAATATTTTCGTTACTACGCGTTCCACAAGCCTGTAACTCTGTATACTTTTTCCCCTCCCTCTCCAGTTTGCGCTCCGCGCCCGACTAAGCAACGTGTGCGTGCATTGAAAAGATTCAGGTAAATATTTTTCGTATGCGGTCATGGTGACCGACGCTAGGTTGTTACGTTACTTTTAGTGTTAACATTTTCTTGTGGTTTTTATAGATTTATCAGACTGAAAACACAAATGGAATGTTTTACGTTTCTTTTTTGGGGCACACGTTGAGCAAGTTTTTCGTGATTCTAATTTGTCAGAACTGCCTGCCGAAGATGTTCTTGGCTGTTCATCTTTTTTGAGAACCCGGCGTCTCAAAATAGATGAACAGCCAAAAACATCTTAGGCAGGCAGTTCTGACAAATTAGAATCACGAAAAACTTGCTCAACGTGTGCACCAAAAAAGAAACGTAAAAAATTCCATTTGTGTTTTCAGTGCAAAAATCCAATTTGCGTTGAGTGTTCTCAAAAAATGTGTGTAGACTGCCGCGAAAAATTGTAAATGTTAGGGAGTTGTAATTTTGTCATGATTGTGATTTGATTGTGCCATTGATAGTTTTATATAAGAGGTTATATGTTTAAGTTACTAAAATAATTAAAAATTAAGAAGTCTCATTCATTGTTATTGCTTAGATCTCAGCTTAATTGAAAAACCTATAATTCGTTAAAATATTTGTAAGTTAACTTTTATTAACGATAGTAAAAAGTAAAAGTGTTAATTTGAAGAGTTTATTAAAACAATTTGAAATAAAAACAATTGAAAAACATGATGTAGTTTTGATTTACAGCTATTTTTGAGCTTTTTTCCTTCCTAATAGTACTTATACGCAAGCGGTCACCATGACCGACGTTAGGTGGATGTGTTACTAGAATACACGTTAGGTGGCTAAGGGTTAATACAACTTATACTACAGTCTATTGTTTCTTACTTGTCCAATTTAGTAAACGAATAAAGTAAAAGAATAAATAGACTGTAGATTTACAGTAAAAAAAAAATCTATCAAATTTTACTAAACCTAGGTTAGATTAAGGAATCTGTGCGAGCAGCCCTATGTCATTTAATCTTAAAATTCTATTTCAGTGCCCAGCACTGACTTGTAACTGAATGCAGACTTGAATTACTGTCAAGTTGTGATAAAATATGAGCAATGTTTTAACAATACATCACACAATTTCTACAACAGAAGAAATTCAATCTAGACCATGATTAGTGAAGTGGAAATAATGTTCAAAGAAACACAATCTTTTTTTCAAGGCAAAATAACCTCTGTTCTCACACAGATAAGTGTTCAAATAGACAATTTCCATGTAATTATATGGACAATGGAATACATAGTCAGTCCATATTGAATGCAAGGTAATGAATAAGTTCTATTTAAGGTATAGGTAGTTGAATATAAATAGATTATTTACCACAGACATAATCAATAATCTTACCCATACAAGTATTGTAATTAGGTATTGGACCAAATAAAATACATACCTAGGTAGGTAAGTATAGCAATTTAAGGTTAATGCAAGAGACTTCCTGTATTTCCGTTCTATTTGCAGTTTATATGTGGTTTTCCTTAACGACAAACATGGCTAATAAAAATGTAAGAATACAAAGTGAAGTGCATTGTGCAAACAGAGGGTGAAACCTTACAAAGGAGGAAGGAAACATCTGTCATGTTGCATTCACTGGGAATGCTTTTTAATGTATGATAACCAATTTTGAGCATTTCCTACCAAACAATAACTGATATAGTTATTATTTGTTAATTAAAATAGTGTGTGCAAATAATGTCTGCTAAATCCCCAGTAGAAGAATGTGTGTGATGTCACAGAACTTAGTTAACATTCGATGCGCGAGTCAACCTCGCCCTTCACCAGTTTTTCCGTTTTTTAATTTTTCTATAGCTAATGGCCATAGGATTAGTGTGAGGTTTAGGAGAAACTGATAGGACAAACTGGAGAAAACAAGCTGTTGTTTATCTTCTTTATTAGTGCCGGTACCGCATGACGCAGATGCAAAGTAATAATAATGTTACATTCCGGGCAAACCTGTTAGTCATAGGTCCAACACACTTCCCTGGCCATCCACCGAAAAAAATCAATACTACTCCAGACAGAAGTGAAAGTATGCAATTAGACATGGATTCAAATAGAAATTACTGTAAAATGGTATCAATCAAACAGCCAAGCCAACCTAACCATCCGCAAATGAAATCTAACGGATTTTGAGTTCTTTGTTCAAAACGGACAGCGTGGCTAATTATTTGCCAATGCACATCCTACGCGAAAACTGTTCCCATGGAAATAGTAAGCAGAGAGTTTGTACCCATTAGCCGAATAAAGTATAAGCCACAGCCCCTGGAGCAATGACCTTTCGGAAATCTTGAAAAATAACGGCACGATGCCACAGCAAAACGTCGCTTCAACAAAATGGATGATGAAAAGTGAAATTGTAACTTACCTTTATTGGCTCGTACAGAAATCAAGAAAATAATTGTAATTGATATGCTGATAAACGAAATGTAAAGCTTTATTACCTTTTTATATATTGGAAAGAGAATAAATTTTCGTCACACCACCCGCTTCTTTGACAAAGACTGAACGAATGAATGAACAATGAACCAACCACAGGGATGTTAGATGTCAACTCTTGAAACTTGAATTATGGCACCAGACGCTCAAAATTATGGTATTTTAAAAAAAAAAAGGTACGGATAGGAAAACTCTTACGGATTTAATAAATTAGGTAGGTTACTATTAATTAAAGTATTAAAATTTCGTCGAATTTTCATAAATTCTTCAAACGAACACTCTACTCGCTTTTATCTTTTTAACCGACTTCAAAAAAGGAGGAGGTTATCAATTCGACGCGTATATTACTTTTTTTTTTACTATGTTTTCGCATAACTTCGTCAAATCTTAACCGATATCGATAAAAAAAAAAATTTCAATTAGGTATAGCGTCCCCTTGGTCCCATTTTAATTTGGTGAAGATTTGATGTAGACTTTCAGAGCTGGAGAACTGAACTCTTTAATGGACAAATAAGCAAATAGCAAATAAGGCCTAATGAGGCCTATCCATTAGTAATATCCATTTGTTTCATGATATAACGTAAAATTGGTTCACGGGTAAATGGTGATGTTCTGATGAAGACTTTCAAATATGGAAATTTAAAATTAAGTCAAATTTTAAACCAAAAAATTAAGTTAAGTTTTGATGTTACAAACACTTTGTTCATCAAATACTTTCATCCAATAACTCTTTCTCTGGTGTTTGGTGGACATTGTTTCGAAGATCATCAGCTCCAATGTCGGTCTTGAGAGGTTCTAAGCTTCTATTCCAGATAGAAATATGCTGTTTTCACAAAAGTATTTCATTTTACTGACATTTTCTACAGCCGAAGATTTGGACGTCTGATGATGACCAGCTCAAGAACACCCAGATCTAGGGCACCGTTGCACCTTGAAACCCGGAATTAAAGTTGGGATGTATAGTTTCATTATATCTTGCTACACTAGGAATATAAGGAGTCAGATGCCCAAGATTATCAGCTCGAATGTCGGTCTTGAGAGGTTCTAAGCTTCTATTCTTGATATAAATATGCCGATTTCCCTAAAGTATTTGATTTCACTTTCATTTTCTACAGTGGAAGATTTGGAATTCTGCTGATTACCAGCTCAAGAACACCCAGATCTAGGGCACCGTTACCCAGATCTAGGGCACCGTTGCACCTAGAAACCCAAAATTGAAGTTGTATCTATGGTTTCATTATCACTAGGAATATTAAGAGTCAGATGCCCAAGATCATCAGCTCGAATGTCATTCTCAAGAGGTTTTAAGCTTTTATTCTAGATAGAAATATGCCGTTTTCACTAAAGTTTTAATTATATTCTTTTTATTGCACTAACGCGTGCTAAGTACAATTTAAAAAAAATCTATTTAGAAGCTGAAAATTCCACCCATGCCGGGACTCAAACCCGTGACCTCAGGCTAACCATGCCAGCGCTCTCCCAACTGAGCTAATGGGCGACTCCAGACATCTGTGAAATTTCGAACCTCTTCACAATACTCCCTGTATTGCGTACAGGCAGCGACATCTGGCTAAAGTAATTTGCATCACTTGCAGCCCCGAGTATCAAACCCGCAACCTCTGGCTAACCGTGCCAGCGCTCTTCCAACTAAGCTAACTGAGCTGTACGTATTACAGCGAGTATTGTAAAGAGGCTCAAAAATTTACAGATGTTGGTAGTCGTCCCGGCATGGGTGGAATTTTTAGCCTCTAAATATTTTTTTTTAATATTTAATTTCACTGTCACTTTCTATAGCCGAAGATTTGGAGGTCTGATGATGACCAGACTCAAGGACACCCAGATGTAGGGTACCGTTGCACCTAGAAACCCGGGATAAAAGTTTAAATGTATAGTTTCATTATCACTTACTACACTAGGAAAATTAAGTATCAGATGACGAGTAGCCCAATAACACGTAGATGTAAGGTAGGTACCGTTGCAAATATAAATCCACAATGTAAGTCAAAATACACAATTATACTGTCGTGGTTATTAGTCCCTTAATAAAAAATATACTATAGGCACGCGTAGTTAATAAAACCACATTTGTAAAAATCGTGAAATAAAATTTTTAAAATAAAAATTAAAAGCCGACTTCTGCATCCCGAGGCGCGAAAAACGAGTTGGTGCCCAAAATGTATGTGATGGTTTGGAATTTGGCACCGACTCCAAGATATACTTCTACAATACCTAGATATATATGAATTTCGCATTTATAGATCACATTCGTTTAAATTATTTCTGCGTTTGTCGCGCCTCGGGATGCAGAAGTCGGGTTTTAATTTTTATTTTTTTTTAATATGTGTTATTTGCTACTTCTGACGAAGTTCAACTTTTTGAAGAAAAATTACCAATAAAGCTACAAAGTTCACCTGTGAAGTTCACTTACAATCCACAGCACACAAAAACTATCACAGATATGATTGTTCTTATCAACTTACTGAACGAAATGAATAAATGATTTTTTAGTGTTGCGTGATATCGGTATGTAAAAAAAACTCATCAACAGCAAAAACGAAAGATGAAAATATGTGATGAAAAAGTGCTTGTGATGAAATGGCAAAATTATGGTACTTTCGCGTACCATAATGGATGTATCATGGTAAATGGTACGAACGACTGAATTATGGTACATGTACCATAATTATGGCACGTATAACATCCCTGACCAACCAGAACCTGCAGTGTTGCCACCTCGGTTCAGGGATGTTAGATGCCAACTTTTTAATTATGGCACTAGACGCTCAAAATTATGGTATTTTTGGAAAAAATTAGGTACGGGTAGGAAAACTCTTACGGATTTAATAAATTAGGTAGGTACCATTATTTAAAGTATTAAAATTTCTTCGATTTTCATAAATTCTTCAAACAAACACTACTCGCTTTTTTCTTTTTAGTCTGTGCTAATCGCTACTTCTATAGTCTGTAAAATATAGCTTGAGCTCCACGACAACTGTCACACTGACAGGGCTAGGAATGGGACAATGACGACATCAAATGTCAGTGTCACTTAAAGCGTATGTGATAACATGTATGGAACTTTCGAGAACTTGGAAACATGAAATCAAACACGAGAAATATTATTTTACAAAGTTTTATTCAAGTAGAGGTGTATCTTTATATCCCTAAATCAGTTTCTGATTACAATTTTCCTTTTAACGCTCTTTTTATATGAAAACCCAATATTTCTTAGAATTTTAGCCAATGATGGTAATTTGCCTCTTTAAGTGACGCTCCCAATTTTCTTAGTGCTGGTAATTGTCCTCTTGAGTAATATGTGGTTGTAGATTGCGGCGGCGTCAAAACTATCAACCTCTGTGACGGAAGAAGTTTTTATTCTCTTTCTCTCCGTACTTTTCTTTGCTAATACGGACCACCGTAGATCGTCCAAAACCAAGAGCATCCGCAACTCTGTCACACACTCGCTCTAATGGCGGAAGCGGACCACGGTTTTGGTTTTCGCGCCTGAAATATTCGCGCAAACGAATTACAAACTCACGGCATTCACTGTTCAAACTGTTTTCTTTGATATTTTTGACATCATGCAAACTAAACGGAACAACTTTAACTCAACTAATCAACTTCACCATAGCAACTACATGTTTAAAGCATGAAATACATTAATAGAAAATAATTTGAAAAAATCATCGAATACCAACAAACATTTCGTCGTCAGGGTAAACAAGAACGTCACTCACTAACCAGAACCCAGAAGCATGGAGGTTCGGAGCAAACAGCAGTATTTTATTAGATAGGTACTAATTAAAACAATATTCATTATTTTAATTCTAATGAAATTTGATAATCGTCTTCAAACAAATAAAGTTCAATTCCAACAGTAAACCTGCAGTTTGGATCATCCATCACCAAATCATCGAAAGTTTGAAACTTGCATACTACAATGGTTAGACATCACTAACTGTGCAGTAAGTACGGAGTTTTCGCAGTACAAATATTCTATGAAATAATTCAAAACTTCATGGACTCAATTTCGATGACAGCTGTCGCGGAGCTCAAGCTATATTTTACAGACTTTATGTTCAACTTTTTGAAGATTCACCTGTTGTAAAGTTCACTTACAATCCACAGACTACAAAACTATCACAGATATGAACGTTCTTATGAACTTACTGAACGAAATGAATGAATGATATTTTAGTGTTGCTAGATATCGGTATATAAAAAAACTCGTCAACAGCAAAAGCGAAAGATGAAAATATGTGATGCAAAAGTGCTTGTGATCAAAAAATGGCAAAATTATGGTACTTTCGCGTACCATAATGGATGTATCATGGTACATGGTACGAACAACTGAATTATGGTACATGTACCATAATTATGACACGTATAACATCCCTGCCTCGGTTTTTGAAAAGGGGTAGTCGGACAAGCTAAAAAGTGCTAGATTTAGAAAAAGAGGTGCTAGAAAGGGCTAAACAAATACAAAATGCAAAAGTTACCTCGGTTTTTAAAAGGGGCAGTCGGACAAGCTGAAAAGTGGTAGGTAGATATGCAAAAGAGGTGCTGGAAAGAGCTAAACATAAATACAAATGCAAAGATTAGTATTTATTTTTAAAGGAAACGTATAAGACTAATGAGGGCACCAACAAGACGAAACGTTAAAGTTATTACCTTGCGTTTTTCACTCAAATATTTAATAACTACTCCCAACTGTTTTGTGACTGATACATCCGTAGATTCATCAAGGATCATGCTGTAAGGTAGACATGTGTAAGTACTGCGAGTTATGCAGTACGCGTAATAGGCGCTTACAGGCGTGGCCATAGATGAACCAGAATACGGCTGTCAAAATTAATTTGCTCTGAGCAAAATTTAACAGACGTGCCTGTTCTTGTATGGCCACGGCTGTAAGCGCCATCTTTAATTAATTGATTTGTGAACTTGTGCTGAAAACGGCAAATCATGCCCAATTCCAGACAAGCACCAACTCTAAAATTTATTTCTACAATACCTAAATATACCTATATGAATTTCGAATTTATAAGCCATATTTGTTTAAAGGATTTTTTCATTTTTAGTGCGTTAATGTATATAAGTCTTTTTATTTAAAAAAATATGCTTTGATAACACTGGAACAGTACCTGCGCAACCAGTGTTAAACCTTGTCGTTGAAATTTCATCAATTCAAAAAACCTCATCGTAAAGAATTTACATGCTGTTTGCTGAATGTAAACCGCGCTGCATTCGGGCTGTGGTTGTAGCGAAGGAAAAGGCAGCGATGACCCGTTTTCAGCACAAATTCACAAAGCAACTCATAGAAGGCATTTACAGGCATAGGCCGCAGAAGAACCGGAATGCGGCTGTCGAAATTAAATACCGAATAGGTGTAGGCACGTCCAGTCACAACGGTGTTCAGGCGTGAAATGATTTGCAGGGACATGTGTGTCTATCAACCCTGCGGCAGTAGCGTGGCAGTGCCTGCAAGCAGGCCCTGCAGATCGGGCTTTGAGTGGGCCGGTTAAAGAAGCAGAAAGTTTGGGTAGGAATACCAATTTTGCCATAGAAAAACTAAATATACCTATACCGAATGAGTGAACATAAAGCGTGACTGACGAAATTTTTTTCATATCGCTTGAAAAGGGCTAGATTGCTCTTTTCGGGCTAAAGCATGAAAAAACGCGTTCGCCTACAGTAAAAAGTGCTAGATCTAGCCCGAAAAGGGCTAAGGTGGCAACACTAAGAACCTGTCTAATTTGTGGAATGAACGAATCCCGAACGAATTCGAACGAATGAAATAAATAATATTGGATTAGATTTGAAATGAATGAGCGATTGAGTGAGTCACAGACTAATTTTGTTGAATGAGTGGGATGGCAGTGTGACCATATGTGGCAGTTTCCTGCCTTTTGGGCAGGATTCGACCCCTAATTCAACCTCTGGCAGATTTTGTGGCAGTTCATGATTTTTGGCAGTTTTCGGCAGTATTGAACTAAAGCCCTATTAAGCACGGCATTAAATAAAAATGGAATCTAACCCTGTCGATATATAAACACATTGATTTGTGCAATGCTTGCAACACTGTACGCGGCCTCTTCTTGGGGACTCTCCCGAAATTCACCTTCTTTTTTCCATTTACAGTTCTAATCACAGAACATAAAATGTGGTTCTAATGATGTCAGCAGTGCGTTTTGTAAGAGTTTTGCCTCTTGAGTTTGGATAGTTCGTTCGTTTTTGTTTTGTCAGACAGAAATCAGAGTAGGATCTTATGGCCCTAGTACACAGTGGCCTGTATAATGTATAATCTGTGGCCTATAATGGGCCATGCTTTGCCACTCACAACTGTAGGCCACGATCACTTGCTGTTTACACAATGGCGCGTGGCTCATTGCTGTCCGGCAAACCACTTGCGATGGACGTGGAAATAGTTGCGGCCGCAGCTATTTATTTATTTTATTTATTTACAAGTATTACAGAAGTATGTAGAACAACAAAGTTATTTTAAAAAAATGGCGCAAAATTCCGTGCTCAGATTGATATAAATCAAAAGACTTGAAGGTCAATTGACTAAACGATGGGCCAACTGTGTAAACAGGGATGGGCCACGCTACGCCACGATTCCTTTGAAGTGTGCCCAAAAAACCGACAACTGTCCAATTGCGCGCCACGATAGCAATTGTCCGCCACTGCACACCATTGCCCCGTGTACACATTGGCAATGGCGAGCAGTGGGCCAGCATGGGCCATTGTGTACTGGCCGCATTAGACACCGTCCTTCGTTATTCGTTGGTTTTGAGAGTCACTGTTTTAACAAAGAACACGGAGTAGACGAACGAGCGTACCACCCGGAGTGGGAACAAGATCCATTGCTTTCTTCATGGATATCTAAAGCCAAAGACAATCCAGATGTTGTGTTTTGTAAAGCCTGCAATATCAAATTAGTTACAAGACTGTCTGCTCTGAAAGAACATGCAACCACTAACAAACACACGAAGAATATGTCTGGGTACAGTGGGAAGTCATCGGTGAGTTAGTGGACCTAATCATTATTAATTAAAGAAATATACTATTATAATACACTGTAAAGTTTTTTTATTTGTTCAATAAAAGTACAATATTCTGTATGTAACTACCAAAATGTTTTCTTTTTGACCGCAAATAAAAAAACCTATCAGGCCATACGCATCTTCATAAAAGTAGGTACCTAGGTAACAAAGTAATTAAAGTTGGCATTTTTTTGGCATTTTCTTTGGTGTTGTTGGGCATTTTTTGGCAGTTTTTCAGGTTATGTAAGGGAGGATTCGTATTTTGAAGTTGGTCACACTGTGGGATGGGACAACTTATGGGCACGGATGTAAATTTACATCCGTGCATAAGGGCATCCAGCATCCATCCAAAATACGAAAAAAAAAATCTGTATCCGTGTATGAAAAGTTATTTTATTATTATTATTAAAATGACAAGAAAGAATGGATTTCTAAGGTTTTTGGCCGACTTGTTCCTCACCGCTAATACACCCGTTAAAATTATACATTTTGTAACTAGGGGGTGATTCCGTTGCGCGCTTTCGCGCGCCAACGTCCTTGGCCAACCTCCACTCGCTCCTTGCTTTGCTCTTCATATCGCTCGGTCTCGGGCCCTAGACACTTATGGTTGGGACCTGTCGCGTGGAAAGGTGTATGTATGGTCTCGGCCTTCAGCCTCACCGTGGCGGGGTTCATCGTTCTGACCTTTGGTTTCGCAAGTTTGTCTCATGGCTTTTGCTCTGGGACTTGTGCGCCGTAGCGTGATCTCGGCCTCCGACCTCGGCGGACTTCGGCATCGCCGCCGCGGCAAAGCTCACTGAACTTAAACATCTGGTTAGGCGTTCGTGCTCATATAGTTTTGAAATTGACTGGATTAATCTGAGATGTGCCGAGAAAAATATTGGCGAAGTATATCTGCCAGGTTGCCGGATCTACCTAAGGGCTGCTTGGGCCGCAGCCCAGGGACCCGAGGTTACAAGGGGCCCCCAGCCCTCCTATTACGTAGCACTACACTCTATCGAGTGAAGCATTTAGACGACTCCTAAGCTAGGAGACTAGCTTAAAAAAAGTAAAAATCAACGTCACTATACTCAGTGGATACTTACCTAATAATACCCCAGATCCCGCTAAAACAGTAGGCGATAATTTGAATTTAAAAATGATATTTTTACGTGATAATGTCATAAGAAAACATCGGTGAAAAATTGCATACTTTTATGAATTGAGTTAAGGGGGGAAATACGTGTAAAAGGATGTTTTCATGCTGAATTTCATTAAGTTTTTTAAGGTATTAAAAATGAATATTATTTATTGAAACATAAACTAAAAAAAATAGTACGTACACACACAAACACACCCTTACACACATACACACATACATATAGTCATTTTTAGGAAATGTTCGTAATCATCGATTGAGAAACGTAAATATATGACATCATTTAGGATTTCAATTTTCATTAAAAGACTTTGTGAACAACATACGACACCAATCAGATCAGAAGCTAAAGGAATACGAAGATAAAGAAAAAAAATTAAGTACTAGTGTGGGAATAGACTACAAGGACATAAACAAGAGACGCATTACTCCAAAATTTTCAGATAAGTCTGCAGATGAATTCTCAGTATACGGCACAGAAAGATTTAAAAGGGACACGTTAAACGTTGCGTTGGATAAGCTGATTATGATTATGGATTTAAATAAAAGGAGCCAAGTTTATGAGACATATAGCAAAAAATTAAAATTTTTAATGGATTTGCAAGACAAAAATATCGAAAACATAAATTTGGAAAGTGCATACCATATTATTCATTACTATCCAGATGATGTAGATGAGCATTTAGTGAATGAGTGCATTCAATTAAAGTCGTACTTACTCCAATCTAAGCCAGAGTCTTACACCTCTTGCAGTGACGTTTTTATGCTCATGTATGAAAATAAACTTATTGACGTGTTCCGTAACTGCTATACCATTTTAAAGATTTTTTTTAACTTTGCCAATCACTAGCTGTGAAGCCGAGCGCTCCTTCTCCAGGATGTCCTATGTAGAAAATAAATATAGGACAACAATGTAGAACCATCGACTAAATAATTTAACACTTCTTTCCATACATTGTGATCTAACAAAAGACTTGCAATGTGATGACCAAATAAAAGAATATGCAGCACAAAAATGCAGAAAGGTTGATTTATAAATTTTAATTTATGTAACTAACTTTCACACACATAACCTGTCAATTTCTTTTACTAATTCATAATAAATAAATTGTTTTTTTTATATTCTTATTATATCACTATTTTGATTTCTCTCTCACCCAAAAGTTGCCTGGAAGAGATTGCTACCACAACAATAAGATCGCCTTTTGTACTACTAATACTTGAGTCTTAGTAGTACAAAAGGCGATCTTATTGATCGCCTTTTGTACTGTACCTTTGATACTTGAGACTGACTAGGGACACAATGCATGTGCCTCTTTCTTCGAAACGACAGATTGCCAAATTATTGGCATTCAATATTTATGACCCCATTATTGTTGAGACAATAAAACAGGGACCAACTAAAGTTGCTAACTGTAGAAGTTCTACACTCAAACCTCTGTATTCTGAGGTTTTGAAAAAACCTAGTATAAGTAGGTTAAGCTTGACTGCTGATTTAAACTATCAGCGCAGACAACAGAAAAGCCTCCCTTAAAAAAACTTATCTTAGCTAATCAAAATTTACAGGGCGGTTTTTCTGGTAAATTACTAGAATTAGAGTTATTTCTAGAACAACATAGAGTAGATGTACTCTGTGTCACTGAGCACTGGCTACTAGAGTCCCAAATGATTTTTTCTGTAAATAATAATGAAATAGCCAGTTGCTTTAATAGAAAGTCTGCATTGCATGGTGGATCTTTAATAATCGTAAATAGTAGTTTGAAGTATAAAGAACGAAAAGATATTAGCAGACTTTCTGTTGAAAAAGTTGTAGAACTATCATGTGTTGAACTGGCTAAGCATATTGTAGTAAGCGTATACAGGCCCCCCGCCAGTGACTACAGTTTATTTGAATCCGTACTAGAGGATGTTTTAAAGGTAGCTTCAAGTAGTAGCAAGAAAGTTATAGTATGTGGAGATTTTAATATAGACTTGCTGGTAGACTCCGTTTTAAATAACAAATTAAAACTTATTTTCAAGTCTTTTAATTTAGTTAATATTTTCTTAGAGCCTTCTAGGATTACCGAAAACACAGCCACCTGTCTTGACAATGTATTCTGCGACTGTGAATTTTCGCATTGTTCTACAGTAACTTGCTTAAAGTCAGACCACAATGGTCAAATTGTCCACTTTGAAGCAGATTTAAAAAAAAAGGAGCAAGATATAATTTATCGGCCCATTACAGCAAAAAAGATGGAATTATTTAGAAATTACATACAAAGTAGCTTACCTACACAAAATAATAAGACCCTTAATGCAAATGCTCATTATGGAGATTTATTCAAAGTTGTTTCAGGTAGTTTTGAAAAAGTTTTTAAATTAAAAAAGTTATCATCAAAAAGAAATAAAGTAGCATTTAGTGAATGGGCTACTGCCGGCATCCGAAAAAGCAGGGACACACTATATGCGCTATATGAGAAAAAAACATACACATATGACCCCAGTTTTATACAGTATGTTAAACTATATTCAAAATTATTTAAGGCCGTCTGCCACAAAGCAAAATGTGAGCATATAAAATCAAAAATCCTTCAATCGTCTAATAAATCCAGAACAATTTGGGCTATTATAAATAAGGAAACCGGTAAATCCAAATCAGGAGATCGCGAACTTTCACTTAAAATAGATGATAAATTAATAACCTCAAATGAAGACATTGCTACGGCTTTTGAACAGTTCTTTACAAATGTTCCAATTGTAACGACAGCTCCTTTAGACTCTTCTCCAGCTCTTGCTGAAAGTATTTTGAAAGACAATGTCCCCCCATGCCATCACGATTTTTCGTTCGACTATATTGAAGCCCATACCGTGATTAAATCGTTTAAAAAGCTAAAGCTTAAAAAAACTGAGGACTTATGGGGTATGTCAGTAACAGTAGTTAGCTCAGTAATCGATACCCTAGCACCCCATTTAGCCAAAATCTTTAACAAATGTTTAGATGAGGGTATATTCCCTGATCTAATGAAATATAGTAGGCTCGTTCCTTTATTTAAAAGCGGTGATAAGCAAGATCCCACAAATTTCAGACCAGTCTCAGTTCTACCCGTTTTGAGTAAAATATTTGAGAAGATAGTTCTAGGTCAGCTGCTTACACATTTCAATGACTATCAACTTCTCCATGGTCAGCAATTCGGCTTTACGCAAGGGCGCTCTACAACGGACGCCGGCGTCATGTTAGTTAAACATATATTTAGTGCATGGGAAGAGCGCAAGGATGCTATAGGCGTATTCTGTGACTTGTCGAAAGCATTTGATTGCGTTGACCATAAAACACTTCTTTTAAAATTAAAGCACTATGGTATAAACGGGAATAGCCTAAAACTTATAACATCATATTTAGAAGGGAGAGTTCAAAGAGCTGATATAAATAGAACTAAATCTTCAGGGTCAGAGGTCAGGATAGGAGTGCCACAGGGATCGATTTTGGGGCCGTTCCTCTTCCTCATATATGTAAATGATTTGCCGTTCATGGTTCAAAATATGTCAGAGATAGTATTATTTGCAGATGACACGTCTCTTATTTTTAAAATTAAGAGACAAGAAAATGACCTTGACAATACAAATAATGCTCTCTCTCGGGTACTAAATTGGTTTACTTCTAATAACTTATTGTTAAATTCAAAAAAGACGAAATGTATAAAGTTCACTCTTCCAAATGTCAAAACGGTAGACAGCAATGTTTTACTGGGGAATGACAAATTAGACCTTGTGAATGAAACTGTATTTCTAGGTATCACAATTGATGCAAAGCTTCAATGGGGTCCTCATATAGAAAAATTAGCAAATAGGCTTAGTTCAGCAGCATATGCAGTCAAAAGAATTAGGGAACTAACTGAAGTCGCAACTGCTAGGCTTGTTTATTTTAGTTACTTCCATAGTCTTATGTCCTATGGCATACTACTGTGGGGACGGGCAGCAGACATTGAGACCATCTTCGTCTTGCAGAAGAGAGCGATCAGATTCATTTATAGGCTGGGTAGTAGAGATTCGTTAAGAGATTTCTTTAAAGAAACTAACATCCTGACAGTTGCCAGTCAGTATATATATGAAAACATTATGTACGTTAGGAAAAATATCAGTAACTTTAAAACTTTAGGTAGCCAACACAATGTAAATACTAGAAATAAACATAAACTTTTGTTCCCACTATTTAGGCTGGCAAAGGTTAATACATCCTTCATGGGGCATTGTATACGCTTCTATAATAAAATCCCTGAAGATATATTAAGCTTGCCTGAATCGCGGTTCAAAAAATATGTCAAGCACACTTTGTGCCAAAAGGGCTACTATAACATAAAGGATTATTTAGATGACAATGAGGTCTGGAATGAAAGCCAGTACAATGTATGAGTTCTATGTTTATAATGTAAACTATGTTAATTAAGGACTTTTGAAAAGACTAAGTTAGGAGTTTTTTTGTCCATTTTTTCTCCTAAATGATCTAGATTTTGAAATGGACACCTAGTTTGAATTGTAACGTTCATTAAGCCGCAGTTTCTGTGCTACTTTGAATAAAACCTTTTCATTTCATTTCATTTCATGAGTAGATTTAATGAATATTTATGTTTTTTGTGCAATAAACAATATATAATTGGAATTTATAGTTAATATCTAACAGTTTTTTGACATAGCTATTAGTTGAGTACTTAGCTCGTGGCCTAGGCGAACCGAGTGATTGGAATCAATCACTTGGTTAAGCAACAACAGGCGCGGTCAGGTACGGGATGGGTGAGCGTCCCGTGACTACCGCTAGTGGCATTTTTCCGAGCGCTTCCGTGCTTCGCAAGGCACGTTAAGCCGTTGGTGCCGGCTGTCATATAATGGCAGTCGTTAAGCCATGTCAGAGGCCTTATGGGCGGCTTGATAACTTCTGACAGTAAGGCCCGCCACTGTCTTACAATCCTCCACCAACCCGGACTTGGCCCCCGTGGTGGAGTATGGCCTAACCTTCCTGCGATGCAGGAAGAGACCCGTGCCCCAGCAGTGGGGACATACAAGGGTTGATAACGAGTACTTAGGCCCCTAAGAAGTTTCAGCCCAGGGCCCCACAAATTCAAGATCCGCCTCTGTTGCGTCAATATGTGTTCAAATGTGGTCTTTAAGGAAGTGTAGGTAGGTACTGCAAATCTTTAGGCCCAGTACACAATGACCTATGCTGGCCCACTGCTCGCCATCGCCATTGTGTACAGGGGTAATGGTGTGTAGTGGCGGACAATAGTCTATCGTGGCGCGCAATCGGGATGTTGTCGGTTTTTTGGGCACACTTCAAAATAATCTGAATCGTGGCGTAGCATGGCCTGTCGTGTTTACTCAGTAATATAGATTTTTTTTTGAGTTGATTTTTGTAAAACTTCTTGAATATTGGATCGCCATAACGTCTGTATCGTGGAACAATGAATAAACTTCCAAGTTTATTGATATGTATCAATCTGAGCCTGTAATTTTGCGCCATTTTTTTTAATAACTTTGTTGTTGTACACACATCTGTAATACTTGTAAGAAGTAAATAAATAAATAGGTGCGGCCGGAATTACTTCGACGTCCATCGCAAGTGTCATGTTGCCAGACAGCAATGAGCCATGCGCCATTGTGTAAACACCTATCGTGGCCTACAGTTGCGCATTGCAAACAAGAACGTGGCTAAACTAAAACATCCTTGATTGCAAAGAAAGTATGGCCTATCACAAGCCATTGTGTACTGGGGCCTTTTGAATAATTGCTGTGTTTGGGCTTGTGGAGTTGAAAACCGAACCGAATCACACAAAAATGAATGAATAAATACAGTACAGATTACCATTTTAATTACAGGCAATAGGTAGTTTTTTGGATGGTAACACTAATTAAATTAAAAAGTTGCAGACGAAAAAACCATTTTATGATTTTACCGACTGACTGATATTTTAAAATAATATTATTTTTGAAATAAAATCTCTGCAGAAATGGAAGTTGCCATGGAAAGTGCTGTTAAAGAAAACTCCGAAGACAAACTTCCAAACACCAAGCCAGAAGTAAGTGGGTATTGACTCTTACTTTCTACTGAACAACAAAAATAGAAACCTATCGGATGGCCCTAAACAAATTTCGTTTTTTGTGTGCATATTTTCTGCTAATCCAGTTCAAGACGA
Source organism: Yponomeuta sedellus (assembly GCA_934045075.1). Lineage (NCBI taxonomy): Eukaryota > Metazoa > Arthropoda > Insecta > Lepidoptera > Yponomeutidae > Yponomeuta > Yponomeuta sedellus. The sequence continues at coordinate 1,779,684 of OW203739.1, forward strand.
CCTCGTCACCTTAAAATGACTGAAATTCCTTAATACCTTTTCTAAATGGGGTATAAAACGGCACAATAGAACAATAACCTGAAACTTGAAGATCGTATTTGGCCCAATGCCAATTCTAGACTGTTTACGATATTTCTGTTCGGAAAGAGGTTGCACGTGCTTTCTTCATATATGGTTGACATCAACGAACGGCCGGGCTTACGGAATGTAATGAGAGATTTCTGTAATGGTTGCTATAGTTTCCAAAATGCCTAAATAAAACTTGATGTAGGATTACAATGTTGTTGGTGTCACAGGATTCTCTTCTATGGTCCTTCGTTTATATATACATGCACAATCTATTAATTAAATAGTTTCTATTTCTAATAATTTTGACTCCATGATCATGGCAATGAGCCTGTGTTAACTAGTCAGTGGTTTGTGGGTAAAGTTGAGGGCTGTTTTGCAAGACAATCAGAATACCTAATCATTGATGCAAGATTAAATGATATGCAGTGAACATCAACCTAATCAGCAGTGTTGTTACCTCAATCGCTGTTTTATGAACTGAAGATCGCTTAAAACATTGCTCATTTAAATAAGAATTTAACAATTGCGTTTATACTAACTACACAATCCTTGTCCTGGTCTCGAACTAGGATACCCTGTGCAATGGTAACCAGACAAGAACTATCTCTGCGACAATTTGTACAAATTGTCGCAGAGAGAATAAAGTGAAACTGCTTCACCAAAAAGGCATTCAACAGTGAAGTCAAAAGTTTTTACAAACTATAAAAACAAATATAATGTTTGACTGATGAACATCAAAGCTGTTAGTTCCACAATTAATAGATTATTTGGAGAAGAAAGTAACAAAGAAATTCCACATTTATTCTTTTCAAAACAGATGTAACTTAATTAACAGACTTTTCAACTTAAATCTACATTACACTAGACTTAATAACCATTAACATTATTTTAATACTAGACATCTTTGTGAGCGGTGGTAGCTCAGTGGGTAGAACCATAGACTGGCAAGCGAGAGCCCCAGGTTCGATCCCAAGTGCGGGCATGTACCAATGACTTTGTTTAATTTCAAAGTTACGTACATTTGCGAATTTGTAGTCGCAATACCACACGCTAACGGTGAAGGAAAACATCGTGAGGAAACCCGCAGCTTGGTTGGCTCCGCACGTATTGACTAGTCTTTCCTGTGGGCTAGGCCGACTAGGCTGTCAGGATGGTATAGGTGCTGGGCAAGCCTACACCATCTATAAAAACCATGACCCAGGCACTACAGCGTCGGAGTGGTCCCTTCACCCATCTAGTGTGAGTGAAGATACCACTGGACGCTGTATAAATCATCTCATTAAGTAGATGCAAAAAGGCCAATATTTATTTAAAAGACATCTTTGTCGTCCAAATAATCCATCTTTTTAGCATGTCAATGGCAAGCCATTGTGGTGAATGGATTTGCCAATCATCCTAAGGGACTTGCTGATTGTTACCCAGAGTACACCAGACGTATGGGCTTAGTGAGTACGTCAGTTGGGGAAGGGAAATAATCCTTAATGTTCTAATAGGCTTTTTCTGCACAGAGTATGCTTAATACATTTTTTAAAGCACATCGGTGGTCAAGTCTAATATATCTTATGAAATTTTATTTAATTTAAATGACTTAAATTTCCAGGAGAATACACCGACACCCCCACCACAAGAGCCACCAAAGAAATCCAAAAAGGATGACAGACTCAAGAAGGATGACAAAAATGTGGAACAGTTCATGAAATCTCTCAACTCAGTCCCAACTCTTGAGGAGAAACTCTCCCTTGTTTGCAAAAAGTATGTGCAGACTGCGGATGACAACAAAAAAATGCAGTTCTATATGAAACAGTCAGATAAACGTTATGCGCTACTGAGTAAGGAAAAGGAACAGTTGCAGCATGAGTTTAACAAAACAATACTTGTCAAATCGAAGCTGGAGAATCTCTGTAGGGAGTTGCAGAAACAGAATAAGGCCATAAAGGTGTGTATTAAATATCTTATATACTTCATTTGACAGTCCATCTATGAATAGACAAAAGAGTTAGTCCTAATAAATTACATGACAGTTTATATCACCAATTAAAATTTTAATTTAAGTAAGATATCCTGTCAGTATAATATCCAGTAAGAGTTATGTCCTGCTGAAACCATAAGTATGTTCATATACATAATTCCGGAAGTAGAGGACACTAACACAATTGAATTAAGTCAGATTTAATTAAAGTTATGTGTCTTGAAGTAGAAATAACTTGTGTTATGTTAATATGATGTTAATATCCAGAATTTTTCAGGAAGAGTCCCTCCTGAAGATTCGCGAGGAAGAGGAACGGCGTAAGGAGACACAAGCCAAGTTCCAGAGCACTCTGGCTGAGGTAATATAGTAACTTGCACACAACACAATCTCTCAATCGCACGCCCCCCCGTTCGTATCAACGACTGCTTGCAAAAATTCTGGCGTGCTCAAAAACGTGCTCTAAAGCCCTCGTTTGCTCTAAAACTCCATTTCGCCCAAGGTCCGATGTGCTCTACAACCCCTGTCCGCTTAAGGTCCTACGTGCTCTAAAGCTCCCGTTCGCGCAAGGGCCTATGTCCCCAAAAACTCCCATTCGCGCAAGGGCCTATGTCCTCAAAAACTCCCATTCGCGAAACGTCCTACGTTCTTACAAGCTCCCGTTCCCATAATGTCCCACTTCCTCAAAATCTCCCTTTCACAAAACTTCCCACGTGCTCAAATACGTGTCCATTTAAACAATGTCAATTCTTATAAAAGCCAGCTAACGGTGGCACAGGATCTGTTCAATAAAGTTCATGAGTAGTAAATGTGGTTTCTCTGTACTGTAGATCACGGCTCTACTGCATCAGAACAACGAGAAAAACGCTAAGCTCCGAGATGACAACATCGGCATGAGCGACAAGTTCAAGAGTGTCGTAGCACAGTACCAGCTGAGGGAGCAACAGGTATGTACTGCATTACACTATGCCCGAGAGTTAATTTGAACAAGGATTCGCGTGTTTGCGTTGGGCACGTAAGAACGATTCTTGTTGATTCTTTTGTGACATGATAATATGACTAAAGTTTGTCGTTTGAAATTGTAAATCGCATACTGAGTCTCGTGCTAATGGGACCCGAAAGATGTACATGCGAAGACAAAGTCATGGCTTAGCCAGAAATGTATGCACTTTTGAGACTGGCTATAAATATTTAAAAACCTATTTAAATTTTTAGCCTCTAAATAGGTTTTTAAATTTGTTCCATAGCACGGGTTAGTGCATTAAAAATAAAAAATAGTATAATCATGTGGGTACAGTGATATCGTTCCGATGTTAAACCTAACTGCAAAGTAGGTAGTCTGGGCTGTAAGTAATGCAATTTGCTTAAGTCAGATGTCGCTGCCTGTACATAATACAGAGAATAGTGTAAAGAGGTTCGAAATTTCACTGATGCCGTGAGTCGCCCATTGGCTCAATTGGTAGAGCGCTGGCACGGATAGCCAGAGGTTGCGGGTTCGAATCCCGGCATGGGTGAAATTTTTAGCCTCTAAATAGGTTTTTAAATTTGTTCCATAGCACGGGTTAGTGCATTAAAAATAAAAAATAGTATGGCCATAAATACTCACCATAAATACTCACGCCAGAAACCAGGCTCTGCCACTTGCCATCCTGACAGACAACATTTCTTGACTAACATTCACTAGTGATTCGCCGGCTTCGGCTACTTTTTATATGTCACTAGGTGATTTTTAGATTTATTTTTAGTAAAAAGAATGTAATGCAATTTATTTTTTGAGAATGTCCTATATATTTTATGAATTTCGGAGGGGTGCTGTACAATGACCCCAACTGCGCGGTTAAGTGCGAAAATCTCAGGTCTAACTAGTTGCCATTTCTATTCTAATCAACGCCAATATCTATAGGTGGACAAAATGGCAAAGCAGATGGCCCTCGAAACTCAACTGAACGAGGCTAAGATGCAGAAGGCCAATCTGGAGCACCAGGCCGAGAAAGGAAAGCTCCTGGCCGAAATGGAGACGCTCAAGATGGAGGCGGCACAGTGCCGCGCCAAAGTGCACGAGCTGCAAGGGACTGAATCCGCGCTTCGTAGTCAGGTATGTATTTTTCCCTTTGGTCATTCCATTCTTGCATGTTCGTCAGGTCATTCACTTAGGCATTTCTTCCTTTCGATATCAACCCTTTGTGTGTCCACGGATCTCTTCATCGAAGGCAGGTTAGGCCATAACTCCACCACGGGGGCCAAGTCCGGGTTGGTGGTTTCTTCGTTTATCCCTTCCTAAATACACTTCAAGGCAAGCTTCAGTTCGCCTTGAAGCGTTAGCTGGTGGACATGTGCCCATCCTAACCTAAGGTGCTCAGACCTGGTTTTTGACAGAATATCAGAAGTCCAAAATCAAGGTTTGCCAAAGGGCAATGTATCGCAGCATGCTAGGCGTAAAAAGGATTAATAAAATCCGGAAAAAGCGGAACGCGCTGGGCGCCAAAACCGAGATCACTGACGTTGGAGTTGCGACCGCTATGCTCAAGTGGAGCTGGGTGCCAATTCTCACTTCATTAGCAAATAAGTCGTATACGACTCAAAGGCTGACTTGGAATTCTACGTAAAAAGTCGAGCGACAGCCAAAATCTGTATTCTGAACGCCATGCTAGATTAAATTCGAATGAGAAAATAAATGTCTAATGACTCTGTCGAGTTACGTTATCTTATTTTTATGCGACAAATGTCATAAGTCTTCGAATGTTTGCGTCTACGCTTTCAATTCGCATGGGCGAGAATCGACCCCCTGGGCTGGTCATGTCAGACGTATGGCCCGGAAAGATGGACCAAGGCGGAGATGGTGTGTCGACCTGACCAAATATTTGTCTAGGTGGGAAGACTTGGACAGAGACAAGAATGAGTGGAAAACTAAAGGGAAGGCCTTCGCCTGGCATAGACACAGTCGGGGCTAACTAAACGTGTACGCAATACGCATGTTTGTTCTTTTATGAATTTATTCATTAATGGATTATTTTACCATTGCAGTCAAATCGGTCATACATAATCGGCCTTATTTAGAAAAACATCTATTCTATTATAACACTCCTATAGTGGTTTTATAAAATCGGAGGTTGCGTCTTTTCCTTGTTAAATCTTCACCGCAGACTATTTTAGTGAGCCTTTTTGGGGTGTTTAACAATGAAATTAAATCAATTTTATTTCAACATTCTCTTTGCCGACTGTCAATGTACAATGTATGCAGCTGCCTTCGGCCCGTAGTGTAGGAGAAAAAAGCAGCGGGAAAAAAACGCTCTGACCATCTTTCTCAAGTCAAATTAAATCTAATACCTCAGTTACCACCTATACGTATGATAAAATTTCAATAAATGACTTGCTGTTTATTTTCACTTGAACCTACACCCATGAAACATACTGTCATAAATACGCCCACCCGAACTAGGACTATGGACGGATTTCCTAGAGCTGTGAGGTTCCGACAACTCGGATCGCGCTGGGCGCATGTTCATGAAGCGAAAGAGGTTTATCAGGATAGTAGAAAATGGCAGAACCTAGTTTCAGCTTACTCCAGGATAGATGCGCGAGCTTATTATGTATGTACGTAACTCGGATCTCTCGCAGGGGTTAAACCAAAAATATTGATGTGAAAATATTTCGCGTTCGTTCTCTAACCTTCGCTTTTACTTCTGGACCTCTAAAATCGTTCAGTTTTTGGGGTCTAATTGTTTTTCTTACTTTTTCAGATAGACGTGTACACGGATAAATATGACGAGTTCCAGAACGCCTTGGTGAAGAGTAACCAGGTGTTTGGCGGATTCAAAGGCGAAATGGATAAGGTGGGGTTTGGTTCAGTTCTTCGTCGTATCCTCATGAGTCATGAAGTGACTATAGGGCAACTTCCCCCACCAACGCTCTCCATTCGTTCCGATTATGCGACAGATGTATGGCTGCTTGTAGGGTTCCTGCCGAAGCTTTTGTTATGGTGTCTGTCCAACGGATTGGTGCTCGTCCTCTGCTTCGTTTCCCGTTCGCGCGACATAACAAATAGCTTTACTATACTAAATTTACGATTGGACTAGTTCTTTTTGGCTATAACGAGACAGCTGAAAAAAAGACGCCATGTATGATTTAATATTTTCGTTCATCAAACAGGGATTTAACACTTGTCCTAAGTGGTTTTTGAATACAAGCACTGAATTTGGACTCCGACAACCGTTGGAGTAAACGTGTCCTTGAGTGGAGACCGCGACTCGGCAAACGTAGTGTAGGACGCCCTCCGACTAGGTGGGATGATGATCTGCGAAAAACTGCAGGGAGATGCTGGATGCGGCAAGCTCAAGACATTGCGTTATGGCGCTCATTAGGGGAGGGCTATGTCCAGCAGTGGACTAGTTTAACCTGACGACAACGACGACGACGACTGAATTTCACTATGAATTTCACGTCTGATTATTTCACTTAACTATTAATGTAAAACAAGCCTTCGCATGACTACATGACTTTACTCCCCACCGGCAGATGTCGAAGAAGATCCTGAAGCTGGAGAAGGAGTCCCTCTCGTGGAAGAAGCGGTGGGAGACCTCGCAGACGGCCCTCATTGACATGTGCAGCGAGCGGCAGACCAGCGAGGAGCGCGCCGCCGCCGCCGCCAGGCACCTGCACCACATGCAGGGCCTCTGCCGGACGCTGCAGGTGGGTCACACACCGGGACAGTCAAAGTGGGGACAGACTGGGCGGAGAGACCGGAAGAGAGAGGGGAGGGGAAGTGAGAGATGAGAGGAGGGAGTGAAACAGAAGAGAATCATGCAGGGGTGAGGGGGAGTAAGAGAGAAGGGGAGGCAGAGAGTGTAGAGAAGAGGGAGAGATACTGAGAGAAGGGGCGGTGAGAGAGGGATAGACAGTGAGAAGTCGAGAGAGGGAGTGTGAGAGAGGAGCTACGTGCAGGGAGGGAGGAAAAGGGAGAGAGAGAGGACAGAGGGACATCAGGAGGGGTAGAGGGAGTGAGAGAGAAAAGACAGAGAGAGGAGAGGGGGTTATGGAATAAGAGGCAAAGAAAGGCTCCATTCATGAAGTTCTCTGTTCTGTATTTGCGGTGTACATTCCATAATACAAAAATGAATCGCTGAATGTGTTGGTAAACGCAAATCTCGAGAGCAGCTGAACGCTAATTCTTTTTTTAGAATATTCCTTGAAGTACGAGAATGGTTCTTACGGAGAGATAAGTAAAAAATATAAAGGATATACTTCTAGGCGGTACGAAGTTCGCTGGGTCAGCTAGTTAACCATATTAATACGTTGTGTGTGTCTCCAGGCAGAGCGCACCGTGCTTCTGAACACGCTCAAAGAGAACAACATCGAGCGCCCCCCGCTCCCCACGCCGCCGCCCGCCGCCGCCCCTCCGCCGGCGCCCGCGCCCGCGCCCGTTAACAATCCTAAGGTATGATGCAATTAAAGATTAAAGGTCTTCTTTATAAAATAACAATTCCGCTTAAGTGTTTTACTTAAAGATCCTTTGAGAGAAGAGCAAAACCTGGTCGCACTCTTCTGACAAAAAGTTTAGTTGATCCGGTTATAACTCAATAATTACTCCTTTTTTTTTATAAATAACACCGATAGTCTTATAAAAACGCGATTCATAGAAACACTCTGAAGCTTATATTGTATCTAGGAGTGAATTTGTGTCAGTGCTGATTAAAGTTGATCTTCTAATTTTCATGTATGTTTTTTAAGACCTCAAAATTTGTGACTATTCCACTAGGTCGATGCAATGGCTGCCAACTGCGTTCAACTAAGACAGAGCTTAGCGCACCTACAAAACCAACTGAATGTTCTCACAAACAAAAACGAACCAGCTCCGGAACCCACCAAAGTAGAGAAGAAGAAGACCAAATCGAAAAAGAATAAAGCAGAAAAGCAACAAGAGAAAGTAGAAGACGCGCCTTCGGAAAGTGAATCTAAACCTGTAGAAAATGCTACCGAAATTAGCGCAGCGACAGAGAAGACGATGGAGGATCTCGTCGAAGCCATTAGTCAAGCTAGTTTGAGCCTTAAAGACGCGGACACAAGTAAGGAAGTCCAAAACGGAGATGGTTTAGGTAATGGTCAAGTTACTAATGAAATTGCTGCTGAAATTTCAAGCGAACCTGCCAACGCTGAAACGAAAGAAGCAACATTGGAGGATGGCGTTGGAAAAGTTATAGAAGAGTTAAATGACAGTTCTTTCGTTGAGACAGGCGTCAACGATGAAGTGTCACAGATTTTGGAAGAGAAATCCCTGTTGGAAATCAATGAAGAGGTTAAGAGTTAGGCTTTTTAATGTGTGCTGTTCATAGGTGCTATAATGGCAGTGTTACTATAGTTTAAATTCAACGACATGGACCTTATAGTGTGTGTCTTCTCGACCGCAAACAAATTATGTCCTGTGTGATTTTGTTGCTTTTGTTTAGTTGGACCAGGAACATGTTCCTCATGTTAAATTCGGGAGCACACCATTGCAATACGCATTGCATATCCACCAGCCCTACTACACCGGATAACAGGGGTAGTAATATGTGTGACGACAGATAGATAGACAGAACATTCTTTATTGGCCATATACTAGGATTCTAACTGTACGACGGATCCTTGATCGTATTTTATCCGCTTCTTCCACTTTGGTAACCATGGTTTTGTAACCAGTTACCAAAGAAGAATTTATTTTCGCTGTTTTGTAACCAGTTATAAAATAAGAAGTATTTTTCCACTTTTGTAACTTTTTGTTAGTTACGAATGTGGATGAGTAGCCGGGACCTATAGTTTATCCTCCTTTAGCCTGGCCTGGCCAGGCCATCAATGATAGACAATGGTTTTAACCATAATGTGTTATACACCTATGTGTTATTTACCTTGTGTTAAAACTATATTCAGGAATTGCGTATTTCAAAACCCGGTAAAAAACGCAATCGACTCCTCCATCTCCATGTGAGCCTAGTACTTTTTTCCAGAAGCATCCGAGACTCCTATAGGGGTGATGAAATCACACATTTTTCCATCTAGTTATAAAATTACCCACTCTTACAATTCCGTGAGAGCCTAGTACGTTTTCCAAAATCGAAACTTTTTAACTAATAAGTTATGCATGACATACCCATGACCTCATGCAATCCCAGTACTTTCTTTTCCAAAATGTAACAGTAAAACTTAATTCAGGAAAGTTGTATGAGCAACGGAAGAAGGATACAGGGAGCAAAGCGAGAAGGAGAGAAATGTGGCGCTGAACGCGGCAAGCCAGTGAAAGTTCGTATATAGGAGACATCATATTCATTAATGGGACCACGAGAAATAGTTTATCCCTCGTGGACCCATATGACGAATAACGGGACCACGAGGGATAGATGTCCCTCGTGGACCCGTTAACGGGACGAAATAATGGGACCAGAGAAAACACTTAAATATAGCATGGGACGGCGAGCGCGTCATTGATAGAGGAAGATCGTTCCACAGTCGGACAGCTGTGATGGTAAGGTTTTATCTCAATGTTCTTTTGTTTTTCATTGGTTACGAAAAAGGATTTATTTTGATTAACGAATATGGAAAAATATTTCTATAAATTCTTCTTTGGTAACTGGTTACAAAACCATGGTTACCAAAGTGGAAGAAGCGATTTTATCATGTAAAGCCTGAAATACATCATCATCATCATCAAACCTTTATGTCCCCACCGAGGGGAACGGGTCTAAGGCCATACCTCACCAGGGGGCCACTGGATTGGTGGAGGCCTACAAGACTGGTGGCTGGTCTTACTGTCAGAAGTTTTCATGCCGCCCTAAGACCTCTGACTTGGCTTAACGACTGCCATCTATCGACGGCAGCCGGCACCAATGCATACAAATACATATTTATTTTGACACTTTTGGAGTTGATAGAATCTAGTATGGAGCCTTCATAAAAAAAATCGCGAATAATAAACGTTTTTGCCCATTTCGTGGCAAGACGTGACTTTGGCAGAATTTGTCGACATAAGATGGTAATGCCATTTCAACAAGAAATAAAGTAAGGTTGCCTCCGTAATTACGCGTTAGAAGAAACGCAATAGCTTGTTCTGGAACCATTTGTAAAGTAACATTTTTTTTCGCATTTGTAATGTTACGGTTGGGTTACAATTTTAGTTAAATATCGATTCTATTTAACTAAAATTGTCATTTTAGACGACATAACTTATTTTCTCTTGGAGAAGGCGCTGTTCGTAATTTCATAAATGTTTGACATATAGTTTAAAATTATCGATTTTATTTAATTAAAATTGTCCTTTTAGGCTTTCTCTTGAAGAAGGCGCTACTTGTCACAATTTCAGTTTTCCAAAGTTTTTCCTGTTGTCCACGATCAAGAACTTTTAATACATTTTTCTCGAACCGCCAAAGGTCAGCTCATCTCCGAATTTTATTTTTCCTATTCTGAAGAATGGTATGGAATGAATACCATCTTTGTAGTTTTTGTTTTTCTATATATGTGAATAATTTCCCGACGTCCAACAACTTCCTATCATCAATCAGTTGTATTGGCTTAATTTTTGTATTATTTGTTTTACGCGTTTTATAGAGTATTAAATCTTTCTGTCTCTACGAAAATGTGTAAGGATTCTTCTGTAAATAAATTTGTTACCTAAGTTTCTTGATTTTTCCGTCTTAATAAGAAATTTTGAAAATATTTTTTTTATCATGACATGGTTGAAGTTACATCCATCAATGACAATATCATTAACATGATCTAGAGGGTGTAACAAAGTATCCGTATTTATCCGAAGTTAGTGTGGTTCTAGTTACCTACGAACAATTACTACTGGGAGAACTTCGAAATAGTGAAAGAAATTTATGAAACTAAGTGCTTAGTGCGAGTTTTTTAACTACTCGATCGCGTTAACGTAAACTCATATTATTATGGCATCGAGGAAGCGCCACCTAGCGACAAGTATGGAAATTAAAATTGCTGAGTGCGAGTTGTAATGGTTTACGTTGAGAAGTGAACACGTTTACCAGCCAAAACACGAATAAACGCGAGTGCGAGTTGTACTGTGACAGCGTTTTGCCAGTTCGAACGGTTAACTTACTAATACTCACTACTCAATGCTCGATTAACGCGGTAGTAAAGTTATTCGATTGGATCTGTCAAACTCGCACTAAGCACTCAGCTGATCATACATTTGTTCTTTGTTCCCAACGAGACTACTACAATAGGCGTGAAAGAAAATAAAATACAGTCGTAGTCAGAGGCGATGTAGAGGTTCTGAGGAAACCAGAAGGTTCTCTCTCGAAGGTGAAAATTGGTGTCCTTGTTGATTTAGAAGTTTTTGAAGGTCTCGCAACTAATAAGAACTAAATTATTAGTTACGACACCGAGGGACATTGTTTTTCCTTCTTTCTCGATAGCCTCGTGCTCTAACTTGAACTGTTCTCTAAATGTCACCAGTTCGCCTACGAATATGAGTCAGTCTGCCTCACCGACTGCCTAAGGTTTGCTGGAAGAAATCTCTTTGGAAGAGATAAAATGTTTCGTGCGTAATAAAATAAAGTATGTTAATATACTTATTTTTAAAAACAGGATTCTTTAAAACACTTAATAAAGGCTGATTAAAATAGTCTGGGGTGGAGGTTTTATAAGCAAGCCTTAGCCACAGATTAAATGCCCTGATCAGCTTTAAAGGAATAGATTTTCACTAAATAACATAATCTTGTCGCATCCTTATTTGCTTTCTAATCTATGAAAGATATTTTTTTGCAATTTGTAAATGGTCACGCAATTGAAACCCTCTTATTTCGGATACACCTGTATATTTCGTTACACCCGTGTATACGTGTAAACGTCTAGTTTCTGAAAAGGCTTGAAATAAACTAATATTGACACTGAGTAAGTCTTCTTGCATCAGATTTTGTTTTTCTTTCCAGAAGTTCTTTGCTGGCATGTTAGCGGAAATCAGTCCTTCAGGAACTAGACTTAAAGTTTCTTATTCCACGTGGGTAGCTCAATCGTCGTCCGGTTACCTTGCAATTTGTTCTACTTTCGATTTCGTGAATTTGTGTGACACTAGATTTAAGTTTTGTTATTAATTTTAAGTTTCTTCTTTGTACCAATAGTACACGTGCTAAGCGACGTTCTGAGACCTTGTGACATCGACGAAACCGCTTGGTTGACTCCGCACGTAGTGACAGTCTTTCCTGTGGGCTAGGCCGACTAAGCTATCAAGATGGTCTAGGTGCTGGACAAGCCTACTCCATAAATAAATTATTTTATGCACTGCAGCGTCCGTGTGGCCTTCCCCCGTCTAGTGCGAGCGAAGGTGCCACTAGACGCTGTATAAATAATCTCATTACGTAGCGACATTCTGATATAACAAGAGAGTCCTTTGCTTTAGCAGTCTGGTAAGAAAATGAAATACAATTAAAAGTCGAAAAATCGCGCTGTGTCGCCCCGTCTCTACTGTGTGAGATTCGTCCCGACCCTTTGCGACATTTTCTAGTAACAACCCTTTGTATGTCCCCACTGCTGGGGCACGCGTCTCTTCCGGCATCGCAGGAAGTAGGGTTAAGCCTTACTCCACCACGGGGGTCAAGTCCGTTCACAATTTGTAAAACTGTAATAACGACGCGTCTTGTATGCGCCCCCGTTCCACGTCCGTATTGTTTGGCCAGAACCCTAGTTCTCTTAGGACTCTCAGTGCTAGCAGTATAAGTTCTAAAAGTGGCTGTCACTGTTTATTTTCAATCAATCAATCATTTGTCTTACGTAGGTGTTGATTACGTCCCTTCGGCCGCGTATGATACCAGAGTTTGGTAACCAGTATCATACGAAGAAAAAATGATCGTCGTTGGATACTGGTATCCAAGTGATAGGGATTTTTCGTTTTATGTAACCGAGTATCAGCTCAGGAAAATATCAAACAATTAAGAAAAAAATGGATCTCTGTTTTACCTACTGGGCATACAAATGTTTTAGGGCTAAAACATAATTATTTGGCATGCATTGCATGCAGTACGTTTAAAATTTACATCAATTCTTTCTTAATATGTCAAAAATTACAATTAAAATCGTTGAAACAAAATTTACTTAATAAAAAGTTTAAAAAAAATGTCAAAAAAGTACTTAATTAAAGATTTGAAGTTTATTATGTTGCTTTTTAGAAGATAGGTCGTCTGTTGGTGGGGATAGATAAGTACCTTGAGACGGAAGAGGTTTTTCGCAATTTGTAGTCTACTAACCTACAAGTAAGCGTTTAGTAGACCCAGCCTCAGGTGAAAAAGTGGTAAGACCTATAATTATAAATTGTTTAGAGTCGAAGTCTAAGGATTGTCTCTACGCACGTACTAACGCTGTCAAGAACTTTTAAGATTAGTAAGTCGTTGCTCTCGAAGTGCCTACATATCTATTCATTGAAAAAATGTCTAGTCAATATTCGGTATTCTTATGGAAAAAACTCCTTGTAGTTCTAAAACTGCGTTCTAATGTATCTTAAATAGACCACAAGTATACTTAATTAATGATTAGCTAACGGTCCATTGAGCCTTAAAAAGTATGGAATAATTAGTGAAATGGTCCATTAGCCATTAGATTACGCGGTGTACAAACACGCCATCTGAAAAACAATATACACTGAATTTAGTTGTCGCGGTTGCTTGTCCAGCGAAGCAAAACGTTGCGACACTGGCTACGCTATGACATTTACTGGTGGCCTATCGCGAATACAACGTTGCGATCACGATACCACGTATGATCCTGGTGTAAGCCAGTTGCACGTCCATTGTTGAAGTGACGACGCAGCAGAAGTTAAAATCGAGATGGGGGCTCGGCTAGTAGGAAAACAGTCCTATCGCGTAGATTCAACCTTGTATTTAATGAAGTAGTTGAGTTTGTTAAAAAAAAACAGAGAATACCTACACAAAATAGTTTTATTCTCATAATCCTCAAATTAAGTATAGTCTATGTAGGTGGTACATGTGTACTGTAGAATTTGTGGAAAAACTGGTGACTAAACCATTCGGTGATCTGTATTGTTTCCAGGCCAACCTGTTTAAAATGATTAAGTATGCAAAATTTTTATATTCCTATTCATAGTATAAAGAGTTATTTGGGTACATGTTAGTTTTTCTCGGGGGAACACTGAGTACACATTTATGTGTTCTCAATAAAAAAAAATCTACGGATTTTTTGTTTTAATCGTCGTACGATAAAATCATAAGGTTTTATAAAAAACACCACCCCTAAAACACTCCTCACAGGCAGTTTATTTGATATGTTGTAACGTTTTTCTCTTTACCACACTACGACTATGTAAAGTCCCCCTGAGGAGTGCTTAAATCGAGTTTTTATAAAGATCTAGGTTTTAGTTACATTTATTTTGGGACTTAAAGAAAAACTGAAGTATTCGATTTATATTGCTACGCCACGTTAATTTTGCTATCGCATGGCTTTCAAACCACTGAATTCATAGTCTGATGAACATCATAACATTTATCGATATTCGTATCGTCGTATTCGCGATTGGCCCCAAGATCGTCTTGTTTAATTGGTCTGTTCTCCCAGTGAGCTAAGTATGACAAAACATTGTGTTTGGTCTCCGGAGTTAGCTCAGATAACACACAATCTAGTTGCCATTAATCTATTGTATAATTCTCTTTCGCTTACGCAGCCGGATATTAGGCGGAATTATAGGAATGCCATATCTATATTTAATTTCATACAACTTATTCCTTAGATTTTAACAAATCGTTAATATGGAAAGTAATTAGTTTGTAAAACTGTTTGCTTGTCCTAAGCCATTCATCTCATTTTGCTCTTAGTAGATCTGTATGCATTTTCTGTTCTACCTTTAAATTGTTTAGTATTATATTGAAATAATGTTAACCACGGCATCCAAACATGTCTTAAACTTTAGATTTATAAATCTTTATACCTATGACCTGCTCACCTGCTTAGTTAAAAAACGCATCAACGCCTCCCTTAAATGTTAAACGCACATTAAGTTCTTTAATTTGTATCAATGACCCCATTCTGAGTAATTTTCCAGGTTTGTGATGACCTGGGTACGATAACTCAAGGAGTCTTACGATATCACAGGAGTACCGTGTCTGTGATGTCGTTTGGGTCCAGGACAACACTTAAAGAGAGAAACTAGGTAATTTTACTAACAAGCGTAAAAGAGAGAGTATAGAATGTATTCGAGATGTTACAAAAAGCTATAACTTTTGTGGTAATGGCATTATAGAGAAATTCAGCTTTTACATGTTAAGATCAACGGCTTTATTTATAAAATAAAAACACGATTCTAAGGCACTCCTTAGTTGGCAATTTAATAATGTGTGGTTGCGTTTTTTTTTCATTGTTAGATCTCCACTACAGACAGATTTTTTGGAGTGTACTAAGGGGATAGTGTTTTTATAAATAAGGTTGTATATTGCTGTCGTGGCTGTAAGCAAGACCAGCGTCAATAACCCTGCATTTGTTTGGAATACAAGAGTACCTATAATGTAAGATGTTTTGATATAATATAACTTTTACAATGTCGATTTGTTGGCCCTTTCATTTGTCCTTTAATAAGTACAATATTCATTCATTCATTCGTTCGTTCGTTCGTTCGTTCGTTCGTTCGTTCGTTCGTTCGTTCGTTCGTTCGTTCGTTCGTTCGTTTGTTCGTTCGTTCATTCATTCATTCAAAAGTACCTACATTTTAAATGAAAGATCGAAGGATTTGACATAGAGAAAACTTGTACATCTCTCCGAGAATGATCTATGATGCGGGCTTGCGGGCGATGCGGGCTTTAGAACTCCTCCCGCTTAGTTCTTCCGGGGATAACCCTAGACTCTACGTGACGTTGTCGACCAGCGGGACTCCTTCGAGACAGACTTCACATTTCTTAATCTCAAAAATCAACATTGAGAGCTAGAGCACAAAAATCCGCTGCTTTTTTTATTATTACTCGTACATTTAAATTTCTATGTTATTGTTGTTTTCCTTTATAGCCTCTCTCAATCTAGTTTTAAAAGACCAAAAAGGTGATTAATTTTTGCAAGTACTTAATACATAGAATATTGTAAAGAGGTTAGAAATTTCACTGATGCCGGTGAGTCGCCCATTAGCTCAGTTGGAAAGAGCGTTGGCACGGATAGCCAGAGGTCGCGGGTTCGAATCCCGGCATGGGTGGAATTTTTAGCCTCTAAATAGGTTTTTAAAAATTTCTAGATTGTTTAAGTTCTTATTATAAACATTTCATAATGTGTTTGAGACATAATTATGTTTTGAGAACGGTACATATATGGAATAAGGTATTGTTGCAAGAGCGGGAACCGATTAATCTTTATTTTTAGACTCTTCATCTTGGAAAGTACTTACTCATGATAAAGAAGCAAACGGTTATCTCCACTAGGTATATAATAAAGGAGGTATATAATAAAGGACAACATAATCGAGCCTACGATATTTGGTTTGGCTGACATCAGACGGTCTATATCACAACAACCGCACGAGGTCGCATTAGCAACCTGTCTAATTTGTGTTAGCAACTGAGTGCTTAGTGCGAGTTTGACAGATCCAATCGAATAACTTTACTACCGCGTTAATCGAGCATTGAGTAGTGAGTACGAGTTAGTCAACCGTTCGAACTGGCAAAACGCTGTCACAGTACAACTCGCACTTGCGTTTATTCGTGTTTTGGCTGGTAAACGTGTTCACTTCTCAACGTAACCATTACAACTCGCACTCAGCAATTTTAATTTCCATACTTGTCGCTAGGTGGCGCTTCCTCGATGCCATAGAAATATGAGTTTAGGTACGTTAACGCGATCGAGTAGTTAAAAAACTCGCACTTATCTCTCTGCACGAAGTCACTATCTATAGTATTAAAGACAACCATGAAGTTATCCGCAGTCGGACCTGTTTAAGGTTTGACATCAAAATGGAACCTTAGATGTTACTTCTCTAAATATTATTACGGCGCTTTCTTTTATTATAACAACATAATCATTTTATATTTCCAAAAGAAGACTCTATTTTTTATTAATGAAATCAATAAGTCGGCGTCGAAATCCATTTTTTAAACTACCCAACGCACCGACGCGCGTTCTGTACTGCACATTAACGTCCTTACTAATAAAGGTTATGAGCAGTGTATACAGCCGTTATGCGAGGTCTGACAAACTGGTTATTTGTACGCTAAATGCGAAAAAAACAGTTTACGTCAAATAGGTATTCAGAGTGTATAACTTATTTATTAGTAAGGCCGTGACTGTATGCGGTTGGACTGCAGCATTCGGCAACACTACACGAATGCAGCCGGGCACATGCGTGCAGTTGATATCATGATTGCATGAAGTCGAACGTAGTACAACTAGATGCTTGCTTATACCGACCGCGCGTGGTCGCTGCGACGTAGTCTGATGATAGCCTTAGGAATGGTTTGATATAGAAAACAAACACGTAGAAAGACTAAACAACCCCGTCTATTCAGTTTAGCTGACATTGCTGATGATCCAGTTGGTGTAGGGCGCGACGGCGGTGTTGACGCCCGGGTACGTCTGGTGGGCGCAGCCAAAACCCCAGCTAACGATTCCCACAATGATGTCTCCGTAGTAGAGAGGCCCGCCAGAGTCACCCTGGCACGCGTCGCGGCCGCCCACGTCCAAGAGGCCAGCGCAGATCATGTTCTCTGTCACCACGTAACTCGGCGAGAGGTTATGGTAGCGGTCGCGGCAGAGTTCGTTGTTGATTGTGTAGATGGTCACGTGTTGAAGGTCGGCAGATGGGCTGCCCCCTTGCTGTGGGTGAAAGAGAAGTGGTTAGAAGCGTCGATTGTTGCTTCAAAATTGGAGCTGTTGGAGCGAGAGGCTGGGCTTGATCACGACGCATGCCTTATGCGAATCGGCACTGAGGTATGTGGACCAGCAGGCACTTAGGTGTACCTCACGAGGTTTTCCTCTAGGGTAACTCATAAAACGAAGCCGTAAGTATAAATGAGTGGGGCAGAGACAGCGTCGAAGGTTTTGCAATGTTTAAGAATATCGTCAGCATTTATCTAAGTAGAACATCATGAGTACTTAGAACTTACTTTCAAAGGCCTAATTAATGTTCAGACAAATGATAGGATTGTTGTCCATCTGTCAGTCAAGACGCTTTATCTGGGCAAGACGTGGATGTATCGAGTTGAAATTAAAACTAAATGCTCAGATCACAGTCCGTTATAGCTGTAAAAATGAATAAAAAAGTACATAACTATATATTATAAAAATATATTTATTAAATATGTATTTTAATTGACTACATGCATATATTATTTTTATTTGTTTATTTACAGTAAAATATTTGCATGTAGGCTTTATTTTTATATTTAATTTCCTAGTTTATTTAGAATAAAAGGGCCTCGCTGAAAATCAGCGCCTTTTGAATGATGTGTATTTATACACTCACATTCAGAGGCACAACGCTGAGCGTGGCACCTTTTGGAATAGCCTGTCAATTTAAAATGTGTTTTTCTGAAAAGTGTATGTTGCCTTACCATGTATTTAGATATACACATTAGTTTTAATTTTCTTTTATGTTCCTTTATATCTGGCAATAAACAAAATTTGTCTTTGTCTTGTCTTTGATAAAAATCTATCTAGATTGTCACCCATACATACACGTAAATACAAGAAAAGTAAACCAGCTTACAAAATAAATCACTTATACTTATACTAAACAGCTAGTCTAATAACCTAAACTTTCCCTATTTTCTCTCGACTTCGTCCTTTATGACCTTGTTTATTCAGGTGCCCTATTCCGTGAGAATTTCGTTTTTTTATCCACCTAGCGAGATACAGACAGAGATTTGCCGAGTGTCGCACAGACATAAAAAAATGCTAGTTTCAGTAAATAAACCGTCACCGGCCCAAATAAACGTATTTTACAATAGTATGGAATCCTGTGTAACTGGTATGACTCGCCAACTCGCACGTAGTTACACTTATTTATCGGTCAAACGGTCAAACAATCCTATGGAATTCGTAATTTAAAGATTAGCTCTGAAATGTTCCCGCTTTCACGGGATAATTAGAGAAACGAGATAATTGCTCTTAAGAAATCTGGATGACCTCCAATGCGGTCAATTTGTCCACTCCGGACAGGTGCGCTACGTTCTCGTAGGTGCATCTAAATAATCGGAGGTTATCCTATATAGCCTGATGAGAACGGGCCTTATCATGATAGAGCGATGGTGCCATTCCAACCATCTGTCCGCAAATCCATCCAAGACAGAACTAGTCCTCTTCACAAACAAGCGGAACCCGAAGACAACAAATCTCCCTAAGTTCTTTCGGACTACGCTAACACTGTCACCGTCGGTGAAGTACCTTGGGGTGACGCTGGACAGTAAACTAAACTGGGGCGTACACCTTCAAAACACCATAAAGAGAGCTCAAATCACCTTCTGGCAATGCCGGGGCCTCATAGGTAAAAAGTGGGGGCTACACCCATCGCTCATGATGTGGCTGTACACGTCGGTGATAAGACCCGCTATAACATATGGCGCCGTTGTATGGTGGACCAGAACGAAACAAAAAACAGCAATACTGCAATTACAGAAGCTACAGCGACTAGCATGTCTCGCAGTAACAGGATGCATGAGGACAACACGACCACTGCCCTCGAAGCCCTGCTGAACCTCAGACCCTTACATCTACATGTCCAGCAGGAAGCAGCCGCTGCTGCCTTAAGGCTACGAACAGCCGGACTGTGGAAACAAAATAGCAATCAGGCACACACAGAAATCATGTCGAAGGCAGTGTCAAACCAGCCAATGCTGGAAGCAATATGCGACAAGGTACCACAAACGTATATTTTTGACAAAAAATATAGGATACAACTTCAAGAGGAGTCAGCCGACTACTCAGGTATACATGAAGTCAGAGTCGGATGGCTCCAAAACCGAAACAGGAACGGACGCAGGAGCCTTCTCGAGGAGGCATATCATTGGCCTAAAAACGGTCACCACTCTCAGCACCCTGAACACAATTTTTCAGGCAGAATGCATTGGCATAACAAGCGCAGCTGCCGCACTTAACAGGAGAAACGTGAAGGAACATGAAATACGCATAATTTCGGACAGCGCCTCAGTCCTACATGCACTCCAAAACAGGCTCACAAACAACAGCTTTATACTACAGTGCCACCAAGAGCTGAGAAAACTATCCACAAACAACAGAGTCATCCTGCAATGGATAAAGGGGCACAGTGGCTCCCTAGGCAACGATGCTGCGGATGAGTTCGCCAGAAGAGGCTCCGAAACTACAGTAGAAGGACCCGAACCTGTACTCCCACTACCATACAACCAGTTTCGCAAATGGTTAAGGCTGCAAACAGAAGCACAGCATGCCGAACTATGGGAAACGGAAACGAAATGCAGGCTAGCCAGAGAGGCTCTACCGAAAATGTCAAAGCGCCTCACGCGCAGCCTGCTGCGTCTGAGGAAATGCAATCTGCGCATAGCTGTGGCACTTATGACGGGTCACTGCCCACTGAATAAACACTTCCACACCATGGGACTGACTGACAGCCCGTTGTGCCGAGGATGCCTCAAGGAAGATGAAACACCCGCCCACGTGACTATCTAGTGTGAAGGCGTGGAAGTGCAACGGACAGCCACCATCGGAAAGCTGGGATCCCTTCGGGAGGCCAGCAGTAACATTGGTGCACTGCTGGCTTTCTGGAAAGAAATTGGATGGTTGGAGTGATCTCACAGCCCTGCTACGTACAATGGCCCAACTATGAGGCTAAGTGCGGAAACCACAGGACAAACTAACTAACTAACTAGGTACATCTAATCCTAGCCCCTGAAAATACGGCCCGAAGTAGTCGTAGAATTATTTCTATAGTACTTTACGTCCTACATCCGGCCTCCGACATCCGAAGTCACTTTCATCCGAAAATCTCCATATCGAATCAGAATATTGACGGACTGGTATCACTTGTATGTACGCTAGCGCACTGCGCCAGAGATGGGACTAGTGCATAAGCAATATCCGAATTAGATCCGAGATTTCTAGACCCGAATTTTCACGAATTCGGATCGTAGTGCGAAGGAAGCAAAAACAACTCACAGTAGTAGTGCCCCATCCGGCGTGCACGACGGGCTGGTTGTCAGGCAACTGGAAGTCCTGAGCAATGATAACGCCGGGCTGCACCACCGGGGTAAACACTAGGGCTGTCACGAGCTCAACCACGCTTATGTCTGCATTGGCGCCGTTCTGCCCGTATTCCGGATGGTTGATCTCGCGGACCACGTTGGAGATGACGCCCCCGGTGTTACGGAAGGTGGAGCCGGCGCGAATGCGACGACTGCTGGGCTGGTAGAAGCTGTCGGAAGAATTTTGGCGTCAGGGCTTTTGTTCCTTTCGTTTATGGTGGTATCTACAATGTGAAGTTAGAAATTAAGTTTCAGAAAAAAATAGATAGACTTTGGTCCTAGGTACTCGTGTATCTATGATGACAATAGGTAGGAAGTTAGAAAAAAAATCGAACCGGGCGTGACATTGGTTCACTCAGACATGTGATCATGACAGATCAAACATGCAGTCACTGACAGATCAAACTTGCATTCGCGCAGCCTACGCCTACAGACGCTTTTAGTCTGTAGGCGTAGGCTGCGGGACTGCTTCAGCCAGAAAGCATGTTTCATATATGCTCTCTATCTATATATATAACCTTACAGAACGTCACCTGTATAAAATCGTTAAAAATTGGTTAAAAATTATCGTAGATTATAAAGTTTTCGAGCAATTAAAAATAAAAGTGGAACACTTTTCTTGTGTCACTTTTAGGAAATTGGTTCAAGTCGGCCTTGCCTTACTTTATTATACTTTAACCATTTGTTATGTATCCCAGTTTCAAGCGCTGAGTTATTTGAATATCTCGGATACTCACGTTTCCACAAGAGGTTTTCCTTCACAGTTAGTTTCTAAAATTAGCGCTCGCAAAACCACGATGATTTGGGATTTGGTAGATTCTTACATGCCACCGAAGCAGTGGGCGGCAGACAGGACAAAACGCGAAGTGAGGATGTTGGCACCGCAACTCTGCGACCAGGCACCCGTGAAGACGCCGAGCGACTCGACTTGCACGATCCAGGGGTAACGCTCGATGGTAGTGGACTCGCCGCCGACGATGCGACCCGATAGCGGTATGGCCGCGGTCAGGGTGCCTGGGTGAAGGAAGGTTCAAAAAACCTATTTAGAGGCTAAAAATTCCACCCATGCCGAGATTCGAACCCGCGACCTCTGGCTATCCGTGCCAGCGCTCTTTCCAACTGAGCTAATGGGCGACTCACCGGCATCAGTGAAATTTCGAACCTCTTTACAATATTCTCTGTATTACGTACAGGCAGCGAAAAAGAAAAGAGGTTAGAATTGATTGTGAGACAGTGGCCGGGCCTCACTGTCAGAAGTTATCAAGCCGCCCATAAGGCCTCTGACATGGCTTAACGACTACCATTATATGACAGCTGGCACCGACGGCTTAACGTGCCTTGCGAAGCACGGAAGCGCTCGGAAAAATGCCACTAGCGGTAGTCACGGGACGCTCACCCATCCCGTCTCATATAAATAATATTAATATGTCATAGTGGATATAAGTATCTGGTTGTTTGTCGATAAGTGAAGATAGTGATTGCTTACAGCGAAGCTGATTGTCCCCACTACTGGGGCACGGGTCTCTTCCTGCATCGCGGGAAGGTCAGGGTGCCACGGGTGCCAAGTCGGGTTTGATATGACACTACGACCACTATGGCCGCTACTTTTAGAACCTGGGACTGTAATCGGTTTCGGAAATCCAGGATATTGATACTAATTTCTAGGCTATATGTTTTTTGATCTTTACTTTTTGGAAAAAACGCTTTGCAAAACAAGTTACGATTTTTATTCCATTGGTGGCGCTACTTAGCGCCCCAAAGGGCCTTAAATATCTGTCGAATACTCTGTAGGTACGTAGAGTATTAATGCTATGACGTGAATCGGCATCCGTCATTTCACTTACAAGTACTTAACTATACAAGATAAGATAATATAAAATTAGAATATTCTCCATAGTACATCAGGAAAAAACAAACATAAAACAACTTCAAAGATATAGCACAATTTGCTTAGAGCAATTTCCTCCAGACAGCCTACGATAGAGAGTTAACGGTTTACAGGTAAGGGATTTAGCGTTTTTTTTATATTGCAACTTGTTTTATTATTATTATTATAAATTTATTTCAGGCAAGGCCCATATAGTGTAGTAACAGTCTGACTTATGCTTTGTTAGTAAACTATTTAGATTATTATATTTATTGTAGTGTATTACAGCCTAGTCCCAGCCAGCCCCCCTGCTTGTCAGCATAAGGTGCATTGACACCCAGTGGCACTGTATGGGGCTGTCCATCCGATCAGCCATCACCTACAGGAGGCTAATGGTACTGACCCTTACCCTGCACATCACGGATGCTATGCGGATATAATACGTTTATAATACGTGTTTCCAAAAAGTCAAAAGTTAGCACCCAATGCGCCTAAAGGGACGTAGGTATTGTTGAATATTGCATTCTTGACATAAAATTACATCACTACGATTAATTGTTTTATATTATGGTAACACCATTGTTGGATTTGTCAAAAAAACAAGAACGTCTCTCTCTCGTTCACTTCCGCTGTATTCCTTTTTGATCAAGACCTTAATTTCTCATGTCATGTCTATTGTGTTAAATCTTACGTTTTCTTTATAATCGTACACAGTATATTGTACCTCTAATTCTTGAGGAAATAAAGGGCATATCGCACCCTCAGAACTAAAGAGGCCTAAGTCAAAAAATAGTTTAAATACTCAAAAAATTGAGTACCTAACAATCATAGAGAGACATAGAAAGGTATGCTCTATCCGATGAATAGTAAAACAAAGGCACTTATTGTAAAAAAAGAGCTAGCGAATCTTCCGTCCACGGCATACCTTTTTATGACTCTATGATTGTAACTCAATTTCACAATTTTTTGACTTAGGCCTCTTTCGTTCTGAGGGTGCGATATATTGGATAAAGCCACTCTTTTATTTTTCCTGCTCGCCGGTAATTTTCTGCAAGATTCCTGCGCCATTCCACATCTCTGCTTCTACTCTCAACAGGTATCTCAGTTTCACTGGTCATCAATCATTGTGAAGAAATATAATCAGTCGGAAATCCGTGGCGAGTACGCGTTGTGATAAATAATAAATATTCATGGACATATTTACACAGATCTCGTTAGCCCTACAATAAGTACAACTAAATGACTTGTATTTAAGGTGCTAACTTGACGATAGATTTAATACAATAAATACATACATAACATCAAGACCCGAGACAAAAGAAAAGTTCGTTTCCTAGTTTGACCCGGCGGGAATCGAACCCGAGGCTTTCGGTTTTACAGTCAGCGCGTTCTCTCTCTTTCCCTCTTTTGCCCTTCTCTGTCTTAGAGAGAGGGCTGGTGCTCTGGGGGAAGACAGCAGGCCAATAAAGGACAGCAGGATCGAACCCGGCTGGGGACAAAAAAAACCCCAGGTCTTGGATGTTTACATGTTTGTGATGTTGTTTCTGGTTACCACGACACAGGGTATCCAAGTGTGGGGCCAGAAGCAATGTATGTGCTTGTATGTAAATGTTAATGTTATGTTAATAAAGCAACCACTTACCAGCGCACACCAAAAGTATTAGTACGAGCCGAGAAGCCATTTTGTCTACCAACACACTAGTGACTCAAAATGTGACCCCTTTATTTATACCTTCGCCTTTATCCCTCGAAATTATCGGCGGACCATAAACAGTTTGTGTTACGCTGATCCGTCTCATATAATTAATATTAATATGTCATAGTGGATATAAGTATCTGGTTTTTTGTCGATAAGTGAAGATAGTGATTGCTTACAGCGAAGCCGATTTTAGGGTTCCCTACTCAGCAAAGTTGGTGCCGGTTGTCATTTAATGGCAGTCGTTAAGCCATGTCAGAGACTTTATGGGCGGCTTGATAACGTCTGACAGTAAGACCCGCAACTGTTTTAAAATCCGCCACCAAGCCATGCTCCCGTGATGGAGTATGGCCGAACCTTCCTGCGGTGTAGGAAGAGACCCGTGCCCCAGCAGTGGGTACATAGGTACCTACAAGGGTTTATATTGAACTCAAAATATAACCTTTACAATTTCGCCATGCATGTCTGTCCGTCCATCGGCAGGTAAAAAAACACGATTCCTTTAAAACACTCCCCAGAGGCATTCTAATTAATCTGTGGTTACGTCTTTCCCTTTATCACCGACTAATTAAACTGCAATGCAGCTGAGCAGTCTTTCAAGAAATCATCTTTGACAAATAAGATCTTTATGTGGACTTGCATCACGGTAAAACCACTAAACGGAATTGAATAAAACTTACATTCTATGATTATAGCTTAGATCTCGGGTACTCTGGAATATTATTGTACTGCTATTGCTTTGTAGACTACCAAGTTGAGGCAAATAACAACAATTGTTGCTTACATAATTCTATTGAAAAACTATGTAAGTTTTAGGGCCAGTTCCAAACCCGAGCCCTTGACGTCACCACAACGGCGGTGCATAGAACCGTACGCACTCAACGTGCAATAACGTCCCAGACTACCACTAGACCGCGCCCCACGGTTCCAATCGGCTCACGGCCTATTTCAGCTCACGCGCGCCGGAGTTGCTCTATCTGTGAGAAGAAGAAAAAACATTTATTAAAGCCACAGTACACAAGCCACAATAACAAAGCAAACTTAAAACACATTATTAAATAACATTAAAAAAAATAAAAAAAGAAAAGAACACTTAGGGCCTGTTTCACAATTCGCAAACAAAGTTCTGGACAAGCCATCCGTAACCAGACAGGCTCCGTGTGCGGTTTGTGGAATCGAGCCGTGCAACGGGCTTGCTGGAGGGTGTCTGGCGGCAGAACCCTGTGCTTAGATAGAAGTTCCGCTAGGTCCGGCACGCTTGGTGCGCGTGATAATCGGCCTGCACGGAACTTGTCACCACTAACAAGCACGCAGACGGGCGTAGCCGGGGCTCTGGTCCTCGTCCGCCAACTAGTGTTACTGCCCTACAGTTGGGCTTGCATATATTCCTCCCCCGGGTCAATCCGTTCATTAGAATAATCAGAAAGGAATAAAGCTGCTTTGATATAATAGACATTGGGGCGGTATCCGAATTGAGAATTTCACTAGGTGAATACTTGCAACGTTCTTTCTCACTCTTTTCTGAGACATTCAACAAAAAGACAGCACTGTAGTTAAATATTTACTTTGCGGAATTCTCAATTAAGATACTGGCCCATTGTATTTAGCGAAATAATAATAGGTGACGTCGTACCGTAATAAACTTAGCCAGTAATCAGTATCAGTACCAGTAGCTAAAATTAAAGACCGCGATAGCATACGGTACATAAAGGAAAAAGTAAAAACCCGACAGACCAAAAATACATGCCTGTATCGTTGATGTACAAACTCAAGAAACATGAGAAGTTTACTATCGACCAGAATATAAGGACAGAGCTGAACAGTAGACAAGATTAGACAAGACGTCGTAGAAGGAGTGGAGAAGGATAAAGGAATTCGTCAGTTGCCAGACGAATCAGGTAACAGAATCGAGGCTGTTAAATACAGCGACTCGATGGAAGGAGCCTTGAGCAGTTAAGTAGTAGGGGAAGACGGGTAGTGGGAGTCAGCGGGTAATGGTTGTCACCACCATATCTCCAAAAGTACTACTAGAAACGCGGTAACGGTCGTCCCCGCCTCACTTTGGCCCCTCGTAGTCGCCGCAGGCGCGTGGCGCCAGTGCGGCGTCGGCCAAGCTAATGAGAGGTGTGTTTTGTTTTTGTGGCTCGCTGATGTAAATTTTAAAAATAAACAGTAAGTATTGTAGTTATTGATCTACTTGTCTGTTACTTTTTTAACCCTTTGCTTGTACATTCAGTGTAATGATTTCGTACTTAAATCTCCAGTGTTCCTAATATATATTTTATGTTTATTTTTTTTCTTCATTAAATACTTGCGGGTAATGAGAATCGGGTGACTCCCATTGCCCGCTTGTAAGGTAACTAAGGGCGAAGGAAAGAAGACGGTAGTGCCAAGGAAGGGGACTGAAAGAGTAAAGAGGAAGGTTCTTCAGGAATCAAATGATTCTACCTCTGTATCGGACGTGGGAACTGATAATTTGTGTCGAGATAATGAACTAGATGATGCTGATGGTGCAGGAAATTTGTGTCTACTGTGTAACGAATTCGGCAGAAATAATGAGGTTTGATACAGGTGTACCTCATGTGGTTTATGGGCTCACGCAGATTGTACTGGGTGGGAATCTGCCAAAGGTTATGTTTGTGATTTGTGCTAGATTTTTGTATGACCCTCATTGCCCACAAGGTGATCTCAATTACCCGCACTTCAGTGCAATGGTAGTCAAAACAGTTTTTTTTTGTACTTCTCTATTTTCCAAAGATGATTATTATTGTGATGATTACTGATCTCAAATGATAGATTATTAAGTAAATTTTATTATGAGGCGGTCGCGATAAAGATTTTGTTGATTATAACTTTTTTCTTTTAATTCTTGCTTAAGTAACTCCCATTACCCCTTTCTACCTAGCCCTTTGGCAGCATGGAATATTTCCTTCGATATAGAGGATGACCCGGTAGAATTCCTGGAGGATCTTGAACAGTGTATCACTTAGAATCATCGTCATCAACCATTTGACGCCCTCTGCAGATCATAGACCTCCCTCGTGGTCAAACTTCCCGGTCTTGTGCCGCCGCATCTAGCGACTGCCAGCCACCGTAACCACTTCTTGAAACCTTTGAATTATAGGCTAGAATTGTCAGTGTCATCACTTACAAGGATCGTCAGAGAACAACTTGGTATTTGCATTTACGTAATAAGATGATTTATGCTGCGTTCATTGGCACCTTTATTCACAGCAGATAGTTGAAGTGACTACTCGGACACTGCAGTGCCTAGGATATAGTTTTTTAGAAGGAGTAGGCTTGTAGGCCCAGCAGCTATGCCATCCTGACAGCTTAGTCGGCCTAGCCCACAGGAAAGATCATCGTCATGATCATTCAGCCACAAAAAGTTTAATGCTGGGCAGAGGCCTCCTCGACGGATTTCCAAAAAGACCGGTTGGAAGCGGCTTGCATCCGGCGTCTTCCTGCCGGATGAGGTGTTCTAACCATCTTGTGACTGGTCGTCCTATGCTGCACTTGCCGATATATGGTCTGCATTCGAGAACTTTTCAACCG
Source organism: Yponomeuta sedellus (assembly GCA_934045075.1). Classification (NCBI taxonomy): domain Eukaryota; kingdom Metazoa; phylum Arthropoda; class Insecta; order Lepidoptera; family Yponomeutidae; genus Yponomeuta; species Yponomeuta sedellus. The sequence goes on from OW203739.1 coordinate 1,808,015, forward strand.
CATCGGCCATCAGTTCTGCGTGCCATGTGCTCTGTCCACTACCACCTCAGCTAGTAATCCACTGGGCTAAGTCGAGACTTTCGTTCGTCTACGAATAAGTGCAATGAAACGGAAATCATTTATTATCAGATAGTGTCATAGAAGTAGTGCACAAAATTAAGTAAGTACTTACTAGCTAACATGTTACATCAAAATGATAAGTTTAGCTTATCCGATAATGGGTGGTACGCTCAGCTGATGTTACAGGATAGATATTATTATCCTATCAGCGCTGTTTTACAACGTACAACGTTTAAATCTAGAGAGAAAAGAGTAGCTTAATAGCTACGTAAAATAAAAATTACCGCGTAATTTGGGTAAATCCAAAAATGCATTTAAAGTACAGCAATGACAACATAGGCATCACAACGTCATGTGGTTTATAAAGACAAGCGTTGTAGAAAGATGCACTGTTAAACATAGCTAACTTGTATAGGTACAAATCCGAGAAAACTTTTTACCAAAAACCGACAGAAGATTATTTTATGTAACTATACTAAATTCTTGGTACTAAAATTTCAAACAAATAAATTCAAAATAGCCACCAAATAAAGTACCTCTGACAAAATGGTTCACAAATATCAAACATCAACGAAACAGCAGGGAAAAAAGGAACAGACCCCAAAAACGCAAAGCATTTTTCATACCATATAAAAAAAAGTAAACAGTGAAGAATAAAAAACTTTATATATATCATAAGATAAGATAATAATATACTTTATTGTACATACCAGAGAATAATTATAGAGACAACAGTTACAAAAGGTACAATTGGCGGCCTTAGTAATTATCATAATAGTAGAGCATCTGCCTACCATGCAAGAGGTCCCGGGTTCGAACCCCGGCTGGAGACAAAAAAAAACCCAGGTCTTGGATGTTTACATGTTTGACCACAGCCAGTGTAAAGTTTTTTCCTTTTTCCGGATTGCCTTATGAAGTTTGTAGCACTTTTTCTCTTGCAGTGGCAATGTTCTGGACTCATAAGTGTATTAAGCACCATAATATTGCACTTATGTTAACAAAACAAACGCTTGACAAACAAACAAAACGACAAAGTATTTTATAGAAAATTACACAGAAATTGTGACTTATTTGACGTTACAAAATAAACTAGGTGTCCATTGTCTAGATCATCATAGAGAAAAAATGGACATAAAACTGCGAACTTAGTCTTTTCAAAGTCCTTAATTAATATATTTCAATTTCATTTATTTGTGAGCAAAACGGTACATTCATATTGATGTCAAAATTAATTCATGGCATAGGCGTGATGCACCAGCGCAGCTGGTATACAAATATTAAAATGTATAGTTTACATAATAGTTATAATTATATTAAACTTATTTGGTTAGATTAAAATCTTATTTGGTTAGAATCTGACCATTGGTTATCTTCTGTATAATATAAAACGAATCGCTGAATGTGTTGGTAAGCGCAAATCTCGAGAGCAGCTGAACCGATTTCGCTAATTCTTTTTTTTTTTTTTGGATATTCCGTGAAGTATGAGGATGGTTCTTACGGAGGGAAAAAAAAGAATGGACTGTTAGGCGGTACGAAGTTCGCTGGGTCACATAGTTATTAATATAAATTATATTTTATTGCTTAAAGATTCTGAGTACAATGGGCAGCCTTAGTTCTCAAAGCAATTTCTTCCAGACAACCTAATGACGGAAAGTTACAATCGGACATACATACATACATACATGCGACCCAAACACTTTACTCTCCTTTTGCGCTCCGCTGCAGTCGGGTGAACACAAATCGATACAGAATCAGCATTGTTTATTTTTTATTAGTTGACAGTGCTGACTATCCAGTTGGTGTAGGAGGTGACGGCGGTGCTGACGCCCGAGTACGTCTCGTTGGCGCAGCCCCAGCCCCAGCTGACGACCCCCACGATGATGTCTCCGAGGTAGAGAGGCCCGCCAGAGTCACCCAGGCACGCGTCGCGACCGCCCCCGTCCAAGATGCCGGCGCAGGTCATGTTCTCTGTCACCACGTATATTGGAAACGCTCGCGACACAGTGCGTTGTTGACTGTGTAGATGGTCACGTGTTGGAGGCCTGGAGATGGGTCGCTGCTTTCCTGTGGGTGGAAGAGAGGTGGTGTGTTGTTTAAAAAATTGTAATAAGTTTGAGAGTGGTCTAATCTTTTACATCGATTCTGTCGCCGCTGTTTAACCTCTATTAATCTGTTTTATTGTGTTTTTAATACATGTCCTTCTTAGAGTAGCTAAGTTACAAGCGTTAATTGCTATGACTTCAGATTAGATTTAAGTTGCAAGTTTAAACTTGTACATACCACCGTTACATATATTTTCAGTATAAAAATATTCTCTTGTATCCTAAAGGACTTGACCCGTTTGACCTATACCTACTTCAAAAACCAATGTTTTTTTCGTTAGCTAATAGGTAATTAGCATTGTTCTAAAAGCGTCCCTTTTTACATTTTATGCGTTTGCAAAAAAAATGTTTTAGTAAAATGCACTTTAAAAACATGACCCGACCGAACCGAATTTCAGAGTTGCATAAATTTGAAACATCATGGAATATATTATGCATTTTTAATGACTAGTTTGCTCGCTTTTTATCGCAAACGAACCTGAAATCTCGCCTTCCAGCTAACACCGTATTGGCAAAATTTGGAATTTGAATTTGTTTCATGTCACTTTGGCCAACCGGCGTCTATTTACAGTAGATTAAGATATTTAGTGGTTAGTGTTCGATATCAACCAATCAGCCTGTACTCAGTCTCATAGGCAGGGTACATAGGCCTCCCCCTAAACACGCTTCTTCCTTCTGGCCTTGGCTATCCCCATCCATCCACTGTCGGCAAACTGCCTCCGATCGACGGTCCAGAGACCTGATGGGCGTTCTACGCTGCGTTTGTCAGTTTTTGGTCTTCACTTGAGAACCTTTAAACCCCTTCGACCATTGGTTATTCGCTTCTTCAGCATATGTGACCAGCTCACAGCCAATTCAGCTTGCCAACCCTATAGGCTATGTCAGTCATCTTTATACTGTGGCGGATTCTTTAATTTCTGATGTGAGACTCCGAGCATGGTCTGTTCTATATATTGCTCACGCTAAGCGACTTTGTATCTACTAGTGCTGACGTCGGTATCCACGTTTTAGCTCCGTAGCACTGCTGAAAGACCGTGGTCTTTAGGCTCTGAGGAATAGCCGAGGATAAAATCTGGCGCAGTTTTCCGTAAGCAGCCCAACCCTGCTGGATCCTTCCCGCGTGTTCGATAATAGGGGGTCTCAAATGATCTGCAAAGCTCCCAATGAACTGTACGGTACGGTTGATTCGTACGTTCTTCTTTAGAGCTTCAAAGAAGGACTCAATACTCAATAATTTATTGCATTCCACAAGTATATAACCACTAAAAACACGGAACACGGAAAAACCACTTACGTAAGTACTTCCCCAACCGGCGTGCACGACAGCCTGGTTGTCAGAGATTTGGAAGTTCGGAGCGATGATAGAGCCGGGCTGCACTCCCGGGGACCACACCAGAGGTGTCTCGAGCTCTACCACGTTTATATCCGCGTTGAAACATTTGAGATGACGCCCCCGGTGTTGCGGAAGGTGGAGCCAGAGCGTATGCGGCGGTAACTCGGCAGATAGTAGCTGTGGGAAAAATTTTGGGGCCAATAATTATCGTATCCAATTATTGATATCTAAAATTACAAGGTAGGAAAGAGAAGACAAAAATTTTGAAAGGTCTGGGTCCTGGGTGCTTCAGATACCTGATAGTTGGACTACTGTACCAGCATAACATGGTTTTCTCGTTTCAAACTGCTCAACTTGTTTTTAGAAGCTCATCGAGAAAGCATTGATGGTGATGGTGAGTGTGATGTGTTTGTGGAATGGACTTAAAGTATGGTGAAGGTAAGTAAGAGAATGCTAGAAAAATTTTGATAGTTCTAACACAATAGTTATGAAAATAAAATAAATACTTAAGGATAATCTGTATGTTTTGTTTGAGGCAACAAAAGATATTAGGCGCAAAGTTCTTCAAAACCACGCTGATGCTTCTATTAGCCTTCTACCTAGCTTTCGGTAAATTGTGAGGGATTCTTACTCGCCACTGAAGCAGTGAGCGGCGGACAAGACCCAGCGCGATGTGAGGATGTTGTCGCCGCAATCCTGCGCCCAGACGCCACTAACGATGTCTAATGCCTCGACTTGTACGATCCAGGGGTACCGCTCAGTGTGACTAGGGGAGGGAAGGTTCCTTAATAATATTGCGTATGTGCGCCGTGTCGTCTCTTTAATTCTGTTCCCATAAGTTGTCAAGATCTGAATATATATAATGATAGCCTCACATCATTTTAAAGTAAATGCCGAAAAGCCATCTACTGACTATGATCTCCTTTAAACTTAATCTCTGTTCTACTAGCTCCAGAATATGAATATAAAATTGTTTATGTTTTAAATTTTGTATTTTGTTTTATTTTAAATAAACAAATAGTGTTTCAATGTGTATGTGGGCGTATGTTTTGGGGGGCAGTCAAGCTCAGAACCATAAAATCTTAATTTAATATAATTTTCTGATAGTCACCTGTTGCAATCACTTAATAAATAAAATAAAAAATAGGTATATAAAAAAATTGGTTTTTAAAAAAAAATATTGACTAAAAATATAACAATGACATACTATTGTACTATTTTTATTTTTAATGCATTAACAGATGACAGATAACAGATGGGCGCAATTGTCATCTAGAATCCTTATACCTACCAATACCGAACTACTGGCACAGGAATCACTATCGGATAATCATGGCAACTGATGATAGGTACATTGTTTTGCATTGAAACTGAATCCAAATTCAAAGTTGCAGGAATGGTACCGTAGCGTTTAAAGTATTTCCTGTTATGTAAGTCGTCCGATAGATGCTCGCGCGAAAAAAAATGCCAAGTGTGAGTGAGACTCATGCACCGAGGGTTTTGTGCATATTGTAAATAGTTTAGGAATCGAGTCCCGTAGTGTTTTCAGCTTTTCCCGAACATTATAGACTAATTTTGTATGACAATATTACCTGTCTTTCATAGTTCTAGGTCAACTGGAAGTAGGTACCCTATGAATTTTGATTCCCTTGAGTATACGCTATACGAAAGTCTACGAAATATGCATAAACTGCGTAAACGGCCGTAACTATTTTTGGTGTCAATGTAGAAGTGAATTTATTTCAAAATTTCAAGGGACTATAGATCGGACCGGATTGCTTTTAATTTCAACTCGATCCACGTATTTTCGATAACTTGATAGACAGACGGTCTTTGGGACAATAAAGTGATCCGTTAAGGGTTCCGATGTTCTTTTTGAAGCAAAGGAACCCTAAAAGAATGTTATATAAAAAAAACTGGTTGTGTTTCTAAATTATGGTTAGAGTGACGTCTCCAAAAGGATGAACGAATTCAAATACCTACTCCCTGTAATATTTTCTAAGAAATAACTTACCAGTGCTCATCAAAAGTGTCAGCACGAGCGAAAAAGTAATTTTGTCACACTAACAAAGAAATATAACCGCTTATATTTATAGCTTTGCCTTTATCCCGAAATTATCGGCAGACTACGAAAATCGACACCATTTGGATTACGCTGAGCCGTAATTAATATTAATATGTTGGATATTATATTCAGCTGCTGGTCGTCTTACTGATAACTGCAGGCAGGTCTTATCAAAATATGTACATTACGAGCCACCCAACTGCAGGCAGGTCTTATCAAAATATGTACATTACGAGCCACCCAATGTTAATGATCCTACGTAGTATCTTCTCAAATCAGTCACTCATCAGTCACAGATCGTCCATGTTGGACACAGGCACCTTAAACAGATCACCGTGGCACGTTACTATTTTCCACCCTCTTGCTATATGATCATCCAGATGCCATTTCGCCGAGCATTGAAGTGTCATCAAAGCCTCGATTCTGTTAGTGCATTACAGTACAGTGTGAAGCGCTCGTGGCCTAGTCGAATCGAGTGGAATCAGCCGATGTCAGCCCACTGCTTGACGTAGGCCTCTGCCAAGATAGGTACGCCACTGAGCCCGATCTTCGGCTCTTCTCTTCTAGTCACTGCCCACCGCTTTGCGAATGTCTTTAATTCAATTTATTTCAACGTAATAAATTTTCATTCAATCTATATATTTACTATCTGTTTTTATTCCGTTTAAACGCAGGTCTTAAGTACATCTTATTATTTAATTGAACTTTGTATGAAATTTTGAAAATACTACACTACCAACACCTTACCGAAGACCAGGGGTCCAATTCTCGCCCATGCGAATTGAAGGCGTAGACGCAACATATTCTAAGGCTTATCTATTCTGTCAAATAATGTAACTCAACAGTTTATTTTCTCATTCGAATTCAGTGTACCTAGCTTGGCGTTCTGAATACAGATTTTGGCTGTCGCTCGACTTTTTACTTTGAATTCCAAAAGTCATAAGCCTTGGAGTCGTATACGACTTATTTGCTAATGAAGTGAGAAATGGCACCCTGTAAGAAAAATCCTAACGAATCGGATGTCGCATGCTGGCTTTGTACTTTGTCATATCTGTATTTTTTGCATATACTACGATTTTTAAGTTTAAACGTCCAACTCGCTTGATCTCTGTTTTCCTTAGAACGAAAGTACTGTACGGGTCAACATGAGTGGTCACGTTTGGCGACGACTCCTACTCTCCCGCAACACAGTTTGTTAACTAGCGCGGAGGGTAGTTGTTGGTGTTAAGCTGTTGCCGTTTATTGCGCACCTTTGCAAAATATGTACCTACCATCAAATATTGTTTACACTGTTAACTATGTTTACATGTTTTACATTGTTACGTATGTTTAAGTAGGAAACTCAGAACGTTAAGTCTGTGTAACAGTATAACATAATACTTATACCAAATAAACTATTTGAAGTGAAAGCCGCTGCCTTCGGGCCGTAGTGTAGTGGAGAAAAAGGCAGCGGGAAAAAAAACTCCACTCTGGCCATCTTTTCTAAAGTTCTTTTAAATCTAATACATTAGATACCACCTATACGCATAAGATTCCTTGATTGCCATTAATAACTTTAATTGCTTACGCATTATTCAATTGTTTTACATAGGCCGTCGCTCCACCTGGTCATGGGGCGTCCTACGCGTTTTACATATTTGCATACTTCGGTTATTATTAATTATTTGCATACGTCAGAAAGTATAGCTGAGTATGTAAAGATTATATGAATGTAACGTGTGACAAAATGTTACACTATGACAACATTCAACTTTGTTTTATTAATAACTTTCTACATAATCTTCTGGGCTTCTTGTCAAAGAACTTCAATTCATGGTTTACTATGACAATTCGATGGTCATTACATAGCCATTAACCAACACATTTACTGGTAGGAAGACATATCTACCTAATATAACATTTTAATCTTTCTTGTAAAAATTAACCTTACTTTTTTTATTATACTATTTTTTATTTATTTATGTATTTTATTGCACTTAAATAAACGTTCAATGCGGCGGACTTATTTACTAGACCTTATATCTGACTCTAGTTAGAAAGTGACAAAACCAATTCCATTTTTTATCGAGTGCGGACTAGGCATACCTACGACCAGCAGTTATATTGTAATCTATAAAAGAATTATAGCGGCCATAAAACCGAAGCATGGGATGGATAAGTTCGATAACTATATGAGATATTTGTGTGAGTAGGAAGTTTTGTTTGCAGGGTTTTCCGCGAAAACAAATGGGTTGACCTTTGAGTAGGTAACCTTTACTTAAATGTTAATGTACACAAGAAAAGTATTATTATTATTATTCTTTAGTGCACAAATTACATGAGTAAATATACAAGGGCAAGGTAAATATGCTTAATGCAAGAAGCATTCTCTTCCAGCAAACCTTTGGTGTTGAAGAGAATCGCAAAGGGTAGTGCAGGAAAAGAAGGTGAACTACAATAATAAAGTTACATAAACATCTGATTCTTCTTCAGGCTATATGTTAGTCCACTGCTGGACATAGCCCTCTCCTAATAAGCGCCATACCGCCCTGTCTTCAGCTGGCCGCATCCAGCATCTGCCGGCAGTTTTTCGCAGCGCAGATCGTCATCCCACCTAGTCGGAGGGCGTCCTACACTACGTTTGCCGAGTCCCGGTCTCCACTCAAGAACACGTTCGTACATAAACATAGGAAGATACAATGGGTTATACCTACAGGGGCAATTCTGAACAATAAAATTTATGATAAACCTACGCAAACGATAATACATAGATTGATAAATAGATATAATAATCATACGTACATAAAGGTATGAAACAAATACCCTTTTATAGTTGGTATAAACCTTTTGTATATCCCCACTGCTGGGGCACGGGTCTGTCCCTGCACCGCAGGAAGGTTAGGCCATACTCCACCACGAGGGCCAAGTCCGGGTTTGGTGGAGAATCGTAAGACAGTGTTCTTACTGTCGGCCTCTAATAAGGCCTCTGACATGGCTTAACGACGTGACAGGCATGAAATGAGATGAGCACGACAGTGCCGTGCCTTGCGAAGCACGGAAGCGCTCGGAAAAATTGCCACTAGCGGTAGTCACGGGATGGTCACCCATCCAGCACCTGACCGCGCATGTTGTTGCTTAACCTTAATGATTGATTCCAATTAACTGAAGCCCTTATAGTTAATAGTACGATGGTACGAGACACGCGTTTTGTGGCGTAAAGTCAGGATTTCGACAATTAACGTATTGGAAAGTCGCAACTTTTGACATTCAAAACGCGCGACCAGCGTCGTCCCACTACCGTGGCTTTATTACTATGACAATACGATTTACATTGCATAGTCGAGTAACTCAGAGATTAACAAGTAGGAAATCTCGGCTACGCAATGCACGTCGAATTGACATAATACAGTACGAATTGTAGTTTTATGAAACGCTGTCCAGCCCTCGTATTCCGTAACTGCCTACTGTATTGAGTCATAATATTTGAAGTGTTAAAATATTATGTTTATTTTTACAGTTCGGAGTAGGTTAAATCGGCCGAGTCTATACTTACAGTGGACAACCTACAGAATAGAGCCAATGGTACACTTTAAAAATCTTTAGCTATTCCATCTAGCTAATGAATGAATAATAATGAATGAGCGGTGGTAGCTCAGTGGGTAGAACCATAGACTGGCAAGCGAGAGCCCCAGGTTCGATCCCGAGTGCGGGCATGTACCAATGACTTTGTTTAATTTCAAAGTTACGTACATTTGCGAATTTGTAGTCGCAATACCACACGCTAACGGTGAAGGAAAACATCGTGAGGAAACCCGCAGCTTGGTTGGCTCCGCACGTATTGACTAGTCTTTCCTGTGGGCTAGGCCGACTAGGCTGTCAGGATGGTATAGGTGCTGGGCAAGCCTACACCATCTATAAAAAAAAAAACCATGACCCAGGCACTACAGCGTCGGAGTGGTCCCTTCACCCATCTAGTGTGAGTGAAGATACCACTGGACGCTGTATAAATCATCTCATTAAGTAGATGCAAAAAGGCCAATATTATTATTATTATTATTATTATTAATGAATGAATGAAAGAATGAAAGAAAAACATTTATTGCAACAACAGTTACACACGAATTAAATTAAAATACAAAGACAAAGTATTGACAGTAAAAATAACTAAAAATACATTACAAACTTTGTCGCGGTGTGTCTCTGCTGCTGCAAATGGCAACTGACTCGGCATAGTGCTGGGGGCGTGAACCCTCAGCGCTGATTTTCAGTCAGTACCGAAAGCCCTAAGTGCTCTAGAGCGCGGCGTGGCCTGCTGCAAAGTAATAAATAAAACAATATAATAAATACATTCAACATAATAATAAACGTGTATAAACATAATTAAAATAGATCGAAATTTATATATCGTCCAGTGGCAACTTCTCTCCCACTAGATGGGTGAAGGGAGCAATTGGCCGCTGCAGATGGGATATTGTTTTAGATGGTGTAGGGTTGCCCAGCACCTATTAATACAGTCTATTTATCCTTACTTGACCATTTTAGTAAACAAGATTCTACCGGAAACTGTAACTTTTTAGTTCTAAATGTTTCCACAAAAGAAGTTACCTGGGCCACTATTTTAGATAACACGTTGCCAATTTTATAAACAAAGTTCATGAACTTGAGAGAAAATATCTAATTTTGGCATCAAATGTCAATTTAAGGTTTTACTAAATTGTTTACAAAGTTGTTTACTAAATTGGACAAGTAAGCATACATAGACTAAGTATTCAAAAACATATTTAGAGGCTACCATAGACTACCGTCCCTGTGTACTAGACCGACAGTTAAGTCTGCACACAGAAAAGACAATACCAACCAAGTCACGGGCTTTCTCACGATGTTTTCCTTCACACTTAGCTTGCGGTATCGGTACTACGAAGCGCTCGAGGCCTAGTCGAACCAAGTGATTGGAATCAATCACTAGAGTTAAGCAACAACAGGCGCGGTCAGGTACGTAGCACGGGTAACATCTAATTTGGCAAACTGCTACGAATTGGCAGATCTTGTCATCATTGGCTAACTCCCCGGATTACTGGAGCAGCGTTTTATTTGCCTTTAGTTTTGAATTTGTTTTCAATAGTGTCGAATCGACTTATCGAGAGAATGGACGATCCAAAATTTCGATCATGCAAATCTTTCGACGGAAAAGACGAAAGTAGTCTTTCAGGTATTTCTCTCTTCTTCCTCGAAAGTTGACTGGAATAAATTACTATTAGTAAATTATGAGAGCGTTCGTGGCCTAGTCGAACCGAGAGATTGGAACCAATCACTTGAGTAAAGCTACAACAGGCGCGGGCAGGTACAGGATGGGTTACCGTCCCGTGACTACTGCTAGTGGCATTTTTCCGAGCGCTTTCGTGCTTCGCTAGGTACATTAAGCATGTCTGAGGCCTTATGGTCGGCTTGATAACATCTGACAGTAAGGCCCGCCAGTGTCTTTCAATCCTCCACCAACCCAGACTTGGCCCCCGTGGTGGAGTATGGCCTAACCTTCCTGCGACGCAGGAAGACACCCGCGCCCCAGCAGCGGGGACATACAAGGGTTGATATCGAAATAATTAAATTCGCAAATATTTTTCTAGCTTATATAGGTCCCACTACATGGCCCAGACCTTCTCTCAGAAAGAGAAAGTATGAGCTTTACTCAACTTCATGAACTTCAAGCACTCAGGTTCCTTCACAGTTAGCGAGTGACATTGCCACTATACCTTTACAAACATAGAAGACTATTATACTATTTTTATTTTTAATGCACTAACCCGTGCTAAGGATAATTTTAAAAACCTATTTAGAGGCTAAAAATTATAATCATGTAGGTTATATTTTTAGCCTCTAAGTAACTTAAAAAACAGAATTATAATTATTATACTATTTTTATTTTTAATGCACTAACCCGTGCTAAGGATAATTTTAAAAACCTATTTAGAGGCTAAAAATTATAATCATGTAGGTTATATTTTTAGCCTCTAAATAGCCTCTAAGTAACTTAAAAAACAGAATTATAATTATTATACTATTTTTATTTTTAATGCACTAACCCGTGCTAAGGATAATTTTAAAAACCTATTTAGAGGCTAAAAATTATAATCATGTAGGTTATATTTTTAGCCTCTAAATAGCCTCTAAGTAACTTAAAAAACAGAATTATAATTATTATACTATTTTTATTTTTAATGCACTAACCCGTGCTAAGGATAATTTTAAAAACCTATTTAGAGGCTAAAAATTATAATCATGTAGGTTATATTTTTAGCCTCTAAATAGCCTCTAAGTAACTTAAAAAACAGAATTATAATTATTATACTATTTTTATTTTTAATGCACTAACCCGTGCTAAGGATAATTTTAAAAACCTATTTAGAGGCTAAAAATTATAATCATGTAGGTTATATTTTTAGCCTCTAAATAGCCTCTAAGTAACTTAAAAAACAGAATTATAATTATTATACTATTTTTATTTTTAATGCACTAACCCGTGCTAAGGATAATTTTAAAAACCTATTTAGAGGCTAAAAATTATAATCATGTAGGTTATATTTTTAGCCTCTAAATAGCCTCTAAGTAACTTAAAAATCAGAATTATAATTATTATACTATTTTTATTTTTAATGCACTAACCCGTGATAAGGACAATTTTAAAAACCCATTTAGAGGCAAAAAATTCCACCCATGCCGGGATTCGAACCCGCGACCTCTGGCTATCCGTGCCAGCGCTCTTTCCAACTGAGCTAATGGGTCACTCACCGGCATCAGTGAAATTTCGAACCTTAGCACGGGTTAAGCATTAAAAATAAAAATAGTATAATCATGTGGGTACAGTGATATCATTCCGATGTAAAAACCTAACTGCAAAGTAGGTAGTCGGGGCTGTAAGTGATGCAATTTACTTAAGCCAGATGTCGCTGCCTGTATTACGTACAGGCAGCGACGTAGTGTAAAGAGGTTCGAAATTTCGCTGATGCCGGTGATTCACCCATTAGCTCAGTTGGAAAGAGCGCTGGCACGGATAGCCAGAAGTCGCGGATTCGAATCCCGGCATGGGTGGAATTTTAAGCCTCCAAATAGGTTTTTATAGAAAACTATGTCATTGGTACATGCCGAGATTCGAACCCACGACCTCTCAATTGAGAAGCCGGTGTTTTACCGCTCTGCTACTAGTAAAGGCCGCCAATTGGACTAATCTTTTTTTGAACATTGTAACCTTTTCTTGGTGTACAGTCTACAGCGCATCAAGCTTTATATTTTACCTGCAGCGTCGCTCGTAATGCAACTAAGTAGAGTACTTATAATGTAAAGGTTCATAAAGACTATTGTAGTAATCATATAGAACAGAACACGTACATGCATACATAACCTCACGCAAGTATCCAAGAGGGGTAGGCAGAGACCAGGGACTGCCACTTACCACGATCCTGGCAGATCACCTTCGCTTCATCAACGTTCATAAGTCGTTGCATGCACGCACGCCGGTTCCGGGTACTTTTTATCTTTCCTTTTGCTAATACATCCCCTATCTGGTCGATGTATGTCCGCCTGGGACGACCCTTACCAACCCTTCCACTCACATTCGCAATATATATTTGTTTCATAAATCTTTCTTCCTTCATCCTCTCCACAGGTCCATGAACACATGAACAGAATATTCTATTATATTACACTTTTTACGTAGCCTATAACCGTCCCACTGCAGGGCACAGGCCTTCTCTCTGAGAGAGAATGGGTTTAATTTCCACGCGTGCCCACCGCGGATTGTAAATTTCAAGCGCATAATATCTTACATATTTGAATACCTCACACACTCAGGTTTCCTCATGATGTTATTCTTCATAGTTAGCGATTGGTATTGCTACTATAACTCCACAAATGTAAGTAACTTAGAAAATAAACTCATTGGTATATGCCCGCACTGGGAATCGAACCTGGGGCTCTCGCTTCCGAGTCCATTGTTCGACCCACTGAGCTACCGCCGCTGATTGAACTTACTGCAGCATTATTACTGCCAGCTGGTGCCCGTGGGATACCGCCGCTCTATTATATTCTACTACATCAACTTTTACATCTGATTGCAAAGGACCAGTTTCTGAATTGAGTAACGTTCTGTCACGCTCGAACCTGGGAAATTTGAAGATACAGCACTACACTTTTACTATTTACTTAGCAAAATTTTCAACTCAGAAATGGGCGGTAAGAAAACTGGCAAATTTCACGACCATATTTAAATCATACATATTTCGTAGTCTATTTATTTAAAATGTAACGTCAAAACTGCTGTGATCTGCGATATTGGTCTTTGGGTCAAGGTTCGCCTCGTGCCAAGACTTTTACCAAAAAATAATTTAAAATACAAATATTGATATTACAAATAACTGAACAATGCCTGCGTAGAGACGTGACTCCATATTTTGACAGGGTGTTAAAATATGTGATGACTATTTTAGAACCAGATGTCGATACTACGTTCTAGGCTGTATGTACTAATAGTACATTACACAACTAGGGTGGTAATGGTAATACAAAGAAAGGCCGAGATCGCAGAAGTTTGCGGCCCGAGCTGCAAGCGAGGGACGTAAATATGCGATAGAGAGCTTTCTTTATTACCTCCCGTGTTGTGTACATCTTTTTATGTCTACGCTTGGCCAGAAAGCGGCTTTTTCCGTACGCGCAGCGTGCGGTAAAAGCCAGTTACTGCCAGGTGTGGCTTAAAAATAGTTATTACAGATATTAAGATTTTTGATGGTTAATTTAAAAAAAAGTATTATGAAATAAGTTATGATTTTAATTCTTTTGGTGGTGCTAGGAAGCATCGCAAAGTACCTTAATACATTCAATCGATACAAGTTTTGTCGTCAAATAATGGACTGGGAGAGACCAACTACTGAGTATTCTATGTAACGGGTCAATTATAATGAAATATAATAATCTCGTGTCACAGTGTTTGTTATTGAAACTACTACTCCGGAACGGCTTCACCAAATTTAGTGATTTTTTTTTGTAGGTATATTTGTATCGTTATCAACCCTTGTATGTCCCCACTGCTGGGGCACGGGTCTCTTCCTGCATCGCAGGAAGGTTAGGCCATACTCCACCACGGGGCCAAGTCCGGCTTGGTGGAGGATTGTAAGACAGTGGCGGGCCTTACTGTCAGAAGTTATCAAGCCGCCCATAAGGCCTCTGACATGGCTTAACGACTGCCATTATATGACAGCTGGCACCAACGGCTTAAGGTGCCTTGCGAAGCAGGGAAGCGCTCGGAAAAATGCCACTAGCGGTAGTCACGGGATGCTCACCCATCCTGTATCCCAATCAATTTGTATAATAATTGGTATCTCTGAGTATAGTTCCTTAGGCTAATTAATATGGGACTAATAGCTTGACCCTCTAAACCTAAAGCTTATAATCTAATAAGGGTTATTCCACTAATCCCCATTGAAATGCACATTGATGGGCATTTGTAAACTTTTTGTTGACAAATTTAAAAACCTATTTAGAGGCTAAAATTTCACCCATGCCGGGATTCGAACCCGCAACTTCTGGCTATCCGTGCCAGCGCTCTACCAATTGAGTCAATGGGCGACTCACCGGCATCAGTGAAATTTCGAACCTCTTTACACTATTCTCTGTATTACGTACAGATTGTTTTTGTTGACAATTCCCCATTGAAGTATCTTAGTATTGGATGGTATTGGCAATGATAACAAATGAGGATCGCTCACGGTACAATGGTCGACGTAATTCTCGACACCCACCGTAGATAGAGTTTACTCCCTCTACGACACCCACGGACAGTTCCACAGATTATGACGTTCAGAGTCACACTTTTGACTGCGGAAATGATTTGTGATTTTTTTAATAATATGACAGGTGCTTACTGCCATATTGTTTTTTTTCTTTGACTTCTGAGGTTGTGACACACGCGTCGCTAATACCTGTAATTTAAACTACATTATGATAAGATGAATATTATTAATTTTAATGAAATGAAAGGGTTTTATTCAAAGTAGCGCAGAAACTGCGGCTTAATGAACGTAACAATTTAGTTTAAATTCCATTTCGGAGTCCAGAGTCTATCCCTTGTTTTCGAGAAACGTCACGAGCGTCTACGGCGGTACAATAGATCTCCACAACTTTTATCTATAAAACTATTAAAAGTTCTTATCATACTGTGTGAATCATCTTATTGTGTTGTATATGCATAAATAATACCGGATTCGTGTTGGAGAGACTGTCTGTGCTTTGGAAACTATTATTTTGTGCAAATTTAATCTGGACCTAACAGTGAGTGTTTAAGATCTACCCGAAAACAGCTGATTTTCTGTGTAACCAATACATACAACCTGTTGGTGCAGCGAGTGTTTGGTATTTCAGTCGTATAACTTGGTGTTTGGTTGCGTCTGGTGCCAATATATGCTTATTTTAAAACACTTCAATTAAAACTTAATTTAACAGCATCATCTTTTGCTTATCTTCGTATTTCATCGAATCAATTATGGTCAAAACTGCTCTTCGTGTGGTCGCTTTATCTCATTGGCAGACGGGGTTACCTGTTCTATTTGTGGAGCTAAAAATCATAAGGAGTGTTTATGTCGCAATTGCGGCGACAGGAGCCGAAGTACAATTACTGCGGAAACTGTAATATCTGCGGGGGGCTGCGGGGGCGAGGATATGGAAACCTCCATTAATGCGACTGCGGCAAACATCACTGATGAGTTTGAAGTTGCTATGGAGCTCCGTCTCTTTCGGGAAGAGATGCGGGCAACGCGAGAGCAGATGGCCAAATTAGCATCCCAGATGGCTAGTTTCTCGTCTGCGTTGACAGATACAAACCAGCGCATTGATTCACTCGAACTGCGTGTTGACGGTATTGAGCGTAATGTTGAGATTTTAAGTGAATTGAAAAACACGATTGAACATCTTAAAAAGGATCTTAATGCTAAAGATCAAGAGCTTTTATCCAACGATATCGAAATCTCTTGCATTCCCGAATCCGTGGGCGAAAACCCTGTACACTTGGTTGGGCTGATAGCGAAAAAATTGGGAGTCGATTTGGAGATGCGAGATCTCGTGCATGCGGTCCGTGTGGGGCCGATCCGCCTCGGCGGCTCAGATCCAACGGCGGGACCACCACGCCCGCGGCCGATTGCCGTGCGACTGGCGAGGCGGGCTCTGCGCGATGATTTACTGCGGGAGGCGCGCGTGCGACGAAATGTTACCACCTCGGAATGCGATCTGCCTGGACCAGTTCGTCGGTTCTACCTAAACGAGCGGCTGACGCGCTACAATAGACAGCTGTTTAAGAAGGCGCGTGAATTGGGTAGACAAAGGGAATGGCGTTACGTCTGGACCAGGGAAGGCCGTATCATGGTTCGCCGTGAACATGGTAAACCGTCTTATCGCATATGGAATGATGCTGATTTGGAGCATATTTTTGGCGTTGAAGTTGTTGGTTCTAGTCTTGTACCAGCAGTTTAGATTTTACTGGGTAATTTATCGTTTGTTATTTTGTGGGGGGCCTTGCTTGCATGCATATAATGATTATGTCTACTATGTTGAGGCATGCAGCGACCTTTGTACTACTTGTCTTAATAAACAGTTAACTTTAACAGTTAAGGATAAATTTGTATGTAATCTACGGATGGATTTATGTAAGTTGGGGCTAAAAGTTAAATCTCACAGTTTCGTGCCGATTAATGGTGCTTTGGTGGCAATGTGTGTCAAGGAGTCTGTATATAATTTATCTTTAAAATTATATAGATTTGTCAGAGTGAAACACTGTAAAATTAATTGTTTCAGAAAATTTTATGACCATGTGGTACGAATAGTATATTGTTTGATGTATGACTGCCTATTTATGGTGCTAAGCAACGCTTTACTTATACAATACTGCTTGATATTTATAATTTATATGAAGAATTATGTTTATTATAATAACATTGAAATTATCGAATTATTCAGGAGAAAACAGAATGTTATCGAATTATTGATCAAATGTCGCAGCTTAGAGGAATTTGTGGAGCATTGTATTATTTGTTGCCCTTTTAGATTTGAATTGGCTGGTGGGATTTTCCTAATGACAGGTGATTTTTGTTTTCCCTTCGATACTGGTTTTAAGGATTTACAGCGCAAATTCGAAGAGTTTTGTCCAATGGTTCCTAGTGAATTTTACTCTAAGGTTTCGGGGAAATATATTTTGTTATTTTTCTCATATTACCTAATTATTCTAATGAAATCGGTCTGGGTTAAATCAAATCAAATCGAAGGGATTACGTATTGTTATCGCTTGCATTGGCCTAACTCATGCCAGTTATTTATTTTCGGGCGGGTCTTGCTTATTTTCTGTTATGGCTAGGTCAAATAACCTTAGGTTTGGACTATTTAATGCACAGTCTTTGGCCACCAAACATGACGAATTTCTGGCTGCATTACAGCGACACTCTCCCGATATCTTGGCTATCAACGAAACGTGGCTGCACGCGGGTCAGGATGCCAAGGCACCCTCCGTTCCTGGTTACCGGCTACGTCATGTGCCGCGCCCCCGATCTGTGGCTGCTAGGGGAGGGGGTGTTGGATTTTATATTAGAGATGGCCTTAATGCTAGAACTTGCGCTCATCCACCTTCTGAGGTGGAAGTGGAACAAATGTGGATTTCGATTAAAGTAAACTCAAATAGTATCGTGCTAGGAACTGCTTATAGACCACCGTGGCAAAATGTTGATGTTTTTATTGACGCTCTTACAGACTCGGTGGCTACATTTGCTCATTGCGACTACTTAATCTTAATGGGTGATTTCAACATCAACATGCTTGATATAGAATCCGGAAAAACGAAACAACTGAATGAGTTTTTGAGATACACAAGTCTCCACAATTGTATCACTGAACCCACACACTTCATAGACAATAGCAGCACTCTAATTGATATAATTTGTTCTCGAGAAGGGATTGTCAACTCGGCTGTTGACCACATTCCGGACCTAAATCACCATGCTATGGTTTTTGTAGAGATTAAAGTTAAAAAACCTAAACTTAAACCAAAACTAATAATTTACAGACCTTTGAAACACATAGACAGTGTGGCTTTCGATAGGCACTTGGCTGAAATAGATTGGCACAGCGTGAACCTCTTTTCATCAGTAAATGAAATGTGTGATTTATTTAATGTTTTATTGTTACGGGCATTTGATTTGTATGCACCTGAAAAGAAACTGGTGATAAGGAGACAAGCTGTGCCATGGTTAACTAGCAATGTTAGGTATATGATAAAGATGCGTGATGATGCCCATCTACAGTTCCGTAAATATAAGTCAGATAAAGCGAGAGAGGCTTATAAGTCTTTGAAGCATTTAGTTAATTCTTCACTTTATTTTGAGAAAAAAGCATACTTTGAGAACCATATAAGCAATTACTCCAATGATTCAAAAGGGTTGTGGAAAAATCTAAAGAGTGCAGTTGGTTTAAATTTTAAGCCTGCTACTGAAGTTCCAGATAGCTTTAATGACCCAGAGGAAATAAATAATCATTTCTTGAACATTCCGGGGAAGCGCGAGGTGTCCATCTCAGATTTAACGTATTTCGAATTTAATCGATTTTCCGAAAAAACTTTTAGTCTAAGTATGGTAGATGAAACTATTATTTCCCATATAATTCTTCATATGAAATCCAAGGCGAAAGGCGCAGATAAAATTACTATGGATATGATAGTCTTGACGTTGCCTACTACGTTGAATGCTATCACGTCGATCATTAATAAGTCGATCAAATCATCTGCATTCCCTGAGGTATGGAAAACTGCATTTGTGAGGCCTATACCTAAGATTAGTAACCCAGAAGAAGTGAAAGACCTACGTCTCATCCAAAGGATACAAAATGCTTGTGCTCGCTTCTGTTTCCGTATCCCATCGCGAACACATATAACTCCGTTTTTAAATAGCGCTAACATCTTAAATATGAAGAGTAGACTAAACTTGCATCTGGCTAGTCTTATGTTTGGCGTGGTAAAATATAGGAATCCTAGTTACTTGTATAGTAAGTTGGAGTGGTCTAGCTCGTCGTATAGCCAACGGGTTAGCAAGTTAGCCTACATATTATGCCCAGAGCACAAAACCGCAGCTTTTCGGGGCAGTTTTAGATACGCGGCCACGAAATGTTGGAATAATATCCCACCACCTATTCGTCATTTAAATTCAAAATATTCCTTTAAGTTGAGACTTAAATCGCACTTAATCACGTTGCAAAAATCTTTTACCGGCTAATATCACTTTTTCAGTAACAGCCTGATAAAACCAGCTTGAAAAACTATGTTGTGTCTGTGTCTGTTGTGGTACGTATATTATATTTCTTACTGTATATTGGATAAGGACAATGGACAAATGCAATACTAATCTTAGAGTTAACTTGATCATTCTAAACTCTGTTTCTGGTATTATTAAGCGTTGAACTGATTTTGGGCTCCGTACATATTTATCTAAATAATTTTAATGTTAATATGTATAATTTGCCTTAGTCTGCGGAGGAACGGCACGAAGTTTAGTAATGTGTAATTTTATTAATTTACACATGTAAGAGCATGTTTCCATGTATCGTCACGGGTCTTTGTGCTGCTGTGATACTCGTGACTGTCTCTCAAAAGGGGCTGGCTGAAAACCAGCGTTGCAGATTTTATCTGTAGCACATGCTGAGCCCAGTCACCTTTTTATATCCAGGACACACATTGCCGCACTTACTGATTGAGAATTTTGATCGAGAATTGCATGTTTCTTGAGGCAAGTGGATTTGAATCAAAATTGGGTGTAAATCTTAATTTCACCCAAATATTTTAATGTGTTTGGTGTATGAGTTTTCTCTTTTTTTTTTTTTTTTTGTGTTTAGTATTAACTTCATACAAATGTTTAATGTGTGTCTTGTGTATGAATAAAGCATTATCTTATCTTATCTATCTTATCTTATCTTATCATTTCAAAATCTAGATAATTTTGGAGAAAAAATGGACAAAAAACCTCCAAACTTAGTCTTTTCAAAGTCCTTAATTTACAGAGTTTACAAATTATTATAAAACATAGAACTCGTGCATTGTATTGATTAATTCCAGACATCATTGTAATCTAAATAATCCTCTATGTTATAGTAGCCCTTTTGGCACAAAGTGTACTTAACTCTCATTTATTTTCGCAGTCCAGTAAATAAGCCCTTTGGTCAGAAGGTATTTTATTAACAGCCTCTTCTTATTTTTCAGGTTTTACGTTAGTCCACTGCTGGACATAGCCCTCTCCTAATGAGCGCAACAGCGCGCTGCTTAACAGTCTCTGTTTTCTGTTAATGATCGTTATGAAACTTAAGTTATCCGAGCGTTTCAACGCCTGGTCGGTCTAGACGCAGACATGGACTCATTTTTTTCTAGGCTCGAATTAAGTAAGTAATAGCCTAGTTCTTCCACAGCAATCGTTAGCAATGTCTGTGGACTTTTATTATTTTGATATCTCTATCATGCAAAATAACAAAACACAGTGTTACCAGTCATGATAGATGTCACGAAAGCACAAGACGATAGAGCAATAAGGTTCACAGATAAAATAGTTGACTAAATAAGGTTCACAGGTGAAAATAAAAAACCGGCCAAGTGCAAGTCAGACTCGCGCACCGAGGGTTCCGTACAAACCTGCAAGGTTTACAAAGTTCGTTCATTACGACATGTTACAGCTTAAAGGTATTATAGACCTGAGTATTTGGTATGCATTTCAATTTAATACCTCTACGCGTTTATGAGGAAATGGGTAGTAAGTTTAAAATTATTAAAAAAATATATATTATGTGATGTAACTAAAAATTTATGGTTTTCGTAATTTTTCCTTTATCTATGCTATAAGACGTTGCTTCGTACCAAATTTCAAGATTCTGAGTTCACGGGAAGCACCCTGTAGGTTTTGATTCCCTTGCAAGTGTCGAAAATTTGCGGCATAAACGGCTATACGGCGGTATCTTTTGATTGCGTAGGCTTAGAAGTTTGATTTTTTCACAGCTTCAAGGGACAGTAGACTTGAGTAATTGATATAAATTTCAGCTTTATACCTCCACGCGTTCCTGAGAAAAAGGGTCTTGACAGACGGACGGACGGACGGACAACAAAGTGATCCTATAAGGGTTCCGTTTTTTCCTTTTGATGTACGGAACCCTAAAAATAATGATTATACTCGTTGCAGTGGCGATGGCTAGTTGTACCTACAATGGATTTTACTGATGAAAAATACATATTTAAAAAACTACTCTTTACAATACATTCATAGTGCTTGTATTACAACAACGTTCACAGATTTTCTTCTGTTTTGCTGCAATTAACGTTTTTCGAATCTCTGGATTTCTGTAATTATTTGTCTTAATTCAAACTCTCTTCTCGGAAGGATAGGATTCGTAACGAATGCATCCGATATAGAACGTCATCGACATAGCCCAGGAAATTAGCGAGCTGAAGTGGCAGTGGGCTGGCCACATCTTGCGAAGAACTGAACACCGTTGGAGTAAACGAGTTCTTGGGTGCAGAACTGCAGGGAGATGCTGGATGCGGCAAGCTGAAGACAGGGCGTTATGGCTCTCATTAGAGGAGGGCTATGTCCAGCAGTGGACATATAGCCTGTAGAAGAAGAAGAAACTCTCTTCGGCACATAATTTACCACAAAACATTATTGAAGAAATTTTTGAAATTGCAAGAATGTAAGTCTTTGCAACCATTCCTTTAAATAAATATTATTCATGTTCATTTCATTTTTCATTTACACTGTTAATTAATACCTAGCTGATAGTGACTTAGAAAATTATATCTGTTTATTTAAGACACGAACGTAGAATTATATAATTTATTAAATAATACGACATTATAAACATAGACATGTAAGTGTCATTATAAATATAAATTTTCGGTAGGTATGTTGTACATAATTTGTAAATCGAAATTTGCATGCTATATATTATGGTATCTGTCAACAATTCTGCATACTGCTGTCTAAGTAGTAGAAAACATTTACTTTATTTTATTGCAATTAAAATCTGTGCAGCTGTATGATATTATATGTATTCGCAAATAAACTATCTGAATCTTAATCTGAATCTAAGCCGTAATAAAGTTATTGCAAAATGAATTGACAAATATGATGAAAGTATGACTAATTAAGTTAACATGATTAGATTAGATTAGAACTCTTTATTGTACACACCAGAAAACAAAATACATAAAAAGGCTTACACATCTAAGCTATTGCAGTATACAATTAAAGAGAGTAGGTATGTAGGTGTACGTGAAGTATATAGGAAGAATATGTACATAAACTGACTTACAACTAATATTCATATATATTTAATAATGATGTACACGTTTACAAAATAAGTCCTACATAAAAAAAAACCTTAACGTTCCCAGGTCCCAGTACGCTAGCAGCATTCTCCCTCTGAATCAATGACCAGGCTGTTGCGCTGGCCGAGGTAGCTACCAGCTCTGTACAATTGTTACTGGGATTATTTTTCGCACAAACATTTCAGGTAGACCGTTGCCTTTATTGAGTGTCCATATATTACTGCCTTTGCCGTGGGACTAACAGTGGGGCATAAATAAAAACACTGAAAAAAATCAAAGGAATTCGAGTTGGTGTCGTGGTATTTTCGAAAAGTGCCTCTTAAAAAAATCAAACTAGGGTGTCGTAGCGTGCGTGGCTATCAAAGCGCTTGTTAAGGCACATTTATGCACGTTTTGGCCATGGCTTTCGGTTACACAAAATTCATGGTGTTTCGCTAAACTAAGTCATCCAGCGATCATGAGTTGCTTTTAATCCCGCGGTCCATTGGGAAGAAGCCTTCTGTCGATCAGAGCGAGAGAGTCCATCAAGCGTGCCTTATCTTATCTCTGCTCATGGCTAGGGTGGTAGCTCGAGCCAAGCTACTCCCTTCCCTTCGTCTCAGAGAGAACAATGAAGGAACACCTCTATCCCCCCCCCCTCCTTCGAAGACCCGGTGCCACATTCACCACGTCCCGGAGGCCGCTCTCGACTGGAATCCCGCCGTAGTTTCACGATGACCTGGAAGACCTTCCCAGACGTGGAAGAGATCTGTTCTCTCTGAGCCCATATCCTGTCGGAATCGAGGCGTTTGCGACAGCAATTAGTCAGGAATTTGACAGCTAGACCGGTACAACACAGAATCCCGACAGGATTCGGTGCTATTTGGGTCTCCGTCCTCTAATTACCATTGGGATCAAAGCCAAGTCGAACCGAAGCTTGGCTTCTGCGTGTTGTCATTGTCAGTCACGATCCTAAATCCGACAATACTCACGGCTCTTCCTCTGTTGTATAATAGTAACAGTTCATAGTCGTGAAAAATAAGTCACGAATTTGGCGACAAATAAACCGACGGGTTGGTGACACTTTTTTATTGTGCCATCATCGGTGATCGATTGGTTGTTTATTGTTATAGGTCTTCTGTTGGCAAGTTAGCGTTACGACTCGTTTTAACACCGGGAGGGTTAGTTAGTTAGACCTGAGATTTCCGCATTTAGCCTCATAGTTGGGAAATTGTACGTAGCAAGCGCTGAGGTACGCTAACACCTCAGACACTAGGGTTTCCTTACGATGTTTTCCTTCACAGCCAGCGAGTAGTATTGCTACTATAATTTCACAAATGTACATAACTTAGAAAACAAAGTCATTGGTACATGCCGGGGTTCGAACCCACGACCTCCCGATTGAGAAGCCGGCGTTTCACAACGCTCCGCTACCACCGCTCTCACCGGGAGGGTTAAGACAATTCAATTAATTGATTGCTTTATGTGATCACATGTGAATTTGTTACATGAAAATTTCCTGAACATTTTGTTTTATAACAACTTATGTTCTATGATTTTTCTCAGATGTATATTTTTCGAAATGTATGTCGGTGTTCTTTCAATGTCGCAGCCTTCAGTACCTAAACTGTCTTAAGGAGCTCAAGGAGGTAACACTAGCTCCACCGGGGAGACCACTTGCAAGTAACCCTTTATGCAAATACGATCTGTAAAAGAAGATACGTATTTTTTTCATTGGTGGCGCTAATTTGCCTACGCGATCCCTGTCCATTCTATGTAACACTTAACGTTTTAAGCATTACACTTTAAGCAGCGCTAATAAAACGGAGATATACGGCATAGCTCATATTTATTGTCTCAATAAAAAAAAATCGCATTTACAAAAATCACATTCAATTCAAAAGACGTAGATTAAGCGTGGTGAAATTAAATGATAATCGCTAACCAATATGTTACAGGAATTGTGAATTTAAAAAATTACATTGTTTAACATTCACGATCCGTTCGCTATTCACGCGCAAAGATAAGCATTAGGCGCACCTCTCGACAAAGAAACAAGATCAGTTTGATGTGTTAATAAGCGGGTAATTGGTCAAGCCTAGTTCAATTAAAAAAAAGTCGGTAAGTACGAATAGAACTCGCTCTTGAGGTTCCGAAAAAAAGGGTATGAACTTAATTTAGCTGTCAAAAAGTATGCAGCTAAATTATCGACGTTTACCTTGATATGCTGTCGAGTGTTACGTTGATATATTTTATGTTTTTATATAGCTTATCCAGACCTTACGTACCCGGTCTTGGCGCTTGTGGCGGAGTAAGGCCTAAACTTCCTACAATCCAGGAAGAGACTTGTGCCCCAGCAGCGGGGACATACAAAAGGGTTAATATCGATAGCTTACCCTATAAACGCCCCACTGCAGGGCCTTCCCTCAGAGAGTATAATTGCCACGCGTGCGCGGATTGGCAATGAAATTAAATCAAATGAAAAGGTTTTATTCAAAGTAGCACAGAAACTGCGGCTTACTGAACGTTACAATTCAAACTAGGTGTCCATTTCAAAATCTGGATCATTTTGGAGAAAAAATGGACAAAAAAACACAGTATTCTTCTTCTTCAGGCTATATTAGTCCACTGCTGGACATAGCCCTCCCCTAATGAGCGCAAGGTAGGTGGTGCCATCATTGGTGGGGTGATGCCCATAATCCCCACGCTGGGCATGTGGGTTGGGGATCGCAGTTTGGTGGAATTGTACTGCAGGGGCGCTGCTGCCCACCCCCCGGTTTGTATCCCTTAGTCGCCTTTTACGACACCCGCGGGAAGAATTTGGGTTGGTGCTATTCTCTAGGCCGACGCTACACAGCAGGCGACACCACACAGCAAAAATTTAACCGCTATTACCTTATTAACCGCTGAGTACCTATGTGAACACCACGGACTTAGGTTTCCTCACGGAGTTTTTGTTCACGGTTAGCTAACGGTGGAAGTCAAATAGGTAGAACAATGGACTCGGAAGCGCGAGTTCGATTCCCAGTGCGGGAATAGTACCTATGACTTAGTTTTTTTTCAGTTACGTTCAAAGAGTATTTGTAGTAGCGAACCACCATCCTTGAGCTGCATAAAAATGTGATTGGTCCTAATTTACCGTAGTTTCATCATACACGACCATGGCGCATTATCTCTTTATCAAAAACGTTCTACCGTTAGTTTAGTTAGTTATCAATAGCCTCTAAGTAACGTCGAATTCTTATCACTCAATATGCATTTGAATGACAAGTATTGGGCTATGGTTCGTACAGTCGACGGCACATCAGCCCTTACAGTGTTGCTAGTAATTCGATTCATTTATTTTGATTCACTATAAAAACAAAATCAAAAACAGAATTACTCGTGGCCTCGGCTGCCAGAGTGATCTTAAACGATCACGGAGGCTAAGCAACATAGGGTGTGTTCAGTGAATGGATGCGTGACCGTCTATGACTAACGCTAGTGGCATTTTTCCGAGGGTTCCGTGGCATGGCACGTTAAGCAGTTGGTGCCGGCTGCCGTCGTTAAGCCAAATCAGAGTCCTTAGGGTGGCTTGAAAACTTCTGACAGTAAGACCAGTAACACTAGTCTTGCAAACCTTCCCCAATCCGGACTTGGCCCCCGTGGTGGAGTATGGCCTGTACCTCCCTCAGGGAAGAGACCCATGCCCCTCGGTGGGAACGTAATGGGTTAATGACTCGGTTGATGATGATAAAAACAAAATGTTCACTTAATGAACGTCAAAGCTGTTAGTTTCACAATTAATAGATTAGGTAAGTGAAAAAGAATCTATCAAAGAAACTACACATTTACTATTTTCAAAAAAGTTTAAGTTACCTAATTTATTTCTCATGAAAGGGTTGAATACTAGACACAATCGTCACTAAATACATTTAAATAACAATCTACGTTAAGGGTGAGGTTGCAATAAAAAGGTTGACCTGTCGGCGACTGTACGACAGTCACAGATAATAAGGGTGATAATAAATTGTAATTATTGCTTATTAACCGTTGTCACGACTCAGTCGCAGGCAACTGAAATTTAGAGGACACTGCACGGGTAACTAACTAAACACTAGTAATTTAAAGGTTAATTGTATCTTTAATACTGGCGTTGCTCATACGTGGGACACTCAGAATGTTTTGCGAAACTAAAGTGTTCTACATGTAATTTTTTTTATTCAATATTTTCAGACCATAAGGGCCGCTTGATAACTTCTGATATAGTGTGGTCATTAGTGCTGTGCACTCCCTAAGGTATGCGCGCGGCGAGACGGGGGGAGAATCGGCTGCTGCGCTCTGTCATTTAGACTTGTGCAAAGTGTGTCCTTAGAGGGAGTTTTTATATCTCATATCTTTGCTCACCGAGACACACTATATCTCTATCATATCTCGCTTACCACTTGTGTCCTAGCTCATACAATCCAATCAACTAAGTGCGTGTGGAAATAAGAGACACAACTGGTGAGTCAGTCTAGTCTACCTATTCCCTACTTTATCCAGATCACAGGTTTTTTTTTGGTGAACTTTCTCTCATTGCTCGTTGGTTACGACGAGAAATGCGGCCGAATGTAACCGATGTCAGACGATGTTGATCTCGCTCTCGCGCATTGTGTGTGAGCTGGATGAAGTAGCAGGAGATGACTACCGTACTGAGTTGAGAGTAGGATGTGTAAGGGAGCCCGATATAGTTGACATCTCTGGGATATGAATAGGACATACTTGACGGCGAGGGAGTTGTGTGTCCAATCATATCTAGCTCTTGAGTTACCCAAGGCTACTGTCAGTGCGCCGTCAACCCACCTCGCCTCGCCTCACCTCGCCACCTCCCATCTCGCCGCGCATACCTCAGGGAGTGCACAGCACTAATAGCCACACTATAGTAAGGCCCGCCACTGTCTGACAATCCTCCACCTGTGGGATCAAGTCCGAGTCAAGCCCTCCGTCCCCCAGTTTTTGGCGGAAATCGATTACAGTCCTAGGTTTTTAATCGTAGGTTTCAGACTGTAGGTTCTAAAAATATTTGTCATAGTGGTGAAGATTTATGATGGTTAATAAAAAAAAAAATTAAATAGAAATACGTTTATTTTTCTGAATCCATTAAAAAGTTAAAATAGCATTAAAAAGTTAAAATTACTTTGCTAAATTCCGCCAAAAATCCTCAAGTGTCTTGCATTTGGGAGCTTGAGGATGCCTCGTGTTAGAGGCGAAACGCGTCGCGTGTTTTCTCACACAAGTATTGGTGTTGGTGGTGGTGTGTTCGTGTCTTGCTTCTGCTTGAAAAAGTGGGAGGGAGGGCGGTGCATTAGCTAACCGCATGGTGCTTGTGGGATTTTTGGCGGAATTTAGCAAAGTAATTTTAACTTATTAATGCTATTATGGATTTGCGCAAAGTAACGCCTGATTCTATACAACATTTTCTGAATCCACAAATCATCATCACATAAAATTTACAAAATTATGATTTTCATTCCATTGGTGGTTCTAGTTAGCACCCTAAAGTTCCTTTAAGTTTGTTTATCATATCATGGCACCATTTCACCAGGGCTTGCTTCTGAGCATCGTCGATGGGGTATGTGGTACCCTGCATGAATCTATCCTCCTCGCACAAAGATGCACGAGAAAAACATGGTAAAAAAATATAGATCTAATAGTGAATTGAAGCTCGTGGCATAGTCGGACCGAGTGATTGGAATCAATCACTTGAGTTAAGCAACGAACGTCAGGCGACTACTGTTAGTGGCATTTTTCCAAGCGCTTCCGTGCTTCGCAAGGCACGTTAAGCCGTTGGTGCCGGCTGTCATGTAATGGCTGTCGTTAAGCCATGTCAGAGGCCTTATAGGCGGCTCGATAACGTGGCGGGCCTTACTGTCATACAACCCTCCACCAACCCGGACTTGGTTCCCGTGATGGAGTATGGCCTAACCTTCCTGCGATACAGGAAGAGACCCGTGCCCCAGCAGTGGGGACATACTAGGGTTGAATCGATCCAAATGAATACATTTTTTAACTGGTGGCATGTTGTCTTCCGTAACAGCAGTCAAACAGCGACCGAGTCATTCTTCATCCCCCAAAGTTAGACAATCGCGCTTGAATTCGCTACACCGACGATCCACGGTTGCCTTGAGAGGGCCTTCATCCACGAATGCCGCTTGTAGCCTCTCGAACGATTCGGCGGGTGTCAGGCGACTCTTGAAATAAAAAAAATCATAGAGCGAAAATGTTCCAGGCGCACTTCCATTTTTTAATGAAGAGATATGAGTTGACTCGCAAAAAATTTGGAGAGAACCTTTGAAATTGGACTCCCCTTATTTTTTCCTGTAAATAATCGTATTTTTAAATTATAACTGGCTAGGAGCAAAGTTTTATATTGACATATTTTTTTTTTGATACGATACTGTTAATGTAGTTATGTATATTAAATTACATAGATAATCGTTTTAATAGCGATTTAGGTTGTGAACACTCTGACCTGGACCAGGACCTCTGGAAGTGTTGCAATCAGATACCAGTCCACCTAGAAATCCTGGATAGGAAATGGCGCTGGATATGACATACGCTACGCCGCGACAGGAGATGCCTGACCAGACAAGCACTTACGTATACCCCGTTGGGCAGCCGAAAGAGGGGGCGGCCAAGGACCACCTGTAAAAGATCAATAGACTAAGAGGCCAAATCGATCGGCACTAGCTGGCCTGAATTGGAGGCTGCCGCAGACCACCGTCAGAAGTGGAAATCTTTGGTTGAGGCCCTATGCTCCGCTAGGAGTTAAAGGACCAAAGAAGAAGAAGAAGATTCTGACCTGAGCGAAACCTGCTTGTGGTTGGACGCTTCTGCAAAATAATACAGAACAGAGAGTGAATCCGGAACTAAAACAATACCTATACATCTGTGTGCAAAAACGAAATATCTCCTGGATTTTGTCGTACAATTATCTGACTCAAGATAACTGTTTCGTATTACATATCCACTGAAATTTGAAATGCGATATCCACAGTGACAATACATAATATTACGGCATGTCTATATGGTAGAGCTAAGAAAACATTCCGCTTTCACACACAGATGTATACGTGAAAAGTTACATAATCAAGTCGCTGAGATTTCCGCACTTAGCCTCATAGTTAGGCCATTATATGTAGCAGGCGCTGAAGTATATTACCACTAGAGTTTCCTTCTGATGTTTTCCTTCACATTTAGCGAGTGGTGTCGCTACTATAACTTCACGCATAAACATAACTAAGAAAACATAGCAATAACTACGTAGGGACAATGGTACGAGTAAGCAGGTCATTGGTACATGCCGGGGTTCGAACCCACGGCCTCCCGATATCGAAAAAGGCGTTCTACTGCAACATAACCTCACGCCTGTATCCCAGAGGGGTATGCAGAGACCAGGGACTGCCACTTGCCACGATTCTGACAGATCACCTTTGCGTCATCAACCTTCATAAGTCGTTGCATGCACGCACGCCTTTGCTAATAGCTAAATCATATGTTTTAAAATTAATTAAAACAAAATTTGTCTGTCTTTGAAAATGTTTGTTTTTTTTTTGTTTCGTTTTTTGTGTATTTCGTTTATTTCTGTTGTGCTCATATTATGTCAATTTATCTGTTATTTTTGTTTCTGTGATGTGTCTTGTTGGTATAATAAATGTCTTTCTTTCTTCTTTCCTTTCTTTCAGTGAGATTATTTATACAGCGTCCAGTGGCACTTCACTCACACTAGCTGGGTGAAAGGACTACTCGGACGCTGAAGTGCGTCGGACATTGTTTTAGATGGTGTAGGCTAGCCCAGCACCTATACCATCCTGACAGTTGGCTTAGCCGACAGGGAAGACGGTGCTAACGCATATTCTGTTAAAAATTACTATTGGCAGTTGAATTATGGGATGAAGCCTTTCAAAGCCCTACAAACGTAGGGCAGAGACTGCCGTCAGCAGGTACACTGATATGGTCAATTTGGCGTCCTTCACTTACATAACACATGTGTATATCCTAAAGGGGTAGGCCAAGACCAGGGAATAGGTACCATTTTGCCACGATCCTGACTGTTCACCTTCGCTTCATCAACGTTCATTGGTTGTATACACACACGCCTTTACCGGATACTTTTTAACTTTCATCCTTTTATTCCGTTACTTACACAACCTTAAAAATACTGGAAAGAGTTACCGCATCGGTCTGTTTTCGTTTATAAGGTTGGCACATAAAACAGGTAACATTTTGTTTTTATGTAGCGCCGTATTTCTAGGTAATCGGGTACACTCTTTCATCCCCTACATGACAGGCCTTGCCTAGTGTGGAGGTCAGCTTATAAAACTGTACCTTTTTATAGCAATAAATACTTCTTATCTGTACCTTTATACGACCCACTGCAGGGCGCAGGCCTTCTCTCAGAAAGAGAGGGATTGGGTTTAATTACCTCGCGTTCCCACTCGGTTGGACAGACGCTCAGTTTTCCTCGCCATGTTTTTTTTTCAACTCCAAAGGTTTATGTTTTTCTGATGCTCCATTTTAAATGGCCATCCTTTGTCCATCTGGACTAAGCAGGTACAAAAAACTTCAAAAAATTCATAGTTTATTATGATAATTTGAGGTTCATCACGTAGCAGTTTCTACATGTTAATAATGTGGGTTAATTGACTGCAATGTAGATCAAATTGCAATAGTAACCCATGGATTGTAGTTCTATAAAAGAGAGAGAAGCATAAAGACAAAGAGAGAGAGAGAGAGAGAGTATGATGAACCCAGCAAGCATGGCCATCGCGGATAGACTAGGTAAAGACCAAACTTACTTGTCACGAATATCATGTACAATTGAAATTTATTGCTATTATCCTAGACGGAATCATGACGACATTGTAAAAATCAATCTAGGTCTTATCCAAAATCATATTTCTTTAGTTAAATCAGCACAATGTTGTGTTGCTGAAATACATAGCGGGAGTGGATACAACCCAACTTCAGATTAGTAATAGTTGTCTAGTAAACGATATTTGTTACTAATGACTCACTAAACATAAAAATCTCTTTCTGGAGAGTCACATCTGACAGCTAGCCATAATAATACGTCAATATTTTTAGTACATATGAAGAAAGAAACTTTGTAGAACATTGCATTTTAGACAAGTGAACGGGTATTAGCAGCTCCAATTGAATCTGTAACAGAGTCCCCGCGGACCAATGCTCTTTGAAGCGTTTAGTATAAAAAGAACTGTGTCGACTTTGTGGGCACATTGACCGAGTGACCAGCTGACCAAGGGGTGTGTTCCCCAACGAATTGTGCCGCGCCATTTTGTGAAAGTTTTGACAGGTCAGGGATTTAAAAAATAACAAGTGCGTTCTCGGTTTTAAATAAAATTTGAGCGGAACAGCCAGTATTTTTTGTGTTCTAAAATAGTTTTCTTTTTTTTAATATAAGGTTGTGTTTTCAGTAACAAGGAAG
Source organism: Yponomeuta sedellus (assembly GCA_934045075.1). Taxonomy (NCBI): domain Eukaryota; kingdom Metazoa; phylum Arthropoda; class Insecta; order Lepidoptera; family Yponomeutidae; genus Yponomeuta; species Yponomeuta sedellus. Next base: position 1,840,382 of record OW203739.1, read on the forward strand.
AACTGTACAAAATGAAGAGCCTAAGGACCTTTTTCTTGTGCTTGGGTAAGTGTTCTTATTTTAAGCACATTTAACTCTGCGGTTACCTAAATCATCAGCCTAAATACTTAATTTGTCTATCCTCAGTAATATTATTAAACTTTCGTACATAAAATAAAAATCTTTTTATCAACATTTATAAAATCTACTAATAAATTCATAACCTCATATTTATGCTTCTTCCTTCTATAAAAATAGGGGGAAAACAGCAGCAAGGACTTACCTAACTTTGTTTTATTATACAAAAGCTCCCATGGCTAAGCTTTTAACATAATTTACTGTAAATACTGAATGGCAAAAAAGTTCAAATCGGAAGAACTTTATTTTTCTTCTTAATTGTATTTTTATATTAAGACAAATTATATTATTAATACAAATTATAAACAATAATAATATAAATTAACCTAAAATTTACCTAAACTTTACTTATTTTGACGAAAATTCTGATTACTACGTTTAAGTATCAATGTCTTCAACGGAATATGTGCCAATTAAATGTATTAAAATGAAATCATTTTAGCTTTTAATTTTAAACAGTCTAGCGCGAGGATAACTTAAAGACTTATTAAAGGAACATTCTTTAATTTCTAACTTTGTTTTCTAAGCTTTGGAGGGCATCAACATTTTGACGGCATGTCTAAACTTTTATAGCAATAGAAAAAGAAATAAAGAAGAGATAAAAAATATTTATTGCTTCATCAAAACAACTTAAAACAAAATAAAAATTAAACCTAGGTTGTGGTATTAAAAATAAGGAAAAAGCTAATGGCTCAGCTGGTAAATCGTTTTATCTATTTAGAAATGTATATACAAATACTTCCATAAGTAACTTATAGCAAAAGTAATATCCGATACCTAGGAATTCATCTTCTTCCTTAGGCTATATTAGTCCACTGCTGGACATAGCCCTCCCCTAATGAGCGCCATACGCAAGGTTGTGCCATCATTGAAGTGTAATGCCCATAATCCCCACGCTGGGCATGCGGGTTGGGGATCGCAGTTTAGTGGAATTGTACTGCAGGGTGCGCTGCTGCCCACCCCCCGGTTTGTGTCCCTTAGTCGCCTTTTACGACACCCGCGGGAAGAATTTGGGTTGTTACATTACATTAATTTAAAATTTGATTAATTCTCCTGAGATTCCTCCAATCCACAACGCAATTGTTATTTCCTTTAAAACACTATAATATTCACTTCCGAGTGAAAAAAGGATATTATTAGTCTATCTATGTGAAACCGAAATCACAAAGGTATACAATTTTCTTGTCACCGATAATATCACTGACGATGGTTTTCTTTGAAACATTATGATTGAGCACTAGACATAATTAAAACTGTTTTTATACGGATTTATGCTCGTTTTTTAAATTTTTACAATTTTCCAACGTTTCGGCACTTTTACAGGTGCCGTGGTCTCGGATGACTGAGGTGACAGGCGTCTTTTTGAAAGCATTAACGGTTAGTTTACTACCCTCGGCAAAAATTAAAAAAGTTAATTATGAAGTTACGTTCCAAAATAGGTATTTAAATTATTTTATATAAAGCCAACAATATTGATTATTAGTAATTGAAGTTAAAAATTAAATTAATAAATCCAATTATTTTACATGAACTAAAAATATTGATTATTAATTGAAATTAAAATTAACTCTACAGTCACACTTTTAGCAAGAGGGTCTCATGCACTTAAGCACTGTTTACCATGCTAAATCCGATTTATGCTAAATACGAGCATAAATCCGTATAAAAACAGCTTTAATTACATTATAATTGATTTCAATTGTATATGTAGAGAAAGTTATCCATAAACATTTTTTTCAACGTAAATCCAAAATTCCAAACGTAATAATTATTACTTTATTCATTTACCTACTTCTTTCTTAACTAAATAGGTAGCAAGCCAAACGTAATATGACCGAGTATTGCCAATTTTTCGTTACCGAATCAGTCAAATTCTCCTAAAATTCCTCCACCCAACCCAACCAACGCAATTGTTATTTCTACTGAATTCGAATAATTAAATATCTTTACGTGATTAAAAAAAGTTAGTGTAATCACATGTAATATAATTGGTGTTTCCTATTTCCTGTCTGGTGTTTCCAGTTTTATAACTAAGAACTTACAATATTCAGTATCTTTACGAACTCACTGAAATCAATGTGAACTGCAATCAAAATCAAAAGATAGCATTAACTCCACATTTTCATGCCATCTTCTCATTTTTGTTTTACTATATTTATTTAACCACGGGAAATTCACACAAATACACGATCTATTCAATTTTGTGAAGGTTTGATTGGTCTTTGCTCCTTTTTCTTCTTAGCGTGATGATGGTAAGAAAGGATTTGCTAATTGGCGTAAGAGACTTGCTGATTGTGGCCCAGGGTGCGCCAGACGTACGGGCTCAGTGAGTACCTACGTCGTTCTGGGAGCCTCCTTTTATGCAATAGCTTTGTTATTTGAGTGTTCTTTAGTTTTTGAAAGAAATAAATGTTTTTCACTTCACTTATTTTTTTCAAATAATGTCAAAAATCTACTCTTCTTGATCACATTTTTGTCGCACTAAATCGCGCATATATCTTCTTCTTCAGGCTATATTAGTCCTCTGCTGGACATAGCCCCCCCCTAATGAGCGCCATAGCGCGCGCATACATCTAAAGGACCTTATTTCTGTTTTATTAATCCTGCTTTCTTGGTTCTTCTACCGTATCAAGTTATGCCTGTTTAGAACATCAGTACTTGTCTTCCTCTAACGGATTTAATAAGTGCAGATATCATCCTATTTGAAATGTCGTAATCATGAGTAAAAACCTCGGCCGTTTTCAAACCTTTAAAACCTACAACAGATAGAACACACAAGCAAATCTCACCCTTGCGTCCTACCGATCTTGACCATCAACAGAGCAAGTTGCATTTCTACTCGGAAGCAAGTGCATTTACGCACGACTAGATCCGCGTTGCACAATATTGTACTAACATCAACAAGCTGTAAGTACTCGTATTATAATTAAACTGCAATTAGCTGGGCTTACACTGTGCAGTGGCGTGATGCGAAGTGGATTCGTGTGAACAAGTCACTCGCGAGAAGATAATTTCGTACACTTGTCATCAGAGACTAGGGTACGAATAATGTGTTGCCTTAATTTTAAAAAATAACTAGGCACAAGAACCTTAAATTAGACTCGATTGTTTGCTGAAGAAAGTTCCACAAGGAAACTACAGCAGCAAACTGGTCAACATTAACACCTATTCTTGATTCTGAAAGGTGATATACTAGTATAATCACAAAAAGCTTACATTCATGAGAACCTCACATTTTGTTTCGTCAACATTGCACGATGACAGGCTGTACGGAATAAGTATTAATATGATTATACTATTTTTATTTTTAATGCACTAACCCGTGCTAAGGACAATTTTAAAAACATATTTAGAGTCGCCCATTAGCTCAATTGGAAGAGCGCTGGCACGGATAGCCAGAAGTCGCGGGTTCGAATCCCGGCATGGGTGGAATTTTTAGCCTCTAAATATGTTTTTAAAATTATCCTTAGCACGGGTTAGTGCATTAAAAATAAAAATAGTATAATCATGTGGGTACAGTGATATCATTCCGATGTAAAAACCTAAGTGCAAAGTAGGTAGTCGGGGCTGTAAGTGATGCAATTTACTTAAGCCAGATTTCGCTGCCTGTACATAATACAGAGAATAGTGTAAAGAGGTTCGAAATTTCACTGATGCCGGTGAGTCGCCCATTAGCTCAATTGGAAGAGCGCTGGCACGGATAGCCAGAAGTCGCGGGTTCGAATCCCGGCATGGGTGGAATTTTTTCTAAATATGTTTTTAAAAAGTATTAATATGACTAAAGTATTCCCTTACATTTTGGGGTGATCACGGAACACGCCAATGCTCGACAATATAACGATGGCTAATAAATTGGAACTTAAGTTTACCTACCGTTTAAGGTAAGGGCGTGTTAATGTTTATAAGCATGAGTCTGCAAGGATTTCATGTGTTAAACTGCACCCTCTATCAAAACTTGTCAGACAGCTGGCATATAAAAATGAACCGACTTCGAAGGGCTTACAAGAAGTAGGTGATTGAAGAGTTCTATTCATCCATCTATATTCTTGCGCTCTGTCGTAATTCCACAGAAGACCAAAGTGAAAGATATGGGTACACGACACGAATCACGAAACTTAAGTGGAGATGTGCGGGACACCTACATGTACCTACTAAGTATTATGTTTAGACGAGAAGACGGCCGGTAGTCGAAGGCTTTTTCGGAAGTGTATGCGTCCGTTACGGACGATTTAAACAGTGCCTAAGAGTTTGACACTTTTTTGAGTGACTAAAAAGTCTGATTCGAGAGCGGCAGGCCCTACTGCATGTAGGAAGGATAAAAGAAGAGCCCGGAGTGGGTCGGTGTGAATTCGGTGCCTCCTGGGTCTCTTATCCGCCAGTCCCAAGCACCATACTTCATCGCAGGTCTTGCGGCCCTCCCGAACTTCCTCTCTCCAGGCGTCACGATCCACAGCAAGTTTTTCCCAGGTCTGGTGATCGATTCCGAAAGCCGCCATGTCGCGCTTGATGCACTCCTTGAAGCGTAGAAGCGATCTTCCGACACGTCGGATAATTTTGTGAAGTTACAACTTAGATTTAGTTGATCAACTTTTACAATTTTACCAGTCAAAGGCGTAATGACGCCTGCATCTAAGACCAAACTAGTAATTTAAAGTGACGTTTAATCAGGCCAATCACCGCTCAATTTTGTGATCCTGTTGTGTCCAGATCTTCGCTAATATTTCAGGATTTTTGCGAATATCGGTTATATCTACACAAGTGAAGATTTCAAATAAAAAGTGGTACTCAAAAATTGTCTTTTTAAATAGACAGTAATACCACTCGCTAACTGTGAAGGAAAACCTAGTGAGGAAACCGGAGAAACTGAAGTGTTCAGAACCTCAGCGCTTGATATTGCCAATCCGCGGGGGACACGTGTGCTAATTAAGCCTATATCTCTTTTTTTGAGAGAAATCCTGTGCCCTGCAGTGTGACGTATATGAGCTAGTTAAAAAAAGACACGTTTCACAATATTTTTGTCCATTGCGGACTGTCAAATATTGCTAAAAATAATAGACAGTAAACGCGCAGCAACATATTGTGTGTACTGATGGTCATACTTGGATGGAGCCGCATGTTTCCTGCACGCGACGGCGAGTTTCCCGCCATAGATGGCGACAGAAGGCAGCCTGTCTCAAAACAAATATGCTTGGACGTTCATATAAATGGTACTCTCTTCCACTGTCCCCATAACCAATGGTTAGCTGGAATAAAATGCTCATTAGTATTAGTCGTATTGGTACAAACATCTTTTTTAGTTCAATAAATATTCGTGCTGTGTAGTGTCGGCCTAGAGAATAGCACCAACCCAAATACTTCCCGCGGGTGTCACAAAAGGCGACTAAAAAGGTGTGGGCAGCAGCGCCTCCTGCAGTACAATTCTACCAAACTGCGATCCCCAACCCGCATGCCCAGCGTGGGGATTATGGGCACTACCCCCTAATGATGGCACAACCTTGCGCTCATTTGGGGAGGGCTATGTCCAGCGGTGGGCTAATATAGCCTGAAGAAGAAATATTCGTGAGGAAACCCGAGTGTCTGAGGTGTTCCTAAGTTGTAACTATTATGGAATTATAATGTGGGGTAACAGTACAGACGCACCGCAACTCTTCACCCAGCAAAAAAAATTGGTTAGAATAATGGCAAATATAGTGAATACCGACAGTTGTAAACCATATTTTATAAATTATAACCTACTTACCTTAACATCTATTTACATATTAGAAATTTCAAAATTTGTCAGACAACTTAAAGAACTTTTCATAAAAAAAGAAGATGTCACTTTAAGACCCATAAGACACAAAAATAAATTGTTATTACCCACCTCTCGAATGCAATTACACTCTTCCAGTACACTGGTAATGGCTATAAAAATTTATAATAAACTCCCAAATCACCTGAAAGAACTAAATAACGACTACAGTTTCAATAAAGATTTAAAGAAAATACTAATTTCAAAATGTTATTATACGATAGAAGAATATTTAAAAGATAGTATAGATGAAATGAGATAAATAATTGTATAAATGTAACTTTATAAATATAATCAATTATAATTGTATGATAATTAATTAATCAAATTAAATTTAAATTAATGTAATACATACTTTTATATAGCACTTTAAAATGTTGCGTGCCCTACAGGGTCCACAAAGATCTTATCAAATAACTGTTAAGTTATAATGTAACAACCTTGAAACTTGTGGAATGCAATAAAGTATTGAGTATTGAGTATTGAGTTCCACTACCCCAGCGCTTGAAATTTCCAATCCGTGGTGGGCACTCGTAGTAATTAAGCCCATACTCTCTTTTTGAGAGAACGCCTGTGCCTTGCAGTGGGTGGCACAGGCTACTCACAAAAAACAATAAATAATAGGTGACTATATGACGACATTATTGGTAGCCTGTTTAAGAGGGTGTAATCCTTTGGTCATTATATAACATACAAGTTAATTTAGTGTATAGTCATTTAATTTAACTTAGGGCATAGTAACTTTGTCTTGTTCCGAACATATAAAAATAATAGATGACCCGGTATCACCCATCCTATCCATTAAACTATCCCTTCGCTATCTTTCTTACTGCTCAGCTATCTGAAGGCGCTTAGAGGCGGTAACAGCGCCATCAATGGAATACAAATCGTAACTTGTTTTAAACGTGATAATTTTTTTTCAAAAACTAAAAATGAGAAATCTTAATATCTGTGGTTACGTTATTTTTAGAACATACAGCCTAGAATGTAGTGTAAATATCCTAGGACTTTAATCGATATCCGCTAATGCCGGCCGTTAAAGTCCTAGATTGATAATCTTAGGTTGTACACTGCAGGTTCTAAAAATTGTTATCACAGTTGTTATGATTTCTCATTTCAAACTGAAGACAGGCAGCTATGGTGCTCATTAGGGGAGGGCTAAGGACCCCTAAGCGCTTAAATCCTTAAATCAACCATTGCTGCTAGCGTCCAGAACTCTCCCGCGGTAAAAAAAATAAATTTACGTAAAATAACAAATGAATTTTTGAAGAAGGTAGACTCATTTTTGTGTTCGTGCAGGTAATATTATACCTGCATGAACACAAAAAAAGAATCTTTACAGTATGTCATAGACCGCGACTTCTATTCTATAATATCTATTTGGTTCCGATCGTAATTTCTAGCAGTCATTGATAACGTGAGTAGGTTAGATAACGAAAAGAAATTTGTTATTGTAATTAAATGTTTCTAATGCAATTTGACGGCTGGGTTATTTAGGAAATGGTTTATTTGATTTGGTCTGTTGTTACAAGAACAACATAAGCTGATTGTTACGATTGTTACTTCTTTGTAGGTAGGTAACATCGATAATGTTAGCTGAGTGATAGTCATTTCTGTCAACTCCCCACCGCGTGCTGATTTCTTTATTTCACGTAAAATTGTTATTGTTATTCGACTAATTTCAGAATTAGATAGATCAATTTTTCTGAGAGGCAGTCAGAGTAAATTTACTTTTGATCAATACTTCGCGCGCGTGCTAGAGACATTTCCTGAAGATTCCTCTGGATGTGAGATGGGTGTATCGCAAGGCTCAGTGAATTTATCTATATCTCTCCTAAAGTTTGCCTGCGGGCGATCATGTAGATTACAATTTGCCAGGTGCTCTATAGAAATAGAACTTACTTAATTTAAAATTTACTCCCAATCTTTTTATAACGACTGTGGTGAAATAGGTTTTCAGCAAAATATTCGCAAAATAGACCTTCAGCGCCCTGCGCCTGTTGATGCTCTCAGGATACTATTGTAACGGTGCAAACCTCTTTACACCATTTTTTTATATTTCTTTTCTGTTTTACAAATTCAAATTTTTCTAAGTTTTCAAATTTTAAAATTACGTCAGCCATGTTTGAGATTCCTTCATTTTTTTTGCATTACTACTTCACATTTCGACTAGACCTAACTATTACCTTACCTGCTTATTCTTTATTCAGTTATCTGTTTATATTATAAACAAGCTGACCCAGCGAACTTCGTACCGCCTAACAGTCGATTCTTTAATATTTTTTTTATTTTTCTCTCCGTTAGAACCATCCTCGTACTTCAAGGAATATTCTAAAAAAAAGAATTAGCGAAATCGGTTCAGCTGCTCTCGCGATTTGCGCTTACCAACACAATTAGCGATTAATTTTTATATTATAGAGATAAAATAAACAAACACATTTAAATAAAGAACAAAGTTGAAGTCGTTCCCTTTTTTTATTGATAAAGTGCTTTACAACATCACACTGTAATGTCGAAGAAATTATACAGGTATGACACGGTCAGCCTTGCTGATGTTATTGGGGCAGTCAAGTATCCTGAGGACTCCATCAGAAAATACGACAGCCCTATTCCGCGTCACTGGGTCAACATACGCGTTTTCAGCCAGTGATATGCTTCTACATTCGAAAAGAAATTATGTGATACAAAAATAAATTATTTTATTTCAAGTGCATCATTTACACAATTTCTTTAGTAACGTAATGATAACTTTGGACTTGAGTTGTTAATAAACGAATTGAGTTTTTATTATAAAGTGCTCTTCCCGTACTGACACTTTCTTTCATCTATAGCCGTCACCATCGCGCTCGCTTCAGCAGCGCCCGTGCCAGAGCCCGCCCGGGACTCCCAGCCCTCTTCAGAATACGACTACGAGTACGAGGGCTCCCAAGCCCAGGATCCCCAAGAAGCCGCGAGCCACTACGACGCCTACATTCATGATGTCCAGTCTGCCGCCACTGCCAAGAAAGGTTTCAGTCGGGGCTCCGGACTGAGGACCATCGCTGTGGGCTCGGCCAATCAAGCGAAGACAGCGCTGGGGAATCAGGATGCCGCTGGACACCAGGCCGCGTATGTGGCGAAGAACACGCTGGCTCAGTCAGCGGCGCAGGCTAGCGCCACGGCGCAGGCGGCGTTGGCTGGCAAGCAGGTGCGTGAGAACTATATCTATTGATAAGAACTCGGATCAAAGTTATTTGCTCGGCTTGTCCATAATTATTAACTTGTGAATTGGTAGCTAAACACTCGCGTAGTAGTAGAGTGAGTTGATCCGGGCCAGCCTAAAGTCAGCCTAGTTTTGCAAACCGCACGAGACTTTAAGGTAGGCCCGGATCTACTTATGAAGCCGCCTAGATGGAAGTATTTAAAGACTAGAAAAACTGGGACATCGTTATACTTTAACGGGTCTACTTGCGTGTATTTACTATGTAAACTCAGTTCTCAATTACTGGCCCGTGTGGCACGTTGCAGTTGTGGTGATGGGTAGACCGAAGTGGCGAGTACTAAAATGTCTATTATTGTAATGAAGGTATGCAAGAATCTCCAAAACTCAATGTTTTTCTTTTACTGTTGATAACGTCGAATCTTTGACCTAGACTGGCAAAGAAACAGTGCAAAATGAGAATGTGCATTTGGTATTTTCTTAGCAAAAAGTATTTTATCCTGCAGTTCAAAAACACAGAAAGAGCAAACTACATCGCAAATATAAATTATAGCAGTGTCTGAGCCATCTTTTGTGTGACATCGAACAAAAAGTAGCCATGACACTCTCTGGCCTAAAATTTCTATGCCATAATTCACGATCCATTAGTCCATCTTGGCAAACCGTAAAACAAACTTTCGCATTTATAGTTAAGATGGGACGACCTCGTACGTAGTTTAATGGACAAACACGGTGCTTCACATGAATGCGATACAAGGTTCAAGTTCCAGCGAGACTTGTGAATTTGCAATATTTGTAGGTACCATACCACCCGACAATTATGAAGGAAAACTTTGTGAGAAAACCTGAATATCTGAGGAGTCACATAACTTAATGCTTCAAATCGCCGCAAAAATACAATCCATAGCCTGAGACAACGCCTGTGCCCTGCGATGGGAAGAATACAGGCTGCTTATGCCATATGTAGAGGTACATACTAGAACAAGAGTCTCACCGCTGTCGTCCGCAGGTGATCCTCTCTGGACTGGAGCAGCAAGTGCGTGACGCGAAGGTCGGGCTCCAGGGCGAGGAGATGCAGCTGCAGCAGGCGAAGCGAGCTGCGCAGTCGGCTGCTCAAGCGGCGCAGCAGGCCATGCACCAGGTATGACAGGGATTACGGCTAGAAATATATTTGTAGGTATTATATGAGAATTTAGTAAGTAAATAATTAGCATTATGTACGATAGAGCGGTATCCAGCTATACAGCGGGGAATATACTAGGAAGTGAGCGATAGATCTCCAAAGGATAGGATTCGTAACGAGTACTTCCGACAGAGAACCAAAGTTATCAACATAGCCCAAAGAATTAGCAAGCTGAAGTGGCAGTTGGTTGGCCATATCTCGCGAAGAACCAACAACCGTTGGAGTAAACGTGTTCTCGAGTGGAGACTGTGACTCGGCAAACGTAGAATACGACGCCCTCCGATCAGGTGGGATGACGATCTGCGAAAAACTGCAGGCAGATGTTAGATTCGGCAAGCTGAAGACGGGGCGCTATGGCGCTGATTAGGGGAGGGCTATGTCCAGCAGTGGACTAATATAGCCTAATGACGATGATGATGAGTGAACATATGGTGGGTGGAGTCAAGGGCTGGGTCTAGATGACTTAGGGCGAGATCAAAGATATGATGTGAACAATGCCGAAGAATGGATTGAGCAGATGGGTGGACCAGCATGCCGATATGGTTGAGCCAAAATACAGGTAAAAAATATGCCAATCTAGTTGCTATTGCAATTGCAAACGAGGCTTCAAAGCGAGGGATGAAACTCCAATAGACGACGTGGTCGGCGCAGTTGGCTGATCTCAGTAAACCTTGCGCTAGGTTTGACGGTATGAAAACAGTCTTAGATTTGACTGACGGCTTGGACGGGCATACCGCCGAAAATATACTTGGGAGAGCAAGCCATCCACCAGCACCAGGGATACTCTACAGTATCCGGAAAATCTCGCATGCAGTTGAGAACAATTTATTACCTATATGACAGACAATTTCTTGGGAGTATAAGGCTTTGAATATTCTCGGCGCGGCAAGTATTGCATCAGGTACGATGGGACCAAACGGTATACGGGTACGTCCATAAACTGCTAATATGGGGATGGGTGTGACTAACTGTAATAGTATTATGTATTATGGTGCTAGGCTGTCGGAAACATTCTAGGATACGACTGACGATAGGAGGGCTAGGAACGGAAATGTGTCAAAATGCTATACTAATGGATATAGGACTGGGAACAGACTGGGATGTGTATCTACGATCAATCGATGAATCTAAAATAGACTCATCGACCTTGTAAAAATTGCTTGCGTTACGTCGATCCGATTTTCGAATCGTGACGTATTCACACGCCTTTCTACCAGCGAGTATGGTTCTCTTAAGAATCTACGAGCGATCGGTAGCCCGCCTTTATCATGTCAAAGAAAAAGTCATTCAAATTCGTGCGTAGGTCAGGCCAAATTTTTCTCCTCTTATCTAATCCAACTACTACAGAATAAAACGTAGTAAGCGTTTAACAAACGTTTGTCAAAACGATTGGGAGATTTCCGACATTGCGAAATCCAGACAAACATGCTGCCCGTAATATTAATTGTGATCTATTTATTGCCTGAAATGTGTAAGGTGTCGCTACTTACGAAAATTGATTAAGTCGGATATAAAGTCACTAACTTTAAGGGCGCGATAGGATCGTGATTATGCCCTCTGTGACTGGAGTGATTGAAGTGTGTAAAATGGTCTTGATCTCGCTGAGTCAGGTTTGTATACTTTTTAGTAGATTTACTGAAATGTCAAACTCACAATTTGCATTGCAGAACTGAATCCAAATTTCACCTTATTTCACCTACAGAACTTTGTAGTCTTAACATGTCTTTCCATTCATTGATTCATGTTTGCGACATCTTCGTCTGGTTACTTAGTGTATCAAAGCGTATCCTAGACTGGTATCAGGATAACTTGTCTCAACATTCCCTATATGAGAACTAGTCATCACAATCAAAATAAAAGCCTGATCGGCTACTAAAAGTCTCAGTTTTAAATTAAACTTAAGTAACATAACCGGAACTTGGCCTTGATTAAGAGAAACAGAAGACAGGAAGGGACGGGGACTACTTACGGTCCAAACTGATTGATTACCATCCGTCACAGTTTGATCAGAGAGAGTTACCAATACATCATAACAAGGTCAGGCGTTGTCTCGGAAAAAAAAAATGTCATTGCAATCTGAAATTCTCAGTTTGCTGAAGGTTCGTTGGTGCATTGGTTTCATTATTATTTACGTAAAAACTAACGAGCAAGAAATGTAGAGTAAACTTAACAATGTCGGCTACCTTCGTCGGTACCTTATTTGTACTATAGAAATCCGAGTATCGCACGAAATGTACCTATGCAACTGACAACAATAGACAACGATCCGGTGAGATACACTATGAAAACGCCAATAAGCTTGTTGCGTAAACGCAATAGAGTTTAAATTAGATAAAACAAACAAAACAGCCACTGTAGGCGGCAGACAAAAGTGGCTAGAGTTTACGTAAACGTGATATGGTCCACTTGGTCCAAAAGTGAGATGATTTTATTTTAATGGAACGTTTGTGCAGTGTCGTTGATGGATTCTATCGGCCATTTTTGTTTAATTAAAGGTTCAGTTAAACATCACGCTTTCGTGACTATGCCGTTTCCGTCAGATACTTACTTCCCATAAACTACTTTGGTCTCTGCATCTACGCAATGAGATGATTTATACAGCAGCGCGTGGCACCTTTACTCAAACTAGATGGGTGAAGGGACTACTCGGACGCTGCAGTGTATGGGACATTAACTTCCGATAGAAGTTCCCTTTTAACTCCACTGAAGCAAAGGAAGGATGTTTTTATATCTGATGTTTTTTATGACTACGCAAAAGCCAAATGGCTGGACGATTTCGATAAATGAGGTGTCTAGGAAAAGGTATTGTCGCGAGTGTTAGGCTATATTATGTGTATTATGAAACACAACAAGAACCTGGTCATTTCGGCGAGATACGTTGACATCACATTAATCTTTACTTACGTGCAAGTATGATATCTCTGCAACAAAAATGTAATATAGGTACTTACTTTACCATAGAGAGTTCGCTCTTGCCAGACGAATCGGATTGCTATCTGTGAATGCCTTAAAAAATTGCCTCGTCACCTTATCTAATCAAATTACATCAAAGTATTTTATTCAAAATAATATAGACGTTACAAATAGGTCTCGGTTTCAAAACTCGAAACTAAGTCTTTTAGAGTCTATTGGTACTTAATAATATGTTATTCTAAAACCTAGTACAAATTGATTGAACTGGCTTTATAGACCTCTTCGTCGTTTAAATAGTCTTTTATATTATTATATATATTATTATATAAAATACTATTTAAACGACACATACAGTTTTTGAACTGTATTTCTGGTAAGCTTTTTTATTATCTTCAGGGATCTTATTGTAGAAATGTATAACGTCATCACGAATTATTGCTTGCTCTTACTGTGGGTTCGATTCCTCGAATTGATCTGATACGTTTGAGGGTGTTCTTGATGTGATGTAATCAGGATTCGTCTGCATTCCACAAGTTTAAGTGTTGTTACATTTTAACTTAACAGTTACTTGGTATAATCTTTGTGGATCCTGTAGGGCACGCAACAATTTGAAGTGCTATGTTAAAATATGCATTAAAATGAAAATATTTAATTGAATTAATAATCATGCAATTTTAGTTCATTTTAATTCTCTTCAAATTTACTTCAACCGTTCCAACATGCTCTAGCTCTAAGGCGTCTTTTATCTAAGTCCTTTTACGGATTGTGTTTTTTTAGATGCTACGTAAAGAATATTTATGAAGCCAGAGAGGTTTCGTAGGATTATGGCAAGTGGCAAACCCCAGTCTCTACCAATCTCTCCGGGATACAGACGTTTCATTGTCTCTTGACTTATCGTTGTCCTTTTTTAGTTTGATTCTGTAAAAGTCTTACGTTAGCGCGATCATATTATTATGTTATTGAAGGAAGCAAACATTGAATTTATTATATTCAGGTTAGTTTTCGAAATAACTTCCAATAATGATGTTTCCAAGCAATTTATGTTTCTAATTGAAAAATGTTTTCAAAGAAGTTGAGTGTCGAATAAAGGCTAAATATAGGTATTTATTCCTGAATCATATGCGCTCAAGTGTAACACTTTTAATAAATATTTACGACCATAGCAGAGGGGATTCACACGCTCATACATAATAACTACAAAGCGTGACGTTTAAACATTTTCTTTCCGTCTAAATCAGACATGATTTCATTTACTTCAATCAATCAGCCCGTACTCGTTCCCTGCTAGACATTTCTTCTCCTCAACGTTTTCCTTTCCTCAATCATCGTCATCCAGCTGCTACCAGCAATTTGCCTTCAATTGTCGGTCTAGCGAACTGTTCTTACTGGATATCAACCCTTTTTATGTCCCCACTTCTGGGGCACTGGGTTCTATCTGCATCGCAGGAATGTTAGGCCATACTCCACCGCGGCGGCCAAGTCCGGGTTTGTGGAGGATTGTAAGCCAGCGGCGGGCCTTACTGTCAGAAGCTATCAAGCCGCCCATAAGGCCCCTGACAGGGCTTAACGATTGTCATTACATGACAACGGCGATCTTACACTCTGATAAATGAGTTTCCTTACTTAAATCTGCAATAGTTCTGCTTTACAATACTAATCATTTCAAAGACCGGAGTAGTTGCGAAAATGAATCGATTGTACGCGCCAGTTTCAGCTCCGACCGTTAACTTGCGAAAATAATACCTATACAGATTGTTGAGAAAGGCACGTACCAAGCAATAAGTTGACAAACAGACTGATGTAATGTTTGGTTAGATTGGAGCGTGAAAATAATCAATTTGGCGGGCGATTTATTAAGACGAAAAAGTGGCCTTCGAGGAAAATGTAGCATAAGGTTGCAGCTAGCGGTAGGTAGCTGGGGATTTATTTATAAAACACAAACACAAATACTTTATAAAAAATGCAGTTTTCAATGAGATACTTCTTCTTAGCTTGTCGATGGCAGCCATCGTGGTGAAAGGATTTGCCAATAAGTGTAAGGCACTCGCTGAGATACCTACTTAGTTTAAAGGACAATATTTTTCCCATTTGGCAACTGTCACCCGCACTGGCCTTTTTTTTTTTTAAACGTTTATTGGCTATTGGATACCGCACTGGCCTTTCGACCGTATCACAGAGTGGCAGTTATACAAGAAAAGACGACCGAGCATTCGGGATAGATATTCGTTAGAAATTATCACAATTATAAGGTGATAAAGTTACCACAGTAATAAATAACACTTGAACACTCCTTAAAACACTTGAGAAGCGCTGATTAAAATAGTCTGTGGTGGAGATTTTACAAGGAAAGGGCGTGATAACTGATAACAGATTAAATAAATAGTTGCTCAGGAATGCTTTGCGGAAGGAAAAAGCTTAATTTATCATAGATTAAATAAACAGTACAATAATAAGGTATCAAAGTTACCACAGTAATAAATAACACTTAAACACTCTTTAAAACACTTGAGGAAAGCTGACTAAAATAGTCTGTGGTGGAGATTTCACAAGGTAAGGGCGTGATAACAGACACAGAGATAACAGATTGAATAAACAGTCGCTCAGGAATGCTTTACTTAGCGGAAGGAAAAGGCGTAATAATAGATTAAATCTCTGAGGACTGCTTTAGAGCAATCGTGCTTTTATAAATAAGATCGTTACTGTATAGGAAGTTTTTATTGTGATTTTTGGACGGCAGATTTCGTTTTGAAACTTCGGCGTTTAGTGGCGAATAGTGATGAATACTATTCGCCATTAGACCCGTTAAATATACAAAATTAGCAAAAAACGCTGCATAAATGCATCTGCAATAGATGTAAAAGGCTTTGATGTTGATGCATGAGCATCGCAAGCATTATTGACCTAAATCCGAATTCATTTACTTGATTGTTTTGTCGGAAGAGTCCGACCAGGTTTCGCTCTGATTCGGAGAACTTAATCAAAGTGAGTTGAGACGGAGCTTGCGTCGTCAGTTGCTCGTCTCTGACTAAACAACATGAAGTTGCTAGCCAGTCAATAATATATATAGTGCTTACGAAAGTTTAAGTTAAAAATTGTGAGTCAATTGAGTCATTGAGGAATCAAACTAATATTATAAAGGCGAAAGTGTGTGAGTTTGTATGTTTGTTACTTCTTTAGGTCTAAACGGCTGAAGCGATTTTAGTAAAATAAGGTATGGAGTTAGCTGACACCCTGGATTAACACAGGCTACGTTTTACTGCGGAAAAATATGTAATTCCTATGGGCAAATCGATAAACCGCGGGTAACACCGCGGGGCACAGCTGTACCATATGCCAAGTTACATAAAACTTAAATTCCTATATATTCCTATGTATTATGTCAAATAGATGTAAATTGCAAAGTCGTATAATTCGACGAGTGTCATACGCAACAGACGTCTCTTAGTATTTTTCTGAAATCACTTAAGATTTTGTTTTAAGACTGTTTACAGCAGTTTACCTCAAAAATTTTGATTTTTATTCTGTGAAAGAGTTTTTTTTGTAGGTCTAATCATTCTAACGCCCTGCTCTGAATGGGGTTTCTGTGGTTTATTTTACACTAGTTTTATTATAATATCTTATGTCTTTTCTATCGAGCTTTGATTTGGCCGTGACCGTTGCAAGGTAGTACTTTTATCACTAACCAATATTATGATTTCGGTAGATTACACTTACCTATTGGGCAAACATTTTATTTGTTAATGTTTCATGCTTAGATTGAATTGCGCCACCTTTTCAATTCGATTGTTGTATGAACTACTTTAGTTAAAATACTACTTTATGCAGTAAATACGAGTGTGTAATAAATCACAGACACGTTTTTTCTGGCACTACCCCTACCACTACGTGGGGTAGGTAGAAGAGAATACTGTGTAGTGTTGAGCTCGCCTTTGTCCAAATATGTTGTTAGTGTAATATATTTGTTTATTTGGATTGTACTCATATTAATAAAAACTGGTGTTATGGGCTTAATCGCCATGCATGATCACCACGGATTGGTAGTTTCAAGCGAAAATGTATACGAACATCTGTACTAGGCCTGTGGCCTACAATGTGACGTATATAAGCTGTATTATGAATATGGACTATTTTCCTTAATCTGAGATTTTTTTACATACAAATGTATCGATTATCTCTCAGACTTGTCATTTTATCCACATTCAGTTCTTTCTTTTTGTACAATCTATCGTTGTAGGTCTGGGTCTCGCAAGACGATTTCATTTGCCTACGTGTGGCTTGTAAATTTGTGAGTGTGCGAAAGGACGAGCACAAAAAATCATCACTATCTCTAAGAGAGTAGAGTTGGGATTCTTTATCTTTCTAATCCCTAGCGCATCTACAAAAATCTTAAATACTTCATATCTAGCCTGTCTAGGCCATATTTGTCATCGACGTTCATCTAGATGGTGTGGACTTCCATCTATGCCTCATATACACACATTTAGCCCGTCTCTGTCGTGTTTGTTATCCACGCCCTCCATGCTATCTGTACCTCATATCCACCAACCCATCTCTACTCCGTCTCTACCTCATCTCAACCCTCATGTCTGACCACAGGTGAACGTGATCCAAGCTGCCTTGAACGCGGCGCAAGCGACCTCTGAGAACGCCAACGAGGCAGCATCCCAGGCGGCGGGAGAGCTGGGTGCCCAAACCGCCATGGTGGGCGCGGCCCGGCAAAGACTGCATTCGTTGCAGGAGCAACTGCATGGAGTCAGGCTCGACTTTGAGGCCACGCAGGCTGCGGCTAGAAAGGCGCAGGTAAGTTTTAAGGCTCAAACCGTAGGGAGAACCAAAATATGCAGGTCCAGGAGAAAGAATTTATCTATGGACCAGGACCCAGATAATGATAGTACTGCAGCTGCGCTGTTGAATGCAGAAGATTATAAAAATACAGGCATAAAGTACTAAGCGATCAGAGAACCAAATAAATTAGTGCTGCAAACTTGAGGTCACGCGGTATAACAGGGGATTTACTGGGTATAATTTTAACTGCTGGCTAAGACTGCTATGTTGGACGCAAATACTACCTGCGTTGCAGGAGCAAGTGAGGTTTGACATTGAGGTCGTGCAGGTTAGGACTAGGTCACTGAGAATCACAGCGTTGTATTGCAGCTTAATCCAAAGGATGAGTATACTCAGTGGCCTCAAGTACAACAGGTGACAATCAGATAACTATTTAAAATTAAAAGTTTATGTTGCTGAGCTTGACTGTCCCCCAAAACATACGAAAACGTTCGACTAGCCATTATCAGTTGTATAAAAGACCAAAGGGCGTATCTCTTCGAGGAAAGCTATCTGTCTGCACAAAGAGAACGCGGCGAAAAGAGAAAGAAGTGTAAATTGCTTTACGTCTTATTTTGAAACTACTCTCATTGAAACCTTTCTTCCGAACAGGAATACAGGGAGGCTGCGCGCATGTATGTGTGGGAGGACATAAAAATATCACTGTTCTATTGATGAGCATGTGATGCACAAATAAGTCTCTCGAGATCCCTCTTCTTTCTTTAATCTTTTAGGTATCTACCTACTGTATATTTTGACCATTCTTAAGTACTCGTTGTGAGTAAACTGCCTTATTGTTTTGATGCCCATAACATGAAATTTTATGAAGTAAAACACCTTGTATTTTGAGTGGGAACGCAACTTCAAAAAATTCTACCTGACTAGACCCCCTGCTACCTTCCCTTACTCCCTAATGCTGGTGTTGGGTCTACTCTTATCCTAGAAAAAAATCACATATATTTTTTTACCTCTTGAGAAGGGGTAGACACTGACCGCCCTTTATAGCGCAAAGATTGAATTCATCCTGAAATGTAGCATCAATCACAACATAAGCAGCCTACAAAAGTCCCGCTGCCGGACACAGCCTTCTTGTAACCATTCAAGCGGCGAAGTATGCGAATACCTCCGATACTAAGGTCTCCTAACGATGTTTTCACCGTTTCCACAACCTTGTACTCGGTTTTCCTACTGGCAGGATCACCCTTGGTTCGGCACGGAGCCGGTTCTTGAATCTAGTGGCTGATTAATGGTACCTAAAGTGAACGTATGTAATTCCTCAACCAGGCGGCAGCGCAGCAGGCTCAGGCGAACGCAGCGGCAGCGGCGGCCGCGGCGGCGGCGGCTGGCCTCGGCAAGCACCATGACTCCGACCACGAAGGTACTAGCTACGAGGAGCAAAGAGCCCCCGCTAATGGCAAAAGCTATGACCAATACTACGCGCCCTCCAATAACAAGGAAGAACATCACGCGGCGCCAAGCAAAAAGGTCGAATACAAGAAGGTTGTGCCGAAAAAGGGGGAGAAACCGATCCCGGTGCCCGTTGAGGACTTCTACAGCCTTGCGCCGCAGTTTCGTCAGTAAGGTGGTTGGGTGAATTGGTCATTGGCGTATCTAGGGTTAATTCCAGAGCCTAGCTCCTGAAAAGCGATGGGCTGCTGTATTCAGCAGCCCATCGCTTTTCAGGAGCTAGGCTCACATCACATAACCTAACATCCTGGGGTGGATTGGAGAAAGATCTTGGGTGTGGACGCCCCAATCGGTATTCTCCTCTATATAGGGTTACCACAAAAATGCGTGAATCCCGAAATTATATTAATCAGCGTCACTATAGAAAAACACCACAATAATAACAAAACAGTTCAAAAACTCTAATAGACATGTTTCGGGAATTGCGATTCATTTTATACGCCAATGAACGTGGTTCTGGGATTTCTTTTGTGATGTTAGGTTGGATTACTTATGAGTGATAGTGACGTCATGGCAATGCCAGGTATTTCATGTCCTCAAAGTTACGAAGATAGCATTTTGCAAATGTGCTCAAAGTTTCATACCTATGTAGTGTAGCCAGAGAGCAGAGTTTATTTCGAAACCAATGTCTAGAAGTTTTATTTTATCTCGCTGAGAGAAGGCCTGAGCCCTGCAGTGAGACGTATAATAGGCTAAAGTCTTTGTGGATCTTAAAGGGGTATTGGTATTGGTATTGGTGACGGTTTGGGTTTCCGCAACTCGACTGCAAATGAGCCTATTTTGCGTGAAATGGAAGGTCCCCAAAGGAGCCTTAGTCCTGCCACCCCAGCTCCTCAAGGAAAGCCAGAAGCCTGCGAGTGTCACTGCAGGCCTCCCTGAGTGTCCCTGGGTTTCCGAGGAGAGCCGTCCGTTGTGAGACCAGCCCCGCGCATTCCACCAGCACGTGGGCGGCTGTCTCTTCCGCGTCCATGCACGCTCTGCACAAAGGACTATCTGTAACACCTATTGTGAAGAGATGTTTATTAAAGTGACCGTGACCAGTTAGAGCCCCTGCTGCTAGGCGCAGTTGTGCCTTGGTGAGGCGAAGGAGGCTACGGGACATACGAGGGTTTCTGCCTGGCATTGCTGCCCTGGCTTGTCTGCAGTCCGTGCGCGAGGTCCAGTCATTGTTGTGTAACCTGTTGGTGCGTTTGCCTAGCCATGTTTTCAGTTGGCAGAAGGGTAGAGGGACGATGGGCTCGGGACCCTCCACTGTAGATCCGGAGCCACCTCGCGCGAGCACATCCGCTACGTCGTTGCCCCTTGAGCCACTGTGACCTTTTATCCACTGTAAAGTAAGGTTGTTCTTAGAACCTACCTTCGTTAGGGATTCGTCACACTCTTGGATTAGTCCAGAGTTGAAGCTATGACCTTTGAGAGCCAGTAGTACGGCTGCGCTATCAGACAGAATGCGGACGTTATATTTTTCTACCTCCCTCTGTGTGATGGCTTGTGCTGCTCGTATGATGCCCACACACTCGGCCTGGAAGACGGTGTTGTGGGCTCCTAGAGGTGTCGATATTTTAATGTTTAGGTCCTCTGAGAAGGCTCCCGAACCCGTACCTTGCTTCGTCTTGGAGCCGTCTGTGAAGACCATTAGGTCCTTGTTGCTGTTGTCTCGAGCTGGCTCGTCGAGTTGTATCTTATACTTTTTATCAAAGTTGAATACCTTAGGTATTCTGTCGTTGACCGCTAGTAGGAGTGGCTCCTCCGCGGTTGGTAGATCTAAGATCCTGTTGTGCGGGGTCCCATTGTCGCTCCACAGCCCTAGCGTTCGCAGGCGTATCGCTGAGATTGCAGCCTCCTGCTGGACGTGTAGGTGAAGCGACGGTAGATCTAGCATGATTTCCAGGGCCGCGGTGGGCGTGGTCCTCATGCATCCCGTTATTGCCAGGCAAGCCATTCTTTGGAGCCGTTGGAGTTTATTTATCGTCGTGACTTGTGTCGTTTTCGGCCACCACACCAGGGAAGCGTAGCTGATGATAGGTCTTACCACTGCTGCATATAACCACAAGGTGATCTTAGGATTTAGTCCCCAGGTCTTACCTATCATTCTGCGACATTGTGCAAAAGTGATACAGGCTTTTTTGAGTTTGGAGTCGATGTGTTTGTTCCAGTTCAGCTTACTGTCTAGTATGACTCCGAGATACTTGACTTCTGTTGATAGCTGGAGTGTCGATCCAAACAGTCCGGGTAGTTTGAAGTTTCCCAGTACTCGTTTATTTGTAAACATTACCAGTTCGGTTTTTTGAGGGTTGACCGACAGGTTGTGTTCCGTACACCAGTCCTCCACGATGCCTAAGGCGGCTTGAGTGACTTCACATACAATTCCTGCATAGTTACCTGATACTAGAATTGTCAGGTCGTCTGCGTAGCCGACTGTGTAGTAATTTCTGCTGTTCAGTGTCGTGATTAGTTCGTTTACAACAACATTCCACAGTAGTGGTGAGAGGACGCCCCCTTGGGGGCATCCCCTGGCCACCAGTGCCATGGTGGGGTCTTCCTTGGATGTTTTGATTACCCTTTGTCTCAGCATGGCTCCGATCCATTCCATTACCGATGTCTCGATGTTGTGTCTGCCGAGTGCTCGGTTGATACTTGTGAAGCAGGTTTTGTCAAACGCGCCCTCGATGTCTATGAATGTGCCTAGGCATACCCCTTTGTTTTGGATGGCCTTCTCCGCCTTGGTAACTACGGCGTGAAGAGCTGATTCTGTAGACTTGCCCGCACTGTATGCATGTTGATTGCGGTGCAGCGGGGTGTTTAGAAGGGCGCCATCCCTCAGGTACCGGTCGCACACTCTCTCCAGTGTTTTCAGCATGAATGAGGTGAGACTGATCGGTCTGAAGGACTTTGCGTTAGTGTAGTCAGTCTTACCTGGTTTTGGGATGAAAATTACCTCTACCTCTCTCCACTGAGTAGGGATGTACCTGTGTGCCAGGCAGGATTGTAGTATGGCCACCAGCGTTTCTTCCAATTTGGTTCCTCCCCATTGCAATAGGGCGGGGAAGATCCCGTCTGCGCCTGGTGCCTTGTATGGTTGAAAGCTGTCGATAGCCCAGTGTATCTTCTCAGGTGTCACCATCGTCCGGGCTATGTCCCAACAGATCTCATTTGCTGTCACGTCTGTGATTTCCCAGTGGGTCTCCCGGACGATCTGACACCCGGGGAAGTGGGTTTGGAGTAGTATTGCTTGAGCTTCCTCGGGGGAGCTCGTGTACGTATTGTCTGGTTTAAGTATAGAGCCTACCTTTTGTGACGTCCCGGAGGATAATATCTTGCTCACTCGTGCCGCCGTCGAGCAGGACTCTATGTCTGTGCAGAAGTTTCGCCAGGACGCAGTGCTCCAGAAGCGTATACGCTTCTTGTATTGCGCCTTGGCTGCCTTGTAGTTGTCCCAGTCTAGATCATTACTGGTGTTCATTGCCCTGTTTAGTAATCTTCTCACTTTTTGCCGAATCCGCTGCAGCTCAGGACCCCACCAGGATTGGCCATCCTTGGGTTTAATGGGTGGGCCGGCTAGGGGACAGGTGTCATGATAACACTGCCTGATTGCAGACGTTATGTTTGTTACCTGTTGTTCGATGTCGATTACTCCGACTATTTCCTTGGGTACTTGCAGGCGTTCCAGGCTGCTGGCTATAGCCTTACCGTACATCACCCGCTTGGTTCTCCTTGGGTTCCTGCGGGGTGTTTGGTCAGGTGTGTAGGCGCGTAGATCAAATCGGATCCAGCGGTGGTCTGAACACGAGGCTTCCTCCGATACATGCCAGTTGGATACCAGCTCGGAGGCTTTGTCGGTCGCGAAAGTTAAGTCGATGATGGTTTTACAACGTCTTGTGACGTAAGTGGGCTTCGAACCTATGTTTAGGATGTTAAGGTTGGTTGAGAAAAGATAAGAAGCTAATTCCTCACCTCTGTTGTTTTCACGGTCCATTCCCCAAAGGGAGTGGTGTGCGTTTGCATCTGCGCCCATGATCAGCTCAAGTTTGAGTCGTTCGCAGTGCTGTATAAGACTAGCAGCTTGATGTGGTGGTACAGCCTCTCCGTCAGGCATGTATGCAGACGCGATTATCAGATCTGGTAATCCGCATGTTAGGTCTGTTGCTAGTCTGATAGTCGTCAGGTCTCTGGAACAGAACTCCGTTAGGGTGTGTGTTTGTATGTTGCGGGAGGTGTAAATGCAGGTTCTGGGGTCGACCAGTTCTGTATTCGATATAAGCTTACCTCCGGTGTTGTTGAGGCCGCATATGCGGTTGCCATTGACCCACGGCTCTTGGATCAGTGCAATAGCCTCGTCGTTTGTTTCCTCCAGCCATCGTCGCAGTTGAGCCGTTGCGGTACGACTGTGGTGGAGGTTGGCTTGTACGAGCCTAATTGTTCTTGGTGAAGACGACGCCATCAGTCGGCTTCTCCTCCTCCAAGAACAACTGGCTCAGGCTCCGCGACCAGGTCTCATCCGCGTCCAGGTCCGGGCAGATTTCTCCGCCGGAGGGCCGCGGGTGGCTGCAGGTCGGGGTGGTGTTCTCCGGTGCCTCCGGATTGTTCGCCTTCGTGTCTCGACCGGCGTCTGGTGCATCACCTCTGGGGATGGGTGGGTCGTCGTCACGGGCGGCTTCCGCCGGGGGAGGTAGCTCGTTCCGGAAGCTGTTTCCCCGCCATCGGAACTTTACGTAAACGGAGCCGTAAAGATACGCGAGGCGGCGTTCACGCTTCACCATCAGTATGGCGATGTCTTCAGGAACACTGAACATGAAGAAGGTGTTCTCAGTCGTAACCACCTTCCCCGGTATCCATCGGTCCGCTTGAGCCCATTCATTTTGGTGACGAAGCATGCCGAAGATGACTTTTTTGGGTCGGTTACCGGGGATCAGAACGCCGCAGTTCACCCTCCGGGGTACATCCTCAGGTCTCACGACTATGAGTGTGTCCCCCGGCACGGTGATCTTGGCTACTTCTCCCTTTAGCCACTCAAAATCTTCCTTGTCGCTGTACCAAAAGCGAAGGTTCCCTTCGTGGATCATGGGTTTCCCTCGGAACACCCGGCCCTTGTGGCTGTTGTATAGCATTTCCTCGATCATCAGGTTTTCCATGGCGTTCAGCACCATATTGGCGTGGTCGCCCAGGGTGCCAGCGTTTTTGGTCGTGATGATGAGGGCCTTGTCCATTTTTGCTGCATCGGCATAGCTCGTGTCAGCCCGTAGCTTTTTATAGTCCCCCCGTGGAGAGATGGTCTCATCTAGGCGTGCCCGCTTCGATGGTCCTGCTCTCGGGTTGTCACAGGTTTGGGAAGTGGACGGTACCGCTACCAGGTCTTGGGAACCGCTCGGTTTGGTGGGGTCCTTGTCTACCGCGGTGGTGTTCGACGTGGTGTCCACCGGTTTCCTGTAGTGGCGTACGGCCTTGCTTCCAAACTTATCGTGGTCGTGCTTGCGCGGTTTGTTACGCGCGTAGCGCCTTCGTTTGGGACGGTGTTCGCCCTCCGTCAGCGGTTGAGGTGATGCCATACCCCTAGAGGGGCCAGGTTCCTCCATCGCAGGCCGTCTGAACGGTTGGTTCTGGCGTTGGTTGGGTCGATATTCCTGCATCGTGCCCCAGCTGTTACTGATGCTGCGTAGACCCGGTGGTTCTTCCGTTTTGGTCGTCGGGTTCTTCGCAGCGGTTGGCGGTCGAGGTTGGTCGTTTGGGCGCCCCTGATCTCTTGCGCTTGGGTGCTTAACCCGTGGCGGGCAGCTCCTCGGTGCATTTGATCGAGGGCGATAATCTCCTGAGCCAGAGGCTCTTGGGGGCTCAACCCGGGGTGGGTGGCTCCTCGGAACTTCGGCCTTATTTCCCTGCTGTCTCGTCGAGCTTGGGTGCTTAACCCGAGATGGGCAGCTCCTCGGCTCTTCGAGAGCAGGTTGGACGTCGGCGGCGGACGATTGATGTCGTGCCGTGGTGGCTGTAACGGCTTGTCGTTCGCTCGTTACAGCAGTTGGCCTCTTGCGAGGCAGGTGGCCTTTGCCCCCCCCAGAATACGAGGGGCAGCCCGAGCGTTGCTCGGGGAGGGATTCTCCAGCGACGCTGGTACCCTCCTGGGGTAATACTTTTTTAGGTTCACCTTCCATATTTGTTTTTTTCTGCAGCCGGCAGAGCGGGGTCCTTGATGCGCCGAAGCGCCAAAGTATTGTGGTATGGGTAGGAATTGGGGGAAAGCGGGATGGGTAGGGAGTGCATAAAAGCAGGGAGTTCGACTGATTGTTTTTGTTGCATTTGTTTCTGAGGGAATCAAATCAATAACGGGTGGCAACCTCGGGAAGGTTAGTGCCATCAGTCTTGTCTTGAGGGGTCATCACGAATAACGCTGCCCTCAAGGCCATTCTGCCAACTTGTTGATTGGGATTTATCAACAAGATAGGTGTGCATCTAATTCAAGGAACAGAGAAGCGGTGCAGGGGAAAAAAAAAAAAAAAAAAAAAAAAAAAAAAAAAAAAAAAAAAAAAAAAAAAAAAAAAAAGAAAGCGCGGGAAAATTAAGTTAGAATTAGACCCACCCCCACCCATCTATCTTAAAGGGGATAGGGAGGTTATGTCACATAGGATTTCCCGGAGAGGAAGTGGAAGGAAATTGATGGGGGCAGGGGATAGCCCTCTTCTTGAGGGATGTGCCGCTGTCCGTTTAGGCATGGACTCGACTTCGGACAGGCTTCGAAGGAAAGGTTTGGCTCTACCATTTAAATTTAGTGATTGATGGTGTTACTGAAAACAGGCAAAGCTTGACGATCTTCGATATATAACTTTTCGTATTGAATAGTGAACGTCAAAAGTAAAATATGAAGGAGATTTATTTGGCGTTTTCCTTGTTCTGTTGTCCGAGTCTTGCAATTTTCTAGCTACAGAATGCTCTAAATTTAAAATGAAAAGAAATCCTTTAATCATTGTATTATAGAGTACCTACTTATGGTATAGGTTGCTAATAATAATACTTTTTTGATTAAGTGTACTTGTTGTAAATATTTTTTAAATACCAACTGTTCGTGTGAGCAGTAGCTTTGTGATATTTTTATACTTAAATTCTCGAATATTTTTTTACTTTTTTAACGAACTTAAATATATTAATTTATTGATCGACAAGTTCAAACGAATGTAAGTGACGACCGTTTCTGATATAGGCCTTTGTCAACTTAAACTAAGTTATATTCGAACAGTTATGTTGGCAGAAGTCAAAGATTAATAATAGACCTAAGTTCGATAGTTAACTAGAATATTGTAGAAGGTTTCAGAATAGACCACTAACATAAAAATTAAGTGCGATGTCTTTTTTTTTAAAGCCATGTTAAGTGTTTTGTTACTTTTTATAAAAATAAACAAAATGTTCGGTAAATTGTTTATTATTTGACTATGACTGTTCTCTCTACTTTCTGACTTTCTTCTTGACTTGACTCTCTTCTTACTTACTTGACCTGACTTGACATCTCACTTAGTTCTACTCTGACTCACTAATTTTAAAACTTAGTGCTGGTTTCTGACTTGAAAATTTCACTATGTAAATACCTAACTAACGTTCTGTCACATTATTTGCCGAGATATTCGAATACACAGCACTACAGTTAATTATTTACTTAGCGAGATTCTCAATTCAGAAACTGACCCTTAGTTTGAACTCAATTTGAGTTTACGTTCAGGACCGATTTCACCAACTGAGTTCAGCGCCCCAGTTCGTAGAGCTACATTTCACGGTTTCTTTGGACAATTCGATGTAAGTAGTATCAAGAGACTAATTTGTGCTAATGGGCTACCTAGTACATCGAAATGTAGACTAAGAAGAATTGTAGTTTTATGAAACGCGGCCGCCACAAACTGTAGGATACTGGATCAAGCTACTCTAGCATACCCTAAAACTTAAACTGCTTACCACAATGTTTATGGTAAAATTGGTCCTGATTGGACTAACCCTTAATTTATGGATTTTTTCTTAGATTGTTTGAAGTTATGATGTAACTTTAAAAGAAGAAAATTTGAGAACTGAAAAAATTTAGGAAGGTACAATTATTATAAAGTCAACGCCTGTAAGAACTGTAAATAAGACGGTAAAAGTTTTAAGAGAGTTTTTGTGACTCTCCGAATTGGACAAAAACTCTCCTAAAACTTTACCGTCTTATTTACTAAAATATTTTTAAGTTATGTACATTTGAACATGTCGGAGGCCTTATGGGCGGTTTTTAGCTTCTGACAGTAAGGCCCGCCACTGTCTTACAATCCTTGACCAACCCGGACTTAGCCTCCTTGGTGGAGTATGGCCAAACCTTCCTGTGATGCAGGAAGAGACCCAGCAGTGGGGACATACATAAAGGGTTGATAACAACGACGACATACATTTGAAATGTTACAGTAGGAATACCACCCGATAACGGTAAAGAAAAACATCGGACAAAAGACGCGCAAAGGACTAATAGTACAAATAGGTTCTGAAGAGACTCCGGACGGGACGAAGCCAACACACGACAGAGACACGAGGGCGCGAATTCTATACAACGAGTCGCGTCTTTTCCGCGTCTTACGTCCCACGTCTCACGTCATAAATTAATGTGTGATCGCTGGCATAGACGACTCAGTGCATATTTTGGAATTATCAGAGACGGAGTAGTTAATATCTGACGGATAAATGTATAGCCTCGTTGTTCTACCTCTACCAAAAACAAAAGGTTGTGAGTTCGATTTGCTATAGGTACTTGATTATGTACCTACACACTTTCTAAGTCTGGATGTATTTTCATGTTTGTGATGTCCTTACCTGGTTACCACAACACAGGGTATCCTAGGTTAGACCTGGGTTCTATTCCTGGGAAAATGGACTGTCACAATAACTACGGTGGTATTCTTATGACTCAAAACTATGTAATTTTTCACGTACCTATACCTCTATGTGCGAAAACGGAATTTTTACTCACCTCTGCCATAGGTATAGATAAGATGAGGCGTTATATGTATCTCACATAGTGGATACCGCATTTCACTGTATACGTGTCAGTGATATTGAGACAAAATTGTATGACAAAGTCCAGTAGATTTTTCGCCTTCGCTCACAGATATAATATACGCTAAAGGCGAAAAGTTATCTAATCAAGGCGCTGGATTGTGTTGTGTGGAAGTCAATAATATTTTTTTTTATTTCAACAAACTTAACTATCATTACAGGGAGTCCCTAATTCAATAGTTAAGATAACAACATTGAACTAAACACCAACAATACTGAATAATAAAAGAACAACAACAACATTACAAATAGACGCACACAATTACAAACTATTAATTATAAGTATTAATAAGAATTTTTTTTACAAAGTTAACTTTTGAGTAGCGGCCTTTGTGAACTCGTTCAGCGTACAAGTAAATAAATCCAATCGGCTACCCGGTTGAGAGCTCGCAGCGCCCGCGTGAGCGGATAATAAATAAATATTACTTATTTATTACCTGTTTAATGTTTACTCTATGACCATTCGATTTCCAGATAAGCTTGTTTGATGGCGGTAGTCGTTTACGCTAGTAGTTGGGTACAGTCGACAGCATATGTCCCTGCACTGTATGTGTGCAATTTATTCAGTTATTTTATGGTCTCAGTGGTATTTTACGGGCTCAGTGGCGTGTCTTGAGAGAGGCTTATGTCCAGCAGTGGACTGACACAAACTTATTATGATGACGATGATGATTTTATGGTCGACTTTGCAACAGAAACTCATAGGTCAATTTGGTTAACCAGATCGATTAACATAGTACATAGAAAGAGTTACATCTGTGGCGGGCGTACAGTTTAAACTCGTAGATACCTACGTTTAATAGACTTTTTTTTTTATTACACAAGGCGCACGTACAAAATAATCAAAGTAGCTTAAACATAGAGTAAGCCACACTGATTTATAGATAAAACTTAACCAGCTTTGTTATTTGTTCGTCTCACGAGCCGTGGTCCCCGACATCCCCAATGGGGGGGGGGGGGGGGTGTTTTTGTTATGGAAATCGGTCGACGCCTGAGGAGTCATGGGTATGACATGACGTTCTTTCCGTGGCTTACTCGATGCAAAGGTTTTCCACGGCGGGCTAACGCTGTTAGCGTCACGGAAACTTTTAGGTCAGGTGTATCCCGGGCGGTGTTTTGATAATAAAACTAAACTAAACTATATTAAGTTTAGTTTTATTTTATTTATGACAAAGCTTTCGGTGAATTTTTGGATTGTAGGTACCTACTTTCTGTGCTTTAAATAAAAAAAAATGTTACACTATTTTTATTTTTAATGCACTAACCCGTGCTAAGGAACAAATTTAAAAACCTAATTAGAGGCTAAAAATTTCACCCATGCCGGGATTCTAACCCGCAACCTCTGGCTATCCGTACCAGCGCTCTACCAATTGAGCCAATGGGCGACTCACGGCATCAGTGAAATTTCGAACCTCTTTACAATATTCTCTGTATTACGTACAGGCAGCGACATCTGACTTAAGCAAATTGCATTACTTACAGCCCCGACCACCTACTTTGCAGTTAGGTTTTACATCGGAACGATATCACTGTACCCACATGATTACACTATTTTTATTTTTAATGCACTAACCCGTGCTAAGGAACAAATTTAAAAACCTATTTAGAGGCTAAAAAATTCACCCATGCCGGGATTCGAACCCGCAACCTCTGGCTATCCGTACCAGCGCTCTACCAATTGAGCCAATGGGCGACTCACGGCATCAGTGAAATTTCGAACCTCTTTACAATATTCTCTGTATTACGTACAGGCAGCGACATCTGACTTAAGCAAATTGCATTACTTACAGCCCCGACCACCTACTTTGCAGTTAGGTTTAACATCGGAACGATATCACTGTACCCACATGATTACACTATTTTTATTTTTAATGCACTAACCCGTGCTAAGGAACAAATTTAAAAACCTACTTAGAGGCTAAAAATTTCACCCATGCCGGGATTCGAACCCGCAACCTCTGGCTATCCGTACCAGCGCTCTACCAATTGAGCCAATGGGCGACTCACGGCATCAGTGAAATTTCGAACCTCTTTACAATATTCAATATTCTGTAAGTAATGCAATTTGCTTAAGTCAGATGTCGCTGCCTGTACGTAATACAGAGAATATTGTAAAGAGGTTCGAAATTTCACTGATGCCGTGAGTCGCCCATTGGCTCAATTGGTAGAGCGCTGGTACGGATAGCCAGAGGTTGCGGGTTCGAATCCCGGCATGGGTGAAATTTTTAGCCTCTAAATAGGTTTTTAAATTTGTTCCTTAGCACGGGTTAGTGCATTAAAAATAAAAATAGTGTAATCATGTGGGTACAGTGATATCGTTCCGATGTTAAACCTAACTGCAAAGTAGGTGGTCGGGGCTGTAAGTAATGCAATTTGCTTAAGTCAGATGTCGCTGCCTGTACGTAATACAGAGAATATTGTAAAGAGGTTCGAAATTTCACTGATGCTGTGAGTCGCCCATTGGCTCAATTGGTAGAGCGCTGGTACGGATAGCCAGAGGTTGCGGGTTCGAATCCCGGCATGGGTGAAATTTTTAGCCTCTAAATAGGTTTTTAAATTTGTTCCTTAGCACGGGTTAGTGCATTAAAAATAAAAATAGTGTAATCATGTGGGTACAGTGATATCGTTCCGATGTTAAACCTAACTGCAAAGTAGGTGGTCGGGGCTGTAAGTAATGCAATTTGCTTAAGTCAGATGTCGCTGCCTGTACGTAATACAGAGAATATTGTAGAGGTTCGAAATTTCACTGATGCCGTGAGTCGCCCATTGGCTCAATTGGTAGAGCGCTGGTACGGATAGCCAGAGCTTGCGGGTTCGAATCCCGGCATGGGTGAAATTTTTAGCTTCTAAATAGGTTTTTAAAAAAAATGTTCCTCGATAAACTAAAACCTTAAGGATTCATTGATAGTCGCGATAGCAAACATCGAGAATTCGTCAGGGTCTGGTAGGTAATTTTGGGTGGCTTAAAAATAATTGCATCCAGTGGACGTGCCTTAAGGCGCCCCGGTCTCCTAATTAGCGTCGCCAATGGAGAAAATTAATCTTAATATTCAAAAATCGTAAATTGTACAGGATCAATAGACTAGAACTCGATCGACCGATCAATCGAGAAATCGATTTCCGAGCGGAAATTGCATAAAGTCCTTGGTCGTTCATTCTACGATCTTGACTGTTGCTTCTGAAAATAGCTGTCACAGTTGTTAAGATCTCTATACTGTTTTAGATAAAAACTTTTGGTGGTGTTATTGTCGTTTTTGATGGAGCTTCACCACCAAAAGTCGAAGTTAATTGATCTACGCACTGTTGTTGCGTTAATCCACGTCGAAAATCGTAATAAATCATAGCACGAGAGTTGTGATTCTACCCGGGTATTTACCCGAAATGGGTAGATTCGCGGGAATACTCCCATTGAATCTACCCGACGGGTATTTATGAGGGTAAATACGTTTATTGGTGTTTTCGTTCGCTAAAATAGATTGCATTACCTTTAAATCCATTTTTACTCACGAGCCTCAGGACTATATTCAATATCTTTCATTCTTTTTAGACGAAAGAACGAAATAAGTATATCTCAAGAAAATAACTTTTTTGTGATGGACTTATTTCATGAATTATTGAGAGATTGTTAAAGATTCTTACTTAGTTATTATCCGCCCGAGAGTAAATAACCATAAATACCAGTTTCTACTGAGTATTTAACGAAAACTGACAGTAAATATTTTTAATTGGTTTTTTACAGTAAAAACCTTTTAGTTAGGGTCTTATTTCATCGGTATTGATGAGATCTTTGTTTAAACTTGGGGAGCATGGTCTGATGATAGCGCTGAAAGGTGTGTATGGGATCTCCTCAACGGATAGCAGTAGACCATTTGAGTTTGTACTTATTCGATTAGACGTATTTATGAGATCTTTGTTGAAACTTGGTGACAAGTTCTTAGATGGCACAGCAAAGTACCCAAATTCTAGTGCCATCATCAGACCCTTCAGACACTAGATCTTCACAACGAATAATAGGAAACTATTCGAGTTTCGCGTTATTTAATCTGTATTATTGAGATATTTAGCAGAACTTTCTGATAAGATCTGATTACGGCAAAGTAAGGTGATTAGTTAGTTAGATCTGGGAAAAAGAACGTGGTTACAGGATCTCCTCAACGGAGAACCTAGAAGTCCTAGAATGATTCATATTCATTTATTTTATGATATGCATTTATTTGATTTCAATAAAATCAAATTAACAAAAAACACAACATACCGTAACATATTCACACACCCGTATCGCGTACGCAGAGATCAGCGTTTGCCGCTTGCCATGATCCTGACAGATCTTTTTCGCTTTATCAACATTTGATACTCAAAACCAAATTATTGAAATATTTTTGCAGTATTTCAAAAGTTAGTCTCAAATAATGGAGTCCTAGTAAAGAATAAATTAATATTGAATTATGTTTCAATTGGATCAGAAAAAAATGTCAAATTATTGATATCACTATAAACATGGCAACATTGACAAAGGATAAATAATAAAATTTCTGTTTGCTCAAACAAGTCATTAACTTATGAACCTATTTAGAGGCTAAAAATTCCACCCATGCCGGGATTCGAACCCGCGACTTCTGGATATCCGTGCCAGCGCTCTTTCCAACTGAGCTAATGGGTGACTCAGCGGCATCAGTGAAATTTCGAACCCAAATAAATGAATATCACAAAATAAATGAATATTAATCATTCTAGGTTCTCCGTTGAGGAGATCCTGTAACCGCGTTCTTTTTCCCAGATCTAACTAACTAATCACCTTACTTTGCCGTAATCAGATCTTATCAGAAAGTTCTGCTAAAGATCTAAATAATACAGATTAAATAAGGCGAAACTCGAATAGTTTCCTACTATCCGTTATGAAGATCTAGTGTCTGAAGGGTCTGATGATGGCACTAGAATTTAGGTACTTTGCTGTGCCATCTAAGAACTTGTCACCAAGTTTCAACAAAGATCTCATAAATACGTCTAATCGAATAAGTACAAATTCAAATGGTCTACTGCTATCCGTTGAGGAGATCCCATACACACCTTCCAGCGCTATCATCAGACCATGCTCGCCAAGTTTAAACAAAGATCTCATCAATACCGATCAAATAAAACCCTAACTAAAAGATTTTACTGTAAAAAACCAATTAAAAATATTTACTGTCAGTTTTCGTTAAATACTCAGTAGAAACTGGTATTTATGGTTATTTACTCTCGGGCGAATAATAACTAAGTAAGAATCTTTAATAATCTCTCAATAATTCATGAAATAAGTCCATCACAAAAAAGTTATTTGCTTGAGATATACTTATTTCGCTCTTTCGTCAAAAAAGAATGAAAGATACCTATTGAATATAGTCCTGAGGCTCGTGAGTGAAAATGGATTTAACGGTAATGCAATCTATTTTAGCGAACGAAAACACCAATAAACGTATTTACCCACATAAATACCCATATCGGGTATTTACACGGGTATTTACCCGTTTTGGGTATTTACCCGGGAATATACCTTTCGGGTATATTCCCGCGACCCAAGAATATTTTCACGAGTGAGTTCCATTTTTTCAGCGATATGACATTTTAAGCCCAACAAAAACAAAACACTAACGTATATAAGAGAAAAATATTAGCGGCCAGTATTTAAAAAAAGTGTTGGTGGCGCTAGTTAGCGCTGAAGCGCCTTGAAAGTAAAAAAAATTGAATAGGTACTTACAAGTTATTTTTAATTCTGTTCCATAACCGCGGCAGTAAAACCACCCAGATTTCAACGAGCTGCAGAGAGGGTTGATAAGACATAATAATCAATCTTATTTACCTACAGAACCAGCGCCAGCGCCAGCGCCGGCTCCAAAAAAGAAAGCACAGCTCCGCCAAGCAGAGGAAGAAGAAGAAGAAGAAGAGGAAGATGATAGCGAGGAGAAATAAAAAAACAATTGTATTAATGAAAAAAAGCTGCCATTTTCTTTACCAATGATACAAAAACTCTAATTTCTCAATCCAGAGGGCGCCTGCTTAAAATTTCTGATTTATTTTTTTAAAATCTGTTTAAGTTTTTTTTCCAAAGAGATCGATCATTAAATTTATTTTGTATCCTTAATACAGAAATATTTTCCTAAATTTTTGAAACTTGTGGCGCCATCTAGTGACTACTTGAGATAGTCTAACTGTCAGATGCGTTCCTTTACTTACAAATAATAGAAGTTAATCCAAAAAAATATAGTTCTATTTAACTATAGTAAAACATTTAACTATAGTAAACTATCGCAAAATGTATCGTAGAAAACGGCTCTAAAGGAACAGTTTAAAATATTTAATTATCTGTTCTGTAATGTTTATAGAAGTGCGATCACATGAAAAGCAAATATTTGATAAGACATTGTCATTTGCGTGTTACTTTGATGAAGCACGCATGACCCTGATAGACCCTGATGAAAATCCTGTGTAAAAATCATAGACTTAGGAAAATACTTTATGCTCAGAACAATACTTTATGTCATAATCATTGTAAAACGGAACGTTCTTTCAAAACACGTCCTTGACGTGTAGTGCATGTGTTCGCAAAAATAATTAGTTTTTAGCTAAAAAATGCCAGAAATGAAGAAAAAGAAGCACGTGTCAAAGAAAAACAAAAAAGACTGGAGGAAACACTGTGACATTAACGATGTGGAGGCCTTTTTGGAAGACCAGAGGCTGGAAGAACGTTTGGGGTGAGGTTATGTTTGTGTTCTTTGCGTATAAATTTCATTGAAAGTTCCATATAAATAGCTAAAAGCTAATAAGCAGTGTGTACGCTTACAAGCATTAGCGTTGTGTAGCAGAATGTCGAAATTTTATGGAGTACGTTTTTGTGAAATAATGTTTGAAAAAGGTTAGTATGACACAATTTCAGAATTAGCATTTCACAGGGCCTCAGTCAGGGAAGTTTTTTCATGTTTGCAATGTCTTAATCTGGTTACCATATTACAAGGTATCTTTAGTTTGGGACAACGCACCTCATTTCATGACAATGGAATGTGCATTGTGTAGCCGATTTGTACAATAAGTCTTTCTACTTGTTAATCTGTAGTACCTACTGAGAGGCCACTGCTCACTGAATAGACATTTCCCCACCAAAGAGTAGGTATATAACCACTTGTTCCCCACCATGGGACTAATCGACAGACCAGTTTGCCGGGGATGCCTCTGAAGAGGAAACATCGGTCCACATTACCATTCACTGTTGTAACTGTGCAAATATTTTTACACAATTTTTTTATATTCTATTCACTCCTTTCATTTTAAATCAAGATTTAAAATGACAACCTATTCTAGATTTCATTTGTTCACAACTTACTTTTTAATCTGTGCATTTCACCTTTGATGAAATAATACTGACATCAATTTTTACTCTGCAAATTATGTTTTATTCTGCATCAATCAGTTTTTTCGGTTTTTTACTTAAACACAGTGTTTTTGAGTCATACATATTTTTTTATTATTAAATACAAGAACCCCTTCACTGTGAGTATGTAGTAAAACAATGGAAGGCCATAGTTGGGAAGGTTATCACTATAGTCCCCTTTAGGAGGCCTGCAGTGACATCAGAGCATTGCTGGCATTCTAGAAAGAGAATGCTAACTGAATCTCACACCTGTGCTACATGCCAGTGCGCAACCAAGTGCAGATATCTCAGTTTTAACTAACTTCTTCTGTGGGTTCATCGTCTCTGCAATACACATCAAATTGTTCATGAATTGTTTTTCTATAGCCTACTTCATCTAAGAAACAATGTTCCAGGCACTGTAGTGTTCGAGTGGTCCCTTTAATCTAGTGTAAGTGGAGGTGCTACTGGACACTATAAGTAATCTCATTACGTAGAAGCTAAAGGCCGAAGTTGTTATTTGAAATGAGGCCCTCACCCTATGTTTAATAGAAATGGGCATCCACTATGTTTTTCATCCACTGAATTTGTAAATTTTTATATTGCATCGCTGCATCAAGTTCAAATAAAAAAACACTTAAAATCGCGATGGTCTTACTGTAATAAAACTAACTATCACATTTGTTGAATGCCCACTGGTTTTTTACAATTTTCCATTAACAAAATAAACCGCCAGATTGATGTGTAGGTGTCTCTATTCCTTTTTTGAACAGCCTAACTTATCTGTTTCTAATCCACAGCAAATTCGAGACTAAGCCTGATAGTGAGCTGTTTGTGATAGACACCGGGGATGCTGTTGAGAAAACTGAGCTTGAGGAGCAGAAACCCCTCACTGCAAAAGAGAGGAGACGGGCCAAGTTGTCGGCTTTGCCCAAATGCTACGAGGCTTTGGTGCCAACTTCTAAGGTAGGTGATAGTTTGTGAGACTTAATTTGCAGTTGACTGAGCATTATAATGAACTTAAATCTCATTTAAGTATCTAATTTTATACTGTGAAAGGATTTGCCAATTAGCATAAGGGTGATAAAAAAAAAAATATAACCTGTTCAGTGATTGTAAGAAAATCAGTATACTATTGATGAATGTGGTTACCTTAACCTGGACCTAGTTTGTGATCAAGAAAATTTGATTCCAAAATTAATAATTTGGACACAAGTTTAATTTATTTAAAAACCTTTTATAAAAAAAAATAAGTAATACACGCGTCGAATTGATAACCTTTTTGGAAGTCTGTTAAAAAATAACAATACATTTGAAATGTCCATAATTTAATTATGCATCTATAAACAATAAGTATCTCTCAGACTACATTATCGAAAGTACACTAATTTTACAATCACTTTGGCTCACTTGCGTCAGGTTTCCGTCAAACAGTTAAATCGATAATTTCCCATACGAAATGATCGATATAACTGGTTAACTACAGTTAAATAGGCTAACCCAGGTTGACGCAAGTGGGCCTTAAAAGGTTAAATTGTGCGAGCAAGACAGCATGCTCCACTGAACGGCAAGCTTAACTTTTTCCTCACATCACATCACAGCATCACATGTAAAATGTGCCACTGAGACAGCATGATCCATATTGGAACAGCCTTAACAAACAAAATTTAGGGTTTTTAACAGATGTTAGTACACATATTTCAATATCACTACCTAGTGGTGGTAAAAAAAATAAAAGTAAAAAAAAATAATTTTAACTGCCTATTTAGAGGCTAAAAATTTCACCCATGCCGGGATTCGAACCCGCAACCTCTGGCTATCCGTGCCAGAAAAAAATTTTTAGCCTCTAAATAGGTTTTTAAATTTGTTCCTTAGCACGGGTTAGTGCATTAAAAATAAAAATAGTATAATTTTATTTCGTAGGAAAAAAGTACACAAAAGTTTTCTTGTTCTGGAGGCTAACAATCTTTCGTAGCTCAACGGGTAGAACAATGGAATCTGAAGTAAGAGATCCTGGTTCGATTCTCAGTGCGGGCATGTACCTATGACTATTTATTTTTAAATTACATCTGAGAATTTGTAGTAGAAATACCACACGCTAACTATAAAGGACATCGTGTGGAAACTCGCGGCTTAGTTATCTCCGCGTCTATACACTTGTCTTTCCTGTGGGCTAGGCCGAGTTTCAGGATAGCATAGGTGCTGGCGCGCACTACAAACTCCAACATTCCTGTATCGCGCAATCAAAGTGTTTCAATGACATACCATAAATATAACTTCCGACTAACAGTAGTTGGACCGGCCGTCCCCAGGCGTACGATCTGCCTCCTGGCGGGAAATTTCCCCTAATAGTGGAAGAGCACGATCACCCGGCTCTTCCCTGTAGTGGTGACCCCTGACAGAACATTGTCAACCTTCGCAGCACACTACATACATTAGTCTCACAGCAAGGCATTTTCCCTCTCACTTCATCAGTTCCCTATAGATACTAGATACTTATCATTTAAAAAAAAGCAAAGTACCAGTCAGTGCGTGATCAGTGATCCCTTCACCCATCTAGTGTGAATGAAGTTGCCACTGGACTCTGTATAAATCATCTCGTTACGTGCATGTAAAGGCCAAGAATGAACACATCAGAAGTTTCTATCAATGCGTATCTGAATCTGGATGTCTTCCCACAGGTTGAGGACCCAAACGCAAAGCGCAACCACGTCAACCCGCCCGGCACCAAACCCACTGCTCTGAGCAAGATCACCGACCAGCGGCGCTCCAAGAAGGGAGTGTACGACAAGAAGCTGGAGCTGGCTAGGAAGAACCGGAAGATTGCCATTGATAAGAGGAAAAGAAGCAAGCAAGCCAAGGCGTTCAACGCTGATTTGTGGGGCGGTGATGGTAAGTTACTTAGAATAGAAACCTAGGCTGTTATTACATGCTGCATGGGGTCACCGCTGCCCACTGCTGAGTATAGGCCTTCTCCTCCAAACGACATCTCTCACGTTCGTTTACCATCTGCCTCCAAGAACCCTTTCCCGACTCAACTATATCGCCGGACCATCAGGCCCGTCTGCCCACTATTTTTAATAATGTTTGAACACGAATAGTTTGTACATTTATACATTACGATACGACTAATAGAGCTTCACGAGATTATCGT
Organism: Yponomeuta sedellus; assembly: GCA_934045075.1. NCBI lineage: Eukaryota > Metazoa > Arthropoda > Insecta > Lepidoptera > Yponomeutidae > Yponomeuta > Yponomeuta sedellus. The sequence continues at coordinate 1,879,468 of OW203739.1, forward strand.
ATTGTTATTGCTAACCAAAAACCATATTCGCCCGTAGCCCCGGTTGCCTGAGTGATCTTAAACGATCACGACGGTTAAGCAACACAGGGTGCATTCAGTGCATGGATGGGTAAACCGTAAGCCTCCGGTCTGTTAGGACTGATTCTTATATTGTACTCATCTCATAATGAACAAATATCAAAATCGCCATTTCCCAAAATGACTGATTTTCTAAATGTCTTTGTTTTAGAACGCCGGAAACTCTTTTTGTCTGACAGGAAATGTACAGTCGTGATATTATATGGTTTTGCAATCGGTAAAGTGCATTTAGACTTCAAAAAAGTCCATCGGTACACAGCCATGGTGGGACTCGAACCAGTGACCTTAGGCGGAGCACGAATCACCGCGACACAGACGCTCAGTTTGTAAAATATATTTCCTTGTGTGTAGGTATAATACTTCTTTACCTAGGTATTGTTTTCTTTCATAAAGTGATGATAATTTTCGTTATTTATAACATTTAAAAACAAAGTGTTACTGACTGTACATTAATGTGACAATTTTATATCTGGCGTTCTCAAACAAAGACATTTAGAAAATCAGTCATTTTGGAAAAAGGTGATTTTGATATTTGTTCAATATGAGATCAGTACAAAATAAGAAGAGCGGCTCCGTGCTTCGCAAGGCGCGTTAAGCTGTTGGTGCCGGCTGCCGTCAGTAGATGGCCGTCGTTAAGCCAAGTCAGAGGCCTTAGGGCGGCTTGAAAACTTCTGACAGTAAGACCAGCCACTAGTCTTGCAAGCTTCCACCAAACCGGACTTGGCCCCGTGGTGGATTATGGCCTATACCTTCTCAGGGAAAAGACTATAGCCCCTCGGTGGCGGCATAGTGGGTTGATGATGATGATGACGAAATCCATATTGTTTTGCTGATTGTTTATTTATTATTTTGCAGTGCTAGAAGCTAAGGGCGTTCCCGAGACGCTAGTGGACGACTTTATCTCACCAGAGGCTCAAGTGCACAATGTACTGCCACAGAGAAGGCTGAGGGCCAAACCCCCGCTGTCCAAGACCGTGGTGACGCGCGCCGCAGTGGAGATGCCCCATCCTGGCGTCAGCTACAATCCATCCTTCCAGGTAATACCTACCATTTGGTAGGTCCATGGTAGACAAGTCGTTTAGTTCATTTTCTTCAAAAATGTAGTTCTTCTTAGTAGTTCACGATTCGCTAGCGAATGACAATAATTATTGAATGATATTGTATAGAATCAGGCGTTACTTTGCAGAAATCCATAATAGCATTAAAAAGTTAAAATTACTTGGCTAAATTCCGCCAAAAATCCCACAAGCACCTGCGGTTAGTTAATGCACCGCCCTCTCTCACACTTTTTCAAGCAGAAGCAAGACACGAAAACGAATTATTAAATGAGTATCGATAATGATATTTGAAGTATGAACTATTGAGGTTCATAAAAGAAATATGTAGAAAATAATGAATGAATGTGTTATTGGATTGATACCAGATAAACTTTCTGTCAGATGAGTCCGTTGATGCCGGATAAAGTTACTAGGCTTTTTGTTGGATGAGTCCGACCAGGTTTCACTATGATTCGCAGAGCTTAATCGTGGTTCGTAGAGACGGAACTCGCGTCGTATCTGACTGCGGGCGCGCCGCTCACTCGTCTAGTAAGTTTGTCCGGTATCAAACCAAAATGTGTAGTTCGAAAGTTTAACTTAAGAAAGTTTTAATTCAAAAATGAACGACTTGTACTACGAAGTAAATTCCTTCATTTGTAGCATTTGCGCGAATAAACTGCTTTAACTAATTTCTTATCTTCCGCAGGAGCACCAAAATTTGCTGCAAGAAGTGGTGCAGCATGAGACGAAGATGATGAAGCGGGAAGAGCATCTGCATAGGGTCACCACTGCCATGTTCAGCAAACTCAGCGCGAATGAGAATCAGGTCAGTGATAGATAAAACAAAGATGTCTGACGAGTGCTGGAGGGTGGTCCTTCAGCTCTGCATGTTCCTCCCATCTCTTTGCCAACCGAAATGGATCTTCGACGCTGGCAACTACCTTCCTCTCAGTTCTATGCTACGTTTTCCAATAGGCATGACTAAAGATTTTTATATACTCTCGCATTATGTGAGGACACATTTATTATTTACAAAAAAACCTTTATTTCAGTAATAAACTAAAGTGAAGCGCTCGTGGCCTAGGCGAACCGAGTGATTGGAATCAATCACTTGGTTAAGCAACAACAGGCGCGGTCAGGTACGGGATGAGTGAGAGTCCCGTGACTACCGCTAGTGGCATTTTTCCGAGCGCTTCCGTGCTTCGCAAGGCACGTACATCCGTTGGTGCCGGCTGTCATATAATGGCATTCGTTAAGCCATGTCAGAGGCCTTATGGGCGGCTTGATAACTTCTGACAGTAAGGCCCGCCACTGTCTTACAATCCTCCACCAACCCGGACTTGGCCCCCGTGGTGGAGTATGGCCTAACCTTCCTGCGATGCAGGAAGAGACCCGTGCCCCAGCAGTGGGGACATACAAGGGTTGATAACGAAACTAAAGTCTAACAAAAGTTAAAGCCATTTTTCTAAAATTATTTTAAGTATGTGGGAAAACAACACGCAGTGTTATGGCGTCGAATCTGACGTCACGATCAGGTAAATGAGCATCGTAATCACTAGTAATCACAACAAAGCACGGGTGAAGTTTACTAAGCGTGACGTCACGCGGGGTGATGGGTGTTTCAGTCAAAATGGCTGAAAGCAGTATTATACTCTTTTATTTTTTCCAGTATTTTGATCTTTTATTAATCAACGTCTTAACGTGCCTTGCGAAGCCCGGAAGCTCTCGGAAAATGCCACTAGCGGTAGTCAGAAGACGGTTATCCATCCTGCACATTGCCACGCCTGTTGTTCCTTAACTCGAGTGATTGTTTCCAATCACTCGGTTCGACTAGGTCACTAGCCCAGCTTACCTTTTACTGTCGACTATATTACGCTTTACTTACAATTGAAACTTCATATAAATGCGATATCTTCTCCAGGAGCAATGGCGCACCGAAATGTCCGCCGGCCTGCCACAGACCACCACTGAGGCGGAGACAGAGTCTGACACAGACAACGAGTATAAGGTCAGTATTTTAGACACGAGGCCTCCGGTCTGTTAGGACTGATTCTTATATTGTACAGTCACAAGATTCCGTGAAGGCATCTTCTTATATAGAAAAAATAGGATAAATCAACATCTGCACTATAAAAAGGAACAGTTTTGAAGTATTTTTTTAATAACCTATGTAAAATTTATTTATCAAAGCATAGGTATAATCACAGTGTAGGTAGGTAGGCACGTCGATATTTCATTGTGACGTTTACGCGCCTCAGGATTCCACGGACCCATCGTCTCAACCCCAAACGGCGCAAATATGTAGCTGTCCCTAAGGAGTATTGAGTAGAGTATTTGCGCTGCTTGAGGCCTTCTGCCATAGCCGCCGCCCGCCTCTTTGTACCTATATTAATTACAAAGAGTTTTCGTCGAATATTTTTTGTAAATATGAACTGCCTATTTGTCTGTTACTGGCCCTGTAAACTGTATCTTTATTGTGGTCAAATAAGTTGTTTTCGCGGTTGATGTCCTTAATAAAATAAATAAAAAAACTGGTACGGTTAGCCAGAGGTCGCGGGTTCGCCGGCATGGGCGGATTTTTTAGCTTCTAAATAGGTTTAAAAAAAAACTCTTTTTTTTGCACTAGGCTGTCAACCCGCCGGTAAAGAACAAGAAGAAAGACCACAAGGCCAGAAGGAAGCAGCGTGAGCAGCTCATCGAGAAAGAGAGGCTCAAGCGGCTCAAGATTGACAAGAAGAAGATTAGCGATCTCTACACGTAAGTATACAATGAGGCAAGTCATACTGGGTTTTGTCTAGCGAAAGTGGTGCAGCTATCGTACAGCCAATCGTCTGCTAGTAATTTTCGCCTCGGTTTCTAGTGCGCTGATATTCTATATTGTTGTTGATATCCACCCATTGTATGTCCCCAATGCTGTGGCACGGTCTCTTCCGGAATCGCAATAAGGTGAGGCCATACTCCACCACGGGGGCCAAGTCCGGGTTGGTGGAGGATTGTGAGGCAGTGGCGGGCCTTACTGTCAGAAGTTATCAAGCCGCCCATTAAGCCGCCCATATATACACCCATACGTGTCGACGAGCACGGTTTCTACCCGGCACGGCGCCGGCCCGGCCAGGCACGGCTCCGAACCGGACCGGCACTAGCACCGGTGCATGTGCACACTTGTATGGAGCTTTATACATAACTGGTACCGGCCCGACGCCGTGCCGGGCAGAAACCGTCTCGTCGACACGCGCCCTTAGGGTTCTGACTTGGCTTAACGATCTATACTGTTAACAGATGTCAATTTTATTGTTTTTTTCGTATGCATTTTGGCCAACAAACAGCTATTAACAGTAGATATATAGATAACTCTTTTATAGATTTTAATTTTCCACTCGTTGTTTTTATTACATAGATATTAACCTTTCTTAATGATTCGCGATGCTCTTACATAGTTATATAATTGGACGGGATTAATCCGGATTGTTTGTTAGGTAAAACGTCGGGAATTAAGGTAATTACGTTTTACCTAATAAATAATAGCGATCAGACAGTTTTTTATATTTAACTCAGTAGATTAACAGATTATTAGTGAACGAGAAATCGGGGGTAATGCCGAATATTCAATATTCATTACTTTATTGCGGCAATAACTTTAGTAGAATTTTAAATAATAGCTAATGTGTATCATTACGGACCCTGTCGGGCACAGCAAACGTCTAAATCTAAAAAATTCTTATAGCTAAAGTGATATCCGATTTAAAAACCTATTTAGAGGCTAAAAATTTCACCCATGCCGGGATTCGAACCCGCGACCTCTGGCACGGATAGCCAGAGGTCGGGGGTTCGAATCCCGGCATGGGTGGGTTAGTGCATTTAAAGAATATAGTGATATCCGATACCTAGGAATTCATAAATCTTAACAATTTCATTATTTTACTATTGTATTACACATGTATTGACTGCCTCGTTGGTCTAGTCGTTAAGGCCCTCGGTTACCAAGACAGAGGTCATGGGTTCGATTCCCACTGGGTTTGGCCGTACATTTGTACAAGTCGCTTCAGTCTGGGTGTATTTTCCTGTCTGTGTTATCCTTGCCTAGATACCATGTTACAGGATACCCTAGTTTGGGGCCAGGTATTGATTGTATTATGTAGATGTTATTATTAATATCTTCCTATTCATCCACAGCCTACGAAAACTCCAGTCCTCCATTCTAACGAAGGAGCAGCGGCAGGCTAAGGAGCGCGAGGAGAGGCAAAGTAAACGCGCACAGCAGGAGGCGACGGCTCTGCCGCAGCTGTCTGGACACAAGACTCCCAAACCCGAGCCGGACTTCGTGGAACCTTCCAGTCTTACCGGCGATCTCCGTAACATTTCTAACAACAGTGAGTGCTTAATCTTTGAGCAATGACAGATAAAATTCCATAATTCCTTCTCAAATCCTTAGTGGATTATTGAGCTCTTTTAGGACAACATTTACACTACTTACTTACTCGTTAATTCACTCACTCATTCATTCACTCATCTTTCCCTTCCGGTCACAGATTTTGCGTGATGTGTGCAAACAGACAGTGAATTAATAATTACTCAGTGAATAATTAATTAGTGAATTAATTACGTAGTGAATTAATTACTCTATGCATTTAATAAATTTGTAATTTTTATATGTCTGATAAGGCGAGCAGCAGTAATCCATTTATTTATGTATCATTCATTCATACATACATCCATTTATTCATACCTACTTCAAAATCCCAAATTTGCTAATATAATGAAATGAAACATTTGAGATATCTAATAGACGACTCAAAACAGCTATGTTTTACCTTTTTCGGGTCAAGCTGCTTGATAATGGCTTGTAATTTAGCCATGTAACAATTGGTAGAGAATGTAGTCCACTTCCATGTAAGTAGCGAAAAAACTCTACTCTGACCATCTTTTCTTCAATTATCTATGTCTGAATACATTAATTGATACCTAATCTCCCATGTACGACAAAATTTATACAAATACTCTTAAGAGATAATTCTACGACTAAATGTTTACAGAGCCAAGCAGTTTTGAGCCTTATGCTCATTGAAACAATGCTTGTTTCGCAGCCAACCTCCTGCGCGAGCGATACCACTCGCTTCAGCGGCGCGGCGCCGTCGCAGCAGCGAAGCTGATGATGAAGAAAAAACGCAAGCTCAAGGCATACTTCAAGGCGGGCCACAAGGTACCAAATAGAAATATCAAACATGTACAGTATTACACATCATAAAAGTCCCTTCGGTAATCTACGTTCGCGCAGACTGGGAAGAAGTGTAACGAAAGTACCTGAAGCTATAAGTACATTCAACATGATCTTTAACCGATACGTTAAGGTGCAGAATTGATTGCCGCAGTAGCGCTACCTATTTCACTCACGCTAATATTGCCAAACTAAACGTCACCTGCATCGATGACGTTGAATCAGCCAATAGCAACAAAGGCCTGCCATAAAATGAAACTATCTGATTGGTCGATCAACTTGCCGCATATCCAAAATTTGGTCATCTGCGCAGGTACATCCGCGAGACTTATTTCTTGTGTAGCACTGTACTTTACGTATCAACTAGCAGTCTCTGCAAACGTTGACCCTATTCTTACACGTATCAAATATACACCAAGTTTTATAAAAATCAGTGCAATTTTTTCGAGTAGTTCGATAACAAACACTTTGACACGAGATTTTTATATATATTAGATAAAAACCTCCCTGACGCCTCGTTAGTGAAGCTGTGCACGTCTGATTATCATAGCAGAGGTTGTGGGTTCAATTCCTTCTGGGGTCGCCGTACATTTGTACAAATGACTGCACTCTGGGTGTATTTTCATGTTTGTGATGTCCTTGCTTGGTTACCCATGCACAGGGTATCCTAGCTTAGACCCAGGACGTAACAAAAAACTTGTGAGTCGCCCATTGGCTCAGTTTGAAAGAGCGCTGGCACGGAGAGCCAGAGGTCGCGGGTTCGAATCCCGGCATGGGTGGAATTTTTAGCCTCTAAATAGGTTATTAAAAAACTTGTGATCTTAAAAATAATTTGTAATATTCTTATTGTGTCGATGGCAAACCACTGTGGTGAAATTATTTGGCAATCCGCATTAGGGACTCGCTGATTGCCCACGGTGCGTCAGACGAACGGGCTTAGTGAATACGTCGTTTGGGGAGGCTCCTTTCAAGACCCCCGGTAGTCGGTAGTCTTATCGCTATAAGCATGTCACTGACCTTCATAGTAAACGCCATGGAGGTGAATGAAATTTTCCTGTTGTTGCCGGAATGTCTACATTAATTAATTATGAATATATGAATGAACCAACACGGACTTGGCCCCCTTTGGAGGAGTATGGCCTAACCTTCCTGCGATGCAGGAAGAGACCCGTGGCACTCCAGTGGGGTCATACAAGGGTTGATATCGATCGATATGAATGAACGAACGAACGAAAAAAACAATAATATAATAATAATATTACACAAATCTTGTTAGCCCTATACTAAGAACACCAAAATTACTTGTGTTACAGGTGTTAACTCGACGATAGATTTAATATAGTAAATAGAATAACATCCAGGACCCGAGACAAACTAGAAAAGTTCGTTTCCTAGTTTGACCGGCCGGGGAACGAACCCGAGACCTCCGGTTTTACAGACAGCGTGCCAAACCGCTGCGAATGAAAGAATGAACGAATGAAGAAACGAACGAACGAAGAACCGATTCACTGATTGAATTCATTTACGTTTGTTCGTTCATTTATGTATTCGGCATAATGTTACTGTGTCTGTTAAATAATATTGTTATGGTTTTTTTTAAGGTAACCGATGCCGATGTGAACCGGTTCATGGACAAGTTCGAGGGAAAAAAGGACGCTAAGACCAGGGCATAGAGGTTGTATTACCGTAACTTGTATGTCGCGGGAGTAAATTGGATAGAAAATATTCCAATGTTATTTAAGATGTTTTCCAATAAATCTTAGTAATAAATTTACCTCAATTGTTTTAAATTATGATACTTTCATCGCTTTATTACAACATTTTGGTAGAAAGAAGTTTAGAAGTAGAATTATTGTAGTTGTGGTTCGTAGATTTAAAGCATCTTTAAACATCCAAAGCCCTAGCGTGGGACACCAACCATAATTTTCTTAATGCATACTTAATATCGCAGGAAGGTTAGGTCAAGGGTCGGGGGCCAAGTCCGGGTTGGTGGAGCATTGTGAGACAGTGGCGGGCATTACTGTATATGGCCTAACCTTCCTGCGATGTAGGAAGAGACCCGTGCCCCAGCATTGGGGACATGTGTAATTTTTTCTACACATCATTTTTATTCGTTCCAAAGTTATCGCAACGTAACTTAATTGAGATAAAACTTATAACTTTGATGTTAATTAAGTAAACATTTTACGTTACAATCTGTTGTTCGTTTTGTAGTTTCTCAGTATTACGACAGATTTAAATGATAGGCTGGCATATTTTACAAAGTTTTATTTATAAAAATAGTCTTACGTTTAGTACAGCTAGTTAAAATCTACTTAAAACAAAATTATTTTTACAATAAAAATTATAGATTGGCAGTGTATAACAGAGTATTTAAAAAACTAAAAGTAACTAAACATTACTTAGGTAACTCAATCAGCAGTTCTTTACAAATTGTATGTCTGCACGCAGGAATCTGTAAATGCCTTACTTCCGAAAAATAACAAGAGAAATAAGTTAACGCAAGTAAACTAATAAATTCTTCAATTTGTCACTTACAAAAAAGGAAAACAACTTAAAAATTTAGAATACCGAAAACATATTTACAGAATCCACTAACGTTCATAATTTCCACACAAAACAGTGGACACCGATTCTGTATACTGATTTTTTCGCTAATTATGTAAAACAATGTCAAAGATACGTTGATGTCGTCATAATAGGCAATGAGCAGGAGTAATTGAGTATACATTCATTTGGAAATTATACAAACTGATTGAAGACGGTTTCAATTAGCAAAAAAATCAGACCAACCATAGTGAACATGTTCTAACTTTAAAAAACCTAGTCTATTCGTTTCCTCAGCCCCATCTTGCAGCGATTGTATAAAGAGACCTTAACAATTCTATCGCTCTAGTGTCAGAAGCTGGTTTGACGTCTGCCCCGCTTGGCGCAACCCTTGCCTCTGCTATAGGGGTGTCAACAGGCGCCTTCGTTACTTTACTTTCTGCAGGGGTCGTTCGGACTAAGAATTTCCTCACTCCTCTACGGTTAGCCGGCGTTGTCTTCGTAAAAGGCATGGGAGTGGTATTCGACACTGTTGTCTCCACTATAGGTTCTGTTTTTGTTGGTTCCGCTGTACCTGGGTTGGATAGCGAGTTGATCGCACTTGGATCGAAGTTCAGACTCTTGCCTGAGCGCCCTCGCTTTGGCGTTCTGACCTCCTGTGTTTCGAAGATTTTTTCGGATCTTCTGTGATTGTTTGTGTATCTGGAAGGGTCGTAATCGCTTGCAGTGGTCTGGATATCAGCCTCTTCTTGTTCCTTTGCTATTTCGTCCATGTCCTTTTGAGATACTTGCATCAGGGCCTCGAGTAAAGCTCGTTTTGACGCCTCAGCTGTGCTATTGTGGTCATCGTCACAGGTTTGCACTAGAAGCAAGATCAGTCTCCTTACCGTTTTCGACTTCGTCTTCTTCATTACGTTCATGAGTTTCTCAGTGGTTGTAGCATTCATTTCACCCATTATTTCTTTAGCCTTTTCGACGACGGTTTCGGCGATCGTCGTCAAGTCTTGCGTGGACTCAGTTGTCGTTTGCTTCAGCTTGGCACTCTTGTTTTCTTCCTCGATGTAATTAGCTGATGTAGTTTGACTATAAACTTGTGATGGTGAGGAATCTTGCTCATTAGTAGCCGTGTAATCGATAGTCGTGGGAGTTGTGGCAGTGTTAGTATTTGATGCCCACGCTGTGGACTGGCTTGCTAACTGAGCAAGGCCCTTCTGAGGTCCGAAAGCACTGAGACCGTCGTTCAATGTTATCGGATCTAGTACAACGGTGCTGTGCCAGTTCTCAAAGCCGTTAGACCACTGGAATTGGTTGGTGGACTTTTCCTCGCCTGGTGAAGTGAATATGCTGCTGTACTCTGGTGTGATAGTTGTGGGGATTTCAGTTTCTTCGTATTTATAGGTAGTAATTGGTAGTGCAGTCGTGGTTTGGATAGTAGTTGTGTCAGTTTCGAAAGATACAGTTGGAGCTTCTAGGTCCTCAGACGGTCTTCTAAAATTATTTTTATCGCTTTCGAAGTTAATATTTTTGCCTTGACGAACGTTGTTCTCCGGCGCCAGGAACGATTGACTATGGGCCCTTTGTAACTCCTCTTCGTTTTCCAACTCAACACTGTCTGTTTCGGTGAAATAGACGGGGGTTGTTGTGATAGGTGAGTAAGTTGTCGGTTTAATCTTCTTGCTCTCAAAACCGTTTATGTCACCGCTGGTTACGGGTAGGCCTGTTGGTTCTGATATGTCTACACCCCAAGCCGTTGGCAGATTTGTAATCTCTACATATTCGTTCAAGGGTTTAGATCCCGTAGGACTAACTTCAGCACCGTACGGAGAGTCGTTAGGCCTCTGAGTGTTGTTTTGGAAGCCGCCATATCTTGGTACAGCGTAATTGACTTCAGTAGTTGTTACATAGATGTCTGTGTCATTGTAGGTATTGTAATTGGAATCAACTGTGTTAGTGAAGGGTGCAGAGGTAGTCGGGTAGTCTTTTGGACCTGCTGTGGAGGCAGTGGTGTAAGAAGCAGAAATCCTGCCACAGCATCTGAAAATACTTCTTATGGATGATGTAGTCATAGGCGTTTCAGTGGTTGTTACGGCTTCTGTTGTTGTCTCTTCCTTAGGTGGAGATGTCTGTGTCTCAGAATAAACCGGGTAGACTGTAGAGGGATTCAAAGCTTTGCCATCTCTGAGTTGAGCCAAAGCAGGTCTGGTTTTGTTGTCATCCGAAAATCCAAGGATTTCGTCTTCTTCTTCGTTGACTGTTGTAGTAGGTTCGGTGTTATATGTGTCTTCTGCTGTCGTTGTCCCCATGTCGGCAAATGATGGTTGTGTTGGTCGAATGTCGGATAGCACCTTTCGGAATTGAACTGGGTCTTGTAAGTAAGCTGACAAAGCATGAGTGAAAACTTGGGCTAATTCTCTGATCTGCGGTGATGTAGAGATTGGGTTTTGACTTTGTTGGACAGATAGGTCGTCTGTCAATTCATTGTAGGTTCCGTTGGGGTCCAGCCGGATTTCTTCCAGTAAATCTGAATGTTCCATTCCTTGGGCAAACAGTTTGCTGTACTTATTCAAAGTGTGCCTGCTGAATAATGGTGGCAAACCATCGTCCAAAGACTCGAACTCATCAATAGCTGTTGTTGTGGTTTCTGCTCCTTCTTGGGGTGACTCAGTTGTGGAAAAGTTATCCAAAGCAGTGGCGTAATAAATGGCCAAAGTGTGCAGAGTCTTCGGTGTCAAAGATGGTGGTACTATCAAACCTGGTCGTTTACCATACTTGTCAGTTACCGTAGTAGGTAAAGTGGCTTCGGTTGGAGCAACGGTGTCCATTTTAAGCTTCCTCATTAGTCGTTCACGTCTCTCTTGGTAAGAAGCCGGTGTGGTGAAGTAATTGAAGTTGTTCGTTGAAAACACATCGCGTCTGTCGGATGATGCAGTGTAGTATGTGCTGTCACTCCTGGTCGTCTGTGGTATTTTGGTTGCGGTTTCAAAGGACGACCGGCCGAAAACGTCAGCTCTATCAGTTGCTTGGCTTATCTTCTCAGTTGTGGGAGTGTAAGTTTTGTTCTTTTCTCGTTCTATATAATCCTTCAGCAGAGAGACTCCAGGTCTGGTATAAGGTTCGTGTTTTCCTGCCACACTGTTAACGTAGCTCTTGGTGTATGGAAGCAAAGTTGGGCGTTTAGTCGTAGCTTCTTGCGTCGGTGTCGTGTGCTTCTCTCTGATGTCATGGACAAAAAGAGTAGTCAACGTCGGACTAGCTTTGGCTTTATTCGGTCTAGCTGTAGGCGTATAGACTGGATACTGTCTCAAGTTCTTCTGGTAGTCAGTTAAATATTGCCTGTTATTGTTATTGGCAAAGGAAGCGGATTCAGCAGCTACCTGCATTTCTTTCAAGCCGTTGAAGTCACCTGCAGCTGCTGTGGTCCTATATGTCGCGGCGTCAGTATATGCAGGTTGGGTGGTCCTGGATGGGGCACCGTTGAAGTTGTTCCCGATGAGTTGAACTAGATTGTTTCTCCTCTTCTCGAAGCCGGACGGCACGGGGGGTAGCTGGGAACGTTGTGTGGGGAATATTTCTGGGTAACCTTGGAAACTTCTTCCTTGTTTTACTGGGACGTCACCGAGCAATCTCTGTCTGTGTTTGAGGAACCTTTCCGTAGTGCTCGGGATCGGAGTTTCTTTTACCGTTGTACGTTTCGGTGCTCGCTCCCTAATGTTACTGGCGTCTGAGTTGATCTGTTGCAAGTCGGGGTTCTTGCTTAGGGTTTGCGTGATCTTGTGCGTTTTCTTTTGCTCGCTGGAGTAGTATTCGGCGCTGGACTCGTAGAGGGCGGGGGCCGAGGCGCAGTCCACCTTGAACCACCAGTCGCAGATGAGGTGCGATTGGCTGAAGATGGTGCCGTTGGGGCAGAGGAAGGAAATTTTGCGTGACGTGTCGCAGATGTGGAACACCTGGAAAGAAAGTATGTATTGTAATTAATGAAAAAATATAAGTATCACTTTGGCTAATCTCAAGAACCATCAGTGGCTTAAGAAAGAGATGGTCTCTTTTGATTGCGGAGGTGCCAAGATACATTATTAGGCGTCAGATCTGACTTAGCAGTCAGAGAAGATTGCCATTAATCGCTAGAAAGATCCATTCGATAATAATGGATTAAGCTATTAGTCAGAATCAATAAGGTAGTGGCTAATGTAGGTAGTAGTGGTTACAAAGCTGCAATGCAGTGCTATGCTCGAAGTTCTATTCTATGTAGAGTGGTATATATTGGAAGCTGAACCTAACGGGTTCCAAATATGATTCGTACTTTAAATATATAAGGTCATTCACCTGGCAATCGGTCTCCAGGTCAGCGTAGTATCCGGTAGGCACGTTCTTGCAGTTGAAGCCAGTAGCAGGGATGTTGGGGAAAGCGGGAAAGTCGACGCCAGCTTTTCCGATCACTCCTGAAAAAATATCAATAAATTGTATTGAGATTATTGGTGTGTAAAACAAACTACCTACTATACCGAACTTCATCAGAAGTGGGATTTGAGGTTGACTCGGCAACGGACGCGTACCTGATTGATTGATGACGTCAAGGTCCGGCTCGCTGTTCTGGGGTATTAGTCGTTTGACCAACGCCTTTCCCTCCGTATAATGCTCAAAGCCAGCCGCTCCCATCGCCTCGGCCAGCTCACTCAAGGTTTCCACGCTTGGTGCGGGAAGATAAAGAGAGGATTCGTCAGTGTCCTGGGAAAGAAAAGAGTTGGTAAGTGTGTGATGATTTGTTGGTTTGGTTGATCATAATCGAGAAGGGGGTTCGTGGTAAATTTTCTAAGATTCAACAACCGACGTCCTTTCCCTTAGGTTCTTTAGTAAAGGCAATATGAGGTGGGCTGCCGATAAAGCTACTGTGGACGGAGGATGCGGCTTTCACTTTCATGTTACATTGTACTTTAACATTCAGCAAACAGAATGTAAATTATTTACGCTGAAATACATTGCATTCAATTGAATTGATGGCCAAAGAAACTAACTGTTTTACTTATATAAACACGATTCGTCTAAAGTCTCCTTAAATGCAATTTAATTCTGCAGTGAAAGCTTGATACAATCTTTTATTTTACTATAGATTAAACTCCTGTTGTCAGCAACTGCAGAAATACGGATAACCAAGTTAAATTGAGTTAAATCGACGTGTAGGCAACAAACCATCAACGTTTGCCATCTCGGTCGTGTCTTATACAACAATCGAGTGAGAAGTGTTGAAACAAAGCCTATGTTATCGTAGTGTTTTGTTTAGCAAATCTCAGTGTTTACCTAAATCTCGAACCCGGAACCAAGCGCCGAGAATACCCGGCGCCCGCCCACTCGACCGTACCTCGCAATTATTATGCTACAAGTTTAGTTTACGTCATAATAATATGAAATCTTCTGCAAAATTCGATGGTGCTACTAACGGTGGTAGGTAGCCCATTGTTGAAACCCGTGCCTCCCGTTCGGGAGATCGTTGGTTTGGATTCCGGCATGTATCCATAACATTGTTTTCTAAAAGCTCTTCTAGATTTCGTTTGTAGCTATTTCTAAAGCACGTTAATTTTACTATAGTTTTCAAACCTATCATCTCTTCCCCGCCTATCATCTATCTCCCTCCAAAATGGTTGAGACTGATGATGGCTGACTAATGCGTTATGCTCGTGAACGAGTGCTGTTCCTGTGTTTGCACCGCAGCACTTATCGTTTCCCTACTTTTGTAAAGCATTTAACTAATGCTTTGGTTCGACGGCCTCGGTGGTGCAGCGGTTTGGCACGCTGACTGTAAAACCGAAGGTCTCGGGTCTGATGCCCGGCCGGGTCAAACTAGGAAACGAACTTTTCTAGTTTGTCTTGGGTCTTGGATGGTATCTATGTATTTATTATTGTACTAAGTCTATCGTCGAGTTAGCACCTATAACACAAGTCATTTACTTGTAGTTGTACTTAGTATAGGGCTAACGAGATCTGTGTCCATGAAGATTTATTTATTTATTATTTTAAGTTATAGATGGCAATCATGAAATCTAATTAGGTATAATATGTATAGGTGGCAATTGATGCCACCTATACGATGCATTTGGTTAACCTTTTCGTAGAGGTCTTGAGAAAAGGTGGTCAGAGTGGACTTTTATCCCGCTGCCTTTTCCTCCACTACAATACGGCCTGAAGGCTGCGTCTTGCATTTAACATTGTACATAACGTAAATTCATTACGCTGAAAAAAAAATTTGATTGAAGCCACCTTAAATTCAAGATTAAGCAAAAGCCAATACCTTTCTTCGTTGGGCGGTTCGTCGAGCCCCTTCAGCAGAGTGGACAGCACCTGAAAATGAGAGAAGAACATTTGAAACACTATTTTAATAATATTAATCCACTTAGAAACACTATTGTGTTTAGTATAGTGAAACACTATTTTAATAATATTCATCCAACTAGGGACCCTAGAACTATTATAGTTCTAGGGTGTATTTTATAATAGTATTTTATAAAATATTTTATAATAAAATATTTTAATTGTATTATATTACTAGCTGACCCCGCGAACTTCGTACCGCCTAACAGTCGATTCTTTAATTTTTTTTTTATTTTTCTCTCCGTAAAAAACATCTTCGTACTTCAAGGAATATTCTAAATAAATAATTATCGAAATCGGTTCAGCTGCTCTCGAGATTTGCGCTTACCAACACATTCAGCGATTCATTTTTATATTATAGATATTTAAATGTATTTAACAATCATGAAATCTTTTTTTCCACGCTCAGCGACTCTGTAATTTTATATCTCTGACGTAACATCTAAGGCTTTTGCTGAAAACCAGTTTGCCAGTGGATGAAGCAATTCCTGACGACTTTAAGCTGAGCATAGACCCTCCTACCAATTTAGTTTTCAAGATTTATTTGAGTTATTGTAGACTACTTAATAGTAGGTATATTAATTAAAACTGTTTTTATACGGATTTATGCTCGTTTATTACATTTTTTACAATTTTCCAACGTTTCGGCACTTTTTCAGGTGCCGTGGTCCCGGATGACTGAGGTGACAGGTGTCTTTTAGAAATCATTAACGGTTAGTTTACTACCCTCGGCAAAAATTACAAAAGTTAATTATGAAGTTACGTTCCAAAATAGACAAACCAATTATTTTTTATATAAAGTCAACAATATTGATTATTAGTAATTGAAGTTAAAATTTAATTTATAAGCTAATTACTTTATACGAACTTAAAGATACTGATTGACGACCTCTGTGGCGTAGCGGTAGCGCGTCTGCCTACCTAGCAAGAGGTCCCGGGTTCGAATCCCGGCTGGGAACAAAAAAAAAAGCCCAGGTCTTGGATGTTTACATGTTTGTGATGTCGTTGTTTCTGGTTCCCACGACACAGGGTATCCTAGAGTGGGGCCAGAAGCAATGTATGTGCTTGTATGTAAGTGTTATGTTATTAATTGAAGTTAAATTTATTTTTATTATTTATTCTACAGTCACACTTCTAGCAAGGGGGTCTCATGCACTTAAGCACTGGTTCCCATGCTACCGGTATGTTCCAACCACGATCTCTATTAAAATTTGGATGCCGGCGGATCTCTATTGCCTCGCGTATCATTCTAGGGAAGAAACGGTCTTCTCGGGCTAGAACTTTAACTTTATCGAAATGTATAAAGTGGTTGGCGTTAGCTAACACTTAGCGGTAGCTAAGTGTATGCTCGCTGACTGCAGATCTACCAGAGCGCTTATGTTTCACATCAGCGATATGTTCCTTCACCCGCTCAGCTATGGTACGCTTCGTTTGACCAATGTACGAGGAACCACATTCACAGTCAAGCTTGTATACTCCTGCCTCTTGTAAGGGAATCATGTGCTTGACACTTCGCATGAATTGGTGTATCTTTCTTGGCGGCTGGTAGATGGTTCTGATTGAGGCGCGTTTCAAAATACTCCCAATTTTGTCAGTCACTCCTCTCACGAAAGGCAGGTAGGCTGGAACTCGCTCGACTGTGTCCGGTTTGGTCAAACATTGGTCAAACGAAGCGTACCATAGCTTTAAGTTCATATAAAGTAATTAGTTTATAGATTTAATTTTAACTTCAATTACTAATAATCAATATTGTTGACTTTATATAAAAAATAATTGGTTTGTCTATTTTGGAACGTAACTTCATAATTAACTTTTGTAATTTTTGCCGAGGGTAGTAAACTAACCGTTAATGATTTCTAAAAGACACCTGTCACCTCAGTCATCCGGGACCACGGCACCTGAAAAAGTGCCGAAACGTTGGAAAATTGTAAAAAATGTAATAAACGAGCATAAATCCGTATAAAAACAGTTTTAATTATGTCTACTGCTCGTGTTAACCTTAGAAAATAGTAGGTATATTAGTATTATAAACGCGAAAGTTTGTAAGGATGGATGGATGTTTGTTGCGCTTTCACGTAAAAACTACTGCATGGATTTTAATGAAACTTTACAATAACACAGCTTTAACATCAGAATAACACATAGACTACAATATATAAAGATATTGTCTGAATTGTCCAAAATATAAGAGATAGATGTCAAGTAAGTAGGAAAAGTCTACCATCTGCGAGCTATTCTGGCGTGCGCTGCCAAGACCGCTAGAGTTACACATACGGAATGTATGAGGGAAATGTTTATCTTACATAGTCCTAAAAAAACCCACTACAGTCTATATCTGTATCTTATGTGTAAGCCATTATAACCAATGTTTGTTACTTATTCACGTCTAAACGGCTCGGCTGGAGCGAGTTTAATAAAATTTGGTATGGAGTTTTTTTTATCTTTATTAAGATCTTGGTACACAAAAGAAAAGCGACTATGTCGTCCTAGTAATGCTATATACAGTACTACTTGTGTAATAAGTCTCTATACATGACTAAAGTTGATTAAATATTTGTCCTAGCTTTTAAACCCATATTTAGAAATTTGTATAAAATTTTGGCCTCTTCTGAATTGGGAAATGCAAGAACAACGTTACAACCTCCTATAGTACTAAATATCGCATAATTACATACTAAGTTTCTTGCTGTTTCGTTTCGAACACATTCCACTAAAATATGATGTACGTCTTCAATTACCTCACATTCTGCGCAGTTTGGAGACGGCACTTTTCTCATCATGAAGGCGAATTTATTAAGTGGGATGTGACCGGATCGAACTCTAAATGCAATTACTAGTGAAAATCTATCTAACTTAGCAGTCTCAAACCACGGATAACGAAAAGGTACGGAGTTAGTTGACACCCTGGATTAACACAAAGGCTACGTTTTACTTCGGGAAAATATCTTATTCCCATGGGAAAATCGATAAACCGCGGGTAACACCGCAGTGCACAGCTAGTTATTTAATATTTGTTGACAACAAAGAAAATTTCACGTTCATTTTATTTCAGGCAACTAGGCTTAGGCGTTTTGGTATGCTTCAAGTAAACCCCGTATAGGTAGCGCATTAGCGCTACCTATAATTTGAAAGCTATTAAGCTTTTAAGCTTGAAATTATAAGATAAAAAATTATAAAATAAAAAGCTATTAAGCTTGAAATTATTCAAGTGATTGAAAATTTTTTTTGCCATTTGTAATGTTACTAATGTTACTTGGTTGGTGCAATTAATTTGCAGTGCACATTCATTAGATTTAAACGCCATTGTAAACGTGAGTGATTGCGAAGTGAAATGAGGAAGAATCGGACTCATAATGCGTTTTTATAGGTAATAATAACAATTTCTACACAATTTAAAAAACCTATTTAGAGGCTAAAAATTCCACCCATGCCGGGATTCGAACCCGCGACCTGTGGCTATCCGTGCCAGCGCTCTTTCCAACTGAGCTAATGGGCGACTCACCGGCATCAGTGAAATTTCGAACCCTCTTTACAATATTCTCTGTATTAGAGAGAGAGAGAGAGAGAGAGAGAGAGAGAGAGAGAAATAACTTATTTAATTAATTTTAATAGGTATTACGTAGGTACAGGCAGCGACATCTGGCATGTTGATGCATGACATGTTGTGTAGTAGTTATAATATTTTTAATGCACTATCCCACGCTAAGGACAATTTTAAAAACCTATGTAAAAAAAACCAACCATAATTTTTAGCATCTAAATAGGTTGTTAAAAATTTTTATATTTATGAACGCCCCTGAGTAGTGTAACTATGCAAATGATAGACAGAATAATAGAAATATTAAAAAAAATGGTGTAAAGAGGTTTGCACCAGTACATAGTGTGTGTGATGGTGCCACTGGGCGCTGTATTTAAATCATCTCATTTCGTAGATGCAAAGGACAATATAAGGTACCAAAGAGTGTAAGTTTTCGCTACGTAAATGGTTTGTATCTAGTCACGACGCTGAAGCCTACTGACTAAAACAATCGCTCTTATCTGAGAAGGCTGTTTCCCATCAGCGGGGCGTATAGGTATGAATGGTCGTCCATAACTCACATAACCATCACAATATATTAGATAACAATCTGCAGACCAATAGAGGGCAATTAACACAATTAAAAGTCATTACCGTCGTCTACGCTCGGCATGACGCCTGTTCAAGTATCGCCACGCGGTGTGCACCAATTGGTGATCCGTAGTTTAATACAACCAGTTCGACAGTTGTTGAACCAGAAGCGTGATTGTTCGAAGTCAATGTCTTGTCATCTATCACAAGGACTTTCTCTTGTTGATGTACGAATAGGCTGCGTATCGATATCGCTCTCGAAGAGATCGGTATGACGATTTGTGGGGACGGGATCGAGTGTTAAGCGGAGCGGGTAGCGTAGCGTTTGTAAGGTTGTCAGCAAGAAAGTCTCAATTAAATTAAAAATATTTATTTCAAACTTACTTAAAGTACCATAGGCATACGCCCCGCTTCTCGTACACTAACAATATGTTAATCTACTGTTAACAGGTGTCAAATATTTCTTCTGTAGGATCTTAGGCCACTTGACAGCTGTTAACAGTGGATTAACGCATTGTTAGTGTCTCAGAAACAAGGGGTAAGGGGGAGTCTTAGTAAATTTGAAACAGTAACCTATAGTTAGATTCTACTTAAATCCATTGTTAGGGTAGACAAGGATTGATGGCAGAATGGAATTGGGCTATCCACCCTGTCCCCGATAGAACCAAGAAGAGTGGCATCGCAACCAAAAACATCCTTATTACTTTTAGTGAAGCGCTCGTGGCCTAGCAACAATAACATCAACAGGCGCGGTTAGGTACTACGGGATGTGTGAGCGTCCCGTGACTACCGCTAGTGGCATTTTTCCGAGCGCTTCCGTGCTTCGCAAGGCACGTTAAGCCGTTGGTGCCGGCTGTCGTGAGTGAGGCCCGCCACTGTCTTACAATCCTCCACCAACCCGGACTTGGTCCCGTGGTGGGGTATGGCCTAACCTTCCTGCGATGCAGGAAGAGACCCGTGGCCCAGCAGTGGGGACATACAAGGGTTGATAAAGACTTTTAGTAATAAGGTCACTACTTGTACTGTATACTTTTAAGTCTCTTATGTAATCCTTAGTGTAGGTACATGCAATTAATAATATTTTATCTATCTATCCTTGGTCGCCAGACTTGCTGGCTTTAACTCCTTAATGAGTTTTAGGTTTTGGAATAATCTGTCAACTGTGTTAATTAAACATGAAAAGGCTGTGTTTGGAGATTTTTTGTCTATTTTTTCTCCAAAAGGACCTATATTTCAAAATAGACACGTGTTCTAACTTTTATTTAGTCACTGTTTCTGTGCTATTTTGAATATATATCTAGATCTAGACTGCAGATATTGACAGCAGCTTAAATATGAGGAGATGCTCTCAGTGGAGAACACGCTCCACAAAACAGATACAGACAACAAATCTGATAATAGTCCGAGGACTGATTGCAGATCTAAATAGATAAAAAAAAAATTTGAATAAAATCATTCTAAGCCAGTTTGAATAAAATAGTCGTCATAATCAGGCTATACTAGTCCACTGCTAGACTAGCCCTCCCCTGAGCATAAATATTTGAATAAAATGCTTTGGTTTATTTTGTACGCCAGGCAACATATTTAATATTCAATTTATTACGTTATATTATTAGATAGCAAGCGGTGGCAGCGGAGCGGTGTAGAACGCCGACTTCTCAATCGGGAGGTCGTGGGTTCGAACCCCGGCATGTACGAATGACTTTGTTTTCTAAGTTATGTACATTTGTGAAATTATAGTAGCAATACTACTCGCTGACGGTGAAGGAAAACATCGTAAGGAAACCCTAGTGTCTGAGGTGTTAGCGTACCTCAGCGCTTGCTACGTACAATGGCCCAACTATGAGGCTAAGTGCGGAAATCTCAGGTCTAATTAACTATTAGATAGCAAGACATTTTTATTTCCCAAGACCTTATCTCAAGACCGAAGACAAAAAAATAAACCGAAATCACGGTGAATCTACAGAGTAATTGCTGACAGGTTTGGATTAAGACTAAGGAGCCCGCGTGGCATTTCAGCTTTAGGGGCCCGCCACACGCATACCATCATGATATCATCGTCATACGCACACAAGAGGCAGGAGTAAACAAGCTTGACTGTGAATGTGGTTCCTAGTACATTGATCAAACCAAGCGTACCATAGCTGAACGGGTGAAGGAACATATCGCGGACGTGAAACATAACCGCTCTGGTATTCTGCAGTCAGCGAACATACCTACACTTAACGGTACCAAGCACTTTATACATTTTGATAAAGTTAATGTTCTAGCCCGAGAAGACCGTTTCTTCCCTAGAATGATACGCGAGGCAATAGAGATCCGCCGGCATCCAAATTTCAATAGAGATCGTGGTTGGAACATACCGGTAGCATGGGAACCAGTTCTTAAGGAACCCCCTTGCTAAAAGTGTGACTTTAGAGTTAATTTTAATTTCAATTAATAATCAATATTTTTACTTCATGTGAAATAATTGGTTTATAAATTAAATTTTTATTTCATAATTAACTTCAATTACTAATAATCTATATTGTTGACTTTATATAAAATAATTGATTTACCTATTTTGGAACGTAACTTCATAATTAACTTTTGTAATTTTTGCCGAGGGTAGTAAACTAACAGTTATTGCTTTTAAAAAGACGCCTACCACCTCCGTCATCCGAGACCACGGCTCTTGTAAAAGTGCCGAAACGTCGGAAAATTGTAAAAAAAATATATATTTAATAAACGAGTGAAATACGTATTAAAACAGTTTTAATTCTGCATACCATCATGCCATTTTTGTTTATGTAGCCTATAAACGTCCCACTGCTGGGCACGGGGCACAGAACTTCTCTCGGAGAGAGAGTTTGGCCTCATTACCATGCATGCCCACCGCGGATTGGCAATTTCAAGTGCTGAGGTATTTGAACACCTCAGACTTACTCAGGTTTACTCAGGATGTTTGCCTTCACAGTTAACGACTTGTATTGTTACTATAATTTCACAAAACCTTTGGGTCAGATGTGTCCCGGGCGGCTTATTCTCTTAGTGTTTTTTTTGTTTTTCTTTGAAAATTTGTTTAAATTTTCTATTTTTAGTTCTGACGAAACTTTTTGTGAATTAATCTTATCTTAATATGTTGAAATTTGTGATTTTTTTTTATTGTTGTAATTATTATTTCTTAATTTTCTTAGTTTAATCGTCAAAAAAAAAAATCACAAATGTAGATAACTTAAAAAACAAAGTCATTGGTACATGCCCGCACTGGGAATCGAACCAATGTCTCTTGTTTCCGAGACCATTGTCTCGAAAGGTTGTCTGGAACAGATCACTTTTAGTGATAAGGCCGCCGTCTGTAGTCTTAGGTTAAGAAATATCTGTCTAATTCGCATCTGCCTACGACGTGAGAGGTCCCGGGTTCGATCCCCGGCTGGGGACAAAAAAAAAACACTACAGATCTTGGATGTTTACATGTTTTTGATGTCGCTGTTTCTGGTACCCACGACACAGGGTATCCTAGTGTGGGGCTAAAAGCAATGTATGTGCCAGTATGTAAATGTTATGTTATGTAAAATTTCCTATTTATGTACAATAAAATGTTCTCTATCTATCATTGTTCTACCACTGCTGTTGATTAGAAGTACATAAAAATTAATTTTATTTGTTTTTACTATGGTTACGACCTAAAAGGGCGGTCTACAACAATGCATAAAATAATCAGATGTATAATAATAGCGGATATCAACTTCACAATACAATAGTCATTTACAAGCAAGCGCTGTACTCTTTACATGCTATTACAGAAAGCTTCTGTCAAGTTGTTACAATGGTTTGATTTTCTACATGTCCGGTTTACAGTTTGTTCCAAGTATGAGTTCAAGCCTACAAGCTGTTACAATGCTTTTAGTTTCAAAAAATCTTATCACGACTAACTTGTTTAATCCTTAAAAACGGTGGAACGCCGGTTTCTCAATCGGGAGGTAGTGGTTTGAATCTCGGCACGTACCAATGACTTTGTTTTCAAAGTTATGTACATTTGTGAAGTTATAGAGACAGAGATAGAGAACACTTTATTGTACATAAAAATGGAGATTACACAGATATTTCTTAACCTAAGAGTACAGACGTAGCAATACAACTCGCTAACTGTGAAGGAAAACATCGTAAAGAACCCCTAGTGTCTGAAGTGTTAACATATCTCAGTGCCTCCTACGTACAATGGCCCAACTGTGAGGCTAAGTGCGGAAATGTCAGGTCTAACTTTAAAACACCTCTGTGGTAGTATTTTGGTATTATTTATAAAAACAACATTTCTTTTTAACAGTTTATAAACGGACTAAAGACAGTCTGTAGTAAATATAGTTCCCATAATAAAGTCTAGGGCAAACGACAGTGTTTATGGAGCTTTATAAGAAATCGTTTTTATAAATAACTCCACAGGTAAATCTATAACTTATTTGCGTTTAACCTCGAAAATATTTATGGCATTACTCAATAGCATTTTGTAACCATTTTCGATTTACCACCTATTTCACTAAGAGTGTGCGAACAATTTCTGTCTGCGCGGTATGTAGGTACCTATTTGCAACGGTAGCCTACATTTTCTGAGTGGTTATTGTTCCGCTATTTTCATTGCTATTTGCCATGCCATGAAGAAAGATGGGTAATGCAAGTGGGTTTAGATAAAAACAAAAAAATTGCGCAAAATATCAGAGAAAACAGGAACGAATTATCAACCTATCACGTGGCCGAAACGACCATCTCCTGCGCGCGCGCCATATCAGTCCGCTTCTTCTTCTTAAAGTGCCTCTCCATCAGTGGAGGTCAGCTCTTTACAGCGGTCTCTGTTCAATACGATTCTGAACAGCTCCTCCACGGTCCGGTCCCGGTTTAACACCGGTCTACTTTTTGATGTTGCACAATCATAACATCTAAATTCAGTCTGCTAAAGAGTCCCAAAATTCGACTACTGCCCATTGTTCTGTAGAATCTGTACCTGCATTAGATTCAGCCTACCGTAATGTATAGAAGGGACGAAGAGGAACTTTAGGGCTTCCATACAAATTGAGCTAAAATGTTAACACCATTATAACCGGTCTCTCTTTGAGATCGACGCGAAGCCCTATACGAAGGCTTCCTCTTCATGGAAACCATGAAGTGTAACCGAAACATCGGGGCGATGATTTTGGAGAAAAATGGACGTAGATATACTACTATACCTACGACTGTACTGTAATATAATTGTAGAATTACGTGCGCACGAAAGTATGTGGTCACTGAACTCCTCCTAAACGGATGAACGGATTTGATTTTTTTTATGCGTTTAGGTGGTGATGGATGGTTTAGATTCACAAATTGGAATCGTTTGTAATATAGTGCAGGACATCGTCTTTTGGGTCCGCTAGTTATAACTACATTTGTGTATAATGTTCACGGTTTCAAGTTTAAAGTTTCGTGTTAAAGTTGTCAAGTTTCGGTTTCAGGATTTCAGGATTTTCAGTTTCCATGTTATTGTTATCAACCCTCCTCACTGCTGGTTCACGGGTATCTTCCTACATCGCAGAAAGGTTAGGCCATACCGGATTGGTGGAGGATTGTAAGAGAGTGGCGGGCCTTACTGTCAGAAATTATCAAGCCACCCATAAGGCCTCTGACATGGCTTAACGACTGCTATTACATGACAGCCGGTACCAACGGTTTAACGTGCCTTGTGAACCACGGAAGCGCTCGGAAAAATGCCACTAGTTATAGTCACGGTCACCCATCCTGCACCTGACCGCGCCTGTTGTTGCTTAACTCAAGTGATTGATTTCAATCACTCGGTTCGCCTAGGCCACGAGCGCTTCAAATTTCCATGTATTTGATACTTGTCTCGGATTTTAACAAACATATCAATGCCACTACCGTGAAGATGATTGTTACACAACAGTTCTCGATTCAACTACTGTATCGTAATAAATTCATCTATCAGTAACAATAACACTAAACCTTAACAGCTGCCTAATGACCTTTAGAAACCTGTAATTCACACTTTAATCGAAGCAGGTTTCATTGTCTACCGTTCATCAGGAGTAAGACAATAGGCCCCTCCCACTGATCGATAGGTAGCTCAGAAACAATAGTTAAATTAAAACCACTTGTTATGTAATTACTAGCAAAAGACCAAAGTCGATGACAGGGCATACGAAACAGCGTTTACACTATTGAAAATATATATAATATTTAGATCGTTTCAAAGATTAGCAAGAAAAAATTGCTTTCTCTGTCTTTCTCTGAAATAATAGATATTTTTACAATTTGAGTTCTTCTAGGAGTGATCAGGATGGTGGATAGTCCATTTTTCAAGTACTGTACGTACATACATGTACATACATAATCATTCAGATACAGGAAGTTAACAGGCCGCCTCCATAGATTTCCAAAAAGACCGGTTGCATCCGTATCATCCATGTCAACCCTCACAAATTTAAGTTTAGATTATAGGTTAGGTAAGATTTTAAATTAGCTAACACTCTATGACCTTGCCAATGTTATTTACGTCATTTTAAGAATATTTGCGCCACGGCCTCGGTTTCGCAGCGGTTTGGCACGCTGCCTGTAAAACCGAAGGTCCCGGTTTCGATCCCCGACCGGGTCAAACTAGGAAACGAACTTTTCTAGTTTGTCTCGGGTCTTGGATGTTATTACGTATTTATTGTATTAAATCTATCGTCGAGTTGGCACCTGTAGCACAAGTCATTTAGTTGTACTTAGTATAGGACTATCAAGATTTGTGTAATGTATCGATGAATATTTATTTATTTGTTTATTTATTTTCAAATTCAGTTTTAGTCTTGGTTAGTCTAGAAAATAGGATGAACACAAGTGCAAGTGAGGTTGTTGGCTTCTGGCATGTACGATTCTTTCCCCGAAAAAAAGCCTGAATACTAGACAACAATTACCTAATTTCATTCGAAATTTCACTGATGCCGTGAGTCGCCCATTGGCTCAATTGGTAGAGCGCTGGTACGGATAGCCAGAGGTTGCGGGTTCGAATCCCGGCATGGGTGAAATTTTTAGCCTCTAAATAGGTTTTTAAACAATTACCTAATTAATTTTTAATTAAAAAAGCGGGCTGTTAGCTTTCCTTATCTATCTTTCTATCAGGCCTTAGCCTTCCAGCAACAATCGTGTCTGTATTCAAAGAATCCTATTTGATCGTTCTAAACCCGATACCGCGAGCTCCCGCTACGAACAAGCATATTGTGCGCACACAGAAATCACCGCAAAAACCGCGGGTTGACATAAAACCTAACGTTATTGTCATCAGTTCCTGAATTACGCAACGTTGTGCAACAGTTGGCGATAATCTGGCGAACAGATGAGTCCGTTGTGTGTGCTGTTTTATAAATCGATATTCTATGGAACCAATTGGGTTGGGATTGAATTGTGCTATGAAGATGCTTCCTTATTATGGGGATGCGTGATGGCAAGTTTGATGGCCTCTGTGGCGCATCTGCCTACCATGTGAGGGGTCCCGCTCCCGGGTTCGATCCCCGGTTGGGGGCAAAACAAAAAACCCCAGGTCTTGGATGTTTACATGTTTGTGATGTCGTTGTTTCTGGTTTCCATGGGTGACACAGGGTATCCTAGTGTGGGGCCAGAAGCAATGTGCTTGTACGTAAATGTTATGTTATGTTAAGTTGATTGTTTTTGTTGGCAATTGGCTAAACCTTCCTGCGATGCAGGAAGAGACCCGTGCCTCAGCAGTGGGGACCTACAAGTGTTGATATCGAAATGGCTAAATTAAAGAAAGAAGAAAGAAAGACGTTTATTGGAACAAATTAACACATCACAAGATTGAAAAGGCATGCCACTCATAAGGTACATGCATAGAAAACATGAACAATTCACATAAATACAAGATAGGACAGGGCGGCACTCAGAGCGTTCATCTTGTATTGTGTCAATGTTGCCACAAAGGGCATCTGACTCAGCGTTGTGCTGAGGATTCGAGCCCTCAGCGCTGGTTTTCAGTCAGTGCCCGCGTTGTATATTACGAGGTGGTACGTAACAATTAATGGTGGTGCGTTAATTAGTGTCAGTATTTAACGTAATTCGGAAGATTACTTCTTTACTAGTAGTGAAACTTGTTGAAACGAAAGTTTTTGACGAAAGATCAGGCATTAATACTTACTAATTTTACTTTTATTTTCAACACATTCTTTTGAAGCGACTCTATGAGATCGTGCGCCGCGGGTAAACGCCGATTATCGGTGATCGTGAGGAGGCACCGTTAGTGTTTGTCTACACTTCCAAGATGAATGCGTATGTGTACGCCGCGCCGCCTGATGGGTACTGACGGAACACCAGCGCTGCTGCTCAGAGTCAGAGCCCTTTTGCATTCGACCTACAGTCGATATCCATATCAACCCTTGTATGTCCCCACTGTTCGGGCATGCATCGTAGGAAGAGACCCGTGGTAGTACAGTGTAAGTGCAGAAGGAGTACAGTGTAAGTACCCACAGTACTTACACTGGGTAATGCCTTGCTGTGTGTATAAATTGTAAATGTTTTTTTTTCTGTATATTATTCA
This sequence comes from Yponomeuta sedellus, assembly GCA_934045075.1. NCBI lineage: Eukaryota > Metazoa > Arthropoda > Insecta > Lepidoptera > Yponomeutidae > Yponomeuta > Yponomeuta sedellus. The sequence goes on from OW203739.1 coordinate 1,907,373, forward strand.
TTTTGTTTTGTATTTGTTATTTGCTTTTATTACTGTATAATCTGCTCAATAATGGTCTTGCTGTGTGTGTGAAAATGCTAATAAATGATTTCATCTATCTATCTTATCTGTCTATCTATGTCCGTTTGAACTTCTGTCGAGGTGAATGCCATTAGCTGGTAAAAGTGTTGTACAATTTTAAAATAACAAATTGGCCAGCGAGCCTAATGCCTGCACTATTAGGGGCGTTAAAAAATTACTAAGTAGGTGTTAGAAAATTGGTGTCCGTTCGTACTATAACGTGGGCTAAACAATTTAGAAAGAGAAGAAATACATTTATTTATCGCCACGTAATGAACAAGAATATTCATTGTAAGACAATCTTAACAGCTGAAGATTGATACTAAAAACACCGTCTTTTTTAACAGTTGCCATATGAAATAATTGTCTTTTTTAAAGCACATGTTCTTTACTAGAAATACGAGTATATTTGCGTACAGTACTATATTCAATTTCATACAACAGTTGGTTTACATGTAGACGACATGTAAACAAACTGTTGTTAGTAATAGTTACGATATGAAAGTAATCATGTAACTTTTTAATTCTTTATTTAATATATCAATTAATTTCAAACATAGCAACCACAACATTGATTGGGCGATAGTAAGTGACTAATGATTGGTTTTATACAAAAGCGTCAAACTATAGACTTGATTAATGTATGACCCGCCGAAAGATTTAGGTAGCTCCCACGAAGTCGGTCTGACAGTGGCAGATGCGTATATATTTTGCCGGGTGATACTGAACTCGCTTCGTTTGGTAACACAATTGACAAGCCCTGCTCGCAATTCCACAATTAAACGTGAGATAATTTTTCATCATCCATGTTTTTTACTATCACCGGTCAAACTTCTTTTGCTCCATCAACATGGCAATAGGCAACTAAAGGACACGAAAGGTCTTGAAGGCATTTCCCAAGATTACTTACTCGGGGCTAGAGCTAAACTTGCAAAATCCACTCTAGATCGATCCCAGATCGGAGAATCACAATAATTATTATGCGCAAGGCGGCGGGTCCGCTAAAAATTATTTGCGCAAGCGACAACAGTCAAGGAAGTGACTAAAATTGAACAGATAGACCATAGATAACCACGCAAAGACAGAGTGTGTCTAACAGAATTCCACTCAAAAATAAGGAGATACGCACACATTGACTTTGCCACAAAAAAATTCGGATCTACCTCTCACAAAGCTTTAAACAGTTTAAAAAAAGTTTAGTTTATTTAAATTTTAGTGTAAAGGCACTTCTCCATAGTCCATTTATTCCATGTTAGATAGAACTTAATTAGTTTTAACAAAAAGTGTTCTTATTGTGCAAAAAATTATGTAATAGTTTTTTTAATTACTAATTTATCTAAAAAGACGATTTTTGTTTTTAACAAACGTTATTGCGCACCTTGCCGGGTAGAGCACGCCTGTACTATCACATTTAGTAAACACCTACAAAATTAGTAATTACCATGCTTTAGCAAATAAATATTATTATTCCTAATCCGCTCTCAAAGCAAATTGTAGTAAACGACGTTTGCAGACACGCGCACAGTCCCAACTGGCCATTTATTTATTTAGGTTTAGAAAAAATAGGTACAGAATACGTGGATTCTGACCTCCTAAAATCATTACTAGTTTGCCTCGAGGTCCGTAAAAATACGCGGTACGCTAAGCATGCCGAGTTAGCTACTAATTTGTTGCCTCACTTTCAAAGCCTGGACTGCGGTTCAACCTTATAATAATCCGCTATTTGACTCTCTTTTCAAGTAAGTATTAAACGATAAATAACTCTTCCATTAGATCAAAAATATTTTAGTATATTTTTTGAGGCAACATAAAAATATATTTTAAAACTTTATATTCCTAAACAGCCAAAAACGCGGTCAGCCATTTTTGTCTATGGTTTAAAGTCCAAAACATTGTAAACAAAGTTTGTCATTCAATTTTCTGTAAGTGATCTCTGAGCATAGTGAAATAACAACAACGCAACCATGATTTTATCGAAATTACATCCAAAGTATACCAATTATCTTTATTGCATTGTTTGAGAATGAAAAAACACGTCAATAAAGACCCCCGGGAAGTTGTGGATTCGTGTACCCAGTGAAATTAACATTCGAAAAGAGACCCCGACTCTTTATTAATTGAAACTCGGGTGCATTTATGTGAAGATTACTTTGATGTAAGTCCTATAATAATCAATGTCCACTGGCTCTGGTTGAAAGATGTTTGATTAAATTTTCTAGTTTGTCTCGGGTCTTGGATGGTATCTATGTATTTATTGTATTAAATCTATCGTCGAGTTAGCACCTGTAACACAAGTCATTTAGTTGTACTTAGTATAGTGCTAACGAGATCTATGTAATATGTCCATGAGTATTTATTTATACTTTAGATGGTTTCAAGATGGCGGATAGCGTTTTCGCCGTTACGAATTAAACGAGGAAAAATTTTTTTTACTTGGCAAATTTTCCAGCCATCCTGCATACTTACTTAGCAAAATTAATATATTTCGGTTTCTTACGTTAAATACTATAGGAAATATTAATTTATCGCGTCAAATTTGATACGTGTCAAATAGCGGATTCTATGAGATGCTACGATGAATTTTTCTGCCTCGCTATTCTAGCCGTATCACGTTTGATTACCGTGGCGGAAGTTTTGAGTTCGATTCCCACTGGGGCCCACCGTATATTTGTAAACATGGCCTCAATCTGGATGTATTTTGGTTTACTAGCACAGGGTATCCTAGTTTGGGACCAGGAGAAGTGATGGTGATGCGTGGAATTTATTATTAATTTAGGATGTGTCCATGTAGTCTATGAAAGTGCGCCTTCTGCCGTAACATTTTGTGGCCCGAGTCACCTTTCATCTGGTTGTTAGCGATTGCCCAAGTCACCGATGTGATTGAAACTAAAGGATGGTGCAGTTTTTGTCATTTTGTACTTAAGTACGGTATTTGAACTACACGTGGGCAGTTAATTTAACTCAATTGGAGGCCTTGAACTAAAAGTGTGTACGCATCGTTGATGTGTCAATTTGAGGAGTCGAAGCCTTCTGCAAAAGTTACCTTGACGAAGCCAGTTTATTTGCTAAATACTATACTATTTTTATTTTAATGCACTAACCCGTGCTAAGGAACAAATTTAAAAACCTAATTAGAGGCTAAAAATTTCACCCATGCCGGGATTCGAACCCGCAACCTCTGGCTATCCGTGCCAGCGCTCTTAACCAATTGAGCCAATGGGCGACTCACGGCATCAGTGAAATTTCAAACCTCTTTACACTATTCTCTGTATTTGGATGTCGCTGCCTGTACGTAATACAGAGAATAGTGTAAAGAGGTTTGAAATTTCACTGATGCCGTGAGTCGCCCATTGGCTCAATTGGTAGAGCGCTGGCACGGATAGCCAGAGGTTGCGGGTTCGATCCCGGCATGGGTGAAATTTTTAGCCTCTAATTAGGTTTTTAAATTTGCTAAATACTGTTTGCAGTCACGTTTACCCGTTTAAATCATTGTTATTAGTAAATAGAATATACAGAATATGAGCAGATAATAAATCTTTCATCTACTCAATAGCAAGTTTACCTGTGGTAATAGAGGATTTTTTTCGATATTAGATAGATAGAATACTTTTTATTGCATGTACACCAGGGATTACATAAAGGACTTAAAAAATAACAGTACAGTATAAGTGGTGGCCTTATTACTAAAAGTAATTTCTTCCGGACAACTATTGACGGAGATTAGTTAGGTTTTTCCCAGCGCAAGTCCGTTATAAGATCTCGTCGCGCCTGTTTGGTGCGCTTCAGGAGACTCGAGGTCTGTCACTTTCTTAGCCAAAGGAAAACCTCGTCATACGGCGAGGCAATGCCGCCAGCTTTCTTGGTACTCTACCACCCGACTGCGATTTGGCTCAAATATTTTATTTAAATTAGGAAATAGGTTTGCTGTGTGGTGTCGGCCTAGAGAATAGCACCAACCCAAATTCTTCCCGCGGGTGTCGTAAAAGACGATTAAGGGACACAAACCGAGGGGTGGGCAGCAGCGCCTCCTGCAGTACAATTCCACCAAACTGCGATCCCCAACCAGCATGCCCAGCGAGGGGATTATGGGCATTACCCCCCAATGATGGCAAAACGTTGCGCTATGGCGCTCATTTAGGGGAGGGCTATGTCCAGCAGTGGACTAATATAGCCTAAAGAAGAAGAAGGAAATAGGTTTTAGTTTCGTTTTTCTATGAATAATTCGTCTTTATTTGCTCTAGTGTAACTTTGGCCTTTGCATCGTAATGAGATGTTTTATACAGCGTCCAGTGGCACATTAACTCACACTAGACGGGTGATGGGACTACTTGGACACTGCAGTGCCAGGGACATTGTTTTTTAGATGGTGTAGGCTAGCCCAGCACCTACTATCCTGACAGCTTAGTCGGTCTAGCCAACAGGAAAGACTAGTCAATACGTGCGGTGCCAACCAAGGCGCGGGTCACCTTACAATGTTTTCCTACACCGTGCGTGTTAGGTGAGTGGAGACCGCGACTCGGTAAACGTAGTGTAGGATGCCCTCCCACTAGCCTGCCTGCAATTTGTCGCAGATCGTCATCCCACGACGATCTGCAAAAAACTACAGGCAGATGCTGGATGCGGCAAGCTGAAGACAGGGCGCTATGGCGCTCATTAGGGGAGGGCTATGACCTGACGACGTTAGCGTTAGGAAAACATCGTAGTTTCGTAGATCGGTAGATCGTTGTCGGTAGTATAGAGTTAACCGCTAGACCACCGAGCCAGTCAATCATTAAAATGTGCGAACGAGTGGGCCGGAGCGATTCGAACCCACAACCTCTCGAATGCGAGGACAGTGTGCTACCACAGTCTACGCTCTTTGTCAGCGTTAATGGAATTTGTTTATTTTATGTAGGTTATAAACGTCCCCCTGCAGGGTACAGGCCTTATCTCATAGAGAGAGAGAGAGAGAGAGAGAGAGAGAGGGGATGGGCTTAATTACCACACGCGCCCACCGCGGGTTGGCAATATCAAGCGTTGAGGTACTTAGACATCTCAGACACTCAAGTTTCCTCAGGATGTTTTCTTTCACCAATAGCGAGTGCTATTGCTACTATAACTTTAGAAACTTGGAAAATAAAAGTCATTGGTACGTACCCGCACTGGGATTGAACCTGGGTCTCCCGCTACCGAGTCCACTGTTCTACCCACTGGGCTACCGATTTGTTCATTATTCTTGGCTAAATTAATAACTAGGTACGGCTAGGCTGCGTAACGGGTGGCCTTTTCAAATTAATTGTTTTTTCGCAACATTTTGCTTGCTGGTCCTAACCTGCAATTTCTCGACGTTTTGACCATAAAACAAAACCAGGTAGTTAGTTCGGTATGACAATTATTGTTATAAATTATTATCAATTGTTTGAGAGATAAAATGAGCGAGATTTAGGTCTGATATTTAATAAGGTTTTGAAATTTAAAGCTTAGTTGGCGGCTACAAGTATGTATTCACTAGCTGTGCCCGCGACTTCGTTCGCGAGGTGGACGAATTAGTCTACAGACTATGACCACCCTGAAGATCCATTCTGAATACTGGTGAAAGATGAGACAATATTGGATCTATTGAATAGTAACTATGAAAGAAAACATCTTTAACTACAAATCCGAGCAAATTATTTTATTTATTTCATTCTTTATCTCCAAGATATATTTTTATTTTAGGGCTTACAGTGTCGCAAGGCAGTTGTGTAACTTTCGTATTCCCTAGGGTGTGGCAGAAACGATAGAGATACTTGATCTAGTCCTCAATATACGAGTAAATAAGGTTTTTTATGAGGTTGACTCTGATCGACAAAATATCATCAATCAAATATTAAAACAATATCATATCACTTCCTAAAACAACCAATAGATACAACACTCTTTCTAATGAACACATTATGTATGGTTCCAGGCACTTTTTATCGGACAAAGTTTTTTTTTATTGTTATAATTTTACAAATTCAAATTGGTTATTTTATAACAAAGTTTACAAAAATAATATATGAAATTCCTGGACCATCATAGTAAGTATAGAAATACCTGTGTCATGAGGGCCCGATGAAAGTTGACAGTTAATTACCAAAGCAGAAAAAATGTGAAATGAAATTTAAAAAAAGTCATGCAGATGTGATCTAACTGTAATAGACGTGTTTCAGGAACTGTGCCATTTAAAACTAAACCTTACTTACATATAATAAGGAACGCGAAGGCGATTCCCATCGAGGTCGACATTTTGGTTCCGGAGTCAGCCCACCTCCGTCTCATTGCAATCTGGAACAAACAGGCTTCGTTTTAGTGCATGAAATATTACTGATCATACATATTGAATCCGTCATATCTTACATATCTTTCGTGCTTTGCAAAGCAAGTTAAGCCGTTGGTGCCGGCTGTCATATAATGGCAGTCGTTAAGCCATGTCAGAGGCCTTATGGGCGGCTTGATAACTTCTGACAGTAACGCTCGCCACTGTCTTACGATCCTCTACCAACCCAGACTTGGCCCCCGTGGTGGAGTATGGCCTTACTTTCATGCGATGCAGGTAGAGACCCGTGCCCCAGCAGTGGGGACATATAAGGATTGATAACGTATACATATTGAATAGCGAAAGAGAAGTAGTGGGTTCGATTCTCACTGGAGGCCACCGTAATAGATTAGAACTTAAGGCCTCAGTCTGGGTCTATTTTTATGTTTGTGAGGTCCTTGCCTGGCTACCATAGTACCGGGTAATCCGGGCTACAGGGTATCTTATTTTGGGACCTGCACAACTGGTTGAGTAGTGTATTAAAAAATTAACAGAACGGCTTATGAAACTGGATTACAAAACAACCGAATTACTATTGCAACATTTAACCTAAAACTAAATAAGATAAATACTAGGTATATATAAATATTTTTTATTTAAACCTAGTGCAAGACCAACAATTTAAAACCAAATCCACATAACATTCACACCCACACACCTACACACACCCACCCACACACACACACACACACAATAAGAGAGAGTGTTATACCACTTTAAGTTATTAAACATCAAAATGTATAGTTGGGGAAGAGCGGGATCTCCTGGCACAGGTGTTGTACACTTGAAAGGAGATCGCAACCTTGTAAATTCTGTTTGTTTTTTTGTTTAAGAAATAAATATATTTTTTCACTGCGAAAGTTCTTCTTCTTCAGGCTATATTATGTAGTCCACTGCTGGACATAGCCCTCCCCTAATAAGCACCATAGCGCCCTGTCTTCAGCTTACCGCATCCAGCATCTGCCAGCAGTTTTTGGCAGATCGTCATCCCACCTGGTCGGAGGGCGTCCTACACTACGATTACGTTTGCCGAGTCGCGGTCTCCACTCAAAAGTGAAAGATATTATTATAAAATACTAATAACGTAACCTATAAACATCCCAATTCTGTCATAGAGAGAGAGAGAATAAGCTTAAATATATTCTTTTTTTAATGCAATTAATATAACACTGGACCACGTTGACTGTAAATTAATTGAAATAAATAAATAAATGCACTAACCCGTGCTAAGGACAATTTTAAAAACCTATTAAAGGCTAATAATTCCACCCATGCCCGGATTCAAACCCGCGACCTTTGGCTATCCGTGCCGTGAATCCCGGCATGGGTGGAAATTTTAGCCTCTAAATAGGTTTTTATAAGCTTAATTACCACGCGTGATCCCTGCAGATTGACGATTTCAAGCGTCGAGGCAGTTGAGGTATGTAAATACCTCTGACACTGGCTTCCGCACGATGTTTACATTCACTGTTAGCGAGTCGTATTGCAACTATGAATTCACAACTAACTGAGAAAACAAAGTCTTTGCATATTGATGGCCGGGGTTCAAGCCCCAGGTGCTCCTGTGTCTGATGTATGTAACTGTAATCAGGGGTCAGTTTCAAATATAGATAATTGTAGTGCTGTCTCTTAGAATTTCCCAGAAAAGAGCGTGACAGAATGTTACTTAAGTAGATAGATAGTTAGAGAACACTTTATTGTACATAATAAAGGAAATTACACAGATATTTCTTAACCTAAGAGTACAGACGGCGGCCTTATCACTAAAAGTGATCTCTTCCAGACAACCTTTGGATGGACTGGAGCAATAGTGTATTAGATAAGGAAGTAGATGTACAAATAAATCAAAATATTTCAGATACATATGAATAAAACATGCTTAATTATTAAATGATTATACTAACCCTAAATAGATACATACAAATAATATACCTACATAAATAGAAAGGTATATAGAAGTATATATTGTATATAAATACATACATTTATATGCAAAAATATATGGTCAGGACATAAATATAATACCAACAATAGCAGAAGAGTACTACCTACAAATAACAGCAAAAGTTTCACATCACACTAGCGAGATAGTATTCTTCAATTTAGAAACTGGCCTTAAGAATAATAGTCGACACGATTCCTTAAGAGCCTCCTCAGAGGCAGAAATCTCTTCTTCTTCGTGTTCTAGAACAATCATTTTTGCTTAGAAAATTTTATAGTATTTTTTTAAATCTGAATCTTTAATAATTGATTGATGAAGCGAAAAAGGTATGTCAGATTCGTGGCAAGTGGCAAACTCTGGTCTCTGCCTACCCCCCGGGGGCGTGAGTTTATTTGTGAGGTGAAATCGGACCTAACCGTCACAAGCATAAACTCAAGCCAACGTTCACACGGCACGGGCGCTCACGACTCTACCTCCACACGACCCGTATGTTATCCGAAATCCTAAACAACTGAACTTGTACCTTCAGGTACAGGGTGTCCTAGCGTTACGTAAATAGGAATATTGGACAGTATTGAAAGTTTCACTTGTAACGTTCATTAAACGCTCGTGGCCTAGGCGAACCGAGTGGTTGGAATCAATCACTTGAGTGAAGCTGCAACAGGCGCGGTCAGGCGCAGGATGGGTGACCGTCCCGTAAGTACGGCTAGTGGCATTTTTCCGAGCGCTTCCGTGCTTCACAAGGCACGTTAAGCCTTTGGTGCCGGCTGTCATGTAATGGCAGTCGTTAAGCCAATTCAGTGGCCTAATGGGCGTCTTGATAACTTCTGACAGTAAGGCCCGCCACTGTCTTACAATCCACCACTAACCCGGACTTGGCCCCCGTGGTGGAGTATGGCCTAACCTTCCTACGATGCAGGAAGAGACCCGTGCCCCAGCAGTGGGGACACACAAGAGTTGATAACGTTCATGAAGCCGAAGTTTCTGCGCTAATTTGAATAAAACCATTTAATTTAATTTTATTTTATTTCACTTCATTTAATTTTATTTCATACAATTTCATTAAGCATCCTAGGTACATACGTGTACTGTTAGGCATAGAGAGCCAAAGAGAGTGTTAGGAGATGAGGTGAGGCAGCTTAACCATAGTATACAGAAGTCAAAAGTGATGATCATTATTACCCGACGCGCCAGATCAGCGTCTAGTAGTTGTTTTGTAAATGGAGAAAGGAGTTGATGAACCTTGCTCAACAGTGGATGATTAATAATAATAATAATTTTAATAATAAGTTTAATAATAATTCAATTATAAACGTACGTTTAAAATGGGAGTAAAAATGCCGCCCCTTTCACCATCATCAGCCTACAGCTCATAGATAAGTATATTTTTGCTAGAGCTCAGTAAAGCCTTTTCCCTCATGTGAAAAAAACTTGAGGGAACAGTCCCTCAAGAAAAAACTTGCTTGAGGGCTCAGATCATATGAGGGACTGTTCCCCCGACCCTGCCATTCTTTTGAATACAAGTATACGAAACGAACACCCTGTGAAACCAACAAGCCCCAGAGATGCGGCAGGAGGCATGCGCGCGTGCGCAAGCGCAGCCGGAAGTGACGGCGCGCAACATGGCCGCCCTTCCGGCCGCCATTGTTGCATGACACATCGCCAATTAACGCCGGTATTTAACGGAGCTTGCCGCTTTCACGCGGTGACATTTTCGCCTTTGTTCTGACGAGTTATAATATGATAATGATAGCTTAGATGGATTTAAAATTATTTAGCTATAACATATTATTAAATTTTTTTTTTATTGAACAAATGATAAATTACATGAATGTGTAACAGTGGAATTCATATTATACGTGAGGATAAGAAGTCTGTATACATCCCAGAGGGCATAGTCCTCTCTGGGCGAGATATTCCATGATTAATCACCATGCGAATCCTTCGCGTATTGAACATGTCTGACACTCAGGTTTCCCCGCGATGGTTTCCTTTACAGTTAGCGAGTAGAGGCTATTTTGAACGCAAGAAGGCCAATCTAAGGGCAGACTACATTAAGCCAGAAAATCGAAACTGCCGCAAGCAAAAAATACAAACTGTTTAACTTTTGTGTTTTGTAACTTGGAGACCAGAATCACAATTGCGTGATGCGAACAAAACGAGGCATCTCCCTTCTGAAGGGGCTACGCCATTCAATCAAGTCTTACGTCAAACGAGAAAATAATCAATTCCCAATAACGACGCGCCGTACACGGTGAGGGCTTCAATTAAATAATCAAAACAGACGACCGACTGGCAAATCATGCTGCCCGATTCGATGCCCTTATTAGAAACATTTCGTGACTTGAAAAAAAAGTGCAAAATTACAAACTTCAATAATTATAGCCTCTGAGGGTGTAACAAATACAGTCTATTTATTCTTACTTGTCCAATTTAGTAAACAAGATTCTACCCTTAAACTGTGACTTTTTAGTCCAAAACTGCCATGTTTCCATAAATGAAGTAACTTGGAATACTCTTTTAGATAACACGCTGCCAATTTTATAAACATAGTTCATGATAGTTCATGAATTTGCGAGAAAATGTCTAGTTTAGGCATCTAATCTCAATTTTAAAGTTAGAATCTTGTTTACTAAATTGGACGAGTTAGAATAAATAGACTGTAGGTATTATATAATCTCACCCTGCATTTAGATGACAATGATGTCTGGAATTCAAGCAAGTAAATTCACGAGTTTTGTAAAATCTGTGTAAATTCTGTTACTTAATTAAGGAATTTGAAAAGACTAAGTTTAGAGTTTTTTTGTCCATTTTTTCTCCAAAACGATCTAAATTTTGAAATAGTCACCTAGTTTGACTTGTAACGTTCATTAAGCCGCAGTGTCTGCGCTACTTTGAATAAAACCTTTTCATTTCAAATGTATGAAGGTGCACGCACTTGCAAAAAAAAAATTGAGCGAAAATGATTAACCAGAATGCGATCCGTTCCGTTAGAAAAAAAGCTAAGCCTAAAGTCGGCGTATAATTAAAAAAAAAAGTAACGTTCCAATGAACGAAATGGAACAAAAAAACCCAGGTCTTGGATGTTTACATGTTTGTGATGTCGTTGTGATTAGTTCCCACGACACAGGGCATCCTAGTGTGGGGCCAGAAGCAATGTATGTGCCTTTATGTAAATGTTATGCATACGCATACGCTGCGCGTCCAGTCCTTTTGCTAAGCTCTTACTTACTCTAGTACTTGCTTAAAATATAATCTGATAAAAATAATTTAGTATCTAAGCTTATAAGTGTAAGATATTCCTTGTTCTTGGCAAAAAATGGTTATTCATTCACTATGTTATTTTATGTAATGTTAATGGTCAGAGGGCAGACCAGCCTAACCATCGAATGTGGATGGCAAGGGACCGTGAAAGATGTCTTTTGGAGCAAAAGGCATATATATATCCAGGCTCCTGGGTATATCCAGGAGAGGCAGCGAGGGGTTTAAGCAGGTTTAGCAATGTTTAAAACATTTTTTTAAACATGCGTTTAAAACACTGCACTGATTAAAACACTACAAAAGTATGTATCACGTTTAAAACATGATTAAAACTCATTCGTTTTAAACATGTTGAAAACACATAAAAAAACTTTATACTTTTAACTAGAAAAAATAAAAAAACTCATTTATTTGCTATGTTTTTTACTAAAGAGTTGGCAACATTGATATTACTAGATGGGATTCCCCTGACAAGCGGTAATGCGGTGAATGTTCATAAAACGCAGGGATTTCCCGGTTTGCTTTTGTTTAGCTAGATAGAATGAAAGCCGAACGAAATCGATCAATTCATGTTTTGCTTGTGGAATGTGGACACATACTTTTTTGTTTACATAAAATTATTTTTGTTCGGTGGTATTAATATACAATAACTGTGCGTGTGCGTGTGGTGTATTTTTATATAAATTGTACTATATAAATAGATTTTGATCTTTTTTTTTTTCATTTGATACATATGTACGTGTTTAAAACATGATTAAAACAATATTAAAACAAGGCAAATAAAACAGCAATGAAGCATTAATAAAAAACATGTTTTTTTTGTTTATCAAATAAAATATGATTTGTATTGTTCTTTAAAAAAAAATATGTTCTTTTTCCAACTTTTCCCTGGGCTTAAGATCATGATAATCAATGTTGCATTACAAAATCTTCTTCTTCTTCAGGCTACACCAGTCCACTGCTGGACACAGCCCTCCTCCAATGAGCGCCATAGCGCAAGGTTGTGCCATCGTCGGGGGGTAATAACCATAATCCCCACAATACAAAATAAGCACTTAAAATTGGTGGATAGATGGATGTTATCCATACGATTTCTCTCGTAGAATTAAGTTCATTTTTGCAGAACGTTTTTCTGAAATAAAGTTATCTTATCTCATCTATTTGTGATGTGATGTGATGTGATGTATACAGATAAATAGTTAACGCATAGTGTAGTTTTACGTAACTTAACGTATTTACCCGAAGTCGAAAAATTTAACAATCTATCGGAATATTTACAAAACAACACAAAAGTTTTAGATCTCAATTGGCGACTTGTGTAAAAATTCTTTCGGCTGTAAAGAACTCTTCAGCATTCCGAGCCAGCTTACTCGTATCACTGAATGAGGGAGCCTGATGACAATCGGCCAGCTAGGCTATCAAGTCGTGTCAATCTCCGCCAATCTGGAGTTAGGATCGAGCTTTCGTGACGGACGAAAGCATAACGCTTGGGAAAAAGTCTGTGCGGTCCACAGACGCGGAAACAATACAAAATAAATCGTGTAGAAAAACCGAATCGGCCGGCGGGCAGAGAACCAATATGGGTGCAAATTACATCACAGTCAAATCGATATGACGACCTCTGTGGCGCAGCGGTCGCGCATCTGCTAACCATGCGAGAGGTCCCGGGTTCAAACCCCGGCAGGGGACAAAAAAACTCTAGGTGTGCATGTTTACATGTTTGTGATTTCGTTGTTTCTGGTTCTCACGACACATGGTATCCCAGTTTGGGACCAGAAGCAATGTATGTGCCTGTATGAAAATGATATGTTTTGATAATTTTATTTCGACGAACAGAATTTACGTTCGGTTTGCTAATTGGCAATGTAAAATTTAAGCCGCTGCCTTCGAGCCGTAGTGTAGTAGAGAAAAAGAGAGCGGGGAAAAAAACTCCATTCTGACCATCTTTTCTCAAGTGATCTTAATTATATTCTTTTTAATGCACTAACCCGTGCTTTTAAAAACCTATTTAGAGGCTAAAAATTCCACCCATGCCGGGACTCGAACCAAATAGGCTTTTGAAAGTGATCTTAATTTTAATACATCAGTTGCCACCTACACGTAATTATGATAAGACCCATGATTGCCATCAATAACTTTAAATGCAAAAACATTGTGTTGGGAAAATATAGATGCTGCGGCCAGACACACGGACAGCACTAGTTCACGAGCATAACGCAGGGTTCAGCCATCATCAGTCACAACCATGTATACAAATACGACCACCTTACGAGGGCTACCACCCTGCCGATAGAAGTGGCGAGTGGTAATTAAGCCTATACATACTCTCTCTCTGAAGACCTGAGCTTGCAGTGGTACATATATAGATAAGATAAGAGTATTCTTTATTGTACACCAGGAAAAAGCGAACAAAAATAATTACAAAGATATATTTGAAAACCTAATTAGAGGCTAAAAATTCCACCCATGCCGGGATTCGAACCCGCGACCTCTGGCTATCCGTGGCAGCGCTCTTGCCAACTGAGCCAATGAGCGACTCACCGGCATCAGTGAAATTACGAACCTCTTTACGAGTACAATATTCTCTGTATTACGTACAGCCTATTATTAGCCTCTAATTAGGTTTTTAAATTGTCCTTAGCACGGGTTAGGGCATTAAAAATAATATAACTACATAGATACAGCACAGTTGGCGGCGTTATTGGGTAGTTGGTGCAAATATGAATATAGGCTACATAAAATAAATTCAAGCGTTGCAGCTTCTGTTTCACTTCACGAAGTTGGTGTTTTCGCAACAGATTTGAGATAGAGCTTAGAAAGGAAGAGCAATCAGGAAGTCACCTGTTTGGCTCGCCGATTTGCATATAATTGCAGCTCAAACGGCTTTGTCATGTAAGGGATGATAGTTAATGTTGGGTAATCGTGGAAATTGGAAGCTAGGCCGAAGCGAGAACCTCGCCTGGTTGTAAAAATATGCCAAGTGCGAGACGGATTCATGTGTAATGCCAACGACTGTAAATATTAAATCTTTGAAAAACTAGGATTTTAAACTAGGATTCCCTGTGCTATGCGTAGCTAAGATGAGCCGTAACGTTGCAGGAATAGGAAAATGTGGAAAATATGTCCCCACTGCTGGGGTACGGGTCTCAAGATGCCTGCATCGCAGGAAGGTTAGGCCACGGGGGCCAAGTCCGGGTTGTTAAATACATTAATGTAAATGTGTTCATCTCGAATGTTGTTTAATTGTTGTTTATATTGTCCGAAACTCGAAATTATGTTTTACTTGTTGTAGTATATAAGTTTAAGGCATCCGCTGAAAATCAGCGCCGTGGCTCAACCATGGCACAAAGCAGAGCGGAGATCTTTTTGGTATATATACGTGATAAGTTTTATGTAACGTTTATCATATTGTAAATGTGCAAAATAAAGATTATTCTATTCTATTTTAAATAGGTGTATTATTAAATAAAATTTGTTGTTATAATGTTATTACACACACCAGTTTTTAGTTCGCGGAGTCTGTTACGCACTTAGCCAATTATTTTATTTTGATATGAGGACGCAAATACCGAGACAATTTCCTCTGTTTTTAGAAGATACTGTCAGTGTTGTTAATAAAACACGATTGCTTATTAGAGCCTTAAACACTCTTCTGATGCAGTTGCAGATGCAATAAAATGCCTGTGGGAAAGGGGAAGGCGTTGCCACAGATTTATTTAAACTGCCACTGAGTAGTGTTTTAGATTAATCATGTTTTTTATAAATAAGATCGTGTGGCATTATACTCGTACGGTTGGTGTCTGAGAAATGTTATTAGATATTACAAAATGGTTAAGAATAATAATAACAATAAGAATATTTATTTGATAAAACATGGTAATTACTAACTGTCTAGGTGGTAACTTAAAATTATGGTACAGACAAGGTCTACCCGTCAGGTTGCGCAAGTATTTTTTTTCTTAGAGAAAGCAAAAAGCCTACTTGTTAGCAAAATTAGAAACTAACACAAAATTATGTACATAAATCTTTCCACAGTAATAACACCAAAAAAAATTTGATGAATAAATAAAGTTGAAGGAATGACAATTACTCTAGAAATTTCTCAGCAAAATAAAAACTTACCAATGTTTTTAGTTAAAAGTTTCACTGTCAGTAATTCCCAGCTGCAAAAAACCCTATTAGTAGATGAAGAAGAAAAAAAAATCTTCTTCTTCTTCAGGCTATATTAGTCCACTGCTGGACATAGCGCTCCCCTAATGAGCGCAAGGTTGTGCCATCATTGGGGGGTAATGCCTATAATCCCCGCGCTGGGCATGCGGGTTGGGGATCGCAGTTTGGTGGAATTGTACAAAATTGTAAAATTGTACATTTGTAAAAAAAATTACTTATAAAAAATGGTGCACACGCCACAATAAACAAAACAAAACCAAAAATAAAAACATTACAGTAATCTAAAAAGAAACTCAAGGGAACAGAAGGAAAATAAAGGCCACGGTGTGTCACTGTTATTATAAATGGCAGCTGACTCAGCGATTTGCTGATGGGCAAGCCTTTTGATTTTAAGTTAGTGCCAAGAGATACCCAGCGAGGGTCACTAACCGCGGTGTGGTACAGCGGTAGATATGATATTAGTCAGCGGAACATTAATGTTTCGTACACTCTTCTCTTTTATTTCATACACTCTTCACTTAATTTTGCATCAAAAATGATCATTGCTGTTGATAGAGCATCACAAAACTTTGCAACAATCTAATCATGCATCACCAGATTCCACGACGCATCCATCACGTCTGTTTTGCCATTTCCTTCAGAGAAAGGATAAATAAAGGCCATAGATCACATCATAAGAAAACCTAAAAGCGATAGGCTAACAGATATCAATCTAGCAACAAAACGGAGTAGACGCTTTCTACAGTTGATAGATCTTCGGTAAAATAATAACAGGATATCTCTACCGAAATTGACACTACCCGTAAGTTTCACCTTGGATAAATTTGAATTTCAATCGTCACGTAATTTACAAGCACCCGTGGCCTAGTCGAACCGAGTAATTGGAATCAATCACTTGAGTTAAGCAACAACAGGCACGGTCAGGTGCAGGAAGGGTGACCGTCCCGTTACTACAGCTACTGGTATTGTTTCCGAGCTTCGCAAGGCACGCTAAACCGTTGGTGCCGGCTGTCATGTAATTGCAGTCGTTAAGTCTTGTCAGAGGCCTTACGGGCGGCTTGACCGAACTTAGTAAGGGAAAAAAGTCGGAAAATTCTGCGGGGCTGAATTTTAAATTATTTTAATATTATGATAAAATAGTTAGATTTACACCTACTGACTGTTTTTCAACTTCTAACTATGAAGAGTAGTCTGTGAGAACCGGTCATTCAAAAATACGAGTATCTCTCCCTTTTTGAAAGAAAGTTTTTTGAATTCTCTGTAAAGAGATTACCGGCATTTATGCTTTTCTATTATTATTAGAAACTTTACTAGACAGGAATCTCCAAACACAGTATGTATGGATCAATAATTCGTGATCCAGTAGTCAGCATGACAAATATCGCAACAGATCGCAGGGTACGGCATAGAACCTTTTGGAGATGGACGGACAGACTGACAATTTACCAATAACGTCTCATTTCATTCGATTGATAGGCCGTGGGCCTTTTGGGACGTTACTTTTAACCCATTAAATTTTATACGTCAGCCCTTTCTCTCTTTCTTTCGTTCATATTATAAGTATTATACCTGTGTTTTTTTAAATGGTCTTAACACCTAAGCATATAATTTATTGCTATTATGCTTCACGTAGGTGTCTTTAATTATACTTTTAGCATGTTGTGAACGCCTTAAATTAAGGTAGCATTCAGGTTTATCCTTCATTAATGTTAATAATTGAATGTGTTAATGTATAGATACTTTGTTGGTGACTATTTATTTATTCTAATAAAAAAAATCTTCTTCTTCTTCAGGCTATATTAGTGCACTGCTGGACATAGCCCCCCCCTAATGAGCGCCATAGCGCAAGGTTGTGCCATCATTGGGGGGTAATGCCCATAATCCCCACGCTGGGCATGCGGTTTGGGGATCGCAGTTTGGTGGAATTGTACTGCAGAGGGCGCTGCTGCCCACCCCCCGGTTTGTGTCCCTTAGTCGCCTTTTACGACATCCGCGGGAAGAATTTGGGTAAATTAAATTGGAATAAAATAAAAAAAAATATCTAACAATAATACATAGTGTAAGAGCAGTTTGCCAATGGCGGCTGGGTACGGATGACTGAGGACAGAAATACAGAAACAGATAAATATGGCACATGCCTAATATGTGCTCTGGTGTACAAAAAAGAATTTTCTTATATTCTTCTTCGTCTTCATGCTATATTATGTAGTCCACTGCTGGACATAGCCCTCCCCTAATGAGCGCAATAGCGCCCTATCTTCAGCTTGCCGCATCTAGCATCTGCCGGCAGTTTTTCGCAGATCGTCATCCCACCTGGTCGGAGGGCGTCCTACACTACGTTTGCCGAGTGGCGGTCTCCACTCAAGAACACGTTTACTCAAATTCTTATCTTATCTTATGTCTAGCAGAGGACGACTCGACTGAGAGATTAGACGTAACTGGTATTCATTATGTGCTGTCCCAAGCGTGTTGAACAAAAAAATCTACAAGGGTCCAAACTACGAGGCTTTTGGGTACAGCCCCGCCTGATAGCACATCTCCCGACCTATGACCGGGTCTGCATGAGAGGGTTTGCCCACAACTCGCAGTTATGATTGCGCCGTGACGCAACCTGCTTTAGATTCAAAGAAATGTAACGATGCAACATTGCTGGCGTGCTATGACGAGATAAAAGTGCAACATTGTGATGAAGGGAAAGTACTGGTTGTGTGGTCGAAGGATTTTTAATGGCCTGGCTTGGATTAACAATTGTTGACTAATGTTTAGGTACTGCAAGTGGTTGTTTGCACTTATCGGATCTTGTTTGGTATGTACTCTTACCAACTGCAGTATCCTTTGAGAAAATATGGTCAGAGTGGAGTTTTTTTTGTGAGGAAACCCGCGGCTTGGTTGGCTCCGCACGTAATGACTAGTCTTTCCAGTGGGCTAGGCCGTTTAAGCTGTCAGGATGGTATAGGTGCTGGGCAAGCATACAGCAGTCCCAGCATCCGAGTGGTCCCTTCACCCATGTAGTGTGACTGAAGATGCCACTGGGCGCTGTATAAATCATCACATTACGTAGATGCAAAAGGAGTTTTTTAGGTGCCACTAGAAACAAAGACAGCAGGTAAATTAAGTATTGATATTTAAGAAACAGAAAACAAATTACTTACGTTGAAATATTATTTTGTTTATAAGATTGATAACATTCATTAGTACATTTTTAAACCTATAGTAACAATCCCGCTAGCTGTGAAGGTGTTAAAATACATCAGCACCTCAAATTGCCAATCCACGGTGGGCACGCGTGGTAATTAAGCCCATACTCTCTCTCTTTCTGAGAGAAGGACTGTGCCTTACAGTGAGACGCTTACAGGCTACCTAAAAAAAGATTGGTTTACATTGATAGAGATAGATAGAGAACACTTTATTGCACAACCAGAAAAATATTACCAGCCATGATTCTTAAATCTAAGTAATGTTATACAATTGGCGGTCTTATCGATAAGAGCGATCTCTTCCAGACAACCTTTAACCTTGACAAGATTTATAACATGACAAGGTCGAAGACGTTGGTAAGCGGATCACAGAGTTAAAGTGGAGATGGGCGGGACACTTGGCTAGAAGGGAAGACGGCCGGTGGACCAGGGCAGTATCGGAGTGGTGGCCAAGGGAGGGAAGTTTGGTAGGCAGACCACCGACACGATGGTCAGACGACATCGTGAGGGGTTAGCACAGGACCGTGAGGAATGGCGCAATAAAAAGGAGGCCTAGCCCAGCAGTGGGTTGATGTGGGCTGATTATAGATATAGAATAGATAGATAACATAACATTTGTTTATATTATTTAAGTTTTACGTGCAATACCCTTGAGTTGCTGACGTAACTAGTACTTAATAACTACATACTTAGGTTGTCTGGAAGAGGCGGCCTTATCACTAAAACTGATAAGGCCGTCTGTGCTCTTAGGTTGAGAAATATTGGTATAATTTCCATTTTTCTGCACAATAAAGTGTTCTCTATCTATCTTTCTACATACCGTATCACGTGGCGATATAGATTAGTATCCCGCCAATTTATGTCGACTTTTAAAACAAATTACTACGCGATTAAGCCCCGAAAATATTCACTAAGTAAATACTTGAGTAACGTTCTGTCTCGCTCTTTACTCAGAAATTCTAACAGACAACACTACAGTTAAGTATTTCTAATCAATATAGAAACTGGCTAGTCTTCTTTGGGTATTATAATAATAGTATTTCCTAAGCTATTTTCGTGTAAACCTTAGAACCGCTACCAGCGCTCGCGCATACATAGCGAGCGCTGGTAGCGGAGCGGTGTCGAACGCCGGTTTCTCAATCGGGAGGTCGTGGGTTCGAACCCCGGCATGTACCAATGACTTTGTTTTCTAAGTTATGTACATTTGTGAAATTATAGTAGCAATACTACTCGCTGACGGTGAAGGAAAACATCGTAAGGAAACCCTAGTGTCTGAGGTGTTAGCGTACCTTAGCGCTTGCTACGTACAATGTCCCAACTATGAGGCTAAGTGCGGAAATCTTAGGTCTAACTAACTAACTAACTAACTAACTAACTAACTAACTAACTAACTAACTAACTAACTAACTAACTAACTAACTAACTAACTAACTAACTAACTAACTAACTAACTAACTAAAATACATTATATTCATACATAACCTCACGCCTGTATCCCAGAGGGGTAGGCAGAGACGAGAAACTGCCACTTGCCATGATCCTGACAGATCACCTTCGCTTCATCAACGTCCATAAGTCTTTGCATGCATGCACGCCGGTTCCGGGTAATTTTTATTTCCCCCTTTTCTAATACATCTCCTATTTGGTCAATGTATGTCCACCTGCGACGTCTCTTACCAGCCCGTAATAGTCAGATACCAAAAAGTCGATAATGAGAAAACATACTAGCCCTTAACACTTGCCCCATGTCATTTTACTCAGTATTTGTGACGAATCACTCAACATTCCTTTAATAACGCCATTAGTGGGAGAATAAGGCAAGGCTACTGTATACTTTAAGCTAACGACTGCCTCACAAACGGATCCCATGAATTTCACAATATCGTTAACCTTTGCCACTTCAGATTCAAATAGGTTTTTATATGAAGCCCATAAAATGACCAATTTGAGAGGTAATTAGATATATATTTTAATTTCATTTGTTCACTTTATGGCGTGGTGTTTTTGTGACCTTTGCACGTCACAAACACGTTTTGCACGTTTTTTGTGTTCTTACTGCATTCTTCTGAAATCCCTTATTTTATTTTATTAGGGTAAACAAACAATTGTACAATGAGTAGTAACAGCATCTTAAGTAACATTAAAGTATTCTAAGTAATTGTCCTACCAGCATCGCTTACCACGAATTAGAGAAACTAATTCAAACTAATCCATAACCGATGTGCGCAAACATGACTTATCTTCATCTTTTTAATCGGTCCCTCAATTCTGAGAATCGTTACCATATACTCGTACAGTAGTCCTCCATTTGTCTCGGTCATATGCGCTGTAGGAGGCGTGCTGAATGGATCCTTCAGCTGCCTATGGCATCAGACCAGCGCATTGGTGTTCTGCCTCTCGCTCGTCTGCCCTCCAACTAGCCCAAAACGATCTGCTTCTCTAGGCTATGTCATCGTGACGTCAGCATACAAGCATATGTATGTGTGAATGAATGACTGCTTCGTCGGCCCAGCTGTATCACGT
This sequence comes from Yponomeuta sedellus, assembly GCA_934045075.1. NCBI lineage: Eukaryota > Metazoa > Arthropoda > Insecta > Lepidoptera > Yponomeutidae > Yponomeuta > Yponomeuta sedellus. The sequence continues at coordinate 1,928,845 of OW203739.1, forward strand.
CTGATCAAAATGGCGGAGGTAGCGGGTACGATTCCCAGTAGCGGCCGCCGTACATTTGTACAAACGGCATCAGTTTGGGTGTAATTACATGTTTGTGATGTCCTTGCCTGGTTACTATAGCACAGGGTATCCTAGTTTGGGACCAGGACTAGTGATTGTGTTCTGTGGCACTTCGGCTCTCCTTTTTCAGTCACTGCCCACCGCTTTGCGATGTTGTCGCTTCACCTCGTCGGTCACAGGGCGTCCTGCGCTGCGATTGATGCGATTCGCGGTCTCCATTCAACGACCAGTCTACCCCAACGTTTATTGGTCCTGTGGCAGATGACCCGCCTACTGCCACTTCAGTTTGCTAATCCGTTGAGCTACGTCGATCACTTTAGTGCTTTGGCGAATAAGTGAAAGTTATTTATAAACTAGCTGTGCCCCGCGGTGTTACCCGCGATTTATCGATTTTCTCATGGGAATAAGATATTTTCCTGCAACATAACGTAGCCTATGTGTTAATCCAGGGTAACAGCTAACTCCATATCATATTTTATTAAAATCACTCCAGCCGTTTAGACGTGAAGAAGTAATAAACATACACACTCACAAAGTTTCACCTTTATATTATTAATAAAGTGTGATGTGATATATATTTTTTTTATCTTTATTTATTTAGAAGCTTTGTTCACATAGGTGAGCATGTCAGCTCCATCTAAATCTAGTAACAAAATTCTACCACATAGTTACAATTAGTTATTACAGCTATTACAGTTCTTATTATTATTGAGGTGGTGCCCTCAAGGAGAAACTTTGTTTGACAAAATTATATACTTATATACAATGCGGCCGGACATCATGGTTCTGATAAAATTGTTTGGATATAGCCCAAATCTACCGAGTTTAGTCTAAGTTTTTGCATTAACGTTACTCTTTGTAGTGAGTTTATGGCACACTCACATAATAGGTGACAGAGATCTTCTTTAGAATTACATGTATTTAAATTTATGAATTTAAATCGAGTATTTCAACAAGGTAAAAAAACAACAACACCTATCAAATGAAAGTGAGGCTTCAAGTCTTCTAATGAAGTTAACGCAATAAATACTCTAATATTGAGATCTGTAATTAATATTTTAAGTACATAGTTTAAATTTCTCACCCGTTGCTACAAACAATTCTAGTCATCTCTTATGTCTAAAATGTCATTATACAATTAGAGATCGCTATAAGATTGGGAAACTAATAAGGTTCTCATATAACTATTAATTATTATTACTGAAATTTAATTACGGTTCATGACCAGTATGAGACGTGTCTCTGTGAATGAATTAAAGCCTATAATTATCACTCCGTCAGACACGCACCAGACAGCTTATGATGATATTATGGTGTTACTCAATTGTTAGTCAAGAGAATCGATCGTTCTATAAAGCGCTCGTGGCCTAGTCGAACGGTGCAGGATGGGTGACCGCCCCGTGACTGCTGCTAATGGCAATTTTCCGAGTGCTTCCGTGCTTCGCAAGGCAAGTTACGCCGTTGGTGCCGGCTGACATGTAATGGCAGTCGTTAAGCCATGTCAGAGTCCTTATGGGCGGTTTGATAACTTCTGACTGTAAGGCCCTCCACTGTATTACAATTCTCCCAACCCGGACTTGGCCCCCGTGGTGGAGTATGGCTTAACCTTCCTGTGATGCAAGAAGAGACCTGTGCCCCAGCATTGGGGACATAAAAAGGTTGATAGCGATAAAGCGGCTCCTTGAGGAGCAATTCCCATACAAACGTCGTTTGGTTTTTGTGTATCATGATGATGTCTGGAGTTTAAGCCAGTACAACGCACGAGTTCTATGTTTTATAATAACTATGGAAACTCTATTAATTAAGGACTTAGAAAAGACTAGAAGTTGGAGTTTTTTTGTGATTGATTCTAGTCACTTGGTTTGACTAGGCCGCTTCAAAAATTAGCGCTTCAAAAATTAAATATTTCGAGAAAAATAGAAAAAAAATCGGGAAAATATATCTTGTGTTCTCGAAACATCTTAATTGGTGAAAATCGTAGAAACTGGCGTGATATTTAGGAGATTGTGTTTGGAATGTATGAGGGCTGTTAACGTGTTAACTTTAACCACATAGACAAAGTATTTACTTTATTTTAAAACCTATTTATAGCTGGGACTCGAACCCGCAAACTCTAACCGTGCCAGAGCCAGAGGTCCCGGGTTCGAGTCTCAGAATGGGTGGATTTTTAAGCCTCCGAATAGGATTTTTAAAAATTGTCCTTAGTACGGGTTAGTGCATTAAAAAGAATATAAGGTCTTTACTTACAAAAAGAACATTCGGTGAGGCTAGTTGCAGATACAATTATGTCTGTAATATGTGTGCGGTAGGTCAACCCAGGTAGGGTAACCCATAAACTCATAAGCTTCCATAGGCACTCATTTAATTTTGTAACCAACAAGTCAGTTCACGTTTGTTTTTGAATTAAAAGCGAAACTAAAACTGCCACACTCACAGTTTACGGTTATACAGAAGTTTTGTTATCGCAGGATCGGAGGCTGAGGGTATTGTTCGTCAAATTCTCGCCACGGGGCTTGCGCAAGCGCAGCCCGGAGTCTAAATAACGCTGCGGTAATTTAGGCTGACGGACAACCTTGTATTGTGGGTTTTACTCAAATATTTTGTTTATTTTTAACTATAACAGCAGTAGAATGTAGGCTGATAGACACATTGAAAATATAAAACAAGAGTAATTTCATTTACATTATTTATATTCATTGGAGGATGAAAGGGGAATACATATACCAATTTATATGTGCAATAAAATGTTTTCTATCTATACAATAAGCGCTCGTGACCTAGTCGAACCGAGTGATTGGAAAAATAAAAAAACAGATTTAACCAAATAGTGGAATGAATTATTTATTTTACACTATAAAGATCCATTTACAGAAAATAGCATAGAATTTACAAGAAAAGATTCCGTAGTGAATTTCCAAAAAAATGTGTCAATAGTCATAGAAAACGAGGCAATAGTCACCCAGCACAAAATTAAATATAAAAAATACTACTTTAGTTGAAATGTTTCATTAGAAGTGAAGTGCTCGTACGCGCGTTGATGTCGTTTGTATAGAGCCGTTTCTCTCTTCGTATGGAATTGATTTTCAGCTCTATTAAGATCAAGTTGATACACTTATTAAATAACACTTATTATTTCATGTTAAATCGACGAAAGCATGGCGTGTAATATATGGCATATATTTTAATGCCTCTGGTGTGGTAACTTTCGTAGGGAAGAGTTGATAATTTTTTAGCCGTTAGCGAAGTTTATCTCTCAGTAAAAGTTATTATTTTTTGAATGTACGAGTATATAGAGATAGGTTGTATGTGTGATTTTTTTTTAAGTAATATTCAAATCGGCTCCGGGCCGGTGTTATGTGGATAGACCCCAAATTGGCAAACCCACATCATTTAAAAATTCTCAATCTAATAACACTCTAGTTACACTACTCTGAGGATTGCAAAGGCTCCTATTATTCATTGTACTCGTCATCCTGTACCCAGCCCCATTGTAGAGGTATGGTAAGCCGATAAAGGTTGTTTAACTAGCTGCTCGTTTCGTTTTCTCTTTCGCCGGGAAATACGAGATTATTAGAACTCTTCTCAGCCATTTAAAATATATATTTCAAGTTTTATTTAAGCAATGAAATAAGACATGCAATAAAACAAATGCCGTGATTTAAATTTTGAGGTGAAAATGTATTGGTAGGATATATTAAAATTGTGTGAAAATAAAAACAATGTTAAGAGTTTCCTTTTCTTATTAAAAGTGTGTTAAATATTGATACAAAGAAAAAAGAAAAATAAACTACTTATATACTGTGATGTAAGTATTAATTGTAAATTAAATTCACTACATGAAAATAGAAAAACATAATTAGTAAGCTACTACAGAATAAGTTAAAATAATATTTAAAATATTAAAATACCAAAATAATTTGTCCACAATTTTTATGTGGCCATATTTCTTAACGACAGTGTTCCTGTAGCATTATGCATTAGTTAAAAATACACTTAATTTTTAGTATACCATCGCAATCTTAGATGATCTCAACAATCTAACGTACGCATTCAAATAGCACGCACGCCAACCTAACATAGCTTGATTAGCAATTATAGCTAGATAATCTTAATGTTCCCAGATGTAAAAGAATAATATAGGTTTTTACAATTAAACAAAAAGATTATTTTCTAAACTACATAGTAAAAAAATCCTACATGTACAAATTATTACTTAGTAATTTATACATATTGTTTTTGTACATATTGTACATTTAGCCTAATATTTACGGTATTGGCGTTATTATTTACGATATTGTCGTCGTCGTCATCAGGCTGTACTAGTCCACTGCTGAACATAGCCCTCCCCTAATGAGCGCCATAGCGCCCTGTCATCAGCTTGCCGCATCCAGCATCTGCCGGCAGATCGTCATTCCACCTGGTCGGAGGGCATCCTACACTACGTTTCCCCAGTCGCGGTCTCCACTAAAGAATATGTTTACTCCAACGTGTTCTTGAGTGGAGACCGATCTCTTTATGGCCAGCCCACTGCCACTTCAGCTTGCTGAGGTAACTGTAATTGTATTGCTACAGATTTTTGTAGAATAAAAAATATTTGAAAAGTTACAGCAGCAATACCTACCACTCGCTTAGGTGTTCAACTACCTCAGCGTCCAAAATTGGCAATTCGCGGTGGACAGTCGTGGTAATTAAGCCCATACTTTCTCTTTATGAGAGAAGTCCTGCGCTCTGCAGTGTAACGTATATAGACTACATAAAAGAAAACGTTACTGTGATGATATATTTCTCGTTCCGTTGTACCATGCAAAGCTCCGCCAATTTCACGGCCCGGTTCGGTCCGCTTTCGACCGTGCAGGCTTTATTAAAACAATAACTGTGCTAATAGAGCCACCTGTGTGTTGAGATGGTGTAATTTGCCTGCGAAAATTGTAACACTTTTGAAATTGGAAAGAGAAACAGCTTTTCATAGCTCATTTTTGCAAATTGAATTTTTTTGTGGAAGTACATGACGACGGAGTAAGTTCTAGGTTCTTTGCATAGCTCGGTAAAATTAATAATAATACTACTTATACTATTTTTATTTTTAATGCACTAACCCGTGCTAAGGACAAATTTAAAAACCTACTCGTATTTAGAGGCTATAAATTTCACCCATGCCGGGATTCGAACCCGCAACCTCTGGCACGGATAGCCAGAGGTTGCGGTTTCGAATCCCAGCATAGGTGAAATTTATAGCCTCTAAATAGGTTTTTAAATAATACTACTTGTTATTCTGTGTGTGAATTGACTGCAATGTACATGGAACGGTCATAGTGAAATATCAATTATAGTTTTATGAAATAGGCGGATGTAGGTTTCAAAAATAGCTATCGATACCGTTATTGAGAATTAAAGCAATAATGTAAAGCAAAAAAAAAGAGAAAGAAAAAAGTACAATGTATTGATAACTGCGTCACCTTCTTGTCTAAGCCTTACAGCATTTAGCAAACGTGCAAACAAAACAATTTGTCAATTTTGATGGTGAAGATGTTGTAATTTGCCTGCAAAAATTGTAACTTTTTTCAAGTTGGAAAGAGAAACAGATTTTCATAGCTCATTTCTGCAAATCGACCTTTTTGGTGGAAGTACATGACGACGGAGTAAGTTCTAGATTCTTTACATAACCGAGTAATACTACTTGTTAGTTTGTGTGTGAATTGAATATCAATTACAATTTTATGAAATAGGCGCATGTAAGTTTCAAATATTGCTATATTTGATACCATTACCAACCCGCATGCCCAGCGTAGGGATTATGGGCATTACCCCCTATGATAGCACCACTTGGCGCTCTTTAGGGGAGGGCTATGTCCAGCAGTGGACTAGTATTTTAGCCTGACGACGACGACTACGGTAGCATTATTGACAGTTAAAGATATAATATACAATGTATTACAGTGCTACACAAGAAATAAGTCTCGCGGATGTACCTGCGCAGATGACCAAATTTTGGATGTGCGGCAAGTTGATCGACCAATCCGATAGTTTAATTTTATGGCAGGCCGCGCGCCTTTGTTGCTATTGGTTGATTAGTTTGGCAATATTAGCGTGAGCGAAATAGGTAGCGCTACTGCGGCAATCAATCTGCACCTTAACCGTATCGGTTAAAGATCATGTTGAATGTACTTATAGCTTCGGGTACTTTCGTCACACTTCTTCCTAGTCTGCGCGAACGTAGATTCGAAGGGACTTTTATGATGTGTATTACTGTACCCTATTGATTACTGAGTCGCCTTCTTATAAACCTTACAGTATTTAGCAGCCTTACGGTACATAAATAATTTGTTAATTTTCTTCTATAAACAGATTAACGACGTTTGACTTGTACCTTTTTCATTTGTGTCTGTTAAATTGTGGATATCTGACTTTTTATTTTTATGTGTACATAGAAAACACTTTATTGTACATAACAATATGTATCCTATAAACGTCCTATTACAAAGCACAGGTCTTCTCTCAGAGAGAGAGAGAGAGAGAGAGAAAGAGTTTGGTTATTTGAGTATAAAATTACTTTTTCATCTTGTCATATCTTAATGCAGCAAAGTGGACTATTTTTACAACAGTCAATAAAATGTACGACCTTCCAAAGTCACCTGCTATCAAAACAATGCAACAAGATAACGCTAATAACGATGATAATGTTCTGATCGTAACCTTGACACCGGGTCATTGTTTGGAACCACTCAATATCGGCTACCGAATTTACTCTCTAACACAAAAGCAGTACGCGCCACGTTCGCTTGCTATATACTTAATGGAACCAAATTAGGTTGGTGTTATCACCCATAACACGTTTCGGAAGTTGTTACCGATTGTGTTTTGTTTGTCTAAGGATTTAATGTATTGCAACATACTTGGCATCTCATTATCGTCGAGTTATTGGCATACAGGTTGTAATAAAGTTTATAGTTTTTATTTTTTTTTATTTATTTGTATCACCATTTATGATCTATCTATCATTAAATCATTACAGGAATAGGTACCAATGCGAGATAGTGACTTTTGGCGACAGAGCTTTTTTATTATACATATTGTCTTTTTTACTTATGTCAGTTTTTAAATTTAGTTTCTATCTAGTATTGATTGTCTTGTAAAATATGGTTGAATAAACATGAATTTATAAATATTTTTTTTATTATTAAAACAGAAAAGTAGGTCACCATACGGCGCTTAACAGTGACATAAAAGTAAACTAAACGTAAAAAAAGACACAAACACTTGTAAATCAATGGAAATAAATAATATTATTTTACCAAACTGCATCCTCTTACTTGTGAAATACTCCGGATTCGTGTAATTCTTAATAAAACACAATGTAATATAATAGCTCAAACATCAAACATTTAACGTCGGGATAATCTCTCAAACTGACAGCCCTTGTCACCCGCTCCAAGATGGCGCTGTCATGGCATTAGTGTGACTACACACACAAACGGTGCAAACCACTTTACACCATTTCTTTAATTCTGTCTATATATTTTTAAAATTTAAAATTACGTCACCCATTTTTGAGATTACCTTGACTTTTTGGCATTAAGTACCACTTTACATTTCGAACAGAACCGACTACATAAATCGTCCTTTACCTGCTTAATTCTGTTTTTTTTTATCAAGAGTTCTGTTTCTTTATAAAATAGATGCTGCCCGCGACGTCCTCTGCGCAGGATTAGTATTTCGAGTAGCTTATATTAGCGTGGCGTGCAAAAGAAGTAACATTATGAAATTAAAATTATCACATAACAAATTTTTGTAGACTTTTAGTCCGGATCTACTTACGGGTGTTGTTATATCGGAAGAGTCCGACCAGGTTTTGCTTCGATTTGCGTAGATCCGGGCTAAAAGTCTACAATGTGTTGTGCTTACGAAAGTTTTAGTTCAAAAACAAATTTTTGGGCCGCATTTGAAAAATGTCACAAAATATCTTTATAAATTGTAGCCTATGTGTTATTTTAATGTATAATTATTGTAAAGTTTTGTTAAAATCCATTCAGTAGTTTTTACGCGAAAGAGTAACAAACATCCAGCCATCCAGACTTACAAACTTTCGCGTTTATAATATTAGTAGGATAAAATAAATAAAATGCAGAGAAGAAGTCGTTCCAGTTTCATTATTTATTCTTAAAACGTTTTTCAACCTCACAACTACATCCATCTGAAATGCTGTATATCCTTTACAAATAATAAGAACCGGAACGACTTCAGGTATTGTTTTATTTGTAGATTATTAGTATAATAAAACAGAAACACTGAATAAAAACGGATAAGCAGGTAAAATAGTCAGATCTGGTCGAAGGGTAAAGTAGTAGTGATGAAAAATGAGGGAAATCAAAAAAATGTGTGACGTAATTTTAATATTTGAAAATTATAGATAGAAAAAGAAATAAAAATTGTGTAAATAGGTTTGCACCTTTACACATCTCCCATAATGACGACCCTCGATACGCCTTTCATTGATACGCTAAGAACAAAAACCCAGAACGTGGTCAGTTAATATACCAAAAAACAACTTTTAATCCGTTCTGCCCTGGATCTAAACTTTCACATTCACAATATTAGTGAAATGTCGAGTCAAATGATCGAGTTATTTCTAACGCAGCACACATGAGGTACTTCTAATTTTTATATTCTATCTGTTTTAAATATACTATAAATAAATCAATATTCACGGACATATTACACAGATCTCGTTAGCCTTAACTAAATGACTTGTGTCATTTACTATTTGCATTCACCATTTGCATGGTGCTAACTCGACGATAGATTTAATGCAATAAATACATAGATAACATCCAAGACCTATAACTAGCTTTGCCCCGCGGTGTTTCCCGCGGTTTATCGATTTTCCGGTGGGAGTAAGATATTTTCCCGCAGTAAAACGTAGCCTATGTGTTAATCCAAGGTGTCAGCTAACTCCAAGTCAAATTTTATTAAAATCACTCCAGCCGTTTAGACGTGGAGAAGTAACAAACACCCGCACAAATCTTATGATATTATAGTGTGTATCTACTGTTCGTGTGTTTGTCACTGAACTCCTCCTAAACGCCCGAATAATTATATTTGAATGATTTTTTTGCATGCGTTTGGGTGGTTGGGTGGCGCCCTAGATGGTTTAGGTTTACAAACCAGCCTGGCAGATGGCGCTGCATGCAGGACAACGTTTGTTGGGTCCGCTAATAAAGCTATGAAAAAGAAATGAATATTTTGTATGCAAAATCTTATGAGAATACTTGTGTTGTATATTGGTAAAGGGTCATTAAGATCCATGTCGTTTGGGAAATAAAAGCAAACTATGCTAGTTTTGGAACTGGCTCTTGAGGACCGCCCTTTAAGCTATAATGTATAAAATATTGCTAAAAGAGTATAAAAAGAAAAGAAAGAAAGACATTTATTATAGCAACAAGACTCATCACAGAAACAAAAAATCACAAAATTAACACAACATGAGCACAACAGAAATTAATCAAATATACAAATAAACGAAACAAAAAACACACAAATTTCGCCTGTGGTGCGTCTAAATTGCCACAAAAGGCAGCTGACAGTATGGCAGTATGTTGCTGTATCTCACATGTATCTAGATATACGCATTAGTTTTAATTTTCTTTTATGTTTTTTTATCTGGCAAGAAATAAAAAAAATCTTTTTCTTTCTTTTTTAAAATATTCCATGCGAGGTAGCTGGCTCACCTTATTATACAAATCTTACCCAAAACTGCCATCCGTTCTCCCCTGAATCTAAACTTTCACTATATTAGTAAAATCTCCAGTCGAATGATCGGGCTATTTCTAAAGGTCCACACGAGAGGTACACAATACATTGGTCTCTTAACAAGGCTCCCTTAACCCTGAGCGCTAGAGCTGATCCTGTGAAACCGCAGTTCACCAGTGCCTAGGGCGCTCTGCGAGTCGAAAGTGTGACCTTTTAGGGTCAAGCAGCTTTTACCTCTGCAGCCTTCGGCCGGGCGTCTTGCCCGTTTGCGATAACGTACACATGTCTGAGGAGTGCTAGTTCCTAGTTGGATGAGTCACTCATTAGGAATTAGTATGATTATGATAATTGTTTTCAATTCAATTCTTTTTTATGGCACCCCCTAGGATTCTGCCAATGTCAGGTTTGTGGAGATGGCACTTTTTTTTCACTAGTCGCGCACCTCGCAAATTGTAGTTGTTTGTTTTATCAATCAGTTGACATGTTATTATTTTACTTCATTTTAATTTCAATATTTAATTTTATATAGCTTGTGACATTTCTAATTTTCAAATAATTTAAATACTTTTCAATAATATGACATTTCTTGGGTATAGGTTTTATATGTACTTACATAAAAATCTATAAAAAAAAAAATTAGTAGCATAGCGATCTGTAACCTGACTGAACATCAAATGTAAAATCTACGTATGATCCACATATAAATGCTTTATGATATGCTATTGTAGTAGGGGCGGCTAAAGCACAGCGGGTAGAACAATGGACTCGGTCGTAAGACACTCAGGTTCGATTCCCAATGCGGGCTTGTATCAATGACTTTTTTTAAAACTTATTTAGAGGCTAAAAATTCCACCCATGCCGGGACTCAAACCCGCGACCTCTGGCTATCCGTGCCAGCGCTCTTTCTAACTGAGCTAATGGGCGACTCACCGGCATCAGTGAAATTTTGAACCTCTTTACAATACTCTCTGCATTACGTAAAGAGGTTCGAAATTTCGCTGATGCCGGTGAGTCGCCCATTAGCTCAGTTGGAAAGAGCGTTGGCACAGATAGCCAGAGGTCCCGGGTTCGAATCCCGGCATGGGTGGAATTTTCAGCCTCTCAATAGGTTTTTAAAATTGTCCTTAGCACGGGTTAGTGCATTAAAAAAAAGAATATAATCAATGACTCTGTTTTGTTAGTTATGTACACATGTGAAGTTATAATAGTATTAACACTCGCTAACTGTGAAGGAAAATGTTGTAAACATCGCTTAAAATTTCCAATCACCGGTGGGCTCACGTGGTACCTAAGCCCATACACTCTCTGTGAAAGAAAAACTGTGCCCTGCAGTGCAACGTTTATAGGCTACATAAAACAAGATGTTAGATTGATAAATATATAGAGAACACTTTATTGCACAACCAGAAAAAAGAATACAACCATGATTTCTTGTTATCAACCCTTGCATGTCCCCACTGCAGGGGCACGGGTCTCTTCCTGCATCGCAGGAAGGTTAGGCCTTACTCCATCACGGGGGCAAGTGCGGGTTGGTGGAGATTGTAGGACAGTGGCGCGCCTTACTGTCAGAAGTTATCAAGCCGCCCTTAAGGCCTCTGACATGACTTAACGACTGCCATTATATGACAGCCGACACCAACGGCTTAGCGTGCCTTGCGAAGCACGGAAGCGGCCGGAAAAATGCCACTAGCGGTAGTCACGGGACGGTCACCCATCCTGCACCTGACCGCACCTGTTGTTGCTTAACACAAGTGATTGATTTCAGTCACTCGGTTCGCCTAGGCCACGAGCGCTTCTTAAATATTCTTAAATTATTTCTTAAATCCATGTTATGTTATAAGGTTGGTGGTAGTATCGCTTTCAGTAGGTACTTAAATGATTCTGCACCAAAAAGAGATGATTTAGCGGAGACAACCAAACCCACGCTTTGAACCAAAACAGCGCCTCATCCCACTCCTTTGCAGAAATTATTGTTGGAATGATTATAATTTATCAGCACGAAAATCCTGAGATCTTGGCGTCACGTTCCGACCGGCTCGGGAAGTCTTAGTTACTTCCTTCTAGGTCACGTTTCCCACAGTAGCTGGGTTTCTCCGCGTTCGTCTGAACGTGCCCTTAACTCATAGATTGCATGATAAATGTACCTCGGTTACGTTAAAGGATGTTACTTTGGAGTTGTACGCTGATTTTACTTAAAGTTGCGGTAGAACGTGAGAGCGTGAGGCACCCCTTAAACATTTTAGGATTTCTAGATCAGTAGTTCTTAACCTTTAAGTCATGTGGGACCATTTTACTAAATTTCTGTCTTGTCAAGGGCTACCCAACGCTAAGCTTTGGACCATGAAGCTAGTGGAACCGAGTGATTGTAATCTTTCACTTGGGTTAAGCAACAACAGGAGGTTCAGCGGGTAGAACATAACGCTTGTCACGCGTTTTAAATATCAAAAGTCGCGAATTTTCAGTACTTCCTTTCCAATACTGAAATAGTACTGACTTTTTTTATTTCTGTATTTTTCATATACCTATTATTAATGTTGATGTAATCATTATAATTTTAATTGGACCTCGACTACCCATAAATAATGTCAATAACGATCTCCACATCTCAATTTGAAGAAAAAAAACATCATAGCTCCCCCCTCCAACCCACAAAACGCCACTTAAACGGCATTTAAACTCTCAATCCTATTAAGTGCGCAGTCCAAATAAAAGTTAACAACGCGTAGCACACAGTAAACACACAATTGGAGCCGTTAGCCGACATTACGTGCGGTTACTGCATCGGCTGAGGTATGCAATTAGACGATCTTGCATCGATTTCAGTTCAGACCTCATCCCGTGGTCAGTGAAAGTGGACAAACGGCGTATGTCATCGACTGATAGCGTTTAGTATTGTACTGTAGCGATTTACTTTTTAAAACTCTTCTTCTTCTTCTTCAGGCTATATTATGTAGTCCACTGCTGGATATAACCCTCCCCTAATGAGCGCCATAGCGCCCTGTCTTCAGCTTGCCGCATCCAGCATCTGCCGGCAGGTTTTCGCAGATCGTCATCCCACCTGGTCGGAGGGCGTCCTACACTACGTTTTTCGAGTCGCGGTCTCCACTCAAGAACACGTTTACTCCAAGGGTTGTCGATTCTTCGCGAGATATGGCCAGCCCACTACCACTTCAGCTTGCTAATTCTCTGAGCTATGTCGATAACTTTGGTTGTCTGAGTTCTTTTTAAAACTCTGAATTAAAGCAATACCAATATCTTTTTATTATCTTTATTCATTGAAACCCTAGCCTAGCTCTGAGTCTCAACACGACTGACACCTAAACATAACGTAACGATTTCCTTTAAAATAATTCAAACTTGACAGGACGGCTGCGCCGGCCAGCTATTAAAAAAAAAGTAGCGTTACAGTACCTAGCAGATGCAAAACAAGTACTGGCTTATTGAAAAGCCAGTCAGTCAGTAAACAAAGCCTAGATGAGGTGAATTTTGAACTGAGGTGTAAACAATTTAAAAAAGAAATATTCACTATAAAACAAAATGTTTTCGTAATGAACGTCAAAGCTGTTGGTTTCACAATTAATATAGTTATTATGTGGAGAAGAAACTAGCAACGAAACTTTACATTTATTCTTTTCAAAACATATTTTAACTTAACTAGCAGAGTTTTCAACTTAAAGTTACACTAGATATAATCGTCCCGGTTAATATTATTTTAATACCAGACATGAAGCGCTCGTGGCCTAGGCGAACCGAGTGATTGGAGTCAATCACTTGGTTAAGCAACAAAAGGCGCGGTCAGGTACGGGATTGGTGGGCATCCCGTGACTACCGTTAGTGGCATTTTTCCGTGCGCTTCCATGCGTCGTAAGGCACGCTAAGCCGTTGGTGCCGGCTGTCATATAATGGCAATCGTTAAGCCATATCAGAGGCCTTATGGGCGGCTTGATAAATTCTGACAGTAAGGCCCGCCACTGTCTTACAATCCTCAACCAACCCGGACTTAGCCCCCGTGGTGGAGTATGGCCTAACCTTCCTGCGATGCAGGAAGAGACCCGTGCCCCAGTAGCATTTAAGATAAGAAAAGAATATTCTTTATTGTACACTGGAAAAACAACAAATACAAAACAATTGCAAATATACATAGTACAATTGGCGGCCTTATTTGTATTTATTTTATTTTTTATTTATTTATTGTGATTTTTAAATAATTCACATGTTCATCTACACATCCACGCTATGATATAGATAGCAGGCATTATAGCCCCAGCCCGCCTTTCTCTCGTTCCCTGCGCCGGCTCCGGTCGATGATCGGCAGAAGCGCACGCGAGCGGCGGGAAAGTGCGGTATGCGATCTAATCTATTCTAGTGGCCATTTATTTGGGCCATTGCACCAATGCATTTACATCTCTAGCAGCTAATTTATAGCGCGTATTTTAGATTGGTTTAATACACGAGTCCTGCAAGGAATGGTGGGGAAAAAAATTAAACGAGTGGATGTGCCCAGCGACGGAGATTTGAAAAAGGCGACAATAATGTCTATCGTAGTTGTTTTATACCACACTTGCTGGTACAGTGCTACACAAGAAATAAGTCTCGCAGATGTACCTGCGCAGATCGCCAAATTTTGGATGTGCGGCAAGTTGATCGACCTATCAGATAGTTTCATTTCTTGGCAGGCGGCGCGCCTTTGTTGCTATTGGTTGATTCAACGTCATCGATGCAGGTGACGTATTAGTTTGGCAATATTGCAAAATAGGTAGTGCTACTGCGGCAATCAATTCTGCACCTTAACCGTATCGGTTAAAGATCATGTTGAATGTACTTATGGCTTCGGGTACTTTCGTTACTAGTCTGGCGAAATTAGATTGCCGAAGGGACTTTTATGATGTGTAGTACTGTACCCGCGACTTTGACTGCGCAGGATTTTATTATTTTGAGTACATATCTTATATTAAAGGTTTTGGCAGCGCAGTTTTGGCACCGTACGCCAGAATAGCTCGCAGATGTAATTTTTTTTCCTACTTACGTGACACTTATCGCCATATCTTGGACAAGTCACACAATATCCTCATATATTGTAGCCTATGTGTTATGCTGACATAGAAGCTATATTATTGTAAAGTTTTGTTAAAATCCATTCAGTAGTTTTTACGTGAAAGAGTAACAAACATCTATCCATTCATACAGACAAACTTTCGCGTTTATAATATTATAGTAGGATTTTAGAAGAGTGGTGGTAGCGGAGCGGTAGAACGACGACTTCTCAATCGGGAGATCGTGAGTTCGAATCCCGCGAGCATGTGCCGATAACTTTTTCTAATTTTTTAGCCTCTTGTTTAGAGACTAAATTTTTAAAACTTTTTCTAAGTTTGCGAAGTTGCTAAAAACATGGTGCCGTGAAAGTGCACTGAAGGTAGGTAGCTTTCTGGGGAAAGAGCTCTTGGGATAGACGGGGAAGTCTAGGGATCTACAGACCTTACAGTGCACCCATCCCGAAAAAGTCGAGAGGCGTCGACGAAGAAAGACAAACTTTGTGAGTGCCTTGTTTTCTGATTAGATTAAATTAGAAATCTTTATTGTACACACTAGAAAACAAAATTCATAGAAAGGCTTACATACATCGCTAAAACCGATCTCTTCCAAACAACCTTGGGATAGATAGAACTGAAAGATGAAGAGAGTAGGTAGATAGGTTTTAGGATTAGTTTTCAAGTATTAATGTTTAGGTGGGTCCTATACACAACAGTAGCAATACCACTCGCTAACGGTAATGGAAAACAGTAACGAAACTCTAGGGTCTGAGGCGTTAACATACATTCGATCCGTGGGGGATTGAACCAACGACGATGGTCAAACCTGATACCCCTGGACCATGGGAGATAGTCTTACTGGTCGTAGTACATTGCCTATTTGGTATATTGACCTGGGATGACCTTTACCGGGCTATCCAATCATTTTCACTCGATATATTTCTTTAGTGAATCTTCCTTCTTTAATATTCTTCATAAGCCCAAACCAACGCGACATTTCTGTCTCAATTCTAGTCGAATCGTTACGTCCACTTTGAGTGTACAACGTTCTCTAATCAAACTTTTGCGTATCTTGTCATTCGAAGTAACACCACATATACTTTTCAACGACCTCATTTCGACAACATTAATGCTACTTTCTTAATTTTTCTAGGTTCTAGGTATGGTACCTAAGTATCATGGTTCACATAAGTTTGTCCGTACATTTATTTCATGCTTAAATACATCCTACTAATATTATAAACGCGAAAGTTTGTAAGTATGGATGGATGGATATTTGTTACACTTTCACGCAAAAACTACTGAATGAATTCTAATGAAACTTTACAATAATATAACTTACACTCATAATAACACATAGGCTACAATTTATAAAGATATTGAGTGAATTGTACAAAATATGACGATAAGTGTCAACTAAGTAGGAAAAAATCTAACATCTGGCGTGCGCTGCCAAAATCGCTAGAGGAAATGTATGATGGAAATGTTTAAAAAAAATTTTCTATATAGTTTATAGGAGCATAATGCTTATGATTAGGGTTCCGCAGTACTTAGTTACCGTATTTATTATGTTGACAGTATTGTCTAATTATAGTGCGACTGTAACATCTCAATATTGTCAGGCATATTGTATTTTGCATATTGTTGAATATGGCATATTTTTGAAATGCGACCCAATAGTATTTTTTGCGATATTTTAATGTCATACATAATGTTAGTACTTTTCTACGCCTCGTTAATGTAAGCTACTTGAAATACTAATCCTGCGCAGACAAAGTCGCGGACGCCAGATAGTTTGACATAGTTTCATTGACTTAAAATCCAATAAGTTTTTTCATGTCTTTCACTAGTGTTACCGTATCAATCCTAGAAAGCACAGGCCGGCATATCAACCTCTATCACAGTCTAACATCAAAACAATGTACCTACGGTACAATACTATCAGGGGCTTTATCGAACGCAGTTCAGGTACAGTCGTAGGCATATTCTACAATTTTCAGATGTATATGGAGATATTATTTTTTCATCTAATTTGCGCGCAATCAAAAACAAAATCTCCATACACATCTAAAAATGTGGAATTCGGCTAATGTGTAGTGCTTAAGAAATATTTTGTTAAAAAAACATATTCGGATACACCGCTTTGTTTAACTTTTGTAAATTTTTTGATGGAAATAAACCCCTTTTTACTTTTTTTTAAACATTACTACTTTTTTTTATTCAATCTTACCCACCGAGGAGGCGTTGCACTCAAGTGCATTCAGAGAGGAATAAAATAGGTTTCTTACTATAAAGAGGGTGAAATTAGCTTATAATAGCATAAGCGCACTTAAACACTTTTTTTTGTAGTTTACTTTGTAACTACGTTCGTATTTAGGCCCACTTTTACTGCTTTCGACTCTCCAAGGTTTGCAGAGAAAAATCACTATAAAACGAGTTAAAGTCGCCATTGTATATTTTATTTCTCATGTTAAATGTATCTTTTGCAATAAAGTACGTGTATGATAAAATTTTAACAGAGTGCTTAGTGCGAGTTTTTTAACTACTCGATCGCGTTAACGTAAACTCATATTTCTATGGCATCCAGGAAGCGCCACCTAGCGACAAGTATGGAAATTAATATTGCTGAGTGCGAGTTGTAATGGTTTACGTTGAGAAGTGAACACGTTTACCAGCTAAAACACGAATAAACGCGAGTGCGAGTTGTACTGTGACAGCGTTTTGCCAGTTGGAACGGTTAACATACTCACTACTCAATGCTCGATTAACGCGGTAGTAAAGTTATTCGATTGGATCTGTCAAACTCGCACTAAGCACTCAGATATCTTACTCGATTGACTGGGATTTACATAATTGAAGGATGACCAATTATGTAATGTTTCACGGATTTGATAGCGCTTCTGGCATTCATGACGGCCTCGGTGGCGCAGCGGTTTGGCACGCTACTGTAAAACCGATGGTCTCGGGTTCGATCCCCGGCCGGGTCAAACTAGGAAACGAACTTTTCTAGTTTGTCTCAGGTCTTGGACGTTATCTATGTATTTATTGTATTAAATCTATCGTCGAGTTAGCACCTATAACACAAGTAATTTAGTTGTACTTAGTATAGGGCTAACGAGATCTGTGTAATATGTCCATGAATATTTATTTATTATTTATTCAATAAATGCGATACCTACTTTTACCCTACAACTACAGTAACCACACGTTTATCAATCCCAAGTATGTACTTGTCTACGTTTTCTAAGCAACAACTTAAGCCCGATAAAAATCAAACTCATAAAGACCCATTACGTCATCCATCTCACATTGTTAACTTGTCAGCATCCAGCTAAGATTCGCCAATCTTTTTCTTCATCTAAGACAAAGGAAAATAAACTGAGAGGCTTCAGAGATAAGTTTCACTGAGGCAGTAACGCAAGGTTGGTTAAGTTCACTCTCACTGATTTGTAACGTATGACCTGGGTGGAATCTGATTCTGTTAACTTTCCAACGGTTTGCAGACGAAGCGAAATTGCACTACGCAGTCTGGTTGCTAGGTACATAGCCGGATTTTTCGCAATACGTACCGGCGGTTGAAGTCGTCGTGGAGCGCGAATAGTAACTTTAAGTGACATACATTGAAGAGTTACCTGTAACAAAGAAAGTAGTCTTAAGTAATATTTTCATACTGTGCATCGATATCAACCCTTGTATGTCCCCACTGTTGCGCCACGGGTCTCTTCCTGCATCGCAGGAAGGTTAGGCCATACTCCACCACGGGGGCCAAGTCCGGGTTGGTGGAGGATTGTAAGACAGTATAAGTAACATAATATGCATAGGTAACATAAAAAAAAGTATCATTCAAAGAGCTGATCTAAACTAAACATTTCATGACACATGAAACAAATAACATTGAGATAAGAATTTAAAAACCTATTTAGAGGCTATAACTTTCACCCATGCCGGCATTCGAACCCGCAACCTCTGGCTATCCGTACCAGCGCTCTACCAATTGAGCCAATGGGCGACTCACGGCATCAGTGAAATTTCGAACCTCTTTACAATATTCTCTGTATTACGTACAGGCAGCGACATCTGACTTAAGCAAATTGCATTACTTACAGCCCCGACTACCTACTTTGCAGTTAGGTTTAACATCGGAACGATATCACTGTACTCACATGATTACACTATTTTTATTTTTAATGCACTAACCCGTGCTAAGGAACAAATTTAAAAACCTATTTAGAGGCTAAAAATTTCACCCATGCCGGGATTCGAACCCGCAACCTCTGGCTATCCGTACCAGCGCTCTACCAATTGAGCCAATGGGCGACTCACGGCATCAGTGAAATTTCGAACCTCTTTACAATATTCTCTGTATTACGTACAGGCAGCGACATCTGACTTAAGCAAATTGCATTACTTACAGCCCCGACTACCTACTTTGCAGTTAGGTTTAACATCGGAACGATATCACTGTACTCACATGATTACACTATTTTTATTTTTAATGCACTAACCCGTGCTAAGGAACAAATTTAAAAACCTATTTAGAGGCTAAAAACTGCAAAGTAGGTAGTCGGGGCTGTAAGTAATGCAATTTGCTTAAGTCAGATGTCGCTGCCTGTACGTAATACAGAGAATATTGTAAAGAGGTTCGAAATTTCACTGATGCCGTGAGTCGCCCATTGGCTCAATTGGTAGAGCGCTGGTACGGATAGCCAGAGGTTGCGGGTTCGAATCCCGGCATGGGTGAAATTTTTAGCCTCTAAATAAGTTTTTAAATTTGTTCCTTAGCACGGGTTAGTGCATTAAAAATAAAAATAGTGTAATCATGTGAGTACAGTGATATCGTTCCGATGTTAAACCTAACTGCAAAGTAGGTAGTCGGGGCTGTAAGTAATGCAATTTGCTTAAGTCAGATGTCGCTGCCTGTACGTAATACAGAGAATATTGTAAAGAGGTTCGAAATTTCACTGATGCCGTGAGTCGCCCATTGGCTCAATTGGTAGAGCGCTGGTACGGATAGCCAGAGGTTGCGGGTTCGAATCCCGGCATGGGTGAAATTTTTAGCCTCTAAATAGGTTTTTAAATTTGTTCCTTAGCACGGGTTAGTGCATTAAAAATAAAAATAGTGTTATTTGAGATAAGAATTCCATATCCACTAAAAACCTGATGCCACTAAGGTCAGGTAGATAACAAACGTGGCAGAGAAAGGGCACCGTCAAGATGGATCGGACTTCATGAAAGCGGCAGCCGGTGGCAGCTTTTACTGGGCGGTCCACATGGCGAAAAACCGTACGCTGTAAAAACGAGCGACCCACGCGTCCATGGGTCGAACCACAAAGAAGAAAAAGATCTACAACAAAACTTTTTTTTTTAATATGTTGCCACGTTTCATCGCAAAGTGGCCAGTGTTTCCGTCAGCTTAGCCTTTAACAGAATAAGGACCTATTTAGACAGTTCCCATATAGTTACGTTTACTAATGAGGCAACGATAATGTAAAAAGAAGCTTAGCCGTGACGCACGCGTTTCGCGATACACTACTTATGAGGCTTTTGAGGAATTTAAAAAGAAACTGGATAGCAATTGGAAGTGCAGTCTCTACAGCTGTGTAGGTAGTACAGTCAGGCACTTAGCACTGATCGACCTTTAAGTAGAACGCATCTATCGGTGCCGAAGATGTCAACAGTGCCGAAAGAATTTCATGTGCTCAGGGGCCTTTCATAGAACTACATTTCATGGTTCACTATGACAATTCAATGTACATTGAAACGTCGATTAACAAAATTGATTGAAAAAATAGACTCAGCTACGCAACGTACCCTGAATTATAATAATACTTTACATTTATGAAGCGAGTTCCCATAGGAATTCATACGTATATTCTTCGCTTCGCTTCAACCCTTGTAGTCCCCACTGCTGGGGCACGGGTCTCCTCCTGCATCGCAGGAAGGTTAGGCCATACTCCACCACGGGGGCCAAGTCCGGGTTGGTGGAGGATTGTAAGACGGCGGGCCTTACTGTCAGAAGTTATCGAGCCGCCCATAAGGCCTCTGAGATGGCTGCGCGACTGCCATTTGCATGACAGCCGGCACCAACGGCTTAACGTGCCTTGCGAAGCACGGAAGCGCTCGGAAAAATGCCACTAGCAGTAGGCGCGGTACGGTCACCCATTCTGCACCGCGCCTGTTATTGCTTAACTCAAGTGATTTATTCCAATCACTCGGTTCGACTAGGTTACGAGCGCTTTAAATAATTCTACAATTAGTTTATTTGGATTGGCCGACTTTTTTAGCTCGTTCTCCTTTACACGCCAACGTTCTCGCTATGTCACTAGCGACTCTGAGACATAAATGTGAAGGTTTATTCGTGGTCGGCTGAACCCTTGGCGGCTGATGAACCTTTATTTTTTGTTCCTGAAACTGTACTTACATAACATTGGGAATCATAAGAACAACGTCTTTCTAAAGTGGACTTAAAAAGGTTTCCTTCAGAATCAGCCATTAAAACAAACTCTATATACGTAGATTATAATTTTATTTTTCAAACGAAGTTAGTGAGAGAATGGTGGTGGAAACAAAAATACTTGTTAAAAAACCCTGTACGAACCAAATAAGTGCCGACATGCCCTAAAACAACACTTATTAAGTTAGAAAAAGAGTAACTCACCTCACAGATAAACCTGTACACAAGTTTCAGTGAAGGTTTTTTTGTATTTAACTAGAATTGACTAGAATGTATTCTGTAAATGTCTTCCGCCACATTGCCATTGTATTTTTTTTTTACTTATGTGCAATAAACGTATTAATAATAACAATGAAAAAAAAATAAGTAGAGCAAGCGAGGGAGTGACAGAGAGATCCGCCGTGCAGGATTTGATGTGTATAAAATATTATATTATAATTTATGATATATTATTAGGACGATTGTGAGGCAAACTGCCTGAAGCAGATCATGTTTTTTGGAGCGGTGGTAGTGGAGGGGTAGAACGCCGACTTCTCCACCGGTAGGGCGTGGGTTTGAATCCCAGCATGTACCAATGACTTTGTTTTCTAAGTTATGTACATTTAAAATTAAATAATTACAACTTCCATACGTTTTTAATCGCGTATCCTGGTGCCAAACAACAGTAGCATGGGAATAAAACCAGAAATATTAAAAAAATGTGTTTAAATTCTAATGTTCAATGGTATTTCAGTGATACGCTTTATTATAAGAACCCGTTTTATGTTTCTAGCCTATTTATTCTTAAATAAATTACGTATCCTGTAAATGGCTTAATAAACTATCGAATAAAACTTGGATAAATAGAGCAAATACTTAAGTAGGAAGAAACGAGCGATTGTGTTTACGGAAATGAATGCTTACGGAGTTACGGACCAAAGGGTTGAAGGTAAGTTGCTATAATATTGACGTGCTTAAAGAAAAACTGAACCAGTATTTACTAGATACTTTTGGAAAATTGTGGTTGTGGTCGTAAATAAACATATTACCTAGCGTAGTCCCGTTTCTCCTCCTATTATGTCTCGACATCTACTGGTTACCAATTCTAAGCTAATTTACATACATACACGCCTCACCTCACGCCTATATCCCTGAGGGGTAGGCAGAGACCAGGGACTCCTACTTGCCATGAATTTGTGAATTTGTGATGAACAATTCATCATCACATCAATCGCTATCCTGCTCGCTATCAATGAATCTGTGAATCGGCTCGTATTTTGTCCTCGGCCATTTTCGTCGAGCCGCTGATGCTATCTACTTCAGATCGCCAATCCAGCAAGGTTGTGGGCGTCCTACGCCGCGTTTTCAGTATGTAGTCTCGATTTGAGAAGCTTTGCACGTCATCGGCCAACAGTTCTTCACCGTGTCTGACTAGCCTACTACCACTTTATCTAGCTGGTCCTACATGCCTTCGGTTATTTGGCAAATTTTGTCATTTTCTAAGGTGATCTGTCAAAAATACTCGAAAACGACTTTGAATATGTAGACTAGTAGTACCGACAGTGTCCTACCTAAGACCAATACCCCAGCAGTGGGGGCATACAGGGGTTGATATCGAAGCGACCAATTGTGACTACATTTCACAATTTCACACATGTAAGCCACGCCCGATCGCGTGCATAAATCAAAGTCCTATTTTCACACAACGCGTACACAAGTGGGTTTATACAATACATACAACAGTTTATACAATATCGGATCAACAAATCTCGCTCCGGGAGATAGGATCGGGCCAATTTCACTCTTACGGCAATCCGTCCCACGATTGTTCTCTGTTCACACGTTCGTATTCGCTTTTTAGTGTAGCTGTTGTCTTCCTGACTGTTTGTTACGGTTGGCGCCGATGCTTGGGCCAACGTTTGGCCCAAATAGAGAATGTAGGTCGCATCTTGTTTTCTCTAGAGTTGTGTCAGCTGGTGAATTGGTTGGCAAGTGGCAAAGATTTGTATCTGCACGACACATTTGGGATAGGGTAGTGAGTTTTGTGAATTGTGGTTGTTTAGATATTTCGTATGATTTTTTCACGGTCTTAGAGAGTCTTATATTTTCATAATTGGGGTTATAGTTAGGTTTATCATCTCATAGGGAGGGTGGATGAAAGTTTGCCTAGTATTTAAGATTGTCTTCCGTAATAAGATCAGGCTTTTACATTAATAAATCGGATAGACTAGGTCATCCAGCTCGTTCGTTAGAGCAGGCGAACTTTATGAAATGATATACATAACATATTAACAATTTACTTAATTTTGTTTATTGGGGCTTGCTGGCATAGATACCTTTTAATTTTAGCAATACTAAAAAAGTAAATTGCAATCAAATTTAAAAACCTATTTAGAGGCATAAACATTTCACCCATGTCGGGATTCGAACCCGCGACCTCTGGCTATCCGTGCCAACGCTCTTCCAATTGAGCTAATGGGTGACTCACCGGCACCAGTGAAATTTCGAAGCTCTTTACAATACTCTCTGTACTGCGTAGAGGCAGCGACATCTGGCTGAAGTAATTTAAAATTGTTAGCACGGGTTAGTGCATTAAAAAGAATATAATGCAATCAAATTGTTTCAACCTAAATTTGAGTAAAACTGCGATGAATAAAATCGGATCAAATTATTCCCGATTATTGGATTATATAGAATATTCTTTATTGCATGTACACCAAGGGTTACATAAAATACTTAAAAAATAATAGTACAGTACAAGTGGCGGCCTTAATTAATATTTTCTGTCATATTCCGTCAAATCCACCAAGGTGAAATAAGAGGTGTACGCGTTTGAACTTAAAGGATCATCTTTATCATCCTCAAAGACAACTGTAACGCTGCCGGAACGTCGGGAAATAAAGTAATTACGTTTTACCTAATAAATAATCACGATTTGACCCGTTTAATTTATAACTATATATAACTATCCTCAAAGACTTTTACGCTTTTCCGGTTCCGGGTAGTCAAAAAGAATCATTAATATTTCGCTATAACCGTTTGCCTCTCTGTCTGTCCACAGCATAGTACAGCGATGATAAGCACTAGAAAGCTGAAATTCGGCATAGATTGCACTTAGTAATCATGCCGATAAAACGGTATGATAAAATCTGAAAAATAATGGTTTGATCCAGCTATTCCAAACATTTCAATTCTGTAGGCGGTGACAATGTGGAACCGCTGCTATATTTTTTTTACTATTGTGAAGTTATCATCGTTATAAGATGTACTTGGCATATGTATTTATTTTGTAAATGTATTTATTTATGATGTACTTAATTATTTATGCCCTCAATCATGGCACAAGCTTGCACTACGGCGCTCATTAGGGGAGGGCTATGTATGTCCAG
Source organism: Yponomeuta sedellus (assembly GCA_934045075.1). Lineage (NCBI taxonomy): Eukaryota > Metazoa > Arthropoda > Insecta > Lepidoptera > Yponomeutidae > Yponomeuta > Yponomeuta sedellus. Next base: position 1,953,504 of record OW203739.1, read on the forward strand.
CAGTGGACTAATATAGCCTGAAGAAGAAGAAGAAATGTACTGATTTATTACCCAATGGTTGGCTATAATAAAAAACTTATTAGTATTAAGGGCGAATATTATTCTTCTACAGTATTTTCTTGGTGCAACAAAGAATTTTAATAATAATAATATTTGTCTTAACGTATAAAAAGTCACTTTGTCGGATAGTCAAAAGGATTTAGTCACACACTGTATGTCTATCTAGTGCACGGATCGCCTTCCTTTGTGTAAGTACCTACGTGCCATTTTTTATTAAAAAAAATAAGTGGCCGCGGCTTGCCAACTTTGACTGACGGTACTTATCCAGAATTAGCAGTGTTTTCAGACCCCTAAATGTGTTTGGAATTAAATTTCACTATTCCTAGTACTACGATTATTATCCATTTCACCTAAAATCTCTATGATCGCCTAGTCTTTCTAGTTTCTTAATCATCATCATCAACCCATTTTGTCCCCACCGAGAGGCACTCTTCTCTGAAGAAGGTAAAGGCCAAACTTCTTTAAAATTGGTATTTTATTTATTTCATGATAATACCAATTCGTATGCTCTTCATAAAGTACTCAACGCATGCCCTCACCAGTGCATTCGAAAATATATTTTAGTAAATAATAATTTATATTATTATTATACTACCGCTAGTGGCATTTTTCCGAGCGCTTCCGTGCTTCGCAAGGCACGTAAAGCCGTTGGTGCCGGCTGTCATATAATGGCAGTCGTTAAGCCATGTCAGAGGCCTTATGGGCGGCTTGATAACATCTGACAGTAAGGCCCGCTACTGTCTTACAATCCTCCACCAACCCGGACTTGGCCCCCGTGGTGGAATATGGCCTAACCTGCCTGCGATGCAGGAAGAGACCCGTGCCCCAGCAGTGGGGACATACAAGGGTTGATAACGAACGAACTATTATTTACTGAAATATATTTTTGAATGCAGCCCTAGTATATAATTTTATCATCTTAGTTTAAGTATGGTATACGTGGCATATTTTTGAATTAACTTCAATCAAATAAATAAACTGAGTAAATTGGCGTGCCCGAATTGAAATGAAATAAAAAGGTTTTACTCAAACTAGCGCAGAAACTGCGGCTTTGTGAACGTTACAATTCAAACTAGGTGTCCATTTTAAAATCTCGATCATTTTGGAGAAAAAGTGGACAAAAAATCTCCAAACTTAGTCTTTTCAAAGTCCTTAATTGGCAGTTTACATAATTATTATAATACATAAAACTCACGCAACATAAATAGTATTTTATGTTATAGTAGCTCTTTTGGCACGAAGTGTACTTATTTTTGAACTTAGTCCAAACTTAGTCTTTTCAAAGTCCTTAATTAACAGAGTATACTCTCAATTATTATATCACGTCCCATCAATGGCACGCGTGCCAAAGGTTCAGCATCACTGGTCTAATGGCTGGCGCTTGGTGCCAACTGAGGTGCATTGGCCAACTTGGAGCACGCTAGTATTATGCACTGATGAAGTTATTTCACGACCCGGTGGGAATGATCGATGGATTATAGTTTAACACGATATATCTAAGCAGTTTTTGTTTTTAGATTATGCGTGTCAGCGTATTGTCAGTGGGATAATCCAGACGCGGTTTTGTTTGTGTATTGGAGTCAGTAAATGTGGTATATTGCGAGTAAGTAGTCTAGATATAGACAAATAAATAGAATATACTTTATTGTATGCACACAGGGAAATTACATTAACAATAGTATTTCTTCAGGCGCTTGGTCACTAATACATAGGTCGTGGGTTCAATTTGGGGCCGCCGTACATTTGTACAAGTGGGTGTTTTTTCATGCGTGTCGTCCTTGCCTGGTTACCAAATCACAGGGTATCCTAGTTTGGGACCAGTGTCTACGACGAAACCTTCTATAGTTAGTTTAAAAAAATATATTGTTAAATACTTTACGAGCGCTATTTTATTACATACAATTTTACGTATTTCTAACTACAAGTGTTTTTAAAAATGGATTATCAACAAAGTAAGTAAAATATTTTATATTTTCTGTCGCTCGTTCATTGTTTTAGCTTGTAACGTTAGTAGAATGTCACATTTGAGTTTTTTCCGTATCAGCTTTTGATCTGGCTAGCGCTCTGATTTGTTTCTTTTTATTGTATAATACCAACATTAAACTTGATTTTTATATTGTATTCATTGATATTTCTTTCTTTTCAATTAACTTTGTTCAGTAACGAACAACCAAGAGAAGTGATTGTATTGCGTGGAAGTCGTTATTATTATTATCTTAATTACTCGCGATGCTAATACATAGTTATATGTTAAACTGGTTTAATCGCGATTATTTATTATGTAAGACGTTATTATATTATTTTTAATGCACTAACCCGTGCTAAGGATAATTTTAAATACCTATTTAGAGGCTAAAACTTCCACCCATGGCGGGATTAGAAGCCGCGACCTCTGGTTATCCGTGCCACCGCTCTATCCAACTGAGCTAATGGGTGACTCACCGGCATCAGTAAAATTTCGAACCTCTTTACAATGCACGTAATACAGAGAATATTGTAAAGAGGTTCGAAATTTCACTGATGAGTCGCCCATAAGCTCAGCTGGAAAGGGCGCTGGCACGGATAGCCGGCCGGTGGAATTTTTAGCCTCTAAATAGGTTTTTATAGATATTATTACTTTAATTCCTGACCACGGCAACGCTGCAGTTACCGTGGTCACGGGTAGACTGAAGTAGCGAGAACAGTCATTGTACGTAGCAAGCGCTGAGGTATGTTAACACTTCAAACACTAGTGTTTCCTCACGATGTATTTCTTCATAGTTAACGAGTGTTATTGCTACTATAACATCACAAATGTACATAACATAGAAAACAAAGTCATTGGTACATGCCGGCACTCGAACCCACGACCTCTCGATTGAGAAGCCGGCATTCTAGTCTGTTAGCTTTTAGAATATACCTCGGCTACTATCGGATAGAATTGGGTATATTCGTGTAGTAGGAATATCGGAACTGATAATATGATAACATGACACATAACTTTTCAAAATAGTTATGAAAAGTTTTATACAGATCAGGAAGTAGTATTACACTCGTGTGCTTCCGGCGAAAACCGAGCCCTAGAGCACGAGGTATATTCTAAAAGCTTACGGACTATACGATATCAACCCTTGAACGTCCCCTGCTGGGGCACGGGTATCTTCCTGCATCGCAGGAACGTTTGGCTATACTCCACCACGGGGGCCAAGTCCGGGTTGGTGGAGGATTGTAAGACAGCCTTACTGTCAGAAGTTATCAAGCCGCCCATAAGGCCTCTGACATGGCTATACCAATGCTCAAAATACGCCTATGCCAAGTAAAACTACTGTTTTCAAGTTGTAAGTCTGTAAAACAATACCGCACGCATCTGGGAACCGAACGGTGGCCTTCGTCCCGGTCGGAATCAATGTTATCGCACAAATCTAAATTCGTTATTAACGATGTATCCATTACGGCAGTTTCGAAATGCGCGACGGTGGAAAGCAAGGTCAGTGTAGCTTCTTTTTGATTAGAAGTTCGAGATAGGCACTGAATTGCGGAGCAACGAATTTGTGATGCGCCGGACTCCTATAAATACTATTGTATCTATTATCTATAATATAAAAATGAATTGCTGAATGTGTTGGTAAGCGCAAATCTCAAGAGCAGCTGAACCGATTTCGCTAATTCTTTTTTTAGAATATTCCTTGAAGTACGAGGATGGATCTTACGGAGAGAAAAATAAAAAAAAAATCAAAGAATCGACTGTTAGGCGGTACGAAGTTCGCTGGGTCAGCTAGTTGTAAATAAAATTCTGTTTGAGGACACAGTTTTGTGTGTTTATCTTTAGTACATTGCAACACGTGGACTACTTCCCGTATTTCTGTAATTCAGAATATGTGATGTGCCGGACTCCCATAAATACTATTGTTTTGTAAATAAAATGTTGTTTAAGGACACAAGTTTCTGTGTTTATCTATAGTACATCGCAACATGTGGACTACTTCCCGTATTTCTGTAATTCAGAATTTGTGATGCGCCAGGCTCCTAACATACTATTGTGTTATAAATAAAATGCTGTTTTATGACACAAGTTTTCTGCGTTTATATTTAGTACATTGCAACAATAATGCTAATTAAAATCTTTTTGAGGACACCAGTTTTCGGATATACCTATTCAGCGTGCGATGTGAACTAATTCCCATATTTTTGTAATTCAAGCCAACTTTTTTTAACTATATTTAACCTGCGACTTCGCCCGCGTTAGTAATTATTCCACGGGTATGCATTACCGTCGTCGTCATCAGTCTATACTAGTCCACTGCTGGACATAGCCCTCCCCCAAAAAGCGCCACGTTGTGCTATCATAGGGGGTAATGCCCATAATCCCCACGCTGGGCATGCGGGTTGAGGATCGCAGTCCGGTGGAATTGTACTGCAGGGGGCGTCTGTCTATTTGTATGGCAAGTTTCATGAAAATCCGTTCAGGCGTTATTGTGTGATTGAGTAACAAATATCCCAACATCTTCACAAACTTTCACACTTTTATAAGAGTAGGATATAGGCTTATGTAGATATATCAGAGAGGTAGATTTAACCGTTGTATACAAAAAATAATTATATTCTTTTTAATGCACCAACCCGTGCTAAGGACAATTTTAAAAACCTATTTAGATGCTAAAATCGTAATACAGAGAGTATTGTAAAGACGTTTAAAATTTCACTGATGTGATGCAGGTGAGTCGCCCATTAGCTCAGTTGGAAAGAACGCTGGCACGGATAGCCAGAAGTCGCGGGTTCGAATCCCGGCATGGGCGGAATTTTTAGCCTCTAAATAGGTTTCTAAATAATTTAAGTGAATTTCATTTAAAATACACGTAAACTAATACTAATTTAAGAATAAAATTAATAAGTAAACTAAAATCTAATAAATATGAACTAATAAAAATAAATGCCTAAATAAATTTAATATTTGCAAATAAAAAACTTGCCCCAGGTCGGTGTCCCTCGGCAGGGAGTCCAGAATGCTGGCAACATTCCCCTTTGGATGGCCAGACTTATCCTCTGGCCGAGGTATGCGTCAGCCCTCCGGACCCCATTTTATGTTGTATTTGGAATTTCACAACTTGAGAGTTGTCCATGAACCCATCTATAAAAATAGTTGAAGAAACGGCAGATACAAAATATCAAATACAATTGGCGGCCTTATTGCTAAAAGCAATTTCTTCCAGGAAACCATAAACGGTAACAAGAAATAAATTAGAGTCGAGTAATCGGTGCAATTAAGCAATATTGAAACTGAACTTAAACCATATGCCAGTGGACGCTGTGCAAGTATGAACCTCATTAGATAAGATAAGAAGCTAAGAATATTCTTTATTCTACACTGGAAAAACAACAAATACAAAACAATTGCAAATATACGTAGTACAACTGGCGGCCTTATTGCTAAAAGCATTTTCTTCTAGACAACCTTACAATGGAAAGTTGCTGAAGAAAATTCATTCATTCAAAGTATTTTAAAGTTGTATTCGCAACCTGACTTTGACAATGGATTGTAGAGTTACAATGCAGTTGCGTAAAACAACTGTAAATGACTTAGCAACCTTATCTGTAGTATTTTCAATATTTTAAGCTCTGTCGAGCAAGCTTTCGGAGTTTCCCTAATATGGTGCCGCACCAAAAATTCGCCGTCATTAAGCGATCCCAAGCAGTTCACAAGACACAATAAAAGGTCGCAATACTCATCTCATTTCACGCCTCTTAGCCCCATCTGATATCGGAGGGTAAAGACCGTAGTATATTGGGTTATTTTGTGAGTTTTGAAACGGATTTTACATTGCTATGGTGTAGTATTCAACTTGAATAAATTACATTAAAATTTATTTTCACTGTTTGGCACTACCCACCTTCTCCACGTCGCCTGTGGGTTGGCTCGAATAAAGTACTATTAGTATTTTTTTATGTAGCCTCGATTGTGTCCCACTGTTGGGTAAAGGCCTCCCCTTTTGTTTTCCACTCCTCCCTGTTCATGGCCACCTCCTGCCAGCCATTTAGTATTAAGCCAGCTAATTGTACAACTTTTACTGGTATAATAAAGAATTTTGCACAAAAAAGGGTTTGTAGAAAGGCGAGCTTAATATTAATAAGTATTTTCTTCGAGCTACCCTCGAGCTATGTGGACAATGAAAGGGGGAAGTGCCATAAAAGATTTATGGCGAAGAAAAAAAAATGTAAACTGTATTACAGTAAAATTGCAGTCTAATCAGATATATATTAAATACTTAGATCTAAAATACACACTAGTACTATAGTACTATAAAACAATGAGCAAAGGCCCTTATTAACAACATCCGATTGTCCGAACGGCAAAATAGTGTGTGCAATGTATCTAAAGTATTGCCAGTTTGTTTGTATGTTTAATTACTATTGCAATATGCGTGGGCTAATTAATGGCTTACTTACTGACCTGTAACTTTGACTATTGTCTTAAGAGTACGTACCAAATACGTCAGACATGCAGATGTCCTCACAGTGTTTTTTTACTGTTACAAGATGATAGATAGAGAACACTTTATTGCACAACCAGAAAAAAAGGATTACAACTATGATTTCTTAAATGTAAGTGATGTTATACAATTGGGGGTCCTGCCGCTTAAAGCGATTTCTTCCAGACAACCTTTGGATGTAGCGGATTGTGTGAAGGAACCTACCGACTATAGGACATGTACATAAATAACAAAATCGAAAATATATTGATAACAATAAAATTTTGAACTCACTTAGAGTGGATGGAAGAGGATCGTACGGTGAAGAAAGCATACCTGAGGCGGCCAAGCTTCCGAAGACCATGGTCTAGATTCTGCTAATGCATTGTAGTACAATAACAATTGCATGAACGTGGCGATTCAATTTAGTTGCTGCTTCAAGTCTACGCGCTCGTAGATCGAACCATCTTGTGTTCAATGGTATGAAAAAACGCTCCACGTGAACCGACCATATATCTGTCATGGCACTATAGAATAGAGGCTCAGTTGGTCGCCCCAGATATCGCTAGATAGACGATGGATGGATGGGTGTGACGCCCTCCAACCAGTTGAGATGACGATCTGCGAAAAACTGCCGACGCCCTCCAACCAGTTGAGATGACGATCTGCGAAACTGCCGGCAGATGCTGGATGCGGCTAGCTGAAGACAGGGCGCTATGGCGCTCATTAGGGGAGGACTATGTTCAGCAGTGGGCTACATAATATAGCCTGAAGAAGAAGACTATGGACTGCTGGAGATCCAGGGGGGTGTCTGGCAAAAGACCGCGCAGGACAAAGACAAGTGGCGCCTTCTTGCTTCGGAGGCCAAGACCCACTTCGGGTCGCTGAGCCAGCGGAATAAGCGAGCAAAACTTTCAAAGCAATATTCAAAAGCAACTTTTACTAGCATCATCGCCAAAATTACATCAAAAGCCAATGCCAGTAATTACCGAACAACAAAAGAAAATATCGACTGCGGTCCGAAAGAAAGTAAATCACGATGCGAAATTAATGATATAACAATGTTAAGTCCGTCTCTGTCGGTCGGCAGGGAGACTCTACGGTCACGTTTTTGTCTAAAAAATTACCCCGCCATTAAATAATTATAGGAGACGTATTGGCGATTGCTTCCCGATACTATATTTCAGATGATAAGTTCTATAGATGTACACAAACTCATAGTGTGCACTGTTACAATACGAACAACACCCTTGAAAAGTATTTTGTATCATTTAGCTTGGTTAAGCTCTCTTGTCTTGCGTCAGCCCGGGTTAGCTCATTTAACTCGATTTAAAAACCTATTTAGAGGCTAAACATTTCACCTATGCCGGGATTCGAACCCGCAACCTCTGGCTATCCGTGCCAGCGCAAAGCGCGTACGTAATACAGAGAATAATGTAAAGAGGTTCGAAATTTCACTGATGCCGGTGAGTTGCCCATTAGCTCAATTGGAGGAGCGCTGGCACGGACAGCCAGGGGTTGCGGGTTCGAATCTAGGCATGGGTGAAATTTTTAGCCTCTAAATAGGTTTTTAAATTTGTCCTTAGCACGGGTTAGTGCATTAAAAATAAAAATAGTATAATCATTTAAATCGAGTTATTTTGTGTGCAAAATGATTGATTTAACCGGTTAACTCGAGTATAATGAGCTAACCCGGGCTGACGCAAGTGGGCCCTAGTGTGTAAGCAAAAATAAATTCAGAAATACCATCCAAACGGAGAAAAATGAAAAGGCAAATTGTCTAATTGCAAAAGACAATTAGACAATTGAATCGCTGTTTATTTACAATAAAAATAGCAGAATATTTCTTTTTCAGGCTATAGGTACTAGTCCACTGCTGGACATAGCCCTCCCCTAATGAGTGCCACAGCGCCCCGTCTTCAGCTTGCCGCATCCAGCATCTGCCTGCAGGTTTTCGCAGATCGTCATCCCACCTAGTCGGAGGGCGTCACAAGCGTTCTTTCAGATGCTTCTCTGGTGATTAAACTCAGTATGCGCCTCCTCTCTTTCTGACAGGAGGCCTGTGCTATACAGTAGGATGTATATACGCTTGTAAAGGTTGCAATAATAATTATTGCAACCTTTACAACAAACAGAATAAATAGATAGATAGATGACGGCCTCGGTGGCGCAGCAGTTTGGCACGCTGACTGTAAAACCGAAGGTCTCGGGTTCGATCCCCGGCCTGGTCAAACTAGACAACGAACTTTTCTAGTTTGTCTCGGGTCTTGGATGTTATCTATGTATTTATTGTATTAAATCTGTCATTTAGTTGTACTTAGTATAGGGCTAACGAGATCTGTGTAATATGTCCATGAATATTTCTTTATTTACTTATTATTTATAGATAGAGATAGAGAACACTTTATTGTACATAAAAATGGAAATCACACAGATATTTCTTAACCTAAGAGTACAGACGGCGGCCTTATCACTAAAAGTGAACTCTTCCAGACAACCTTTGGATGTACTGGACTAATACATTAGAGAAGGAAGTAGATGTACAAAAAACATAGAAAATGATAATTTCAGAGGTACCTATATAAATGCATGCCTAAATAACAGTGTGAATAAATAAAATCATTAACAGATACCTACATACAAATAATTTAGATAAATAAATATAAAAAAAAATCTATCTGTAGGTAAAATTTTGGCCTTTGCATCTGCGTGATGGGATGATTTATACAGACTCCGGTGGCACCTTCACACATACTAGCTGGGTGAAGGGCCACTTGGACGCTGCAGTACCTACCTGGGAAATTATTTTAGACGGAGTAGGCTCGCCGGGCACCTATACCATTCTGACAGCTTAGTCGGCCTAGCCAACAGAAGAGACTAATTAAAACTGTTTTTATACGGATTTTACTCGTTTATTACATTTTTTACAATTTTCCGACGTTTCGGCACTTTTTCAGGTGCCATGGTCTCGGATGACTGAGGTGACGGGCGTCTGTTTGAAAGCATTAACTGTTTGTTTGCTACCCTCGGCAAAAATTACAAAAGTTAATTGTGAAGTTACGTTCCAAAATAGACAAACCAATTATTTTATATAAAGTCAACAATATTGATTTTTAGTAATTGAAGTTAAAATTAAATTTACAAACCAATTAATTATTTTACATGAACTTAAAAAATGTTTATACTATTTTTATTTTTAATGCACTAACCCGTGCTAAAGACAATTTTAAAAACCTATTTAGAGGCTAAAAATTCCACCCATGCCGGGATTCGAACCAGCGATCTCTGGCTATCCGTGCCAGCGCTCTATCCAACTGAGCTAATGGGCGACTCACCGGCATCAGTGAAATTTCGAACCTCTTTACACTATTCTCTGTATTACGTACAGGCAGCGACATCTGGCTGAAGTAGATTGCTTCACTTACAGCCCCGACAGTGAATAGTGTAAAGAGGTTCGAAATTTCACTTATGCCGGTGAGTCGCCCATTAGCTCAGTTGGATAGAGCGCTGGCACGGATAGCCAGAGGTCGCGGGTTCGAATCCCGGCATGGGTGGAATTTTTAGCCTCTAAATAGGTTTTTAAAAAATGTTGATTATTAATTGAAGTTAATAATAAATAGAAGAGACTAGTCAATATGCGCAGAGCCAATTAACTTCGGGTTTTCTCACGATGTTTTCCTTCGCAAATATTTGTAGGTAAATAGTAAACCAATTATTTCTTCGGGTCTACCTGATATTTATTGCAATTCTCACTTGGATATGTGATTAAGTCTGCAAGCGGTAAAATATTAAATGTCGATGTCGTGGGAATAAAACTGAAGATACACTAAACTTATTGAATGAGCTTAATGGAATGTAATTGATTGGTCGCAAGTTTATGTCAAGGATTTCTTGAAAGACTTGAACTTTTACGTTTCGTCTTAATGTATTTTTGTTCGTATGTACACTTCAATTATATATTTAAAAGCATGGGGCTACATTAGTGCATAAAGATTCTTAATAGATTATCATACTGAAAACTTTGACTCAGGAGACTGGAAACTAAATTTGTATATATTTCTATCTACCCTTTAAACGTCCCACTGCAAAGAGGACACGGGGGAGGGAGTTTGTGAATGCTAATGCATAACAGCATGAACCCGGCCGTGCTGCCAATGTGGGACTCACAAGAAGTGCACCTAACCTCTAAACACCACCTAGGGCTGGTTTGAAATGAAATGAAAAGGTTTTATTCAAAGTAGCACAGAAACTGCGGCTTTATGAACGATACAATTCAAACTACGTGTCCATTTCAAAATCTAGATCATTTTGGAGAAAAAATGGACAAAAATTCTCCAAACCTAGTTGTGGTCCTAAGTACCCCTAAACCCATATCGGGAGCGACCCCCCTCGAGGCCGAGGAAGGCAAACCACAGCAAGGCCTGTGCTTTCTGGCAGAGAGAGAGAGTATGGAATTAATTACTGTGCGTGCCCACTGCAGATTGACAATTTCAAGTGCTTATGTATTTGACATTCTGGTTTCCTCACTATGTTTTCTTTCACAGTTAGCCAGTGGGTATTGCTTTTTTAACTTCTCAGTTTTTAACTTTTACTTAATTTAGAAAACAAAGTCTACATATATGCCCGCACTGGGAATCGAACCGCGGTCTCTCGCTTCCGAATCTATTGTTCTACCCACTGGGCTACCACCGATCTTAACTAAATTTGTGTTTAATATTAAATGTTTTGAAAACCTATTTAGAAGCTAAAGTTTCCGCCCATGCCGGGACTCGAACCCGCGACCTCTGGCTAACCGTGCCAGCGTTCTCCCAACTGAGGTAATGGGCGACTCACCGGCATCATTGAAATTTCGAACCTCTTTACAATACTCTCTGTCTGTATTACGTACATACAGAGAAGAGACAGCAAATTAAATAAATGTTATAAAATTTTACTCAGAGCTATTGTAACCAGGCAAGGACGCCAAAAAGATGAAAATACACCCGGACTCAAGTACGGAGGCCAACAGAATCGATTTCACGATCCCTATTTTGACAATCCAGCGTGTTAACTGCTTAATCAAAGAGGCTGTCAAAATAAGTCTAATTACATCAGACTTTTCATGAAAACCAAGGACCTGGCAAGATTATGCGCCAAAATGCAGCAATAAAATGATTTAACTATCCAACGTCAATTAATTCTAATTACTTAACTTTTAACAATAGCTCCCTCACCCCTGGAGGTCGCGTGGTGTGAAAACTTAACTTACAAAATGACAGACACGCCGACATTAAATAAATAGGTAAGTAACGTAACAGAAGCATGTGTTTAGTAAATGAAATGAAAAGGTTTTATTCAAAGTAGCGCTGATACTGCGGCTTAATGAGCGTTACAAGTCAAACTCGGTGTCCATTTCAAAAGCTAGATAATTTTGGAGAAAAATTGGACAAAAAAACTCCAAACTTAGTCTTTTCAAAGTCCTTAATTAACAGAGTTTACATATTACACTATTTTTCATTTTTAATGCACTAACCCGTGCTAAGGAACAAATTTAAAAACCTATTTAGAGGCTAAAAATTTCACCCATGCCGGGATTCGAACCCGCAACCTCTGGCTATCCGTACCAGCGCTCTACCAATTGAGCCAATGGGCGACTCACGGCATCAGTGAAATTTCGAACCTCTTTACCTTTTTAGCCTCTAAATAGGTTTTTAGAGTTTACATATTTTTTACAAAACTCATAGCACGCAGACGGAGTCGCGGGCAAAAGCTAGTAAAACAAATAGAACTCATGCATTGTACTGGTTTTAATTTCAGACATCAATGTCATCGAAATAATCCGTAATATTATAGTAGCCTTTTTGGCACAAAGTGAACTTTGCACATTTTTTGAACCGCGTTTCAGTCAAACTTAATAAATCTTCATTAGTAACAATAACAAAACATAACCTCACGCCTGTAGCCTGGAGGGGTAGCTAGAGTCACTTGCCATGATCCTGATAGATCACCTTCGCTTCATCAACGTTCATTAGTCGTTTCATGCACGCCGGTTCCGAGTGTGTCTAGTACTCAAAGACATAGTTAGATAGACTATTCTTTATTGCATGTGCCCCAGGGATACCATGTACATAATGGTATTTAACAAGCTCCTTGTGATATCTGAACTTTTCTGTAACATACTGTCGTCTTAGACTGCTTAATCCCCTAGATATTATAATAATATTACAATAGCTTCCACCCTGCAAAATCTCTTGTCCTGGTCCTGGAAACTAGGATACCCTGTGCTATGGTAACCAGACAGGCATTTTACAAACATGGAGATACACCCAGAGTGATGGGTCTATATACATACATAACATCATAACATAATAACATTTACATACAAGCTTATACATTGTTTCTGGCCCAACAGTAGGATACCCTGTGTCGTGGGAACCAGAAACAACGACATCACAAACATGTAAACATCCAAGACCTGGACTTTTTTTGTCCCTAGCTGGGGACCTCTTGCATGGTAGGCAGACGCACTACCGCTACGCCACAGAGGTCGTCATACATACATACATAACCTCATGCCTGTATCCCAGAGGGGCAGGCAGAGACCAGGGACTGCCACTTGCCGCGATCCTGACAGATCACCTTCGCTTCATCAACGTACATAAGTCGATGCTAGCACGCACACCGGTTCCGGGAACTTTTAATCTTCCCCTTTGCTAATACATCCCCTATTTGGTCGATGTATGTCCACCTGGGACGTCCCTTACCGGCCCTTCCATTCACATTCGCAATATATATTTGTTTCGTCAATCTTTATTCCTTCATTCTCTCTATATGTTCAGTATCTTTATGTAATATGCTTGCAAAATATATGTGAATAAATATTGGTTTACGCTCTGTCCGTCGCAAGACTGAAATAAATAATATTCACATATGGTTTATCTGTTTATTAGTTTTAGCATGCGAGCTTTGTTTCATTATTTAAGAAATTCCTCTGTTTGACACAATAGATGTCAAGGCAACGTTATTATTCGCGTTTGACCCAGTTACATACTTTTATAGAGTTATTTTTGGCGTTTTTTATAAATAGAATGCTTTGAAGGTGCAACTGCACTGGAATAGTACCGCATCAAATATTTGTGGAACGCGTAATTTTGCGACAAATGAAACCGAATATCATGAATTTTGGAACAAAACTTTTTGTAAGTTAGAACATTCTTAATTTAATTCTACTTACTTGAAGTTTTGTAAGTGATTTCAGAATTAAATTACGAATATAATAAATGCAAAAGTATCTATTTTTGTTCCTTTTTTTTACTTTTTAAACACTGACTAAAACTGTACGTGGTGGAGTTTTTACAAGAATAAAAACGAAATCACAGATTTAAAAAAAAATCCTCTAAAGAGTGCTTCAGATGAGTCGTATTTTTTATAAATAAGGGCGAATTTTGAGGAAAGACATAGGTAGATTTTTGTATTGACTTATATTCTTCTCTTAATACCTCTTTTATACTAACGGCAATTCTAAAGGCGACTTATGCCAAGTGACTGGGTAAGTTTTTAAATAGTTAACTGGGTATTTAGGGATACTTTATTGAATTAATAGCTCATTGAAAGGGTAATCAGTCATACACTAAATTATTATATTATCATAGGATAGCTCTGAAAATGTCGTAGTGCAATATGTTTTTGCGAGTTTTTATTTAATAGAACTTACCCCCGGGTAAACATATAGATAATGCAGTCAGAAAGCGGTGGCGCAACTCTGCCTAAATAACGGTCGGAATGACGATTTTTGTTTTTCTAACGAACGAAATCAATATTTTAAAAGTTTCAGGTTAAAAACGTACTTCAATTTTAATTTGACAGCCTCGGTGGCGCAGCGGTTTGGCGCGCTGACTGTGCAACCGAAGGTCTCGGGTTCGAACCCCGGCCGGGTCGAACTAGGAAACGAACTTTTCTAGTTTGTCTCGGGTCTTGGATGTTATCTATGTATTTATTGTATTTAAATCTTTCGTCGAGTTAATCATTCGAATTAATGATTCGTTAATAATTCGAGTTAATCGTCGAATAACACAGGTCATTTAGTTGTACTTAGTATAGGGCTAACGAGATATGTGTAATATTATGTCCATGAATATTTTATATTATTATTTAATTAGACGTTCGATGTCACAATGACAACAAAAAAAGTCCTTTTTGATGATCATCCATCTCCAAAGCTAATACGCAAAACTTGACCTCAAGTATTCCATAAAAGTCACTGCTCAAAAATAATCTATCTCTGTTCTTACATCTTAATATCGTATTGTTACAATTTGTAATACTTAGTTACTTAGCCGCAGTTCTTTATTCAGTCAATTATGTCCCATATAAGTGGAGAGAGTCTTTTTGGGTCTAGTATTACCTATGTAAGCAACAATGACTGAATGGCGTGATTCGTTTTGAGACGCTGATATTTTTTTGATACGATTGTTCGTCTCTAACTCAAATGCCATTAAAAGTTTAATATCACAGATAGAACCAATGAAACTTAAAAAGGTTATTCATTGATACAAACAATTTGGCCCCCGTGGTGGAGTATGGCTTATACCTTCCTCAGGGAAGAGACCCGTGCCTCTCGGTGGGGACATAATGGGTTGATGATGATGCGGTACTATTTTAGCCGACCCAAGCGGAGATGGCGTGAGGACCTCACGACGTTTGATCGGGTTGGCAGGAGGTGGCCATGAACAGGGAGATGTGGAAAGGGGAGGCCTTTGCCCAGCAGTGGAACACAATCAAGCCAACATAAAAAAAACTCAGAAATAAATCCGCCTTTGTACGTAATTGTTATTTATTTATTTTATTTATTTATTTATTTATTTATTTATTTTTGGGAAACTTGCAGCTTACATAAACATGGACAGTTCTTAATGACTAACTATAAGCTAAAAATAAGTTTCCGCATATGGTAACTAAGTATAAAATATGTGCAAGTTATATAAAATGAGTTTAAACTACACTACAGCACCGAGGACGCGTCCTTGAGGGCTCGTAAATTAATAAAGAAAAGGAAACCACTGCCATAGTACCAGATAATGCGTTCATGCATGCGAAAGGGTACCGAGATAATAGTTGATACTTTTTTGCCTTACCGTGGTTATGTTTGAGTTAAATAGATCAATGTCCAAATTATCACTCAAGGAGTTAAATAGATTACTCGCTCGTGCAAAGAAGCTATTTTGTCTGTAGTTAGTCTTCGTAACAGGGACGTGTAGTCTCAGTGACCGCCGTGAACTAGATCTTGCAGGGACAACGACTTTAATATTAGCTAGTAATTCCGGGCTATCTATGAAACCATTTGCTATTTGGAAGAGATAGGTAAGGTCAGCTACACTTCTACTTACTTGTAATGGTAGGAAATGATGTCTGATGCAACGAGATACATAGTCTTTATCTATTGTGTTTGTTTTGAATTGTAGATATCTTAAGAATCTCCTCTAGATAGACTCAATTCTATCAACATAGCAAGCATAGAGAGGGTTCCAAACTTGCGATGCGTACTCCAGGATACTACGAACGAACGAACAGTAAAGTATTTTAATAGTTTTAATATTGTTGAATTTAGAACTGCATCTTATGACGAAGCCCAGAGATCTGGAGGCTTTTTTGACGATTGATTCTATGTGATTATCATATTTGAGATTGGAATCCTGAATCACACCCAGATCTCTTACAGAATTAATATTTGACAAAACTTGGCCCTTGATAGTATACATGAAATTAGTTAAGGCAGTTTTCCGCGTAAATGATATCTTAAAGCATTTTGAAACGTTTAGTTCCAACTTATTAATCTCGCAATAGATTTCGAATCTCAAAAGATCATCCTGTAGCTGGTGGCAGTCATAAACGCTGCTGATTTGTTTGATAATCTTCATGTCGTTGGCAAAAAGGAAAAATTTGGACCATTTAAAGCATGAATCAATGTCGTTTAAAAATAAGACAATCAATAGGGGGCCAAGTAACGAACCTTGCGGGACACCTGACGGTACCGGCATCCACGATGACAGAAACCCATTGATAGCAACTGCCTGAGAACGGTTGTCAATATAGGAAGCAAACCATCTGAATAAGTTACCATGAATGTCAGCATCGCCCAGTTTAAGTAAGAGACGTGAGTGGTCAATTCGGTCAAATGCCTTACTGTAATCAGTTATCATATTGTTTGTTATTTAATCCGTTATTATGGTTTAGTGTAACATAATATAACATTTCCATACAGGCACATACATTGCTTCTGGCCCCACACTAGGATACCCTGTGGCGTGGGAACCAGAAACAGCGACATCACAAACATGTAAACATCCAAGACCTGGGGTTTTTTCGTCTAAGCCAGGGTTCGGACGGACGTAGGCAGATGCGCTACCACTCCGCCACAGAGGTCGTCAAAGTGTAACAAACATACTATTTTAGCACTTCTGCTCTTGAGTGTATTTTGCCTTTTTGACCCAACAAAGCCCATTTTCGCGTAGGATGAGGACGTAACGCTTACCGATAAACTATTACTCAAAGAATACGTTCCACTTGACACTTTCTTGTTACATGAAAACTATTGCGCAACGTAATAAAACTGTGAGGATGCCTGACTGTTTGAAAGGTTAATAAGTTTTTTTCTGTGACGACTGGTAACATGACAGTGTCGAAGTGTATGTTCGTTTGTCATCTATACTATTAGTTTTTGCTAAGGGCGATTGCATACAGGATATTCTTCTTTGGTTGGCCTAGCCCACAGGAGAGACAAGTCAATACGTGTAGAGCCAACCAAATCGCAGGTTTCCTCACAACGTTTTACTCCACAGTTACCGTCCGTTGTTGCTACTACGAATTCGCAGCTAAGCTGCTCTACTTAAAAAAAGACAATGTCTGTACTGCAACGTCCGAGTGGTCTTTTTACCTACCTAGTGAGTGAACGTGCCACTGAATGAATAAATCATCTCATAAAGTTTTTTGTATTCTTTTTATGGCAAAGTGGCTGACTCTGGTCTCTGCCTACCCCTTCGGGTTACAGATACGGGCGTGAGTTTATGTTGTATTATGTTAGTGTTATTTATTTAATAATACTTTTATTGCACTCAAAATACATGTACAATACGGTGGAAATATGCCTTAAGCATTTAGGTATTAAGCGTTTAGCTTATAAGGAGGCCTTTCTCTACAAGACAGCACCATGCAACACAATAGCAAACCACACAAACCATACGCATATTCTATTTGCGTCCGCCCAAAACCACAGCTTCAGTTCCGGGTACGCAAAGCCCGCGAACAGTTGCGACTGCGGTCGCAGACGCCTGCGATTGCGGTCGCAAATGTGTCTCCGACCTAATAACCCGACGCTTGACACGCGAAGCTGCTTATATAAGTGCGATAATTAAAAATCTCGAACGTGGGAAGAGCAATTGTTCCCCTCTTATAAGATGAATATTTGGGACACACGTTGCTTGCAGTAGGAGGCTTAGAAGGTCCACTAAATGTCGAATAAAGTGCTGTAATCTAGTAAGACCGTTGTCACATTTTTTACTGAATATTTCGCCCTTATAGTGGTAACACTAGCGGTAACACGGCTATCTAACAAAACGGTGGTTACCTTTCTATGTCTCCACTGCTTTGGCACCGGTCTCTTCCTGGGTCGCAGGAAGGTACGGCCATACTCCACGAGGGCCAAGTCCGGATTAGTGGGGGGTTGTTAAACGATAGAGGGCCTTACTATCAGAAGTTATCAAACCGCAATAGGGCCTCTGACATGCCTTAACGACTGCCATTACATGACAGCCGGCACCAACGGCTTAACGTACCTTGTGAAGCACGGAAGCGCTTGGAAAAAATGCCACTAGCGGTAGGCTCGGGATGAGTCATCCATCCAGCACCTGACCGCGCCTATTGTTGCTTAACTCAAGTGATTGTTTCCAATCACTTGAGTTTGCTCTCGGCAACCGTCGTACTTGATTAGTACAAATGGCACCAGTTTGGATGTATTTGTGATGTCCTTGCCTATCATAGCTCGAATATTTTAGTTTGGGGCTGGAATCAGTTCAGATTATGTTGAGTGGAAATTATTGTTGTCATTATTGGCCTGATTACCCATTAAGATAGATAGAGAGCACTTTATTGTACATAAAAACGAAAATTACAGTTTGTTAGCTTTTAGAATATACCTCGGCTACTGTCGGATGAACCGATTATACGGCAATAAGGTAAGGTTTATTTTGTATTGTTTTTTATAACTTTAACATAAAAACCTATTTATAGGCTAAACATTCCACCGATGCCGGGATTCGAACCCGCGACCTCTGGCTATCCGTGCCAGATAGCCCCTAAATAGGTTTTAAAAAAAAATGTCCTTAGCACGGGTTAGTGCACTAAAAGGAATATAACTTTAACATAACTTTTCAAAATAATGAAGAAATGTTTTATACAGAGCAGGAAGTAGTATTACACTCATGTGCTTTTGGCGAAAACCGAAGCCTACTCTAGAGCCCGAGGTTTATTCTAAAAGTTAACAGACTGTACACAGCTATTTCTTAACCTAAGAGTACATACGGCGGCCTTAATACAATTATCAGTTGAACGCAGTGAGTGTCTGAGGTTTTGCGAGGGAAAGGATAGGGATGCATGATGTTTCCTGTCTTGTTTAAATTGTTGTATATTGTTTTCATTTGTTTCAATTGTATAAAGTATAATCATATACGTTAAGTCTTATAGCGCATTAGTTTAGACTGTAATGCTGTAAGATTTTGTATGACATTAAAAATAAATAAAAAATAAAATAACACTTACTATTTTTATTTTTAATGCACTAACCCGTGCTAAGGACAAATTTAAAAACCTATTTAGAGGCTAAAAATTTCACCCATGCCGGGATTCGAACCCGCAACCTCTGGCTATCCGTGCCAGCGCTCTACCAATTGAGCCAATGGGCGACTCACCGGCATCAGTGAAATTTCGAACCTCTTTACACTATTCTCTGTATTACGTACAGATTAAGCCAGATGTCGCTGCCTGTACGTAATACAGAGAATAGTGTAAAGAGGTTCGAAATTTCACTGATGCCGGTGAGTTGCCCATTGGCTCAATTGGTAGAGCGCTGGCACGGATAAAAATATATCAATTATTGTGATTTATGATGCTCACTTTTTTGTTCTATCACTTCCACAGAAACGTTTTGATACGTTTCATAAGACGACACTTTATGGCTACGTGTTGGAAAAACGGATGTAATCGCGATTACTTATTAGGTAAAATTTAATTGCCGTAGATGCCAGATCTATTTTAATTACTTAATTTCGCGAAGCGAACCTTCGGCGTGATTTAAATCTCGTAGCCTTTTGTGCAAGTCAGCTGGAAACAGGTGTAGTTTTTTTAACAAACGTTTGGAGCTCGGTTGGATAGGTTTAGCGATTGTTTAGTTGCGCCTAATTGAATTAGTGGAAATTGTTGTTGTTAAAGTGTGTTGGGGGGTGATCTTTCATATTGTTTCAAAGCCCACACTTAGCCAGAACAATTATTTTATTACATTTATAACCAGTGTTGATATGAGCGCACATTCGATATCAACCTTTCTCCCCACTGCTAGGGACGGGTCTCTTCCTACATCGCAGGAAGATTAGGCCATGCTCGACCAAGTCCGGGTTGGTGGAGGATTGTAAGACGGTGGCGGTTAATAGTGTTCATAAATTCAAGTGTATTATTCATAAATACTTCTTCTTCAGGCTATGTTACGTAGTCCACTGCTGGACATAGCCCTCCCCTAATAAGCGCCATAGCGCCCTGTTGGCAGTTTTTGGCAGATCGTCATCCCACCTGGTCGGAGGGCGTCCTACACTACGTTTGCCGAGTCGCGGTCTCCACTCAAGAACACGTTTACTCCAACGGTTGTCGGTTCTTCGCGAGTTATGGCCAGCCCACTGCCACATAAAGACGGCATTTTAGTACATTTATTTATCAGTGGTTAGGGTTGTTTCTTAGGCAATCTCCAAGAAACTCTCTTGATCAGCGTTTTACGAGTATTCTTAGGAACTCTGCTTTTATAAATTTATGACCACACGACATAAGTAAAAAGTAACTTTATTATACAACTTTGAAAACATGTGCATGACGACTGAAGCTGGCGTAAAGGAAAACATCGTGAGGAAATCTAAGTGTTTATTTGCCAGTCTACGGTGGGCATGCGTGGTAATTCAGCCCATTCTTTCTCTTTTTGAGAGAAGGTACGCAGTGAGGCGTTTATAGGCTGAGTAAAAAGAAATATGGCGACTGGACACAAGTATACGCCATTTAGTGTCACTGACCGAATGCAGAGTCGACAGCAGATCAATCTTTACATTTTTGTGGCAAAGCCGCTCGTAACGTCACCGAGTGGAGTACGCGCGTGTATATGTTTATGTACAGTTTACTGTACCTAATTAGGCGTCACGCACGCTTAGAATAAGTTTTGTGGGCATGTTATGCAAGCTTTGCAGAAAGAATTGAGCCCAAGTCGGAATTACCCTAACATAAACTCACGCCTGTACACCGGAGGGGTAGCCAGAGACCAGTGCTTACTATTTGCCGCGATCGTGACGCACCTCTTTTGCATCATCAACACTAAACGCTGCTTACACGCAAACACTGGCCTTTGCATCTACGCAATGAGATGATTTATGCAGCGTCCAGTGGCACCTTCACTCACGCTAGATGGGTGAAGGGACAATTGGAATTTGAAGTGCCTGGGTCATTGTTTTTAGACGAAGTAGGCTGGCCCAGTAAATATACCTAAAAAAAGACTAACAACTTCAACACTAAATCCACATAACACACACACGTATACACACATACACAGTCAAACATGCACACATACACACACACATGATTGTAGAACTATAGAACTATAAGTTTTTGTCATTGTCATTGTGTTGTAGAACTATAAGTTTTTAAAACTCAAATGTATAGTTGTGGAAGAGTGGGATCGCCTGGTACAGGTGTTGTACGCTTAAAAAAAAAGAGAACCTTGTAAATGTATTACACTATTTTTTTTATTTTTTTTTAATGCACTAACCCGTGCTAAGGAACAAATTTAAAAACCTATTTAGAGGCTAAAAATTTCACCCATGCCGGGATTCGAACCCACAACCTCTGGCTATCCGTACCAGCGCTCTACCAATTGAGCCAATGGGCGACTCACGGCATCAGTGAAATTTCGAACCTCTTTACAATATTCTCTGTATTACGTACAGGCAGCGACATCTGACTTAAGCAAATTGCATTACTTACAGCCCCGACTACCTACTTTGCAGTTAGGTTTAACATCGGAACGATATCATTGTACCCACATGATTACACTATTATTTTTTTTTTTTTTAATGCACTAACCCGTGCTAAGGAACAAATTTAATACGGCTGGTACTATTTCAGCTGGTACGGATAGCCAGAGGTTGCGGGTTCGAATCCCGGCATGGGTGAAATTTTTAGCCTCTAAATAGGTTTTTAAACTTGTAAATGTAATAAAGTGTTCTCTATCTTAATTATGTTTTTTTTTTTCATGATTTTAATTTTCATTTTCGTACCATCCTGACAGCTTAGTATTTAGTTGGCTTACACGCAGACGAAGTCGGAATAAACAAAGGGTATAAACGGCCTCGAAGTTGGAAAGCCACAACCGTTTTCGGAAGTGCAATCTGGATCACCTTAAATGGTTCAATTTGTAAACAGAATGTGATTGTCTCGTTACAGTTGTGGACTTCCTGATGCAGTGTCTTTAATGTCACGTATGTAGACAAAGATTCTGGTCGTACCTCTATACGGAAAATGTGCCGTGAAACAAGCGATTTATTGTTATATATCAAAGGTAACGTTTTACCTAACAAACAAACAAATAAAGAAACGCTCGTGTCCTAGGCAAATCGAGTGATTGGAATCAATCACTTGAGTTAAGCAACAACAGGCGCGGTCCGGTGCAGGATGGGTGACCGTCCCGTGACTACCGCTAGTAGCATTTTTCCGAGCGCTTCCGAGCTTCGCAAGGCACGTTAAGCCGTCGATGCCGGCTGTCATATAATGACAGTCAATCAATCAATTCTTATTTTATGGCTACCCTAGGATTCTGCCAATGTCGAGTTTTGGAGATGGCAATAATGACAGTCGTTAAGGCCATGTCAGAGGCCTTGTAGGCGGTTTGATAACTTCTGACTATAAGGCCCGCCACTGTTTTACAATCCTCCACCAACCCGGACTTGGCCCCCGTGGTGGAGTATGGCCTAATCTTTCTGCGATGCAGGAAGAGACCCGTGCCCCAGCTGTGGGTACATACAAGGGTTGATAACGAACGAACCTAAATTGCGATAAATTGCGTTAATATATAATTAAGAAAAAGCGATTGGACCCGTTTAATATATAAACATGTTATTAGTGTCGCTAATGATTAAGAAACAAGCCCTTTGCGAATTGCACTTTGGGATAATTGTTAAACATTAAAATGTGAAAATTACTTTGGTAAATTTCGCCAAAAAAATAAATTTTTGGCGGAACTTAGCAAAGTAATTTTCATATTTTAATGCCATTATGGATACCGCAAAGTAACGCCTGATTCCATACAATAATTGTTAAACAATCCAATTGCAAGACAAGAATTCGTTAAACTAACCGAAAGTGTCGTATTTGTTTTTAGTCTCCGACTATTCTTCTTCAAGGATTATTTGATTCAATTTAATTCAATTTATTTCAACGTAAAGAATTTAAATTCTGTTTGCTAAATGTCAAAGTACAATGTAACATGAAAGTGAAAGTGAAAGCCGCCGCCTTCGGGCCGTAATGTAGTGGAGAAAAAGGCAGCGGGAAAAAAAACTCCACTCTGACCATCTTTTCTCAAGTCCTCTTAAATCTAATACATTAGATACCACCTATACGCATAAGATCCCATGATTGCCATTGATAACTTTAAAAGCTAAGGCATTATTAAATTATTATTTTTTTACATAGGCCGTTAAAACATGACAAGTGCTGCGGCCAGACACACGAACAGCACTCGTTCACGAGCATAACTCAGAGGTCAGCCATCATCAGTCTCAACCATTTTGGAGGGAGATAGATGACCCGGCCACCACGCCACCATTCGAATGACTTTTAGATTAAGACTGCAGATTAAGATTTGAGAACGCAATCTTACCTTATCTATATTTTATAAGTTACGTAGCTACATTTAAGATTTTAGAGTCAAGTTGTAATTCAAATATAAATCCTTTAAGCTAACTAGCGCCCACCAATGAAATAAAAATTACAACTTGTTTTATAAAAACCTATTTAGAGGCTAAAAATTCCACCCATGCCGGGATTCGAACCCGCGACCTCTGGCTATCCGTGCCAGCGCTCTTTCCAACTGAGCTAATAGGCGACTCACCGGCATCAGTGAAATTTCGAACCTCTTTACACTATTCTCTGTATTACGTACAAGCAGCCCATTGGGCTAATGGGTGAGTCGCCCCTTAGCTCAGTTGGATAGAGCGCTGGCACGGATATCCAGAGGTCGCGGGTTCGAATCCCGGCATGGGTGGAATTTTTAGCCTCTAAATAGGTTTTAAAAATTGTCCTTAGCACGGGTTAGTGCATTAAATATAAAAATAGTATAATCATGTGGGTACAGTGATATCATTCCGATGTAAAACCTAACTGCAAAGTAGGTAGTCGGGGCTGTAAGTGATGAAATCTACTTCAGCCAGATGTCGCTGCCTGTACGTAATACAGAGAATAGTGTAAAGAGGCTCGAAATTTCATAGCCTCTAAATAGGTTTTAAAAAATAGTATAACTTGTTTTATGATACGTTTATATCTAAAAGTGAACATTAGAACTCTTAACAACAGTGATAACTGTTTTTAGAACCTACCGTCTAGAACCTAGGATCAACAATCTAGGACCTTAATCGATCGGAAAACGGCCGTTTTTAGCGGAAATCGATTAGTCCTAGTATATTTATACTACATTTTAGGCTGTATGTACTAAAATAGTAACCACAAATATTAAAATATCTCATGTTTACCTTCTGAAAAACACGTATTATAAAACAAATTATGATTTTTATTCCATTGGTGGCGCTAGTCATTTTTTATTGGTTTTGGACTTTATTTAAATCTCAAAAGGATCCATTTAAGATGGCAACTATTATACGAGTACCACTGCCTGGTGGTATAATAGTAATTTGTAATATATAACTTGGTGTTATAAAAGACAATGAAATGAAAAGGTTTTATTCAAAGTAGCGCAGAAGCTGCGGCTTAATGAACGTTACAATTCAAACTAGGTGTCCATTTTAAAATCTAGATCATTTTGGAGAAAAAATAGACAAAAAACCTCCAAACTTAGTCTTTTCAAAGTCCTTAATTAACAGAGCTTACATAATTATTTTAAAACATAGAAAATGATAGAAGTCATGCATTGTACTGGCTTTAATTCTAGACATTATTGTCATCTAAATAATCCTTTATGTTATAGTAGCCCTTTTGGCACAAAGTGTACTTTACACATTTTTTGAACCGCGTTTCAAGCAAGCTTAATATATCTTCAGGGATTTTATTATAGAAGCATATACAATGCCCCATGAAGGATGTATTAACCTTTGCCAGCCTAAATAGTAGGAACGAGAGTTTATGTTGGTGTATTTCTAGTATTTACATTGTGTTGGCTACGCAAACTTAAAGTTACTGATATTTTTCCTGACGTACATAAGTTTTCATAGACATACTGACTGGCAACTGTCAGGATGTCAGACAAAACCAGAGAATTACTTAATTGAAAATAAATGAACATCTAGACAGGATCTTGAGCTGTCTCACCTTTCAAGAACCAGTTCCTGGCAATAAACCTTTGGAAGTGGTCTCAATGCGCAAGGTCAATAATTCGCAAAATGTAAACATACATCTGACGTAAAGTTACATGAAGTTGATGCAATTTGAGTGACGCATTTCATCGATCAATGAATTTTATAAAACATCGATCAGAGATTTTATTGGTGTGTTAAAAAATCTTAGATTCTGCGAGGTCATAATCGAGAGGTCTCCGTTCTTCTCTTTTGAATTTCATTACTCTTCCGAGATGGTGCTGCGAGAGTGTGCTGTACCTTTGTGTGGCCGCAGTGTTGCCTAGTGTTGTCCTTGACAATAGTGACTAATTTTTTATAATTGGCCATGGTACTTATTTTTTATTTAGAATTTATTTGGTATATATGGACCACCTCAAGAAACTAATTTCGTTAGTTTTGAATTTTATTAACTATTTCTATTTTAAATTTTTTTCAAAAAAATTGTGGTGTGCGACGTCATCATAGCATGCTTGAAGAGATAGTATTTGCCTACATAAAAAAAAACAATGTTTGTTTCAAATTGTTCTGTAAAATCAACCTTAACTTGATTTTACAACAATTAAACGTTGATTTGGTCGGCTCACGGAACAATGGTTGGCTAACTGTGGTCTAACCTCACATTATTTAATACTCTTAAGCCTAAACTCGTAAATTTCTTCATAAAATGGAACGCAAAGAGTGTATTGTCCCTTTGTATTTGAATATTACCAGCAATATGTTATTCGTACCAATCCTAGAACGGCTGCGAGTAGAGTGGTTGCGTGAACGCGGAATATATGAAAAAATATTTGCAGTGCTGTTTTATATCCCAAGGTTATGGTAGACGAATATCAGACAAAGCCATAGTGGAAAAGAGTGGTCTGATTGAATGTCTTCCTATGAATGCAGTAATTTCAAAGAAATAAAGTCTACATTAGCGAGTAAAAATATTCAGGCGCCACATACAAACGTAGCGATTATTTTCTCAGTGAAAAATTTGTGATGGTTCTGTGGTGACCACAGAGAAAATAAATGCCACAAATGAATAAAAAACCTTTATTGCACTAAAAACAAATTTGTACAAAGGCGAGCTTAACAGGTAATATAGTGACAATTTATAATCAACGTTTCGAAATCCATTAAGTTTTCACTTCTACCGTGGAGTCGTAAGCGCGCTCTCAATTTTTTAAAGGAAGATGAGTATTTTTTAGTATAACCTACATCGTTATCAACCCTTGTATGTCCCCACTGCTGGGGCACGGGTCTCTACCTGCATCGCAGGAAGGTTAGGCCATACTCCACGACGGGGGCCAAGTCCGAGTTGGTGGAGGATTGTAAGACAGTGGCGCGCCTTACTGTCAGAAGTTATCAAGCCGCCCATAAGGCCTCTGACGTGGCTTAACGACTGCCATTATATGACAGCCGGCACCAACAGCTTAACGTGCCTTGCGAAGCACGGAAGCGCTCGGAAAAATGCCACTAGCGGGACGCTCACCCATCCTGTACCTGACCGCGCCTGTTGTTGCTTAACCAAATGATTGATTATACTATTTTTATTTTTAATGCACTAACCCGTGCTAAGGATGGGTGAAATTTTTAGCCTCTAAATATGTTTTTCAAATGATTGATTCCAATCACTCGGTTCGCCTAGGCCACGAGCGCCGTAAATAGCCGTAATAACCGAGCGAAGTAAATATAACCTACATACTGATACTGAATCAAAATATATTCAGCTGATGATTCCCAGCGTAAGCGGCGCGTCCTTGAACTTTCTTCCATAGCCTCACGTGACGCCGCTCAATGTGCGCCCGTGCACGCCATCCGGCTAGCGGTGAGTGGTCAGCCAATTTTTTTAAGGGGAAGATGATGTTTACGTTAAAGGATAAAATTGAAAAGAGAGAGATGAAGGGAGAGAAAAAGGATTGGGACAGAGAATGAGTAAAATGGAGAGAGAGAGGTCCATTTCACACTTTTAATCTGTTAAAGTGTGAAAGAGACCGGGAGAATATGGGTTTTTTTGAGTAACGTAATTTGTACAATAAGATAAGAATATTTATAGAACTATTAACTTAACGTATAATTAAAAAACAAAAGACGTTATAAAGTACAAACTCTAACACAATGACCTGTTTCAAAAAATTGTCTTTTAGAAGGTTATCGTGTATACCGCTTCAACTTCTTAATTACCGATATTTCGGAACGCGCGAATCACGATTAGATTAGGTCAACTTAGTTAACTTAATTGCCAAAGTTACCATTGAAAGTAAATACGAGTATAACTATATTGTTTGATACGATGCTCTTTCTCATACTTAGATACCATCAATTATTTATTAGCATACAGATGCCATGCCCCCCGGGGCTCGTTAGCCTTTTTAGCCTTGACCACTGCATCTCCAATCCCATCAATTAATAACAATTAAACTATGCATCCATAAAACAATAACCGAGAACATTAAATATACAGAAGATTACGTTATGTGGAGAATAAATCCGTTGATTAAGTAATATTATATTAAGTAAGTGATTGATGCGCCTGTCTGTACAAAAGTAATTTAAGTAATTTGACCATTTATACAGAAGTTTGGAACGTTGTATATATTTACTATTATAAATACAAAAAGTTATAAAACGTACCACTGGCGCCCCACGTTGGGCGCCAGTGGTACGTTTTATAACTTTTATAATTAATAAATAAACTCTGGAACGACTTCAGGTGTGGTTTTATTTGCAGATTTAGTATAATATTTTAATAAAACAGAAAAAAACTGGATAAAAACGGATAAGCAGGTAAAAAGTCAGATCTGGTCAAAGCGTAAAGTCGCAGTCGTGTAAAATGAGGGAAATCGAAGAATGAGTGACAAAATTTAAATATTTGAAAATGATAGATAGAAAAAGAAATAAAAATGGTGTAAAGAGGTTTGCACCGTTACACTGTTTGCACCGTTACAAGTTATGCACAGCATGACGACGCCTTTAAATCATTTTAAATTTAAAAAGTGGCGACTTTTCAGTACATAATCATAGTGGTTACAAAGTTTATTTAAGAAAAGATGTCACATATAAGAAAAAGAAAAAGTATGCATCATTATTATTTCCACGAAAACTTTTGTCAACATTGCGATTTCGTCCAAATTATTGAAGTGCAATTAATTCTGTCATTAGCGCCACAAAACGTGCAAACACGCGCTGACATTCTACCTTGGCCCTATTATGGCCACCAAATTTTGTAGGAATCCTGACGTTTGTGATAGCAGTTAGAAGAAATTTCACAGGAATCGCTAAGGATTTGGTGCGCTTAATATACGGGTTGTACTTTATATTGAAAATTAAAACCCTCATTGTCGGTAACACAATCCTGTATATTTGAATACCTCTGTACAAAATACAGTGCTATCTGCGTGGTTCTTTTGTTTTTGTTCTAAGTCATGGCAAGTTTGGCTTGACCTTAACAACAAAACACTCGTGTGTACAGAGACGAAACCGTGAGAACTGTGCTCAGCCTAGTTTTTACATCGGACAGTCGTCGTTTGCGTTACTTCTATTGCCAATCGGGCCCGGATTCAAATTTGTCCGATAGTAAGATAGTTATCGATTTCAGAAAAAAAGTTTTTTTTACGACAAAAGTTGAAAAAATTGTGGAAGAATATTTGGGTTTGGGACCGTGAGGAATGGCGCAATAAAAAGGAGGCCTATGCCCAGCAGTGGGTTGATGTGGGCTGATTATAGATAGATAGATAGATAGCTTTGGGTTTCCTCCACCAATCCGGACTTGGCCCTCGTGGTGGAGTATGGCCAATACCTTCTTCGGGGAAGAGACCCGTGACCCTTGGTGGGGACACAATGGGTTGATAATGATGATGATAATTTGGTTCTTAATGGTTAAGCCGTGTCAAAGGTTTAAAAGGCGGCTTGTTAACTTCAGACAGTAAGCCTCGCCACTGTCTTACTATCCTCCACCAACCCGGACTTGTTCACCGTCGTGGAGTATGGCCTAACCTTCCTGCGAAGCAAGAAGAGCCCCGTACCCAATCAGAGGGGACACACAAGGGTTGATATCGATTTGGAACTTACCAAGTCAATTATCCATAATTATCGGTCCTATATGAAATTTGGGAGCAATTGTGATCCACGTGGTTTCTCCGAGTTAATATTGAAGCCATATTGACTATCATGATTTGTTTTTGTAATACACGTGCAGCCATAATGATTGTCAAGAATTGTCTTTGTAATACACGGTGTAACCATATCGATTGTTAAAATCCAGTAGGAGTTGGCACCGAGAGCTGAAAAATGATAAGATTTTTACTTCGTAACGACTCGGAAGCTATCGATTTGATTTTGATTCCAAATGGTTCTGAATCGAGCAGTTTATTTAGTTGTAATGTCAATGGTAGACCTTTCGGACATAATGTGCTATGCCTAGGCTAGACTAGTTGACATTTCTAGCTATAGGTACTAATTTCTGTGTCGCCTTAATATTCTGCACTGGTAAACAACTGGAATATAATTATAATATACTAGCTGTCCTGGCGAACTTTGTACCGCCACAGAATGCGACTCTTGTTGCCTTGGCAAAGCAATAAACAAATATTTTAGATTTAGCTTTGCATAAACGTTGCGGTAATAATAAAAAAATATCCCTGGGAACGCATTACCGGCAAATCAAATATCCTGTGTTTCAATTCAGATTTTCGTATGCCAAATTTCGTGTCAATCCAATCGTGCGTGATTGAGTAACAAAAATGCAAGCTTTCACATATTTTATAATATTAGGAGGATAGTAGGTAGAATTAGTAGTTTTTTGAAAGTTAAGATTTTGTATGAATTTGTTCTGCAAATATTGAACGAAATTTTGATTATTTATTTTAAAATGTGATGAAGAATTATTTAGTTTAAAAGATATTTTACTTACACTATTTTTTTTATTTTTAATGCACTAACCCGTGCTAAGGAACAAATTTAAAAACCTATTTAGAGGCTAAAAATTTCACCCATGCCGGGATTCGACTATCCGTACCAGCCGTACCTCTGGCTATCCGTACCAGCGCTCTACCAATTGAGCCAATGGGCGACTCACGGCATCAGTGAAATTTCGAACCTCTTTACAATATTCTCTGTATTACGTACAGGCAGCGACATCTGACTTAAGCAAATTGCATTACTTACAGCCCCGACTACCTACTTTGCAGTTAGGTTTAACATCGGAACGATATCACTGTACCCACATGATTACACTATTTTTTTTTTATTTTTAATGCACTAACCCGTGCTAAGGAACAAATTTAAAAACCTATTTAGAGGCTTTTTAGCCTCTAAATAGGTTTTTAAAAAAGATATTTTACTTGCTCTACCAATATTGCAGACATCAGTCTGTTGCACTGTCCTATGTAGAAAAGTATAATTCTATTTAAGAGTGCCAAGCAGAAACACCTTATAGGTAAATAAAATTAAAAATAATATGAGAAAGTTATATCAAATGAAAAAAAAACATGTGCTCACGTGTTCACGTGAGCACGTTTACTCCGTGGATCATTAGCATGACACAGAGTATACCTACCTACGAAAAAAGAAGGTACCTATTTGGTAATTCACTATGACGATTGCAAAAGTAATTTGGTCAGCAAGGAGAACGGCTCTAATAGGATGTAACTGAATGTTGGTTTGTTTGGTTTTGTAGTCATTTCAGTGATTTAAAATAAGCATAATGTAATGGACTAACTTAATTTGAAAAAGGTCAGAGATCAATTTGGGTGCAACAAATTATGAGCCGAAATGGTCCGTAAAGAACATTAATCTTCGTCTGAACACCCAATGCTGGGCCTAAAATTCAATTATGTATCTTATGGGATATCCGATTCTATCCGATAGTAGCCGAGGTATATTCTAAAAGCTAACAGACTGTAAGTCTAGTTAACGCACGCGAGCATGGATCTGTAATATTTATTCTATCTGTCATACTAATGAATGCAAAAGTTATACGATATATATGAATCGCCGATATAAACAAAAACCTATTTTAGATAAATCTAATTAATATGCTAAGTGGGCACGCGTGTTAATTAAGCCCACTCTCTCTCTTTCTCTCTCTCTCTCTCTCTCTCTGACAGAAGGCATGTGCTTTGCAATGGGACGTTCATAGGCTACATATAAAAAAGGTCAATCAAGTTCACAAAGCTAAGAACGTCTCCAAGCTTACTTCATACCTGATTACTTTTTCGGGACATCTGCAACGCTCTTCATTACCCTAGAATCCGTCTCACATTAGTGCCATTGCGTAATGGCGGCGAAACCTGCACTGTTCTTCATTTTATTTACATAACGCCTACAACAATAGGATCATGGGAACGGAGCCGTAATCTAAGCTAACTAGGAAATTCGTCGCGTGAAATTGAATTAGTATTTAATTGTCAACTAGCAGGTTCACAGAGTAAGAGCCCCCTCTTACTCTATGAACCTGCTAGTTGACAATTTTTGACCCGCAAAGCTCTTGTAGCTTTGCGGGTCAAAAAGTAGGCAAAATATGTATAAAAAAGAAACAACACACAATCATGAGTACCTGAAACGATGTGATTCATTTGTTGGCGGAAAAATCTAATCCAACATCAATTTGTTGGTCCCCACTGCTCGGGCACGGGTCTCTTCCTGCATAGCAGAAAGGTTAGGCTGTTCTCCACCACGGGGGCCCAGTCCGGGTTTGTGGAGGATTGTAAGACAATGGTGGGCCTTATTGTTAGAAGTCATCAAGCCGCCCATAAGTCCTCCGAAATGGCTTAACAACGGCCATTACATGACAGCCGGCACCAACGGCTTAAAGTGCCTTGCGAAGCACGGAAGGGCTTAGAAAAAATGCTACTAAAGGTAGTCACGGGATGGTCATCCCCAGCACATGATCGCGCCTGTTGTTGCTAAACGCAAGTGATAGATTAACTTCACTCAGTTCCATTAGGCCACGAGCGAACAATCCACATGATCCCAAGAAAAATCGCGCATATTTTGAAACTGATAATTTGAAAAGTATGAATCTTGCAGAAGAGGCATTGAAATAGATTGCATCGCATAACATTTTAGCAGCATTTGTTCGATATCACAATGAATGACATAACTCGCAAGTGTTATTCAAATACCTAAATCGAATTATCGCTTGGAGAAAAGACCTATTAGATGTTTTATCACGTACATCATAAGTAACAGACAAACGTAGCCTGAATATACTGTGAAATAGAGAGTACAGTCGAGAGCATATCAACCTTACACGCGCGCACTCTAATCAATTACGTTGCGGATGACTTTGGAACCTTTTATGTAGTCTATAGTCATTGCAGGGCCTTCTCTCAGAGAGGGGAGAGAGAGGAGAGAGAGGGAGTATGGGCTTAAATACCGCTCGTGCCCACCGTGGATTCGCAAATTGGTATTTGAAACTTCATACCCTCAGGTTCCCTCACAATGTTATCCTTCACAGTTAATGATATTGTTAATATAACTTCACAAATGTACATAACTTAAAAATCAAAGTCTTTGCACGCCCGCACTGGCAATCGAACCTGGGTCCTTGGTTCCGAGTCCATTGTTCTACCTACTGGGCTACCGCCAATGGTCAATCTATTTTATTATAAAAATTTTAATGCACTAACCCGTGCTAAGGACAATTTTAAAAACCTATTTAGAGGCTAAAAATTCCAACCATGCCGGCACGGTTAGCCAGAGGTCTCGGGTTCGAGTCCCGGCATGGGTGGAATTTTTAGCATCTAAATAGGTTATTAAAATCTATTTTATATTAATAATAAACTATCCAATTGCAGTTCGAATCCCGGCATGTACCAATGACTTCATTTCGAAAATTATGTACATTTGTGAAATTATCGTAGCTCGCTAACTGTGAATGAAAACATCGGGAGGATACCCTAGTATCTGAGGTGTTCAAAAAGCACTTTTAATTGTCAATTCACAGTGGGCAGACGTGGTAATTAAGACCAATACTCTCTTTCTGAAAGAAGGCCAATATAACAAAACAATAAAACAAAACAAGGCCTAGCTGTGCCCTGCATTTGGACGCAGGCTACATTAAAAGCACAATACATCTTTTTAACGTGCACGTATTTTGTCGGTCCCATATAGGTGGAACGCTCAACAAACCAAAACGCAAAGGTTAACCTACAGCTAACTGTACGTTTGCTTCGGATTTTGAAACATCCATTTCGCTTCACACACAAGCCGTTACATGCGCCTACGCTCCGCCTTCGGTTATATTTCTTTTGTGCGCCGACTGTGCGACTCTTTGACGGCACGGCCATTGCCTTCAGTTCCTGGTGGCCTGAAGGAATGACGAAAATGCATTAATGCTTGGTCGTTTTGATTGACGTAATGATTGCACAAAAAATGCAGTGTGAGTTCGTGATGTCACTCTGTAACAGTGCAACTTTACTACACAACTTTTGTCACCTATTTCTTTTCCGTTTTTTTTGTATCTAGCCTACAAACATACCATCGTAGCTATAAAATATCTGTGTAATTTCCATTTTATGTACAACAAAGTGTTCTCTATCTATCTATCCCACAGTCCACACTTTCAGAGAGAGAAGGCTTGTGCCGCGTTGAGGTACGTGAACACCTCAGACACTCAGAATTCCTCAAGCTGGTTTCCTTCACAGTTAACGAGTGGGATTGTTACTATAATTTTAGAAATGTACTGTTAATGTTGATGCCGGCTGTCATGTAATGGCAGTGGTTAAGCCATGTCGGATGCCTTATAGGCGGCTTGATAACTTCTGACTGTTAAGCCCGCCGCTGTCTTACAATCCTCCACCAACCCGGACTTGGCCCCCGTGGTGGAGTTTGGCCTAGCCATCCTGCGAAACAGGACGAGACCCGAGCCCCAGTAATGGGGACATACAAGGGTTGATATCGTCTGTTAAGGTTAACTTAAGAAACAGAGTAATTGTTAAATGCCGAGATTCAAACCCACGACCTCCCGAATAAGAAGCCGGTGTTCTAGCGCGCCGCTACCGCCCCTAGTTCATTACTAACATTACTTAATACTAGCTGACCCTGATAACGTCGTCGTATGCCAAATGAATTAGGTACGCGATCTATTTTAAAACCTTAAAGAAAAAAAAACATAGTCTGGGAATTAAACAAGTAATTAGTTATGACGATACGATTATTTTTCTTCTTTTTCTTCTTCAGGCTATATTAGTCCACTGCAGGAAATCCTACCCTAATGAGTGCCGTAGCGCCCTGTCTTCAGCTTGCCGCATCCAGCATCTGCCGGCAGTTCTTCACAGATCGTCATCCCACCTGGTCGGAGGGCGACCTACACAACGTTTGCCGAGTCGCGGTCTCCACTCAAGAACACGTTTACTCCAACGGCTGTCGGTTCTTCACGAGATATGGCCAGCCCACTGCCACTTCAGCTCGCTAATTCTCTGAACTATATCGATAACTTTGGTTCTCTGTGTTTAGATTAAATTAACTTTATGACTGTAGAGACAGGTCCATGACCCCCAATACGCGAAAGATCGTGCATATGTCGTTATTTACATCTTCAAGCATTGTGGGAATAAATATCTTATTTTATGTAAATATATGTCTAATCTTGTTTTACATATAATTAGTTAGCGAATATGTTACTCTCTCAGGCTCTATTTATTTTAAAACCTGACAAATATACACAAAATAAATAATTTAAATCGGTACAGCCATTTCGGAGAGTTCTGTTACACGATATTTTTATATATTGAATTTTTTTTAGCAATATTTTGCCAGATATATCATTTTGACAAGCCAAACAGTTTCATAAGTACCTGATTATCTGAAGAACTCAGTTTAGCCAGCTCTTTAAGATGCTTAAATCTGAAAAGAAAGAAAAGATGTTATTACCAAAAAGGAAAATCAGTATCACACAATCATACACTTGTAGCAGACAGATTTAGGCTACTGCCTACATCACCGCGTGAGCCCTTGTTCGTCACAAAGTGTGCGAGCGAGAGAAGTGTGCGAGCAGAGAAGTGTGCGAGCGAGAGACGTGTGGGAGCGAGAGAGCGCCACACCATACTGTTGCAACAAACTACTAACTGCGATCTTGTAAATCTCTTGTGCTCACACCCGGCTGTCTTGACAGCACGGATAAAATAGATAGCGCCGTAGACTCCCTCACGCATGTAATCCAAACAGCCATCCGTGACAACGAACACCAAGTCCCGGTCCATGACCGTAAGCTCCCTCTCGACGTCAGAAATCTGATAAGGGCCAAAAGAGCCGCCCTTCGAAGGGCCTCGCTCTACCCAACTCCTGCCTACAGGAAACGTGCAAACGACCTCCAACGGCAAGTCCGGTCGCGGCTCTCCGAATTGAGCAACTCCAATTGGGGTGACCTCATGGAGACCATTTCCCCCTCCCACGTAGCATACTATAAAGTAGCTAGGGCCCTTCGGGTTGACGCGATCACCCACACCCCTCCCTTGATGCGTCCCGATGGCACTACCGCCTTCGAGGACGACGAAAAGGCCGAATGCTTCGCTGACAGCATTGAGGCTCAATGCTCTCCCAGCGTCCAGCATAGAGACCCAGTTCACATAGGCAAGGTTGAGGAGGAGGTCCGTAAAAAGACCTCCCTCCCCTTAACCGACGACCCTATCGCGGTATCCACTGACGAAATTCAGCTTTTTATCAAAAGACTGAAACGTAAAAAGGCCCCAGGAGCGGACGGTATTGCCAACCTAGCGCTCAAAAACTTCCCCGGCCAGGTGCTCACCCTCCTTGCCATTCTCTTCAATGCCTGCTTTGACCTCTGTCACTTTCCATCCGCATGGAAAGAGGCGACAGTCATAGGCATTCCCAAGCCCGGGAAGCCCCTCAACGTCCCATCTAGCCACCGCCCCATCAGCCTTCTTAAGGCCATGGGCAAGCTCTTCGAACGAGTTATTCTCACTCGTATGAGAAACCACCTCTTCCCGTCAGAGGGACCCCCTCTCATCATCCATCACCAATTTGGCTTTCGAGCTAGGCACTCTTGCCCTCAACAAGTCCACCGCATAGTAGAGTATATCTTGAGTGGTTTCTTCCCTAGGCGCGAAAAGACGGTAGCCGTCTTCTTCGATGTCGCCAAGGCCTTTGACAAGGTCTGGCACGCAGGGCTCGTGTACAAATTGTACGAACTGGGTCTCCCCGACCGACTTGTCCGCGTCATATATAGCTTTTTGAAGGATCGGTCCTTCCGTTTTAGACACGAGGGGGTACTCTCGTCCCCCCGTCCGCTCAGAGCCGGGGTCCCGCAAGGCTCCGTGCTCTCCCCCCTCCTGTACATTTCGTACACAAATGACATTCCCATTCCCGGCGATGGGGTCCAATTGTCACTTTTTGCCGACGACACCGCACTCTACTGCAAGAGTCGGCAGATGTCGTGTATCCTCCGCAAACTCCAACCCGCGGTCGATAAGCTAGGAGCCTGGTTCAGACTATGGCGCATCGAGGTCAACCCGGAGAAAAGCACGGCTGTGCGTTTTGAACACAAGCGTGGACGGTTTCTCGGCGAGGACCCCCCCATTCGCATGTTAGGGACCCCAGTCCCCTGGCAAAAATCCGCCAAGTACCTAGGTGTCATTTTAGATAGGAACCTGACTTTCGTCCCACACATCCGGAAGGTGACCCGGACAGCCCGATTTTACCTAGGCCGCCTATCATCCATGATAGGCCGGCACAGTAGGATGTCAGCTAGGAACAAGCGAACGCTCTATAAGGTTTGCATTCGTCCCGTGATGACTTACGCGGCACCCGTCTTCGCTCACGCGTCCCCCTCAGCCCTGTACGGACTGCAGAGGGTACAGAACATTTTTATTCGTAGGGCACTGAACGCTCACTGGTGCGTCAGGAACGCAGACCTACATCGGGACATGGAAATCCCAACCATGCAGCAATTTATTAGGTCCCTCTCAGAGACGTTCTTCAGCACTGCTGAAGAACATCCCAACCCCCTGATCCGCGAAGCAGCGGCTTACTCTCCGCCCACGACGGAC
Organism: Yponomeuta sedellus; assembly: GCA_934045075.1. Classification (NCBI taxonomy): domain Eukaryota; kingdom Metazoa; phylum Arthropoda; class Insecta; order Lepidoptera; family Yponomeutidae; genus Yponomeuta; species Yponomeuta sedellus. Next base: position 1,990,845 of record OW203739.1, read on the forward strand.
CCACGTTACCTGGTGCGCAGGCCCAGGAACGTACTCGTTGACCCGCCCGACAAATTGTCGTCTGACCTGAACCACCTCTTAGAGGCTCGGTCTCAGTCAGACGCGCCCCCCCTCCTCTGCCAGTGTCCCCCCCTAGGGGGGGCACTGCTCTTTCATAGCAGTTTTGTAATATAAACTCTTCTAAGCGGACGCTCCGCTAGGGAGCTCCGCTGTGCGCCCTCCTCGGCCTCGAGGGGGGTCGCTCCCGATGTGGGTTTAGGGGTCTCTAGGACCAAAACCAGTCCCAAGGTGGTGTTTAGTGGGTAGGCGCACTTCTTGTGAGTCCCACATTGGCAGCACGGCCGGGTCCGTGCTGTTATGCATGAGCATTCACCACCTCCCTCCCCCGTGTCCTCCGGAGGGTGCCCTTTATAGGGTTAAAAAAAAAAAAAAAAAATAAATTATTATGGTATTATAAATCGACAAGTTTAGGTATTTTATTTAACCAAGTTTAATTGGCTATTAATCCCTACACACTTAAGAATTCGAAGAGAAGAAGAAGAAGAACATTCATACGAAAAAGCCTCAAAAGTAAGTTTACTTTCAGTTACTTGGCGCTGGTAGTATTTTAATTAATTATGTGATAAGTTACTAGAATTGCTTAGAATTATGTCATGTAGAAAAAGGCGTTTACAACGAGCCGTAAACTTAGTACTACGGAAAGTTACTCGGTTTTACGTTTTACCTAATCAATAATCGCGATTAAAACCCATCTAATATACAGGGTGTCTCATTCAAATCGGTCAGTATGGGAAAGTCTGAAACTATAAGACATACGAAGATCTGTTCTGGGGAACCATGTCATCGATTTTAATAACAAGAAAAACTGCATCCATACATATAAAAAAACATCTGTACTCCGTTCGGGAATCGAACCAGGTTGTTTTGAAAAAAAAAAAAAAAAACCTACACTATTTCTATTTAGATATCGATTGTGTAGGTCTTAAGCAGTAAATGTCTGTGCCGGGTTCGATTCCCGAAAAGGTACAGAAGTTTTTTAAAATGTATGAATGCAGTTTTTCTTTTTATCAAAATCGATGACATGGTTCGTCAGAACAGATCTTCGTATGTCTTATAATTTCAGACTTTCCCATACTGACCGATTTGAATGAGACACTCTGTATAGCTAATGGTTGTGGAAAATATAAATTCTTTTGAAACTCCTTTATTTTAGAGTTATTTCCTTGTCTTCGACTACCGTAAATCCATCGATAAGTACACAGAACATAAAATAAGTAGCTCTAGGCGATAATTTGTGAAATTCTATATTATTATTATTAATTCTTCATTGCACAATTTAAAAAAGGTGAACGAAGTAAAAGAGGTGAAGGCTTAATGCAAAAAAATATTTTTGTGCTACTTTTTTTTGAGAAAGATTCCTCTTTGAATTAATATTCTTTAAGTAAATTGTTTTAAAATTGCGGTGCCCTTGCAGGGCTCATGTCCTGGATCTACACCTTATTGTTTAACATAACATAACATTTACATACAAGCACATACATTGCTTCTGGCCCCACACTAGGATACCCTGTGTCGTGGGAACCAGAAACAACGACATCACAAACGTAAACATCCAAGACCTGGGCTTTTGTTTTGTTCCCAGCCGGGATTCGAACCCGGGACCTCTTGCATGGTAGGCAGACGCGCTACCGCTACACCACAGAGGCCGTCTTACTGTTGTACCACAAGAAGCAATAAACTCATTGGATTTATACCGTGGTACCAGATCTGGATACGAAACTGTGGTACTGGTAGCCTACATAGAGTCACGATTCACCATCATCATAATCCACCCTTGCGCTCGTGGCCTAGGCGAACCGAGTGATTGGAATCAATCACTTGGTTAAGCAACAACAAGCGTGGTCAGGTATAGGATGGGTGAGCATCCCGTGACTACCGCTGGTGGCATTTTTCCGAGCGCTTCCGTGCTTTGCAAGGCACGTTAAGCCGTTGGTGCCGGCTGTCATATAATGGCAGTCGTTAAGCCATGTCAGAGGCCTTATGGGCGGCTTGATAACTTCTGACAGTGAGGCCCGCCACTGTCTTACAATCCTCCACCAACCCGGACTTGGCCCCCGTGGTGGAGTATGGCCTAACCTTCCTGCGATGCAGGAAGAGATCTGTGCCCCAGCAGTGGGGACATACAAGGGTTGATAACAATGTCCCCAACGAGGTGCACGGCTCTCTTGAGACACGATTAGCCGAGCGGAAACTCATCCTGACCTAAATTTCTCTCAACCCCATGAACCAACTAGTTACAAGACCTTTCTACACGCTGATCCAGAGTTCAAGCGTGTGTTGATACTACCTAAGTATGATTTATCACACAGATACCTTTCGAAAGGTCTCCGACAAAGGTCCTCTATAAAGTGACGTCATAACCTATTGTCTGACTTCTGAGAGATACGATTCGGGAATTGAGACATCTCACTTTAGCCGGTCTATTGACCACATTATCGATACTGTTGGTTAAGAAGCGAGGGCCTTTACAAATGGTGTGAATGCGTTGCGTGACTGAAAGCAAAGGTTACTTTTCCACTGATCACTCAAACTATTAGCTGACAATCATGTGTCGTGAAATATGAGAAAATTGCTTGGCTTTTTTTGTTGTGCGGCCTTGAATTTGCACGGCAATAATTATAATTAAAGATTTGATATGATATTTCGTTTTGATTGCATCGTCGGATATTTTGACCGTTACGAGTAGCTTTTGGCAATTAAATAACTTTTAACTTCTTAATCGTTAGTAGGAGTGTACTTTTTCATTCAGAAGTGCTTTGTGACAGTTACGTAAGAGCCATTTTATTAATTTCAACTGTGCACTGTTTGGCGTTAAACTTTGTAAGAGATTTCTCCTTCATTTGGACAGGGCAATGCATATGAGCAGAGAAGAAACTATTTGTAGTCTTAGTAATGTTTTACAGAGTATTTTTAAGAGTAAAGCTCTGATTGTGATTGGTAAAAGAGATAAAAAAAATTAATTAAAAAATATTTTATTCAAAGTAGCATAGAAACTGCGACTTAATGAAAATCACAAGTTATACTAGGCGTCCATTTAAAAATCTAGGTAATTTTGGAGAAGAAATTATCTAGATTTCATCTAGATAGTAAAATTATAAACTTAGTCTTTTATTTAGAGTTAACATAACCTAGACCACATATACTGAATTCCAGACATTATCTAAATAATATTTTAGGATATGTCAGCTCTTTTGGCATAGTGTGCTTTACATATTTTTATCAACTTCAGCGTCAAGTACATTGAATGTGTAAAGTCGTGAGCACGTCTGATACGTCCTTTACATCGATCAGTAAATCAGCCTGTATTCAATATAATCAAACGATAAATCGTCATCGCATGGGGGGACATTGTCTTTCAAAATAGTTTCAGCAAGAGCTGGAGAAGAGTCTAAAGGAGCTGTCGTTATAATTGTAACATTTGTAAAGAACTGTTCAAAAGCCGCAGCAATGTCTTCATTTGAGGTTATTAATTTATCATTTATTTTAAGTGCAAATTCGCGATCTTCCAATGTGGATTTACCAGTTTCCTTATTTATAATAGCCCAAATATTCGTCCACAACTACTCTGCAGTTCTAGTCACACCACTCCTATCTGTCCTTAACTAACCTCATCCAGCCGCTGCCAGCAATACGCCTTAAATAGTCGTTCAAACGAGGTACCCTTTGCAACATTTGAGGTCACGTCTATTGCTATCAACCCTTGTATATCCCCACTGCTGGGGCACAGGTCTCTTCCTGCAAGTTGCCACCAAGTTGCCAAGTCCGGCTTGGTGGAGGATTGTAAGACAGTGGCGGACCTTACTGTCAGGAATCATCAAGTCTCTGACATGGCTTACCGACTGCCATTACATGACAGCCGACACCAATGACTTAAAGTGCCTTGCGAAGCACGGAAGCGCTCAGAAAGTGCACACACTCTATTCAGTTGCGTTACGGGCGTCTTTCCAACTTATATGTAAAGGTGTGTAGCGGCGGTAGACTGTACATAATGAATCGTTTCGCAGAATCTTTATCGAAAACCAACGCTCAATGCACGTCGAGTGGAACTATTTATTTCTTTTCAAACGTGCCACTTAAACCGACAGTAAATCACACTATCATTACCGAGAACTATCACGTACCTAGCACACACTGTTATACGACATTAATAACAAAGTCTGTCTCATTCACACCCAGTTTAAAGAGTAGGATGACGGGCAATATATCTCTGGAACCTCCAACCTTCAGAATCGCTCGTACCCCCGGCTGCCTGAGTGATCTTAACCGATCACGAAGGTTAAGCAACACAGGGCGCGTTCAGTGCATGAATGGGTAAACCGTCTATGACTAACGCTAGTGTCATTCTTCCGAGTGATTCCGTGCTTCACAAGGCACGTTAAGCAGTTGGTGCCGGCTGCTGTCGATAGGTGGTAGTCGTCAAGCCAAGTCAGAGGCCTTAGGGCGGCTTGAAAACTTCTGACAGTAAGACCAGCCACTGGTCTTGCAAGCCTCCAGCAATCCGGACTTGGCCCCCGTGGTGGAGTATGGCCTATACCTTCCTCAGGGAAGAGACCCTCGGTGGGAAAGTAATGGGTTGATGATATATCCGGACCGAGTCGCCAATCGGAGTGTATGCTAGACATTCGTAGAGATGGAAAGTCATTGCGTGACGTCACGGAGCGTGGCTGCGTGCCATTTCTGCATGCTAGCTGAGATGATGACGGCTCTAAAGTCTATGGTTTAGCTTGCAAGGCTGATCGGTGACCCGACGCGAAATATTAAGGTAGGCATGCGTTAATTTGCATGGGATTAGGGTCGATTGTATTTGATTAGTAAATGTAGTCACATAATGAATGCAATAGGTGTCAATTTGGCAGTGTACAGTAGTAATAAGTATCAAGGTAATATTATATAAATATTTAAGATATTTCATGTAAGTTTCATGTACTTCTATTATATATTGTGTGCAATGAATAGTTGTAATCTTATTACAAAATAATGTTAGCTAAAAATAATAGCTACGGTTGATGAAGAGCGCAGGCAACACATCGGTGAAACGCAGCCCTCATATTCGGGTGGTCGTGGTTCGAGTCCCGGCATGTACAAATGAGTTTATTGCTACCCAAATACGACAAAAGGAGAGTTATCTTGCGTACATTTGGGAATTTGCATTAGTAATACCACTTATTCATTTCTAATTTTTTCATGAGGAATCTGACATACTTCAGCGCTTGCTACGTAAAATAGGTCAACGAGGCTTAGTGCGGAAATCTCTGTATTAACTAACTATGTTTTGATGTCACATTCACTTCCGATACTGTTCAATGTATTCATTCAATACTGTAGAGTTCCGTCAAAACTGCTACCAGTACGCTTAGTAGGAAATCGGTTGTCACTGCGCTGTTTTTGCCTGACGCCAGCATGCAAAGAAGGTTAATTGTAATAGCATTTATGAATTTCGAAATTTTTCATGACGAATCTGACAATACTTCAGCGCTTGCTACGTAAAATAGGTCAACGAGGCTTAGTGCGGAAATCTCTGTATTAACTAACTATGTTTTGATGTCACATTCACTTCCGATACTGTTCAATGTATTCATTCAATACTGTAGAGTTCCGTCAAAACTGCTACCAGTACGCTTAGTAGGAAATCGGTTGTCACCGCGCTGTTTTTGCCTGACGCCAGCATGCAAAGAAGGTTAATTGTAATAGCATTTATGAATTTCGAAATTTTTCACGATGAATCTGACAATACTTCAGCGCTTGCTACGTAAAATAGGTCAACGAGGCGGAAATCTCTGTTCTAACTAACTAGCTAGATTTGATGTGACATTCACTTCCGATACTGTTCAACATATTCATTCAATACTGTAAGGTTCGTCAAAACTGCTACCAGTACGCTTAGTAGGAAATCGGTAGTCATCGCGCTGTTTTTGCCTGACGCCAGCATGCAAAGAAGGTTAATTTTATTTGTAATAGCATTCATTAACTTCGATTCATGACGAATCTGACAATACTTCAGCGCTTGCTACGAAAATAGGTCAACGAGGCGGAAATCTCTGTTCTGACTAACTAGCTTGGTTGATCATTCTCTTCTGATACTGTTCAACATATTTATTCAATACTATTTATTTATTAGGTTTTTCAACAGACGCACACTTTACAAACATAGATAATATCATTTAAAATAAATCAAGCCACAGTGTTATTCACATAACATATCATATAAGACTTACGGACTACAAGTTGACGCGATTACCTATTGGAACCAAAATTACAATTAAGGCATTAGGTTACTGGTCAGGTGACATTAGGTCATATACTACGCGTATGTGCAAACATGCTTAAGTACCTCTTGAGCGAAAACTAATGTTCGAACTTACTTTTTTAAGCACCAAATACTATCAGCTTGATTCCGGATTCACTTACTTAAGCAAGTAAGTGAATCCGGGATTAAGTTAATCAACTTAATGTTTATTACCATATTATATTATACAACCTGTTGTGTATTGTAATGAGTGTACTTCGAAAATCACGCATAAACCTCCCAGGTTATTGTGATTTTGGTTTTGTTTAATTTCATTATTCTTAAGTGCCTTAAATAAATAAATAAATAATAAAAAAAAACAAATCGAAGATTCAGAGGAGAATACTGTAAACTTCCGTCAAAACTTCTACCAGTACGCTTACTAGGAAATCGGTTGTCAGTGCGCTGTTTTTGCCTGACTGCGAGCATGCAAGAAAGGTCAATTACATGTAATGTCATTGTTTAATTACAATACACGCATGCCTATCCCGGCCTTTGGTGGCGGAAAATGTGCTACAATAGTAACTTGTCACGCTTATTGACCGACAGAGGGCTACAATGTGGGACCGCTGATGTGGGTGTTCATGGTTCAACCTATTTATTTTGCTTGGTATACAGCGGGTTAAAATACGAAATGGAGACTATTAATCCAATCGGTCACTTTCTTGTCTGCTTCGTAAATCTTCCGCTGCTATGTGCGTTTGTAATAATTTTGTATTTGTTGTTTTTCCAGTGTACAATAAAGAATATTCTTATCTTATCTATATAAATCTTTCTATATCAAAGCAAGTAATATTATTTAATTCCAATGCACTCCATCAGACCGCATTTGTTCATCTTTGAAAAGGGTTCATTCAAAGTAGCGCAGAAACTGCGGCTTAATGAACGTTACAATTCAAACTAGTTGTCCATGGATCCAAACATGGGCCTCCCTTTCAGTATGTCATCTCTTTTTATCCTCAAGCACAGAAGAAAAAAATCTTATATATCCTCGTAAATAAATCTGTCTCAGATCGACTTTCCATTTAACAATAACTGTACTCGTAAGCTGCATTTGGCGATTTGTGGCCTCCGCTCTAGAATCCTTTTTACCCCAAAGAAACTTCCTTTGAGGTAAATAGGACCTTTAGTAAATAATAATATTAACGCTACGAAGACGGTGGTAGCCGAGTAGGTAGAACAATGAACTCGGAAGTGAGAGACCACTGAATGTACCAATGGATTTGTTTTCTAAGTACATTTGCGTAGTTGTAGTAGCAATACCACTCGCTAACTGTGAACGAAAACACTGTGAGGAAACCTGAGTATCTGAGGTGTTCCTCAGCGTTTGAAATCGCCAATTCGCGGTGGTCACGCGTGGTGTTTAAGCCCATCTATCCCCAAGATAATGCCTGTGTAGGATGTTTAAGGTTGACATAAAAAAATACTTTACAGAGAATAAACTATTAATGGTGTTATACGTACATTATAGGCTTAAATTCTGTATTTGCAAGTAAAAGGCTAATAATAAATGGTAATAATAAAATTGGAACACAATCGAGGCTACATAAAAAAACCCCAAAGGTTAGCAATTCTTCGGCAGATGTGATCAGCCACTGCCACTTAATAGGCTTGCTAATCTTACTGGCCATGTCAATCACCTTACCCCTCTAGCAAATTGACTCATTTCTGATACAACCGATCAAAGAGCCTCCGTTTCACACGTTCCTGAGAAGCAATCATCATCATCCCACACATAATAGCACACCGGTATCGAACAAGCAAACCGCTCTTTATTTTGAAAGTGAATCTGCTCGGACGCGTCTGTGTGTGACCGTGACTTTTGCGGGTGACTGTTGCCTTCGCAGAGTAAGTGTTTGTGGAGTTGACTCTACATCACATTCACAGCTGGCAGACCGCGCAGATCTGACCCTTATTGGTCGACATGGGAGCGCCAAGCGTAAAAGCAGGCTAAAGAAGCATGTTTATTGCAAACGCCGAGCGTTACTGGCTAATTGATTATTGGCAGATTCAAACCTTATTGCTTAACATGCGAAAGCCTAAAAGAACTTAGCTGGCAGAGTAAAAAAAAGGTTCAAACCTCATTGGTTCGACAGATGACAAGCGTAGCTAGCAGGCTATAAACGGTGAATTAACAGAAAAGTAAAATTTTCAAGAAGCAGGTTCGAACCTCCTCGGGTTAAACGTAGTTGGCATACTGAAAAACTATGTCCGAACCCCATTTGTCAACGCACTAACTCCAAGCGTAGCTAGCAGGCCATAAGCGGTGAATTAGCCGGAAAGGAAAATTAAATTGTAAACGAAAAAAAAAATTTACTGCAAAAAATTTTAATTATGTTCTAATTTAATTTTCAAAATATTATTTTGTAAGCAAATACTGTGATTTTCAGACATTTCAGTTAGTATTAACTTCTCCTATAATTCTCCGTGAACATTAGTTCAAACGTCTTTACACAATATTTTTGATACTTCATAATTCATAATTTTAAATTAAGTCACCTATTTTTGAGATTTCCTTGACTTTTTGGCACTATTATCTTTATGTAGTCTGTGGGCGCTACTATTTTACATCTCAACCAGACCGCGCTACATAAATTGTCATTTACCTGCTTATTATAGATATATAGATAGATAGAGAACACTTTATTGTACATAAAAAAAAATATTATTAAATATAAAATAAATATATTTTTTTCTGTTTATCGTTGTTAATAAAACACAGAGGTGAAGTCGTTCCAGTTTATTATTTATAAAACGTTTTACAACTTCACAAAGTAAGTTCCATCTAGGCCAGGCGGCGTAAAACTAAAGTTTGTAGGTTACTCCGTCCATTTTCTAACTCAATACTCAATAAAGTTAACACAGTTTTATTGTTTCCTCATATATTAGGTTCAAAGTGAAGCTGTTTCATTTAATGTATCTAAATACTTCCTAGTTGTTAACCTAAAGCTCCAATTGCCAGTATTGTCGGTAGTTAAAGAATTATACAGAAGGTCTTCTCAAAACAAACTTACTTGAGACAGAGATTTTGGTATAACATATTGCTCGCAGTGTTTACTAGTCATCATCACTCTCTTTCTTTGAAGGAAGGGCTAGTTATAACATAATATTTACATACAGGCACATACATTGCTTCTGGCCCCACACTAGGTTACCCTGTGTCGTAGGAACCAGAAACGCGAAATCACAAACATATAAATATCCAAGACCTGAGGTTTTTTTGTCACCAGCCGGGGTTCAAACCCGGGACCTCTCGCATGATAGGCAGATGTGCTACCGCTGCGCCATGAAGGTCGTCGTTATACGTAACTTAATTATACATAGACAGACAGCATACCAATAAAAATCCTTTGCTTTCCGAAAGCAAGTCACTTGTTTCAAATAATTCGTCTATTTTTTACTTAACACTAACTAAACACAAACTCAACTCAAACAAACAAACTCATACTAGAGAGAAAGGCAGAGATCATTTAACGGGCAAAAAAATGACTGGAAATTAATTAAATGGCACGGTCACTCACGTAATTAGTTTAATTCTGAACTCGCACTGTCTAAGTATTTGAACTTTCTATCTCAATCGCCTCCAAATTAGTCCATTCGCATACGGTTAGTAATTAGTGCCATTTTCGTATCTGTGAAACGAATTACACGCTAAGAGTGATAGCAATAGAGACTAATTTGTGCTGGAAGAGCGGCGGTCATCACTTTTGACCTTTTGTACTGAAATTGCACCTATTAAGTTCAAGTACAATTTACCAAATGCCTTTCGAATCTCGTCTTTATATGTAACTTATGAACCTACTTGTCTATTTGCAAAAATAATGTTTTACGCAAATTCAAAATATTATTATTCGAGTTTGTTAACAAAGGGTCAAGTGCAAGTCGGGCCACGAGCAGTGTGGGTTCTGTAGAAGAAAGGGTTTTTACCTGCCTTACAGAACTAACAACTTTATCGAAGTAAGTAATTTTCTATGGAATTTGTACGAAGTTTTCTTTTTATAAGTTGGTCGCCTATTAATTGTTAATACGTACGTAGTCGTGACAGTTTTCCTTTTAAGTTTATTATAAATGCTTCTTCCTGAATATCGTCACGTTTAAGCCGTTTCTGTGTAAATCAATAAAATATTTTGAATAACATACATACATACATACATACATACATACATACATACATACATACATAAATACATATATAACCTCACGCCTGTATCCCTGAGGGGTAGGCAGAGACCAGGGACTACCACTTGCCACGATCCTGACAGATCACCTTCGCTTCATCAACGTTCATAAGTCGTTGCATGCACGCACCCCGGTTCCGGGTACTTTTTATCTTTTCCTTTGCTAATACATCCCCTATATGGTCGATGTATGTCCGCCTGGAACGACCCTTACCAACCCTTCCACTCACATACGCAATATATATTTGTTTCGTCAATCTTTCTTCCTTCATCCTCTCCACGTGTCCACACCAACCAATTTTGAATAATTAAAATTAAAAACCAATTTATTATGACATACTTAATGACAACTATTGCTAATCAACTAATTATAATATATTTACAAAGTAGCTTTGATTGATTGTTTGGTTTCTACAACCACTTAGCCAGAAGAAGAACGATGGAGATCCTCTACCTACTCTAACAAAAAATTGCGCTATAAAGCCTAGTATTTTGCAAACGAATCCTTAAATCGAAAAATGGGTTTACTGTATCACAGTATTTTTAAATGACCAAAGAAATGATATCCCACACTATGGTCGAAGCGAGAAAAAAAAAATCGTTTGGTAAGGATGGTAGTTATTGAATTTTTTTAAGGTCTTATCCTACCGTTTTGTCGGCATGATAAGTATGTATATTTCTGCCAAATTTCAGCTTTCTATCACTTGTCACTTGTTCATAGTAGCAAACGCTGAGATGTATTAACACTTTAGGACTCTAGGGTTTCCTCACGATGTATTCCTTCACAATAATATACCGGTATTACTAAACAAGCACCGACAGACTTCTCAGATCGACTGACAGACAGACATTATACAGTCGGACGTGGCGAAACTGTAAGAGTTCCTTGTTGGCTACGGGATCCTAAAAAGTCGCAATAATAGACAAGCATTTCGCTGTCATCAGAATAAGATGTTGTAAGAGGCCGACGTTAAATCCAACCTGTGGTCAACTGTACATTTTAAATTGTACAATGTTACAATAAGCAAATCGCTTCTCAAACAAATAGTGCAATGTAATTCAATGTGTAACGCAATTCTTTTATTTAACCACGAAGTTAGGCCTGTTAGGCAAGTTATTTTTGTTCGAGAAATTATTGTATAAATCTTCCTTTAATATGTTAATCTTCGAAGTGATTGGACATTTGCAAGAATTAATAGAAGGCCTTTGACCGTGGTCGAAATAATTCTAGACCTTAGACCTCGTTCCACATTTAGTGGCTAGTTAAAACATTTTGTGACATTGCTGTTTGCCAATTCTGGCAAACGAACTGTGTAAGGAGTTTTCAATTCAATTTTTTTTCATGAAGCCTATATACGTTATGCGTACAGGAGTCGCAAGATGGACGGCACAAGACCGTGAAGCTTGGAAAACTATGAGGGAGACTTATGTCCTGCAGTGGGCGTCAATTGGCTGATGTTGTTGATATATTTCGTTGTGCAGGGCACAGGCCTTCTTGAAGAGAGAGAGGCGTTCCTTCATTTCCTTTTCCTTACTTTCCTTTCCCTTACCGTTGGTGAGTTATTGCTGCTGTAACTGCACAAATGTATATAACTTTCAAAAACTTATTTAGAGGTTAAAAATTCCACTCATTCCACCAGCCAGGCAGCGACATCTGGCTGAAGTAATTTGCATCACCAGTAACTTCAGCCAGATGTCGCTGCCTGTACGTAATACAGATAATATTGTAAAGAGGTTCGAAATTTCACTGATGCCGGTGAGTCGCCCATTAGCTCAGTTGGAAAGAGCGCTGGCACGGATAGCCAGAGGTCGCGGGTTCGAATCCCGGCATGGGTGGAATTTTGAGCCCCTAAATAAGTTATTAAAATTGTCCTTAGCACAGGTTAGTGCATTAAAAAAAAAGAGTATAAACATAACTTTCAACTAACCTAACTAACCATCAGGTAAATGTGAAGGAAACATCGGGAGGTAACCTGGGAGTCTAAAGTGTCCATTTTTCTTGGCGCTTGAAGTCGCCAATCCACGGTGGGCACCCGTGGTAATTAAGCCCATACTCTCTCTCTGAGAGAAGGCCTGTGCCCTGCAGTGGGACGTTTATAGATTACATGGAACTGTAACACTTAACATGACTAACAAAAAAATGCTTCATGGATTGGAAGAAGTTAAATAGGTACCTTGGTTTCTGACTTAAATAATAGCTATTAGACAAGACACTTACTTATAGATTTATTTTATTATTCTTTGTTGTTTTTAACAAGAGTTGATATCGATCGATTGTTATTCTTTGTTATGTGCTGTTAGTTAGTTAGTTGAGCGACGGTAGCTGACTGGGTAGAACAATGGACTGACAAGCGAGAGACCTAGGTTCGATCCCCAGTGCGGGGATGAACCTATTTAATTTTAAAATTACGTACATTCGCGAATTTGTTGTCGTAATACCACACGCTAACGGTGAAGGAAAATATCGTGCCGAAACCCGCGGCTTGGTTGGCTTCGCACGTATTGACTAGTCTTTCCTGTGTGTTAGGGGGACTAAGCTGTCAGGCCGTCGTGGTGCATGTCCCAGGCACTGCAGCATCCGAGTGGTCCCTTCACCCATTTGGTGTGAATCATCTCATCAGTCATTACATAGATGCAAACGCCAATGTTTTTGTGCTGTTAGTTCCTAATATCACATCAAAAAGAAAATCGTGGCGTTTGCGGCAGCAATTTGTTTGGAATTTGACAAATACTTCATTAGATCGTGATTTAACGCGCGTAATATAGAAGCAGTACGCGCCCTCGGGTCGCAGTTCAGAGGGTTACGGAAGCGCTTGCGCAACGCCGCCGCTCACAGACGCGCGGATTATAGAAAAACACGCGGTGAATGTATCGCGGTAGATAGAGCTATTTAAAACACATTATTATGCTACTCGCTGCGGCAGGCTGTTCTTCGTTGCTCAGTGTTCAGTGGATCCAAGTGCCGAGCTTTAGGATGACTGTCTAGTTGTGAGAGAGTGTGTTCTTGCCATTATATAATACGTCGAGGGTATAATGATGATATCAACCCTTTGTATGTCTCCACTTCTGGGGCACGGGTCTCTTCCTGCATTGTAGGAAGGTTAGGCCATACTCCACCACAGAGGCCGAGTCCAGGATAGTAGAGGATTTAAGACAGTGGCGGGCCTTACTCTCAGAAGTTTTCAAGAAGTTATCCCATAAGGAATGTGAAGTGGCTTCACGACTGCCATTACATGACAGCCGGCATCGACGGCTTAAGCTTTGCGAAGCACGCAGGGTATAATGGAGGGTACTACTCCCTTTGATAGCACAACGTGGTGCTCATTAGGGGAGGGCTATGCCCAGCAGTGGACTAGAATAGCCTGACGACGATGACGACGAGGGTATAATGCTAAAACTTAATAAGTACAAAAATAAAAAAACAGGCATTCGTAATTTTTGATGAGTTTTTGTCTAGCATAACCATATATCTGTAGGAGCAGTTTTTTTTTTCAAGTATACAGGGTGTCTCATTCAAATTGGTCAGTATGGGAAAGTCTGAAACTATAAGACATACAAAGATCTGTTCTGAGGAACCATGTCATCGATTTTGATAACAAGAAAAACTGCATTCATACATTTTAAAAAACATCTGTAATCTTTTCGGGAATCGAACCCGGTTGTTTTGAAAAAAAAACAAGAAAAACTGCATTCATACATTTTAAAAAACATCTGTAATCTTTTCGGGAATCGAACCCGGTTGTTTTGAAAAAAAAATCTACACTCTTAAAAAAAATCGGTCTTAAGCAGTAAATGTCTGTATGAAACATGATGTCTAAAATGAATAAAATGCATTGTTTTCACATACTGTTATTTATTTTAGAAGGTGCTCGAAGTGACCACCGACTTTTTAATACAATATTCAACACGTTTAGGTAACGATCTTACGATTGCATTTTGTATGAAAAAAATGCATTTTATTCATTTTAGACATCATGTTTCATACAGACATTTACTGCTTAAGACCTACACAATCGATATCTAAATAGAAATAATGTATTTTTTTTTTCAAAACAACCGGGTTCGATTCCCGAACGGAGTACAGATGTTTTTTTAAACTGTATGAATGCAGTTTTTCTTGTTATTAAAATCGATGACATGGTTCCTCAGAACAGATCTTCGTATGTCTTATAGTTTCAGACTTTCCCATACTGACCGATTTGAATGAGACACCCGGTATACTTGAAAAAAAAAACTGCTCCTACAGATATATGGTTATGCTAGACAAAAATTCATCAAAAATTAACAAGTGGAAATCCAAAAGGAATCTAGAATGGGTGACGTGTAACGATGAAATAAATATCAAAAATATTGTAATCGGCACCGCCACAGATAGTATGAATTTGGATGAAATACACTATAAATTATGTCCTCTGGTATGAGAGAAAATCAGCCACCGCCGTTTTATAGCTTCGTTATCACGGGTTCAGAATTTGGAAGATACAGTGGAAAGTGGCGTGATAAAATATGGTCAGAATGGAGGTTATTTCGGTACCTTTTTATCTACTCTACAAGCTCGACCCGAGCACGTTATTAAAATTCAACAGAATGTTTAACATTTTTTTCTTAAAAATCAACAATAAATTGTCATATAGGAATAGCCCGCAAAGTTGTATGTTGAGCAGATTAGATCTCAATTTCTTTGCGCTAACCCCAGTTTGCGGTTAAATCTCGTTTGTAGGCTACCAACGCAGTAAAGAGTTCATTTTGTAACAGTTCAACTTTGACTCTGCGCCGAGAATGTAGGCTTTTTACTTTGCTTTTAATAAGAGGTTTGCTATCTACAATGTTTGCCAACAATTCAAACACGCTCACTCCATGTTCAGAGTGCTTAGTGCGAGTTTGACAGATCCAATCGAATAACTTTACTACCGCGTTAATCGAGCATTGAGTAGTGAGTATGAGTAAAGTAACCGTTCGAACTGGCAAAACGCTGTCACAGTACAACTCACACTCGCGTTTATTCGTGTTTTGGCTGGTAAACGTGTTCACTTCTCAACGTAAACCATTACAACTCGCACTCAGCAATTTTAATTTCCATACTTGTCGCTAGGTGGCGCTTCCTCGATGCCATAGAAATATGAGTTTACGTTAACGCGATCGAGTAGTTAAAAAACTCGCACTAAGCACTCAGAGTACCTTTAATGGATCACAACAAAATAAGGCTAAATAACTAAAGTGATTTACAGAGCCTATATAACATAACATAACATTTACATACAGGCACATACATAGCTTCTGGCGCCACACTAGTACACCCTGTGTCGTGGGAACCAGAAACAACGACATCACAAACATGTAAACATCCAAGACCTGGGGTTTTTTTTTGTCCCCAGCCGGGATTCGAACCCGGGACCTCTTGCATGGTAGGCACACGCGCTACCGCTACGCCACAGAGGTCGTCAATGATTTGCTACTCCATCTTCTTCTTAGCATGCCAGCCGTTGTCGCGAAAGGATTTGCCTATCAGGAAGGGACTCGCTGATTGTTGTCCAGAGTGCCAGAAGTACAGGTTTACTAAGGCGTTTAGGGTCGCTAACTAACGTCACCATGGAATAAAAATCGTAACTTGTTTTATAATAGGTTTCTTTTAAAAAAGTAAACATGAGAAATCTGGTAAATATTTTTAGGACATACAGCCCAGAATGTAACACAATTATCCTAGGACTTTAATCGATTTCCGCCGATTTTGGCAGAAATTGATTAAAGTACTAGATTGTTATACTATTTTTATTTTTAATGCACTAACCCGTGCTAAGGACAATTTTCAAAAACCTATTTAAAGGCTAAAAATTCCACCAATGCCGGTATTCGACCCCGCGACCTCTGGCTATCCGTGCCAGCGCTCTTTCCAACTGAGCTAATGGGCGACTCACCGGCATCAGTGAAATTTCGAACCTCTTTACACTATTCTCTGTATTACGTACAGGCAGCGACATCTGGCTGAAGTAAATTGCATCACTTACAGCCCCGAGTATCTACCTACTTTGCAGTTAGGTTTTTACATCGGAATGATATCGCTGTACCCACATGATTATACTATAACCTAACCTAACTGCAAAGTAGGTAGGTACTCGGGGCTGTAAGTGATGCAATTTACTTCAGCCAGATGTCGCTGCCTGTACGTAATACAGAGAATAGTGTAAAGAGGTTCGAAATTTCACTGATGCCGGTGAGTCGCCCATTAGCTCAGTTGGAAAGAGCGCTGGCACGGATAGCCAGAAGTCGTGGGGTCGAATCCCGGCATGGGTGGAATCTTAAGCCTCTAAATAGGATTTTAATACTTGATTGTTGATCGTAGCTTCTAGACTGTAGGTTCTAAAAATAGTTATCAACAGCTATGACTTTTATTCCATTGGCGGCGCTAATTAGCGCTCTAAGTACGTTATTCGGGGAGACTACCCGATCTAAAAAACAATGTGCCATACTCTGCAGCGACTGGGTGGTCTTTTCACCCAGCGTGTGGGTGAAAGTGCCACTGGACGCTGATTCATCTCATTACGTAGATGCAAAGGCCAAAGTTTTTAAGGTTAGTGAGTTCAAAGGACAGTGGGCTCGTCGTAACAGCTGAAGTAACGACATCGGTTCAGTCGGCGGGTTCCAAATTTCTTGAGAGGAGTCCGAAAATTAGCAAACGCTGCGTTGCACGCTTTATTAGATTTATTGCTGACTTTTAATAATTGAGGAAAGCCGAAAGATAAAGCGGAAAGAGAAAGGTACAGTGGATAATTATAGGCTGATAGATTGGATTAGAATACAAAGATACTGGGGAAACCTTCACATATCATGTGTATGTGTAATTCAATTAAATTTCTTTATTGCAGTCAAGATGTAGACATTTCGATATTTTGTCAATTTTTTCTTCAAAATGATCTAGATTTTGAATTGGACAATTAGTTTGACTTGTAGCGTTCATTAAACTGGAAGAGATCTCTGTTAGAGATAAGTTCGCCTTTAAAACAAATTTTATGTAATGATCTTTTGAATTTACTGTTTGCAATAAAGAATATGTAAAGCAATATATAAAAGCCGCACTATCTACGCTACTTTGAATAAAACTTTTTCATTTAATTTCATTTCAAGATTGCATGGTTACGTTACATAGGTTATTATTGTTGTTTAATTTGATGTTTGATCAATCTTGAAATGAAGTTGTTCAATTTCATTTCAAGATTACATGATTACGTTACATAGGTTATATTATTGACGCCCTTTATGACATGAAATGTTTAAGCATGCAATCGGTGCATGCTTATTATTTCATATTAATTTAAATTACATTATAAGTCTTATTAAATTTAATTAGTTATTATTAATGGAATATAAAACGATGAAAGAGTTAGTATAATAGTCATATCTGGTCTTAAAGACCTCTCTATCTCTCTTTTCCCTCGCTGGGAGAGAAAAGGCGACTTCAGTACCTCATAACGCCGCCTATTCCTCACGATGCATGTTTTCATTTACTGACATTCCTAAAAATATAAATTTGCCAAAAAATCTATGAGATAAAAGTTATTGCCCAACGCCAACACCAATTGAAGTATTTCATGCATTGCGCGTTTTATAAATAACCCTATACTTAAACAGAAGCTATTGACCAACTTATTCCCATCTATGTAAATGAGTTCCAATCACAGAATAGTTTGCTGAGTGGTGACTTCAATCATTTACGAGTATCATGGATTACAGTGCTATAAGATGCTATAAAGGCCTTATTATGCAACACAGTTTAAGAATACGATTCCGATCGTGGAAATAATAAACGTCTATTGGGCATAATAAAAACTTTTGCACGAATGAAAATAACGATCAAACCATTTCTAGAAGTGAATGTTCTATAACTGTCGAATTGATATACGAATTACCCAAAAGCTCCCATTGTCCGGCTCCCACGCAGTTGGCAAACAGCACACATTTTCGAAAAGTTATGTGACGCGCATGAAATACCTCTTCCAACAGATAGGATAAAGTGTCATCGTAATAACAACTTTTTAAATCTTAAAGAAAGAGAGACAGAAAAAACTTAAAGAGATAATTGATAATTAATCTGAACAATAACAGAAAGAAAACCAAGGATATAATGACGACTCAAATCATGAATTTAGCCTGTGGTATGTCTAAATTGCCGAAAGAGGTAGATGACTCAGTGTTGTGCTGAGGAAGTGAGGCTTGAGGTCTGATTTTCAATCAGTGCCCGCGGTAACTTATAATTGTACTCTTCACGCCCCTCTTTCTCGTACATTCATACAGTTTTAATCATTCAACATGGTGGGCATTGCGTTCCTTACAGACGATTTACTACCGCAACATAACATAACCTCACACGTGTATCCCAGAAGGGTAGGCAGAGATAAGGGACTGCCAATTGCCACGATCCTGACACATCACTTTCGCTTCATCGACGTTCATAAGTCGTTGCATGCACGCACGCTGGTTCCGGGTACTTTTTATCTTCCCGTTAGCTAATACATCCCCTATTTGATCAAAGTATGTCTTCCTGGGACGTCACTTATCGGCCATTCCACCCACATTTGCATTATATATCTTTCTTCCTTCATCACAAACGCGTAAATATGCAGTGCCTAAACATAAAACACCACGTCAGAGGCCTTATGGGCGGCTTGATAACTTCTGGCAGTAAGGCCCGCCACTGTCTTACAATCCTCCACCAACCTGGACTGTACCCCCGTGTGGAGTATGGCCTAAACTTACTGCGACGCAGGAAGAGACCCGTGCCCCAGCAGTGCGGGGTCCATATCGAAACACAAAACAAACGGTATTTGAGCGAAACATTTTTTTTTGCCAGGGGAAGCAATATATAAAAAACGCACTTATAAAACCGACTGTTTCATGCAAATCACGAGCAGGGGACGCGGCTTAAGAGCAACACTTTCTGGAATGCCTTATAAGTTCAATAGCCAGAGGTCGCGGGTTCGAATCCCGGCGTGGGTGGAATTTTTAGCCTCTAACTAGGTTTTTAAATTAATCCAACTTTTTTTACTTCTTTGCCACATACAGTATTTTGATGAACGCAGCAGTGAAACCGCTCTCCTCTCCCAACTCCTAACTTAGACGGTACAGTTTGTGAACTTAGTACCATTGTGTTTAACTCATATCGCAACTCTAAGATCGCGCCACTTGATACGGCGGTCTCTTAAATTGCCATCATATTCTGTGCCCTTCGCCATAATACATGACCGAGCATGGTGGGAACATATTTCGGGTCTAAAATTATTTAATTGTGACGGGTTTTAATTGCCATCACCGCTTCGGGAAATCCTCGTTTGGTAACCCGCGGCTTAGTTGGCTCCGCACGTATGGAATCGTCTTTCCTGTTGGAAGAGCTTTTTTTAAGGAAGTAGGACGTCGTCTCAGGAACCGTGGCTTTGACTACCGCTCAGGGGCATTTTTGATGCAAAGGATATCCCTTGCTGTGCAGCGAGGTAATGCTGCCAGTGGCATGGGTACTTTTAGGTCGGATATGTCTCAGGGCGGTTTAATTGATTGATTGATAAATTTTCGCAAATGATGTTTTTCATTATTGTTTATGTTATTTTGTATGCTTGCAATAAATATATACCTACAGTAAAAAAAAAATAAACGTGGTACCTATGAACCTAGCTTGTTAGAATTAATATAAGGGATAGCCTAGGTGTTCCATTTAAAATAACACTGCAGCGCCCGAGTGCTCCCTTTACCCATCTAGTGTGAGTGAAAGTGACGCTGTATTTTTCGTCTCATTATGAAGATGCAAAAGTTTTAAATGCTCTCATAAATTGCGGTGCAGGCAGGTTGCTTGTCCGAAGAAGACACTTAAGTTCAATTTACGACTTTATAAAAGAATTTGCGGATTTATTGCATCGAAGTGTTTCGGACATAGAATGGACGTTCTTCTCTTTTTCATAGTTTTTTTTTAATCTACTTCAAAAAGAAACTTAAACGATAAAAAGTTTTCGAGAATCACTCGTAGCCCCGGCTGCCTGAGTGATCTTAATCGATTACGGTTATGCAACATAGTTCGCGTACAGTGCATGGATGGGTGACCGTCTATGACTAGCCCCAGTGGCATTTTTCCGAGCGGTTCCGTGCTTTGCAAGGCACGTTAAGCAGTTGGTGCCGGCTGGTGGGGACATAATGGGTTGATGATGATAATTTGCTTCTCTTTCCAATGCCATCATTTCATTGGATAATTCGAGGTACATATTTTACTATGTACTAAAATATATTTTTTTGTGTATGTATGCTAATTTGTTAACTATAATTTTCTTTTGTTTCTTCGGTTTGGAACTCCGTGCGCTACTAAAGGCCCGTGTCTTAAATTATCAGTGCTGTGGGCAATAATACGACCGCGTATACTGAGCTTGAGGCCGCTATTATCATTGTTATTACCGCATAAATTCTGATTTAGTCTACTGTGTATCGCATATTTAGAAGTGGTTGTAATAAGCGCATCATGTGTCCGAAGCATTACAACATGTTGAAGATGTCGTTGAGCGTGTTGTAGTGAATTGGGGACACTTTGGCAATATAAATGGACCTTAGTTAGCGTTTCGTTTCTTCTGTAAAAGCTTCGAAAGCCACTGCAAAATCAACAGCAGTGTTGACCTATTTTTCTTCTTTGTGTGCCATCTCCTATTGGAATAAATAATAATATTGGCCTTTTGCTTCTACGTAATAAAATGATTTATACAGCGTCCAGTGGTATCTTCACTCACACTAGACGGGTGAAGGGACCACTCCGACTTTGTAGTGCCTGGGACATGGTTTTATAGATGGTGTCCTGACAGCTTAGTCGGCCTAGCCCACAAAAACCAAACCACAAGAGCCAACCAAATTCGCAAATGTACGTAACTATGAAATTAAACAGTCATTGATATATGCCCGCACTGGGGATCGTTCCTGGGGCTCTCGCTTGCGAGTCCATGGATCTACCCACTGAGCTATCACTGCTCCTATTGGAAGTGAGCAACAAATTCGGCAGTCCTGGTTTTCGAGATTGCCGATACAAACAAGGAACTAATACTATGTTCAAACCACTGTCGTATGTTGTATAGCCATGACGTCATTGATCTCCCAGATCTCCTTTTTTTGACCTATTTTTGATCTATTTACAAATATTACTGTGTTACGCGTGCATTACTCTAAAAAATTCCAATATTTAAAGCTTTCAGATCGCGCGTTTGAGTAACCTAACTCTAAGCGCATCAGAGTAACTCTATATCTGTAATATAGAGCATTTTAGACCAAGTCTTACGCTTGTGTGTAAAGCCAAGAAAGAACCGATCCAACGATACCCCATTCTATAGTGTAGGCGAGAAAAAATATTTGCATCCCAAATTTAGGGGAGGTGCCCTAAAAGAATTTTGAGTCCGAATTTTATACCGTTTTATCGGCATAATATATACGTTTATCTAAGCTAAATGATAAGGTTACTCAGCTTCTGTAATAATATTTTGTACTTAATTACCTACTTCCTTAAGTCACGTACTCTTTGACCATTAGATGTTTTTTTGGATAAACACAGAAGAAGACCGCTGTCATAAAGATAGGGAGGACAGCTGCAATAAAATGGGCATAATTTTAATGAATAAATTACGTAAATACCTATGAGGAACAGTGTACTTGCTATCCGAGTTCAGAAGGCAAAATTGCTCATAAAACTGATAGAATAGCATTTAGACGATTTATGGATAAAGATTAAAGATTTAGAGGGAAATAAACAGTCCGTCACATAAGAATGGGCCTCAAGGAGCAATTTCCTTACAAACGTTTATTTACGGGCACTCGCGCAATATTATTTTGAAGATTCCCAGGCAAGTTAACAATTCGTCACATAAGAATGCGCCTCAAGGATTCGTTTCCATACAAACGTAGTTTAGTTTTAATTCACGATCGCGCTCACGCAATCCGCACGACCTTAATTTTGTTAAAGTAACTTTATTTTACGCATTTTTTGTGACAACCACAAAAAAAGATGTCGCTTTATTTATCAATTTACTTACTATATACATATATAATATATTATATACTTTATACTTATAAAGTTTTTATATCTCAGAGCAACTTTTTTTTTATGTCATGCTACCTCAAAGCTTGACATTGAAGTAATTAAGCCCACACTCTCGTGGTGGTGTGTTCGTGTTCTGCTTCTGCTTGAAAAAGTGGGAGGGAGGGCGGTGCATTAACTAACCGCATGGTGCTTGTGGGATTATTGGCGGAATTTAGCAAAGTAATTTTCACTTTTGAATGCCCATACTCTCTCTTTCTTTCTCTTTCATTCACAATTGCGTGGTTTTCAAGGTATTGAAACACTCAGGTTCCCGCACGATAATTTCCTTCTGGAAATTCTGGGCCAAATCACCACGTGTGTCAATTGTGGATTGGCAATTTCAAGCGCTGAGGTGTTTGAACACCTCTGACACTCAGGTCTCCTCGAGTGGTAACGCTACTATAAACGTACAAATGTACCTACATAACTTAGAAAACAAATTCATTGGTACATGCCCACACTGGGAATCGAACCTGGGTCTCTCGCTTCCGAGTCTACTGTACTACCCACTAGGGCTACCACCGTAAAATTCTGATAAACCAGTAATATCTATCTGTAAAGCTTTAACCACCCTCACTCACGATGACCGGTATTTGATACTGACATTTCTACGAAGTTACTTAGTTGTTTATGAGTTTTATGATTTATTCACATCGCGTCCATTGAATTCTGCCCCGGAGGCAAACGTGCAACTCATACTGACCACTGTCCATCATAACAATAAGGTTCACATTACGCAACAAGGTGAAATGCCAACGGCAGTCTAAATTACCCCAAGTTTTGTGATGGGGCGATGCAAAAGTTAGAGCCAATTAACTTCAACTTCGACTATAGAGATGACCCTTGGCCGTAATGCTGTTATTAGTTTTTAGGTTACGTTTTAATGGTCTTGCTTTATTGCTCCCCTGCTTCTTGTACACTGCTGCTTTTGTTAAAAGGGCGACTCACGAAATATCCATATAAAAGTACTTTGGTTTTTATTTAAAAACGGTATAGTTTCTATAAAACGTCTTCATCATCATCATCAACCCGTTATGTCCCCAAGGAAGGGCACGGGTCTCTTCCCTGAGGAACGTATAGGCCATAATCCATCCACCACAGAGGCCAAGTCCGGATTGGCGAACTTACTTTCAGAAGTTTTCAAGCCACCCTTAGGCGTCTGACTTGGCTTAACGACTGCCATCTGCTTAACGTGCCTTGCGAAGCACGCTCGGAAAAATGCCACTATATTACTTCATTCATTCTCTCACTCACTCACTCACTCACTCACTACTCACTCACTCACCCACTTAATCACTCACTCACTCGCCCGTTCGTTCGTTCGTTCATTCATTCATTCATTCATTCATTCATTCATTCATTCTCTCACTCATTCATTCATATTGTGCTAAGAATACATTTATCGGTCGACCCGCTGTCGGCTGTAGGCACCTATCTAATAACTCAGGGATACTTAATCTTATAAAACAAAACTAATCAATGAAAAGTAAGCCAGCAAAGTACGTAACTTAGAAAAGAAAGTACAGGCTGTTAGAGTTTCGAATATACCTCGGGCTCTAGAGTAGGCTTCGGTTTTTACCGAAAGCACACGAGTGTATTACTACTTCCTGCTCTGGATAAAACGTTTTTATTAAGTTTATTTAAGTGTCATATTAGTTCCGATATTTCTATTACACGAATATTTCCGATTCTATCCTATAGTAGCAGAGGTATATTCTAAAAGTTAACAGACTGTAACTAGGTCCATGCCGGAATCGAACCTACGCCTTCCCGAACGTCAGGCTGCGCTACTATCGCATGCGCTCATTACCATTATACAACTTATCTAAGCTTCGTGACTTTTTTATGTTCACCTTCTTTTAATATTCAGCGTATGTTGGTACAGCAATCCTTTCCAATTGGTCGGGCTAAATCAGGCTAAGTCAATGAAGCAATACTTGTGATAGCATTACATATTTTATCCTATGTAGTGCTTTCGATACCCGTCATTTCATATGCCAAGTGGTACGCAAAGGATCGTGGTAGTGCTAGTCAAGAAACTAGATTTTAAAGCACTGATTTCAAAGCACTGAACATTGACATATAGGTATCATTAGCATAGTGCTCTTTGATGAGGTAGGTTATTGATGTTTGTTGAAACTTCTGAGTTGGTCAAGTAGGCCAAGTTACTAATATGGACGAGATGTACCCCTAACTTAGATAGCTCATAAATTTTTGTATGAAACTGATATTTTTTTGCTATTCGAAATCTCCTTAGTAAAAGTTGCCCCGATTGACGACCGACCCGCAACCTCTGGCTATCCCTGCCAGCGCTCTACCAATTGAGCCAATGGGCGACTCACCGGCATCAGTGAAATTTCGAACCTCTTTACACTATTCTCTGTATTACGTACAGGCAGCGACATCTGGCTTAAGTAAATTGCATCACTTACAGCCCCGACTACCTACTTTGCAGTTAGGTTTTTACATGGGAATGATATCACTGTACCCACAAATTTAAATTTGTCCTTGGCACGGGTTAGTGCATCAAAAATAAAAATAGTATAACTTTCTATTAATCTAAAGTGCAAGAAAAGTTACATTACATTTGCACGCTATAGTATAGTCAACCAAAAGCTCTGACCACCATTATATCTCTTATAGCGTACAAAACAAGAACTGATATCGAACAAGGCTGGCTATCGTCAGTTTTTCCCGCCTGTACATACATCAAATAAATCTTGGTTAAGTAGTGAATGCTCTAAAATGTCAGGCACATCGTAGACTCACTTTGCGTTGGGACATAGCCAATACGTTGAATTACTGATACCAGAACCATTAATAGTATAATGTAAATTACGTTACTTGAAAATAATGTTTGAACCAATGCTTTGAAATACTTTTATTTGACGCTTAAATTTCCGTTTGTAGAAAAAATTATCAACGCCGCCTACTGTAGCTTTTTTAATAACTTAAGATTAATATTAACAATGGAGACTAAAACCAAAATTATGCCTAAATAAAATCAAAGAGATTTTATTAATATTTTCAAATTTTCTTAGTACAGATAAAACTTGCTCAGTATAGCTACCTCATCAATTACCCGTAATTTTATTATTCGTTTCTCATTAGTTAGATTTAAGATTCACAGTATTACGTTTTTATTTTAAGTAATTATGTTGTGAAGTTAACACAGAAAAAAACTAAACGTTTTTGTGCCATCCGTAATAATAATATGGATGTCCCACTACAGGGCAATGCTTTCCCTCTTTTACATTTAGATGTTCCGTCATTTGCCACCACTGAACACTCTGGCTAGAATTTGTCGAGATCATCCCGCCATCGGCCATAAAGCGCTCGTGGCCTAGGCGAACCGAGTGATTGGAATCAATCGCTTCAGTTAAGCAACACCAGGTGCAGGATGCTAGTGGCATTCTTCCGAGCTCTTTCGTGCTTCGCAAGGCACGTTAAGCCGTTGGTGCCGGCTGTCCTGCAATGGCAGTCGTTAAGCCATGTCAGAGGCCTTATGGGCGGCTTGATAACTTCTGACAGTAAGGCCCGCCACTGTCTTACAATCCTCCACCAACCCGGACTTGGCCCCCGTGGTGGAGTATGGCCTAACCTTCCTGCGATGCAGGAAGAGACCCGTGCCCTAGCAGTGGGGACATACAAGAGTTGATAACGATCCCGCCATCATCGTCTCGACGGACCCGTTTGCGGCCGCGTGAAGAAATATTGAAAGAAATTAATTTTAGTAAGACCAAACTATTTGATCATGTCTTTAAGAGCGTATGGGCATAGTTCCGTTGCCTTTGGCTACACAACTTCACAGGCTATCATCAATCTCATCTCATTTATTGCTCAATGGAAAAGGTGATCGAAATACATGTGTTTCGCTGTACATTGTGCCTGCGAAGGTGAATGATTCACACATTCACAATGGTAATGATCGTAATTCTGACGGCGAAGTAACTTTTTAATATACTTTTTAAAAGTTTCGTAGTTGTACAGTTGACAAACCTGCATTGACTTTAATATTTTAGTTGCAAAGTTGTCCGTGACGTAGCTGAGTAGTGTCTAGGGATGTAAAGGTTGATTGATTGAGTGATATTTTTTATTGCACAATAAAAATATTTGTTTAAAGACGAGCTTATTACTAACAAATCTTTTTTCCTGTTAACCTTTGGTGATCATAGATGGGGTAGTTCCTGAAGAAATGTTTTAGGAATTTTTTTTGTTGTACTGTCACAGATTATAGTAAAAGAAACGAAACTCATAGCACGAGGATAAATTAATAAGTTTACAGTTTTCTTTTCCGTTCCGTTTTGAACTATTTTTTACAAATTTACATATTTTTTTTCAGCTTCACAAAAAAAAGAAAATTTTCGAACATGCTAATTAGTAAAAGTCCCATAAACATTTAAAGGGTTGGCTGGAAGAGATTTCTAATGAAATAAGCTCGCCATGTACACTTTTTTAATTTTATAATTTTGTGCTTTCTGTACGCTTTTTATGAATGCAATCAAGTATAAATTAGTTGCTTTGCAATCTTAAGTTTCTGTGTGGCCCCGGGTTTGAATGCTGCTAACCTTATAAACGATGCACTTTATACGTACATTTGTTAATTTGCAGTAAGAGTACTTTAAGCTAACCCTGAAGAAGAATGTGTGGTAAAATTTACGGCAGGCACCAAAAAATTAAGTGAGGCAAAAGTCTTGCAGCGGCTGGATGAGGATAGCTGAGGACAGGAATCAGAGAAGCACAGACAAGCGGGGACATTGGTGGAGTGAAAGAGGCTCGTTGGGTACGTGGCAAGTGGCAAACTTGTTTTAACATGTTTTAAGTGTATGCTTTATTTTTTATATTTTTAAGATGACTTAATAAAAGCTGGCCACAGTGGAGTTTTTTTTTCCCGTTGCCTTTTTATCCACTACGCTACGGCCCGAAGGCAGCGGCTTATATTTCACATTGTAAATTGACATTCAACAAACAGAATTTAAATTCTTTACGTTGGAATAAAATTGATTTCATATGTGCTGTGAACAGTTCGATGGCACATTGTTGTAACGTGCTTATAAAAGACATCAACGCGCGCGGAGGTACAGGTCTTCACTTAAATATTTGTTTTACTTATTCGTGTATTGTTTTATTTGGGATTTTATGGAGATCCACACATGTTACTCGTAGGTTTGACTGAATTTTAAAACTAAAAATTTACAATATCATGATTTGTATTAATTACTACTACAACTAGACACTTATTTGTTAAATTCGCCTGTGTTCGAATACCTTTATTGTGCAAGAAAAAAAAAATATTTTTTTTTAATTATAAACATGTTTTACTAATTACAAACTAAATGTAACTATTAATAAAACCAACGTAATTTAATTTGTTTTCAGTTGCACTGTGTGTGGACGGAGTCTGTGATGGGTAGCCGGAGACGGATAATATTCGACTACCCGCCACGATTAAGCTAGAGTGACAACTAACCAAAGTCGGTCGGATTCTCAGAAAAAAACTGATTCAATTAAGTGTTCTCTTCAATCACAGACACACACACACACATACAGGTGACGAAATGTTTTAATCATGTTAATTTTGATTTTGAATATCTTGTTTTTAAATAACTAAGAGCCCAGATAACTCTGTTGCCTGCTCTGTGCTTTATAAAGAAGATTAGTCATAAGTTTACTTATTTAATGTTGTTTTGTACTATGGGCTTCGATGAATTATTAAAATAAAGTACAAATAAAAGTGATTCTGGAATTAAGTTAGTATAGCAGAATTACTTTTGTTTGTTTGCAGCGCTTTGGCACGCTGACTGTAAAACCGAAGGTCTCGGGTTCGATTCGAGGCCGCGTCAAACTAAGAAACGAACTTTTGTAGTTTGTCTCGGGTCTTGGATAAGATAAGATAAGAATATTCTTTATTGTACACCAGGAGAAAACAAACGAAACATAATTACAAAAATACAGTACAATTGGCGGCCTTATCGCTTAGAGCAATTTCTTCCAGGCAACCCACGATGGAGAGTTGCTGAAGGAAAAGTAAGACGGATATTGTCAATGTATTTATTGTATTAAATCTATCGTCGAGTTAGCACCTATAACACAAGTCATTTAGTTGTACTTAGTATAGGGCTGACAAGATCTGTGTAATATGTCCATGAATATTTATTTATTTATAGCTTTGGCTGTTGTTAGTACTCCTCTATAAGGTACATAACTTGCCACACAGTGAAAGTATTTGTTTACTCGAAGCTTATTTTTAATAACATTGCACAAGTTTCGCAAATGCCTGGTTACGAGGCGGCCTCGTGACGTAACCGCGACATCCCAGTAACATCTTCAAATGTGCGGACCCCCTTGCTTACACTTTCTAACATTTTACTTCAACTACCAGCCAGTACTAAAAAAAACAATAATTAACATCTTGTCCTTCAGCAGCTCTCCATCTTAGGTTCTTCTTTATCTTGTTCTACAGGCTATATTAGTCCACTGCTAGACATAGCCTTCCCCTAATAAGTGCCATAGCGCAAAGTTTTGCCATCATTGGAGGGTAATGCCCATAATCCCCACGCTGGGCATGCGGGTTAGGGATCGCAGTTCGGTGGAATTGTACTGCAGGGGGCGCTGCTGCCCACCCCCAGGTTTGTATCCCTTGGTAGCCTTTTACGACACCCTCGGGAAGAATTTGCGTTGGTGCTATTGTCTAGGCCGACACCACACCGCAACATCTTAGGTTGTCTGGAAGAAATTGCTAAGCGATAAGTCCGCCAATTGTACTGTATCCTTATAATTATTTTATGTTTGCTTTTTCCTGGTGTAGAATAAATAATATTCTTATCTTATCTTCTCTTGTGTCAAAATTATTGTTATCGATCTCTTCCGAAACGGCTTCACCAAATTTTTATGTTTGTTTTTGTATATTTGGTAGGTCTGAGAATAGATATCAAACCTTGTATGTCCGCACTGCTGGGGCATGGGTCTCTTCCTGCATCGCAGGAAGGTCAGGTCATACTCCGCACCGCGGGTGTCAAGTCCGGTTTGGTGGAGGATTGTAACATAGTGGCGGGCCTTACTGTCAGAAGTTATCAAGCCGCCCATGAGGCCTCTGTCATGGCTTTACGCCTGCCATTACACGACCGCACCAGCGGCTTAAGGTGCCTTGCGAAGCACGGAAGCGCTCGGAAAAATGCCACTAACGGTAGTCACGGGACGGTCAACCATCCTGCACCTTACCACGCCTGTTATTGCTTAACTCAAGTGATTGATTTCAATCACTCGGTCCGACTAGTGAGCGCGATTACGAATACAAAATGATATAGATCCCGGAGGAGTAGTTGTGAAACATTTTTAGCGTAAATGCTATCGCTTTCTAGGTCTATGATGCTAAGTTCTGGACCGTGGGTTGTAAAAACCACTAAATAAAATACAAACAACGTATTTTATTTCAAATTACACAGAAACTGTGCCTTATATATATATTTTATTTAACTGTTCAGAAAAAGGCATCACACATTCAAAAAATTCGCAGAAAGCTTCGTCAAAAAAGTGGCACAATGAACAGATAAAAACTAAATTAATCAAAAATATCGCCCGGGACACACCCGACTCAATAGTTCCCATGACGCTAGCAGCATTACCTCGTTGCACTGCCAGGGAGATCCTTTGCATCAGGTATGCCACGAAACGAACGTCATAGCGTACATTGCCTTATTGTACGTTACAAGAAAAACTAGGTGTCCATTTCAAAATCTAGATCATTTCGGCGACAAAATGGTCAAGATAACTCCAAAGTTAGTTTTTCAGAGTCTTAATAACTGTTAACATGATTGAGATATTTTAGTGATACTTTTGTCAGCTAAACAATTATACAGTGGTTTCACGTTACAATAAGCAGTTATTTCGCGTCGTCTCTTGCGTGCGCCCGTGATTAAGCGTCAAACGGCCTTCATAAGTAGTCTTCGATTGTTATCGCCTAATACTCGCAGTTTATATTTCACTTTCACTCAAGGAAAGAAACTTAATGCGCCGTATCATCATAAATATGACATTACGGGGCCCTTACCCCACAATCAGTTACAAAAGTTACGTCTGCCGCATTACTTTTAGTTAATTTTCCGCAAGGTAATTGGCACATTAACGGATGTATAGGTGTAATACGGACTCTTAAGGCCTGCGAAGACGAGGGACTATCCCCGGGTACTTTTTTGTCCGTCGATATAGATCTCTTGTAAATTGTATCGAGTAAAGCACACGAAGGACTAAAAGTACCCCGTACAAAAAATCCCTCAAGTTACCGAGGACATCAAGAGAGCGGACTGGACAAAAGTTGGGTGTTTTCTTTTAAAACGCCTTTTTTTCAACTTTATGTAAATTACAACACAATGTAATTTCAGAATATTTGCTTCCATAGCTTCACTCAATTTCCGGGGAACAAAATGACCGCACACAGTAGGCGTTGAGTCCGCGACAAGTAGGTACTCGGAGGACATTTTTTACGATTCAGGGATTTTTGTCCCTCGAGAACAAAAGTCCCTCGTCTGCGCAGGCCTTTAAATTTGGAACGGTGCAAACCTCTTTACAACACTTTTTAGGGTTCCGTACCTCAAAAGGAAAAAACGGAACCCTTATAGGATCACTTTGTTGTCCGTCTGTCCGTCCGTCCGTCCGTCTGTCAAGACCCTTTTTCTCAGGAACGCGTGGAGGTATGAAGCTGAAATTCATATCAATTACTCAAGTCTACTGTCCCTTGAAGCTGTGAAAAAATCAAACTTCTAAGCCAACGCAATCAAAAGATACAGCCGTTTATGCCGCAAATTTTCGACGCTTGCAAGGGAAGCAAAACCTACAGGGTGCTTCCCGTGAACTCAGAATCTTGAAATTTGGTACGAAGCAACGTCTTATAGCATAGATAAAGGAAAAATTACGAAAACCATAAATTTTTAGTTACATCATATAATATATATTTTTTTAATAATTTTAAACTTACTACCCATTTCCTCATAAACGCGTAGAGGTATTAAATTGAAATTCATACCAAATACTCAGGTCTATAATACAGGTTTGTACGGAACCCTCGGTTTGCGAGTCTGACTCGCACTTGGCCGGTTTTTCTTATTACTGTATAAAAAAATTACAATTACGTCACCCATTTTGAGATTTCCTTAATTTTTTGGCATTACTATTATACATTTCAACTAGACCGGACTGAATAAATCGTCCTTTACCTGCTTATTCTGTTTTTTATGAAGTTTTTTTCTGCTTATTATCTATAATATAAAAATGAATCGCTGAATGTGTTGGTAAGCGCAAATCTCGAGAGCAGCTGAACTGATTTCGCTAATTCTTATTTTAGAATATTCCTTGAAGTACGAGGATGGTTTTTACAGCGAGAAAAAAATAAAAAAATAATGAATCTACTGTTAGGCGGTACGAAGTTCGCTGGGTCAGCTAGTTATAAATAAAACATAGAGTTGAAGTCGTTCCAGCCGTTTATTATACATAAAACGTTCTACAACTTCACAAGTTAACATTACACCCCGTAACATTACATAAAGCCGATAAAACGTGTTCGATATCAACTCTTGTATGTCCCCACTACTGGGGCACGGGTCTCTTACTGCATGGCAGGAAGGTTGGGCCATACTCTACCACGGGGGCCGAGTCCGGGTTAGTGGAGAATTGTAAGACAGTGGCGGGCCTTACTGTCAGAAGACTTACTTTCAGACTTAATCTGCAGGCTTGCTAAATTACTCTAAACACTACTTTACGTTGAAATAAATTGAATTGAATTTAAGTAATCAAGCCGCCCATAAGGCGTATATAACATGGCTTAACGAACATTACATGACAGCCGGCATCAACGGCTTGGCGTGCTCTTGTTATTTAAGCAATGTCACCTTAATCTAAGTTAGACACAGTTCCCTATCGTTTGGTCATAGTTTTACCTAGTTGGAGATCTAAAATTAATGTATTGCACTAACAGTGTCTATAGACAAGACAGGTTAGACAGTGCCTGCTTGCCTACTTAACCGTAAATGCCACCTGTAATCGTACAAATGTAATCTACTTTAATTGCCAAATGTTATTTAAGAAACCAGCCGTCATGAGGGTCCATTACAGCTGCGCATGCGAGGCTCTACAAGCCCATCTAAGTGCCACATTTATGGGCAAAGCAAACAAAGGAACACATAGAATACCCTTTGTAAAATTTAAGTGGTATTTACACGTGTGCTTCCTAATGATAAAGGACTTTATCTATTTTGGGCCATACGTGGACAGAATGTAAGAGAAAAATCGAAATAACCCCTGATTATAATTAATTTCAAAACGAATATTTTTGCTTATCTCGTTGTATCAATCGACATTTTAAACAGTTACAAACTAATAAGAATTTTATCTGAAATCCAGTCTTTATTTTGTCAACCAGCCTTGATTTTCATTTCGGTGTTGCAATTTAAGGAATACAAATTGCACAGAAAACAATTTGGAGTTTCTAATGCAACGCGTTTTAGTATTTGGGTAAAAAATAATGCACACTAATGCAATGGCATTACAATACTTGCTAGATATGTCGTATTCAATCTTTAATCGTGTGATAAAATGATTAAATGAAATAAACTGGATTTGAGGGTAAACTATTTATTTATGGCATCACTAGACAAAAAAAAATTGTTTGAATTGTCATTGTCACTAATTAACTAACGGCTAAAAAACAAAATGATTCATTCATTCATTGTTTTTGATGTTTCTTTGCTTCTCGTGTATATTGTTTGTTTTATTACTACTTTGGCTCGTTAAAAATGGATCCCGATTCTTCGTTTATTGATGACGCCGGCTCAGCTACGGATTTTGTACTGGACTTACTTTGTGGTAGCCAAATAAAGCAAGCAAATCATAGGACACCTTGCAGCAAAAAACTCACAATGTAGGTATATTGATGCAAATTAATTACTGTAATAGGGTTCTTACTAACTCATACTACAAAACCTACTACTTAGTTTTAATTCAATTGACTGTTCACGTTTGCCTAAATCACCCATACAAAGTGGACAATGTCCTTTGATGGTAAACTGAGAGTAAGTGTGTTTTTTTTAAGTAACGTATACACGTCCTAATGCGCAGTACAGGTATTTTCTCAAATGGAAAGTATGGGCTTCATTACCACGCGAAGTATAATTTATTCAATAAACATGTTTAGTTTTTATTTTATATTAATAAATTTGTATCAAAAATGAGTTTTGCAACAGGTTTAAAGCATAATAACTGAAAAAATGATTAATTTCTGCAAGAAAACCGGATAAAAGCTGATAATTTTATATCTGTAGCAATTTTATCGAAAAAGGCGAGAATGGGTCGAATTTTTAATGACGTCACAGGTCAGTAAATACAACGATCCCGGAACCCAAAAGTTTACTGCACGTTTGATTGTGTCATCACTACTTCCTGTGCGACGCCACATTGCTCAAGAGCGTTTTGGCTAGTATTTAAAAAAATATATAGTTTTTCCACCATTGAAAAATCTGATATATTTTCAGAAACCTCTCCGATAGCCTCAAATACTCCTAAAAAGTTTACCTAAATAGTCTGTAGTAGAGAGTTACGAATTTTAAATAAACAAAAGAATGAAGATTCATTCACGGAGATGGCGTGACGATCTGTCAACATTTTAGCCTAGATGGGAAAGGATTCGCAAGGCACGTTAAGCCGTTGATTGAAGGCGCCATATAATGGGAGTCGTTAAGCCATGTTAGAGGCCTTATGGGCGGTTTGATAACTTCTGACAGTAAGGCCCGCCACTGTCTTACAATCCTCCACCAACCCGGACTTGGCCCCCGTGGTGGAGTATGGCCTAACCTTCCTGAGAATCAGGAAGAGACCCGTGCCCCAGCAGTGGGGACATACAAGGGTTGATAACGGCAAAGGATTGCTCAAGGCAGTGAGGAGTGGAGGACCATGGAAGAGTTCAGCTAAAAAGAAGTTTTTTATCGAAAATGATCCAGATTTCGTAATGGACACCTAGTTTAATTCGTAACGTCGAATAAGTCCGCAGTTTTTGTACTACTTTTAATAAAACCTTTCTGATTTGATTCGTGGGACTAGCAAAAGTTCGTGTTAACGTGTGTGTTAATAAGGTAACGAAAAAAGAACGAGTCTGACCTTCTGTCGTTGTTTAATTCGCGATCCTACACTTATGGGCAACAACACCTTATGACTTTACATAATAACCTCTCGGAGAATTCGCCCCAGTTACGTTTAGCCTTTTGTTTTTGTTTTGGTGTCAAAATGTGCGCGAGAATCGTCTTTCATTTTTTTGGAGCGGATTAGCGAAACGTTTTTTTTTTAATCTAAGCGGAGCCGTGCATTTGCCTATCCGATGGGCCTAATACAGCTGTACAGTCTGTAAGATTTTAGAATATGCCTCGGCTGAACAATCAAAAACCGATTATATTGCAATAAGGTAAGGTTTATTTTGTATTGTTATTTATAACTTTACATCACTTTTCAAAGTAGTGAAGAAAAGTTCTATAAGAGTAGTATTACACTCGTGTGCTTTCGGCGGAAACCGAAGCCTACTCTAGAGCCCGAGGTATATTCTAAAAGCTAACAGATTATAGTGTCGAAGACATTTTAAAGGCATTTGACGACCTCTGTGGCTCAGCGGTATCGCATCTAATCCCCACAGTAATACAGGGTGTATCAATCAAAAAAAGGGGCTGCTACTCATTGACGCAGGCAATTCTTAACATGGGAACAGAAACCAAATTTCATGATTAAGTGAAATTCGAAACCGCGAAAAAACTATCAGCTGTTTCAAACATTTCGAAGTGGTCTTCATTGTAAAACTTGTTTGGATAGAGTCACGTAGAAAGAGTATTCATAGAATCTAAGAGGATTTTGATAGAAGGTATTTTTGCCAAGGACACGTGGTAAAAGAAGATATTTTATTTTCCATTGCTGGCGCTATAACTAGCGCACGTGTTAGCACTGTATAGCGCCTTAAACCAGAACTTGGAAATAAACTATAGTACTAACTGCAAAGTAGATACTCGGGGCTGCAAGTGATGCAAATTACTTTAGCCAGATGTCGCTTCCTGTACATAATACAGAGAATATTGCAAAGAGGTTCGAAATTTCACTGATGCCGGTGAGTCACCCATTAGCTCAGTTGGAAAGAGCGCTGGCACGGATAGCCAGAGGTCGCGGGTTCGAATCCCGGCATGGGTGGAATTTTTAGCCTCTAAATAGGTTTTTAAAACTATAGTACGCTCACTTTAATACTAGGTGACTGATAATCTTTACTTTTTTAAGTGATCAAAACAAATATCATTTTCGTAAATCCTACGTGAGTTCATAATAATTTAAGTTGGATTTTCAAGATGAAAAGTTTTTGTCAAAGGTATTAAAAAACTATTAAGAGGCAAAAACTTCCACCTATGCCGGGATTCAAACCCGCGACCTGTGGCTATCCGTGCCAGAGATCCCTGCATGGGTAGAATTTTTCGCCTCTAAACAGGTTTTTTTAAATTGTCCTTAGCACGGGTTAGTGCATTAAAAATAATATAATCATCACAAGGTAGTGGAAATCTCTCTACTGAAGTCTCCCACCCGCATTTTGGAGGCTACGTAAAAAACGGACCTGTTAGTACTGTGGTAGTACAACAAGTAACCACTTACCACACTCGAAGTTTCAACGCGGAGAGGTCGAAGAAAACCGTTCACAAAGTTCGAATAAGGAAAGCTTTCACAAACACTCGTAAATAATTTCACTAAAAAAAGTACACTTTTCAGTTGCGTATTTCCAAACTACACTTTCGAGAGCAAATATTTTTTAAATATTTTTAAATATTTATAACACCAATAAATAGCACCGATTAAAATATACTATTTAAACAAAAAATTAAACTTTACTACTATTTATAATTTACAATCAACGCCTTTTCTTGAAAATGACAGACTGTAGGAGTAAAATAGCTGCCCATAGTCAAAGATAAGCCGCAAAGCTAATGGCAACGTGCTACAGGATTATGACAATACGAATTTGTGGTAACACGAGTAATTCCTATATTGTATAATCTACGGTGCGGCGTAACATAAGCTAATCTCTGCATAAAAAGTGCCAATCTTTGCCTCAGAGCGCGAGACAATGTCTTCACACGGCGAGCTAAAAATCTTTAAATGTTGCGTAAGCGTTGCGCGATAATTAGGGGTTTTTTCTGTCGCTACTAAAACAGATATTGTTCTCAAATTGACTAAGAATTGGTTAGTAAATTATTTGTTTGTGTTTTGTTTTTTTTTAATAATGCCTTGATTTTTATTTTTGACTTCCCAGTTTCAAATGAAATATCACATAATTATCTAAATATCTATCTAGTGCTTAATTAATTATTGTATTGTTTCACCAAAAAAATACACCAAAAATTCTCAGCAAACGCCAATTAAAATATCCGCCATCAAAAATAATTTAACTAACACAAATTCCATTCAAAAACAGAGAGGCCAAGTTTGGAAACACGCAACCGCTAAGGGAATTAAAATGATTATTACCGCAAGTATGTATCGGAACGCTAGCTGAAGATGCGCACGCGACGGGCGCTGGCCGGCGAAGACTGCGCGGATCGGCGCGCGCGCAGCCTTGCCATCTCGCTAGAAAGGCATCCACCACCGACACGGGGACGTAGCTAGGATGACATCTTAGTATGTTGAAGACCTTGTTTTAGGGCCGTATGTTCTTAACTCTGAGATTGCTCTTGCTCTGTTACATACATACATAACCTCACGCCTGTATCCCAGAGGGGTAGGCAGAGACCAGGGACTGCCACTCGCCACGATCCTGACAGATCACCTTCGCCTCATCAACGTTCATAAGTCGTTGCTTGCACGCACGCCAGTTCCGGGTACTTTTTATCTTTCCCTTTTGTCTAATACATCCCCTATTTGGTCGATGTAAGTCCGTCTGGGACGTCCCTTACAAGCCCTTCCACTCACATTCGCAATATATATTTGTTTCGTCAACGCTGTTTTAAAATGGGCACTCAAGAGTGATGACGTATGGCATACGCGGGTTAAAATAAAAACAGAAGTGTTACGTATCATCATCATCTTTTAAACTTTCGCGACTTGTACACATAGTTAGAATGTCTTTGGAGCTTAATCGCGTGGTAATTAATTGCTATATAAAAATAACAATAGCAATAAATTACTACGCGATTAAGCCCCGAAGATATTCTAACTATATCATCATCATCATAATCATCAAGTTATTATATCCCTATCAAGTGCACGGGTCTCTTCCTGGGGATGGTATAGATTGGTCATACTTCACCACGGGGGCCAAGTCCGGATTGGTGGAGGCTTGCAAGTCTAGTGGCTGGTCTTACTGTCAGAAATTTTCAAGCCACCCTAAGTCCTCTGACTTAGCTTAACGGCTGCCATCTATCGCGGGCAGCTGGCACCAACTGCTTAGCGTGCCTTGCGAAGCAAACGTTCGAACGGTGGAACGTATACACGTGAAAATTTAAAACAACGCAAATAAACTTTTAGGAATCTCTAATCCATATTTTTTCCCCGCTTGGCATTGACTTAGCATTGAGATTAAAAATTTAAAAAAATAGACATGATGTAGAAAGAGGTATAAATTAAGTAATAAAACTAAAAAAAGTTGATTGGTCGGTCGGCAACAGGAGGCCACCAAATAGACACTTCCATGTTTGACTCATGAATCTTCCAAATGCCTCCTCGTTTGGGCTGTAAATGAGGAGGCATTTGGAGCAGGAATGTAAGCGGGCGAAGGAAAACCTCACGAGAAAACACTCAGGTTTCCCGCGGTGGTCACATAGCGCAGAGTTTGCTAATCGGCGGTGAGCACACGTGATAATTAAGCCAGTACTCTCTCTCTCTGAGAAGTGGTCTGTGGTGTGGCGTATTTTAGGTATTTTAGGTTATACATAAAAAAAACTCTACGCCACAGAATTACATTAAAGAAAGGATCAAGGTCAAGTTGAAAAGCTAAAATGGTGCTTCCATAACAAGAGTAGTAGAATTTTAAGCTCCCAAAAAGTATTGGTGTATCTGAGAATACTAAAGTTCTGACGTTTTTTGAGGGAGGGAATGTTTGCCGATGCGCGAACGTATGATTTCCCCGCATTAATCCGCAAACGCATAGCATCCCTGATGTGCAGGGTAAGGGTCAGTACCAGCAGTCTCCTGAAGGTGTTGGCTGATCGGATGGACAGCCCCATACAGCGCCAGTGGGTCTCAATGCACCTTATGCCGACAAGCAGGGGGGCTGGCTGGGACTAGGCTGTACACTGCAGTAAATATAATAATGTAAATAGTTTACTAACATAGCATAAGTCAAATTGTTACTAACACTATATGGGCCTTGTCTGAAATAAA
This sequence comes from Yponomeuta sedellus, assembly GCA_934045075.1. Classification (NCBI taxonomy): domain Eukaryota; kingdom Metazoa; phylum Arthropoda; class Insecta; order Lepidoptera; family Yponomeutidae; genus Yponomeuta; species Yponomeuta sedellus. Next base: position 2,029,840 of record OW203739.1, read on the forward strand.
TGAATAATAATAATAATATACAGTAATTAGTATGAATTCTGTATTCCCTTAATACGTCTCTGGACCCATACTAACCGACCCTCTTTACCAGACTCCTGATTCTAGTCTTGTCTTATTGTGTGAACTATAGGGTTCAAATTCGAGTAAAAACTAACAGTCTCATTTATAAAAATCAATCTACTAAAACACTTCTAAGACATAATTAAAGTTGGTTTATAAGAAAAAATCATGTTATAAACTAGCTTTAACTCCGTCCGACCATGTATGAATGATACTGTAAGTTTCTACTTTTCGCGGCTTAATTTATAAAAACACAATTCATTAAAACAATCCAAAAACTCACACTAAAATAGTGGCGTAGTAAAGATTTTACAAAGAAAAGACGTAACCATAGAGAGATTGCGTTTTTACATTTATCAGCGAACTTCGTACCGCCAACAGTCGATTCTTTAATTTTTATTATTTTTTGTCTCCGTAAGAACCATCGTTGTACTTCAAGGAATATTCTGAAAAAAGAAATTAACGAAGGAATTAACGAAATCGGTTCAGCTGCTCTCGAGATTTGCGCTTACCAACACATTCAGCGATTCTTTATTATATTATTGCATATACATCCGAAAATAGAGGTTTTTAACCTTCATTTAAATTCCCAATAACAATACATCTGGTCTTTTTCTGATTGACCATACGACATGCCCTTCTCACTTTATTAAATAACGTAAACGCCTTCACAAATCCAGCATAGTTCATGGTTAATCTGCACAACACATTTATTTGTTGAAAAGTCGTGTCATTTTCCACAGAGATGCGTCTTTCAAATCACCACTGTACCTAATTTGATGTCCGTCAGTCGACATTCGTTATGTTATATACAAAAAATGTATAGACCTTTTATCGTATTGAAACTTGACAATAGAGACTTGAATTTATTTGGTATTTGACATTAATGATAATGTGCAATATTACGGAATGATTTTACCAAATAACTTCTTCTTTTTGTGTTTCGGCCAGTCTTTATTTTTCCTACCAAATAACTGACATCGTAACATAAAAATGCACTGCAGAAACAGCAGAAGAGAGCGATCTGATTCATTCATAAGCTAGGCAGAGGGATTTGCTACGAGATTTCTAACATGCTGAGAGTTGCTGGCCTGAGTCACGACCACGAGTTATTGCTTTGCTTAAAACAGTCGTCTTTTAAATTAAGATTTTCACAAACGAAAATAAGAGTCCCCAGGATACAAGCTTTGTCTAGTTTCCTAGATATCAAAACTGTTTATGTAGGTATATTGTTATTTATATAAGTAGTGTATTAATATATTTATATTTGCACCGACTACCCGTCTCTTATTTCCTCCAGCAACTTTCCGTCGTAAGGTTGTCTGGAAGAAATTGCAATAAGGCCGCCAATTGTACTTTGTATCTTAACATGTTTTATAATATGTGCTCTGGTGTACAATAAAGAATATTCTTATCTTATCATGATGATGATGATTGGCCTTTTGCATCTACGTAATGAGATGATTTATACAGCGTCCAGTGGTATCCTCACTCACACTAGATGGGTGAAGGGACCACTCCAACGCTGTAGTGCCTGGGACATGGGTTTATAGATGGTGTAGGCTTGCCCAGCACCTATACCATTCTGAGAGCTTAGTCGGCCTAGCCCACAGGAAAGACTAGTCAATAAGTGCGGAGCCAACCAAGCCGCGGGTTTCCTCACGATGTTTCCCTTCACAGTATCGAAACATATATATTAAGTAAAACATAAACAGTAACTGTTATTCACTGTTATTTATTTTAGTATTAAATTTTACCCTTATAAATAATTTAAGTTTTAAAAAACCTTTTTAGAGGCTAAAAATTCCACCCATGCCGGGACTCGGGACATGGGTGGAATTTTTAGACTCTAAATAGGTTTTTCTAAAAATGTCCTTAAAAACAAGAATTTAATCATTTAAGTTATTAATAAATTAAGGTTAGGGTGGTTTTGTTAGTAAATAGATTGAGTTTACACTATTTTTATTATGTACGTAATACAGAGAATATTGTAAAGAGGTTCGAAATTTCACTGATGCCGTGAGTCGCCCATTGGCTCAATTGGTAGAGCGCTGGTACGGATAGCCAGAGGTTGCGGGTTCGAATCCCGGCATGGGTGAAATTTTTAGCCTCTAAATAGGTTTTTAAATAGATTGAGTTTGTAAAAAAAAACATAAACTTGTATTTCCGTGCATCAATTTCTCTTTAGAACTGTGTCCTGTTGAAAAAATATTTTTACGATTACATTCGTGTTTACTATCACGACAGTGAACTGACGTTCTCGACATCGTTTATCGTAAATTGACTACGTGACTACCAAAAATATTTGTTTAGTTGTTATTATTATCTTCTTCTTCTTCGTCGTTTCCTCATGGCTGAGGACGTGACTATGGGGCAGCTTCCGCCACCAGCTCTCTCCATTTGATTCTATTATGCGCCAGATGTATAGCTGCTTGTAAGGTCCTTCCCGAATTATTATCATAACATTCTCCTTCTTCTTCAGGCTATACATAGTCACATAGTCTAAAGATTGTGTCGGCGAATCGATCATAGTCTAAGGTTCTGTCTGCGAAACACTCACAGACGAAACGTTCTATCGGAAGACAGTTCAACGACGAAGCAACTGTCGGCGTATGGTTTCAGAATCATCATTTATTGTGAAATCTAATCAAATGCGCTTTTAAATTTACAAAAATCATTATTATACTGTTTTTTCTGTTCTCTGTATACTGTTGTTTGTGTTATTTGGTAAACAAATAATTATGTTTCAAAATATCCACAGGTGGCCATCCATTTCACTCGTATTTCACAGTAGATAGTTGTAGCAATATTAAGTTTCCATTTTTACGCACACATTCAGTAACAAAAGTTACGACGTCACTTCCATATACGCCGTTGACATTTCTATCTATTTCCCACAATACTCGTAGCTAGACGTTTTCCACTGTGTCCAATGCCGCTCGTAACGTAATTAAGCGTAGTATCAATGGTGGATCGGCTTACTGTCTCAAAGTCGACGTTGATTAATGACTGTCGATGTACAATAGTCTGCGAAAGCCGATATCGCATCAATACATTGAATGTGAAGCGACGACATTCGCAAAGCGGTGGGCAGTGACTGGAAGAGAAGAGCCGAAGATCGGGCTCAGTGGCGTGTCTTGGCAGAGGCCTATGTCAAGCAGTGGACTGAAACCGGCTGATTATGATGACACTGAATTTGAAATGGGAGCTAGACATGCGCAAAATAGTACCCTATGAGAACATGCCACATGGCATGGCATTTCGTACCGCGCGATATGGCATTATAGCACTACACAGTACGCGGAACATGGCCTACCTGAGATGTCGCATTATGACTCAAGAGGGCCATGTTTAGAGTCATTGTCATTACACCTACATGACGTAGCCCGTCTGTATTATCCATTAAACTTAAAATACGTGGCAGTGTCAAAGAAATTTAGGCCTTATCAAGAACGTATTGAGCTCAAAAAGAGTTCAAATCGAAGTAGGATAATAATTTGTGCAAAACAGTACCTACCCTATTAACAAAGCAATAAGGTACGCTCGCCGACCACCGCGCGCTTTGTGCCAAGCATGTGCAAGGTCATAGCAACGTTTTGATCATGCTGATCATGCCATAGGTCATGCTAAATTTTGCCGCGTACTGGGCACTGATCCAGTACGCGGTCGTGCTATATAACGCGTACTGCATAACACGCAGTACCTACACATGTCTAATGGGAGCCAAGTTTGTTTAAAGGAAGCGCAGGATACGCTTTGGTGATAAAAGTTCGATGTCACGTAGGCGCCAATTTTATGGAGGATTCTTAAATCACAACTACAGATATTTGCAAAGATCTGTACCTATTTGTTTGAAAAGAATTAGGTACTAGTGAATATGTCACTGTCTGCAAAATTTCACAGATAGGTACTTTAAAAACCTACTTAGAAGCTAAAAATTCCACCCATGCCGGAATTCGAACCCGCGACCTCTGGCTAACCGTGCCAGCGCTCCTTCCAACTGAGCTAATGGGCGACTCACCGGTATCAGTGAAATTTCGAACCTCTTTACACTATTCTCTGTATTTCGTACAGGCAGCGACATCTGGCTGAAGTAATTTGCATCACTTGCAGCCCCGATAGTACCTAATTTGCATACTTCGCAGTTGAGTTATACATCGGAATGATATCACTGTACCCACATGAATAATTTTTAATGCACTAACCCGTGCTAAGGATAATTTTAAAAAACCTATTTAGAGGCTAAAAATTCCACCCATGCCGGGATTCGAACCCGCGACCTCTGGCTAGCCGTGCCCTTTCCAACTGAGCTAACGGGCGACTCATCGGCATCGGTGGGTGGAATTTTTAGCCTCTAAATAGATTTTTTATACATACTTTAATTATTTTTTTTTATATTTTAAATATATAATAGATAGATAGATCTTATACTACTTCACAGATTTCCTTAACAGCTCTCGTTTGAAGCACAACAAGAAGCTACCTGAAAAATTGAATTGCAGTATTCTGCCATCCTGCAATTTCCGTGCTACTTCGCTGACTCCATAAACTTTTGCTGTCCACTGTGGGTGTAACATTTTTATAGGAATCAAATGACATTTTCTCCAGATAGCAGAAAGTTATAATAGCTTCGGATATTTTCTTGTCCCTCATTTTCAATTCGTTCGAGTTGCGCAATTGGACAATCTCATACCACGCCTCACGAGGGACCGACATTCGATGGGATGTGATAACTTCACCAAATCACTTTGACTGAGCATCAACATAATTCCGCACTCACTGGCGCACAGTGGTCAATTATCAGTTTTTAGGAGGCAAAAAGTCTGTTGTAAAGCTAGGCAAAAAGTCTGTTGTAAAAAAGCAGTCGAAGGAAGCAAAAATAACACTATAAATTGTTAGTTAACATACTACGCTATTACTCTACACTGAACATCTCGTGATACAACATGAAACTTTTTTTTATTTTACTATATAAAGTCAAAATAATACATAAATTGTATATGTACATAATCTGCAGTTTTCAATAACATACTTACTAATTCTTTCGGTGATATTCATAGCTGATATGCAGTAGATAATGCTCCGCTAAAGAGATTTGTATAAATCAAAACACAATTGTCAATCCGTAACAAGTTACAACATGCAAATGAGACTCAAAATCAAGTTAATGCTACTTCAAGCGTCAGTCTCTGCCTGATTACTACACTTCAAATTATTAGACTACCCCCGATTATAGATAAACTAATAATACTTACTGTGGCGAGCATATGTCAACTCTGCGCGCGCACTACAAACTCCAATATTCCTGCATCGCGCAATCAAAGTGTTTCAATGACATACTCGTAGCATAAATATAACGTCCGACTAACAATAGTCGGACCGGCCGTCTCCAGGCATACCATCTGCCTGGCGGGAAATTTCCCTTTATAGTGGAAGAGCACGATCACCCGCTCTTCCCTATAGTGGTGACCCCTGACAGAACATTGTCAACCTTCCTTCGCTCTCGCAGCACCCCACATACAATCTCAAAGCAAGGCCAGCATTCTTCCTTCTCACTTCATCATTTCCACTACAGTCAACGCACCGACTACTGGGACTGATGGTGATCTTCATCCAACCCCTCGGAACGGCAGCCACACAGCAACAGCACACGTACACGTTGTCAGTGGTACAGCAGCCTTCACCGGTTCCTACCACATGCGCGGGCTCCATGGTACTGTCGCCGGTGAAGTGACTGTTAGCCGCCGAACACCCTCAACCGCTAGTCGACTCACTGACTCAGCGTCACCTGGCACTTGCAGGCTTTAGAGCACAGACTTCGATTCCTATCAGACCTAGCTATGCGTAGCTACTGTCTTGAAGGGGAGTGATGTGGCGAGCATATGTCAACTCTGCGCGCGCACTACAAACTCCAATATTCCTGCATCGCGCAATCAAAGTGTTTCAATACTCGTAGCATAAATATAACGTCCGACTAACAATAGTTGGACCGGCCGTCCCCAGGCATACGATCTGCCTGGCGGGAAATTTCCCTTTATAGTGGAAGAGCACGATCACCCGCTCTTCCCTATACTTACAAAAACTAGAACTAGATGGCGCCATCTGCCAAGTGATTTTAATACTTTTTGCGTTCTAAAACCTGTTAATTGGCCACCGTGTGGCGCGGGAAGTGACTTGAAATTTAAAACTTAGGACCATTTTTTTTATTTAAATAAAAAAAGAATTGCTCTTAAATGTCCTTCATAAATTAATTCTCAATTTCAATAATTCTCAAAGGACAGCGCGGATTTTTGTGATGGAAGAACCCTTGCTAGTCCCTGATCCGTGATTCTAGGCTTGTGGGTTCTAAAAGACATTATTAATTCAATCGATAGAATAATACATTGGTCGGATAATTAAAAAAATACCTGTAAAAATGATATGACTTTTTTCCCTCGATGGAGCGGCATAATCTTTTTTATAATTCAACAACCCTCCTAACAATTGCAGCTCTGCTGTAAGGCTAATTTTCTTTCTCAAGACCAATTATTTGCATTAAACGTTAGTATTTTGAACTCAAGGTCTATTAATAGCGTACTTATTAATTTCCTACCTTAGCTTGCAACTCAGTTCTTGGTATTGTGCTCGACAAATTGCAAATAGTGATGAGGATTGTAGCGAGATTAGGCGATCTTGACCTTTCCGTGACAAGTTGATTAGTAGAGAATCTGTAACACTTCGTTGAAGTGGGATATACAGATGTGTAATGAAGTCTTCTGGTATCCCACGATACAAGCTTGCTTAGTCTACTTTTATTATTGTAATAAGGCAACCTGATGTCAATCCACTGTGTGAAAAATCTTTGTTTTTTTTTATTATTTTGTTTTTGAATTTTGTATTTTGAATTTTGAATTTTGAATTTTGAATTTTGAATTTTGAATTTTGAATTTTGAATTTTGAATTTTGAATTTTGAATTTTAAATTTTGAATTTTGAATTTTGAATTTTGAATTTTGAATTTTGAATTTTGAATTTTGAATTTTGAATTTTGAATTTTGAATTTTGAATTTTGAATTTTGAATTTTGAATTTTGAATTTTGAATTTTGAATTTTGAATTTTGAATTTTGAATTTTGAATTTTGAATTTTGAATTTTGAATTTTGAATTTTGAATTTTGAATTTTGAATTTTGAATTTTGAATTTTGAATTTTGAATTTTGAATTTTGAATTTTGAATTTTGAATTTTGAATTTTGAATTTTGAATTTTGAATTTTGAAATTTGAATTTGAATTTTTCTATCTACATAGCAATGAGTCGTTTTCAAAACAAACTATCAAAGCAATTCATAGATGGCGCTCACTTAATGAAGAACCGGAATACGACTGTCAATATTAGTTAGATATTGTAAGCTAACAAAGTTAGCTACTTTGTTAGCTTACAATATTTTTGACTCTGTGGTTATAGGAATTATAACACAACCTGATAGGAATGACAACCGTGTTACTAGTATTAGTAATAATTCAACAGCGGGCTCAAACACACAGTCAGTGGCTTTAAACTGCCATCGCAGACAAAGGAAAACCCTAAGTTAGGTATCAATTTAGTTGCACAAAATATACAGGGTTTTTCCGGCAAAGACAATTTAATTGAACTATTTTTAGCAGATTTCAATGTAGATATTTTGTGTTTAACAGAACATTGGCTGAAACATTCTGAAATGTCATTTACTTTAAAAGACTATTTAGCAGCAAGCACTTTTAACCGACAACACTCAATAAGAGGAGGTTCAATGATCTTTGTCAAAAGTAGTTTGAAAATGAAAGAAAGAAAAGATATTGTCAGTCTATCTGTTGAACGTTTAATTGAGATATCGTGTGTGGAATTGGATAGGTATATAGTTATGTGTGTTTATAGGCCGCCACAATCAAATTATAATGAATTTGAATTACTTATGGAGGATGCCTTAAAACGCCTATTCAGTACTACGAAGAGCATAGTGGTGTGTGGGGACTTCAATATAGATTTCTTAGTTCAAGGTCCACTTAAAACTAAACTCGCAAGCCTTTTCAGGTCATATAATTTAGATAATTTATTTACAGAACCCACTAGGACAACTGCTACTAGCGCTACCTGCATAGATAATGTCTTTTGCAATTGTGAATATTTAGATAAAGAAGTCATACATAAATTACAGTCGGATCATAGCGGGCTATGGGTAGTCCTACCGTCAGTACTGGAAGCAAAAAAATGCAATGAATTAAATTGTAGGCCAATAACAGAGAAAAAAATTGAATTATTTAAAAGAAATATAAATATAAAGTTAAATTCGTTGAATTTCGATAGCAATGATCCGAATACGTTATATCAAGTATTGTTTTCAACCATATCAAAAGAATTTGAACATGTTTTTAACGTAAAAAAAATTACAGAGTTAAAAAGCGGGTTTTCAGAATGGGCAACGCCAGGTATATATAGAAGTAGGAAAAGGCTTTATGAATTGTATGAAGAAAAACAATTCAATCACGATCCGACGTTCAAAGAGTACGTAAAACAATATTCAAAAACTTTTAGACAAACTTGTTTAACAGCCAAATCGATTAGTATAAGTAAAAAAATTATGGCGTCTACTAATAAAATAAAAACAGTCTGGCAAGTAATTAACAAAGAAACAGGTAAAACGAGACCTAAGGACCAGGGATTTGCGTTGAAGATAGAAGGTAAGTTAGTTAATTCGAAAAAGGACATAGCAGAAATATTTCAAACTTTTTTTAAAAACATGCCACTGCATATAACGGCTAGCTTAAATTCTTCCTCCCAAATAGCCGATACCTTACTTTTGGAAAGTACAAATCCATGTAAAGTTGACTTCCAATTCTCCCATATAACTACCTTAACTATTGTCAAAACATTTAAAGAGTTAAACTTAAAAAAGACTGAAGATTTGTGGGGGTTATCGGTTAAATTAATATCCACTGTAATCAATATTCTAGCACCTTACCTTGCTTTGATTTTTAATGTGTTGACCAGGGAACCTTTCCCAATCTATTAAAGTTAAGTAAAATCGTACCCTTGTTTAAATCTGGTGATAGTGAAGATCCAAATAATTTCAGACCTATAGCAATACTGCCGGTGCTAAGTAAAGTTTTTGAGAAAGTAATATTACATCAATTGCAAACTCATTTTAGTATAAATAAGCTCTTCCATAAGAAACAGTTCGGGTTTACAAAAGGCCGCTCAACGACGGAAGCAGGCATAGCGTTAGTAAAGCATATCTTTGAGGCGTGGGAGGAGTCGCAGGATGCCATTGGGGTTTTCTGTGACCTTTCTAAGGCGTTTGACTGCGTTGACCACGAAACACTTCTCATAAAATTGCACCGATATGGTTTAAGTAATAAATCACTAAGTCTTCTTCGATCTTACTTAACAGACAGAATTGTAAAGGTTGATATTAATAGAGTTAAATCCTCGGGTTCTGATGTAAAAGTAGGAGTCCCTCAAGGTTCTATACTGGGTCCGTTCCTTTTTTTGGTATATATAAATGATTTGCCCTACCTAGTAGAAAAGCTTTCGCAGATAGTGTTGTTTGCAGATGATACTTCCTTAATTTTTAAAGTAAAGAGAGGTATAAGTAATGTAGACGATGTAAACAATGCTTTATCTACTATTCTAAACTGGTTCACTATAAACAATCTGATGCTAAATGCAAAAAAGACAAAATGCATCAAATTCTCACTACCCAATGTTAAAAACGTTGACACTAGTTTAAAAATATCTGGTGAGAGGCTAGAGCTGGTAGAGTCCACGCTTTTTTTAGGCATAACGATAGACTCAAAACTGCAATGGGGTCAGCATATTGGAAAACTGTCGGGTCGGTTGAGTTCAGCAGCGTTTGCAGTCAGAAAAATTAGACAACTTACAGACGTGTCGACGGCGAGGCTGGTCTATTTTAGTTATTTTCACAGCGTCATGTCGTATGGTTTGTTATTATGGGGACGGGCAGCAGATATAGAAACCATATTTGTCTTGCAAAAAAGAGCAATAAGAGCTATTTACAACTTAAACAGTAGAGAATCGCTAAGGGAGCGCTTTAAAGAAATAGGCATTCTTACACTGGCTTGCCAATATATATTCGATAATATAATGTATGTCCGAAAAAATATAACAATGTTTAAATTAAATAGGGACGTTCATAACGTAAACACAAGGAATAGAAACAAGGTTGCTTGTACTAAATCCCGATTAGCCAAGGTAGGCACATCATTTACTGCGGATTACTGCGTTCGTTTTTACAACAAAATTCCAGAACGTGTTCTATGCTTGTCTGAAAATAAATTTAAAACTTTCATTAAAAATTCGCTATGTAAGAAGGCATATTATAGAATAGACGACTATATAAACGATCCTAATCCGTGGTAGTAAACCAATTCCACCGCGATTTTATTGTTAAGTATAACTAAGTATAACATATTTTATAATACAAGTGTGTACAGACGACGTGATTGCATATTAATAACTATATGATACCTTATATAACTGACAAAAACTTAACTGCAAGTTTGCTAAAGGTCATTCGAATGGTAGCGTGGTGTTCGGGTCATCTATCTCCCTCCAAAATGGTTGAGACTGATGATGGCTGAGCACTGCGTTATGCTCGTGAACGAGTGCTGTTCGTGTGTCTGGCCGCAGCACTTATGTTTTCCCCTATTATTGTGAGACATTTGACTAATGCTTTGGCATTTAGGGTTGTTAATGGCAATCATGAAATCTTATTAGGTTTACATATGGCAACTGATGTATTTGGTTTTAAGATGATTTGAGAAAAGATGGTCAGAGTGGAGTTTTTTTTTCCGCTGCCTTTTTCTCCACTACAATACGGCCCGAAGGCGGCGGCTTACATTTTACATTGTACATTGACATTCAGCAATCAGAATGTAAATTCTTTACGTTGAAATAAAATTATTTGAATTGAATTGAATTTGAATATTAATCTGCGCTGAGCAAAATTTGACAGGCTTGTCCTTGTTCGTGTATGCACGCCTATAACCGCTATCTATTAAGTGCTATGTAAATTTGTGCTAAACGGCTTATTCCTTAAAATTTTCTTATACTCCTCATGGTACATTTGTTTAAACGATGTTTAAATGTCTGCAGTACAATTCCACCGAACTGCGATCCCCAACCCGCATGCCCAGCCTGGGGATTATGGGCATTACCCCCCAATGATGGCACAACCTTGCGCTAAGGCGCTCGTTAGGGGAGGGCTATGTCCATCAGTGGACATAGCCCTCCATAGAATGTTTGATGATTATATTCTTTTTAATGCACTAACCCGTGCTGAGGACAATTAAAAAAAAAAGCCTCTAAATAGGTTTATAAAATATGTTTCATGATGTTTTGATGTTTGCCCGAGTGGTCCCTTTACCGATCTAGTGAGGGTAAAGGTGTCACCGGTCGCTGTATAAATCGTTTCAAAAATGTCGAAGCCAACGATATGCAACATTTAATGAGGTTTTTTCAAGCGTTTCAAGTCTTTACCAATAAAGTGTTTGTGGTACTTTGGATTCACAACACTTTTTATTGACTAGTAGAAGAAGCTAGTCTGAAATTAAAATATAAATAATTCAAACACGTTCTATTCAAAGGAATGAGTATGCATGGAATTCACTGCCACAGAAAATATGCGTTAGTCCCACAATTGGTACATTTAAGAAGCAGTTGAAAGAGCACTATTTATCTCTATCATAACTTTGAGCTATATATTTATTTATGATTTATTACGTATTTTATTTATTTATATTTACAGGTATTTAGTCTTAGTATTATTTAGGTTTAGTATTATTTCTGCTCAAGTTATTGTTAAGGGTTTTTGCAGTCTATGTAGTTTATCTTGTACACGTATATAGACTCGTTTTTTTAATGCTGCTCCGACACTCCAAGGTTAGCTGGAAGAAATCTCTTACAGAGCTAAGCTCGCCTTTGTACATGTTATTTCTTATGTAATGTTTTACACTGCTGGGGCACGGGTCTCTTCCTGCTTGTCTTTCAATCATGTTATAGTGATTTTTTTATTCTCGAGCGAGAACCTAGGATCAAGAACCTTGGACCAAATAGCATGTATGCCAAAAACAAATCAAAGTTATTGATGAAATAGAAATAAACTCTTTCAAAAACGATATGTAAAAGGATTTTTTTTTATCAGTGGCGCTAATTAACTTCATAGTGCCACTCTGAATCGCATCTTCTTCTTCTTCAGGCTATATTATGTAGTCCACTGCTGGACATATCCCTCCCCTAATGAGCGCCATAGTGCCCTGTCTTCAGCTTGCCGCATCCAGCATCAGCCGGCAGTTTTTCGCTGATCGTCATCCCACCTGGTCGGAGGGCGTCCTACTCACTACGTTTGCTGCATCGCATAGATTTTTATAAAATGTCTCAAAACGTGATCAAAAGTCATAGGAGGCTGTTCTCCAAAGCGATCGCGCGTGACTGATACCGCTGCATGGAATTATGTTAAGCATATCACCTCCCGTATTACGCATCTACATAAGACCGTGTGGATACAGAATGCCAATGATTTCACTTCACCTAGCGCTGATCGCTACCGTTTCCGCATCTCATGTGATTATTTACACTTTTTTGCTCTCAACCGCGGCTTCAGCTGCTGATTGTATGTATAAAGTACACAGATATCAGGGAGAGTAGTAATGTGAGGATAAGTTTGAAATTAGAAATGACACATTTGTTTCAACGTAAAGAATTTACATTCTGTTTGTTGAATAGCAAGATAAGATAAGATAAGAATATTCTTTATTGTACACTGGAAAAACAAAAAATACAAAACAATTGCAAATATGCATAGGACAAGACTATACTAATAAATAAAGATCACGAACTATATTTTCAGAACGTATATTTTCGTTTTATTGTTTAGTTTATGCAAGGAACGTTCTTGAGTTTATGTATACAGTGGCGGCATCAAGCAAGCAAGAAGATATCAACGCCACAGCCTCAAGACGGCCTAGTGCGCATGTGCGATTGCGCGCGCATCCAGCCACCCGCAAGCTCTCTAACGAATCCGCCGTTTTAAAGGCAATAATATTTTCTAATATTATTTACGCACTCTTGTAATTATACCTACTCGTGAAAGAGTGATGTTCGTGTGTAAGACAATTAACTAATGTTTGGCATTTAAAGTTATTGATGTGAATCATGGAATCTTATGAATGTTAGTGTGGCCTAACCTTACTGCGATGCAGGAAACGGCCCGTGCCCCAGCAGTCGCGGACATACTTGTACAAAGGGCTGATATCGATGTAATCTTATCATAATAGGTATCAACGGATGTGTAAGGTCTAAGACTTGAGAAAAGATTCGCCGGCCTCGGTGGCGCAGCAGTTTGGCGCTGACTGTAAAACCGAAGGTCTCGGGGTCGATCCCCGGCCGGGTCGAACTAGAAAACGAACTTTTCTAGTTTGTTTCTAGGATGTTATCTATGTATTTATTGTATTATATCTATTGTCGCGTTAGCACCTATAGCACAAGTCATTTAGTTGTTCTTAGTATAGGGCTAACGAGATCTGTGTAATATTCTTTTTAATGCACTAACACGTGCTAAGGACAATTTATAAAACCTGTTTAGTGGCTAAAAATTCCACTCATACCGGGACTTAAGCCCGCGACCTATGGCTAACCGTGCCAGCGCTCTCCCAATTGAGCTCCTGGGCGACTTACCGGCATCAGTGAAATTTCGAACCTCTTTACAATACTCTCTGTATTCCGTAAAGGGAGCAACATCTGGCTGAAGTAATTTGAATCACTTGCAGCCCCGAGTACCTTACTTTGCAGTTAGGTTTTACATTGGAATTTTATCCCTGTACCCACATGACTATATTCTTTTTAATAAGAATAATAAGAATAAGAATATTTTTATTGACCAAAGAATACAAAATAGGGCTAAGTTACACAGGACTGATACGTTCAATAGCACAAAATCATACAGCATCTGCTACTGAGCTAGGCTTATTGCCTGTATTACAGTAAGCAGCGCCTCATCCCAAAAGGTATGGTAATTATTAGAGGGCGTGTTCGTACATCAATATGTAATATAATTCCAAAGAAGTGACATTACGGTGTCATCTTTAAAACATTTAAAACTTAAAATTTAGAATTTTGTTTACTTTTTAACATTTATTAATCATGCATAACATTAAAAATTTTTAAAAGTGTGCTGTGAGTAGGGAACCTCTCTTGATGTAATAATGTTTGTGAGTGAGTGTGTGTGAGAGGGTGTGTATTGTTTTGTATTTTAATGTATATCTTAGTGTGTAACTATGTAAAGTAATGTATAAACCTACATTATTAAATTATGGAAAGCAGATATATATATATATATAATGTAATTGTTCTTAAATTATAAATTATGAATCTTACATTGATTCATAAGTTATTGGCCTGATATGGTGAACATACAAAACAAGCCTTTTTTATCTATCTCTTTTTAACTTTATACTTTTAGTACTCTAATTTTTATTTCGTTACTGCCATCAGTGTCTCGGTCTCAGCATATGACAGATTTTGCAGCCGTTTTGTCAATATAATTTTACAATAATGATAGTCACAGGTATGAAAAGCCAGTAACTTATTTAATTTATTGTAGATGTAAGGCGCCAGGAAAGGTGAAAATTTTTGGCTGAAGGTTGTCCTAAAGGATCTGTCATATTCGCAGACCTTGTATTTACGCCTTTTATCCACTAAAGAAGAGTTTGGTTTACATTTAGAGTGCTGGTGCAACAGAATTTTTAAGATAAATAATTGTCGTATAGTTAAAACCTCACAATATTTATAAAGTTCATTTGTACTGAAACAAATATTTTTAAAAGTTGAGACTTTCAAAACGGCCCTTTGAGCAACCTCCAGCTTTTTTAAAATAGTTTTTGACGCTCCGCCCCAGCAGGAAATACCATAGCTCAAAAGAGATTGACAAAGGGCATAGTATACCTGCTTTAAACGAAACGGATCGAGAACGTATCTAAGCTTTTTAAATATATAAATTAATTTTCTTATTCTAGAGGTCGTTAGCTTAATATGTTCTTTAAAATCTAAGTGATGGTCAATGATAATGCCTAAATATTTAATAGAATTTACCTTTTCTAATTTCGGGCACTGACAACTTTTTAAATTCCTCGTTTGAAATGGACATTTGTGCACAAGTATATTTAATTTGTTATCGATCTTTTGTTGCCTCATTGAGAAAGTAATAAGTTTTGTTTTGTCAATATTTAACGTAAGCTGGTTTGCGCAAAGCCACGTATATACTGTATTAAATCCTTTTTGTGCCATCTCAAAGGTTTTTGGCCAAGTACTAGAAGCAAAGGAAAGGGCGGTGTCGTCTGCATAGGAGATAACTCTACCTGGGAAAGATTGAATACGGAGAAGGTCGTTCAGGTATATCAGGAAGAGTGTAGGCCCAAGGATACTGCCTTGTGGCACTCCGTAGGTAATCGAGGCCTCCTCACTGACATACGTATCAACTCTGACACTTTGATATCTTTCGAGAAGGTAATTCTCAAAAATACACAGCTCATTTCCTCTTATACCTATGGCTTCCAGCTTTTTGACTAACAGTGGAACAGAGACCGTGTCAAAGGCTTTTGCCAGATCTAGAAATACTGTCACGCACTTATTACCTTTGTCTAAATTTGTAACTATGTGATCAGTTAGAGCATGTATAGCATCGTCAGTAGATTTACCACTGCGAAAGCCGAATTGGTTATCTGAAATAATTGTATTTTTTTTCAGGAATTGTGATAATCTGTTGTTTAAAATTTTTTCTAATAATTTTGAGATTGAGGGTAGTATTGAAATTGGTCGGTAATTGTTGATACAACCTCTGTCTCCACTCTTATGCACAGGTGTAACTATAGATTTTTTAAGACACTTAGGAAATATACCGGCGTGAAAGCAAGAGTTAAATATATATGTTAGTGGTGGTATTAAGAATTTATTATATTGTTTTAGAAGCTTCGAGGGAATTTCGTCATATCCCGTAGCACAATCAGTCTTTAAATTTAGAATTGTGGTTTCTACTTCGCTTTCATCTGTATCCAGAAGAACAAATGAGTCAATATTGGTATTTGTTCTGGTTTTTGATATTGAAGTTGTGTCGTCTTTGTGAAGTTTGATTTTTTCAGCAAGGTTCTTTCCCATGTTAACTAGAAACTTGTTTACTTCATTAAGTGATTGCTTTGGAGAGGTTTTTAAATTAAGGAGTTCTTTAGGTACTGATCTTTGTTTTGTAGTTCCTGTAATGTCTTTTATGGCTGTCCAGAGCTTTTTATTATCATTTCCCGCTTTTGCTACTAAATCCCTTTCGTATGCGGTTTTAATTTTACGTAATATTTTATTGCAATGATTTCTGTATCTACTATAAGTAATCTTTAAAATAATATTATCTGGTGCTTTTACAGATTTTTTGTGAAGTACATTTCGGTTTTTGATACATCGAAGAAGACCTGGGGTTATCCACGGCTTTATTATTCGTGCACGTTTTGGTAGTTTTATTATTTTAGTGTTTTTATTTATGGCCGATTGTATTTTAGTTGTTAGGTAATCCATTTGTATATCTGGTTCGTTAGTTTTGTATATAGGATCTAAGTTTATGGTCAATATGTCGTTATCCAAACCTTCTGCGTCAATAGACTTTTTGAATTGAATAGCAAATTCAGTAATGGGATTTGGGTTGCAGTCTAACGACAACAAGACAGCTTTGTGGTCAGTTACCGTTGTTTGGCATACAACTGTAGTTGCTTGGTGTTAAGTTTTGATCATGACGTGATCTAGACAAGTTCCACTTGCATCTCTAGTGACAAAAGAGTGTCCAGGTAATAGACCATGAAAAGCGTTTAATGTTAGATAATAGTCACCATCATCGTCAACTTCCAGTCATTAATGGGTATGTTTATATCGCCCATCAACACAATGTTAGGAAAGTGCGTGATTTTTGTCAGTATTGAATTTAATGAATCAAAAAATTTTTGTTTATTTTTATATGACGGTGAACGATAAATTCCTACCACCGCTAAATCTTGACCCTTTGATATAATTAGGCAGTTTGCTTCACTTATAGCTGTTTCTTCTATTTTGTAAGACTGATCACTTTTTGTGTATACAACAATGCCGTCATTTTGGTTACCGTTGTTTTTTGTGGTATGAGCGATGTATCCTTTTATATTAGGGCATATTGGTGTACAAGACAGGGGTGACATCGTCAATATCATCTGTGGGTTTACTCCCCATAAAATGTGAAATAACATAATTTGACCATTATACTTTTGGGGTAGGTATTGACATAAGTAGTTTGTAGGTTTAGTTTTATGATTACTAGAAGTGAAAGTGATTGTGTGTAATGTTTAGTGAGTTTAACTTTACCAATAAGGACGGTATAGTTGTGTAAGTATTGAAAAGTGTACAAAACAGCAGCAAATAAGGACTGCAAAACAATTTTGCTGTCGCACTTAGAATTTAGTCATTTAGCGTTCCTAAGAGAGTCTAGATCCGCGATCGTGCCGATCTTGATGTGAGGTGAGTTTTCATCTTTTCTGAGGTAGATCACTCCGTTTGTAGACCAGCAAAACGTGTACTGATGTTGTTTCTGGATGCACTAACCCATGCTAAGGACAATTTTACAAACCTATTTAGAGGCTAAAAAATCCACCCATGCCGGGAGTCGAACCCGCGACCTTCTCCGAATAAGAATCAGATTGCAAACAGAATGTAAATTCTTTGCGTTCAAATAAAAACATAAATTTGACATGATTTGAAGTATGCGCTACGTGTAGGAGAAGTTTGCAGGCTTGCTTTGATTACACCACTTTCTGCGGTCTCTCAAAATCGAGATAGGACACACCTATTTAATTACCACAATTTAGGCTTTAAAGTAAACTGACAAAGGGCTTAGATTAGGGCACATTGCGTAGGGTGGCCTTGCATTGCCAAACCGTTCTCGTGACAGCTGTGAGCAACGCAGAGTCAAACCACAACTCATTGTCACTGTTACGAAAGGCGCCTCCGCACCAATGTTTCTTTGGGGTGTGCTTTAGAGTCCAGGCATAGAGAAGTTATGAGCTTTTGTTTAAGGTCAACTCTCACAGAGATAAGCTCGCCTTAAACAAAACGTACTTGTATATTTGTACATGTATTTTCTTAAATTTTATTTCTTTTTTGTGTTAAATAAAGTGTAATAATAATCATAACCTGTTTGTATTGCTTTATTCTCTCCTTTTATCTTTCCTTCCTTAATATTTTTACATCGTTCTTTTTTATGTTCAATTTTTTGAACATAAAGAAGGCTTTTTTCAGGCTATATTAGTCCACTGCTGGACATAGCCCTCCCCTAATAAATAATAAATAAATATTCATGGACATATTACACAGATCTCGTTAGCCCTATACTAAGTACAACTAAATGACTTGTGTTGAAGGTGCTAACTCGACGATAGATTTAATACAATAAATACATAGATAACATCCAAGACCCGAGACAAACTAGAAAAGTTCGTTTCCTAGTTTGACCCGGCCGGGGATCGAACCCGAGAACTTTGGTTTTACAGTCAGCGTGCCACACCGCTGCGCCACCGAGGCCGTCAAATTAATGAGCGCCATAACGCAAGGTTGTGCCATCATTGGGGGGTAATGCCCACAAACTCATTTAGTAATTTTTAATTTTAACTACCTGACTCTTCGTAACGCCTAAAAGTCGATTTTTTTTCTCTCCGTAAGAACCATCCTTGTACTTCAAGGAATATTCTGAAAAAAGAATTAGCGAAATTGGTTCAGGTGCTGTCGAGATTTGCGCTTACTAACACATTCAGCGATTCATTTTTATACTATAGAAGGTAGATAGTACTCTGCTCACAAGCTGTCTAGTATTTATTGATAGCAACACAAGCAACAGTCTTGTAAAAAAAAATGATGGTTACATTTGGGAACCATTGAAGTCCGTTACACAATTTATAACCTAATGATAGGCGTCAGAGCTGATCAAATAAAGTTATCCAAATTATGGTGCCTTCTTTGCTACTTAAATTATCATTAATAAACTATTCATTTTAAATTTAAATTTTTTTTTTTCTTAAAGACCTCAGTCTAGTTTTATATTTTGGTACATAAGTACCAAAAGTCTATGGTATAAACCATAGACTGATAACATGGGTCCACTCATACAACACTTGCCAAACAAGTGTACGTAAAGTTTATTTTAAATTATTGTAACATATAAATTTAATGAAATTTTAACTACAAATTTAAAAACCTATTTAGAGGCTAAAAATTTCACCCATGCCGGGATTCGAACCCGCAACCTTTGGCTATCCGTGCCAGAGGTTGCGGGTTCGAATCCCGGCATGGGTGAAATTTTTAGCCTCTAAAAAGGTTTTTAAATTTGTCCTTAGCACGGGTTAGTGCATTAAAAATAAAAATAGTATAATTTTAACTACAAACTAATTCTTTATTGTATGCACACCAGGCGTGACATAAGAAACTTAAACAATAACTTAGCACAGTGTATTACTAAAAGTAATTTCTTCCAAAAAAAAAGAAGCTAAAAGACGGTACTACATGCAGGTCTAATAAAATCATTTAATCATTACATAAATGATATAATTTCTCTTTTTTACTTCTTCTGAATTTTGTTCAATTGTAGTGCGCAGTACTCGTATCAAGTACTTAAGTACTTAGTATTCTACAAACTTGGTCAACTTTATCTATGAAATTCATATTAAAGGATACCAATATTAATATTGAATGTCATATTATTTTTAAATTAACATTGACCTTAATACAGGTATAAGTACATTTAGATCGGCAATCAATTAATATCCAAAGAAATTGGTTCCGATCATTTAATATTGCAAAACAAATAAGAGACGCGTGAGGCAAGGACCCATAGCGTTCTCTTTTGATGACGATTCATTGCAAAATAATACTTTCCTCATTTGTTACGAAATTGTTGCTTCTATGAGCTTTGTTCTCCTAAGCTTAAGTGAGGTATTCAGCGCTATATGACGCAATGTATGAAATAATTATAAGTTTTGGACACCATTTCATGGACATTGTTTTTACTTATGACAGTACTTTCTCTGTTTGACGTGATTTTTTTTAACTTTGCTTCAAAAACCATAAAAAAGAAGTAGTATGTACGGTTCCTTAATGGTTAGATACATATTTCCCTTCAATTACATGTTTAACAAGTATTGGATGTATCAGCTTACCTTCCTAAATTAGCTTGACCTTCCCACATAGGTACCTACTATACAATCCTTACCATACATACCTTCTACCAGACACGCTCGTTACACCATTTTTATTTATTTATTCACTATTAAATCTTATATTCGAAGACAATGCACACTTTATTCTTTAAATTAATTCAATATTTAAATAGAAATTACGACGAAAATAAATTAATAAATCCAAAATTACACATTCTCTACTTCTGTGACCTATATTTTGCTATAATGAATTCATACATAATATAAGCAGCTCCTGTACGACGCACCTCAGTGTACACAACTTCTCTCAGAGAGTCAAATTAACAGTAAGTAAAATACTACACACAGCACTCAACGCGCATAAATTACACTTCATGTAAATCACAGTTTACACATTACACTCCGTGCATCACAACCCATGCGTTATGGTGCTCCCACATTGCCGTTAGAAAATGTTTAATAACGTTAGTAAACATTTGTTAGCAAACATTTAATCACAAATGTTTAAAAATGTTTTCATGTTAGAAAATGTTTAGTAACGTTAAGTTGACAAATTATAACAAAATTAAACATGAGTTGCCTTTTGTTTGTAAACCTTTTATAAAGGTTTAAAATGAAAGTTAAAATGAAAGCTATTACAATGAGCAAATCCTCTTCCATTTTCGTGTAGACGCCCTCAGAACGCTAACGAAACTGCGAGCCAACACCAGATTTAAATGTTATAAAACGTTAGTAAACATTATCTATTAGTGTAGTAGCACTTATAACATGTAATAGTTCCTAACAAAATGTAACAATCGACAACATTTGTTAGTAAATATTTATATTTAGGAAATGTTTAAACATTTTCTAACGGCCATGTGGGAGCACCATTACACATCAGACCACACTTCAACCCATACCCTACACGTTACACGCTTCACTATAACACACCCTTATATCTCTCCACATTAACGTTAATGTTTAATTATTCAATTTAAAATTTTATTTTGTTCAAATTAAGTAT
Organism: Yponomeuta sedellus; assembly: GCA_934045075.1. NCBI lineage: Eukaryota > Metazoa > Arthropoda > Insecta > Lepidoptera > Yponomeutidae > Yponomeuta > Yponomeuta sedellus. Next base: position 2,051,151 of record OW203739.1, read on the forward strand.
TTCACGTACTTACAAACTTCTTGAACAGATTTTGACGAAATTGTTTACATACACGCTTACTTCTAGCTTAAAACATTCAACTCCTCTAATCCAGCGCTTGATATGAACAGTGGCGTTACCTACTAATTTCATTGGCACATCCAAATCGCCGATTGAATTCTTTTAATTGCTCCGAGTATATCCTACGATCTCTGCATATGGATCGGTAATTATTTCTCTATAGAACGAGAGTAGGACCTTTGAACTGTGAATGATATGACGTCTTATGAATCATATTACGTCCGTGGGACACTGTGGCCAGTAAATCATATTGGAAAGTAATTTGGAGGCGTTTACTATAAGCCTACTAGCAGAGTGTGGACGATGGTAAAACGCTAGATGTTGCTCGGTTGATATATTTTAGATTAGATTAGAACTTTATTGTACACGCCAGTGAACAAAATACGTAAAAAGTGTATTACATTCTAAGGCGTCGTCATTTAGGTGGGCTGTGTGGTGTCGGCTTAGAGCACCAACCCAAATTCTTCCCGCGGGAGTCGTAAAAGGCGACTAAGCGACACAAACCGGGGGGGTGGGCAGCAGCGCCCCCTGCAGTACAATTCCACCGAACTGCGATCCCCAGCCCAGCGTGGGGATTATTGGCCCCAATGATGGCACAACCTTGCGCTCATTAGGGGAGGGCTATGTCTAGCAGTGGACTAGTATAGCCTGGCGACGACGACGACATCTCTTTATATTTACACAAATGACAATGAATATTAATTTTATTTCATTTCAAGTTCCAATGTTCTTCCGCTTTCGTAGATTTATTTCTATTTTTCGCTTAAAAAAATAGTTAGAGCACTCAATTTGAAATATTCTGTCGTAAGGCCGAACTTACGCTGATTTTATGCTCACAATGCTCAATTCCTTACAGATGCCATCCGAAGACCCCACATCTGCGGCTGCTACGACGCCCTCATTCGATATGCCCAGCATGTCACCCATCACACAAAGGGTGCCTATATAGAGGTCTCGTTTAAGTATCTCCTGGACTAAGACCTGGGCCGCGTATCACAAAACATACTTACTTGGGGATTATTGGCCTTACTCCCCAATGATGGCACAACCTTGCGCTCATTAGGGGAGGGCTATGTCCAGCAGTGAACTAACATAGCCTGAAGAGGATTACATATCTAAGTATTGGACATACCTAATGGGTTGATGATGATGAAGTGGCCAATCCGTGGGCGTGTAAACCTCTTCTTCAATAAAACCACCAAATCTCAGTTTCACGATTATATTATCCTTCTTCTTCTAACAAACATGGAGCAACCAGTTTCAGAACCCTCTAAACTACCTCAATGCTTTTCTTTTTACACCATAATCTCCCACACGATCCACCGCAAAAACCAACTCAACCAAAAAAGCCCCGAGCATCGAAATCACTTCACCGGCCCCGCCCTGGGTTGCCAGCCCCCCGAAGTACCTTTTTCCTATTTTGTTTCGCGACTGACTGTTAAGCCCATTACACAATAAAAAAAATAAGGTATAAGAGATAAGGAATAAGGAACAAGGAATAAGGAATAGCGGAATCCAGCGATGGCAGCATCGTTAATCAATTCATAATTCAAAAATAAGGAATAATAAATAAGAAATAAGAATAAAATTTCCGTCACGGTGGGAATTTGTTTCTTATTTCTTATAGCCAGCCAATCGCAGGGAATTCACTCACTTCACAGGGGCACTCGTGCTTCGCGCACACACCAGCTGCAGGTATTCAACCGCTGTGATTGGTTGAATATTGTAGCCTATCGCCTATTGTGTTTTGATTTCTGTGCTATTCCTTATTCCTTGTTCCTTATTCCTTATTCCTTAACTCTTATACCTTATTTTTTTCATTGTGTAATGGGCTTAATAAATGCTCAATAGTAAATAATAAAGTATAATAATTGTTTTTAATTAAAGAACCTTACAGGCGCTTAGCCTCGGAGCCACCTCGACAGTCGATAATGCGTGTAAAAGAGTTGTTTCTAGCAAGTAGGTTTGTATTTTAATACTTATTTTAATTTTAAATACAGGCCATTAAAACTTAGAAGCGTTGAAAAATAAAAACAAAAAGCCTTTCCTGACGTTAGTTGTCATTGTCAATGTCAACCAATTCATGTCAAACTAAATTCATGTTCCAAAAATGCACGAAACACCAAATTCACTAAATTGCAACGTGTAAGTGGATCGTAAGACGAAACTACAGGGAAATACAAGAAACAATGGCTCTGAGAGCTCTACGTCGATTTCGTCAAAAAATGTCTCACCAAAACTTCTCATCATAAAGTGAGTGATACTGTTATAATTCGCTTTAACTTTGCTGAATATCTAGTCCTAGGTAATTATATTATCTTTCAGCGTATACCTCTGTTATTATTTCACCATCACATTATAATATTTAGCCACGCTTAGTACGGTCACGCTTAAGGGACAATCCACAAATTACAGTCCGTTAGCTTTTAGAATATACCTCGGGCTCTAGAGAAGGCTTCGGTTTTCGCCAAAAGCACACGATTGTAATACTACTTCCTACTCTGTATAAAACTTTTCTTCACTATTTTAAAATTTTATGTAAAGTTATGTCATATTAGTTCCGATATTTCTATTACACGAATATATCGAACTCTATCCGATAGTAGCCGAGGTATATTCTAATAGCTAACAGACTATACGTTGCATGAATTTCATCATTTTTAGAACCTTCTCGGAATCCCCTCTGCACTCATGTCCAAACACATGTTTGACAAATTATTAAATTATTTATCCTTGGCCCTTATGGCTGAATATGTAGTGTTATTTAGGGTCTAAAATTAATAAATTTCGACGGCTGTTAATTGCCATCATAAACTGCGTCGTCGCATCATCGTGAAGAAACCCGAATAAGGTTATTTGTTACAATCGAGCTTGTGATGTTACAAAAACCTATTTACAGGCAATAAATTCCACCCATGCCGGGATTCGAACCCGCGACCTCTGGCTATCCGTGCCAGCGCTCTTTCCAACTGAGCTAATGCGCGACTCAGTTGGAAAGAGCGCTTGGAACAATGGCTCTGAGAGCTCTACGTCGATTTCGTCAAAAAATGGCTCACCAAAACTTCTCATCATAAAGTGAGTGATACTGTTATAATTCGCTTTGCTGAATATCTAGTCCTAGGTAATTATATTATCTTTCAGCGTATACCTCTGTTATTATTTCACCATCACATTATAATATTTAGCCACGCTTAGTACGGTCACGCTTAAGGAACAATCCACAAATTACAGTCCGTTAGCTTTTAGAATATACCTCGGGCTCTAGAGAAGGCTTCGGTTCTTCGCGGGTTCAAATCCCGGCATGGGTGGAATTTTTAGCCTCTAAATAGGTTTTCTAAAATCGTCCTTAGCACGGGTTAGTGCATTAAAAAGAGTATAATTGTGATGTTATGTCAAACTTATGCCCATATTCTCTTTTATCTACCTCTTCCAGTTCCCCACGGGTGACCAACGTGAACAAAATCCCCCTTATATGGAGGGGGGCAAGCAGTCTCGCCTGCTCAGTCGGCTGCTCAGCAAACTTCGCCCCGACCATCAGAACAAATACGTGTCACTAGCGGTGAACTACTCGCTCGCTTCCTCAGTGTAAGTGTCGCTTAGACAATGTAAGCCACGCGTAGTGTAAGAATGCCGTAAGCAACGAAAAGAAATTCAATAACCAACGCTCCGGAAAATGTAGTACGGGACGTTTGATAAACCTGGATCGATGATCTAAAGCATTGCGGGTGGTTTGGTTAGCCGAGGCCTAAGTCCTACAGTGTATGAAAGGACACAGACATAGACATTTATTTACAATCATAAGTTACACGTATTATATAAATTTGATAATTTACGGATATTAATTGCATATAAATGATAATTAATTCAGTAAATAATTACCGAAATTATTATATAAAATACTGTTAGACAATCAGAAGATCTAAAGCCAGCCATCATAATTATAAAATTAAATCGTTTGCTTGGCAAGTCACTTTTTTAGCTCCATTATGAAACACTGTAAACGTTGAACTATTTATCTCATTATAATTTTTTTTTCTTCTTCAGAAAATATATGAATTAGAATACAGTAAATGCCTGAACACTTCATTGGCAGACGATTGTGGCATGTTGAATTGAATTGGATTAAATATTACATAGATTTGTATAAAATAGCTATTGCAAACTTCTTGAGACATCTGTTAGGGAGCAGGAGGCAAGCAGTCTCGGCTGCTCAGTCAGCTGCTCAGCAAACTGCACCCATATCATCACAATTAATACGTGTCTCTAGCAGTCAACTACCCGCCAGTTCAAGTAGTGTAAGCTTCGTGTAGACAGTGTAAGCCACGCGTACTGTAAGAATGGCGTGCAAAGGAGGTTTGTCAGGATCCTAACATGTGGCAAACCCTGGCCTCTACCTATCCTTCGGGATACAGGTAGAATGTTATCAGACTCAAGCACCTTTTTCCGCAGCATAAGCGAGAGTACCGAACGAAGCTCTACGTCTCGTTCTACCCCGGATGAAGACTACACCGAATCGACGCTGACGGAAACAGCCGAGCGGGAGCCGAGCGGCCTCGAGGAAGAGCATTCTCCAAACATTGACTTGAGGTGAGAACGAGATGTGGTCGCCGAAGACGGAACATTGTAAGAGTCGAGAAAGACCAATCTCCCAGCATTGTCTTGAGGTGAGATGGATAGTGAAGTCGCTGGCGACGGGAACTGCCTAGCGGAAGCCGAGTGGCTCCAAGGAAGAGCTTTATCTCGACATTGACTTAAGGTAAGAGCGAGATGCATAATTTAGTCACCGGAGACGGGAACAGCCGAGTGGTACCGAGCATAAGCATTCTCTCCTAATAGACTTGAAGTGAGAGCGAGAAAGATAATACTGTCACCGGAGACGGGAACTGCCGAGGAGTAGCCGAGCAACCCCAAGGAAGAGCAGTTGCGAACATTAATTCCAGGTGAAAACGAGATAGATAGATAGAAAGGGGACACTTTCCACAATCCACACTTGCGCTAAAGCCTCCAATAAGCTGAAAAAGACATATGATGTGCCGTTATTCAATGTAGGTTCTTAGATAGGCACCATTACTTCCTTAATAAACAATTTATTATGATCAGTTTGTGAAGCCTATTTAGGCGTTGAAGCTCCTGTGAAAAATAAAAGAGCAACAATCACCATAATAACTTTCAAATAGCTTTAACGAATCTGCCAGGAAAACATTGATGTAGTGTGGCACAGGATTAAGAAAATTGGCTTCAACATGAAATACCCTTAAAAAGAGGGATCATTCTACTAAGAGAGAGAGGGGGTAGTATTGAGTGATTAGTAGCTACTTTTACCGGGGCCTACAGTGTGACATACACGTAGTAGTTCAATAGAACTATATTAGCACGACAATAGTCGATGTTGGCCTCAATTTCGTAGTCTTTTTTGCATTTAAATAGCTGGAAAAATATGATAAATCCCATAAAATATGATAAATCTCGATCTTTCTTGATATATGCCAAGTTTCCTATAAATCCGTTGAGCTTTTACTGCGTGATTTAGTAACAAAGATCTAAACATTTTCACAAATAAATACTACGTTCACATTTATAATATTAGTTAAGTTGAGCGGAGATAACGGAGCAGTGGAACACCGGCTTGTCAATCGAGAGGTCGTGGGTTCGAACCAGTAACTTGGTGCAGTGAGACGTACATCGACTCAAAACGTTTTCCTCGAATTGGTAATTTAAACTTGGGAAATAAAAAAAAGTCAGACGGAGCCATATCAGGTGAATACGGTGCTTGGTCGAGAACTTTTGTTGAATCTTTCGCTAAAAACTCTTTCACTATAATGGCTGTGTGTGATGGTGCATTATCATGGTGCAGCATCCATGAGTTGTGTTGCCACAAATCTGGACGTTTTCGGTGGATACTCTCACGCAAACGCTTCATGCTGCCTAAATAATATTCTTTACTCACTGTTTCTCCCTCTGGAAGGAATTCGGAGTGAACCATACCACGGTAGTAAAAAAAAACTGTCAGCATCACATTGATTTTAGAGCGACTTTGCCGCGGTTTTTTGGGTTTCGGCTCGTTTTCGAGACGCCATTATGAAGACTGTTGGCTTGTTTGCATGTCGTACTCATAAACCCATGTCTCGTCGCCAGTTATTATACGTTTCATAAAGGTCGGATCCGTAGAAGCTCGGGAAACCATGTCTTCAGTGACATGCTTTCGCTGCGCTTTTTGAACAAAATTGAGCTCTTTTGGAACTAGTCGAGCGGCGACGCGTTTCATGCCTAAAATGTCAATGAGAATGTTGTGGACGGACTTAAAAGATATGTTCACCTCACTAGCCAACTCTCTCAGACTCATACGTCGATTTTCGAGCACTAGCTTCTTGATTCTGTCGATGTTTTCTTTGGTCATAGCGGTTGAAGGTCTACCAGAACGAGGCAAGTCTACTACTACTTCTCGGCCTTCTTTAAAAGCCATATACCATTCATAACCCCTTGTTTTCGATACACACGATTCGCCGTAGGTATTTCGCAACATTTTAAGTGATTCACCACATGAAATATCATTTGAAACACAAAATTTAAGGCACACTCTTTGTTCAACAATATTTTCCATTGTAAAAATCGCCGAGGACTCAAAACTATGACCAGACCAACAAAAAGTGTAGTTTAAAACCAATTAAATGATAGACCCGCTCAAATTTTGCTCGTTAAATCAGTACAGTGCTACCAACATGCAGTAAAAAAATTAAAACGACCTCTTTTACGCGGATCTTTTTACTGACATATTCCGATACTTTTTACACAGAGTAGTATACTCGAATAGGCTACATAAAAAATAATTGTTGCCTTTAGTTTCCAAGTATTTATTCACAGAAGTAACTTTTAGGATAAGCATTTTTAGGTTTTCAGGAAGCGCCCGTGTACTAGTCGAAACGAGTGATTGGAATCAGTCACTTGAGTTAAGCAAAAGGCGCGTTCAGGTGCAGGATGGGTGACCGTCCCGTGACTACCGCTAGTGGCATTTTTGCAAGCGCTTCCGTGCTTCGCAAGGCACGTAAGCAGTTGGTGCCGGCTGTCACGTAATGGCAGTCGATAAGTCATGTCAGAGGCCTTATGGGCGGCTTGATAACTTCTGACAGTAAGGCCCGCCACAGTCTTACAATCCTCCACGAATCTTGACTTGGCCTCGTGGTAGAGTATGGCCTAAACTTCCTGCGATACAGGAAGAGAACCGTGCCCTAGCAGTGGGGATATACAAGGGTTGATATCGATTGTAAGGTGTTTACATGAATATTTGTCAATAATATTGAATGTTATCCTACCAGATACGGCGGCCAGTACTTCACACCAGAACAGCTGCCCGAGTTCTGTGACCAACTTCACCACCTAGTAGAGGTCATACGGAATATCCAGTCCTACGCCACTATCACCGGAGAATATCCTAGGTGAGTGACCACCTCGGATGAAGAGCATTAGTGTACCCAAACCACCACCAAAGATAGAAAATTCAAGCTGAAAAATATAGATATCGTGAAAGTTTAATGGTTCAGTAAGCGGTTTGCCCCTATTTGGATAGGGTAAGTAATGATTCCGCGCTTCGCAAGGCACGTTAAGCTATTTAGCCTAGTCAGAGTCCTTATGGGCGGCTTTATAACTTCAGACAGTAAGGCCTGCCACTGTCTCACAATCCTGCACCCACCCTGACTTGGCTCCCGTAGTGGAATACGGCCTTACCTGCGATGCAGCAAGAGAACCATGTCCCAGCAGTGGGGACATACGAAGGCTTGATATCATATCAAACCATAAATTCTAGGGCCCGACTATAGACTGATATCTTTATCGACGCCGCTACCGCGATGATCTTGTGTTATTTTTCAAAGAAAGGGCTGAACCGGAAAGAAGATGGTGCCCCTATCTAGGCAACGCTCGGCATTGTACACAAATTGTAAAAATATTCTCTGTGTTCCTTGACTAGCGAACTAGAGCGTCGTCTGGAGCAAGAGGCGGCTGAAGTGGCGGCGCTGGCGGCGGAGGCACGCAACGCACGCGACGTGGTGGCGAGGACGCGCGCGCAGAGACGCGCGGTGCGCGCGCAGCGCCGCCATCTTGTGACGCACCTCTCGAGCTTGCGGGAAACTGGTGAGACCTGGCCCTGGAGTCTAATACTTACATAGTTTTTCAATAGAATTATATAAGTACGACAGTGGATAGATAGATAGAGATAGAGAACACTTTATTGTACATAAAAATGGAAATTACACAGATATTTCTTAACCTAAGAGTACAAACGGCGGCCTTATCACTAAAAGTGACCTCTTCCAGACAACCTTTGGATGGACTGGACAATGGACAATGGTTGTTATTTGCCTCGATATGGTAGTCTACAAAGCAATTAACATTAACCTTTACATACAGGCACATACATTGCTTCTGGCCCCTCACTAGGATACCCTGTGTCGTGGGATCAGAAACAACGACATCACAAACATGTAAACATCCAAGACCTGGGCATGTCCCCAGCCGGAATTCGAAGCCGGGACCTCTTGCATGGTAGGCAGACGCGCTACCGCTACGCCACAGAGGTCGTCAACGTAAATCGTACTCGTATTATGATTTTGTTTCCATTGGCGTCGCTAGATAGCATCGCAAGGCGCCTTAATAACTGGCGATGCTCATACATAGTTACATGTATAATTAAACGGGTCTAATAAAAATAAATGACACGATTATTTACCAACTGTAACACTACCCAAACTTCGGGAAATAAGGTAATTACGTTTTTCCTAAGAAATATTTGCGATCAGACTCGTTCCATATATAGCTATGTATGAGTATCGTGAATCATTAAGAAATGCTTTTGTTATCATCTTATTTTATTCATCTCTGACGTACAGAAGTGCGTGAGCTCGAGAGTTCGGTGCGCCTGTCGGACCGTAAGCTGTACAAGACCTGGGAGTCGCTGAAGGACTCGACCGAGCCCGCTGCTTATGAGCCGCTTCTGGATGAAATACGGGTTAGTAGTGAGTTAGTTATACCTGGGATTTTCGCACTTAGCCTCATAGTTGGGCCATTGTACGTAGCAAGCGCTGAGGTTCGTTAACACTTCAGACACTAGGGATTCCTTAAGATGTTTTCCTTCACCGTCAGCGAGTGATATTTGTTAGGAAATAACATAAGAACATTGTTGGCAACACTGTTTTTTTTTCTACTGCGTCTGCGATGCGCGCGCGGTGCCTGTGTTCTTATATTTCGTGTGTCAAATAAATCGGTTTTTATCGGAAGAAGGCTTATCATTCAAACTTCTCCCCAACAGTATTGCTACTATTATTTCACAAATGTATGTACATAACTTAGAAGAAGCCGAAGTTCTACACCGCTCAACGGAGCGGTGTAGAACTGTGTAACGACACAGCTTTTTTATACGGGTTAGTATGTACGTAAATAATTGTAGTAGGAAAGTTAAAAACCTATTTAGAGGCTAAAAATTTCACCCATGCCGGGATTCGAACCCGCAGAGGTTGCGGGTTCGAATCCCGTAGTTTTCGAATCTAAATAGGTTTTTAAATTTCTCCTTAGCACGGGTTAGTGCATTAAAAATAAAAATAGTATAATCATGTGGGTACAGTGAAAATTTTAGCCTCTAAATAGGTTTTTAAATTTGTCCTTAGCACGGGCTAGTGCATTAAAAATAAAAATAGAAGGAAAGTTAGTTAGACCTAACTTGACCTGAACAGAACGGTTTTCCGCCGTTAGCCTCTCGGTTGGGTCATTGTACGTAGTAAAGCTATGAGATTACCCCACAGGCAGCCTATGGGCCAGTTTTTGCCTAGAGAATAGCACCAACCCAAGTTCTTCCCGCGGGTGTCGTAAAAGGCGACTAAGGGACACAAACCAGGGGGTGGGCAGCAGCGCCCCCTGCAGTACAATTCCACCAAACTGTGATCCCCAACCCGCATGCCCAGCGTGGGGATTATGGGCATTACCCCCAAATGATGGCACAACGTTGCGCTATGGTGCTCAATAGGGGAGGGCTATGTCCAGCAATGGACTAATATAGCCTGAAGAAGAACAAATGTAACAGTAGTGCTGTCTCTTTGAATTTCCCAGAAAAGAGCGTGAGAGAACGTTACTTAAGTATTAACTAATTGACATTCTCAATTCAGAAGCCGGCCACTCCACTCTTTCCAAAAAGTTGGCAGTGCTCTGATTATACTATTTTTATTGTTTAATGCACTAACCCGTGCTAAGGACACTTTTAAAAACATATTTAGAGGCCAAAAATTCCACCCATGCCGGGATTTAAACCCGCGAACACTGGCTATCCGTGCCAACGCTCTTTCCAACTGAGCCAATGGGCGACTCACCGGCATCAGTGAAGTTTCGAACCCCTTACACTATTCTCTGTATTACGTACTGCTCTGATCTCACTGCAGGCCTCCTGAAGGCATCCGGATTCCCTAGAATGTGTTGCCATTGCTTTTCAACTCTATCACAGTGAATAGTCACGTGATCGGGAGTTTATTACTAAGAAGAAGCGCTCGTAGCCTAGTGGAGCTGAGTGACTGGAATCACTCACTTGATTTTATATTAAACGGGTTTTATCGCGATTATCGGCAACTGTAACGCTGCCGAAACATCGGGAAATAAGGTAATTACGATTTACCTATAGTCTGATTTTTAATTCCGTAGAATTCTGACAGTTATAATTTTTTGACATATCAGAGATTACAAACCTTTTGGGCCAGGCACATTTTTCAATTTCAATACGAGTCTGAATATCTGAGTCTATACATTTTATTTGTTAGTGAATGTTTCCATTTTATAAAGTGCGGTACTCCACATTAAAAGTGACTTTACGACTAGTGATAATTACGTCTCTTTTCGTCACAACCAGCTACTCAAAGTGACAGACGTGACGTGACAGCTAACATTTTATTCTTCTAAAAAGGTTTACTAAACCTTAAATTAGGTGGCGGTGTTGTCAGCTCTAGAATAAAATAAAGTAATTAAAGTAAATTCGATGTATTATTCGATGTAATGTTCATGATATTGAAATATTTGTTATTTTTGTATTAAGTCACTTAAGCAAGTAAGTACGTAGATTTAACCTTATGTAGGTAAAACATAAAAAATACGCAGCATTTAATTTTTTATTATTCCGAAATGGGTCAAATTTGTCTCTTTTTCGGTGGAGAACTCTTTCAGTAGCAACATGAGATATTAGAATGAGAAATCAGACTGTAATAAATAATCGTGATTAGACTCCTTTATTATATAACTATTTATGAGTATCGCGAATCATTAAGAAATACTATCTATCACTTTGATTAAGCAACAACGGGCGCGGTCTGGTACTGGATGGGTGGATGGACCACCCCTGACTACCGCTAGTGACATCTTTTCCGAGCGCTTCTGTGGCGGTGTATAGTCTAACCTTCTGCGTTGCAGGCAGAGACGTATGCCTCAGCACGTTAGTCGAAGCTTCAGTGATCTTACTATAGGAACAGCAGATCACCTTCACCATCCCACTGCTGTCCTTCCACAGACTAAACAAGCCGCCCTGGACTGTCTGACGCGTCTCATAGACTCCAGACGAGCCAACTTGGCGCGCGGACCGATTGCTCATCCCCTGCCCCCTCCACCCTCCTCCTCCATTCCGGCCGCCCCGCCTTCTGACCAGGACGGTAAGGGCTATTTTCGATATAAATCTTAAATAGGAGAAAACCCGAGCCAATTTACTATACACCTATGCAGAGGCCTTACTTTCGTATGTGCGGAGGTAAATAACTACACATATACACTCACTCATTCTCTCTCAATGTCTCATACACGCACACTCTCACACCCCTCCATGCATAAAAATACATACACACACACACACACTTTTTGTTTATATTATATTATAATTTATTGCACACGAAACATTAAATAGCACACTAAATAAGAAATAACATGTACAATGGCGAACGAGCTCAGTAAGAGATTTCTTCATTTTTTATTTTTGGATAATTTATCGTTGTTACTGTCCCATTATAGTGGCGATACATCAGAAATCGTGATATCCACAAGCGCCAAAAAACTGCTTTGCGATTTGGCCAAAATTATCTAATAGTGTTAAAGTTTTTTATACTGAATAAACGTTGAAAACAAACAAAAAATGACACACTGTATTAGAAGTAAGAGTTTGGACAAGCTCTTACGTCTAATACAGTGTACTGTGATCCTTAGAGAGCGTACGGTGTCGCGGGGAGATACCACGTCGCGGTGGCAAGCGGCGGCGGCGCGAGGCGCGCTCCGTGCCGCTCTCCGGCCAACCCAGCGTGCATAGGATAGACCTGACACCCATGACGGTAAGTACCTACAGTATACAAGCTTGCAGCAAAGCTCTCTATGCAGGGGATGCGTCAAAGAAGCAGACAGACAGAGAACTCCTTCCCGCTCTCTGGCCAGCCCGGAGTACAAGAAATTCAACCGGCACCCTTGACAGAATATGAAGGATATAGGCAAGGCTGGCTATACAGGAGACGCGTAAAAGAAGCAACGGATTGAGCTAGCTTCATGCCCTGTCCAGTCATGTAAGGCAGCCCAGCCCAGCTTGCATAGGGTTGACGCAGCACCTTTGACTGTAAGTACTGGTCAGTAGACGTACGTAATACAGAGAATAGTGAGGTTCGAAATTTCACTGATGTCGGTGAGTCGCCCATTAGCTCAGTTGGATAGAGCGCTGGCACGGATAGCCAGAGGTCGCGGGTTCGAATCCCGGCATGAGTGGAATTTTTAGCCTCTAATAGGTTTTTAAAACTGGTCAGTAGGCTTGAAGCCAAGCCAGCTATGCCGAGCATGCATCGAGGAAGCAACGAACTGAGAGAACCAGCGAGTCCCGTACCGGTCTTCACTTAGCCCAGCGTGTATCATATTGACATGGTGCCCTTGACTGTAACTAGACTGTTGGATCGTAGCAAAGCTCCGCTTGCAATGGATCGATCTGGTGCCCTTGACAGTAATTATTTAGTTGGGTCATGGTAAAACTCTCTATACACGAGATGAGTCAATAAAGAGGATGCTTATACCCACGTGATACTTTTCTGCCAGAGGGTGTAGAGGTCACGAACTTCTATAAGAAACTTCTGTATTGAACTACTTTCTTTAAGAGGCTGACAGCGGCATCAAAGCATTGCTGATCTGATTCAGGCTTGCTGGACGTAGTATGGTCTTACAAAGTTAGTTAATTCCCTGGTACATAATATGCGTAGGAAGCACGGTTTATCGTCCACCTGAACATCGCACAGGCCATTCTCCACTGAGATTTTAAGACCTTAGAGAGTTTAAGAATACTCCCCCTATACTCTCTTTCGAATCATCTTCTCCCATTCTTTTGTATTTGACACGATTTGCTCCACTGTTGCATATTTCACTACTGGTCCTTATTGAAGTTCAGTCTCTATTGCAGGGTATAGAGTGCCGCTCCCGGTACCGAGTGGGCAGCGCTGGTGCAGTTGCCCTTGCGGCTTTGGAGCTGCCATCAGGACCTAGCGTACGGGACATCCTGTTTTTCACCAACTCATGACTAGATGACTTGTTTGAGGACGTTCCATCCGATTTACTGAACTGTGATGCCGAACTATAGATGGTAGCGTTAAACAAACAAAGACGCTTTCCTGAGAAAATCTCAGCAAAACCTTTAAGGAAATGTCCTTGTGAGGCTGAAGACGGAATTGTGCGCTAATATACGCTAACATCGTCGAGTCCAGTGATAAAAATCTGTCCATTTTGAACGAATCTAGAAGATTGAATCGTAAGATCAATGCAACGATAATCGTCTACGGAAAGATCATTTTTAATGAATTGATAGTAATTGTTGGTGGTCTAACGGCAGCAATCTAAAAAATTAAGTCGGTCCTCGGAAAGTAAAAACATATTTTGCCTCGATGTACTCTTTCAATAGAGGACAATATTTTTTTCGGGTGTATCAAAGTATAGATGTTGTCGCATGGACATGAGAGAATAACGATAATCGAACTAACCAATATTTTTGGAAAGGAAAGGCAATTAAAGAAATTTGGAGTCACTATAGTCTGAATTTAGCCAACCAAGAAAATGCAATGGTCCTGTGGAAATCTTATAAGACCTTTAGTGATTTTTCTAGTCACACTATTTGTGCCCGAATCATAGCTTGGACTCTTGAAATTATAGCAAATTTGTAAGAATTTAAAGTAACATTTATCCGTCTAAGCTTTTGTACAGATGAGATGTTGAAAATAAATTATTTGTTGAGATTAAAAACTTATTTCTATGTTTTTCAGGAGTCGCAAGACTGTTGAGATACTCCTGAAAAAAAATTCTTCCTACAGTTATAGATCACATTCTAGAACACTACGCCTCTAAAATCGCAGAATAATGACCACTAAATTCAAAATACCTTTCAATGTACCTATCGATGAAGAATATTTTGGTTCGTTGCCCGTAAAACATAAAAAAATAAATACTCATGGATACAATACACAGATCTCGTTAGCCCTATACTAAGTACAACTAAATGGCTTGTGTTAAGGTGCTAACTCGACGATAGATTAAGGGCCTGTTTCACAATGTTCAACTAAAGTTCCTGATAAGCTATCCGCAACCAGGGCTGCCGTTCTAAATTTAAATAAATTTTCCTTTATTGCGTGTGTTTGTTTATGGGTTTAAATTTAGAACAAACGGCAGCCCTGGTTGCGGATAGCATATCCGGAACTTTATCTGCAGATTGTGAAACAGACCCTTAATACAATAAATACACAGGTAACCACCAATTACCGAGACAAACTAGAAAAGTTTGATTCCGCGAGACCTTCGGTTTTACAGCAGCGTGCCAAACCGCTGCGCCACCGAGGCCGTCCGATCCGTGATGATCCGTATTTCGAGTAGAGGTCAATACTACACAGGATAACCAATATTTGGACCCCAAAAAAATCATTTCTATTTTCACAGACATCATTATATCTACTTACAGGTCACAGGTTATCCTAGTAATAAATAAAAATGAAAGGGAGCCCAAACGCTTTCAAAGTCTTTATTATGCCCATCACCAAGCTGATCTTTCGCGTAACAACATTTTATGTCAGCGAAATTTGGTCTTTTTGGCCGTTAAATGCCACCTTTTGATATGGTAGTAGCATCCGGCACTGAGTTGGCGGGCGTACCGTCATTAGATCCGGTTATATGCACGAGATTCGAGAGAGGCCCGTCATCGTTGTTTGGGGCAGCTCCACTCACGGGATCACCGAATCCGCCACCGGTATTGGAGACGGGAGAGTCCCTCCCGGTCACATGCACGAGATTTGAAAGAGGCCCTTCTTCGTCCTTCTTTGTGCCTTCCGACGACGAGTCGGCGGCGGCTGGGACCGCATGGGAGGCGGGACTGTCCCCAGTTCCGGTCACATGCACGAGATTTGAGAGAGGCGCGTCATCGGCATGTGGGGCGGCTCCATTCACGGAGTCGGCGATTCCACCGCCCGAATTGGAGGCGGGGGTGTCACCAGATCCGGTCACATGCACGAGATTCGAGAGAGGCGCTTCATCTTTCTTTGTACCGTCAGACCCGGAGTCGGCGGACACGAAACGCGGACCCCTCTGAAAGTTGAAGTGAATAATTGAGTTAGATTAAGAAAACGGTCAGACGTTTAATGGTTTACGGCTATCGCAGAGCAGACTCATAAACATAATTTAAATATACAAATAAATCGAATTGAATTGAATTAAATAAGAAAACCAATGAGAAAGTTATAAACTATATATAGACAATGAGACAGTAGTCTCATTCCCTGAAAGCCAAGCTTCTATCTATAATCAGCTCACATCAACCCACTGCTGGGCATGGGCCTCCTTTTTACTGCGCCATTCCTCACGGTCCTGTGCTAATCTGACCCATTTCTAACCAGCATCCCTCACGATGTCGTCTGGCCATCGTGTCGGTGGTCTGCCTACCAACCTCCTCCCTCCCTTGGCCACCACTCCGATACTGCTCTGGTCCACCGGCCGTCTTCCCTTCTAGCCAAATGTCCCGCCCATCTCCACTTTAACTCTGTGATCCGCTTACCAACGTCTTCGACCTTGGTTCTTTGACTAATTTCTACGTTGGGTACGCGGTCCACAAGCGATATGCTCAGCTTGGCACGCTTCATCGCTCTTAGTGCAACTTTTTTTTGTGCATATTTTGCTTGGTGAGCGTCCATGTTTCTGCACCGTAAGTAAGTATGAGCAGGACACATTGGTTGTAAACCTTGGTCTTAAGAGATTGTGTGAGTTTAGTCTTAAAGCCAAGCTTAAAAAGAACAAACCAATTGCTAAATGTCCTAGGTGATAGTTACAAGAAAATGCGGGCCATAAAAATATTTAGAGCTTCGATCAAAAGGCCGGAAATCGCGGATATTTACCAATAGGTATGTTATTCCTTTACCGACAATTTATTAATAATACAGATTTTCACAATCAAAAGAACATTCTCTCAAAATATAGCTATCGATTTCAAATCACTTAAGTTTTGAAAATATGCAACGACTAATGAACGTTGGTCAAAAAAGATCTATGAGGATCGTGGCAAGTGGCATTCTATTCTATCTCGCTAAATTTCGTTTATATCGAAAGTCATCGAGGTAGGTATTCGATAATCGATCATCCAATAAACAGTCATTCTGTTTAAAATTTTATGAATTATTCATAATATTTTAAACAGAATGACTAAACTCTTGAGACTTAAGGCCTATTAGAGCTTTTTAGAGGCCTTATGGGCGGCTTGATAACTTCTACAATCCTCCACCAACCCAGAATTGGCCCTCGTGTTGGAGTGTGGCCTAATCTTCCCGCGGTACAGAAAGAGACTCTTTCCCCAGCAGTGGGGACACGCAAAGGGTTGATATTATTCTACTATAACATTAAGGCTTGAATTAATGTTATAGTACGCTATTTAAAGGTAACTCTACTAATATATCTTGAGGAATCTTGTTGTACAACCTGAAAATAGAATCTCGAATTTAGTAACCACTTTGTACCCAACCATTATTATTTATACCACCAATTTTTCATGACTTTTTTTGTGTAGGTTTAGTACTGAAGGAATTTAAAATGGCCGGCTTTCATGTAACGGAAAGAGTCTCTTCCTGCGATACAGGAAGAAACTGTTTCCCCAGCAGTGGGGACACACAAAGGGTTGATATCAATCTCTTCCAGCAAACCTGATGATTTAATATGAAAATACTCGTAGAATCTCTCGTAGCCCCGGCTGCCTGAGTGATCTAACACAATCACGAAGGTTAAGCAACATACGGCGCGTTCAGTGCATGAATGGGTGACCGTCTATGATGGCATTTTTCCGAGCGGTTCCGACTCAGCGGTTCACAAAGGCACGTTAAACAGTTGGTGCAGACTGCCGTCGATAGCCCAAATCAGAGGCCTTAGGGCGGCTTGAAAACTTCTGACAGTAAGACCAGCCACTAGTCTTGCAAGCCTCCACCAATCCGGACTTGGTCCCCATGTTGGAGTATGGCCTATACCTTCCTCAGGAAAGAGACCCGTGCCCCTCGGTGAGGACATAATGGGTTGATGATGAAACCTGAGGATTTATACACGGGCCCTCTCTGTGCATTATACATACTTCTGTGCCAGGATCGTTGTGGACCGATTTGGTGGAGAATTGTAAGAAAGCCAGCACCAACGGCTTCCCGTGACTACCGCTGGTGGCATTTTTTCCGAGCGCTTCGCAAGACATGTTAAGCCGTTTGTGGCATTTTTTCCGAACGCCTCACAAGGCATGTTAAGCCGTTTGTGGCATTTTTTCCGAGCGCTTCGCAAGGCATGTTAAGCCGTTTGTGGCATTTTTTCCG
Source organism: Yponomeuta sedellus (assembly GCA_934045075.1). Classification (NCBI taxonomy): domain Eukaryota; kingdom Metazoa; phylum Arthropoda; class Insecta; order Lepidoptera; family Yponomeutidae; genus Yponomeuta; species Yponomeuta sedellus. The sequence goes on from OW203739.1 coordinate 2,069,060, forward strand.
AGCGCTTCGCAAGGCATGCTAAGCCGTTTGTGGCATTTTTTCCGAGCGCTTCGCAAGGCATGTTAAGCCGTTTGTGCCGAAGTGATGTAAAGGCAATTGTTAAGCCATGCATATCAGAGGCCTTATGGGCGGCTTGATAACTTCTGACAGTAAGGTCTTACAATCCTCCACCAAACCGGACTTGGCCACCGTGGTGGAGTATGGCTAACCTTCCTGTGATGCAGGTACCTGTGCCCCAGCAATGGTGACATACAAAGGGGTTGATGTCATTATTATTTAATAGATAAAAAAAAGATACCTCGACTGCCAAAAAGGTGAAGACGGCCACTAAGTAGAAAATCTTCATCGTGATCGCTCGCTAGTTGGGTTGACGACAGAATGTAATACACTGATGAAGACAGTTGCTGCCGGCGCGGCTTATAAAGATAGTACACTCGCGTGTAAGTTTATGGGTTCACATTTTGTCACTTATGAGCATACATTTGCATAATAGGTGATAAAACTTTTCGTTATCCTTACTATTTCCTAGCGAGCCTTTATTGAGGCCATTAAGGCTTCGATATCTAATTCTTAAGTTACTAGTTACTAGGCTATCAACGCTTTTTTTCATTAACTACTAGTTTGACTTCCGCAGGTAATGGCTATTGCTGCATAGAATTAATGTTCAGGGTAGGAAACTGAGACTGAGCATCAAAAAAGTAAGTATAAACCAATATTGCAATATAGATAGTATTTGCATAAAACAAATATTGTGTCAACTTCGGGTAGCGCTAGGTAACTTCAATGCTGTACTAAAAGTTTGTTTTTTATAATGATGCAGCCTATACTATACGTCCCAACGTAGGGCACAGTCATTCTGTCAGAGAGAGAGAGAGAGAGAATAAAAAAAAGATAAATTATTAAAAAAACATTTTACAGTGACCTTATCACTAAGGCAGTGATACCCTGCTCCCTAAAAAAGGCTAAAACCTGTGGATTTAGGATAAGCAGTGCTCCTCTGAAACACATTTTACATTATTAAGGTCAACAGACTTCAATACTACCTACTCTAAATTTTTGTAAATTTACAGAAAAAAAAATTTTAGATAAAACTAAGTAATATGAGAAAAACAAAGAGCATGTATGTTGGTGTGTATGTGTGTGCGTGCCAATATGTGTGTATGTGCTTGATTACTACACGTGTCCACCGTGGATTGGCAATTTCAGCGCTAAAATTGTAAAAACACTTGACATGTTTAGATTTCCATCACGTTTGTTTCCTTCACAGTTAGCGAGTGAAATTTAAAAATGGCACATCTATGCACGGTTGTGTATAATTCCTGCAAAGCACTAATTAGAGACAGATTATTTGATCTTTGTGTACGTTTTTGAAAAATCTCTACTGCAGAATGAAAACTGTCTGTTGTTAGACTAGACAATCCCTTTAAAATATTCCAAAAACGATGTCACTGTAAAATCCCTACTAAAGACTAGACCTCTCCCAAGACGCGTCACTGAGCCCGATGTTCGGCTCTCCTCTTGCAGTCACAGCTCACCGCTTTGCAAATGTCGTCACTCCACCAGTCACAGGGCGTCCTATGCTATGTTTGCAAGAACTAGTCTACCCCAACACAGTTCTTCTTCAGGCTATATTAGTCCACTGCTGGACATAGCCCTCCCCTAATGAGCGCAAGGTAGTGCCATCATTGGGGGGTAATGCCCATAATCCCCATGCTGGGCATGCGGGTTGGGGATCGAAGTTTGGTGGAATTGTACTGCAGGGGGCACTGCTGCCCACCCCCCGGTTTATATGCCTTAGTCGTCTTTTACGACACCCACGGGAAGAATTTGGGTTGGTGCTATTCTCTAGGCCGAAACCACACAGCCGCGACCTCCGACTATCCGTGCCAGCGCTCTTTCCAAGTCGCCCATTAGCTCAGTTGGAAAGAGCGCTGGTACGGATAGCCAGAGGTCGCGGGTTCGAATCCCGGGATGGGTGGAATTCTTAGTCTCTAAATAGGTTTTTAAAGTTATACACAGTGTTTTGAGGTATTGTGTTTTCATAAGGACTTTAGTCTTATTACTTTTAAGCATACGTTGCTGAGTTGCGAAATCAGATAAAATTGAATAAGGAATCTTCTTTAAAAATAATAAGCGATTTATTAGTACAAACTCTAGGAGTTGTGGTAGCGAAGCAGTAGAACACCCGCCTCTCAATCGGGAGTCGTGGGTTCAAATCCCGGCATGTACCGAGGACTTGGTTTTCTAAGTTATGTACATTTGTGAAGTTATAGTAGCACTATCACCGTGAAGTAAAACATCTTGTAGAAACCTTAGTGTCTGAATTGTTAACATACTTCAGCGCTTGCTACGTACAATGCCCCAATAAGGTGGGTTTCTGAATTGAGAATTTCCACTGAGTAAATGAGTAACTTTTATGAGTAATTTAAATAGATTTTTAAAAATGAGTAACGTTCTGTTACGCTCTTTTTCTTCTTCTTCAGGCAATATTAGTCCACTGCTGAACATAGCCCTCCCCTAATGAGCGCCATAGCGCAAGGTTGTGCCATCATTGGGGGGTCACGCTCATTTCTGAGATATTCGTAGGGACAGCACTATTTACTTAGCGGAATTCGCAATCCAGTGCGGAAATATCGGGTCTAACAAACTAATTACTACGGACCCTCCGTTCATCAGAACAATGACCGGATCTGTGGCGCGTACGCAACGCTGTGGCCTGCTCCTAATGGTCCCAATTCTTGAATTTGTGTTATCTTTGACTTCTAAATAGTCCTTGATAGTAGGTTCGAACCTAAAATTAGAATCATCTTGAATTTAATACTCACTTTATTCCCAATCATTTTTATTTATACCACTATATTTCTGATTACATTGTTATGTGTAAATTTACTTAGGTGATTGTTCTGTTCAATAAACTTAATTTCATTTTATATTTTTATTGTTTTTATTAAATATACTTTTAAATATACTTTTAATCAAAAGGAATAAGAATACCAGTTTTTGCCATCAAAAGCTCAAAAAGCACGAGTTTTTAAATAAAGTACCTACTTGAAATAAATGCACGTAAAGATTGAGGAAACCGCGAAAGTGACTTAAGTATGAATGTTTAATACATCTGTTGTCCCCGTTTGGCATGGACATATGTCAACTAATAGGACTATTCCCAATTTTAAAATTTGACATATCACACTAATATTAATTATAAAGGCGAAAGTTTGTGAGTGCGTATGTTTATTATCTACTTCTTGACGTCTAAACAGTCACATTCAATAAAATATGGTAAAGGAGACCATTCACGCTTCATACTAAGTTGAGCCCAAACATGAATTAGTTGTTGCATGCATTAGTTGTTGCATGCACGCACGTTTCAGGCACTTTTTATTTTGCACTTCACCAATATATCCCCTATATGGTTTTGAATATCAATGAATTTTGTATTTCTTAATGATTCGCGATACTCATATATAGTTATATATTGAACGGGTCAAATCGCGATTATTTATTAGGTAAAACGATTAGCGATTTGACCCGTTTAATTTATAACTATATAATGAATGTTGAATACACGAACAACGTCTGCCAGGATGGTGAAAGCACGTGCGAGTTTATGAAGAAACCATTTAAAGCGTAAATTCATTAAAATAAATTCGTCGCCAACGAGCTAATTACCCAATTCTTCCCGCGGGTGTCGTAAAAGGCGACTAAGGAAAACAGGGGGGGGGGGGGTTGGTTAGCAGCGCCTCTGTAATACAATTCCACCGAACTGCGATCCCCAACCCGCATGCCCAGCGTGGGGATTATGGGCCTTACCCCCTATGATAGCATAACGTGGTGCTCTTTAGGGGAGGGTTATGTCCAGCAGTGGACTAGTATAGCCTTTCGACGAGCTAATTACTAGTTTTAAACCATGGACTAAAATAGTCTATTAACTTTTGACGATTCAATTCTATGGCATAAAAAGCTTTTTATCATATCGTATGTAATAGCACTAAATTGTTATCCGGACTCACACATAAAACAGCGGTTCTCACACGTCATACAACTATCCAGTCCAAATGCGATTGAATTAATTAGATAAACGTAATTGCCCCAATTAAGTTTATCCAAATTTATAATCTGGTGAAGAGTCACTCCATAAATTTGCACGTGAGTGTACTGCCTTTATAAGCTTCGCCGGTGCAACGAAGATTCAAAGCAGTCTTGTCTGTTGCACAGTGAAGTTCAGCCAACTTGAATTAACAACCAATATGAAGACTTTTCAGCTTGTCGCCATCTTTGCTCTTTTGGGTGTCTGGGTAAGCCTGAAGAAAATTATATGGGACAAAATATTACATAGAAGCGCTCGTGGCCTGGAGAAGCGCTGGTGGCCTAGTCGAACCGAGCGATCGGAATCAATCACTTGAGTCAAGCAACAACAGGCGCGGTCAGGTGCAGGATGGGTGACCGTCCTGTTACTACCGCTAGTGGCATTGTTCCAAGCGCTTCCGTGCTTAGTAAGGCACGTTAAGCCGTTGGTGCCGGCTGTCATGTAATGGCAGTCGTTAAGCCATGTCAGAGGCCCTAAGGCGTATTGATAACTTCTGACCTTATTGGCCTTATTGCTTAGAGAAATTTCTAGTTGTATAGTAATGTCTAGTTCAGTGTTCTGAACTAATTATTTCAGTCACTGAACTATATTAACTGTACTAGTCGGCATAGACGCGATTGCATCACGGCTGGATAATCCACTGATTTGGATTTTAATTAAACGCACCAAGTCACTGTTACATATTAAATACTAACCCTAGGCTAAGTTCTATATTTATTGCTACTAATATAACACTGGACCACGTTGCCTGTAAATTAATTGAAATAAATAAATAATAGAGGTGGAAAGTCCGCAAATATAACTCCTGTGCATTTAAACCAGCTGTACCAGACTGCCGCGTCACCGGCAGCCAATGCGGTGCCGGCAGCCAAGGCAGTACCGACAGTCACTGACAACCAGCGACAAGGATCCGACGTAAGCATCGTTTGTTCCCTAAAGCTGGATTTTCACAATCCTAACGCACTCGGATTGACCGAATTTGAGTATGTAAGGATACAAAAGCGGAGGAATCCACTTTGCGCGCCTTTTGTTTTTGTTCCTGTTTCATAGGCATTTAAAGTTATGGATAGCAATCATGCAATCTTAATAGGTATACGTATACTTAGGTTCTATGTTGAAGATTCTATGTTGTACATTGACATTCAGAAAACGGAATGTAAATGAAGAATGTTACTAGGCATGCCAAATCGCTTGAAATGCTTGTCTCAGTAAAGCCTGTATGTATACAAATACACTAGTTTTTGTTCTAGTCAAAAATACCGAGTAGTTTTGATTTTATAGGCATTCAAAGTTACGAAAAAAATCGAGTCCCGCTAACAGTCGCGCGGCGCGTTGTGACGTCATGTCACAACGCGCCCCGCGGGCTCGGGCCGCGGCCCCCTTAGCAGTGCCCTGTGAGCAGTGCTACAAACTCTACTAATTTATCAGGATATTTTCTGATTTTAAGCACTGTCTCATGATCTACTGTTTTCTTTGTAGAATTGAGTAAAATCTCCTGAATTTTGACAAGTAGCCACTACATTTCTGCATATTCCACCTTTGTTAGGTTATTGAACGAATATAATGAAACGGAACGTTTTCATTCATCGACTCGATATGCAAATATTTCTTATCTGTGTTGTGCTACGAATGCTATCAAAAGAGGAAAAATATTAGAAAAGGGTGTCATAAAGGAAGACACGAAGATAAAGTGCGTTTCACGAAATAAGTCCCTTGGATTTAGCAAATATAGTCTCTATTACATGGTGATAAGAATTTCTTGAAAGGAACTTTAATGTGAAACGCACTCTAGATTTTATAAAGAATGAGGCCTATGATCGGTGCCTCGCCTGACGGGCGTACTGTTGACTGCGTTATAGAAGTAAAGTGTCCAACCAAGGCAAACACTTTTATTACGTACTAGCTGACCCGGCAAACTTCGTACCGCCTAACAGTCGATTATTTAATTTTTTTTTATTTTTCTCTCCGTAAGAACCATCCCCGTACTTCAAGGAATATTCGAGATTTACGCTTACCAACGCATTCAGCGACTCATTTTTATATTATAGATTACTAAAGGTAAACTGGGCAAAAAATATTATGCTCAGATACAAACACAAATGACCGGAAAAAGAAAAGCCCTATTTTGTATTGCACATTGACTTTGAAACCTCAAGGAATGTTGATGTGCATGAAGTAATTTATAAGAAAAAATATTGTGATGATCTTTTTGAAATATGTGTAAAGTTTTCGAAGAAAAATATTTTTGACAAAAATAATAAAATAACATTGTCCTAATGTAATATAGTTTTATTAAAACTCTATAAATATCGATTTTTTTCGCATTTTAACGTCTTCTGGAACTATAAAAAACAACTTTTCCGGTGAATTACCTAGCAGTTGTATTTTTACATTTAGGCACAACACATGATTTCCTAGTATTTGGATTGGACATTTTTAAAAGTATTTAGGGATCTTACGGTTACAACTTGTTTAACTTCTAAATCGGAAACTAATTGACGTATTGAAGTAATTCTTTCACTAGTATTTTTTTATTTTTGACAGAGAATATGGAGTGCTAATAATCAAAATTAGTTAACATTTTTTATTCTTTTGGTTGTAATAAATTGATTTTATTTGATACAAATCAGGCTTTACTACGACAATTCGATGTAAGTACATTGGCTAACTGATTAACCTACACAGTAACAAGTAGAAAGACGACTATGCAATGACATAGAAGTGTGATAGTAAACTAATTGTAGTTTTATGAAACGCTGTTTGGAAGCTGTTACCCACGTCATATCAGTTGTACAAACCATCGAAATGAAACTTCTGTAACTAAAAACACAACATATCAACAATAAAACTGTTGCTTGCACTAAAGTAATAATTTAATAATAGCGTTCACAAATATGTCTGTCGTATTGTGTGTGCTGTTACTCTTGTTTGAAATTATACTAATATTATAAATGAGAAAGTTTGATGACGCAATAACGGCTGTTCAAAAATTGATTATTCTGGAATAACAAATGAGCTACATACTTTTTATCTCGGAAAATCTATAATATAAAAATGAATACGCTGAATGTGTTGGTTAGCGCAAATCTCGAGAGCAGCTGAACCGATTTCGCGAATTCTTTTTTTAGAATATTCCCTGAAAGACGGCGATGGTTCTTACGGAGAGAAAATAAGAAAAAAATTCAAGAATTGACTGTAAGGCGGTACGAAGTTCGCTGGGTCAGCTAGTACATAATTTTTTTTTTCGCAAACGTAGCAAACGCAAATTGGGAGCAGCTAATTACGTTTGCGAAAAAAAAATATTATGTATTTTCCTCAGCAAGCGATGGCAACCCAGTGGGTAGAATAATAGACTCGCAAGCGAGACCCGGGTTCGATCCCCAGTGTGGTCATTTACCAACGACGTTGTTTAATTTCAAAATTATGTGCATTTGCGAATTCGTGGTCGTTAAACTACACGCTAACCTGTGAAGGGAAACATTGTGAGGAAACGTGCAGCTCGGTTGGCTCCGCACGCATTGACTGGTCTCTCCTGTGGGCTAGGCCAACTAAGCTGTCAGGATGGTAAATGTGCTTGGCAAGCCTACGCTATCTGAAACTATGTCCCAGGCACTGCAGCGTGCGAGTGCTCCCTTCACCAATCTAATGTGAGTGAAGATGCCCCTGGGCGCTGTATCGTCGTCAGGCTATACTAGTCTACTGCTGGACATAGCACTCCCCTAAAGAGCGCCACGTTGTGCTATCATAGGGGGTAATGCCCATAATCCCCACGCTGGGCATGCGGGTTAGGGATCGTAGTTCGTTGGAGTTGTACTGCAGGGGGCGCTGCTGCCCACCCCCAGGTTTGTGTGCCTTAGTCGCTTTTTACGACACCCGCGAGAAGAATTGGGCGCTGTATAAGTTTAGTCACCTCATCTCATTCCTCAACTTGCAGGGGAAGCCAGCTGGGTCTGCGATAAGTAACGACGATGGACCTTTATCGAATTTAATACATGTGAGCAGCCAACCCGATGCTAAGTCCGCGGCAGCCAACGCAGCGAAGTCTGGCACGCAATCAGCACCAATCTAAATCGTGGTACAGCGAATTTACAAACAACTTGCTGTAATAATAATATTAAAGCACTTATTTCAGATATATCAAAACTTATAAAAGTTAAGTAATCCAATTAAAATACTTACATTTAAATAGCTCACAATTTACTGACTACTCTATGGTTTCATGAAAACTCAACGCTATTAGTGAAGAGTTTAAGTTGTAATATTTGTTATTCGTATAATAAAGTGAATTGGGTTCAGAATATTGCACCTGTTTTTATTTCAAGACATTCCCTGACTACCACCTATTTACCGCCATTATACAAGAAGCGATTTAGACAAGTTAGGAGATTACTGCGCGATCGATTCAGGAGTTACGAGATACGCAGTAGAACCCGAGTTACTGTTAGAGCTCGGCAAATTGCTCAGTTGAAGTGGCAGTGGGCGGAGCAAATAGCACGATGAGCTGATGGTTGTTGGGGTGAAAAAGTTCTGACTCGCGACCACAGACCGGACGACACTGCGGACCCACCATACCACTAGCCCTACCCCTGGTGGTAGGGTGGGTCCCAAACCATACCACCATCATGCCACCAAGTAATAGTGTTGTGACACATGACGCAGTATGGGCAGACCCTCCACCAGATGGTCTGTCGACCTGGTGACGGTGGCCGGAAGTCGCTGGATGCGGACGGCAGAAGACCGTGAAGCTTGAAATCTTGAGGGAGGCCTACGTCCTGCACTGGGCGTCAAATGGCTGATGATGATTCAGACAAGCTCTACTTACAGAAAACTTTCGTTCTACTCACCATGACGTCACGAATTTTAATACCAAAGGACCTACAAAAAAATCTATGGGTCTGTATTGAAGGGGTACTTGCGATAAATAATAAAATATGTATTACTCCAAGAACATTGTGTTTATTTTAAAACTGTGCATACTCGTATTCATCTGATCAGAATGAAATAGGAAAAAATGGATAATTTTAAGGGTGAAAATTATTGTCATTGGATTTGCAAAGAATTTAATAATTAGTTTTTTTTAATATTACGAATCAATAAAAAAACAAAGAATTTTAAATTTTGATTTGAATATGATGGGGCAGAATGAAAGAAATATATAAGAAAATTAAAATGAAAAAAGCAGAAAGGGTCTAAAGAGGTTTGTCCTAAACACGTACACGTCTGTCTCAGAAACTTCATTTTTATTTTATTTATTCAACAGAAATCCACAGCAATACAATTAAAATAAACAATAGGTACTTAATACTTTATACATGCAGCCAATGATGAATTTTACTATGTAGTTCTGAAAAATATATTGTAGTCTAATTCTAAAACTCTTATTTTAATTAATCTAATAGTGGTCAGTCACGGGCCAATTTATTGAGAAATAAACATATATTTTTTTATGAAGTTAGGTATATTAAAATATAACTGATAAACACAGGACATAAAGGACATAACATGATGGACGCAAATATGACCACTGAGCTACGAGTAACGTCCTTTATAACGATTTAAATCAACCCTTTGTATGACTCCACTGCTGGGGCACGGGTCTCTTCCTACATCGCAGGAAAGTTGGGCCATACTCCGCCACGGGTGCCAAGTCCGGGTAGGTGGAGGATTGTAAGACAGTGGCGGGCCTTACTGTCAGAAATTATTAAGCCAGATGCGCTACCGCTGCGCCACAGAGGTCGTCAAGATCGACAGAGATATAAAGCCAACTAGAAGGATATGAAGTCTAACATTAGCGTAAGGCCGCTCCATATTTTGTTTACTAGCACCAAATGGCATTGAAACTTAGCCGAAAGATTAGTGAGAGTTTTTTGTGTATTTTAAGGTATTGCGTTTTTAAAACAGGACCATTAGACTATAATATCAAGAATAAACGTATATTTAGTTAAATTATTGTCTAAAAACTGCGCGAACAATTAGTAAAGACTTCGTGTGGAAGCCTTTCTGTCTGATGTGTTTACATACCTCAGTGCTTGCTACGTACAATGGCCAAACTTGACGACCTCTGTGGCGTAGCGGTAGCGCATCTACCTACCGTCTAACTAATTAATTAGAACAGACTCTCCGTCTATCAGGACAATGATCTAAAGATCTGCGATGCGCACGCGCTGCTCTGGCTGGCTTACTAATGGTTCGAATCCTATAGAGACGACGTTGTATCAAGATATTTTTGAAAATGTCTTTCTTGAAAAAAGTAAACTATCAGGGTACTTGATACATTTTCAGTCTATATTAGTCCATTGCTGGACATAGCCCTCCCCTAATGAGCGCCATAGCGCATGGTTGTGCCATCATTGGGGGGTAATGCCCATAATCCCCATGCTGGGCATGCAGGTTGGGGATCGCAGTTTGGAATTGTACTGCAGGGGGCGCTGCTGTCCACCCCCCGGTTCGTGTCTCTAAGTCGCCGTTTACGACACCCGCAGGAATAATTTGGATTGGTGCTATTCTCTAGGCCGACACCACACAGCAGATAGTTAATGTAATGATCCTTTCATTTACACTATTGATAGTCTAGTAAGAAATGGCAATGCAATAGTATAACCCGTGCTACTCACCTCGGCGTCTCGCGCGATTCGATATTTTTCGCGTGAGTTCCCTATTTAATTTGCGGGGGTTACTCCGCTAGAGTGACATTGTACCTCTATTACTTTGTAGACTACCAAATTGAGGCAGTAACAACCATTGTCGTGCTTAGATCATTCTATTTAAAAACTATGACTCTGGCGCCTGTAGAAAACAGTTACTCATAGCGTAAATTCTTTAAAATTAATTCGTCAATAAAATACCATTAACTTTCACTGACAATCCATGTCTATCCATGAAAAGTTTTATCATTTCTTGTGTAATATCCTCTGTGGTCGTCGTTAGGCTATACTAGTACACTGCTAGACATAGCCCTACCCTAGAGAGCGTTGTGCTATCATAGGGGGTAATGCACATAATCCCCACGCTGGGCATTTGGGTTGGGGATCGCAGTTCGGTGGAATTGTACAGCCTCTGTGGTAATAGTACAAAATATGTTATCAGAACCTTTACTCACATAAAACAGCGAAACATGAAACGGCTCAAACATCATACAACTATCGACTGCAAATGCGATTTAATTAATTATATAAACGGAATTGTCTCAATAAGGTTATCTAAATGTTTATATTTGCTGTGTGGTGTCGGCCTAGAGAATAGCACCAACCCAAATTCTTCCCGCGGGTGTCGTAAAAGGCGACTAAGGGACTCAACCCGGAGGGTGGGCAGCAGCGCCTCCTGCAGTACAATTCTACCAAACTGCGATCCCCAACTCGCATGCCCAGCGTGGGGATTATGGGCACTACCCCCTAATGATGGCACAACCTTGCGCTCATTAGGGGAGGCTTTGTCTAGCAGTGGACTAATATAGCCTGAAGAAGAAGAAGAAATGTATATTATGGTGAAGTGTCACTCTATAAATTTGCTGTGAGGGCCTTTATAAGCATCGCCGTTGCAACAAAGATCCAAAGCAGCTTTGTCTGTTGCACAGTGAAGTTCAGCCAACTTGAATTAACAATCAATATGAAGACTTTTCAGCTTGTCGCCATCTTTGCTCTTTTGGCTGTCTGGGTAAGCCTGAAGAAAATTATATCATAATAATAAAAAAAAATTATAAATTATAGTATCGATGCCACTTATGGTGAAGGAAAACATTGTGACAAAACCACAGTGTTTAAGGTGTTCACATGCTTCAGCACTTGAATTTGCCAATACGCGGTGGGAACGCGTGGTGATTAAGCCCTAACTCTCTCTGAGAAAAGTCCTGTGCCCCACAGTGGGACGTACGTAAACACCATATCACATAACATCAAACTATAGAATATTATAAAGGCGAAAGTTTGTGAGTGTATAATGTTTGTTACTTCTTCACGTCTAAACGGCTGGAGCGATTTCAATAAAATTTGGTATGGAGTTGGCTGACACCCTGAATTAATATAAAGACTATGTTTTACTGCGGGAAAAATCTTACTCCCATGGGAAAATCGTTAAACCGCAGGTACCACCGCGGGTCACAGCTAGTACATTATAAACAAAACAATAATAACAATGTACCATCGGCATATCCCGTGAAACTATGGTTTTATGTATCTATGAAAACCCTTATAAGAAAACTTTTAAAATAACATAAAATCTAACAAGTTTTTTTATTATTTTAGTAACTTAATTTTTTGCATTTTTTTGTTATTCCCAAAAATCTTGAACAAATTTTAATGTCCTTGTCTGGTTTTCATATTTGCCTGGTTATTTGAGTGCCTGATTACCACACTACAGGGTGTCCTACTCTGGGTCCAGTACAAGTGGGATGTGTTGTGTGGAAGCTATCCTTAAGTATTTCATTACGATAAATCAGTCCCCGGATGCCCGAGTTCATGTGCAGAGATGTCAATTATTTGTGAAGCCAATGTATAATGTATAGAACTTTTGATTGTACACACCAGAAAATAAAATACATTAAATACATTGGCGTGTCGATGGCAAGTCATCGTGGTGAAAGGATTTGCCGATCAACGTAAGGGACTCGCTGATTGTTGGGTGCACCAGACACACGGGCTCAGTGAGTAGGTACGTGTCGTTCGGGGACGTTCATTCCATGCACCCCAGTCTAGTTCAGTGAACTTATTAGCTTATTTTTCTCACTAGTTCAGTCGCTGATCTATATTAAGTGTGGTAGTTGGAACAGAGGTGGAATAAATATTCATGGACGTATTATACAGATCTCTTTAGCCCTATACTAAGTACAACTAAATGACTTGTGTTATAGGTGCTGACTCGACGATATATTTAATACAATAAATACATAGATAACATCCAAGACCCGAGACAAACTAGAAAAGTTCGTTACCTAGTTTGACCCGGCCGGGGATCGAAGCCGAGACCTTCGGTTTTACAGCAGCGTGCCAAACCGCTGCGCCACCGAGGCCGTCAAAGAAAGTCCGCAAATATAAATCCTGTGCTTTTGAACCAGCTGTATCAGGCTGCCGCATTGCCAGCTGCACCGCATGCCGCATGTGACACTTGAGCCCATGGCGGTACCGCCACTCAGGGCGGCACCGGCACCCGAGGCGGTATCGACAGTCACTAAAAACCACTCTCACTCCGATTCTACTGTGGAGGGGCAAGGAGCAGGCGTAAGCACCGTTTGTTTCCTTAAAGTTGGGTTTTCACGTTTTCACAATCTTAGTGCACTCGGTTTGACATAATTTTTATATGTAAACAAAGGAGGAACCCATTTTGCGCGACTTTTATTTTTTCGCAAACTTGTTTTATTTGGCTCATGCGTGCTTTTTTGTCATATAGACCGTAATTTTTTCCTTCAATGTAAGTGCACTTGGATTGACTAAATGACCTCCTCGTTAGGTATCACGTTTCTTTACCATCCCAGAGGTGATGGGTTTGATCCGAAATTAGACGGGAAAATACGCACGGGAAAATGAAATATCCCATGACGCTATTGGTAGTGCCAAGCAGTAGTACCCTAAGGAAAGAAACGAATAAATCATCTCATCTCAATTCTTAACTTGCAGGGGAAGCCAGCTGGGTCTGCAATAGGTAACGATGATGGACCATTATCGAATATAGTACATGTGAGCAGCCAACCCAATGCTAAATCCGCGGCAGCCAAAGCAGCGAAGTCTGGCACGCAATCAGCTCAGGTCTAAATCGCGGTACGGCGAATTTACTACAAACTTGCTGTATTATATAATATTATATGCTATATATTATATAATAATATAATATTATTATAATATTATTTAAAATGACTTTTAATTATGTAAAATGTGTTTCGGAGGAGCACTGTTTATCCTAAATCCACAGGTTTTTAGCCTTTTTTAGGGAACAGGGTACCACTGCCTTAGTGATAAGGTCAAATAAGGTCTGTAAAATGTTTTTTAAATAAATTATCTTTATCTTTATCTTATCTTTATCTTTATAATAAGAAGCGCTCGTGGACTAGGCGAACCGAGTGATTGGAATCAATCACTTGGTTAAGCAACAAGAGGCACGGTCAGGTACGGGATGGGTGAGCGTCCGTGACTACCGCTAGTAGCATTTTTCCGAGCGCTTCCGTGCTTCGCAAGGCACGTTAAGCCGTTGGTGCCGGCTGTCATATAATGGCAGTCGTTAAGCCATGTCAGAGGCCTTATGGGCGGCTTGATAACTTCTGACAGTAAGGCCCGCCACTGTCTTACAATCCTCCGCCAACCCGGACTTGGCCCCCGTAGTAGAGTATGGCCTAACCTTCCTGCGATGCAGGAAGAGACCCGTGCCCCAGCAGTGGGGACATACAAGGGTTGATAACGATAACGATTATAATAATAATAATATTATAAAAACTAATTGTTAAAAAAGGATTAAAATACTTACATTTCAATAGCGCACAAATTACTTCCTACTGTATTATGTTTTCATGAAAACTGTACGCTATTGGTGAAGGGCTTAAGTTTTAATATTTGTTCATACAATAAAGTGAATTTAGTTCAGGATAGTGGTTCTGTTTTTGTTTCTAACATACTCCACCCAAAAAACAATGTCCTAGGCTCTGTACCGTTCGAGTGGTCCCTTCACTGATCAGGACTGATGCTACTGGAGGCTGTATCTATTTATTGAAGATATTTATTCAAATAAAACTACAGAAGTGGTTTCTGCCAAACTACAAAACAGTTGGTTAGTTTTACAAACTCTTAAATACTAGGTACATACAAATAATTAGATATTTGAAACTCCCTACACACTACCCTCTAGCTTGCTATTGCCTAACACGGAGTTTACACGTTCCGTCTGGCGTCATCACTTTAGTCCGTAACCTTGATCAAGCTCGGACTGATCCCATCAGTTCACTGAAAAGACAATCAATATTTTCTGCATAATTCATATCAGATCTAATGCATATTTTTTATCAATCTAAATATTAGGTAATGTTTTGTATCACTCCAGCGTTACGACGCCATTTGAAATTTGTTTTAGTCAATAATTTTTTGTCGTAATGGTTCATGCTGAAAATCAGCGCCGACCGGTGTTGCATGCATCTCCGGGCGGCATATTGCTGAGCATGGGCACAGATTAGATAATAGTTACTACATGGGTCCATTTGCCAAAACCTTTAAAATAATATTCTTAAGGTACACAAATAAAGGTGTTGTCTTCTTTATGTTGTGATTTTTATAAACATTAAGAAAATGCCGTGTTAGAGTGGTTTTAGATGATCTTATGTCTGTCTACATCTATATCAATTTTTTGTTTTATTTTGTGTATATTTTTTTTGTGTATAATTTGTGTTTTGGCAATAAATGTAGGTAGTTCACTTTCACTTTCAGTCTGCCGTCAGTCTAACCAGAGTGATGGACTTATCTGACGCCAGACTGAACGTGTAAACTCCGTCTAAGGCTTGGGTTCGGTCAGTCACATGTTCACATGACATTGACACAAACAAGAGGTCAGTGTGCCGGGCAGAATCAAAACTAGCCAACTACATACAGCATAGTTTAGTTTAACACTTCAACATAGATAAATAAATAATTTCATCGAGTAGATGCAAAGACTAAAGTACTTTTTTATTTCAAGATAGATAGATTGAGAACACTTTATTGTTCATAAAAATGGAAATTACACTGCCTAAGCGAATAGACGGCGGCCTAATCACGAAAAGTGATCTCTTCCAGATGGTCCCTGTCGAGCACATATTTACCGCCGATATTTTACGAAGTGACTGAAACAAGCTATAGAACATTTTCGTTCTACCACGTTCTACTTACCATGATGTCACAAATTTTAGTACCTACCTACAGCAAAAACTACGGATCAGAATGAATGTATCTGGCAGCTTCGTCTTTATGAGGCTGGGGTAATTTTGGGCCTATAGTGGTTTTTGGCTCCTTTTTTTCCCATGGCAAAAATCAGATACCTAAATGTTATCAACAAGGCAGTAAAAAATATTCAAACAAGCGAAAAAACCGACTCCTAAACACGATAACACTTAAAACAGAGTTTTTCAAGTCGCTTTTTATATTTATTAAAAAAAAAACAGAGTTTTTGTAAATATCATTACGACTCCGCCAAATTGTATGTTCTGAAAGCAAATACACTTAAAAAGTCACTCGATTAGGTATCGTGAAAAAGTACCTACTCGGAACCGGCGTGCGTGCATGCAACGATTTTTAAACGTTGATGAAGCGTTTAAAAGTCGTTGATGAAGCGTTGATGGCAGTCCCTGGTCTCTGCTTACCCCTATGTGATACATGCGTGAGGTTATGTAGGTATGTATGTATGTATGTATGTATGTATGTATGTATGTATGCATGCATGCATGCATGCATGCATGTATGTATGTATGTATGTAATTTGGAAGAAACCTGGCTACCCATAGCACAGGGAATGTCAGTTTGGGAGCATCTAGTGGGCAAGATCGCTAAACCATCTGAGGTGTTGCTCGATCCAGAGGATAATCTGAAGAGATGCGGGATCCTGTGGAGCTATGGCGCTCATTAGGGGAGGGCTATGTCCAGCAGTGGACTACATAATATAGCCTGAAGAAGAAGATATGAAGCTGCACAGACTACATCGCATCTTTGTGTCTGCCTTGAGGCTACATAGTACAGCCTGCAGGATCCCATGGAGGCATCACCCAGCCAAACCCAGTGGCGCGGTTTTGGGAAGATGTCTGAGGAGGAATCGCTGCTTTCGACACGAAAGAAGAAGAAAAATTGTTTAAAAGAAATGTAGAAACTGGACTATGTTAAGGGGTTCCATCCGGTTTAATCGTGTCATCAACCGAAATAAATAATATAAAAAAAAATAACATTTTTTTTGTTTTTTACAGATATTTTTACGAAAAAGTCAGATAGGTACATAGGATAATGTATTGCTATCCATTATATATAACACTAGCCGTGCCCCGCGGTATTACCCGCGGTTTATCGATTTTCCCATGTGAATAAGATATTTTCCCGCAGTAAAACGCAGTGTTAGCTAACTCCTTACTATAATATTAAAAAATATTATTATAGTGTGATGTGATAATTACCTATGTGGTTTTATTATATCAAACAAACAACGAAACAGGACAGAATAAAACCAATTTCGTGTTATGCCACGCGCATAGTAAGGCTCCTCCTTCTTGCGACGGGCTTAGACGCTGAACGCTTAGACGGTCACTGGCTTAATGACTGTCATTACATGACAGCCGGCACCAACGGCTTAACGTAAATAACGGAAGTGCACGGAAAAAATGTTACTAAAGGTGTTCACTTGATGGTCACCCATCAAGTACCTGCCCACGCCTGTTGCTGCTTAAACATATTGATTGATTCCAATCAGTCAGTTCCACCTGGCCACGAGCGCTTCGAAATGACTGGGGAGCTTGGGCGCAGATATTAATAAAATTTATTTATGCCACACCTGGCAATAAAGTGGCTTTTTCCGCACGCTGCTGTTGATGTACACAACACGGGAGGTAATAAAGAAAGCTCTCGATCGCATATTTACGTCCCTCGCTTGCAGCTCGGGCCGCAAACTTCTGCGATCTCGGCCTTTCTTTGTATTACCACCCTAGTTGTGTAATGTACTATTACATATCTCTTGCTCTGTAAGTAGTCACTTCCCTGAATGCCGGAGTGTATGGATATCATTACAGCATAGGTTTCAAAACATACCATGTAATGTTAACATTACAGCATAGGTTTTAGAATTTGAAAAAAGAACTGTCATACTAATACTGCAAGAAGAATATTTTTTAAAAGTTAATATTTTTTTTCTCGGTATCGCTTATTTACTCGAATCGGAATCGAGACAATTTATATTAGAATTTATGAAGATTTTATTTTAAATATCGAACTATTTGTTTCGTAGTCACATCGTATGTTAATTGAAATCGATTTAAAAATCAAACTGGCCAGCACGATTTGACGCGCTTCCGTGCCATAAAATCGTGAAGAGTAAAAAGGTCAGTCGACTAGCTAGGCGCGAAAGTAATTTTTTTTTCGTGTTTTGGAGTTCTTTCTCAAAAGTTTTGAAAAATGTCGTCAAAAAAAAAAGTCAACCTGCTTTCTTGTTTTTTTACTTACCTCACAATCGATATGTAAGGCAGAGTGTTTACCTCTGGTGTAAGCATCAATTGCATACTCGGGCTAATTAGCACCCTCGCTGCGCTAGGGCGCCAAAAACCTCATATGCAATTGGTGTCATTGGTTAACAATCTACTATTAAAAATATCAAAATATTTTCGTCAAATAAAGTGTCAAGTAAAGAGTCGTATTACAAAATCTACCCGACATGTTTCATGTATTATTGTGCACTTTAAAAAAAGAAATGACAATTTTACACCGTGTATAACCAATACCAAGAGACGCGTGCCCCAGCAGTGGGGACATACGAGGGTTGATAACGATAACGATAACAATAAACGTCTAATAAATAATCCGGTCCGTCGACCATCCCAGACGTGGAAGACATCCGTTCTCTCTGAGAGAAAGAGAAGGGAGTAACTTGGCTGGAGCTGCCCTCCCTACCCATGAAAAGAGATAAATAAAAAGCCCTTGTGTCACCCCCAGACTCCACGGAGAATTAGGTAAAGGGACCAAAGAAGAAGAGAAGATAACTAATATAACTATAACTAACTAGCTGACACCTGCCGTGCCTAACAGTCGATTCTTTAATTTTTTTTTTCTCCGTAAGAACCATCCTCGTACTTTAAGGAATATTCTATAAAAAGAATAAGCGAAATCGGTTCAGCTGATCTCGCGATTTGCGCTTACCAACACATTCGGGGATTCATTTTTATATTATAGAAGATAGATAGATCGGTGAAGGGATCACTTGGACGCTGCATTATTCAGGACATTGTTTTTTATTAGAAGAAGCCGGCTTGCCTAGCACCTACATTATCTTTACGGCTTACACCCATTATCTACGGAAGTTAAACTAGTTTAAAGCATGGTAATAAAACCTGAAAATTAGATTCCAAGGCTACCAAAATCATTAATGACTACGCTTATGCAAATAGATTCCCGTTACTGATAACGTCTACCCCATAGACTTGAGACTGCTGTCCTTATAAGCCGTACGTTAGCCAGCTCAGACTCATATCAGTCTCGTCCTTCGCTCAGTCGACTTCCTCTCACTATGAAGACTTTCCAATTAGTAGCCATCTTCGCCTTTTTGGCTATCCAGGTACGATTACAAGACTCCATGAACAGTAGGGGCACAAATGAAAATTAAAACTTTTTTTTGTTAACATCATTGTACCATGTAGCAACATGTACCATTTAAAAACCTATTTAGAGGCTAAAAATTTTCACCCATGCCGGGATTCGAACCCGCAACCTCTGGCTATCCGTACCAGCGCTCTACCAATACTCTACTGGTACGGATAGCCAGAGGTTGCGGGTTCGAATCCCGGCATGGGTGAAAATTTTTAGCCTCTAAATAGGTTTTTAAATTTGTTCCTTAGCACGGGTTAGTGCATTAAAAATAAAAATAGTGTAAACATGTACCATGTTTGTATCTAGTCGAGAATCTAAGCAACACTAAAACATAAATGCTATCCAGGTCCCAGGTCTGTGATCCTAGTTTCTCGGTCGTGAGTCCTGGATTCTAAAAATAACTATTGACATGCTTGAGAGAACATACTGACACGTTTTGAAAAAATGAAATCTGTAAAAATGTTTTTTTTTTCATTGGTGGCACGTCAAACTAGTGTTACTGCAGGTAGCCCCTTAAGCAAAACTAGACTCAAGGCCCAGCGCCTTGACTACATATATCATTTTTCAGTATACATCTGTGTGCAAAAACGGATTATCTACTGGACTTTGTCATACAATTATATGGCTGAATATCACTGTCACGTATCGGATATATGTATACTGAAATGCTGTTTCCACTATGTATGATACATATTACGCCTCATATTAGACTGCCTATATAGCAGAGTTATTTTAAAAACCTATTTAGAGGCTAAAAATTCCACCCGTGCCGGGATTCGAACCCGCAACCTCTGGCTATTCGTGCCAGCGCCCTTCCAGCTGAGCTAATGGGCGAATCACCGGCATCAGTAAAATTTCGAATCTCTTTACAATACTCTCCGTATTACGTTATTACGTATAGAGAGTATTGTAAAGAGGTATTGTAGCATAGTTAACTAAACATTCCGCTTTCGCACAGTATACACGTGAAAAGTTACATAATCAAGGCAAAAAAGTGTATCCTAACTAGAAATCTTCTTGTCAGCAGGTTTACCAGATTACAGCGATGCCAAATTCGCAGACAATCTCGCTTCATGATGCCACGCCCAGCACAAGTAACCCGAGTGTAAGTATTCTTCGCTACGGCATGGTTTTACGGAAGGACATGGCGGCTCTATTTCCTTTGTTCCCAGTTTGTCACACCACATTCTGTTACACTGTAATGTTATAATCTGGGATTTTTTTTCCCATTTATGTAACAGTACCACACAGCTGTGATACTGTTACATAATGGAATTTTTAAAAGGATAGAATCCCAGTTTGTTACACCCTTCATGACACACTCGGCATTTAATTAAAAAAATAATTCCCAGTCAGTAACAACAATATCTTTTAGTATAAATTTAAAATTTGTTTAGTGTAAATATTTAGGTATCGATTGTAGTAAATTATTCAGTAACTAATTGATAAAACAATATTTTATCTATTTTGTACTGTTATTTCCGCCAAATCAATAGTTCATATAGCTACCAAAAAAGGTACTTATTATTAAATGGGAAAAAAATAACAGCGATTGGTAACACTGTTACTAACTGAGAATATTTTTTTAAATTAAAATATTTTGATCATTTGGTGACAGTGTGACATGAAGAAATGACATGAATATTACAAACTAGGATTCTATTCTTTTTAAAACCCATTACGTAACAGTATCACAGCTGCGTGACAAACTGGGAAAAATCTCAGTTTGTAACAGAGTAACAGGTAGTGTGACAAACTGGGAACAAAGGCTTTATGTCATAGATAATTTTCTTATTAAGACAATTCAACGTACATTGCATATCCGATTAACACACAAATTAACAGTAGGAAAACTCGTTTGCACAATGTGCATCGAATTTTCATAATATAATTTTAATTGTATTTTCATGAAACGCGGCTGTTTGTTACAGTTGATGACAGCATATTGATCATCTACATGCATTAAGTGTTAAATTATATTATGATAATTATGAATGAGCACTTTGCAGAACAGATTTACAAAGCACCACATAGATGACGCGTACAGGCGTGCACATATAAGAACAGGGAGACGTCTGTCAAATGATGCTTAGCACAGATTAATTTTGACAGCCGTATTCCGGTTCTTCTATAGCCCCGCCTGTAAGCGCCATCTATGAATTACTTTGTGAATTCGTGCTGAAAACGGCTCATTGAATGTAGTTTTCAGCAAAAAATCTCGATTCACTTCACGGGTGGTGCTTACAGGCATGGCCCTCAGCCCTCCTATTACGTAGTATTCCACTCTATTGTGTGAAGCATTTAGACGAGTCCTTAGTGTCAAAAAATTTATGCATTTGACAGCCCTCCGGCTGTAGCGTCACTCAACTCAGTGGACACTTACATAATAATGCCCCAGAACATGATGGCCATAGAAGAAACGGCATATGACTGTCAATATTAATCTGTGGTAATTAAAAATTGATAGACGTATCCCTGTTCTTGTATGTATACGCCTATAAGCGCCATCTATGAAGTGCTTTGTGAACCTGTTCTGAAACAGGCTCATTGAATCGCATAAAGTTTGCACTGAATTAGACGGTAATATTGTTTGAAATCCTACAGGTTTCTGTCAACGACATCGTGGCCGGCATGTCTTCCATGGTAAATTGTTTTTTTTATTTTGCTACACATGCAGCCCATTTCTTTTTCGCTACACATTCAGCTAGCGACGGGCCGAATCACATTTTTTTCAACTCGAGTAGCTCAAGTTGAATAGTGGCTGACTCGAGTTGCAACTCGAATGCACTCGAGTCGGCACTATCTCAGTTCACCGTCGAGCTAGGTATAGCGCGACTCGGTCGAACACTACTCCGACCAACTCTACGACCCGACTTATGTATTATGTAAATTTATGTATAAAGCGCTCGTAGCCTAGTCGAATCCAGTGAATCAATCACTAGGCGCCGGTGCAGGATAGGTTACCGTCACGCGACTACCTCTAGTGGCCTTTTTTCCGAGCGCTGCCGTGCTTCGCAAGGCACGTTAAGCCGTTGGTGCCGGCTGTCATGTAATGGCGGTCCTGCAATATCAGAGGCCTTACGGGAGGCTTGATAACCGCTGACAGTAAGGCCCCCTGTATTACAATCCTCCAACAACCTGGACTTGGCCCCCGTGGTTTAGTATGGCCTAACCTTCCTGCGACGCAGCAACAGACCCTTGCTCCAGCAGAGGACATATTATTATAAAGGGTTGATATCATCATCATCAAGAAGGACGGCCTGCGTAGACACACACATATTTACCTATATGATAAGTAGGGAATGGGAAAGTAAAGAGCGTACGACCTATACTCAGACCAACAAAATATACAAAAAAAAATTAGGGTGGAGGTGTGAAACAGGTAGATCCAGTGCACGTCATATATACCTACTACATCCCTGCTGTGTGGTGTCGGCCTAGAGAATAGCACCAACCCAATCTTCCTTTGGGTGTCGTAAAAGGTGACTAAGGGACACAAACTAGGGGGTGGGCACCAGCGCCCCCTGCAGTACAATTCCACCGAACTGCGATCCCCAACCCGCATGCCCAGCGTGGGGATTATGGGCATTACCCCCTATGATAGCACAACGTGGCGCTCTTTATGGGAGGGCTATGTCCAGCAGTGGACTAGTATAGCCTGACTACGACGACGACATCTCTTTATATAATTACACAAATGACAATGAATATTAATTTTATTTCATTTCAAGTTTCAATGTTCTTCCGCTTTCGTAGATTCCTTTCATTTTTTTTCGCTTAAATAAATAGTTAGAGCGCTCAATTTGAAATATTCTGTCGTAAGGCCGAACTTACTCTGATTTTATGCTCACAATGCTCGATTCCTTACAGATGCCATCCGAAGACCCCACATCTGCGGCTGCTACGACGCCCTCATTCGATATGCCCAGCATGTCACCCATCACACAAAGGGTGCCTATATAGAGGTCTCGTTAAAGTATCTTTCTCCTGGACTAAGACCTGGGCCGCGTATCACAAAACATATTTACTTCAGTACTTGGATTATGGGTCACTCATCATGGGTTACGTGTTTACATAGTTAAGAAAATTATTATTTAATAGAAAACATACAATGTATCTGGTTAAAGTTCCTAAAATCGCCCTTAGCGCAGTATTCATCAAGATGGTTCCAGGCATCCATACTACTTAGTTTATTAATAAACTATGTTTAAACATTTTGAACAATGGCGTTTTGACTTTTTAGGGTCTTTATCATGGAGTAGTTTTAGTTAAACCAAAGATCCTTATGCTTTCATTTTCTCTTTCTCAAAGTTGTCAAGTTCAAAATAATCATCGTGTTCCAAACAAAATTCTGATCTAAATGCCTTTACACTTTATTCCAACAAACATCTTACACCCTTCGCAGAGACTCTGTCAAAGCTTTGATCTGCCCCTCTACTACACGCACCTAATCCAGTCGGAATCCTAACGCTTAGTATGAACATATACCCCCTTATTCATAATAGTCTGTTAACTTTAAGCAATGCTTATTCTCACTCTGTCCTCTTCTATTGACCTAAGTCAGAATGAAAGAGAACACTGTTTAGCAGCTGTTTTAAGCAAGCGGACTATTATGAATAAGGGGGTAAGACTTCAGGAATCCTTTCGGATTTGGTGCGTATAATTAGGCCTTCGACCTCCGAGTTCTTGAGATAACTTTAAACGCCCTTGGCTGCGACTGGCGGTGATCCAGCTGCTGGCGCAGCAACTGGGGCTGGGTTGGCTGCGGGCAAGGTAGCTGCTGGAGCGGCTGAAACATCAGCAGCTCTCGCCAGCGGCGTTGCCGACGGTGCGCGAAGAGACTCCGCTGGATCATCTGCCTTCGCCTGGAATATGAAATTAAATGAAAAGGTTTTATTCAAAGTAGCGCAGAAACTGTGGCTTAATGAAATTTACAATTCAACCGAGTTGTCCATTTTGAAATCTCGATAATTTTGGAGAAAACATTTTCAAAAAAACTCCAAACTTAGTCCTTTCAAAGTCCTTGAGTCAACGTTTTGTAGTTTTCTTGGACATTTCTTCTTCAAAGCGATCTGGTCCGTGGTCGAAAAGTAACGTTCGCAGTTTCCCCCGCAATAAAAAAAACCAAGACATACTCCTATTTACAGGTTCTTCTCTAGTGATGATTGTTTATGACACACTGGGTATCACACATAATGCCGAACAGAAACCATAGAACAAACGACATGACTTGATGATCAGCATCGGATCTACGACTTTTCCGACCCGGGGCAAAAAATTTACAAAGTTTACAGCCGAATAAGAAAAGAAATTATTTTCTTTTCTGACGTGGATTAGTTTATTTTTCTCACCAGTTCAGTTGCTGATCTATATTAACTGTGCTAGTTGGAACATAGGTGGAATAAATATTCATGGACATATCACATAGATCTCTTTAGACAGTTACTAAAAACCACTCTCACTCCGATTCTACTGTGGACGGGCAAGGAGCAGGCGTACACCGTTTGTTTCCTTAAAGTTGGGTTTTCACAATCTTAGTGCACTCGGTTTGACATAATTTTTATATAATTATAAACAAAGGAGGAATCCATTTTGCGCGACTTTTATTTTTTCGCGAACTTGTTTTATTTGGCTCATGCGTGCTTTTTTAAGGAAAAATTATGGTATATATGACATACCATAATTTTTCCTTCAAAGTAAGTGCACTCAGATTGACTAAATGACCTCCTCGTTAAGTATCACGTTTCTTTACCATCCCAGAGGTCCGCGTCCGCGGCAGTCAAAGCAGCGAAGTCTGGCACGCAATCAGCTCCGGTCTAAACGGTACGGTCAATTTACTAAAAACTTTCTGTAATAATAATATTAAAGCATTTATTTCAGATATATAAAAACTAATTGAAAAAAAAACAACTAAAATTAAAAGACTTACATTTCAATAGCTCACAAATCACTTCCTACTGTAGGTATTATGTTTTCATGAAAACTGTACGCTATTGTTGAAGATTTAAGTTTTAATTATTGTTCAGACAACAAAGTGAATTTTGTTCAGAATAGTGGGTTTGTTTTTATTTCAAACATATTTAAAAACCTATTTAGAGGCTAAAATTCAAACATATTTCATCCAAAAAACAATGTCCTAGGCACTGTACCGTTCGAGTGGTCCCTTCACTGATCGGGACTGATGCTACTGGAGGCTGTATTGATTTATTGAAGATATTTATTCAAATAAAACTACAGAAGTGGTTTCTGCCAAACTACAAAACAGTTGGTTAGTTTTACAAACTCTTAAATACTAGGCACACACAAATAATTAGACATTTGAAACTCCCTACACACTATCTCTAGCTTGCTATTGCTCGGACTGATCCCATACTGATAAAGCATCAAAATCTTCAAATATCCGTCAGTCTGGTCCATCAGTTCACTGAAAAGACAATCAATATTTTCTGTATAATGCATATCATATTTTCTATCAATCTAAATATTAATGTTTTTGTATGACTCCAGCGTTACGACGCCATTTGTAATTTGTTTTATAGTCAATATTTTTTTGTCGTAATGGTTCATGCTGAAAATCAGCGCCGACCGGTGTTGCATGTATCTCCGGGCGGCATATTGCTGAGCATGGGTCCATTTGCCAAAACCTTTAAAAGAATATTCTTAAGGTACACAAATAAAGGTGTTGTCTTCTGTTGTGATTTTTACAAACCACAGGTTCTGTGTTATAAACATTAAGAAAATGCCGTGTTAGAGTGGTTTTAGATGATCTTATGTCTGTCTACATCTATATCAATTTTTGGTTTTATTTTGTGTATATTTTTTTGTGTATAGTTTGTGTTTTGGCAATAAATGTAGGTAGTTCACTTTCACTTTCAGTCTGCCGCCGTCAGTCTAACCAGAGTGATGGACTTAACAGAGTGCTTAGTGCGAGTTTGACAGATCCAATCGAATAACTTTACTACCGCGTTAATCGAGCATTGAGTAGTGAGTATGAGTAAGTTAACCGTTCGAACTGGCAAAACACTGTCACAGTACAACTCGCACTCGCGTTTATTCGTGTTTTGGCCGGTAAACGTGTTCACTTCTCAACGTAAACCATTACAACTCGCACTCGGCAATTTTAATTTCCATACTTGTCGCTAGGTGGCGTTTCCTCGATGCCATGGAAATATGAGTTTACGTTAACGCGATCGAGTAGTTAAAAAACTCGCACTAAGCACTCTGACGCCAGACTGAACGTGTAAACTCCGTCTAAGGCTTGGGTTCGGTCAGTCACATGACATTGCCACAAGCAAGAGGTCACTGTGCAGGGCAGAATCAAAACTAGCCAACTACATACAGCATACTTTAGTCTAACACTTCAACATAGATAAATTCATAATTTCAACGAGTAGATGCAAAGACTAAAGTATTTTTTATTTCAAGATAGATAAATTAAGAACACTTTATTGTTCATAAAAATGGAAATTACACTGCCTAAGCGAACAGACGGCGGCCTAATCACTAAAAGTGATCTCTTCCAGATGGTCCCTGTCGAGCATATATTTACCGCCGATATTTTACCAAGTGACGGAAACAGGCTATAGAACATTTTCGTTCTACCACGTTCTACTTACCATGATGTCACAATTTTTAGTACCTACCTAAGGACCTACAGCAAGAAAACTACGGATCAGAATGAATGTATCTGGCAGCTTCTGATATTTGTCTTTAGGAGGCAAGTAGTCACTTACTTCCCTGAATGCCGGTGTGTATAGATATCATTACAGCATAGGTTTCAAAACATACCATGTAATGTCAACATTACAGCATAGGTTTTGGAATTTGAAATTAACTATTTAAAAAAAATAAAACCGACTTCAAATGCGTGAACACAAAAAAAACTAAAAATTAAAAAATAATTCCTAATATCTAATACCTAATACTACAATTTTCCTAAACTATGTCAAAGTAATTAAAGTTAAACCAGCTAAATATCTTACAATAGTTATACTTAGATACCTAATGCTTTTTGGAGTCGGTGCCAGTCGTATTAAGTTTAGCCGCGAGCAAGAGCCGCGCGCGCCCGCGTCCCCCGCAGCACCGCGCGGCCCCGCCTCGCGCCTTGCGTCCCCCGCCACCGCGCCGCACGTCTCTTGTTCGCGGCTAAACTTAATACGGCTGGCACCGACTCCAAAAAGCAATAGGTATATAAGTATAACTATTGTAAGATATTTAGCTGGTTTAACTTTAATTACTTTGACATAGTTTATGAAAATTATAGTATTAGGTAATAGATATTAGGAATTATTTTTTAATTTTTAGTTTTTTTTGTGTTCACGCATTTGAAGTCGGTTTTTTTTTTAAAGTTAATTATTTTATTATTAAATTTAAATGGAACCACCCTTGAGGTATTACCTATACGCCGAAAAAAAGATTTGTTCAAATCGGTTCATAATTGGCGGAGTTATCGCGTAACAAACATAGAAAAACATACGGGTCGAATTGAGAACCTCCTCCTTTTTTTGAAGTCGGTTGAAAAGAACTGTCATACTCAAAAAGTATATAACCACTACAGTGCGTTCACGTTAACTTGACGCGTGAGAGAATTGGTAACAAGGACATAACATGTGAATTAGCTTTTGGACCTAATCGGAAGATGGTAAAACAAGCCCTCAATCCTTTTATTTTCCCCAAATAATGGGAATGATTTCTTATTTAACATGGTAACAGTAAACATCTCAGTGCTACAAATTCTCTGACTCGTCAAGTTAATATGAAAGCACTATACGTTTTGTCTTACTCATACTGCAAGAATATTATTTTTTTTAAGTTATTTTTTTTTTCTCGGTATCGCTTATTTACTCGAATCGGAATCGAGACAATTTATATTAGAATTTATGGAGATTTTTAAATAAAGAACTATTTGTTTCGCACTCACTCACTCGTATGTTAATTAAAATCAAACAGGCCAGCACGATTTGACGCGCTTGCGTGCCATAAAATCGTGAAGAGTAAAAAAGTCAGTCGACTATTTAGGCGCGAAAGTAATTTTTTTTCGTGTTTTGGAGTTCTTTCTCAAAAGTTTTGAAACATGTCAAGTCAAAAAAAAGTCAACATGCTAACCTGCTTTGTTGTTTTTTTACTTACCTCACAATCGATATGTAAAGCAGAGTGTTTACCTCGGGTGTAAGCATCTATTACATACTCGGGCTATTGAGGGATTTTTCTGACAGCTAAGAAAAGTAGTTCTAATAGATGGCGTTTTCAAGTAAGGGTTTTTGTTGTTTAATGGGATTTTCCACTTTCCAGTTTATTCTGTGGTCCACAGTCCACAGATCACGTGGTATTTCCTCCCTCCCTCTTTTCTTTTGGCTCTTGGTTCTACCTACTCTATGTCTTGCATTACTATTGTTATGCCAGAACAGTCCAAAAGAAAGGCCAGGGTCGTCGTAACAATAAAAAAACAGAGGAGAACAGAACATTCGCTTAGCCACAGGAGAAACCGAATGACATAGAATACATGATTGATCAGTTGATCACAGATAAAATTCCTTCCACTCTTCCAGTCGATGAAATCGCAAAACAGCAATAAAGTTTTTACCTGTGGCAAGCAATAACAAACAAAAAAGGTAAAACCCGCGGTATGGGCTTAAGCTCTTAGCCTTTTCCATAAAGGAATAAAAGTTACAAAAAAAAAGGTAAAACCCTTACGATTCAGCGCCATCTCATCTTAGCTTTTAGAAAAATTTTTTTTAATAGCTGTCAGAATAAAACCTCATTAGCGCCCTCGCTGCGCTAGGGCGCCAAAAACCTCGTATGCAATTGATGTCATACAGCCCTTGGTTAACAATTTAAAAATATCAAAATATTTTCGTCAAATTAAGTGTCAAGTAAAGAGTCGTATTACAAAATCTACCCATGTTTCGTGTATTATTGCGCACTTTAAAAAAAATTATAATTTTTCACCATGATTACCAATACCAAAAGACCCGTGCCCCAGCAGTGGGGACATAAGAGGGTTGATAACGATAACCAATAATCGTCTATTAAATAATCCGGTCCGTCGACCGTCCCAAGCGTGGAAGACATCCTTTCTTTCTGAGAGAAAGAGAAGGGAGCAACTTGGCTGGAGCTACCCTCCCTAGCCATGAAAAAAGATAAATACAAAGCCCTTGCGTCACCCCCAGACTCCACGAAGAAGTAAAGGGACCAAAGAAGAAGAGAAGATATCTAATATAACTATAACTAACTCGCTGACACCTGCCGTGCCTAACAGTCGATTCTTTAATTTTTTTTCTCCGTAAGAACCATCCTCGTACTTCAAGGAATATTCTATAAAAAGAATAAGCGAAATCGGTTCAGCTGCTCTCGAGATTTGCGCTTACCAACACATTCGGGGATTCATTTTTATATTATAGAGAAGAAGATAGATCAGTGAAGGGACCACTTGGACGCTGCATTATTCAGGACATTGTATTTTAGAAGGAGCCGGCTTGCCTAGCACCTACATTATCTCTACGGCTTACACCCATTATCTACGGAAGTTAAACTGGTTTAAAGCATGGTAATAAAACCTGAAAATTATATTCCAAGGCTACCAAAATCATTAATGACTACGCTTATGCAAATAGATTCCCGTAACTGATAACGTCTACCCCATAGACTTGAGACTGCTGTCCTTATAAGCCATACCTACGTTAGCCAGCACAGAGTCACATCAGTCTGGTCCTTCGCTCAGTCGACTCACTCCCAATATGAAGACTTTCGAATTAGTAGCCATCTTCGCCTTTTTGGCTATCCAGGTACGAATAGTTTAACTTACATGACTCCTGAACAGCAGGGGCACTAATGACAATAAAAGGTAGTATACCTTTTTTTTGGATCATTTCAAAGTATTATGTTAGTACCTACCTAGTGAGTTTCGGAACTCGCGTTTAGGTCGTGAATCTAAGGCAGGACTAGATAACACTAAAGCTATCCAGGGCCCAGGTCTGTGATCCTAGGTTCTCGGTCGTGCGTGAGTCGTGAATCCTAAAAATAACTATGAACACCTTCCGTGCGGCAGCCAAATTTGCTTTCTTTCCATTTGTACTGTATGAGGTTGTTTCGACCTGTTCCGAAACTTAATTCATAAAAATTTTTAGCCTCTAAATAGGTTTTTAAATTTGTTCCTTAGCACGGGTTAGTGCATTAAAAATAAAAATAGTGTAAGTAATTATTTTTAATTTATTTCTAAAATTTTAGGTTATTGAGACATCATTTTATGAAAACTGAAACTTTATTAAAAACACTAAGTATTTTTTTATTTTCCATTAATATATATTTTTAATTTTTTTTTTCTAAAAATTAAATTGAAAAAATTGCAGAACAACTGGTTGTAAGAATCTTACCTTCAAGAATTTTAATGCGGTTGGAACTTGATGATGGACATATCTCTGGTATCGGAGTGACATTCTGTAAAATTTGCAAAGATTGTCCTAATGTACAGTCTATTTATTCTTACTTGTCCAATTTAGTAAACAACATTCTACCCGTAAACTGTAACTTTTTAGTCCAAAACTGCCATATTTCCATAAATGAAGTAACTTGGAACACTCTTTTAGATAACACGCTGCCAATTTTATAAACATAGTTCATGATAGTTCATGAATTTGCGAGAAAATGTCTAGTTTAGGCATCTAATCTCAATTTTAAATCTTGTTTACTAAATTGGACAAGTAAGAATAAATAGACTGTAGGGCTTGTATAGATGGATGGACTTACAGCATGTTGGTGTCTGAATGCTTTTCGAATTAGTTTTTCTTCTCTCGTCTTCTCCGGCCTTTTGTGCAGAAACTTCACAGTCATCTGGACACAATAGTACCTAACATTCTTCTAGAACGCTTCATTTTGTATGCTAGGTAATTACGACGATATTCAGTGCACTCTTCACACAGTGCGGATATCGGGTCATCGGGTCATTTAGACCCGATAACCGCACCTGATGAAAAAAAATTTCTTCCAGGCCGTATCGGGTCGAAATCACCTGATACGTTTTTTTTATCTAAATATACCTATTTTGACGTGATCATAACAACAAGCTATCGATCAATTTCTAACTCACGATAGTTTCATAGATACAGGTTCAGGCCGATGAGACAGACAATCATTTCTTCGCCCGTCCTAACGGAAAGAAACGCATAAGGTACTTTCGACCCGATGCCGCACGGAAGGTGTTAACATACTTGAGAGAACATACTGACACGTTTTGAAAAAATGATCTGTAAAAATTATTTTTTTTCTCATTGGTGGCATATTGACCTAGTGTTACTGCTGGTAGCCACTTGAGCAAACCTAGACTCAGGCTCATCGCCTGGATTATGTAGTTTTTCACCTATAAGTACATCTGTGTGCAAAGCAAAATATCTATGAGACCTTGTCGTACAATTATGTAGCTGAATATCACTGTCAAGTAGGTATCAGATATATACTGAAATACGGTTTCCACTATGGTACATATTAAACTGCCTATATAGCGGAGTTAACTAAACATTCCGCTTTCGCACACTGCATACGTGTAAAGATACATAATCAAGGCCCCAAAGTGTAAACTAACTAGAAATCTTCTTGTCAGCAGGTTTACCAGATTACAGCGATGCCAAATTCGCAGACAATCTCGCTTCATGATGCCACGCCCAGCACAAGTAACACGAGTGTAAGTATTCTTCGCTACGGCATGGTTTTGCGGAAGAACATGGCGGCTCTATTTTCTTTGTTCCCAGTTTGTCACACCACATTCTGTTACAAACGGGGATTTTTTTTCCCAGTTTATCACACAGCTGTGATACTGTTACATTATGGGATTTTTAAAAGGATAGAATCCTAGTTTGTTACCAAATGGGCATTTAATTTAGAAAAAAACATTCGCAGTTAGTAAGAGTGTTACCAATCGCAGTTATTTTCTTCCCGTTCAGTAATACCTGCCTTTTTTTTTTGGTAGCTACACGATCTGGCGGAAATAACAGTACATAATATATAAAATATTCATTATCAATTAGTTACTGACTTATATACTACAGTCAATACCTAAGTATTTATATAAACAATTAGTAAAAGAGCCAAATCAATAGTAAAGTTCGTCTAGCTACCAAAAAAGGTATTTATTACAAAATGGGAAGAAAATAACAGCGATTGGTAACACTGTTACTAACTGAGAATTAAATTTATTTAATTAAATATTTTGCCCATTTGGTAACAGTGGTAACAAACTGGGATTCTATTATTTTAAAAATCCCATTATGTAACAGTATCCCAGCTGTGTGACAAGCTGGGATAATAATTCCCGGTTTGTAACAGTGTAACAGGTAGTGTGACAAACTGGGAACAAAGGCTCTATATCATAGATAATTATGACAATTCAACGTAATCCCATAGGCGATTAACGCACAGATTGACAGTAGGAAAACTCGGTTGCACAATGTGCATCGAATTTTCATAATAAAATATTAATTGTATTTTCATGAAACGCGGCTGTATGTTTGTTATTCCTCAGGTTTTTCGAGTTATAGTTGATGATAGCATATTGACATCTACATGCATTAAGTGTTAAATTATATTATGATAATTATGAATGAGCCCTTTGCAGAACAGATTCACAAAGCACCTCATATATGGCGCCTATAGGCGTGCACATACAAGAACAGGGAGATGTTGTCAAATTTTGCTAAGCATAGATTAAATTTGACAGCCGTATTCCGGTTCTTCTATGGCACCACCAGCCCTCCTATTACGTAGCAGTCCACTCTATCGAGAGAAGCATTTAGACGACTCCTAAGTGTCAAAAAATGTATGCATTGCCAGCCGGAGTAGCTTAAAAAAAGTAAAAATCAACGTCACTCAACTCAGTGGATACTTACGTAATAATGCCCCTGTAAGCACTGTCTATGAATTCCCGTTTTCAGCAAAATTTCTCAAAGCACTTCGGTATGGCGCTAACAGGCGTGGCCCTCAGAACAAGTGGCTATAGAAGAAACGGCATACGGCTGTCAATATTAATCTGTGGTAATAAAAAATTGACAGACGTACAGTGCGTTCACATTAACTTGACGCGTGAGAGAATTGGTAGCACTGAGATGTTTACTGTTACCATGGTAAATAAGAAATCATTCCCATTACTTGGGGAAAATAAAAGGATTGAGGGCTTGTTTTACCATCTTCCGATTAGGTCCAAAAGCTAATTCACATGTTATGTCCTTGTTACCAATTCTCTCACGCGTCAAGTTAATGTGAACGCACTGTATCCCTCGTTCTTGTATGTGCACGCCTGTAAGCGCCATCTATGAAGTGTTATAAAAATTGGTGCTGAAAACGTCTCGTTGAATCGCATCATGTTTGCACTGACTTGGACGGTAATATTGCTTGAAATCCTACAGAAACCTGTTTCCGTCGACGACATCGTGGCTGGCATGTCATCCGTGGTAAATTGTTTTTATTTTGCTACACATGCAGCCCATTTCTTTTTTGCTACACATTCAGCTAGCGACGACGGGCCGAGTAGCTCAAGTTGAATAATGACTGACTCGAGTTGCAACTCGAGTCGGCATTATCTCAGTGCACCGCCTAGCGCTATAGTATCTAGCGCGACTCGATTGAACTCTCTACTCCAACCGACTCAACGACCCGAATTGATTATGTATTATGTAAATTTGTGTATGAAACGCTCGTGGCCTAGAATCCAGTGAATCGGATCAATCACTAGGCGCGGTCAGGTGTAGGATGGGTTACCGTCACGCGACTACCGCTAGTGGCATTTTTTCCGAGCGCTTCCGTGCTTCACAAGGCACGTTAAGCCGTTGGTGCCGGCTGTCATGTAATGGGAGTCGTTAAGCCATGTCAGAGGCCTTATGGTAGGCTTGATAACTTCTGACAGTAAGGCCTCCATCTACCTGAACTTGGCCCCCCTAGTGGAGTATGGCTAAACCTTCCAGTGACGCAGCAACATACCGGTGCCCTAGCAGTGAGGACATGCAAAGGTTTGATATCATCATCATCAAGTAGGACGGTCTTCGCAAACACACACACACTGATTTAAATGATAATTAGGGAATGGCAAAGTAAAGAGCGTACGACCTATTCTCAGACCTACAAAATATACAAAAATAATTGTCAAAAAGAGTCGAAGTGGAGGTGTGAAACGGGTAGACCCAGTGCACATCATATACTACATACATCCTTGACTACATCCCTTTATATTTACACACAAGATAAATTTTATTTCATTTGATCCGATGATGTTCAAGTTCCAATGTACCCGGTTTCGTAGATTGCTTTCTTTTTTTAGCTTAAAAAAATAGAGCACTCATTCTCTCATTCTATCGTAAGGCCGAACTTACGCTGATGTATGCTCACATACTCAATTCCTTACAGATGCCATCCGAAGACCCCACATCTGCGGCTGCTACGAGGCCCTCATTTGATACGTCCAGCATGTCACCCATCATAAAAAGGGTGCCTGTATAGAGGTCCCGTTTAAAGTATTTTTCTCCTGGACTAAGACCTGGGCCGCGTATCACAAAACATACTTTCTTCAGTACCTACTTGGATTATGGGTCACTCATCATGGGTTACGTGTTTACATAGATCTGTTTAAAGTTCCTAAAATCGCCCTTAGCGCAGTATTCATCAAGATGGTTCCAGGCATCCATACTACTTAGTTTATTAATAAACTATGTTTAAACATTTTGAACAATGGCGTTTTGACTTTTTAGGGTCTTTATCATGGAGTAGTTTTAGTTAAACCAAAGATTTCTACACCTGGCCTTATAGTTGGACAATGTATTTCATGTCTGGTTTCTTCACGATATTTTCCTTTACACCTACTGTTTAGCCCTCTACTTCTCCAAGTTGTCAAGTTCAAAATAATCATGGTGTTCCAAACTCGGGAGTGAAAAACAAACTTCTGATCTAATTGACTTTACACTTTATTCCAACAAACATCTTACACCCTTCGCGGAGGCTCTTACAAAGCTTTGATCTGCCTCTCTACTACGCGCACCAAATCCAGTCGGAATCCTAACGCTTAGCATGAACATATAGACCTCAGGAACTCTTTCGGATTTGGTGCGTATAATTAGGCCTTTGGCCTCGGAGTTCTTGCGATGACTTTAAACGCCCTTGGCTGCGACTGGCGGTGATCCAGCTGCTGGCGCAGCAACTGGGGCTGGGTTGGCTGTGGGCAAGGTAGCTGCTGGAGCGGCGGAAACATCAGCAGCTCCCGCCAGCGGCGTTGCCGACGGTGCGCGAAGAGACTCCGCTGGATCAGCTGCCTTCACCTGGAAGTTGAAATTAAATGAAAGGTTTTATTCAAAGTAGCGCAGAAACTGCCGGCTTAATGAACGTTACAATTCAACCGAGGTGACCGTTTTGAAATCTAGTCTTTAGAGAAAACATTGTCAAAAAAACTCCAAACTTAGTCTTTCCAAAGTCCTTGAGTCAACGTTTTGTTGTTTTCTTGGGCATTTCTTCTTCAAAGCGATCTGGTTCGTGGTCGAAAAGTAACGTTCGCAGTTTCCCCCGCAATAAAAAAAACCAAGCCATACTCTTATTTTATTTCTTTTCTTATTCGGCTGTAAACTTTGTAATTTTTTTGCCCCGGGTCGGAAAAGTCGTAGATCCGATGGTGATCATCAAGTCATGTCGTTAGTTCTATTGTTTCTGTTCGGCATTATGTCGCACCCTCAGAAGGAAAGAGGCCTAAGTCAAAAAATAGTTTAAATACTCAAAAAAATCTCAATAAATTGAGTACCTAACAATCATAGAGAGACATAAAAAGGTATGCTCTATCCGATGAATAGTAAAACAAAGGCACTTATTGTAAAAAAAGAGCATAGCGAATCTTCCGTCCACGGCATACCTTTTTATGACTCTATGATTGTAACTCAATTTCACTATTTTTTGACTTAGGCCTCTTTCGTTCTGAGGGTGCGATGTGTGATACCCAGTGTGTCATAAACAATCTGTAGTGTAACTGTATTATTTATGAAGACACCACGGATGTAAAGACACCCATTCCTTTGAAATACGTAAGTACCTACTTCTTTCAAATAGTCTTTGGTAACGTCGTTCGTCTTTCCTTTTTTACCACAGACTATTTGAACTGCATCCGAGCAAGAAGACGAAGAAGAAAAAACATTTATTCTTTAGTTATTCTATTTTTACATTGCTTCTGGCCCCACACTAGTTTACCCTGTGTTGTGGGAACCAGAAACCACGACATCACAAACATGTAAACATCCAAGACCCAGGGGTTTTTTTTTCTGTCTCCAGCCGGGATTCGAACCCGGGACCTCTTGCGTGGTAGGCAGATGCGCTACCGCTACGCCACAGAGGTCGTCAAACATAACCTAAAAAAAGAAAGGAACATTGAAGGTCACGGCGTGTCACTGCCGCTATAAACGGCAACTGAATCAGCATATGCTGATGGGCAAGCCTTCAGCGCTGGTATTCAGTCAGTGCCAGGTGCTCCGCGAGCGTTACAGACTGCGGTGTGGTGCAACCATAGGAAATACCATATACTGAATAGAATACTTATTTGTAATATAGATTAATAGGTATCATCCATCCATAATCAGCCCACATCAAAATAGTTAGGTACTTATAAGTACCATAGAATAAAATAGAATGAGCAAGATGGTTGCATGGTTGCATTTTTTTGATAAATTGATAGGTACTACTGAAGCAACAAATTTTAGAATAACGGTAAGGGTACATACGTTTGCGTGATGGTCGTCTGTGGGTGCTGCAACGGAACTGTTGCTCACAAGTGCCGGTGATACTGGCACCACAGAAGCCCGGCAGAACTGATAAAAGACAAATCACTATAGGATCCAGTTTAAAAATTAACAATCAATTAGTTCATAGTTGGACAAGGTAACTCGCCCGAAACTCACGTATTTGCATTATATTCTGCACTGCTTTAATACGAATATCGATTAAAATAATATATTGTTCCAAAGAAAGTTGCCCTGGGAAATCAGGAGCTTAGGCAATAATTAGGTTCAACTCGAAATTTTTATTGAATTTTTTTGTATAAACGCATCTAGACCAAATCGGTCTCTAGTCAAACATTTCAGGAACCTTACCTATTGCAGTCGGAAAACCAAATTAAAATTTCTGCACGCTACGTACTCAAAACTAGCTGACCTTGCAATCTTCGTAACACCTCAGAACAGAATATATTCTTATCGTTAGTTAGTTAGTTAGACCTGAGATTTCCGCACTTAGCCTCATAATTGGGCCATTGTACGTAGCAAGCGCTGAGATACGCTAACACCTTAGACACTAGGGTTTCCTTACGATGTTTTCCTTCACCGTCAGCGAGTAGTATTGCTACTATAATTTCACAAATATACATAACTTAGAAAACAAAGTCATTGGTACATGCCGGGGTTCGAGTCCACGACCTCCCGATTGAGAAGCCGGCGTTCTACACCGCTCCGCTACCACCGCTCTATATTCTTATCGTATGAAAATTAATTACAGTTTTTTTCGTAACTTATTCTGATTTTTGGGGCGGAGACTTGTCCAAAAACTTAAAGATCAATTAAATTAATCTAGCCACCCTAGATTAAATTCAGATCGTATATGCAGATGAAACGTACCTGGACAGCCAGACAGGCGAAAACAGCGACTAATTGGAAAGTCTTCATGTTGATCGCTATTTGAAGTTAGCTGTGCAAGGATCGAAACTGCAGTGGCCCTTGGCTAGGGCAGCGCAGCTTATAAAGATGTAGTGTACTCGCGAGCAAGATTGGGTTGGCCCACACCTCAACTAGGTGCAAGGCGATTTCCAACTATTAAACTTACTTGCTGATTAGCATAGGCCTCTTGTTGTAGTCAGCAGATATAACCACTGCCCTTTTTGTTGGCCACAATATGCAAATGGTTAGTTTAAAGGATTAATTGTAAAATTCGCAATGTACATGAAATGAGAATATTAATTTCTATAGCGTCCGGTGGCAACTTCACTCACACTAGATGGGACTACTCGGACGCTGCACTGTACCTATGGGACATTGATTTTAGATGGTGTAAGCTTGTCCAGCACCTATAACAATATCATGACAGCCTGATAGCACAACGAGTAATGTTTTACAATACCTTTTATTCCATGATTTACTTTTTCACACTTTGCGTAATATTTGTGTATTTACATTTTATATCAGGGCTGAGTTTACTGAAGAATATCTATTTTATGAAACACTTGTGGACATGTTATTTATTTGAAATGGAAGTGAACAAAACACTCCAAAAATAGTAGATATTAACCATTACCTTATTGTAGCATTTAAGTTCCTAAATGTCTCCCATTTTTTTCTAATTATTTTTAATTTTATTTTTATTAGTCCAAAGTTTTATAATTTAGAAGTAAGACTTTGTTATGTTTATCACATGTTTAACTACTAGGCACTAGAACTAATTATGAATGTTGTGTGAGTCTTTAATTTGCAACCTTACAATAAGGCTGAAACTGTTATACCCTAATTAAGTAAAATTATTTTTAAGAAGACCGTTGGCTTACCTATTAAATAAAAAATTGTGTAGGTACCTAAATGCCAATACCTATATAACCAAGATGTTTAAGGAATGTCATCTTCATAATTAATCCATTATGCCTCCACCCCAGGGCCACGAGTCTCTTCCCTAAGGAAGTTATGGGCATACTCCATCAAGGAAAGAATATATCATTCCAGAAATTTTAGTAGAAGCATACACACGGATATTTCTGGCAGTAAGGCCCGCTACTGTGTTCCATTCCTCCAACAATCTAGACTAGGCCCCCGTAGTGGAGTATAACCTAAGCTTCTTGCGATGCAGGAAGAGAACCGTGCCCCAGCAGTGGGGACATACAAAGGGTTGATACATACACACAGATAAGTCTTGACCGATTTACTTCCCCGCCACTGTAATTAATTACTAGGTACCTAACCAAAGTAGGTACCTGAAAGTACTTTGGTGCAGAACAATGCAAATATTGGGAAAACATTGACCGGAACAATGATTATGTTATCAATCTTATGACTGGCATGCTCTTTGTATGATTTTCTTTCCTCGTCTACGAATTTACCTAGTTTCACCAACAGATTATAGAAGCTAAACTGTGGTTTAGTGTGGTTTAGCCGTATTTCAACGCCACCGCATTTGGACGGCTCCAAAGTATCTAAATACGTATCTGACAGTTTGGAGTATGGAAACATGCAAGGGAGGACTTACGTAATCGCCCCTTTGTCTTTTTCTGATCGCACCCCAGAGTGCTTAGTGCGTTAACGTAAACTCATATTTCTATGGCATCGAGGAACCGCCACCTAGCGACAGGTATGGAAATTAAAATTGCTGAGTGCGAGTTGTAATGGTTCACGTTGAAGTGAACACGTTTACCAGCCAAAACACGAATAAACGCGAGTGCGAGTTGTACTGTGACAGTGTTTTGCCAGTTCGAACGGTTAACTTACTCATACTCACTACTCAATGCTCGATTAACGCGGTAGTAAAGTTATTAGATTGGATCTGTCAAACTCGCACTAAGCACTCTGGAATCTGACGATAACGTACCTACCAAACTCGTAGCTAAGTACTTATTTAACAGCCCAAAAATATTGATTACGAAAAAAAACTTGTATTTTCGTATTTTTGACACTCGCGAAATCCCAAAAAATGTGAAAACTCAATATATATTTAAATATCAGAATAATGATCAATGTTCAAATACCTACATCTAAACGGCTGGAGCGATTTCAATAAAAATAGGTATGGAGTTAGCTGACACCCTGCATTAACACATAGGCTACGTTTTACTGCAGGAAAATATCTTATTTCCGAGGGAAAATGGGTAAACCGCGGGTAGCACCGCGGGGCACAGTTAGTAGATAATAATATGATGGATCTGGAACGTACTCATAAAATTCAGATTCGGAACGTAACCAATTTCACAGACTAATTTTGACAGCTAGTTGACGTTTATGAGATTGGCTAGAATGGCTAGTTTGCTGATCAAGTGAATTTCTGAACTTCGGAGTCTTATTATCATTAAATTCAATAAAACTCTGCTTGGTAGCTCAAGAACAACATTGTTTTTCGTACTAAATCGAATTTAACTCATAAAGTAGTCATATCAGCGGATTTCTTCCGTCGAATCTTCCTGCTTACGTGTTGTTTAGAAACCTCGGACACCGGTTTCGTTAAACGCGATAAAAAGTAAGTATTTTCACTCATTACCAGTACATTCATGACTCCTCACCTACACATCTAGTAACGCAACGTATTTAGTAACTAGCTTTAGCTTAGGATAAAGACTGTCGTCACAATTTACGTACTGTTGACTACACGCAAATACTTCGTGGGAGTAAAAATGTTATCTAAATATCATAATGTTGATAAGGTGCTATGATAGAATTTAGACATGACGTGTAGTGGATAAATTACTTAAGATACGTGAACCTGTTATAGGTAATATCTGTCTGTACAATGAATTGGTCCATTTTAGTCATTATAAATGAGTCATCTCTTTTATCACACCAAGCTGTTTTGTACATTACGCACAGAGACACTCCCAGCTTGCTTTATCTGCCTAAAGGATGTTTTATCTGGTCCATAATTATCTGAATGAATCTGAACCGAGCCACGGCAAAACATATTATTTTGGTCCAAACTGACATCTCTCTCTGACTCTCCAACGTAGGTTGTCTGGAAGATATTGCTCCAAGCAATGAGGCCACAAATTGTACTGTATCTTTTTAAAAAAAAGTAAAAATAATTTATTTAGAAAAAGATGTTTTGCAGTATACAATGTCTGGTTTAACCCACACTTTTTTAAAAACCTATTTAGAGGCTAAAAATTTCACCCATGCCGGGATTCGAACCCGCAACCTCTGGCTAACCGTGCCAGAGGTTGCGGGTTCGAATCCCGGCATGGGTGAAATTTTTAGCCTCTAAATAGGTTTTTAAATTTGTCCTTAGCACGGGTTAGTGCATTAAAAATAAAAATAGTTTAACCCACACTTGGTAAATCCTGTATAGTGGACTCCTGTTTGTGCATTTCTAATTATAGGAAGTGCCACTGAGGTGCCTAATAAAGAAAAAAATAATAATAATAAAATAAAGTAATTATTTTATGGTGTTTTCCTGGTGTACAATAAAGAATATTTTTATCTTTTATACAATACAACTATTTACCCATTACAAATATTGCTAGAATCAAAATCTGTTATAACAACATCAAAGTGAGTACTCATGTTTGTTTGTTTGTAAGAACTGATAGTTGTAAGTACTATTTTTTTCATTATGTGTAATTTTTATTTGTCAATTAACATATTTGTATAAATAAAACTGCATTTCATTGATCTCACTTAAATCATATAATATCAAAGGACATTAAATATTTTGTCATTTTGCTTAATAAAATATCGTCATTCATATTGCAAAACATTCTATGTCAAAAAACACTATTTTCGCTTTTTCATCTAAATTGAAGGAAAACTTGATTCTCAATGTAAGTTTAAGACAAATAAAATGTGAGCCTGAGTAAGTAAGGATTATGATGTCTTGCTATTTTCTTTGTATTTTTTTAATTTTTCATACAAATTAGAGAAAAAACGTACACATGTTTATGTTGACATGGCGCATTTTGCAATATGAACGACGATATATAATTTTATGTTTGATTTGTGTTTAAGAATTGGTCCTTTTATTGGCACATAATTTGTAATTTGACATTTATACCACTTTAATAATGCCTCCTCAACCTTCATATTCTTTTTTGATCTTGCCTAATGTCATCGTAAACAGTTTTAAGATGCAGATGCAGATAAAGTAAACTTGTTGTCTACAGATGTGGAAGGCCGGGATAGACGTGACGTCAGCCCCGGCGCCAGCAGATGGAGATGACTGGGAGACCGACCCCGACTTTGTCAACGATGTCACGGAGCATGAGCAGCGTTGGGGACCTGGTGGCAGGAACGTCGAGGCTATTGAGTGAGTTCCTGATAAATTTCTTTTCAAAAACAGAATTGCCTTTAACCTTGTGCTCCCCGCAACACTCTTAAAAAGATACCATGGAATGGGACATAAAAAGAATATTTGATGATGATGATTACTTTTATGTGTTTAAAACACATAAGGGAACTATGGAAGGGGACACGTCGTCAGGCTATACTAGTCCACTACTGGACATCTTTCTTCTTCTTCTTCTTCAGGCTATATTAGTCCACTGCTGGACTTAGCTCTCCCCTAATGAGCGCCTTAGCGCTTGGTTGTGCCATCATTGGGGGGTAATGCCCATAATTCCCACGCTGGGCATGCGGGTTGGGGATCGCAGTTTGGTGGAATTGTACTGCAGGGGGCGCTGCTGCCCTTTCTATTATATTCTACTATTCTTACTCTGTCTCTTTATCTCCTAAGAAACCTCGACATGATATCCTGAAATTATTTTTCATTGCTTTGGTGGTAAAATCATACATAACCATGAAAGTTAAGTTGTACCAACTGTCGCTTCTGCTAACTGAAGGTTTTTTTATTTTAGCATGCAACAGCTCAGAGACGAGGTGCTGCAAGCCGACAAACAATCCAAACAGAAGCAGTATGAACAAGGACCGAAGCCATCGTTTGGGTGCGTATCTGTGTACTTTATCGTGGTAAATATAGATTAGATAGATAGATATATAGAGAACACTTTATTGCACAACCAGAGTTATACAGAATGTTATACAAATGGCTGTCTTATCGCTTAGAGCGATCTCCTTCAGACAACCTTTGGATGGAGTGGATTCCACAAATAATATAGTTGGTAGGTGCATTGTCTTCTGTCTTCCTTCCGATCTTCCTCGGGATACATACATACATAACCTCACGCCTGTATCCAGAGGGGTAGGCAGAGACCAGGGACTGCCACTTGCCACGATCCTGACAGATCACCTTCGCTTCATCAACTTTCATAAGTCGTTGCATGCACGCACGCCGGTTCCGCGTACTTTTTATATTACCCTTTCTCGTGATCTCCGACCTGGAATCGATAGACGTACGTTTCCAATGTAGTCGGAAGGCTTTCGTAGGAAACGAAAGCCATCTCAGGCTACTCTCTTGCACGTTGTCGGCGATGTCGCGCCCTCCAAGGCTCCCTCGCACGTATTCGTCTCGTATTTTATCGAGCCTCGTTACATCGCACATCCGCCGCATTCAATAATCAAAATCACTGTGGCGTTCAGTAAAGTAAACACAAAACAAAATGTTTATTTTACTGAATGCCACAGGTGTTAGTTTCATAATTAATAGATTATGTAGAGAAGAAACTAACAAAGAAGCTCTACATCTATTCGTTTCAAAACAAATTTTAACTTAATTAACAGATTATACAATTTTTATTTTTAATGCACTAACCCGTGCTAAGGACAATTTTAAAAACCTATTTAGAGGCTAAAAATTTCACCCATGCCGGGATTCGAACCC
Organism: Yponomeuta sedellus; assembly: GCA_934045075.1. Lineage (NCBI taxonomy): Eukaryota > Metazoa > Arthropoda > Insecta > Lepidoptera > Yponomeutidae > Yponomeuta > Yponomeuta sedellus. The sequence goes on from OW203739.1 coordinate 2,112,887, forward strand.
GCGACCTCTGGTTATCCGTGCCAGCTCTTTCCAACTGAGCTTATGGGCGACTCACCGGCATCAGTGAAATTTCGAACCTCTTTACACTATTCTCTGTATTACGTAGGCAGCGACATCTGGCTGAAATCGGGTTCGAATCCCGGCATGGGCGGAATTTTTAGCCTGTAGGTTTTTAATTAACAGAGTTTTCCAGGTCACGTGGTTCGGATGCACAATAATAAGTGGGCAAATAAAGTTACGAACTGGCGTGGCTCTCCAGGCACTAGGGCAAGAGGCAGGCCAAAAACAAAATGGGCAGATGAGCTCGAGGGAGTGGCAGGGGGGTGGAAGAAAAAGGCTATTGACAGGGGTACATGGAATAGGTTGGAGAAGGCCTTAACCCGCGACGGGGTCCTTTAAAAAACACCACACGACTAAATAATAACAATAAATAAGAATAATAATAATAACTAAATACGATAAAAACTACTTTAATGATTTATTAAAACTATATTATTAAATAATTTTATTTTAGTAAACAATTGCCATGTAAACATACTCTTTTAGTGGACAAATAAAAGGCTTTTTTTATTTTTATAACAGAGTTTTCTACCTAAATTTAACATTATAACATTATTAATTATTTTAATACCAGACATCGTTGTCTTCCATATAATCCGTAATATTCTTATAGGCTTTTTTGCACAGAGTATACTTAACAAAATTTTTAAACCGCGTCGGTGGTAAGTCTAATATATCTTGAAGGATTCATTTCAGCTGTTTAAATGGCTCTGACTTGGGTCTTGGTCGCCCATGTGCTTTTGTGCAACCGTTATTATACGTATTATATGAATGATAAGGTTATATTATTGCATTTAAGTGTTTTTCGTTTCTGTCGTGATTTCTCGTGTCGTCACGCGCAGGCCCTGTCAGAAAACCAGTGGTCTCGTGTTCATAACCCGTGACAATATGCTGAGACAGCGGCCTTTTTATAACCATAAAACACATTGGCATCAACCTATGTAATATTATAATAGTTATAAACTGTTTGAGTCTGCATGTTAGTCCAGTATATTATTTATTACAGTCTATGTTAGTTAAGTGTAAGTATTTAAATCTTCCGTTCTATGTTGCCATTCATATTGTATGGTCTATTTGGTGTTATGGTTTATGAATAAACATTTCTTACTCTTACTCTTTCTTACTCTTACCATATTTCACTACATTAGGACTAGCCGTTTGATCGAATTTTAGATGAGTCGTTTTCACCTAAATATTACTGCATGCAGCCACTTAAAGAAATAAGCGGCGAATGGAGCTACTAAAATTGTTACAGTTATAACCATTGTAATATAGGAAACCACAAACGCAAAACACCTAGTATGTATGTCATAGTATAATTATAGCAACAAACATTATTTGAACCTTTTATCCTTCCCGGATTGTATATATACGAGGAGATTTATCGTTGAATAACATAACATTTACATACAGGCACGTACATTGCTTCTGGTCCCACACTGTGTCGTTTGAACCAGAAATAGCGACATCACAAACATGTGAACATACAAGACCTGGGTTTTTTGTCCCCGAGGTTCGAACCCGGGACCCCTCGCATAGTAGGCAGATACGCTACCGCGGCGCCACAGAGGTCGTCATGTCAATGAAACAATCCGCCAAAGAATTAAGGTAACTGACGTATTAGCAAGCTGAAGTGGCTGTGGGCTTATGCCGAAGAACCGATGGTCGATGGGGTTGAAATGTTGTCGAGTGAAGACCACGAACTGGCAAACGCAGCGTAGCGCCCACCGGTTCGCTAGACCGACGAGCCTGGCAGTGGCTGAGGATAGTGGAGGACAGAAGGAAATGACGACCTCTGTGGCGCAGCGGTGGCGCATCTGCCTACTGCGAGAAGTCCCGGGTCCCGGGCACAAGAAAAACCCCAGGTCTTGAATGTTTACATGTTTGTGATGTCGTTGTTTCTGGTTCCCACGACACAGGGTATCCTAGTGTGGGGCCAGAAGCAATGTGTGTGCTAGTATGTAAATGTTATGTTATATTATGTCTCTATTTTCGGATGTATATGCAATAATATAATAACGAATCGCTGAATGTGTTGGTAAGCACAAATCTCGAGCGCTGAACCGATTTCGTTAATTCTTTTTTCAGAATATTCCTTGAAGTACAACGATAGTTCTTACGGAGAGAAAAAATAATAAAAATTAAAGAATCGACTGTTAGGCGGTACGAAGTTCGCTGAGTATAAATGTAAAAACGCAATCTCTCTATGGTTACGTCTTTTCCTTGTAAAATCTTTACTACGCCACTATTTTAGTGAGAGTTTTGGAGTGTTTTAATGAATTGTGTTTTTATAAACTAGGTCGCGAAAAGTAGAAACTTACAGTATCATTCATACAAAGTCGACTCCACTAAAACACTCTTCAGACGGAGTTAAAGCTAGTTTATAACATGAATTTTTCTTATAAACCAACTTTAATTATGTCTTAGAAGTGTTTTAGTAGATTGATTTTTATAAATGAGACTGTTAGTTTTCAGGCGCATACACAGTTTCTGGCCAAACACTAGGTTGGCCAGAAACTGTGTATGCGCCTGTATGTAATTGTCATATTATGTTATGTACCTAAATGGCATGCCTTGGGGCGGTCCAGCAGTGGACGGATACAGGCTGATTGATCGGGTCCTAACATAAGGACACTATGTTACTGAATCTATGGAATGTATTACACTATTTTTATTTTTAATGCACTAACCCGTGCTAAGGAACAAATTTAAAAACCTATTTAGAGGCTAAAAATTTCACCCATGCCGGGATTCGAACCTGCAACCTCTGGCTATCCGTACCAGGAATGTATTTATGTAATACTAGCTAACCCAGCGAACTTCGTACCGCCTAACAGTCGATTCTTTATTTTTTTTTTTACGTACTTCAAGGAATATTCTAAAAAAAGAATTAGCGAAATCGGTTCAGCTGCTCACGAGATTCGCGCTTACCAACACATTCAGCGATTCATTTTTATATTATAGATGATAGAATTATAAAAACCGATATCTATTATCTCAATATTTAACACGCGTTAGGTAATTATTATGTATTCCAATATATCACAACTTGGTCGTTTGTTTTCATTACAATAGATGCGCTCGAACTTCATTACAATAGATGCTTGCTCTTAATCGGACTTACATAAACACAGCTGTTTGGGAAAATATTGAAACGTCTACCCTTCTCCTAGATTTACAATAGCAATATGACTATCGAAGTACATTTGTTCGTAAACATTGACGAAGTAACGAGGTAAATATCTCGTTTGTGTATACTACGACAAACGCCGCGAAAACGGCAACCTATTTGAAAGGTTTGCTGGAAGAGAAAGCTTCTTGCATTAAACACGCCCTTGTACATTTACTGATGTAATTAGTGCAATAAATAATGAAATAAAAAATAAAGTTGTCTTTTCAAGTCGTCGCGACCTAATTTAAAGTCGCCGTATTTTCTAACCCTTACATTTAAAAACAATGGTGCATGATTGGAAAAAAATGCCTCAAACAAAATCAAAAATTACTTTAGTTCAGTATAAATATACAATATCAGGAGAAAAAGAAATAAAAATTGAAAAAAACCTTATGCTCGACGTCGCCCAACTCAATTGTTCTTTTAATTGTTTACGCATATCGGACCAAAGACTTTTGAACATTTTACATAATAGAAAAAAAATCAACGTTACCATCGGCCCCTCCTTTGTAGTCCTACCACTTAGGAGGAGCGCGCAAAAGACTTTTCATACAAAGTACGGAAGGGATATGACGAAGCCCGGAGAGCAGAGACGCGGCGAGGGCGCGATTTCCTTACAACGCGTCCCGTCTTTTCCGCGCCCCCCGTCCCATGGAGTTTCAGTGTGCCTCTGCCTAAAATAGTCCTAAAAACTTTGCAGGTATGGAGGTAAATTCGGCGTGCAAGCCGACCGCATGGACAAATCCGCTGTTGGACACGACTACATTGGGACGACAGAGAAACATGTCTCGCAGAAGGATTACGCTCAAGGTAACCACCAGCATTATAATATTTATCGTCGTCATTATCATCCAGCAGTGGGCTATACTAGTCCACTGCTGGACATAGCCCTACCCTAAAGAGCGCCACGTTGTTCTATCATAGTTCTGGGCATGCGGGTTGGGGATCGCAGTTCGGTGGAATTGTACTACAGGGGGCGCTGCTGCCCACCCCCCGGTTTGTGTCCCTTAGTCGCCTTTTACGACACCCGCTTGAAGAATTGGGTTGGTGCTATTCTCTAGACCGACACAGCAGATATGGGGTCAGTTGCCTCGAGGTAAGCCAGTTGCCAAGCTGGTCTAAATTGGCAACCCTTTCAGATGAGCCGTAACAGGTGGAGCTATGCTCTGAGTCCGAACTGATCCGTACATGGATTAATATAAGAATAGGTGTGAGAAATATATTTATCGATACGTGTAAAATGTTGTGACTTGTATGAAAAATCACTGGGAAAGGCGAGGGAGCCAGAGCACGCGGTAAAGACCCAATGCAATGGACCGACCACGTTAAGCCCACTGTGGGTAGACACCTGCATGAATGGACCAGGGGGGCGATTCTGGCCCATGCGAATCGAAAGCGTAGCCGCAAAATATTCGAAGGCAAATATAAACATTTGTCGCATAAAAATAAGATAAAATAACTCGACAGAGATATTAGAAGATATTTATTTTTTCATTCGAATTGAATCTAGCATGGCGTTCAGAATACAGATTTTGGCTGTCGCTCGACTTTTTATGTAGAATTCCAAGTCATAAGTCTTAGAGTCGTATACGAATTATTTGCTAATGAAGTGAGAATTGGCTCCCTGGACACAGTCTAGACTATTTATGTAGAATTCCAAGTCATAATAAGCCTTAGAGTCGTTTACGAATTAGCACCAACCCAATTCTTCCCGCGGGTGTCGTAAAAGGCGACTAAGGGACACAAGCCGGGGGGTGGGCAGCAGCGCCCCCTGCAGTACAATTCCACCGATCTGCGATCCCCAACCCGCATGCCCAGCGTGGGGATTATGGGCATTACCCCCTATGATAGCTCAACGTGGCGCTCTTTAGGTGAGGGCTATGTCCAGCAGTGGACTAGTATAGCCTGACGATGAAGTGAAAATGGTCTCTGCCTACCCCTCCGGCATACAGGTGTGTGTTTAGGTTATGTTTTCTGTCTTTCTTAGAGTTCTTTTATGGGGAAGAGCGGGTGATCGTGCTCTTCCACTATAAAGTTCCCGCCAGGCAGATCGTATGCCTGGGGACGGCCGGTCCAACTATTGTTAGTCGGACGTTATATATAATGGTATGTTATTGAAACACTTTGATTGCGCGATGCAGGAATGTTGGAGTTTGTAGTGCGCGCACAGAGTTGACATGTGCTCGCCACACTTTAAACAAACTAACAGCTAGTAAAACGCATTTAAAGGAATTGCAGAGGTCACAAAATAAAGTCATCAAAATCCTATTCAACTACAAATATGACACCCCAACAAAAACTTTATACGAAAAGACAAGACTACTTAACTTACCACCTCATGTAAAGGATACAGAAAATATGAATGCTTTTAAAAATAAACTAAAGCTACATGTCTTAAATTTATAATTAAGATTGATGCTACTTTAATGCATGCCGTATAATATAAGCTAATTTTAAGTTTTTTTTTCTGATTAATTAAGTGAACTGTAAGTTCTTTATGAGAAATAAATGTCTTTGAACCTAACATCCCAACAGGTCCAAGTCAATATTTATGAAAATAGGACACTTCATTCGATATCAACGCTTGTTTCCTACCAGGGTTCGGCGGCAAGTTCGGTGTTCAAACAGACCGCATGGACGCCTCCGCTGTCGGCCACGACTACGACGGAAAGACGGAAAAGCACGTCTCCCAGACCGACCACTCGCGCGGCTTTGGGGGCAAGTTTGGTGTCCAGACGGATCGCGTTGACAAGGTCTGTTTAAAAAACCTTTGCGTCTACGTATCTCCTTGCATGCCGTGTGTGTGTAAGGAGTACGTAAGGAGTATGCGTGTGTTTTGTATGTAAATCGATATTATTATTATTGAAATTCTTTATTGCATAAAAGTTTGCATATTAGCGAGCTTAATGCTACTTAGCATTATCTAAGATCGGATTGTTGAAGTCTGAATTTGGAAAAAGTATAATCCGCCCGAAAAAATATTCGCCTCCTTCTTCTTATTCTTATAATTTCTTTGTAACAATTTTTCTTTGTTCTCAGCTTTATCAAACGTTCATTGATTGTAAAAGAATACATAAAATGCATGTTATGTTAGTTTAAGTAACTCGTCTAAGTTTTATATTATTGTGACCATGCTGTGTACACGAGGTGGGCACGAGAGGCAATTAAGCCCTCTCTCTCTCCTCTGAGAGAAGGCCTGTGCCCTGCAGGGGACATTTATTAGCTACATGAATAAAACTTTTGTAGTTTATTATCTACATTGTTATATGAAATGTACCTATCTTACCCAACCAACTCTTGATACAGTCTGCTAGCTTTTAGACCTCGGCTACTATCGAATAGAATCGGATATATTCGTGTAATAGAAATATCGGAACTATTATTAGTTCATAATTATGTAACTTTTCAAAATAGTAAAGAAAAGTTTTATACAGAGCAGAGGAAGTAGTATTACACTCATGTGCCGAAGCCTACTGACTATACACAGGTGTTTTTCTCTCCACTCGCAGAGTGCGGCAGGCTGGGAGCACAGAGAAGAAGTTGTAAAGCACTCCTCACAAAAAGACTACTCTGTGGGCTTCGGTGGGAAATTCGGCGTCCAGGAGGACCGGAAGGACGCCTCAGCCGTCGGCTGGGACCATAAAGAGGACACGCAGCACCACCAGTCACAGACAGGTTAGTTATCTTTGTTAACATGACAAACACAACTGCTGTGTGGTGTCGGCCTAGAGAATAGCACTAACCCTATTCTTCCCGCGGGTGTCGTAAAAGGCGACTAAGGGGCACAAACCGGGGGGTGGGCAGCAGAGCCCCCTGCAGTAAAATTCCACCAAACTGCGATCCCCAACCCGCATGCCCAGCGTGGGGATTATGGGCATTACCCCCCAATGAGGGGAGGGCTATGTCCAGCAGTGGACTAATATAGCCTGAAGAAGAAACACAACATAACCTCACGCCTGTATCCTATAGCCCAATCCCACCGCGGAAGGGTGTTACCCGTTGGTATGATCGGTCGACCTTGTCAGTCGATCCAGCGGTAGTTTTTTTCCCGTTCGCCATACTGATCTAACATTTGTGAAATCGTGTTCCCATTAGATCTTTTTCTTCTTCAGGCTATATTATGTAATCCACTGCTGGACGTAGCCCTCCCCTAATGAGCGCCATAGCGCCTGCACGCTTAACTAAGAACACGCTTACTCCAACGGTTGTCGGCTCTTCGCGAGATATGGCCAGCCCACTGCCACTTCAGCTCGCTAATTCTCTGAGATCGATTCTAATTAAAAAGTGTACTGTCATTTGCAAAACAGTTATATTGCAACCTAATTACGTAATAACCAAAATTCAAATCATAAAAGATACAATCATCCTTAACTGTTTTATTAACATTGAAAAATCAAAACAAAATTCAATTCTTACTGCTCTAATAACGGAATAACTATGTATTAATTAAAGTATTTATTTGTTACATTTATCCTTAATATCTTCTATCATTTTTGTAACGGCATTACAGTAAACACAAAGAAACATGTAATTTTGTTTGTTCTTGTTCAAAGAATATAATATGTATATATAGGAGGTCCTAATCACACAAACAGTTCATAACATGACTGTACAAAAATAAAAGGTGGGCGTTGACTAAACGGGAAAAAGATTTCGCATTGGGCCGATTGATCGGTGGACCGATCGAATGAACGGGAAACACCCCGCGGATTGGCAATTTTAAGCGCTGGGCTATTTCAACTATTTTGCTGTGTGGTGTCGGCTTAAAGAATAGCACCAACCCAAATTCTTCCCGCGGGTGTTGTAAAAGGCGAGTAAGGGACACAAACCGGGGGGTGGGCAGCAGCGCCCCTTGCAGTACAATTCCACCAATCTGCGATCTCCAACCCGCATGCCCAGCGTGGGGATTATGGACATTACCCCCCAAGACAGGGCGCTATGGCGCTCATTAGGGGAGGGCTAATGAGCGCCATAGCGCCATGCCCAGCAGTGGACTACATAATGTATCCTGAAGAAGAAGAAGAGCTATTTCAACACCTCAGTCACTCAGGTTTCCTCATTAAGTTTTTCTTCACAGTTAGCGAGTGGTATTGCCGCAAGTTCACAAGTTACGTACATTTGTTGTTTACGTTCTATTGATCAGTAAAATAACGCTTACTTAAGTTTCACCGCACCAATTCAATTCTGTTCAATTTATTTCAACGCAAAGAATTTACATTCTGGTTGCTGAACGTCAATGCAATGTAAGCGCTGCCTTCGGACCGCATTGTAGCGAAGAAAAAGGCAGCGAAAAATTTCACTCTGAGCAACTTTTCTCAAGTCGTCTTAAACCAAAAACGGGCCAATAATAAAACACCCTCTTTACGAGTACCTAATCGCTGAATATGTTTCTGACGCAAAGGCGTTTAACTCACGTTACTAGATCATAATTTTATTTACATCTTCACAGATCACTCCAAAGGCTTTGGCGGCAAGTTTGGCGTACAAACCGACAGGCAAGACGCCTCGGCCGTTGGCTGGGACCACCACGAGAAGACTCCTGCGCACGCCAGCCAGATGGATCACAAGAAGGTATAACATAACATAGATAGATAGATAGAATATTCTTTATTGCATGTACACCAAGGATTACATAAGAGACTTAAAATGTGCAGTTTCTTTGTTAGCTTTTTCTCCACTTAATCTGTAAATTCTAAATTAAATAACTTTGACGTACATAAGGTGTATTTATAATTAACCCTGTCGCATATACAGTCGCGTGCACTAGCATGTGAACACCTTAAAACCTCGTCACATTAACCTTTTCTAGCCTAATGTATGAGAAAGTACCCGGAACCGGCGTACGTGCATGCAACGACAAATGAACGTTGATCAACCGAAGGTGATCTGTCAGGATCGTGGCAAGTGACAGTCCCTGGTCTCTGCCTACCCCTCTGGGATACAGGCGTGAGGTTATGTATGTATGTATGTTTTATAATTAACCCTGTACAGTCACGAGCACTAATATGCAGGCACTTCAGTACCTTGTCAAAGTCAAAATAGTAAATTTCTCATACTAGAAAAGCCTAATGTATGAGAAACGCACGGTCGGTTGCGCGCAGTTGTAGCGTTGGTGGGGTCGCGGTTGTGTCTCTGTTCCCGTGGCCTCGCCCGAAACGCGAGTTGGCACCGGGGGGTTTTAGTCAGTAAGAGTCTGGCATAACCATCGCCTGTTTCAAGGTGCTAGTATCCCTAAAGGATTTTCCCTCGGAAAAATTAAAAAAAAAAGCTATAAATGGGTAATGTGACGAGGTTCTAAGGTGTTCACATGCTAGTGCACACGACTGTATATGCGACAGGGTTAATTATAATTACACGTTATGTACGTCAAAGTTATTTAATTTAGAATTTACAGATTAAGTCGAGAAAAAGCTAACAAAGAAACTGCACATTTATTTAGACACCACCTGTATGAACCTCAACCCCATTTACTCCCAGGGCTTCGGCGGCAAATTTGGCGTGGAGACGGACCGTGTGGACAAGTCGGCGCTGCCATTCAGCACGAAAACGGAGCGGAAGGTGGAGCGGGCCAAGCCCGACATCGGGGGGGCCAAGCCCTCCAGTCTGCGGGCGCACTTCGAGAACATGGCCAAGGAGAAGGAACAGGTACTGGAAGGAACAATTACCTGGGTTACTAACATTTATAATATAAAAATGTGAATGTGTTGGTAAGAGCAAATCTCGAGAGCAGCTGAACCGTTTTCACTAATTCTATTTTTAGAATATTCCTTGAAGTACGAGGATGGTTCTTACGGAGAGAAAAATAAAAAATATAAATAAAGAATCGACTCTTAGGCGGTACGAAGTTCGCTGGGTCAGCTAGTCTATAATATAAAAGCGAATCCCCGAATGTGTTGGTAAGAGCAAATCTCGAGAGCAGCTGAACCGATTTCGCTAATTCTTTTTTTAGAATATTCCTTGAAGTATGAGGATGGTTCTTACGGAGAGAAAAATAAAAAAAAAATAAAGAATCGACTGTTCAGCGGTACGAAGTTCGCTGGGTCAGCTAGTCTATAATATAAAAGCGAATCCCCGAATGTGTTGGTAAGCGCAAATCTGGAGAGCAGCTGAACCGTTTTCGCAAATTTTATTGTTAGAATATTCCTTGAAGTACGAGGATGGTTCTTACGGAGAAAAAAATAAAAAAAACTAATAATCGACTGTTAGGCGGTACGAAGTTCGCTGGGTCAGCTAGTCTATAATATAAAAGCGAATCCCCGAATGTGTTGGTAAGCGCAAATCTGGAGAGCAGCTGAACCGTTTTCGCTAATTCTATTGTTAGAATATTCCTTGAAGTACGAGAATGGTTTTTACAGGGAGAGAGAAAAAAAATAGACTGTTAGGTTGTACGAAGTTCGCTGGGTCAGCTAGTAATGAAATAAATATTCATGGACATATTACACAGATCTCGTTAGCCCTATAGTACAACTAAATGACTTGTTATACTATTTTTATTTTTAATGCACTAACCCTTGCTAAGGGCAATTTTAAAAACCTATTTAGAGGCTAAAAATTCCACCCATGCCGGGATTCGAACCCGCGACCTCTGGCTATCCGTGCAAGGATAGGACCTCTGGCACGGATAGCCAGAGGTCGTGGGTTCGAATCCCGGCATGGGTGGAATTTTTAGCCTCTAAATAGGTTTTTAAATGACTTGTGTTATAGGTGCCAACTCGGCGATAGATTTAATACAATAAATACATAGATAACATCCAAGACCCGAGACAAACTGGAAAAGTTCGTTTTCTAGTTTGACTCGACCGGGGATCGAACCCGAGACCTTCAGTTTTGCAGTTAGCGTGCCAATCCGCTGCGCCACCGAGGCCCTCTACTGTGCTACTGTCTGCTGTTCTGTACAACAGTTATAATTATAACAGATACTTATACTGTTAGATTTCGGTTACAATAGTAAGGTTATTTTAAGTAACGGAGTCTGTCGACAAGTAGACGCTGCCTACATTAGTATAAATAGTTAGTACGTTGTAGCAAGTAGTTGTATTATACTTTTTTTATTTTTAATGCACTAACCCGTGCTAAGGAACAAATTTAAAAACCTATTTAGAGGCTAAAAATTTCACCCATGCCGGGATTCGAACCCGCAACCTCTGGCTATCCGTACCAGCGCTCTACCAATTGAGCCAATGGGCGACTCACGGCATCAGTGAAATTTCGAACCTCTACACTATTCTCTGTATTACGTACAGGCAGCGACATCTGACTTAAGCAAAGTTTTTAAAGTAGTTGTAGTCGAAACGGAAAGTGGAGACATCGTGGAGATCGGCAGGGCCAAGGCCTCACGTTTGCGGGCGCACTTCGAGAACATGGCCAGCGAGAAGGAACAGGTACTGGAAGGGATAATAACTCTGGGGACTGTTTAAAAATGTTACTGCTTTGAATACTTCTTGCTTTCCTCCCACGTCTCCGTCCTGGATCCAGAAGTTTGGGCAGCTTAGATCATTCAAATGGTGTGAAAATGTCTTTACTAACTAACATTAAAAAAATTTTAAAACACTAAGACTATGTATTCGGCCGGGTCAAACTAGGAAATAAACTTTTCTAGTTGGTCTCGGGTCTTGGATGATAACTATGTATTTATTGTATTAAATCTATCGTTCAGTTAGCCCCTGTTACACAAGCCATTTAGTTGTACTTAGTATAGGGCTAACGAGATCTGAATATGTCCACGAATATTTATTTTATTTATTTATGTACCTATTATTTATGTACTTGTACCAAAAAAAAATTGAATTGAATAATTATCCTTTGTTTTCTTTGTTACCAGGAAGCACTGCAGTCTGTTCAAAGGATACGAGAGCAGCGGGCTAAGCAAGATAAGGACCTCTCGCAAAAGGTATTATTAGCTTATCAATATTTCACTCGTTGTACCCGACGGAAAGGGCACATTAACACGGTCAAAATCAGGTCGAATAAAGTAGCTTTGATCAAAGTTCACTTGGACATCGGTTGACACATCCAATATGTTGATAAGTATATTAATTAACAGCATATTAAAGAAAACAAAGTCACATATCATTGCCATTAAACAATAATTGTAGTCTAATAATTCGTTATTTCATTTCATAAAAAATGATACAATATCCAATAAATTTTCGTCAAGCACATAGAACAAAAATAATAATAGCGTACAAAAACAAATCTAACTGTTTAAACCACTCCGGAAAATATCTGAACCAAAGGACCCCAACACGCTGGCAGCATTGCCACGCTGTGAATGTGAATGTGTTAAAAAAATATTTTTTTTGCCAATATGTTTACAGTCACTTACTTTTTACACCTAGATGTCGTTTTTGGTCACGACGCCATTTTGACGTGAAACGTCTTACCCCTGTAAGATCTCAAAATTATTTATGATTATGGGCCATATCATTATGCGCAGCACATCTTGAGCTATTCCAATTATCTAACGTTTCCATACTATTTGGACAGTTTGTGGCGAGCACATGTCAACTCTGCGTGCACACTACAAACTCCAACATTCCTGCTTCGTGCAATCAAAGTGTTTCAATGACATACCATAAATGTAACGTCCGACTAACAATAATTGGACCGGCCGTCCCCAGGCATACAATCTGCCTGGTGGGAAATTTCCCTTTATAGTGGAAGAGCACGATCACCCGTTCTTCCCTATAAGTTAAACTGAGTTGGAATCCTTCAGGATTTAGTGCTCGTGATTTAAGGGCAGTTCGGTAGTAAATTTTTTAAATCATCTTTTTCTCTCTCTCTTTCTTCACTCTTACCAACCAGGAGCAAGAGAAGCAAGCGAACGCTGACTCAGACTCCGAGCCCTCAACGCCGCCATCCCAGCCCACGACGCCCGTTGCGAAGGCGACCGTTGCCAAGGCGACCGCTGCCAAGGCGGCCGTTGCTAAGGAGACAGTTGCTAAGGAGACAGTTGCTAAGGAGACGGAGCCGGTGGTCGAGGCGCCTAGTGTAGTAGACAGTGAAGTTAAAGCCGCCAATTTGCCCGATGTGCTGCCAGCTGGTGCTACGGAAGGAAAGGAAGCTGAGGAGGCAAGTGTTTGAAATGAAAAGGTGTTATTCAAAGTAGCGCAGAAACTGCGGATTAATGAACGTTACAATTCAAACTATGTGTCCATATCAAAATCTAGATCATTTTGGAGAATAAGACCTCTAAATACTAAATATGACCTCTAAGTCCAGAAAGGGTAGTGCGTCCCATTTTCATGCTAAATAATATAAAACGTAATACAGAGAATATTGTAAAGAGGTTCGAAATTTCACTGATGCTGGTGATTCGCCCATTGACTCAGTAGGAGGGAGCGCTGGCGCGGATGGCCGGGGGTCGCGGGCTCGGGTCCCGGCATGGGTGGAATTTTTGGCCTCTGAATAGGTTTCTAAAATATTAATACCTCACTACATATATAGAATATAATATACTTTAATATAATCACTTGTTTGTATAATGTTCCTTGGCACTCTCAACACTTTTACTTTGCTTTGCTTTGTAAAATTTATTTATTTTCTGATATAGAGCAACCTCTGGAAGCATTATAATCTTGTATGAAAGATTTTTAGCCTCCAGAACAAGAAAACTTTTGTATACTTTTTTTTTTTTCTATGAAATAAACAGTTTAAATTTTTTTTAAGTAGGTAATGTAGAAGAATATTTTGGAGTCGGTGCCTAAAATGTAGGTGTTGGTCTGGAACTTGGCACTGCAGAAATGCTATCTACACTAAAGCTAAATTCGATAAAGAATAGAGGTAAACAAACCAATTTAGGGTTATCACAACTCACGTTTTACAAATCTTCTATTGTTTACATGATTATAGCCTTTTACATGCTAATTATTTATTAACAATTCCTATTGCAGGATATTTCACTAGAATCACCCAAATAACATGCATATTTCCTTGTTATTTCGAAAAAGTATAAAAAATTCGACATTAATTTTACGTGACAGCCCTACAGAAAAAGAAACATGGACAAAATTCAGGTGTGAATAACATTTTGGGGAATTTAGTTTATGCCAACGAGTGAAGTTTAGTCGTTTGTCAATACGTGTATATGGCATAAGTATATGGCATATGTGTGTGACAAAATGGCACAAGACAAAAATATAGAAGTGCTTAGATTGCCCCCATATCATTGTGAATTAAATCCGATAGAAATCATATGGGGGCAAGTAAAAGGCCATGTTGCTGCCAAAAATAAAACTTTTTAAATGGGCGAACTAAATAAAGGTCCTGTTACATGAGGCAATAAGTAAAATTACTGCAGCAGCATAGCAACGTTGTGTTGAACATGTAATTAAAGAAGAGAAGAAAACGCCGAATTTGATGGTGTACCTAATGGATAATGTCATTGATGAATTTATAATTCAAGTCTCCGGAGACACAAATTTATCCTCCTCTTTGGCCAGTGACAGTGATGATTAGTGTGAACATATGAATAAAAATATATACAAAGAACTTTATTTTATTGCAATATTTGCAGTAGGTCCTAATCTCCTTATTTTCATAGTAGCATCTATCTATATTAATATTATAAAGTTGAAGAGTTTGTGTTTTTTGCTTAAACGCGCTTAATTCTATTAGGAAAATCATGCGGCATGGCTCGCGTGGATGTTTGCTACATCTGTGTGTCATATTTCATATTTCAGTGTTGTTATATGTAATATTTAAATCGGTTAAGCCTTTCACTATAAAATCATAAACATATAAACATAAATAAGCATTTTACATTAGTACGAAGAACGATTATTATTTGTATGAAAATGATTTCTAGAAAAGGTGGTTAACATCTGCCTTTTAGGTGTAAACAAGTCGTTGCCTAGCGGTTTGTTTATCGATATTCGTTATCGAATTTGGCTCAGGTATAGTTCTTAAATCCTGCATAACGACCCAAGCTGAGTTAGCTTCTAACTTAATTAACAGAACTTCTATTAGCCAATAGTGTCGTCTAGGGGCTACAATGTGATTTGGAAAGTTTTTCGCTCTAATGTAAAAAAACAAACATACAAAAGAAAAAACTGTATCAAACTATCCCTTTTTTAAAAATATGAATGAATGAATAAATAAAAATAAGTAAGGGCCAGTTTCTGAATTGAGAATGTTGCTAAGTAAATAGCTAACTGCAGTGCTGTCTCTTCGAATTTCTCATAAAAGAGCGTGAAATAACGTATCTTAAATATTTACCTCAATTCAAATCAATTCAGTAACCGGCCCTAAGTGATTGTGAGCATTGGGCGGTCCATAACTGACACAAACTCAAACTCAAATCGTACCACTAACCTGATGAGATATTCTGCAGCTCACCCGGCAACCGACGATCGTGGTCTCCCCGGTGGGGTGGGGGGCGGAGGGGGAGGCGGGGGACGAGGAAGGGTACACTGCGCGCGCGCTTTACGACTACCAGGCCGCCGCGCCTGACGAGATATCCTTCGACCCGAGCGACTTGATAACGGACATTGTGATGGTGAGTGCGGAACATTAATATGTCGATTTCAACCCTTGTATGTCTCCACTGCTGGGGCACTGGTCTCGCTGGAAGGTTAGGCCCTACACCACCACGGAGCCAAGTCCGGGTTGGTCGAGAATTGTAAGACAGTGGCGGACCTTACTGTCAAAAGTTATCAAGCCGCCCGTAAGGCCTCTGGCATGGCGTAACGACTGCCATTACATGACAGCCGGCACCAACGGCTTAACGTGCCTTGCGGGGTACGGAAGCGCTCCGATAAATGCCACTAGTTCTAGTCCCGGTATGATCACCCATCTTGCACCTGACCGCGCCTGTTGCGACTCAAGTGATTGATCCCAATCACTCGTTACTTTACGTTAGTTACTTACTTTGTTAGTCAACACAACAGCGGCGTTCTGGTGTCTTGCTGTGTTCAATGTGGGACGACAACAAGACGCCAGATTTGCGGTGCGGTATACAGCCGAAATAAAATAAATATTTCGCGATAGAAATTCCCCAGTATTTGACTTATAGCCGTCGCCACTACCGATTACGCCTACGAGCATATATACTAAAACCTACACGAATTCAAAGCGAGATCTCATTTCGCCTGTAGCCGCAGAACCGTTGCAACATCCCTTTTATTTTCTCGGCCAATAACCCCTTATTTTGTCCTCAGATTGACGAAGGTTGGTGGCAGGGGCTGTGTAAGGGCGCGTTCGGGCTGTTCCCCGCGAACTACGTCCAACTGGTCGACAAGTAAAGACAACGTGTAAGCGCCCTTACATTCCTTCTTCCGTGTACAATTTGAGTCTTGAACAACTATTGGTTTCTTTTCATGTGTACATCTGTGTGCAAAAACGAAATATCTACTGGACCTTGTCGTGTATGACTGTATAAGATATCTACTGAAACTCGGTATTCACTATTTGTGATATATATTACGCCTCATATCTATATGACTGAGCTAAGAAAACTTTCCGCTTTCACACACAGATCTATACGTGGAAATGTTACATAGTCACGGCGCTGATATTTCGGAAACACACTGAATCGATATAATATCAAACGTTTTTAGAAATAATGTCAGTTTGAAGAAATATCAAATAGTAATTGCTATTTCTGGAACGAGACGATTGAATCACTAAGGTTACAAATCACTAAGCATAATTATTAGTTTAAAATTTGACAGTTAACATAACATAACATTTACATACAGGCACATACATTGCTTCTGAACCCACACTAAGATACCCTGTGTCGTGGGAACCAGAAACAACGACATCACAAACATCCAAGACCTGGGGTTTTTTCTGTCCCCAGCCGGGATCCGAACCCGGGACCTCTTGCATGGTAGGCAGATGCGCTACCGCTACGCCACAGAGGTCGTCAACGAGTTCCACGATCGGAATCATTCAGGATTTAGTGCGCGTTATAAGGTGGAGGTGGAGCAATATACAGTTTTGTAAAATGGAGTAATTTTTTCATGTAGCCCATATACGCCCCACTGTGGGGCACAGACTACACAGGGCATATTAATTATTTCCTTATTTTTATAAGTTATATCAACTTCTGTTTATGTCCGTAGCTCTTGTCCGTTCAAGGCTTAAAGTATACAGGACATGACAAGATCGTGAGGAAACCTGATTTGTTCTCATAACTCTGAGCATGAAATCGCCAATCCGCGGTGGGCACGCCGTGTGATTAAGCCCATCCTCTCTCTGTCTCTGAGAGATGACCTGTACCCGACAGTGAGACGTATATGTATTATTATTCAGGGCATATTTGTGCAGTAACTTTTTAATATTTGCATAGTTAATTATTAATCAGTATTTTCTACAAGAAATTGTCGATTAGTCGTATTGGCACAAATGATGGATATAAAATCGAACTTGAAAGGTATTCTACAAGATTATAATTCTTTTTAATGCACTAACCCGTACTAAGGACCATTTTAAAAACCTATTTAGAGGCTCAAAATTCCACCCATGCCGGGACTCGAACCCGCGACCTCTGGCACGGTTAGCCAGAGGTCGCGGGTTCGTGTCCCGGCATGGGTGGATTTTTTTGCCTCTAAATAGGTTTTCAAAGGTATTCTACAAGATTCTTGAATAAAGGTAGTATTGTTGATTAGAAAATTTATTTAATAATATATAATACATTCGTAAAATACGTATGTCATGGCGTATGTATGTATGGCGCTATTCATTAATACCTAGTTATACACTAAATGGGTCCAATCGCGACTTATTTATTAGCTAAACAATTGACTGTACTCGCCACTTCCGTCTAACCTGCCGAAATTTCGGTAATTAAGTTAATTACGTGTCAACTAATATGTAATCGCGATTAGACCCCTTTAGAATACAAGCATTTATTTATTACGTAAGACTATTTTTGTTAGTTTCTAGCGGAGAGTCCCTTGCCCTATTAGAAAAAATATGACAAAGTCAACCCCCCTCCCTCCTGTTTAGTATTAATTACGTAAGAGCTGTATGACACTAGCGATATTTAAGAGCGATTTGAAAACATACGATAAGAATATTCTTCATTGTACACAATTACACAAAAGAAAATTATTACAAACACAAACGAGGAGGAGGGCCTTATTGCTCATAACAATTTTTTTCACGCACCTCTATATCGGAAACATTGCCGAAGAAGAAATTGAGAAGATAGTAGGATAAGATGCGATTGCGCAACGTTTCGCGCGTCTTCGAAAAAACAAAGCCAGATGTATCGTTTCCTCGTCGAAACAATCCATTACTTCTACTGAGTTTTCAAAGCCGCAGCTCGCCGCGACAGCGCAACGTCATCGCTGCGTCATCGCCGCGTTATCGCCGCGACAGCGCAGCGTCATCGCCTCGTTTTCACGGCGGGGCTTGCGATCCGCAATTTCGGCACTAAAAGCTCGCTGCGCAATCGCCTTGCTTTCAAATCGCTCGGATATCGCGCGATAAGGCTAATAATCTACAAGAACAAAATAAAACGGGTCTGTGGAACTCTGGAATTCGATGCCCGCGCGTTTTTTTGGGGTATAATTTAAGATTGCGTCTTTTTGTAAGCTCACGTAAAAAGTGTCAAGACTGCCTCACACGCCCTTGTAAGAAAAAAATAAAACATAGTCGAACACCCTCAAATTAATTGTCTTACGTAATAAATGAAAGGAATCGAAGCGTGTGAACATTTCATGAACAAAATCAGATATCAAAACAATGTTGAGAATACTATCTTGCTGTAAGTAAAGCATACTTAAGTTAAGTACCTCAATGACAAACATCGTACAGGGTTAATTCTGAAATGTGCAAATCCGGAACCTGAATCATGAACTTGAATTTGTTATTTCAAGAACTTTTAAAACTTTTGAAATTTTTAAATCGGTGGGTTTCAGGAATTGCGTATTTTCGAAATAACATTGTTGAAAGAAATAAAATAAATAAACTATTACCTCAAAATATTAAAGGAATTTAACATGTTGAAATTGAATTTAGTGTCAAATTGATATTAAAAATGCCTAAAATATATATATGTAGTTAGGAATCGAAGTATTTTTAAGAATTAAATAAAAAGAATATGGAATTTGTAGTGTTAAATTAATAATTTTGTTTACATTTATTTGACTGATATCTTTTTATCTTCTATCGTGACTTTGTATAATAAGCATTTTGTATTTCTATTAAATAAACATGGGAAAATAAAAATATCCTGAGCGAAAAATTATGTAACGCAGACCCACGAAATAAATATTAACTGTTGAATAAGGTATCAAATGCCATGCTGTGCGTTTATAAGACTATTTTATAATGTAGTTAAAATATTATATTATTAATAAAAACAATTTTAATTTTACAACGACTTTGCATTTTTATCCGACCGTTATTTCTCTTTTCAGAGACTTATCTCTAAAAAGAAGTAGTAGTGGAAACTAGACTTAGGCATTTTCCACTAATTTAGAGGCTAAAAATTCCACCCATTCCGGACTCGAACCCGCGACCACTGGCTAACCGTGCCAGCCCGACTCTCTCCCGACTAAGCTAATGGGCGACCACCGACATCAGTGAAATTTCGAGGCTCTACAATACTCTCTGTATTACGTACAGGCAGCGACAGACATACAGATTGTCGCTGCCTGTAGGTACGTGTATATCTAAGTATTTAAGACAACCCTTTTTCTTTCTTTCTTTCTTTCTTTCTTTCTTTCTTTCTTTCTTTCTTTCTTTCTTTCTTTCTTTCTTTCTTTCTTTCTTTCTTTCTTTCTTTCTTTCTTTCTTTCTTTCTCTCTTTCTCTCTCTCTCTCTCTCTCTCTCTTTCTAACCATCCTGTGATGCAGAAAGAGACCCGTGAATTATGTGTGAGCGGCAGCGGAGGACGTTTTAAAAAACTATTAATTTTAATTAAACATTTATTCAGATACTACAATAGTTATTTAGATATTAATTACTACTAATTAAAACTAGGGGTTGTCCCTTCTGTTCGATGGTTGAATGAGAATAAGGCCACGACACTGGGCTCTGCTTTGGTTTTATGGAAACTGTAACACTGGATTTCACAATACCGCTGTGATTCACTTCACTGGGGGAAACAGGGCTGCTTCATACATAACACCTCCCCCACAAGTCGAGCAACTATTTGCCTACGTCTAGGGCAAATGTTGCGGCTCTCCGTTCCGCTGAATTCAACTCGATGCTTTCCTGTTTCTTTGTGGCGGTTGTAAGTCGACGGCGGCGATAATACATCATACCAAGTGCACCTGCACTGAACAATGCGAGTATATACACAGGTATCGTTGTGTGATAGATACTATTTGTCTGCACATGAGTTATTTCGACAGGGTATTCTACTGCAATTTGTCTTTCAACAGAGTTTAAATTATTCAAGTTGATAGAGTTCATTTTTATAACTGGGGTACGTATGCGTTGATCTGTTGGTAGCGGTATCGACATTATTTTCAGGGGTTGTCCACGTAGTTTGTTGTTTATATTGACAAGGGTAAACTCTGTAGTTTTCAGGTAACAGTGCTGTGGTATGGTAACAACGTAGCTGCCTTCTAGGATGACGTGTTGATCTTGTTGACATTTGAGTTGTACCTTGGTGGGTCTTGGAAAGGTGACAGCGTAGTGCGAATCATCAAGCTCTACAACAGCTTCCTTGTACAGTGAGATAGGCGTGGATTTACACGTTTCATCTACCTCCTGTGATTGAATAAGTTTTTGAACACAATCTTGCTGGTGCCGGATCTGATGACTCAGTTTTTGCTCGCAGATGTACCATGCTCCTGCCTTCGGGCATTCTGCCTCTATGTACACATGTTCCTGTATATTGGTTGCTATATATGGAAATGGAGGGATAAGGACCTGCATGTGTTTATTAGGTAAAGGACATAACCTGTAGAGTTCGTAGGATGCCTTATATATTATTGGTACCTGAAGGGCAATAACTAAGCTACTACCGCTTAAGTAAGAACCTATTTTTATAAAATCATAGTAATCTCTTATATCTAGTGCCAATATCTCGTTAGAATCATAGATTTTTCTTAAACTAGACATTATTTCTATCAAAGTGCTCGTCGTCAGAATAGAATGGTGCAACTTACCTACTTTGCTAAATGCTAATATATTTTCTATCCTCAGTAACTCGTTTAATAAATCACTTATATTTTCGCTGATAATAACAAACAACTGCGACAGATGAGCATGTTGCAACAACTGTTCTTTCTCAGTGCGGTGATCGTTATTTAACTGTGACAATACATTTTCCAATTTACGTTGATTATCTACCAATGTTGATATGATTTGTTTCTGAGAAGTAATCCACTGCTTACATAGACTAACATGGTTATTTAATTTTTTTACTATAGATTCATCGTTACTTTCCAAGATTCTAATGGCGTTATCATAGTTGATTGCGTCATTATGATCTAAATTTCCAGTTATACTTTTTATAAAGGAACCCAAAGGATCTATTAAGCCTCTTTTGATTCGCGTTGGGGTAAATGTGTCAAGCTGCGCGGAAACCTTGCCTAGTTTAGTAAACAAGTATTTTATTTGATATTTAAAAACATTAAATGAACTATTATTAAGAGAATTGGATACATTAGTAAGCTGAGCTCTCAGCAAAACAACATTACTACGCATATAATCAGTATCTGTATACTGTAAAAATGTATGGTAGTGGGAAACTACCTTAGTATGTCCTAGGTAAAAAGGTAAAAGTCCGGGTCCTTTATCGAGGCTCTCAAGTCGGATCTCTTCGTTGGCTTTGACCAGGCTGAGTAGGGTCAGGAGGGTCAGAGTCAAAGTCACGTTCTTGTACCTGTAACAATGCAGTTTTTCGTACTCTCTTAAGGCGAGATTTGGCTACCGCTCCACGTTTCTTGGAAGTGTATATGTGGATCGGCAAGTCTGCTATTACCGTATCGTGAGTGTAACGAGGGGCTAGCTTATGCCTTACAGCTGTTGGATTCTGCACGTACACTTCTTGTTCTGGTGACAATTGTTGTTCCGGTTCCCTGCTTCGATTGGCGTTTTCCATTATAGAAGTGCGTTGAGCTAGGGAAGCGTCGTGAACAATATCATAGACTATCCTCATCTTGTCCTTATGAGTCGCTGAATATTGTTGGAGTAGACGTTCTGTTATGTTCATATCTTAAGGGTCTCTTGGATCAAAATGTCCGTTAATTAAATCAATGGGCCTACACCTAGTTAGACTGTGTATAGAACTGTTGTAAGCTATCAATGCGTAAGGGATGAGATCTTTAGAGTGTTCATTTTTATGTTGAACTTTTAATAGGCGTAGATGTTCTAGGAGTGTGCTATGAAAGCGTTCTATCATTCCGTTTTTGTTCGGTGCGTGAGCTAGGGTGGTATGGTGATTGACCTTATGAAGTCGTAAAAATTCACTTACTATTTGATTAGTGAACTCTGTGCCTCTGTCGGTGACCAAAGTCAGGGGTAATCCGTGATGAGTGCTATAATTTAGTAAAGCCTTGACAATATTGGGTGCAGTACAGTCGGGTAGGTAATACGCTTGAGCATATTTCGAAAATGCATCAATGATTGTGAGGTACTTATGCTGTTCGACAGTGAACACGTCAGTATGAACGATTTCGAAAGGTTTTGCAGGTGGCGGTACTACCTGGAATTCTGCATGTACCGGATTCCGGTCGTACTTAGCTTGGCCACACACTCTGCATTCGTTGATATATTTCGCAACACTTTCGCGAAGTTTTGGC
Organism: Yponomeuta sedellus; assembly: GCA_934045075.1. Lineage (NCBI taxonomy): Eukaryota > Metazoa > Arthropoda > Insecta > Lepidoptera > Yponomeutidae > Yponomeuta > Yponomeuta sedellus. The sequence goes on from OW203739.1 coordinate 2,135,828, forward strand.
CAAAAGTACATACGGGACAGTGCCAAACATGTTTCGGAAATACCACGGTGATTTGTTTTGCCTTCGTGGTACTTACGGATGGTTTCCTGTTGATTGAGGTAACCAGTTACATTTTGAATTTCGGACTTGACCATAACTAGGTTCATGGAGGAGTTTCTAAAGGTATTCTGTATTAATGGCACAATTTCGGACATTCTTTCAATAGGCTGGACTAATATAGCTGTGCGTATTCGGGGGTTAACATACTCCTTTATAATGTTTACTACTTCAGTCGCTAAGGAATCTTTGTTTATCTCTACGTAAGTTTTCAGGTGATTATCGAAAGGTTTTGTTATTGTAGGTCGACTCCTAGGAGGGTGATTTACGATGTTGATAATGATTTGTCTCGAGAACTTGTTTAAGGGTTCGCTAGAAATAGGGATTTCGAGAATGGGGTGTTCATTGCTAGTGTGTCTAGTCTCGTCTGTCTGAGAGTTATCTGCTACAAGTAGTTCTTGCGGGTCTGGGTCATCATCGGATGCGTTCGCAATTATTGAGCTAGTCTCGTCGTTATGGATTTCGACACGAGATAGTGCGTCGGCATTTTTGTTTAGCTTTCCTTTTTTATAGATGATAGTATAGTCAAATTCTGACAATTTTAAACGCCACCTAGTCAAACGGGAATTAGGCTCCTTGATGTTCATAAGCCACTGTAAAGGCTTATGGTCGGTGATAATTTTGAATTGCCTACCGAATAAGTAAGGCCTGAAATATTTTGTGGCCCATACGATGGCTAAGAGCTCCTTCTCGATAGTAGAGTAGTTTTGTTCACTATCGTTCAGGGTACGCGATGCGTAGGCTACTGGCTTGTCAGCGCCTACCGAACCTTGGGACAACACAGCGCCTATAGCTTGATTAGAGGCATCGGTCGTTAAGATGAACTCCTTGTTAAAGTCGGGGTACTGTAATATTGGGTCGTTAGTCAACAGTGTCTTGCAGTGTTCAAAACACTGTACGTAGTCTGTAGTGACAGTCAACTTGGCTCCTTTCTTAAGTTTTGACGTCATCGGCTTCGTTAACTTCGCGAAGTCCGGGATGAATCGTCGATAATACCCTAATAACCCTAGAAAACCTTTGATTTCCTTTGTAGTTTTGGGCATGGGGTACTTTTGAATGGCAATGATCTTATCGGGATTAGGCTTTATACCTTCTCTCGTTATAAAGTGACCTAAATAGGCGGTTTCATGTTTTAAGAACTCTGATTTATCGAGCTGAATTTTGAAATTTGATTCCCTTAAGCGCTGAAATACCTTCTTCAGGTTGATTATATGTTCCTGAAGGGAAGTTGAATATACCAAAATATCGTCCAAATAAACCATACAACAGTTGTTAACGAGCCCTCGAAGGACATTGTCCATTACACGTTGAAATGTGGATGGACTATTTTTCAGTCCCATAGGCATTCTAAGAAATTCAAAATGGCCTTGGTCTACACTAAACGCTGTTTTGTGAATGTCCTCGGGGTCCATTTCTATTTGGTAAAAACCGCTAGCTAGATCTAGACAAGTGAAATATTGACATTTCCCAAGTTTGTCTAGGATGTCTGAAATGTTAGGTATTGGATAGCGGTCGTTCAGGGTTTTTTCGTTTAACTTCCTGAAATCAACCACAAGACGCCATTTTACTTTACCAGAAGCGTCAGATTTTTTGGGTACAATCCATATAGGTGCACTCCAGGCGGAGGCTGAGGGTCGTATAATGCCCTGATCTAACATCATTCCTATCTGTTTTTGTACTTCGTCTCGATGTATAAAGGGGTATCTATATGACTTGGTATACACTGGAATTTCGTCGGTTGTTTTTACTGAATGTTTTACTTGATTACTGAAGGTCAACGGTTCATTTTCAATATAAAATATGTCCGGGTATTCTTGACAAAGGTACTCTAAATTTAGTTTCTCTTCTGTGTTGAGATGTTCGGTTCTTAATTTAGATAGTACCTGCTTCGCGCGAGGCGACAAGTTATTTTGCGTAAGTTGCATATTGAACACCTGTGCATGGACGGGCTGTACTAACGCGAAAATGACGTCACGCTCCGTCGGATTTGTTACTTCCATCATGCACCGATTTTTATTTGCGAGACTTATGCAATCACTGATAATGCAGTTACAGATAACTTGTTTGTCTATCAATATCTCTCCCTTGGTTATATCTACGGGTAACCGCAATAGTTGGGACGTATGAGCTGGTATAACCGTCTCAAATAAGTTAACATTTTCGGGCGAGTATAACATGTGGATGGGGTTGGTTGCATTCGGCGTTCTAATTTCTTTAGATGCGTAGCTAATATCAGCCTTCCATTTTTCTAATATGTCCGTGCCTATTAAACCGTCAAAATAGTCACGGCACTTGAATACAAACAATTTGATCGGCTGATCGTCTCTAAATTCTGGGAATGTTGGTATTGTTACGGAGTAGTCATTTTGACTCGACGCATGAATACTTGACACAATAAAAGGGTCGTATTCTAATGGGCATTGGGGATAATATCGCTTGACAGCCTCTGGGCTGATAAAGGACTGATTAGCCCCAGTGTCTATGAGAAGTTTTAGAGGAGGGTCACGGATCTGTACGTATGGCAACTGCCTTTGGACATTGATGGTGTTAAGCTCTATCTCTGTAAGCGGTTGTCCGGGTCCTTGGAAAAATCCTGATTGCGGTCATCGGCTATTGTTTCGCAATCCACGCCATTTGCATCTGGGGTTTGCCTAATTGAGTCTGGTCCGACATAAGGGGTCTCCGGGATGGTGGCCAAAGGTTGGTCTTGGTCCGTCACGTTATCATAGTAGCAATAGTCGTAGTTGGGATCATAGTAAGTGTCACAATAGTCCGGATTCAAGTCACTTGGAAAACACTCACTCATATTAATCTCCCTAGTTCGAAAATAGTTATTAGGAGGTGGGTTTCCGTACACTCTCCAGTCTCTTGGGCTTGGTGGTAGCACGCGGGCAACGGGGTGACTTACACCACTCATAGGAGTTGGTCTTTGACTTTGCTGGAAGGGTCGAGGTTGGATTTTAAAACCCGTCGACATATTTGATCGCGGTAGCGCTTTAAATATTTGCTGGGTCCTTGTTGGACCTTGATGGAGAAATTGGCCCTGGTAATTAAATGAGCCTTGGGGTCGGTTGAATTGACCTTGGGGTCGGTTGAATTGACCTTGGGGTTGCATATTTTGGAAAATACTTTGGTTTTGGCTCTGAGGTCGTTGGAAGAGACCTTGATTTTTCTGACCTTGATTTTGGCTTCCAAACTGCATAGGAAGAGTTGGTTGCCAATAGCTTGTGACGGTGCAAACCTCTTTACACCATTTTTATTTCTTTTCTAACTATCATTTTCAAATATTTAAATTATGTACGTCACACATTCTTCGATTTCACTCATTTTTCACCACTACTACTTTACCCTTTGACCAGATCTGACTTTTTACCTGCTTCTCCGTTTTTTATCCAGTTTTCTGTTTTAAAGTTACTATAAATCTACAAATAAAATCACCCCTGAAGTCGTTCCAGAGTTTATTTGTTAATTATTAAAGTTATAAAACGTTTCACTGGCGCCCAACGTGGGGCAAGTGTATAAATAATAAATAAAAAAGTAGTTAATAAATAAAATATTAAATTAATTTTAAAGTGCGACTTGACTTCTGGACCACAAGGTAATTCATCATAACTACTCATTGACCATTCTTCACTAACTAGATTCACCCATAGTAACAAATTTTTTCGGCCCTAATAAAAGTCCTATTCTATCTATCTGCACCCCACCTAACCGAAACATACCACAGTTAGTATACACCAACAGTATACAATCAATAACTTTACACGCATTTATCAGACAGTTACACAACCACAGGCTGCTCACTAGCAGTTCCATAGACCTCGGTAACCTGGAATTTATAATTCCAGGTGGGACTGGTTACTAACTTACGTTGCCTCAGGAGAGTATCCTGGGTAATTACACGTAGACAGCCGAGCTTTACCCTCTAGGTCTTCGAGGCCGACTCGAAGGTAAGGCAAAACTGCACTCATACAGTCTATTGATAACAGTATTATATTATTAAAATTTAAATTATAATTATTTACAAAATCTTTGCAAACCAAATTTGTAGACGTCAGTAGTTCTGACACCATTCATTGTCATAAATTTTTTTCAAAATTCAAAACAAAACCTCCACAGGTTAAACCTACAAGGAACTCTTTGGCAATAAAATAAAAACTCTCACCCTCACCCCATCTTTACCTCATTACTAAAATAATTCCTAACCTCTTTTTTTATAGTATCCGTACTCTTTTTAAATATTTAACTGTCAACTTGTACAAAACCTACCAAATGCCACCTTTTTATAGTTCTAATTTTCTGTATATATATTCACCACATTACCTTTTCGGACACATTTGCGTCATACTATTTGTCTATTTATTTATTAACTATACACTTACACCACTATCCTCCAGGACATTTGCTAACCAATTTTTTTTATAACAATCCAAACATTCAATCAGGTGCGGCGACAACACGTTAAATAAGCCTAGGTCAATTAATTTACTTATCGTTAGTTACCTAACGATAAGTAAATTAATTGACCTAGGCTTATTTAACGTGTTGTCGCCGCACCTGTGGTTGTGGCTTAGCATGGGTGGACTCAGCTGTTTGAGTAGCTGGATTGGATATTTCCAAGCAACTTTCTGTCCATTTGCATGCTTCTAGCAAAGAATTTATAGAGTTTAAGTCACTGGGTGATAAGTGCTGTGCGTATTCGTGTCTTAAATTTCGGCGAATGGTATTAATTTTTTCTTTCTCTGACGGGGGGTCGTATAATTTTGAAAATAGTGATTGTATAGCTGTGAAGTATTGAATCACACGTTCATTTGGTTTTTGTATGCGTTCATCAATAATCTTCTTTAACTTGTAGTCGTGGTCGACTATTTCAAAATCAGTTACTAGTGCTGTTTTGAAAGATTGCCAATCACGTAATTGATCTTTTTTTGATGTAAACCAGTCTAAAGCTGTATGTTGTAAAATATCGAAAAGGTTAGTGTATAGTTTGGTGTGAGGTATATTTTTGATTTCTGCAAGTTCTTCAATTTTTTTTATAAATTCTTTTGGGCAGCTGTCTCCTTTAAATACATATTTTTTAAATTCGTTTCCTGTTCTGTTGTCCGAAATGTTAATTAATTTTTGGGTTAATGTTTCAAAATACACATTTGCTTGTAATTGGTTGTTAGTGGTTGGTGTGGTTATTGTTGAGTGGTATTGTGATGGGCCTGGGGTGTATTCTAATGTTGTGAAGTGTGTTTCGTGAGTTTTGAATTGTTCCCATAGTGCTTTGTATGTATCGAGTTCTTGTGTAGTGTTTTCGGTTGAGATAGATATGTGGGATAACCTTCCCTTAATATGTTGTAAATAAGGTTGAATTTTTTGTTTCCTACTCGGATATGCAGTTAGTAGAGTACTCACTAGGGTTAGAGATTTATTTATTTCCTCAAAATCAGTTTCTAGCTGGTATGGTGACGACTCTAGAATCGGGTGGGCTTCTGAATTATTTAACGCATCTATTAGGATAACGCGTAGGTTATCTGCTGTTTCAGTTGAAGGGATTGTGACTCCTCGAATTCGCAGTTCATAAAGGACTTCGGGTTTATTCAAGAGGGAAACGTCCATCGTGGATAAACTTTTATACTCGATTGTACAAGTTGAAAATTATAATATTTATACGGTTGCCCCACGTTGGGCGCCAGTGAAACGTTTTTTTTATAACAATCCAAACATTCAATCAGGTGCGGCGACAACACGTTAAATAAGCCTAGGTCAATTAATTTACTTATCGTTAGTTACCTAACGCATTACAGTGTTTACCCCACCATAGCTCTTGAGAGCACTTCTACGACGGATTCTACCCCGTCGGGTACTATGTACCCAATATTATAAATATTGTTAAAATGTAAATAACTTTCATAGAGCGGATTGTGACTCAATAAATAAGCCTTACCACTACCGAATACCAGCGGGTGGTAACTGGCTAAATAAGCCTATTACTAATTTAGGCCAGTTTCTGGATAAATCTAATTAATAAAAATAGATTTTGTCTATAATGAGTGAACGTCTTCACCTTTACTGTAGTTGAAGACAATGACAGATGATGCATGCTAGGGATGAGTGGTAGATGATGAATAGAAGTGGAACTGCCTAATGTAAATATTCATTGTAGATATCACCCCACACCTTCTAAATTTTTTTTTCATCGCCCATCTTTTATATTTTATTTTATTTTAATATTTAAGAATAACTAAATTTATTTACTTACCATCCCACATCCCCGACCTTCATCGACCTTACTTTGGATTCTCGACTTTAAATTTTAAATTAAATAATTTAATTAGCTTACAGGGGAAAGTTTCAGTGAGTTTTCAGGTTTGGGCGCAAGCTTGTTTTTCTGCTGTAAATATAAAACATTCATCTCTTCTTGCGCGTACTCTAAGGCTTTCTCTAACGATGGGGGCCGCATACAGCGAATTCTAGATCCTAAAGGTTCATTTAGACCTCTTACATATGTCTGCAAGGCTAAGCTTTTGTATAACGTTCTCTTGGCATCAATAGTAGTTATGACTTGCTCGTGCAATTGTACATATGCCATTATGGTACTCAGTAGGCATTGACATTTTTCATAAAACACATGTGGTGTGTCTGTGCCTTGTGTGAGTAATGACAAATCTGTATACAACGCAGTTTCATCTCTGTGGTCTGAAAAATTATTTATCAGTGTTTCTCTTATACCTTGCCAGCTAGTGGGCACACCATTGGTTGAAAGGGTGCGTCCGGCGGCACCAGTAATTTTATTTAAAATGCCGTTGAGTAAATACAAATTTGTCAGTTCATTTCCGGCTTCTGGGTTTACATATGCTTGTACTAGTTGATCACATAGACTTAAAAATCTAACAAGTACATTTGGGTTACCGTCGAAATCTGGAACATGTCTTAATGCCTTATGAATAGTGTCTATACTAGCCATATTATATATTTCTTCTTCTATGTTTCCTAAACTAAGGTTGCGCCAAGCGTCCCTTTGCTTGATGCGAAGGTGCTCGCGGACAGACCTATCACTATGGGTATTAACCCTACGGGAGGAAGATGGGTGGAAAATGTTGACAGGGTAGGAATAGCAACCAATTAAACAGTGTGCAACTCACCACCTCATCTTCTGGTACAGCTAAGCTCGATGCTCGGGAGTCCACTGCTCTGCCCACGGTGTTCGTTGTTGATAGTCGATGTACACGTAGAGACGTGATCAGGCGATAGTAACTTCGATAGTTTCTTGACGCACTGACTCGACTATCCTACCGGCTGCGCCAATTATGTGTGAGCGGCAGCGGAGGACGTTTTAAAAAACTATTAATTTTAATTAAACATTTATTCAGATACTACAATAGTTATTTAGATATTAATTACTACTAATTAAAACTAGGGGTTGTCCCTTCTGTTCGATGGTTGAATGAGAATAAGGCCACGACACTGGGCTCTGCTTTGGTTTTATGGAAACTGTAACACTGGATTTCACAATACCGCTGTGATTCACTTCACTGGGGGAAACAGGGCTGCTTCATACATAACACAACAGTGAGGACATACAAGGGTTGATATCGATAATCAGGCTAGAAGCGGTTAACGTGACAAAGTTCTAACGTGTTTACATGTTAGCGCACGCGACTGAACGTCGAATTGTCACAGTAAAACATGAATTGTAGTACTATGAAACGAGCCCCTGATTGCGCCAAGGAGTTAATTGGACTAAAATTCAAAGGGCCGAGAAACAAATGGCTTTCATCACGGAAAGTAATAGGAGCTTATTACAAAGCTAGTCGAAATTTACAAATAACGCCCTTGTTGATGAAGCTTTTGTGGTGAAAGCGGTTGTTTGTGCGAAGGATTGGGAATTCCTACCCTTGATACAATCATAAGGTTCCCTTTACATCCGACGGGATGTAAAGAACGGACGTGTAAAAAACCAATGCTTTGTAAACGACGACTTGTATGTTCTCGTATGAAATCAGTTGCGCTCTTCGAATAAAAAATCCCTAGAAGAAGTGCTACGATTTCTCTAAAACAATGTACTTAACATAACATTTACATACAGGCACATACATTGCTTCTGGCCCCACACTAAAATACCCTGTGTCGTGGGAGTAAGAAACAACGACATCACAAACATGTAAACATCCAAGACCTGGGGGTTTATGTACAAGAGCGTGCTTAATGCAAGAAGCATTCTCGTCCAGCAAACCTTTAGTGTTGAAGAGTCTGGCAGAGGGTAGTGCAGGAACAGCAGGGGAAATACAATAATAAACTTACATAAACATAGGGAGATACAATTAATTTAGTACCTATGTTCTGTGATTTAGACCTACAGGGGCAAGGGGGGAGGGTACGGAGGTACTGAATAATAAAATGTAAAGCGCCATCTATGATCTGTTCGGTGGACTTACTTTACGTCCAAAAGGCCACATCGGTCGTCTAACCCACAGAACATAAAAGAGTTTTTTTTTATGTTCATAAAAGAGTTTTTTTTATGTTCTGTGGTCTAACCGAATAGTTCCGAGACTATAAATGGCGCTGATGATGACGTAATCAGATCTGTAAAACTACTTGCACAGAGCCCTCTCTCAACTGTCTGTTACAAGCTTCTCTCTCCTTTATCTCCCCAATAGAGGTAACAAGAAGAGTCATAGAACATTCATTATCGTATAGGTACCAGATATTACAATTAATTCCCTTTTAGAAGTAGGTATATATTGCTTGAAATTGACGGTTGCAATCGTTCAGGATTTGGTGCTCGTGATATACCGGCTGCTAGTTCCGTATCTAAGCTGGTGACCGGATTGATGAGTCTTTTCCATCCCAGTAGTCCAGTAGTTAGTTAAGCATCAAGTCCCGCCAACAAATCACCGAGCGATTGAGAGTATTGAGACAGAGAAGTGTCACCAGTCCCGGTACCGGTCTAAACAAAGGAACTAATAAGACAATGAGAGAATTGGTAGATCCCTACTCTGGATACCAACCAATTAATCAAATAATTTTATTCATAACTAGCTGACCCAGCGAAATTCGTACCGCCTAACAGTCGATTCTTTAAGTTTTTCAAATTTTTCTTCCCATAAGAACCATACTCGTACTTCAAGGAATACTTATTCTAAAAAAAGAATTAGCGGAATCGGTTCAGCTGCTCTCGAGATTTTCGCTTACCAACACATTCAGCGATTCATTTTTATATTAAAGATGAAACAAAATGTTTGTTTAATGAACGTCAAAGTTGTTAGTTTCACAATTAATAGATTATATGAAGAAAAAAGCTAACAAAGAAGCTCCACAGTAATTAATTTCAATGAAAATTTAACTCAATTAACAGAGTTTTCAACCTAAAAAATTATAACTTATGAATGTTTCGAACACTAGAAATCTAGAATCAATTATTTATTGTAAAATATTTACTTAGTAAACGTCAAAATTCTTAGTTTCACAATTAATAGATTAGGTACGTTATCAACCCTTGTATGTCCCCACTGCTGGGGCACGGGTCTCTTCCTGCATCGCAGGAAGGTTAGGCCATACCTCACCACGGGGGCCAAGTCCGGGTTGGTGGAGGATTGTAAGACAGTGGCGGGCCTTACTGTCAGATGTTATCAAGCCGCCCATAAGGCCTCTGACATGGCTTAACGACTGCCATTATATGACAGCCGGCACCAACGGCTTTACGTGCCTTGCGAAGCACGGAAGCGCTCGGAAAAATGCCACTAGCGGTAGTCACGGGACTCTCACCCATCCCGTACCTGATCGCGCCTGTTGTTGCTTAACCAAGTGATTGATTCCAATCACTCGGTTCGCCTAGGCCACGAGCGCTTCCTCGTGGCCTAGGCGAACCGAGTGATCAGATTAGGTACGTGGAGAAGAAACTAATTAAAGTGTCAAGAAACTGTCTTCTACATAATCCTTGATGTCATAGTAAGCTTTCCGGCACGGAGTGTGCTTTACATATTTTTAAGCCGCGTCAGAGGTGGGTAACTTTTAAGTGGATGATCGACGGGCGAGTAAGACCGCAGTTTTAAATACCACCGAGCCTGGCTCGCGACTCGACGCGTCGACGTCATGCTATATTTTCAATACTCAATAATTTATTGCATTCCACAAGTATATACAGATGACATAACTTAAAATATGGATCTTTGTGGACCCTACAGGGCACGCAATATTATAAATTATAGAAGGCCTTTATCCACTCAAACGTTTCAACACTCAATACTCAATAATTTATTGCATTCCACAAGTATATACAGATGACATAACTTAAAATATGGATCTTTGTGGACCCTACAGGGTCCACAGGGCACGCAATATTATAAATTATAGAAGGCCTAAACTAGGCCTATGACATTTTAATTCTAATTATATTGTACTATTATCAAAAATTATTATATAAACACTATTTTAATATCACACATGCTTCTTAATATTTCTTATATAGTTATTTTATAAAATGTCATTACAATTTTTTTTTATCGATAACTCAATTTATTTATACAATTATTAAATCATTTCTTGTTCATTACCAATAAATTTCTATTACAATTAAGATTAATCTGTATTAATTTTACTTCTTTTGTAGATTAGTTGAATGTTTTATCTTCTAGGTATTCCTCATTTTATAATAACGTCTTGTGATTAGTTATTTTTTTACTCGGCTTGCTAGTCGATCAGCGCCAACGAGACTAGGGGTCTGCTACTTGCAACGGGCCCATCAGATGTTTATCTTCAAGATTCATTAGTGGTTGTATGAAATGATTTTTTTTTATGTAGCTCTGATTGTGTCCCACTGCTGGGCAAAGGCCTCACCTTTTGTCTTCCACTCCTCCCTGTTCATGGCCACTTCCTGCCAGCCCGGCAGAAAGGTTGTGAGGTCGTCCCGCCATCTCCGCTTGGGTCGGCCACGTTTGAGATATCCGACGCGCGGAACCCAGTCAGAGACGATTTTTGCCCACCTCTCTGGGCCCATACGGCTTAGATGACCCGCCCCCAGTTCCACTTTAGCTTAGCGATTGCAGCTCCAACATCGACAATTTTGGTCAATGAAATGAAATAGTTTTATTCAAAGTAGCGCAGAAACTGCGGCTTAGTGAACGTTACAATTCAAACTCGGTGTACATTTCAAAATCTAGATCATTTTGGAGAAAATGGTAAAAAAAACTTCAAACTTAGTATTTTCAGTCCTTAATTAACAGAGTTGCACGTACGCTGGTTCCGGATAAAGGTCAGTAGGTAAAGCCTACGCAAATGGGGTCTTAGGACGCCTCGTGCGTTTGTTCTAAACACAGCATGAGATTTTTTATTTTGTTAAGTCTACAAAGTCGGTAGAATAGAGTCTACAAAAGAAACTTAGACAGATGTAGAGAGCGAGAGAAACATTGCATCATCGGTCACACACACAAAACACCTAACAAATACGAAACAAACTTAACGGTCAACATCCGTAGTTAACACAATAATAATTATTAAAACTGTTTTTACACGAATTTATGCTCGTTTATTACATTACTATACAATAATATAATAATAATAATAAAATACTATACAATAATAATTGACAACATTTAAATTTTTTTGCATACGTTTTTTTACTGTCTTAAAGGAAATTAGATACGAAATAAATCGAAGTCATATTTTTTTACTTTCGGAGATTCGATGATTTTCATCACAGATTTTCATTCATAATTTTCTGTTTGAATTTCGTCTTATTCTAAAAGGACGTACCTAACCGCCAAATGACGTCACACAGTGGCTTAATAATACTAACACCCGTGCTGCCTTTTTACAAACCATTGGAAAGGTTCATCCTGGAAAGGAAAAGTAATTTCTCCGACATGACATTTGAATGATATTGAAAATGACATCTGTCATATCATTTTTAATATTAGGCAACGGTACCACTTCATTCCACCGTGCGTGTGACGTCATCACACAATTTTTGGTTTTTATTTATATTCTCTAAAATTAAGCAATAATAAAAATTCTAAATATATTTTTCGTAATCAAGAAGCAAAATTAAGAAACGGTATTTTTAGTTTTGCGCGTTGTAAAATATGAAATGTTGTCAATTTAAGCAGTTTTGTCGCGGTGTTTCCGTTGTTCCAAATATAAATCATAGACTAAATAGAGATATTATACTATAAACTGTCTCGGTCTTATTTTTGAAAACTGACTGGATCTTGTAGTCAAAGGTATTTTTATTTTACCTAGTTGATCACAACAAGCTCACAGCGCAAATATTATAACTTAGATGGGCAACAAATGAGACTTTTGGCTAATGATAACCACCTTTTTATACGGTTTTCACACTTCATTTAAAACATAAAGCAGGTTATTTAGAACTAACTTAGTTATCAATGGGTACCGACTAAAAACGTTGAACGAAGACGGGTTAATCAGTTTTTATAAATCATAAAACTGATCATTTTGATGATTTTTATAAAATACTAGCTGTGCCCCGCAGTGTCACCCGCGGTTTATCAAATCAAATCAATTTATTTCAACGTAAAGAATTTACATTCTGTTTGCTGAATGTCAGTGTACAATGTAAAATGTGAGCCGCTGCCTTCGGGTCGTCGGTTTTCGATTTTCGATCGATTTTCTCATGGGAATAAGATATTTTCCCGCAGTAAAACATAGCCTATGTCATATGTCTATGTCATAGCCTATCCAGGGTGTCAGCTAACTCCATACCAAATGAAATGAGATGAGACGAGACGAGACGAGACGAGACGAGACGAGACGAGACGAGACGAGACGAGACGAGACGAGACGAGACGAGACGAGACGAGACGAGACGAGACGAGACGAGACGAGACGAGACGAGACGAGACGAGACGAGACGAGACGAGACGAGACGAGACGAGACGAGACGAGACGAGACGAGACGAGACGAGATGAGATGAGATAAGATGAGATGAAATGAAATAGCCTTTGTGTTAATCCAGGGTGTCAGCTAACTCCACACCAAATTTTATTAACATTGCTCCAGCCGTTTAGGCGTGAAGAAGTAACAATCGTGCACACTCATAAACTTTCGCCCTTAAAATATTAGTGTGATCAATACAAATATCAACAACATTGGAGAAGTGACACAAGTCCTCGTAATGCCTACTACTGTAACAACCAGTTAGTTCTAGTGGTTTACCCACAAATTATTATCTCCTGTATCCTGATCCATCCTGCCGGTTGCGCTGACAACTTTCCATTAGCCGTAAGCTCTGATACTGTGTTGATTGACATATCCGAGAGTTATTATCGTTCGGCGAGCACGTTGATAAGTCAAATGTTAGTATTTAGAATCGTATTCAGAATCGGCCTCATTTCATGGAACTGCCTTTTATGATGTGACAATTCCTCGGCCGTGACAATTCCACCGCGGCCTCGGTGGCGCAGCGGTTTGGCACGCTGCTGTAAAACCGACGGTCCCGGGTTTGATCCCCGAACGGAAACGAACTTTTCTAGTTGGTCTCGGGTCTTGGATGTTATCTATGTATTTATTGTATTAAATCTATCGTCGAGTTAGCACCTATAACACAAGTAATTTAGTTGTACTTAGTATAGGGCTAACGAGATCTGTGTAATTTGAGCATGAATATTTATTATTATTATTATAATTCAATTTTACAGAAACTCACGCTTGCATCCCAGAGGGGTAGGTAGAGACTAGGGCCTAGATTCAGCTAATGCATTGTAATACAAAACGATATGCCCAGCGTGAGGATTATGGGCATTACCCCCTATGATTGCACGTGGCGCTCTTTAGGGGAGGGCTATGTCTAGCAGTGGACTAGCATAGCCTGACGACGACGACCATGACAAAACGATAAGATCATTTTATTCATCAAAATCAGAGTTACACCGCTATGGTACTTAACATAATTATGTAGAGTACATTTTTGACATAAGGTTCCAGGGCTTACGCTTAATAATGAATGTCTGATGTCTAAACTATGCAGGGTCTGTTGCATAGAGCATAAGTGTTATTTCTTCCATATTAATACTATAAAAAATACAATAGAGCAATATATTATTATTCACTAATTATTACGAAGTACCAAAAGGTAAATTTTATCAATTTGACCTGTGATGTGACATAGATAAAGCTGTGTTTTTAATTATTATTACACTATAATATTTCAATCATTCTGTGAAGTGTTTAAATTTAAATTCTTAAAATTCTTATCTTACGTGGTAATAACATCTATATTATCACCGTATTTTAATATTACATTTCTAGTTGTCTGCGTATATGTTAGTTTAAAAATGCTGTGTATACCTTTAATTGGCATAATCGCTAGCCCTAAGTCACTTTTAGTATAAGCTTTATCATGTTTGCGTGCTTGCTGTTGGTGTATACCTAATGAATAAAATAAAATAAAATAAAAAAATAAATTTAATGAAATTAGTATTAAATATATTTATTCTAGCATGCATGTGAAAAGTGTGAGTGTGAAAATTGTGTATCTGTGAAATGTAGTGAGTGTCTGAAGGGAAAATGTAGTGTGCTGTGAATGTAGAGTGCTAATATTTAGTACTTATCATTTATATAGTATTGTAAATTCATCTAACTATTCTCAACAATGATCACTGCATGAACGTGGCAATTTAATTCCGTTGCTGCTTCACGTCTACGCACTTACACACATCGAACCTTTTAGGCGTCAATGGTATGAAAAAACCACCCACGTGCCCGGTCTATGTATTTGTCATGTACAAACTGAATTGAGGCCCAGGGATTGAAGGCAGCGGCTAACATCGTACATTGACATTCAGTAAATAAGTAGAATGTAAATCCTTTGCGTTGAAATAAATTATTAGTTGCTGATTTTGCCCTCTACACGCTGAGAAGACTCTAAAAAGTGATTTCCAATTCGCGGATATTGATTCAAGCTACCTGTTGGTTATTCATACTACTACTGAGGTTTGTTTTCATCACTTTTTGCAAAAACTGGACGTAAAAAACAATTGTATTTTTTTCATTTGTAACACTCGTTAGCTCTTTACAGCTAAACTCAGCCTACCAGCCACCACAAGTTTCAATATTCATATTTCGTACGTTATTCCCGTTGCAAATCACGAGGACGCGGTTTTATTAAGACTAGTGACGTCACGACGACATAATTGCGTGCCCCCGATGGGCGCAAATAATGAAGTGTATGATCTCTTATTAAATGATAAACTAGACTTATGAGGTTTTCGCACATTGCAAGGGAAACCGACAAGTTAAGGAAGTAATTGAGATCGTGTGCAAGCGGTAGGAACCAACCGACCTATTTAATATTCAATACAATTCATGGTGATCCGGCTCGAAGAATCAAAATGTGGTTTTCGCGTGTTACAAGGGGAATCGACAAGATAAGGAAGTAATATTGAGATCGTGAGGCACAGGGGTAGGAACAAACCTATTTTATATTCACTACCATTCATGGTGATCCGGCTCGAAGGACCAAAATGTGTAGAGGACTACATTAATAATGATACTATATTGATATTGATTTGTTTATTAGGCATGTAAAACAGGTAACAATCTTAGTATAACATAAGCGATAACAACCCTTGTATGTCCCCACTGCTGGGGCACGAGTCTCTTCCTGCATCGCAAGGTTAGACAATATTGCATCACGGGGGCTAAGTTCGGGTTGGTGATATTGAAGTGTATTATATTTTAAACCTAGATTAACACCCAAAGTATACATGCACGTACATAAACAATTGATATTGATAATGGGAATGGCGTAACAATAAAACGACCGATTCCAACGAGTACTTTAGCGTAACTAATTTATTATAATGTAATGAGTAAATACGTCTTTTTCTTCTTCTTCAGGCTATATTAGTCCACTGCTGGACATAGCCCTCCCCTAATGGGCGCCATAGCGCAAGGTTACTTTTAGTAATAAGACCGCCAATTGTACCTTAATCTGTATCTTCTTATTTTCTAAATTGTAATTCCTGGTGTGCAATAAAGTATATTCATTTCATTTCATTAAATATGGTTAAATAAGGAGTAAATATGTAAATTAAGCAATTTCCATACATTGTACATTCGCTCGTACATGTGGTTTACTAGTTTATTTGACTGCCTCGTTGGTCTTACGATATCACGTCTGATTACCACGCCGAAGGTCGTGGGTTTGATTCCCAATGGGGGCCGCTGTACATTTGTACGAATGGCCTCAGTCTGGATGTATTTCTATGTATGTGATGTTCTTACTTGGTTACTATAGCACAGGGTATCCTTGTTTAGGACCAGGATAAGTAATTTTGTTGTGTGGAATTAATCTTCAGCCCCACAGGTTTCGTCACGATGTGTTCCTTCACAATTAGCGAGTGGTATTACTACTATATAACTTCACAAATGTAATCAATATTGATTTCTGACTCAATTTTTTCACACAACTTTTTTAAGCATTATTTTAAGACTAAAATAAAAATAATTACAACCAATATAAATACTTTGTCCAATAAGTTTTACTTTTTTATTTTATTTTACTTTCCACAAATACAAAGTGTAGACATTAAAGAGTAAGTTTGGCTCAGACTTTTTGTATGTGTTAGTTAATTTCTTGCACTTAAATGCATTATAAAAATAAAAACTTCAGTCATTTCATTAAAAATATGTATTTAATCAAAGGTAGTAAATTAAGTCTACATTACAGGCTCGGCCTACTCGTAGTGTGGGGACTAGTGGTCCCCTTTTTAAGACTTAACTATAAGTCTTTAAAAACACAATCGAATTGAACAAAAATAGAATAAAATACCCTAATTTTAAGGATAAGTGAAACAGATTTTTTGGGAATAAAATAAATTTCATTAATATAAAAAATGATCTTAATTTTCGATAATACCAATAATAAAGTTTCACTTCAGGTTTCTTGAATTTTTGACGAAACTGTACGCCCCATCCGCCGAAACCGACAAGGTTTATCTGTGGACTGGGATTATTATACTTTACTAGCTGACCCAGCGAACTTCGTACCGCCTAACAGTCGATTTATTAATAATAATAATAGTAATTTATTTCAGGCAAAGGGACCCATATACAAATAATCATTACAAGTAACTAAAAACTATTAGCATTAAAAAGTTAAAATTACTTTGCTGAATTCCGCCAAAAATCCCACAAGCACCATGCAGCTAGCTAATGCACCGCCCTCCCTCCCACTTTTTCAAGCAGAAGCAAGACACGAACACACCACCACCAACACCAATACTTGTGTGAGAAAACACGCGACGCGTTTCGCCTCTAACACGAGGCATCCTCAGGCTCCCAAATGCAAGTGACCGTCTCCGCAAAAACGCTCCGTATTTATAGGCTAGGCCGCCCCTCCCCCCGATGACGCAATGTAACCGTTAAACTGGTGACCGTTAAACCGTTTCAACCGCCTATGGGCTATTGTTGTTTTGTGCAAATATATCGATTAATGGGGAAATAGAGGAGCTGCCCACCTGTTCATTCAGCATTGTAAACAACCTATCCCTAGATAATTTGGAAATTTCCAGCTGTTCAAGTATAGACAATCTCAACCCCTTACTGCAGGTGTGTAAAATTTCCAAATTATGGTTATTATTAAGTACATGACCCGTATCCAAAAGGTGTTTGGCAAAATGAGATTTATCCGGATGATTGTTTCGGAAAGCTGCCACATGCTCCCTATACCGAGTTATAAAACTCCTACCGGTCTGGCCAATATACACTCCGTTACATTCCGGACAAGCAACTCTATACACCCCAGACCGCTGGAATCTATCCACCCTCTCTTTTTGATTGCACAGATTTCTAGCCAAAGAGTTGCTCGTCCTGAACGCAACCCGTATCCCAGATCTTTTTAACGTCCGGTGGATTTTTTCAGAAATCGGACCTACATAGGTAATACTTGACTTCATTTTTTGAGGCCTTTCAGGTGGCACTGCGTATAAAAGTCTACTAACCATACCGTTCCGCTTCCTGACCACCAGCCTATCAATCATTCGCCTGCTATATCCGTTTGCAACTGCTATTTGATAGATGGTATTTAGTTCCTTGTTGTAATTAGCAGAAGACATTGGCACAGTTAGCAAACGGTGAATATAGCAATGGAATGCTGCCATTTTGTGTTGCCACGGATGACAAGACGTTATTGGGATAACAGTGTCAGTCTGTGTTGGCTTTCGGTAAATCTCAAACTCATGCTTGTTACCCACCCTAGTTATTTTTAGATCTAGGAAATTAAGCGATTCGTTCTGTTCTTTCTCTAGTTTGAAATTGATTTTAGGGTGTTTTGTGTTCAAGGTATTGACAAATGAGTCTAGTTGTCTAAATGTACCTGTCCAGCATATAATGATGTCATCTACATACCGGTAATAATAAAGTATGTTTCTCTTCCCAACTATATGATTACGTTCAAAATTGTCCATGAAAATATTAGCTAGCAAAGGACTCAATGGTGAACCCATTGCTAAGCCTTCCTTTTGTTGGTAAAATGCACCATCAAACACAAACCTCAGGTCGATCGAGCCTCTCGACGACCTAGGTTCCGACCACCGACCGGTCTCGCTCCAGCTAGGTCCCCCGACTCACTCCACACTCTCTGTTAAGACTATCACTAACTGGGACGGTGTTAAAGCCTCCCTAGTCACCGTTGCTGAAGCCCCCGATTCGCCTCTTGTGCTCACACCCGGCTGTCTTGACAGCACGGATAAAATAGATAGCGCCGTAGACTCCCTCACGCATGTGATCCAAACAGCCATCCGTGACAACGAACACCAAGTCCCGGTCCATGACCGTAAGCTCCCTCTCGACGTCAGAAATCTGATAAGGGCCAAAAGAGCCGCCCTTCGAAGGGCCTCGCTCTACCCAACTCCTGCCTACAGGAAACGTGCAAACGTCCTCCAACGGCAAGTCCGGTCGCGGCTCTCCGAATTGAGCAACTCCAATTGGGGTGACCTCATGGAGACCATTTCCCCCTCCCACGTAGCATACTATAAAGTAGCTAGGGCCCTTCGGGTTGACGCGATCACCCACACCCCTCCCTTGATGCGTCCCGATGGCACTACCGCCTTCGAGGACGACGAAAAGGCCGAATGCTTCGCTGACAGCATTGAGGCTCAATGCTCTCCCAGCGTCCAGCATAGAGACCCAGTTCACATAGGCAAGGTTGAGGAGGAGGTCCGTAAAAAGACCTCCCTCCCCTTAACCGACGACCCTATCGCGGTATCCACTGACGAAATTCAGCTTTTTATCAAAAGACTGAAACGTAAAAAGGCCCCAGGAGCGGACGGTATTGCCAACCTAGCGCTCAAAAACTTCCCCGGCCAGGTGCTCACCCTCCTTGCCATTCTCTTCAATGCCTGCTTTGACCTCTGTCACTTTCCATCCGCATGGAAAGAGGCGACAGTCATAGGCATTCCCAAGCCCGGGAAGCCCCTCAACGTCCCATCTAGCCACCGCCCCATCAGCCTTCTTAAGGCCATGGGCAAGCTCTTCGAACGAGTTATTCTCACTCGTATGAGAAACCACCTCTTCCCGTCAGAGGGACCCCCTCTCATCATCCATCACCAATTTGGCTTTCGAGCTAGGCACTCTTGCCCTCAACAAGTCCACCGCATAGTAGAGTATATCTTGAGTGGTTTCTTCCCTAGGCGCGAAAAGACGGTAGCCGTCTTCTTCGATGTCGCCAAGGCCTTTGACAAGGTCTGGCACGCAGGGCTCGTGTACAAATTGTACGAACTGGGTCTCCCCGACCGACTTGTCCGCGTCATATATAGCTTTTTGAAGGATCGGTCCTTCCGTTTTAGACACGAGGGGGTACTCTCGTCCCCCCGTCCGCTCAGAGCCGGGGTCCCGCAAGGCTCCGTGCTCTCCCCCCTCCTGTACATTTCGTACACAAATGACATTCCCATTCCCGGCGATGGGGTCCAATTGTCACTTTTTGCCGACGACACCGCACTCTACTGCAAGAGTCGGCAGATGTCGTGTATCCTCCGCAAACTCCAACCCGCGGTCGATAAGCTAGGAGCCTGGTTCAGACTATGGCGCATCGAGGTCAACCCGGAGAAAAGCACGGCTGTGCGTTTTGAACACAAGCGTGGACGGTTTCTCGGCGAGGACCCCCCCATTCGCATGTTAGGGACCCCAGTCCCCTGGCAAAAATCCGCCAAGTACCTAGGTGTCATTTTAGATAGGAACCTGACTTTCGTCCCACACATCCGGAAGGTGACCCGGACAGCCCGATTTTACCTAGGCCGCCTATCATCCATGATAGGCCGGCACAGTAGGATGTCAGCTAGGAACAAGCGAACGCTCTATAAGGTTTGCATTCGTCCCGTGATGACTTACGCGGCACCCGTCTTCGCTCACGCGTCCCCCTCAGCCCTGTACGGACTGCAGAGGGTACAGAACATTTTTATTCGTAGGGCACTGAACGCTCACTGGTGCGTCAGGAACGCAGACCTACATCGGGACATGGAAATCCCAACCATGCAGCAATTTATTAGGTCCCTCTCAGAGACGTTCTTCAGCACTGCTGAAGAACATCCCAACCCCCTGATCCGCGAAGCAGCGGCTTACTCTCCGCCCACGACGGACCCACGTTACCTGGTGCGCAGGCCCAGGAACGTACTCGTTGACCCGCCCGACAAATTGTCGTCTGACCTGAACCACCTCCTAGAGGCTCGGTCTCAGTCAGACGCGCCCCCCTCCTCTGCCAGTGTCCCCCCTAGGGGGGGCACTGCTCTTTCATAGCAGTTTTGTAATATAAACTCTTCTAAGCGGACGCTCCGCTAGGGAGCTCCGCTGTGCGCCCTCCTCGGCCTCGAGGGGGGTCGCTCCCGATGTGGGTTTAGGGGTCTCTAGGACCAAAACCAGTCCCAAGGTGGTGTTTAGTGGGTAGGCGCACTTCTTGTGAGTCCCACATTGGCAGCACGGCCGGGTCCGTGCTGTTATGCATGAGCATTCACCACCTCCCTCCCCCGTGTCCTCCGGAGGGTGCCCTTTATAGGGTTAAAAAAAAAAAAAAAAAAAAAAAAAAAGCGGAGACGGTCACTTGCATTTGGGAGCCTGAGGATGCCTCGTGTTAGAGGCGAAACGCGTCGCGTGTTTTCTCACACAAGTATTGGTGTTGGTGGTGGTGTGTTCGTGTCTTGCTTCTGCTTGAAAAAGTGGGAGGGAGGGCGGTGCATTAGCTAGCTGCATGGTGCTTGTGGGATTTTTGGCGGAATTCAGCAAAGTAATTTTAACTTTTTAATGCTATTATGGATTTCCGCAAAGTAACGCCTGATTCTATACAACATCTAAAAACTAATAATAATCGTCTCAAGCTACTTGTGGTTAGCGCTCATCTGCACTGAGATCCAGTGACTATACTCGTATATAGGACTTTTGAGGTCGTCATAAACAGCTTGCAGGACTATACTTATTCTTTTTTTATTTTTCTCTCCGTGAGAACCATCCTTGTACTTCAAGGCATATACTAAAAAAAAAATTTGCGAAATCGGTTCAGCTGCCCTCGAGATTTGCGCTTGCCAACACATTCAGCGATTCATTTTTATATTTTACAGACAAGATTTCACACAAGAAACGTGTACAGAAAAGAGGGTTTGTTCAGTCTGCGTGGACTATAAGCCGGGTGACGAGCAAAGTATGTGATTACCTACACGTGTCATCCGTAGGTTAGAAAGAAACCCCTTTAATTGTACACGACAGCTGAGTCTACGAAAGTATGTCATCTTAACTCGGGTGGAGTCTAGCTGTTAGAATAAACAACCTATATATATCCCTCTCCAGGGCAGAGACCTTCTCTCAGAGAGAGGTTATGGGCTTCATCACCACACGAGTACACCGCAGAATGGCAATTTGAAGCGCTGAAGAACATCTGTGATACTTGGCGTATTTCACGATGTTTTTCTTTGCAGTTAGTGAGTGGTAACATAAGAATATTCTCGCTTCTGATGTTCGCATCCGCAGCATTTAGCTGAGACCTACAGTCTAGAACCTAGGATCAACAATCTAGGACTTTAGTACTACATTCTAGGCTGTAGAGTACACGATGACATCCGCACGGCATTTTATTCAATACAGGAGAAAAATCATATATGTACAGTCTATTTATTCTTACATGTCCAATTTAGTAAACAAGATTCTACCCTTAAACTGTGACTTTTTAGTCCAAACTGCCATATTTCCATAAATGAAGTAACCTGGAACACTCTTTTAGATAACACTCTGCCATAATCTAAATAATGATAACATAGTTCATGAATTTGCGAGAAAATGTCTAGTTTAGGCATCTAATCTCAATTTTAAGGTTAGAATCTTGTTTACTAAATTGGACAAGTACGAATAAATAGACTGTACTTACTTCACCACGCTCATTTTATTACTTCCTCGACCTACAACAAGTCTAGAAATAGTTATCACAGGTATTAGGATTTTTTATGTTTACTTTTTGAAAAAACCGTATTATAAAACCGTATTTCGGGGGCGCTAGTCAGCGTCCCCGAAACGCCTTAAAATTAAAATGAAAATTCTAAGCTTACAAACTTCTCCGTCCGAAGACTAAAAACGTGCGGGTCCAAATTATTATGCATAAGGGCCTGTGAGAGTTAAATTTATTCATAATTTTCATAGTTTGTCTGTCGCTGAAACAAGACGGCAAATGAGTGTGGCATTTTGCGGTTGCGGCGCAGTTGTTTTTATTTTCACAGAGTCTCGCCCACACCGGCCCGCTGGGAGTAGGAGTCAATACGGCTCAAATATACGCGGGTATTTTCAACAATAAGGTTACTGGAAGTCGAATGTTTCCGTTACACGAAGTAAATACTATATATTCTTTCTTTTTTATGTAGCCTTGGTAGGTACGTATACGTGTCCAGCCCATTGCCACTTTAGCTTGCTAATCTTATAAGCTACTAGCTGACCCAGCGAACTTCGTACCGCCTAGCAGTCGATTCTTTAATGTATTTTTTTATTTTTCTCTCTCTAAGAACCATCCTCGTACTTCAAGGAATATTCTAAAGAAAGAATTAGTGAAATCTATTCAGCTGCTCTCGTGATTTGCGCTTACCAACACATTCAGCGATTCATTTTTATATTATAGGTGTGCCAGTTTCTGAATTGAGAATTTGGCTAAGTAAATAGTTAACAGTAGTGCTGTCTCTACGAATTTCTCAGCAAAGAGAGTGACAGAACGTCTTAACGTTCTTAAGCATTAAAACCGGCCCTGTCAGTCAGTCAACTTAATTCGGCGAACTTGGGTCTCATTTCTGATGTGTTCCATCAAAGAGACTGTGAGCATAGCCCCTGTAGCACGATGAGCGTCTTTCAATCGGTAAAGTAGACCTGTCGGTACCACTGTAGAGCAAAGGCCTTCTTTCAGAGAGAGAAAGGGCATAATTTCCACCCGTGCCCACCCCGGATAGACACGAATAGGTAGAATATCATACTTCAATAGCTTCATGGTAATATGAAAGTTCATTACGAGTCAAGTTTGTGAAGCTTGGTGAATATTCATAATGTTTACATGCATATCGTGTAAAGGTCACTCTAAATGTTTGCAACAAGAAACAGATTTATATGTAGTGTATCTAAAAAGTTTAGGCTAGGGTAATTTTACACGTCAATACAAAAATCAGCCGTTGGTGCCGGCTGTCATGTAATGGCAGTCGTTAAGCCAAGCCAGAGGCCTTATGGGCGGCTTGATAACTTCTGACAGTGAGGCCCGCCGCTGTCTTACAACCCTCCGCCAACCCGGACTTGGCCCCTGGTCACTACCATAATGGCCTAACCTTCCTGCGATGCAGGAAAAGACCCGTGCCCCAACATGGGGACATAAAAGGTTTGCTAATGAACGAACGAACATGCGTGTCACGTAAAGGTCACTCTGTTTGCAACAAGAAACAGATTTCTACATGGTGTATCTAAAAAAAATAGCTATATTCCGGTAGCCCAGTGGGTAGGACAAGTAGGACCCAGGTTCGATTCCCTGTGCGGGCATGTACAAATGACTTTGTTTTCTGAGTTATGTACAGTAGGACTACGCTAACGTTGAAAGAAAACATCGTGAGTAAACCTGAGGGTGTCAGGTGTCCACATACCTCAGCGCTTGAAATCGCTAATTATAGGTGATGGGCACGCGTGGTAATTAAGCCCATACTCTCTCTCCGAGAGAAGGCCTGTGCCCTGCAGTGGGACGTTTATAGGCTACATAAAAAATATGTATTCCGGAATAACGGAAAAAATATCATCAGTCTTTCCAGTTGCTGAAACTTATGTTTCACTAGATCTTTCTGCAACAACCTATGGTGCAACAGGTTGTTATGAAAATGAGCGCAACAGGTTAATACTGTTCGCAGTTATGGGGCTCCAAACAGGTATAGTCTGTTAGCTTTTAGAACATACCTCGGCTAGTGTCGGATAGAATCGGATATTTTCGTGTAATAGAAATATCGGAACTAATATGACACTTAATTTCGAAATCGGAACTAATATTTCGACTTAATTTCGAGATCAGAGCATCGAAGTAGTATTACACTCGTGTGCTTTCGGCGAAAACCGAAGCCTACTCTAGAGCCCGAGGTAAAAAGCTAACAGACTGTACACTAGTGGCCAATAAACTAGTGATGTAATTTTTTCCTCGCCTAAACCGTAGTATCGATGGATTGCTCGAGTGTAGAAAAATCATTTCTCGATTAGAAGTACAAAGCTTGAAAGCGCGTTTTTTTGTCAGAGTACGGCGTCCTACCCTAAACCAGCTAAGCGGTTAATCATAGAAACGTGATAATATACTATTTCAGTAAGGCACTTAAAAAGAAAAATCACGCCTAATTAGGCTTTACAACTTAGCGAGTAATAGGCGACCAAGTTATAAAAGGAAAACTTCGTACAAATTCCAGTGAAAATTACTTTTGTGAAGTTGTTAGATCTGTAAGGCAGTGTAGCGCTTGAAGAGCGGCTAGCTGTCGGCAGCGGCAAAAAAATAACAACTGCGGACAGTACGACACAAATTTATTTAACGTGGATTCCTTAATAATCCCTACACCCGGTCAGTCCCTTCCTGGCCAGCCCGGATAGGCACTCTCCTGGAGTTGAAGCGGGCATGCAGCGTGACCCGTGACAGCGCGACCCGCAGGTTAGGATTTCCTCCGTAGTGGTCGGTTCCCCTAGTCCACTGCAGCGCGCGTGGGCTTGACTTCGGGAACGGGACGTGGCCCCAAGTATGGCCTGGCAGCTGTTTATTTAATAAATCCAACCGCATGAGTACGCAGCCATCTTAGGGTCTCCGCGTGTGTCGCCACTGACTACCAGTAAGATGAAACTTATCTAGTTTGATTGTGGCGGCAGCGGAAACCAGAAACGGAGTGCTAAGCAAAGAAGGTGAATTAAAGATAAAACTAGCCACAGCAGCATAACTACGTGGAAATAAATATTAATAAAGAGAATCTAAGCAGGTAAGTGCCGTACAATGGATGTAGTATTAAAATTATTGAGGATACCGAAATGGATGTACAATGAATGATGGTGCGCATTTAGTAAGCCGCCATTTTGACATGATGCAATAGAATAAGTAGATACCTAGGCAATGGTGCGCAAGCGTATTGTAAATGCCCTGCACAGCAAGTGTTACATTATGTTCGGCAGGAACAAGTAAAATAATCTATCAACTAACACATATAGGACACACAATAAGCACGATAAATTCCTAATAAAATAATCAACAAGATCTGTTCACGCTTACCCAAAAAAATAAGTTTACTCGATTTCTGAAGTAGTAATAGATTTACTTCTAATTATTTAAATAACGTCATCAGACCGCTCAGAGTGGTCCCGGAAACATCGTGAGCACAGCAGAGGCGCGTGCGCGCAGCCCTCAAAGCGGTCCGTGGTCGAATGAAATCGACGCGCAGCAAGAACATGGCGGCTATCGCTAGGCAAGTTAGAGAACAATAGCATTTCTAACGACTAGTGATGTAGCCGCAGTCGATAATTGTAGTTTATCGATTGCCGACAATTTGTTATCGATAAGTCGGTAACCAATCATCGATACTTGTTGTTTTATTAGGTTTATAAATTTATAGTAATTAAGGTTTAGATTTAAGTTGTAAAATAGTATGTAGGTTTAATCTTAAGTACTTGTTTCTTTGTCGTTACATTTTTTTTTTTCATTTTTGTTATTAATAAATAACGCTACAGCAGGTAAAATCCCTTTCGACTATGGAACGATATAGTTAGTTAGACCTGAGATTTCCACACTTAGCCTCATAGTTGGGTCACTGTAAGCAGCAACCGCTGAGGTAACTACCATACGTTATGCTGTAATAATTTACTTTATTTACATTACTACAGCATAATTTGGCTGCTTGGACATTTGGACATTATTTTGATAAACTTCTTTGAGATAAATCGGGATTGCTCCCAAATATATGCGACCAACGGCGGCACGTAAAAGTTGTATCAAAATATACATATATCATCAGAAACATGGCAACCAAGGAGGTTTGTTATGAAAGGTTTTATTTAAATTTCTAACTGGCTGAATTAGTTAGTTAAACCTGAGATTCCCGCAAATAGCCCCATAGTTGGGCCATTGTACGTAGCAGCACTGAAGTATGTCAACACTTCAGACACTGGAGTTTCCTTAAGATGTTTTCCTTCACCGTTAGCGAGTGGCATTGCTACTACGAGGGCTGCTACTTATGTATGCGGAATAGAAAAAATGAACAAATGTGGCTAAATATGCTTTTATTGTTTTTCAAAGTATTCTCCACTATGATCGATGCACTTTTGCATTCGATGAAACCAATTTGTAAAACACTTTTTCCACTCTGATTGAGGTATCTCCAAAACGTGCTGTTTGAACGCATCTACGGCATCTTTACGGGTCGAAAATCGTTGACCACGTAATTTATTCTTTACATTTGGGAATAAATAGAAATCATTGGGAGCCAAATCAGGGCTGTACGGTGGATGACCCATCAATTCTATTTTTTGACCATCCAAAAAAGTAGTTGTTGTTGCGTTAAACCACGTCGAAAATCATAATAAATCATAGCACGAATATTTTCACGAGTGAGTTCCATTTTTTCAGCGATATGACATTTTAAAACCAACAAAAACAAAACACTAACGTATATAAGAGATAAATTAGCGGCCAGTATTTAAAAAAAGAACGAATTTGACCATGGAGGTCAGACATTGCGTTTAAAATTATTGGCATCCCAGATTCCGCATACATAAGTAGCAGCCTATGTATAACTTAACAAATGAACATTGATCCAATGTACATTTCTGAATTTCCGCTGCCTTGTAAAACTTTTGTGTTTAAGCTACTATAACTATAACTGTACCGTTTAATTTATAATTGTACCATTGTTTAATGTATCAAGTGTGTACTATTGTACAGTTATAAATAAAAAATCTGAGAATCAAATGAATCAATCCAATGTACACTTTGACCGTTTATTTCCATGTCATTTAGGTAGTAGCTTTTTGAGCACCGAGGTCGGAAAATCACTGCGTGAGAGTCAGGTTTCTTAGTTCTTCCCGCGGGTGTCGTAAAAGGCGACTAAGGGACACAAACCGGGGGGTGGGCAGCAGCACCCCCTGCAGTACAATTCCACCAGACTGCGATCCCCAACCCGCATGCCCAGCGTGGGGATTATGGGCATTACCCCCCAATGATGGCACAACGTTGCGTTCATTAGGGGAGGGCTATGTCTAGCAGTGGACTAATATAGCCTGAAGAAGAAGAGGCTTCTTAGTTCAGTGATTACTACAGCATCTCCGTCCATTAGAACAGTGACCCGCGGCACGCACGCACCACTTTAGCTGGCTACTAATAGTCCTCTTAAAAATCTATGTGAACTAAGTCAAACTATTTTTGGAAAGTGCCATATTATTTATTTGAATAGCATACATACAAGCTAGCATAAATCTTAAGTGACTTGGATCTATGGATGGCGTGATTAGTCTTTTATTTTATTTATTAAGGAACATTAATTTAGTTTATTGAGCTATCTATTGAGCTTACTCAATAGCGGTAGAGTAAATTAAATAAAACGTACATTTGCAATTTTATTTGAAATAAATTTAATATTATTTATATTTAATTGCTGTTATTGCAAATAAAGGTAATTTGATTTCCTGTTAAATTTTCAAATTAAGTTTTAAAATATAATTTAATGAATTGACTATAAGTACATTATTACATTATTACGTTACAAATATAATATAAATACCTTACGAACTTATTACATCATTTAGAAAATTAAAGTTTTCTTATAAAAAAATTGTAATCACTGTTTCAAAAGACTTATTTGTATTCAGTACTGTGCATTCTTATAAATAGCAAATTGTGGCTGTATTTTAATCTAATATTTATTCTTTAATAATATTAAAGAAACTACTATAAAGGATCTCAACCAACCCGGACTTGGCCTAACCTTCCTGCGATGCAGGAAGAGATCCGTGCCCCAGCAGTGGAGACATACAAGGGTCTATATCGATTATCTAGGATAGCCGTTGGTGTGCCGTTTCAAAATAACAAAGCTAATAAAAAGCGATAAAAAAATTAAATAAACAGTATAAATAAAATAAATTAAATTATTCGATAGCTATTTGTTAAGGCACGTCCATTGTGCTATGGCTTTCAAACCACCCAAAATTCGAGTCGGGGAGGCACTCATCAGTTTCTTCAACTTGACTGTTCCCTTGATTCGTCATTTTACATGATTCGTCAGTTTTAAGTTTTCGTCAGTTTTCACAGTGCGTCATTTTACATAGCTCGTCAGTCTAGGCTGTTGACAGGGTTCAGACGTTGCAAAAAATGGCTGATTTCGAGAAAGTGGTCAAGTGCACCTGGTACTGGCCTCCCACTTCAAAATATCTGAATGTATTGAAACAAATAATTTTATAATGGAAAATAAAAACAAACTAGTACTTATGTCATTCTAAGGATCTAATTATGATGATGCAAATCTGATGTCATAAATATTCCAAGTTTCCGTAAATCTACTTCTGTTCGCAAACTTAAGTTTTTACTCTTATTTCTATGTATTAAATTACTACGTGCCAGAATACATTGACAATTGATATAAATTGACAATTGAGTCATATAAAAGCAAAGGCAGCAACATCCATTTTCTTTAGAATAGCAACTTTGAATGCAGTCTGTTAGTCTAATGTCATCTACATACATTCAATTTAACAGTTTCTCGCAAAACCAGCAACAAACCCTTTTAAATCGTCGTTTTATTTGAAGGTTAATAGCAAACACAGCAACATCCTAGGTTGTTTACTGCAAAAACAGCATCTTCACTCTCAACTACTTATATGCTCGCATTATACGTGACTCAACATGGCGAATTTGTTTATCAGTTGCTCGTGCGTGTACTGCAAAAACAGCAACATCCTAACCATATCGGTGCAAAATCAGCAATATCCAATTATTGGTGGCAAAAACAGCATTATCCAAAATTGATTTGTATTTTTGAGGTTTCTCTTGTTTTAAATAGAAGTAATTTTTTTAATTTCCATAATTCTAAGATAATTTACAACTATAAAACAAACGTAAACTATGCACAATAATTGCAATAGGCGACCTAAACAAAAAAAAAACGGTTACTCACATTTCACATTATACTCACACTCATACTTATATTTATATTATACGGGCTTGGGAGGCACTCATTAGAGTCGTCAGTTTCCCCAATTTGCCAGTTACCAAAGATGACGAGCTATGTAAAATGACGATTTATAAAAACTTGACAAGTGAGGAGACTGACGAGTTAACGAATAATAGGTACAAAACTGACGATTGATGTAAAATGACGAATTAAAGAAACTGTTGAGTTGAGGAAAGTGACGAGTGCCTCCCCGACCCATCGTGGGGCACTAAACAGTATGGCTCAATCATAATCGCATGTTGGGCGGATAAAATATTAGTTAATTGCCATATTGATAGATATGGCTATTAACTAATATTTTATTGTTTCCCTACCGACCGTTGTTTTGTGTTGTAGATTGTTACAGAAATGTGACTGCTTTGTTTCTCTACTGATTTAAGCGACGTGGACACGATTGTGCCCACGAATATTGCCGATATTAAAAACCTATTTAGTGGCTAAAAATTCCACCCATGCCGGGATTTGAACCCGCAACCTCTGGCTATCCGTGCCAGTGCTCTTTCCAACTGAGCTAATGGGCGACTCACCGGCACCTGCACGTAATACAGAGAGTACCTATTGTAAATAGGTTTAAAATTTCACTGATGCCGGTGAGTCGCCCATTAGCTCAGTTGGAAAGAGCGCTGGCACGGATAGCCAGAGAGCAAACAAGTTCTTGGCCGTGTTTGATAATATAGACTTTTAATAAAATATTGTTTTGACATCGACTCTCTAAAACGAAGGAAGGCAAGGGATACTGCGTGGGATGTGTCCATTGTTACGTTTGGCTTATTTTATTATTAATATTAAAAAGAAGCCTTTGGCCTTTTTGCATCTACTTAATGAGATGATTTATACAGCGTCCAGTGGTATCTTCACTCACACTAGATGGGTGAAGGGACCACTCCGACGCTGTAGTGCCTGGGACATGGTTTTTATAGATGATGTAGGCTTGCCCAGCACCTATACCACCCATACATACTTACTTGGCTAATATCTACATTAGTGCTAGAGATTTGCACCTATCTACAATCGACATCTGAAATTACTACCTTATAAGTTATTTATAGCGGCAATATAAATTGCACACATCGTGAAGAAATCAGTGGGTTTGTCGGTACAGACGGCAGCTGCTCGGCCTTAATATTCTCGTATTTGTTGCAATTTCGCCCGTAACCCAAGTATTTAGAGCGCAACTTGTGAAGGTCAATGTGCTGACGACTGTTCCCATCAATAATGGCGCTAATCCTCACGACACACCTTGGCTGCAAGTCTTACCTCAATCCGCCCACGGTCTGCGTCTTGAGCCGCGGCAACTTGATGGTAATGCACGTTGGGCGTACGCCCCGCCCTACCGTGGGCGCCGCCCTGACGCCGAGTAACTGGGCATAGAAGTCTCAACTACGTATACTAACCAGAGATTTACCCCCATATTATAAAGCATACCATCCAGCGACCTGCCCCCGATCCACACCAATCAGAGACTGCCTAAATTTTAATGAAATACCAATCAGCGACTACGCCCATCTCATAAAGCGTGTCAATGAAAGTTGACCCCTATTTTATGAAGTATAGTACCTGCCTTCCTTTTAAGCAGTGTACAAATCTGAGACTACTGTAATTTAATTAAGTATATCAATTAGACTGCCCGCCATATCATTAAATGCTGGAAACCTGCTCTCTTTATTATGAAGTATACCAACCAGAGACCGGCTTCCATCTTATAAAGTATACTACTCAGACTCTGCCCCCATATGAAGTATACCAACCTTAGAGTGCCTCCATATTATGAAATTTATGAAGCATACCAACCAAAGATCTGCCCCCATTTGTGAAGTGTATCAAGCTGAGGCTGCGTCAAATTCATAAAAAATAGGATAAGATGAGATAAGAAAATCATTTATTGGACACTATAAAAATAAAATACACAAATGAAATTTATGATGTTACTCATCTAACGGTATGAACACGAAATTGTGAAAACATCTAACGCAAAATTTATTCAATGAAAATAAATAGCTTATAAATAATTAACTTTCACACAATTAATCATTTGTCTCAAGTCTCAAGTTGGTAACTAAGTAAAAGTTAACTTTAGTTAAAAATTGTAAAAGTACTCAAATACAGAAAAAATCAATTTAATTTCACTCGCAATACGACTATATTTAACTATTTTATAAGTGTTAGATAATGCACCAAAACGGTACCTCTGTGTGTCTCTGTGTTCCCTATCGGCAGATATAAAGCCTGCTACGCGGCTACGGACGGCACTCTCGTAGCAAGTTCGTAGCCGCTGTCGCAGTTGCCGTAGCAAGCTGATCATCATCAACAATCCACAATGGCACTAAGGTTAGTGGTGATATTTTTTCGACAGCTTTTTTTCTGGGATGAAGAGGGTCTTTTTTACAGATGCCCAGTTAGTAAATTGGAAACTTTTTGGTTCAGTTTCAACGAATTATTTTATTCAGAACAAAAGTTTTTTGAATTTATTTTTCGGTACTTTTTTCTGTACGAGTATGTCGGAGTTAAAAGCATTAACTATTTTTGAAAATTTGAAGTGGTTCGTTTTAAAAACGTATCAAAATCTAGGAATTGAAACTAAGGAGTACTCTTTTGTATGGCGCGAATATTTCGCATTCAAAATTGCGATTATATTTTAGTAAAATGAAATATTTTCGAGAATAAAGACTAGTTTTACGGTGTGCCTTATAATGTAATAAAATTGTGATGTATGATTTATGTGTGACTGTAGTGAAATAGCGCCATGTTATAAAAAATATTCTGGGGACAGCTAAGTATCGGTAAAAAAGTTGACTGACCCATATATGTGTGAGTAAGCAAATGCAAATAATCTATCTCTCCAAAATAATTTTACGTCAGTATTACCTACTGCATGTTACGAGAAAGAGACGATAAATTACAGTAAATACATTTGAGCAGCAAGGACCTAACTAGGAATAGTTTGAAAGATATAAGATCAGGACAAGTTCTGTTCAAGTTTCTAGTATCAGTTTTCTCCTACTTTTCTACTTAAAATTTAGTGCTAAAGATCCTTTAACAAAGCAAAGTACTTATTGACTGTTCTACCTCTAATATAAAGGTTATGTTTTGTGAAAAGATGATAGAAAAGAAAGTGAAATTAAATATTTCGTTCAGGAAATGTTGACCAACAATTAAAATGGAAAGTTTTATTTTAATATTTGATAGTACAATAACTAACACTATGCAATAGGCTACAATAAAATATAATATGTGAATAACAGTAGGTTTTCTTTATAGTGGTACTCCTGATTTAACAGTTAATAAGATTTTTTCTTTGTTAAATATACTGTTGACCAGAGCAGTGGTAGAGGAGGGGCGGAACTCCGGCTGCTTAATTAGGAGATCGTGGGCTCGAATCTCGGCATGTACCAATGACTTTGTTTCCAAAGTTATGTACCTACATTTTTAAAGTTACCGTAGCAATACCTAGTCTGAAGTGTTAACTTACCTCATCGTACGTATATGCTCAACTATGAGGCTAAGTGCGAAAAATCTCAAGTCTAACAGACTATGTATTGTCTACAGCTAATCGATTTCTATTTCAACCCTGTATGTCCCCACTACTGAGGCGCGGGTCTCTCCTGCGTAGCAAGAAGGTTAGGCCATACTCCACCGCGGGGGCCAAGTCCGGGTTGGTGGAGGTTTGTAAGACAGTGGCGGGCCAGTTATCAAGCTGCTCATGCCTCTGACCTGGCTTAACGTGACGTGCCATTACATGACAGCCGGCACCCACGGCTTAACGTGCCTTGCGAAGCATGGAAGCGCTCGGAAAAATGCCACTAGTGGTAGTAGCGGGACGGTCACCAATCCCGCACCTGACCGCGCCTGTTGTTGCTTAACTCGAGTGATTTATTCCAATCACTCGGTTCGACTAGGCCACGAGCGCTTCAACTTCACAGCTAATCAACTTTTCAATTTTATTTCAAAGTCGTCCAGTATTTTATTTATTCTATCGGAAAGATTGCCTAAGGAGAAATTGAGTATACCTTATTGCAAAAACACTCTAAAAAGGCGCACCTTTTTATAGACAAATTCAACCGGTCACCACAGGCTATTGGACGGGGAACCATTTTAATTTAAATTCAAAGGTAAATGGGATTTCCGAACACAGTAGGGTTTTTAATCTCGAATAAATTATATGCATCAGTAACTTTTTAATCTTTAATATTTATTTGGAGCTACAATATCCGAGGCGTTCAGAAACCTTAGCGCTTCTAACCGTGGGCATAGTGCCGGCTGTCATGTAATGCCAGTCGTTAAGCCATGTCCGAGGCGTTATGGGTGGCTTAATAACTTCTGACAGTAAGGCCCGCCACTGTCTTACAATCCTCCACCAACCCAGATTTGGGCCGCGTGGTGGAGTATGGCCTAACCTTCCTACGATGCAGGAAGAGACCCGTGCCCCAGCAGTGGGGACATATAACAGGCGACAAAAACGTAACATAAACTCATGCCTGAATCCCGGAGAGGGATAGGCAGTGATTGCCACATGTCACGATTATGACTGATTATATTTCAAGGTTCATTAGTCGTTGCATGCACGAACGCAGATTTCGGGTACTTTTTTGAGCTATTTCACTGATGCCGGTAAGTCGCCCATCAGCTCAGTTGGGAGTGCGCTGGCACGGTTAGCCAGAGCTCGCTCGCAAGCTCGCTCGGGTCCGAGTCCCGGCATGGGTGGAACTTTTAACCTCTAAATAAGTTTTTAAAACAGACATTACTTTTCTTCGTATTAAGAACGATTTTTATTCCCGACTCATTCCCGGAAAGTATCTGATAAGAACTGGACGAAATAGAAGGCGTTAGTTAGACCTGAGATTTCCGTACTTAGCCTCATAATTGGGCCATTGTACGTAGTGGAGCTGTGAGTTTACTCCAGCCAGCCTATCTCTTTCCAGAAAGCCAGCAGTGCTCCGTTATCTCTGCGTTCTTCCTGAAGGGACCCCGGCTTCCCAATGATGGCGGTCCGTTGCTTTTCCACGCCTTCACAGTAAATGGTCACGTGGGCGGGTGTTTCCTCTTCTTTGAGGCATCCCCGGCAATGATAGATATATGTAGAAGGCGTTATTTTTCACCTTCGTTCTTTCGCTATTTACGTAGCGTTTTCAGTTGGTCTTTGATCAAAATACATCTGGGTATATTTTTCCGTTGAAATTCCGTGGGAAGAAAATTAGTCAGCAATTCCGCTAACTCGTTTGATCTGGTTCTTTTTGGTTTTCCCTCTTTAGTCCGGACTTGAGATAAGAAATAAGTGTCTCCATTTTCCCGAGAAAAGAAAAACTAGATGTTATCTTACACAACTTACCTACAGAATTTTAAACTCAAATCGAAGAACTAAAATCGGTCTGTATTATTTTAAAAAGTTGTAACTTTTAAACAATTTTTGCTACTCGTTGTACAATGAACGGTTGCTTTTCTTCGATTACAATATTCATAAACTTCACAGACCCTACGGAAAAAAAAATCAAGTAACCGTCCAAGTGAAATATTGGTGCGCTAAAAGTGCTTTCTTATTTTTTTTTTACAATAAACAGCTTTCCATTGGCAAGCCAGTTAGAAACCCGTTCGTGCGTTCAAATCCCGGCACGTACCAATGACTTTATTTTCTACGTTATGTACATTAATGACGATTATGGTAGCGCTCGTGATTGGAATCAATCACTTGAGTTAAGCAACAACAGGCGAGGTCCAGGATGGGTGATCGTCCCGTGACTACCGCTAGTGGTATTTTTTCCGAACTCTTCCGTGCGTCGCAAGGTACATTAAGCCGTTGGTGCCAGCTGTCATTTAATGGCAGTCGTTAAGCCATGTCAGAGGCCTTATGGGCGGCTTGATAACTTCTGACAGTAAGGCCCGCCACTGTCTTACAATCCTCACCAACCCGGACTTGGTCCCCGTGATGGAGTATGGCCTAACCATCCTGCGATGCAGGAAGTGACCCATGCCCCAACAGTAGGGTCATACAAGGGTTGATATGGAAAACATGGAAGACACAAATCAAGGTTTTCATTGCGACCCGGAGTGTCGTTTGTAAATGAAAACCAAACTACATTTTGTATGGAAGTTCAGTAACTTGAGGGGCCGCCTTAAGCTTGTCACCCCTGTTTGACGTAGCATGATTAATCTTAGGGTGACTAATAGCTTTTCGGGGTACATTACAAGAGTGTTATCATCTGATAAGTAAGATGGTTTAGCTGTACCAGCAAGTGGAACGGTGGATTCAACTAGATTTTTTTAATTTTTTTTTATCCAGGGCACAAAAAGTCATACAAAAAGAACTATAAAAGTATGTGCATACAGAAATAGACGTGGAGGTCCCTTAAGCAAACAAAATGATAATTATGATAATTTAAGCATGTAATCTTAAACAGTTAACAAAGAAAGAGAGAGTGTGGGCTTAATTGCCACGCGTGCCCTCCGCGGACTGGCAATTCCAAGCGCTGAGCTATTTGAATATCCCGACACTCAGGTTTCCTCAAAATGTTTTTTCCTTTACTGTTAGCTAGTGGTATTGCTACTATGAGTTTACATAATAAATAAATATTCATGGACATATTACACAGATCTCGTCAGCCCCATATTAAGTACAACCAAGTGACTTGCGTTACAGGTGCTAACTCGACGATAGATTTAATACAATAAATGCATAGATAACATCCAAGACCCGATACAAACTAGAAAAGTTCGTTTCCTAGTTCGACCCAACCGGGGATCGAACCCGAGACCTTCGGTTTTACAGTCAGAGTGACAAACCGCTGCGCCACCGAGGCCCTCAAAAACAAAGTCAGTGGTACATGCCAATTATCCACTATGGTACATTATCTTTCAAAAATATTCTTCTTCTTGCTGTGCCTCTCCACTAAAAGGTTTTCAGCTCGCCTCCGGCTGTTTTCGCAACTGCGTTTCGTAGGTAAGAGTGTTTAAGAGTGTTCGCAGAGCGTAACTGGCTGCGAAACAAGAATGTTTACTCCTTGTTCGCAACCATTTGCGAATCAAAAAACGTTTTTCTTAGTCGCAACTTGGTTGCGAACGAAGAATACGATCTACATTCTTGTTTCGCAGCCAGTTACAAAAGGCAGTTGCGAAAACGGCCCGAGGGGTCAGCTCCCCATATTCTTCTTTGTTTCTTGCCAGACCACCCAACCCAGCGAGATCTCCGACGCTGGCTACATCCGTTCATTCCCTGGCTGATATTTCTTCTCCCAACACGCCTCTTGGGATAAATCGGCACGTGTCGTGTTGCAACACATGACCTAGTTAACTATTTTTTTGTCCTTTTTACAGTTACCACGAGTGGCGCGTTTTAGGGTTTCCAAATTCGTGACTCTATGGAGCCAGCTTATTTTCAACATCCTTACACATCTCTTAACTCACACACACACACGCACACACTCACACGCACAAAACACACACACACACTCAAACGCACACAAACACACACACATACACGCATGAATGCAAGTAATAGAAAAAAAAATATTATTTAGTCTCACTGACTCGAGATACTACTTTATTTTTCAACTAATATTGTATTTTGAAAGCAGATGAAAGACCTATGGTCTTTCATAGATCTACGGGACCTACCAGATATAGGTTTAATACTTGTTGGGTTTCTGCACCTCATGCTGTAACATTACTGGACAGAATATACATTTTTGTATTTCTGTATTTTGTATTCGGTAGCATCACAAATATTACTCGATCGATATCTCATCGGGTCCACCACGTGCCACCGTTTACTATCCACCAATAAGCAGTACACACAGTACGTAGTCATATTCCACGCCGGCCGACCTGCGTCTGGCAATTTGTCAACAACGGACCGCTGCACATGAAATTATCATTGCCAGCCTACCAGTACATTGTGTCGGGGAATTAATTAATTTAATCG
The DNA here is from genome assembly GCA_934045075.1 of Yponomeuta sedellus. NCBI lineage: Eukaryota > Metazoa > Arthropoda > Insecta > Lepidoptera > Yponomeutidae > Yponomeuta > Yponomeuta sedellus. The sequence continues at coordinate 2,173,512 of OW203739.1, forward strand.
CTACACAATTGTGCCTAGAACGTTAAGGTGACGCCGTAATGATGGGCTCAGTCGGTATTTTGTTATTTTAGTCTAAAAGCCTTATCTTATGCAAGACTGAAAGGTAAAGTAGCCTATAAGCCTTGTTTTCGTGGCTCTATTTACAGTTCAGGCTGCTGTTACGTGGACCTTAACAATTTTGTTTGGTTGTAATAGAATGAGTAAAGTTTTCATAACTGCTGTGTAAGGATTTGATAAGTAATTAAATTGCGGATATTCAAGGCAATTTTTCCTTATGCCTTACTAAAATGTTGATAGAGAAAATTTGATACCTTACGTTATCAACCCTTGTATGTCCCCACTACTGGGGCACGGGTCTCTTCCTGCATCGCAGGAAGGTTAGGCCATACTCCACCATGGGGGCCAAGTCCGGGTTGGTGGAGGATTGTAAGACAGTGGCGGGCCTTACTGTCAGTAGTTATCAAGCCGCCCATAAGGCATCTGACATGGCTTAACGACTGCCATTATATGACAGCCGGCACCAAAGGCTTAACGTGCCTTGCGAAGCACGGAAGCGCTCGGAAAAATGCCACTAGCGGTAGTCACGGGACGCTCACCCATCCCGTACCTGACCGCGCCTGTTGTTGCTTAACCAAGTGATTGATTCCAATCACTCGGTTCGCCTAGGCCACGAGCGCTTCCTCTTTGATACCTTAATTATTAATTATTCTTTCTGTACATATTAAAACCTAATTCTTCTTCTTCAGGCTATGTTAGTCCACTGCTGGACATAGCCCTCCCCTAATGAGGAGCGCCAACCTAGCGCAAGGTTGTGCCAACATTGGGGGGTAATGCCCATAATCCCCACGCTGGGCATGCGGGTTGGGGATCGCAGTTTAGTGGAATTGTACTGCAGGGGGCGCTACTGCCTACCCCGCGGTTTGTGTCCCTTAGTCGCCTTTTACGGCACCCGCGGGAAGAATTTGGGTTGGTGCTATTCTCTAGGCCGACACCACACAGCTCAACAGCAACCTAATTACGGGAAAACAAAAATGTATGAAAAACGTTCGGAATATTATTTTCTGTCAAATTCTCAGACCACATAATTGTGACGAACTAACACAGAACAGAAAAAAAATTACTAGCTGTATATGGCTCTGACACAAATTGGTTCCAAACAGTAGTTTATTCTTTATAAAGTATTTTGTACGATGACGATGAATTTTTAGAATAGGTCTTATAAAATACATTGTCATCATACCTATAAACTATTGACGCAAAAGTAGGCTTCCTGCATAAGAAGTCACTTGTTAGTCACTTTTTTTGCGTAGCCTCGATTGTGTCACACTGCTGGGCAAAGGCCTTCTCTTTCGCTGTCCATTCCTCCCTGGCCACCTCCTGTCGTCGTCGTCGTCGTCCGACTATACTAGTCCACTGCTGGACATAGAGGCCTCCCATAATGTGCGCCATAGCGTCATGTCTTCAGCATCCAGCATCTGCCTGCAGTTTTTCGCAGATCGTGATCCCACCTAGTCGGAGGGGGTCCTATAGTACGTTTGCCGAGTCGCGGTCTCCACTCAAGAACACGCTTACTCCAACGGTTGTCGGTTCTTCGCTAGATACTTACCTCCTGTCAGCCTGGCAAAAAGGTCGTGAGGTTGTCCCGCCATCTCCTCTAGGTTAGGCACTAATAAGCTAAAAATTAACACAAATCGAAAATCTCGGACAAAAAAATCTAGGTTGTACAATAGTCAGTCCACAACCTCTGGTTTCCGCGACAACTTGTAAAGTTGTAACACATTTTATAAATAATAAAGCTGCAACGATTTCAACTCTGTGTTTTATTTTATTATATTTTTTTTAATGCTAAGGACAATTTTAAAAACCTAATTAGAGGCTAAAAATTCCACCCATGCCAAGACTTGAATCCACGACCTCAGGCTAACCTGAGCTAATGGGTGACCCACCGGCATCAGTGAAATTTCGAACCTCTTTACAACACTCTCTATATTAGGTACAGGCAGCGACCCGGCATGGGTGGAATTTTTAGCCTGTAAATAGGTTTTTATTTATTTTATTTATAATATAAACAGAAAAGTTGACAAAAAACAGAATAAGCAGGTAAAGGACGATTTATGTAGTCCGGTCTGGTTGAAATGTAAAGTAGTAATGACTAAAAATCAAGGAAATCCCAAAAATGGATGAAGAAATTTAAAATTTTTAAATTCTGTCTATTATACTTAATGAAATAAATATACAATCCGATGTAAAGAGGTTTGCACCGTTACAAACTTCAGTTGTTCCCGGTTTCTAATAGAGACCTTTGGAAATGCTTCGACTATTGAAAAAGGCACAAAACAATTACTCTCTTATAAGATGCGAAAGTGGACATTTCTAGGTCGTAGTTGCTTCTCATGTTACCACAAAATTGGACTAAGAGGGTCAGTAATCACCTCGAAAGGGTAACAACATGTTAACGTCTATTTTCTTATACAGGCAACCGCACATGAAATGTTATATGTGTGCACTCTAAATAGTTGCGTTAAGGACTAGTTTGCAACAAAAATAGAACCTTTCAATTACGTTACTATATGCTTAAACCCGAATTCAGAATTCAGGAAAATGTATTCAGACGGAGTTTAAAGGATAGACTCCATTTCAAAAGTATAGCTAAACTTCAGAAAGAAAAAAAATAAAGTATGGATTTATATATTTCAATACTCTGTTAATTTCACGGCAGATTTACAAATAGAAAGGCTCGGTAAAGTATTTAGCCTACGCAGCACGGGCCTTCTCTCAGAGAGAGAGGATGGGCTTATTTATCACTTGTTATGTATGAAGCAGCCCGGTTTCCCCCAGTGATGTGAATCACAGCGGTATTGTGAAATCCAGTGTTACAGTTTCCATAAAACCAAAGCATAGCCCAGTGTCATCGCCTTATTCTCATTCAACCATCGAACAGAAGGGACAACCCCTAGTTTTAATTAGTAGTAATTAATATCTAATAACTATTGTAGTATCTGAATAAACGTTTAGTTAAAATTAATAGTTTTTTTAACACGTCCTCCGCTGCCGCTCACACATAATTCACGTGTAAATTAAAGTTAAGGCTGGCAAGAGATCATTTGAGGAAAAAGGCCTACACGCAGCAGTGGGCAGCGTTGGCCTGATAATGATGATGAAGAGTAATATTTGCTCTAGATAAGTAAATGCCGGAAATTGAACTATTACTCTAAAACCAGGCAGTTGTCAGCCGGTAGGCGGTCCGGCTAACTTATCTTAGGCTTAATGAGGCTACGCTACAAGTGCTCTACCCAATTTCTCCGAAGCTTTGTGCCAAATTCCGCAGTCAACAGGTGATAATAGCCCCATCTCCGGTTAAATATGATTTAGTGGCTGAATTAGCTTGAAATTGCGTAGCTTTTATGGTTAAGTACTGTGGTAGGACAGGTAGGTGTGAAAAGTGTGTTAGGAAAATTTTTAATACTCTGTTTTATTTAAAATTTAGTTTCTAATTTTTATTTTCCGTTTTATACATCATTATATTCTTTTCTTAATTGCTGTATTTATAAAACACCTTTACAAAAAGTATTTTGTTTTCTTTTGTTAGGCCTTTGCCAACAAAATTAAAATATAACAAAAACTCACACCTTTATTCCAGAATGGTAGGCAGAGACTGAGGACTGCCACTTGCCAGGACTCTGACAGAATACCTTCGCTTCATCAACGTTCATTAGTCTAGCAAATTAGTAAACTTCAAAGCATCGGAATTATATTGTTACATAAAATTGTTTGACGCAGAATTATCTGCGACAACTTCCATATCAGATGTTACCAGATGACTTATTAGAAAACCTCTATCATTATAAAGAAAAAAAAAAGATAAAAGATAATTTATTTAAAAAACATTTTACAGTGACCTTATCACTAAGGCAGTGGTGTTATGCGTCTCATAAAGAAGGTTAGCTATAATTATTATAAGGAAGAAGTCCTTTAGAAGCGCTCGTGGCCTAGTCGAACCAAGTGATTGGCATCAATCACTTGAGTTAGTTAAGCAACAACATGCGCGGTCATGTGCGGGATGGGTAAACGTCCGGTGACTACCGCTACTGGCATTTTTACGAGCGCTTCCGTGCTTCGCAAGGCACGTTAAGCCGTTGATGCCGGTTGTCATGTAATGACACTCGTTAAGCCATGTCAGAGGCCTTATGGGCGATAACTTCTGACAGTAAAGCCCGCCACTGTCTTACAATCCTCCACCCATCTGGACTTGGCCCCCGAGGTGGAGTATGGCCTAACCTTCCTGCGATGCAGGAAGAGACCCGTGTCCCAGTAGTGGGGACTTACAAGGTTTGATATCGAATACTTAATAAGGAGGAGGTGGAATGAATTGGGGAAGGTCTATGTCCGACAACGGACAACTGTGATCCGATAATGTGCTACAGTGCTACACAAGAAATAAGTCTCGCAGATGTACCTGCGCAGATGACCAAATTTTGAAAGTGAAAGTTTATCGACCAATCAGATAGTTTCAGTTTATGGCAGGCCGCGCGCTTTTGTTGCTATTGGTTGATTCAACGTCATCGATGCAGGTGACTATTAGTTTGGCAATATTAGCGTGAGCGAAATAGGTAGCGCTACTGCGGCAATAAATTCTGCACCCTAACCGTATCGGTTAAATATCATGTTGAATGTACTTATAGCTATACTGTGTAATATTCGTTACACTTCTTCCTAGTCTGCGCGAACGTAGATTCCCGCAGGGACTTTTATGATGTGTAGTACTGAACCTACTTGTTACCTTCAAAGTTATGAAATTTAAGACGCAACATGGTGGCTAGTCCTTCGCCTTGTACACGGCTCCCCTACCTTTCATTAAGTATTTTATAAAGAAGACTTGAGAAGTTTCGCAAACAAATCTCAACTTCACATTGTTATCGGGGTATTTTGTGCGGTACCATATAGACTACTTTAGGGGACGTCTTTTAATTACTTGAGAATTTTTTCCTCAGTTTAAGATTGACGAAACAAATATATGTTGCGAATGTGAGTGGAAGGGCTGGTAAGGGACGTCCCAGGCGGACACATGTCGACCAAATAGGGGATGTATTAGCAAAGGGAAAGATAAAAAGTACCCGGAACCGGCGTGCGTGCATGCAACGACTTATGAACATTGATGAAGCGAAGGTGATCTGTCAGGATCGTGGCAAGTGGCAGTACCTGGTCTCTGCCTACCCCTCTGGGATACAGGCCTGAGTTTATGTATGTATGTATTTTTTGTAACTTGTACTATATTTTCCCATCCCCATCTGATTTTTTCTAAATGTAAATAGTTGTTTACAGTAAGTAGTGGTTTTCTACGATACGTACATTTGTGAACCTATAGTAGCAAATCTCTCAGAGAGAGAGAGAGTATGGGCTTAAATAACACACGTGCCCACCGCGTATTGGCCATTTCAAGCGCTGATGTATTTTAACACCTCAGACCCTCAGGTTTACTCACGATGCCTTCCTACACAGTTAGCGTGAGTTATTGCTACTAAAACTTATTCACCAAATGTTACCTTTATAAGTGTCCTCACATTCATCGAACCTTCAGAATCGGCATTAAAAAAATATAACTTGGAAAACAAAGTCATTGGTACATGCCCGCATTGGGTATCGAACCTAGGTCTCCCGATTCCGAATCCAGATGCTTTTCTTATACATTCTGTTAGAAACCGTTATCGTTTCACAATCAAAGTGAGTGAGCACTAAAATTGAGCTGAAACTCGACGTCAGGTGAAATCAAACAGCTAAAGATTATGTTTGCTCAAATTTGAAACCAACGTGTGTGTCCCGAAGGAAATCCCGTTTTCTTATTGTTTTACTCAACGCGAGTACATACGAGAATACTTATATATAAATTTCTACTCGATACTCGCTCTTATGCGGCAAGTGTTACAAGCTGCTACTAGTAGCTATGGTTGTAGCTGACTGTACGTGCGACTCTAATGGAAAATCGTTTGTGTAGTTATTATTTTTCATTTCGTATTGCGTAGCAACTGCAATTTTAAAGGGACCTGGTTTTGGTGAAGACTACATGTCTACTTAGTTTTATTGGTATTTGAAGGCGATGGTTCAAGGTCGACAGCAATTTGACCCTTACATAAAACATAATCATGTGGAGAGGATGAAGGAAGAAAGATTGACGAAACAAATATATATTGCGAATGTGAGTGGAATGGCTGGTAAGAGACTTCCCAGGAGGACATTCATCGGCCAAATAGGGGATGCATTAGCAGAGGGGAAGATAAAAAGTACCCGGAACCAGCGTGCGTGCATGCAACACTTATTGCATGCACGCAAGCACATTTAGAGTATAGGACAATACTAAAATTTATTAACATAATTATCAAGAATAGTTAAAATCGAAATGTACCAAAAACTTTATAATATTGTGATAGATTTTATTCTCCAATATACATTTTATATTGGTTTATAATTGTTTATATTCTATTCTCAAAATTTTTTTAGCGTTTTGTCATAAATTCCATGCAAAATACGCTTTTGTAAAAGAGTATGATTCAGCGTCCCATTTTTATTTCCATTTTTGGTCAAAAAGGAAATATGCCTCGTTGGTCTGAGGGTATCACGACTACGCTTCGCCCTAGAGGTCGTGGCTTAGATTCCCACTGTAGCCCGCCGTACATTGACACAAAATGGCCTCGGTCTTGGGCGTATTTGCATGTATGTGATGTCGTTACCTGGTTACCATAACACGGGGTATCCTCGTTTGGGACCTTGATTGTCTTGTTCCGAAGTCATTATAATATTTATAAAAATTGGCCGAAAGAATTTTCATTTTATTAGAATTTACCATTTGTCACGTTATCCGCAACATGTAAAGTTATGTTTCTTCTTCTTCAGGCTATATTAGTCCACTGCTGGACATAGCTCTCCCCTAATGAGCGCCTAGCGCCCTGTCTTCAGCTTGCTGCATCCAGGATCTGCCTGCAGTTTTTCGCAGATCGTCATCCCACCTGCTCGGAGGGCGTCCTTTGCGTCGTCGTCGTCTATGGGCGTCGTTGCCGAGTCGCGGTCTCCACTCGTTTACTCTAGCGATTGTTTCCATAGCTCGCTGAGCGACTTTGAACTGGTGGACCAGCCCTATCGTTAGTGTCCAAGTCTCGGCAGCGTAGGTCATCACAGGTAGGACGCACTGATTGAAAATTTCCGTTTTCGAACATTGCGGTATGGGTGACGAGAAAACTCGGCGTAGTTTGCAAATGCTACGTTTAGGTGTAAGTATTTTTCCAACACAATTGAGACATGTGCTATAAAGGAGTCGTTGAATAATGTAGAGGTTGCAAGAATAAACAAATAACTTCAACGTGAACAACGTTTCTACATTACACTATTTTTATTTTTAATGCACTAACCCGTGCTAATTTCACTGATGCCGTGAGTCGCCCATTGGCTCAATTGGTAGAGCGCTGGTACGGATAGCCAGAGGTTGCGGGTTCGAATCCCGGCATGGGTGAAATTTTTAGCCTCTAAATAGGTTTTTAAATTTGTTCCTTAGCACGGGTTAGTGCATTAAAAATAAAAATAGTGTAATCATGTGAGTACAGTGATATCGTTCCGATGTTAAACCTAACTGCAAAGTAGGTAGTCGGGGCTGTAAGTAATGCAATTTGCTTAAGTCAGATGTCGCTGCCTGTACGTAATACAGAGAATATTGTAAAGAGGTTCGAAATTTCACTGATGCCGTGAGTCGCCCATTGGCTCAATTGGTAGAGCGCTGGTACGGATAGCCAGAGGTTGCGGGTTCGAATCCCGGCATGGGTGAAATTTTTAGCCTCTAAATAGGTTTTTAAACGTTTCTACAGTAAACAATACCAGTATTACACAGAGTTAAGCACTATTTTACAAACTTAACTTGTTTTTTTCCCTTGTATTTTCCGTAGTACAGTTAACAGCACATCAACCTACACCATCACATTGCTCCGAAGGAGGAGGAAACGCCTGCTCACGTGACCTTTGATTGCGAGAGTGCGGTAAAGCATAATTGGAAGGCTGGGTCAGAAGTGTCGGAGAAATAGGCTGTTTGGAGTTATTTTACAGAATTGCTATAATGGTCAAAAATTACTGTGTCTTCGACCGACGTGACTTCATAGACAAATCTTACATTATATAAATGTGAAAGTTTGTGAAACGCAATAACGGCTGAACGGATTTACATGAAACTTGGCGTACAGATAGACAAAGATCTGAATTGGGACATAGGATACTTGATATACCGGTAATGCGTTCCCGTATTTTATTTATTGTTACCATAATCTTTTTTTTCAAGCCATACTCTATGATATTTATTTATTGCGTTGCCATGGTAACAAAAATCGTGTAAACAGCTTGTATAAGCCGCTCGAAGTTCGCCGGGTCAGCCAGTTATAGGTATTATAATCACTAAGAAACATTTCATACGATATTACTTACATAAGAAATGTACAAACATGTCCAAAGGCGAGCTAATCTCTGTAAGAGATTTCTTCCAGAAAATCTTAGAAGAAAAGCAGCAAAAAACGAGTCTATAAGTGCACCAAATAAACTATATAAACCACAAAAATCCTAAATTACATCGTCTCTTCACAAAACAAAGAATGTTTTAGACTACATAAACTAGATATCTACATAAAACTACCTAGATATAAATAAATACTTTGTAAACATAGACCAGGTGGGATGACGATCTGCGAAAAACTGCAGGCAGATGCTGGATGCGGCAAGCTGAAGACAGGGTGCAATGGCGCTCATTAGGGGAGGGCTATGTCCAGCAGTGGACTACATAATATAGCCTGGAGAAGAAGAAGAAAAATATAGCTCATAATGGTTTTTCAATCGCTTTTATATTATTATTATTACATATTATAGTATACCAGTAAAGATTGTACAATGGCGGGCTTAATACTAAAGAGTAAATGACCCAGCTACTACGGATTTTTGGTAAAGTTATCTGACAATGAGGCCTAACTAAACTAGTTCGTAAGATGTCGGTTAGTTACATACTCAGATAGGGTGAGATCACGATGTTACCCTTACCGTTACAAATTCGATGGTTGTAATTCAAAAGCGTGGCGAGACCCTCACCCAATTAAGGCCTGAAATGAACTGGAGAGCGGGAATAGAGTATGAATTTACACCGGCCCACAGTCCGAATTAACATATTAATCATTAAATTCGGGCCAAAGGTAGGGCCGCAATGGTGAGGTGAGCACAGGAGACAATAATTGGTAGAAACGATAATTTTACCTCTTTGGAAGTCCATAAGTTTAAAAACCTATTTAGAGGCTAAAAAATTCACCCATGCCGGAATTCGAACCCGCAACCTCTGGCTATCAGTGCCAGCGCTCTACCAATTGAGTAGATTGAGTGCTCAATTGGTAGAGCGCTGGCACGGATAGCCAGAGGTTGCGGGTTTGAATCCCGGCATGGGTGAAATTTTTAGCCTCTAAATAGGTTTTTAAATTTGTCCTTAGCACGGGTTAGTGCATTAAAAATAAAAATAGTATAAGTCCATAAGTGTTGCCACATTTCAGCTGTACTCTATCGTTCGTTCTCGTTATCAACCCTTGTATGTCCCCACTGCTGGGGCACGGGTCTCTTCTTGCATCGCAGGAAGATTAGGTCATACTCCACCACGGGGGCTGAATCCGGGTTGGTGGAGGATTGTAAGACAGCGGCGGGCCTTTCTACTTAGACGATAGAGCATCTGTCAACGTGCATTGAGTACCCTTACACTCGGGAGAACCTAGTTAGTTAGACCTGAAATATCCGCACTTAGCCTCATAGATGGGCCATTGCCCGAAGCGAGTTCTGAGGTATGTTTACACTTCAGCCACTAGAGTTTGGTTTTAAGTAATACAAGTTAGACTTGTCCCCAGTCACGCCTGATGGTAAGCGTAGACGGGGTCTACGATGTTACATGCTTACCTGTTAAATGCCGGCTAGCTGTACTTCTATAGACACCCAGGTTATGTCTCCCGAAAGACAGGCGATGGCAGCGTGTTCCACAACTTTGCTGTTCTTATGATAAAAGAATTTGCGAATTGCTTGGTGCGGAATCCAGAATTTCGACGATAACGATTTCGTTTTCTCACAATGTTTTCATTCACCGTCACAAATATACATAACTTCGAAAACAGGAAAACAGTTCGAAAAGAAAAAAATCTTTCATGCCGGGATTAGAACCTACGACCTCCCGAAGCCGGCATTCTACCGCTCGCTACCACCGCAACTGATAAACCAGTCAGCTTCACAAAGTTCTGGGCCGTGTTTGATAAAAAAAAAAAAAACTTTTAATAAAAAAATGTTTTGAAATCGACTCTTTAAGAAGAAGAAAGCCAAGGGAAATTGCGTGGGATGTGTCTATTGTTACGTTTGGCTTATTTTATTATTAATAATAAAAAGAAGCACGCTGAAAGAAAAAACCGGCCAAGCGTGAGTCCGACTCGCACACCGAGGGTTCCGTACAATTTTTAGGTAGGTACTTCGTTATCAACCCTTGTATATGCCCACTGCTGGGGCACGGGTCTCTTCCTGCATCGCAGGAAGGTTAGGCCATACTTCACCACGAGGGCCAAGTCCGTAGGTAGGTACTTTCATGTTATAAATAGCTAGAGGCATTTTTTGGAGAGCTTCCGTGCTTTGCAAGTGCATTAATCCGTTCGTGGAAGTCGTTAAGCCATTCAGAGGCCTTATGGGCGGGTTGATAACTTCTGGCAGTAAGACCCGCCACTGTCTCACAATTTAGGACCGTGCCCCAGCAGTGGGGACATAGAAAGGGTTGATATCAAACCCACCACAGTCAGTTCAGACCTCTACACATCTAACTGAGTAGCGTGCCCAGGTTTTGTGTAGGTACTCTCGCCTGCTACTTTGGTTACAAATTAACATCCCGCAAGCACTGATTAGGCCTACAACGCAGCCAAAAATCTGCCAATGCTACGAGCTTTGACGAATTATACCAATTTGCTATCTACAACTGTGTGGCTCGTAATGAACTACATCTTTGAGAAAGGGATCCATTTACAGGCGCACTTAAATAGTAGAAACGATTTCACGTGTTGCGGCCGCAATAAAAAAAGACATCCATTTACAAAACAATTTCGGTAGTAGTAAATTCAGTTAGGAAACTAAGTGTCTGAGGTGTCCACATACCTCAATGCTTGAAATTGCCAATCCGCGGTGGGCACGCGTGGTGATTAAGCCTATATTATCTTTGCGAGAGAAGCCCTGTGCCCTACAGTGTGACGTGTATAGTCTTCACTCTATAAAATAAATGAAATAAATGAATAGATAAAAAAAACTGTGGACTGAAAGAGGATTTAGTGACTAGAATTGAGAAAGGAATATTGCGTTGGTTTGGACATGTGGGGAGAATGAATGAAAAAAGATTGTCGTAACAAATATATATTGCGAATGTGAGTAGATGGGCTGGTTAGGGACGTCCCAGGCGGACATACATTGACCAAATAAGGGATGTATTAGCAAAGGGGAAGATTTATGCATGCAACGACTTATGAATGTTGATGAAGCGAACGTGATCTGTCAGGATCCTAGCAAGTGGCAGTCCCTGGTGTCTGCCTACACTTCTGGGATACAGACGTGAGGTTATGTATGTATGTATAAAAAAAACTACTTATAGTATTTCTTAATGATTCGCGATACTTATACATAGTTATATATATAACGGGTCAAATCTACCCGAGACCACGGCAACTGTAACGCTGCCGAAACGTCGGGAAATAAGATAATTACGTTTTACCTAATAAATAATCGCGATTTGACCCGTTTAATATAAAACTACTCATAGCTGTGAATTTTTATTTCAGGCAATGACTAAACAGCGTTAGTAATAATGGGGATGTACGCAAAGATGTAGGTTTGTTTCACGTATGTATCATAAAAAAATTATTTAACCTTCAATATATCTCCAGGATCAAGTATACTAAGCAACAGTTTACTTTCTTAATGGTCCATACTTAACATAGTAATAATCATAAGTAACTTCCAATCCATGGTGGGCACGCGTGGTTTTTAAGCCCTCCTCTCCTCTCCTCTTCTCTCTCTCTCTCTCTCTCTCTCTCTGAGAGTAGACCTGCTCTGCAGTGGAAAAAAAGTTTTTTTATGTAGCCTAATTTTTTATGTACATTTTGTGTAAAAAAAGCAAATACTGCGCTGTTACACAAAAGCATATTTTGTATGGGACCTGTAGTTTCTTATTATAAATTATTATTATTGGTATTTTATTAAATACCGAAGGAATTGCGAGAATTAAGAACAAATAATTTTAAAACCAAATTAAAGTGTCTATTAGAACAAAAAGTTTATTATAATATAACAGAATTCTTGACAGATGATAATTTCGGCTAAGACATTGTCTGACATTTTAATATAATTTGTACTTTAAACTGACATTTATTCTGGTTCTGTTTACACAATTTGACATATAACAAAATTTAAATTATTCATTTTAATTTTTTTTCTTATTTTCATTTTAATATATCATTAACTCCTTGCCAAGTCGAGTCGGTGATAAAAAAGTTTTTTTTGGAAGAGCGCTGGCACGGATAGCCAGAGGTTGCGGGTTCGAATCCCGGCATGGGTGAATTTTTTAGCCTCTAAATAGGTTTTTAAATTTGTCCTTAGCACGGGTTAGTGCATTAAACATAAAAATAGTGTGACATGATTCCATAAAAAAACTTTTTTATCACCGACTCTACTTGGCAAGGACCCCTACAATCACGCTTACTTACAATATACTAGACAACCCACCAAACTGAACTGAAGTATCATCTGTCACCGTAACAACCAGGGATGAGTTGTAAGCAAAGACTGGTGGCCTCACTTGTTGAGCCGCGCTCCCAAAGTCAAAGGCCACCAGAAACCTATGTTTAGCAGCCCCATTATGCAGAAACACGATGACAGTTAATTACGAAACAGTCCGCTAATTACTTCACTTGTTAACGGACAGTATTCGGTTTGAATTTCGAATGGCCACTGCGGTTTCAGGGGTCCGTAAATACAAGTACGGAGGCGCTGTCCGTAAGGCGCCCTTAGGGGTATAGCGGTTGGAAAGAATGCTATGCTATCGCTATGGGGTGTATTTTAAAGAATTTAATTTGATACCTTGCCTGTGGTTTAAACCAATGACCTCCTGATTGTGAGGCAAGTGATCTAACGACCGCGTTACCACCTCGCCTTTGTGAATTTGCAGTAGGAATACCACTCGCTGAGTGAAGGATAACGTCGTGAGCAAACCTGTGTGTCGGAGGTGGTCACACATCTCATCGCTAGAAATTATTAACCCGCGGTGGGCACGCGTGGTGTTTAAGCCCATAGCCCTCTGAAAGAAGTCCTTTATTCTACAGTGGGACTTATATAAGCTTCATTATTATAATATAATTGCTAGCTGGTCCCGCAAACATTGTTTTGACATATTAACCTGTACATAATACAGAGAATAGTGTAAAAAGGTTCGAAATTACACTGATGCCGGTGAGTCGCCCATTAGCTCAGTTGGATAGAGCGCTGGCACGGATAGCCAGAGGTCGCGGGTTTGAATCCCGGCATGCGTGGAATTTTTAGCCTCTAAATAGGTTTTTAAAACATATTAACCTACCATACATACACAAAGCACGTTAAGCCGTTGGTGCTGACTGTCGTATAATGGCAGTCATTAAGCCACGTCAGAGGCCTTATGGGCGGCTTGATAACTTCTGACAGTAAGGCCCGCCACAGTCTTAGGGCGAGATAAATAGTCGTTGCTTAGCCCAAGTCCGTGCTCAAGCTTCCCTAAGCATTACTTCAGGCTAACTTAGCTAAGTATCAAAGTAGACGTTTGCTTAGCTAAGCATGTTCTTAGGCCAATGCTAAGAATTAGTCCGGGTTTCGCGACTAAAAGAGTGCTAAAGTACTGTCTATGATAGACAAATCGATTCTTAAGCAAGTGCTTTCGCTAAGACTCGTTCTTAGAAGCGACTATTTATCTCGCCCTTACAATCCTCCACCAACCCGGACTTGGCCCCCGTGGTGGAGTATGGCCTAACCCGAGACCCGTGCCCCAGCAGTGGGGACATACAAGGGTTGATAACGATATACACAAAGAAAATCAAAATTCTGTTCGAAACATTTCGAAGGAATTCGATAAGAAACACTGTGACACCAGTTTTTTTATATAGCTTATAAATGTCCCACGGCAGGGCACATCGCTTCTCTTAGAGAGAGAGTCAGAGTATGGGCCTTATTACCACGCGTGCTCACCGCGGATTGGCAATTTCAAGCGCTAAGATATTTGAATACCTCAGACTTTCAGGGTTTCCTCACGATGTTTTCTCACGGTTAGCGAGTGATTTTGCTATACTATAACTTCGCAAATGTATATGACTAGGTAACAAACAAGGTAGGTACATGCCCCCACTGGGAATCGAACTCCAGTCTCTCGCTTCCGAGTCCATTGTTCTACCCACTACCGGAATATAGCTGGTCTCATGATATATTGAAGCTGGAATATTTGTATTGACGTGTAAAACTACCCTAGCCTAAACTTTTTAGATACACCACGTAGAAATCTGTCTCTTGTTGCAAACATATGGCAACTGATGTATTTTGTTTTAAGATGATTTGAGAAAAGATGATCAGAGTGGATTTTTTTTCCGCTGCCTTTTTCTCCACTACAATACGGCCCGAAGGCGGCGGCTTACATTTTACATTGACATTGAGCAAACAGAATGTAATTTTTTTACGTTGAAATAAATTGATTTGAATTTGAACACCTTTACATGACATGCATGTAAACATTATGAATATTCACCAAGCTTCACGAAAGTGACTCGTGATGAACTTTCATATTGTGATTTTTATATATTAGACGATTATTTTTACACGCGTTCTGCGTCACTCCGTGACACTTGTCTCATCCCGCGACCCGGTGTCCCGAGACTTGTCCGACACCTGTCCAGTAAACTGTGACAAATCGCCCGTCTGGCTCGCACGCACCGCGCATACAGATGCCCTGACAGAGACGGAGATACAGAGATGGCTGGCTCCACACCACGAACTCGATATTAACCCTTGTGTGTCCCCAATGCTGGGGCACATGTCTCTTCCTGCATCGCAGGAAGGTGAGGCCATACTCCACCACGGGGGCAAGTCCGGGTTGATGGAGGATTGTAAGACAGTGGCGGGACTTACTGTCAGAAGTTATCAAGCCGCTCATAAGGCCTAATAACATAGCGTAACGACTGTCATTACATGACAGCCGGCACCACCGCCTTAACACTCCTTGCGAAACTAACTGAATACCGCCAGTGGCTTTTTTCCGAGTTGTCGTCAGGCTATACTAGTCCACTGCTAGACATAGCCCTCCCCTAAAGAGCGCTGTTGTGCTATCATAGGGGGTAATGCCCATACTCCCCACGCTGGGCATGCGGGTTGGGGATCGCAGTTCGGTGCAATTGTACTGCAGGGGGTGCTGCTGCCCACCCCCCGGTTTGTGTCCCTTAGTCGCCTTTTACGACACCCGCACCCGCGGGAAGAATTGGGTTGGTGCTATTCTCTAGGCCCACAGTTTTTCCGAGTGCTTCCGTGCTTTTCCAGGCCGTTTCAATGTGAAAACCAAACTACGTTGGTATATGAATCACCTTGTGAAGCAACCTCTTTTAAGATATTTCGCAACGCGTGCTTTAAGCACCCTTTTTTTGGTGTAGGTTCCACAAAATAATACGCTCAATCAACCAACGGTAGTATTACAGGTATTCTGCTATATGCAAAATGTTGGCTCCTGACAGGACCCAGCTATATCACTCGTCGATAAAATCTATCGTAAAGCCTGATTTACATTCGCTTTTTAAGCGAATTTCCTGCTTTTTAAGTATGCTTTAAGAGAGGTAGAATAGAGACGCCCAACGTTACATGCTCCTGTACCTTATGCGGTTACTATACGAGTAAATTAAAGGCCTAGGCCTTCTCTCAGAGAGAGAGAAAGAAAAAAATACTATCCCTTACGACTGTACGCTTTTGACGTGTCTACTCTATCCTACCTCTATGTAAGCATGCTTAAAAAGCATGAAAATAAAGCAATTGTAAATCAGGCCTAATTTACAATAGTAGAACTTTCCAAGGAGCCGATTCTCGCACATACGAATTGAAAGATTACACGCAAAATATTCGAAGGAAAAATTTACACTTGTCGCATAAAAATCCGTTTCAGATATTTTCACAACGTCGTATGCGCAGATTTGCTAGTAAATTTCACTCGCTTTGGAGTGTTATAATGTCGTATAATCATAATAGGCTATCGTTTGACTTTTCATGTAGAATTCAAGTCATACGCCTTAGTTGTCTTGGATGTTATTTATGTATTTATTGTATTAAATCTATCGTCGAGTTATTTGGTAATGAAGTGAGAATTGACTCCCAGGGAGCCGATTCTCGCCCATGCGAATCGAAAGCGTAGACGCAAAATATTCGAAGGCCTACATTTGTCGCATAAAAATAAAATAAGATAACTAGACAGAGTCATTAGACATTTATATTCTCATTCGAATTCAATCTAGCATGGCGTTCATAATACGGATTTTGGCTGTCGCTCCACTTTTTATGTAGAATACAAGTCATACGCTTCAGAGTCGTATACGACTTATTTGCTAACGAAGTGAGAATCGACTCCCTGGTCCTCAATCGTTTTCTTATGCCATTAGATTGTCCACGTCTACAGGCCACCTCTCAACAGAGAGCTACGGCAGCGAAACAAATAGCTCTACAGCACCTCCGTTATATTGAAGGGTAAACAGTACAAATGAGGAGAGATTTGGCCAATTTCCTTTCGCCACTGCCGGCGATCGGGTGTCACAGAACGAACTAATAAAGGTGGCCGCGTAACAAATCGTTCGGAATTCTCCACTGTGCTATGTTTACAACTCGCTATAGATCGGGACGTTTAAACTCGCGATAGAGCGACTCGCGAAGCGCTCGTGGCCTAGGCAAACCGAGTGATTGGAATCAATCACTTGAGTTAAGCAAAAACAGGCGCGGTCAGGTGTAGGATGGGTGACCGTCCCGTGACTACCGCTAATGGCATTTTTCCAAGCGCTTCCGTGCTTCGCAAGGCACGTTAAGCGGTTGGTGCCGATTGTCATGTAATGGCAGTCGTAAAGCCATGTCAGAGGCCTTATGGGCGGCTTGATAACTTCTGACAGTAAGGCCCCTCCACTCTCCACCAACCCGGACTTGGCCCCGTGGTGGAGTATGGCCTAACCGTCCTGTGATGCAGGAAGAGACCCGTGCCCCAGCAGTGGGGACATACAAGGTTTGATAACGATACATCGGGAACGTCTTCTTCAAAAAGGTCTACTTGAGATGAATCAATGTGGAGTTTCTTTTTTAGCTTCTTTTCCACAAAATGTAGTACTATAGATAGATAGAGAACACTTTATAGTACATACAAATGGAAATTACACAGATATTTCTTAACCTAAGAGTACAGACGGCGGCCTAATCACTAAAAGTGATCTCGTCCAGACAACCTTTGGATGGACTGTACTAATAAATTAGAGAAGGAAGTAGATGTATAAATATACAAGATTATTACAAAGGTATAAATGAATACATGCCTAAACAACAGTGTACATATAGTTATCAACAGATAAATACAAATAATTTACATAAATACTCATAATAAGAAAATATCTTGTGTAGTACAAAAATGAGAGCAGCTGAACCGATTTCGCTAATTCTTTTTTTAGAATATTCCTTGAAGTACGAGGATGGTTCTTACGGAGAGAAAAAAAAATATCCACTGTTAGGCGGCACGAAGTTCGCTGGGTCAGCTTAACAGCTTTGACATTCATTAAGGCTTTCATTAAGGATTTAAGGTTGCCTGGAAGAAATTGCTATCAGCAATAAGGCCGCCAATTGTACCTCTTATTTTGTAACTGTTGTCTCTGTAATTATTTTCTGGTGTGTACAATAAAGAATATTCTTATCTTATCTTATCTTATCTTATCTTATCTTAAGGCGCTATGCGATAGCAACTAGCGCCATCAGTAGTAGTTGTTAGACCTGAGATTTCCGTAATTAAACTATAGCAAGAGCCGAGGTATGTCAATACTACAGACACTAGGGTTTTCTCACGATGTTTTCCGTCTCGTCAGCGTGTGATATTGCTGCTAAAACCTGACAAAGGTACATAACTTAAAAAACAAATTTAAAAACCTATTTAGAGGCAAAAAATTTCACCCATGCCGGGATTCGAACCCGCAACCTCTGGCTATCCATGCCAGGCATGCCCAGACATACCTCTTTGGAAGTCCATAAGTTTAAAAACCTATTTAGGGGCTAAAAATTTCACCCATGCCGGGATTCGAACCCGCAACCTCTGGCTATCCGTGCCAGCGCTCTACCAATTGAGTAGATTAAGTGCTCAATTGGTAGAGCGCTGGCACGGATAGCCAGAGGTTGCGGGTTCGAATCTTGGCATGGGTGAAATTTTTAGCCTCTAAATAGGTTTTTAAATTTATTCCTTAGCACGGGTTAGTGCATTAAAAATAAAAATAGTTTAAAAAACAAAGTGATTGGTACATGCCGGGATTCAAACCCACGACCTTACAATTGAGAAGTCGGCGTTCTAACGCTCCGCCACTACCGCTCGGGTGGAACTACTTACTATCCACCAGTTTTATTGCGTTTTTATTTAATTTTAAGGCCGTAAAGTTCGAATTATCGCCGATATCTCCGTCTAACCCAATAGAAGACAGCTCTAGTTGAATGCCTCTGCGTCATAAACATTTTCACCGTTTAGGTACTCGTATAAAGGGTGTTTTAAAAACGTCCATTGAAACGTAATGGTGTTATTCTACTGATCTATAGAAATAAGTTGTAACAACAAATGTACAGTACTACCACATCATAAAAGTCCCTTCGGGAATCTACGTTCGCGCAGAATAGGAAGAAGTGTAACGAAAGTACCCGAAGCTATAAGTACAGTCAACATGATCTTTAATCGATACGGTTAAGGTGCAGAATTGATTGCCGCAGTAGCGCTACCTATTTCGCTCACGCTAATATTGCCAAACTAATAGTCACCTGCATCGATGACGTTGAATCAACCAATAGCAACAAAGGCGCGCGGCCTGCCATAAAATTAAACTATCTGATTGGTTGATCAACTTGCCGCACATCCAAAATTTGGTGATCTGCGCAGGTACATCCGCGAGACTTATTTCTTGTGTAACACTGTACGTCATTTGTGAACTTTATAGCAATACCACTCGCTAACTGTGAAGAAAAACATCGTGAGAAAACTTGAGTGTCTTAGATCCTCAGATACCTCAGCGCTTAAAATTGCCAATCCGCGGTGGGCACGCTTGGTAATAATGCCAATGTTCTCCCCCAGACAGAAGGCCTGTACCCTGCAGGGTGTATTAGTCTTCATAGAAAAATGGAAAAAAAATCATTATATTCATCATAAAACTCAATAATATTGACAGCAATTTTTATTACCTACAGCCCCGAGCCTAGGTTTTAAATATTTTTTGTCAAAAGCAGCTGATTTTAGCAGATTTCAAATTACTGCTTTGTTGATCTTACGGTATCACGTCTGATTACCGTGCCGGAGGTTGTGGGTTCGATTGCTGCTGGGAGCCGCCGTATACTTGTACGAAAGCCCTCAGTCTGGTTGTATATCCATGGTTGTCTGCTACCTTATTACCATAGCACAGGGTATCCTAGCTTGGGACCAGGCCCTATAGTCTTCTACTTAGGTACATACTTCTTCAATAGAATGAAATAAGCACGACAATGGTTAATTTTTGCCTCAATTTGGTACAATGTCGTACCGTAACCCGCGCAAATTAAATAGGCATCTGACGCGAAGAAGATCGAATCGCACGAGGCGCTGACTTAAGTAGCACGGGTTATATCATTGCAATACGTGATAATGCGAATGAAATGACTACTACCGGACTAATATAAATCTATTGACCAACTATGCATTTTAGAAACTCACCCTCCATGACAAGTGAATGCGTTGTGTGGAAATTATTTTATTATAATAAATCTTAATATTTATGAAGTTTATGTATTCTACTCTTATCGCATACTAAGCTCTTATCTAGCGCTAAGGAATGCTTAGGAATTAACAAAATGTAATAAGCTAAGCCGTTTACTGTATTTAAGTGCTTGTAGTTAATTCTGTTTTTCCTCCTTTATAAAATAAAATCGATATTATAAAAATCGATTAAAAGAAACTCTTCCTTCTTAATCCGCATATTTTGACGGGCAGCTCTTAAAAACTTCACTTCGAATGGACCGAACATACAGTTCGCCGGTTTTTCCAAATTTATCATTAGAGATGCTATATTACAAATTTATCATTAGAGATAGCGGTGGTAGCGGAGCGGTGTAGAACGCCAGCTTCTCCATCGGGAGGTCGTGGGTTCGAACCCGACTTGTACCACCCGAATGTACCAATGACTTTGTTTTCTAAGTTATGTACATTTATGAAATTATAGTAGCAATACTACTCGCTGACGGTGAAGGAAAACATCGTAGGGAAACCCTAGTGTCTGAGGTGTTAGCGTACCTCAGCGCTTGCTACGTACAATGGCCCAACTATGAGGCTAAGTGCGGAAATCTCAGGTCTAACTAACTAACTAGAGATGCTAGTTTTGTCCTGAACTTATTTTCATTTATACTTTTAAAACTGCCAGGGTAGATGTCAAGAACTGTTCTGGAATGAATATACTGAAAATCAAAGGGATAGAGTAGAGTAGGACTGGAGTTCACGACACGATTCGATTCACGATACAAAATAAAGCAACATGTAACTTTCAACATCGAAATAGCATAGCGTTCGGGTTGCTTGACTCTTGTATGGTGTGATTAAATGAAACGCAGAAGGTTCATTTAATAGGGCGAGGTAGCAAAAACAAGACGCCTTTAAGCACCGGAAATAAGCCTTCTTTCAAGAAGAGAGTATGGGTTACATACCAAGCATGCTTACAAAAACGTACTTATCTTTCGCAGAAGATGGGAAAAATATATGTAAATATATTAAAGACTTATTTACATATAGGCGATTGGCTGTGTGGTGTCGGCTTAGAGAATAGCACCAACCCAAATTCTTCCCGCCGGTGTCGTAAAAGGCGACTAAGGGACACAAACTGGGGAGTGGGCAGCAGCGCCCCCTGCAGTACAATTCCACCAAACTGCGATCCCCAACCCGCATGCCCAGCGTGGGGATTATGGGCATTACCCCCCAATGATGGCACAACCTTGCGCTATGGCCCTCATTAGGGGAGGGCTATGTCCAGCAGTGGACTAGTATAGCCTGAAGAAGAAGAAGAAGGCGATTGTTCTAAAACACGAGGAGTGTTTAACATAACATAACATAACATAACCTCAATCCAAACCCCAAAGGAGTAGGCAGCGACCCGGAACTGCCTCTTGTCATGATAGATCACCTTCGCTACATCAATGTTCATTACGAGTTTTTTAGTCCATCTGTAAAACGTTACGGAATAATTTTTAAAAACACAATCCCTTAAAACACTCCAAAATCGCTCTAAAAATTGTCAGTGGTGGAGATACGAGGAAAAGATTTAATCACAGATTAAATAAACAGACTGTAAGAAGTGCTTCCGGGGCTATGAGAATCGCTCGTTGCTCCGGCTGTCTGAGTGATCTTAAACGATCACGAAGGTTAAGCAACATAGGGCGCGTTCAGTGCATGGATGGGTGACCGTCCATGACTTACGCTAGTGGCATTTTCCCGAGCGGTTCCGTGCTTCGCAAGGCACGTTAAGCAGTTGGTGCCGGAAGCCGCCGATAGATGGCAGTCGTTAAGCCGATTCAGAGGCCTTAGGGGTCTTGAAAACTTCTGACAGTAAGACCAGCCACTAATCTTACAAGCCTCCACCTATCCGGATCTGGCACCCGTGGTGGAGTATGGCCTATACCTTCCTCAAGGAAGACACCCGTGCCCCTCGGTGGGGACATAATGGGTTGATGATGAAGGAGTGTTTTAAGGGAATCGTGTTTTTATGAGGCCGAAAGACTCTACCACAGTGTATGTCCATATTTCTCAGTCAGACGACAAGGTTAGATCCTTCTTTTGTCATGTTTTGTATTTAAGAATTGCATTCGTAAGGAGCAATTAAGTTCGTTGCGTGCGATTTTGCACGTACGCATTTATAGGGATGGGAAATCGGGACTAGTCGGGAGTTGTATTATTTTTATCGATAAATATTCTCTCTCTTTGTAGGTCTTTAGACTCTTTATTCATATATTCATTCACGCCTGCATCCCGAAGGTGTGGAGATCACGGTTTGTACATTATTATATAGGTGCATTACAACATTCTGTATTTCTAAATTTGTTGTTCATATATGTTCCAGTAAACATGTCACTGAGTTTAGTCATTACTTTCGAATTACTTACTAAATATACTTTCATCTATAGTATCGTTTATAAACTAGCTAACCAATATAGTAAATGGAAAGTCTTTGTGTCTTCAAACATGTCGTAATAGTATTGAGTATCTAACAAAGATATGGAACTCAGCGGCGGGCTATATATTCACTAATAAACTCAAAATAAAGTTATTAAAATATTTTTCTGTTATGATTTTCTTACACCTACATCAACTATACACCAACACATTACTAGGCTATTGTATATCTATCAAAAATGTTTGCTTATTTATAAAATTACTTACAAAATGATGCAAGGCCATATATTTTTTTTAGAATTTAAGGCAAAGCACCACAGATTATCAGCCTCGCACTAACAATCACTCACAAGTTTTTGCATCACGAGCGTTATTGAGTACGAGAAAAGATCAATTCTGTTTATGTGGGACCCCTAGTTTGGGGACACACCACTACCTAATGTTATAAAATATAATAGTTAAATTTATTTTATATTTAAGTTACAACTAAGAATGATTAATACACATGCATACATTTATGCATTTATTAAATGTATTTTACTTTACATCAAATTATTATATATTCTTTTTGTTACACTAACCCGTGCTAAGGACAATTTTAAAAACCTATTTATAGGCAAAATTCCACCCATGCCGGGACTCGAACCATCTTTTTACAATATTCTCTGTATTATTTACAGGTAGCGATATATGGCTAAAGTAATTTGCATCACTTACAGCCCTTTACATAGTGACGCACTATAATCACTTATACTAACTACTACATAATAAGATAAATGACTAGATTAACATCTTTCTCTCGCTTTAACCCTTTATACATTTGCATTGCGTGTGCAAATCAATATGTCGGCAGGTGTCCAGTTGTGTTTGTTCGTTTTGAAAATTAATTATCGATAATTATATGTAAGCACCACCCTAGCGTCAGTTTGTCGTATCTCGATAAGTTAAATTGGTGCGGATGCCAATACACCATCCAGTTGCAGAAAAGCTATCGTGACTCAGTCGTCGTAACATTTGTAGTGTTTATTCTTTATAGAAAAATAGAGAAATATCGATGTCGATAAATAGTGAATATCATAGAAAATAAATAGTGCTATCATCGCGCAATGTTGTGCAACACTTTTTTTGTAATACAGTCAAAAACATTTAGATATGTTATGGAAACTTTCTAACTTTATTATTTCACTTAGTTGTTCTGTTTTACTTAGCTTGTTTATAGTTTTTATCAGTGATTTATTACTGTGATGGAAAAGTAAGTAAAACTAATTTAAGTTGAAACTAAGCTTACAATATTACCCGTTTAATTTACCTATCTCGACTGGGTATGGCACAAACCCCATGAACATCCGAATATAATAATAATAATATTTATTTATTTCAATGTACATAGGTATCACCCCAAACTGCTTTGTGGTGATGTTCATTGCTAAAGAATACACTGCCAGCTCAAAAACCTTTACTTTACTTGCCTTTTTTCCCGGTGTCGAAGTAAGACGTATCATAACATAAACGTTAAGGCTGGATGAAAGAAGTTTCTCTACAAAAAGTTTGCCTTTGCTCATAGTATAAGTTAAAAGCCTGTTTTAAGCGATATTTTGTATTTTGTGCATGAAAGTGTAACAAACAAACATTTTAATTGCAAAATCGCATGTAACGTAACTGAGTAGAGAGCACACCAACCTTTACACCCGTAAAGGTTGGTGTGCTGTCGACTGTATCATTCCAAAACCTATTTAGAGGCTAAAAATTCCACCCATGCCGGGACTCGAACCCGCGACCTCTGGCCATCCGTGCCAGCGCTCTTTCCAACCGAGCCAATGGGTGACTCACCGGCATCAGTGAAACCTTGAACGTCCCTACAATATTCTCTGTATTACGTACAGAGAAATATTAAAATAGTTCCTAGCACGGGTTCGTGCATAAAAAAAAAGAGTTTGTATCATTCCAGTCATCAGTTCAATGCCCTTCGTTTAGTTGGAAACCATTAATGGCCGCAATTTGCCGTGTGTTTGACAAAAACATAGGAGTATTTGTTATTGACTCGCAATGCTCATACAATTATCATTCGATAGAAAAAAAACTAAACAAAACTGCAAAAATAGCTTTTACGATCTTTCTACCCCAAAGTATTGATATAGTTACGACTATGTTTAAACGGGTCTTACCGCGGCAACATCAACGGTGCCAAAACGTCGGGAATTATGTAATTACGTTTTACCTAGTAAATAATTTCGAGTAGACCCGTTTAATAAGAAATAACAAAAGATATTATGTGCTTATTTATAAAACCAACGGTGCTCGAGACAGTTGGGCTACTGTCATGGCAGCTCTTATGACATACTGCATAAGAGCTATTATAAAACAGAATATCGCATTTACTGGTGACTGATGTCAATCGGCAATTATATACGAGTGTTATACTTTATTGCACACCAAACGTTAACCCATATCTAAGAAATAACTTGTACAAAGGCGAGCTTATCTATATAAGCAATGTGAAGTGGTTTTGTCTAAACATTCATGTCTTGAGAATATAAACCGTCACATCCTATTGAGCTTTACTCTAGCTATTACCTTAGCCAAGAATTTCACTTTATTGTCTTTACGATAAGAGCTATACCAGATAAATAATAGCACTTTATTCCTCAACTAGAAAAAAACGTGTGAGTTCTTACATGTCGAATAAGATAAAAAGTACCTGTAAGCGGTGTGCGTGCGTACAACAACTAATGAACGGTGATGAAGCGGATGTGATCAGTCATAATCGTGGCAAATTGCAGCATCTGGTCTCTGCCTACCCCTCTGGGATACAGGCGTGAGTATAAGTTGTGTTCTTATACCTAAGTAATGGTATACAATTGACGGTCTTATCGCTTCGAGCGATTTCTTCTAGAGAACCTTCGGATGGAGTTTATTTATACAGTATCCAACCACTTCTCAAACTTAATTCTTGCTTAAAACTTCCCCCATTTGTCTCTTTTATATTCATAACAGACCACTGATTTACAAATCCACTTTACGCAATTTGTACAGAGCTGCATGGATTATTGTATCGTTTGCCACTTGCCTCTCAAAAACAAAGGTCACATAGTCAAATTATAAAAAAACAATTTAGAGGCTAAAAATTCCATATGTCGGGATTTGAACCCACGATCTCAGGCTATCCGTGCCGTGTATATCCGTCCAATAGATTTTTAAAATTGTCCTTAGCACGGGTTAGTGCATTAAAAAAAGAATATAGTCAAATTATGTTAACGATTTAAACGAACCTCTTTTTCAAGTATGTATGTATGTCCGATTCTGTATTCCCTTATAGGTAATACCATAACCATTGGACAGATTCTAACAAATAATATTACAATACATTTCTCGTGTTTCATTATGAGCCATTTGAATCCCACTGCAGGACATAGGCCTCGCTCACGCTTTTTCAAGCTTCACGGTCTTGTGCCGTCCGCATTCAGCCACTCCCCATCACCGTAACCAGGTCGTCAGACCATCTGGTGGAGGGCCTGTCTACGTTGTGTCGTCCGGTCCGCCGCCGGTCGCCTGGTCAGAACTTTTTCGCCCCAATGGCCATCAGTTCTTCAAACGTTGTAGCCCGCGCACTTCAAGTGAGTAATTCTTCGAGCTAAGTAACTCAGGTTCTTCAGTGAATTTCCTGGCATGTCTATCTCCATTGCGCGTTGGGGTCTTTGAGCCTTCTCATAGTCGGCGACCAGAACCGACATTCACAAGTCATCACTGGCAATGGCAACACACATTGGTTATACACCTTTGGTTTTTGAAAGGATGTTGCGTTGGTTTGGACATGTGGAGAGGATGAAGGAAGAAAGATTGACGAAGCCAATATATTATTGCGAATGTGAGTGGAAGGGCTGGTAAAAGACATCCCAGGCGGACATACATCGACCAAATAAGGGATGTATTAGCAAAGGGGAAGATAAAAATTACCCGGGACCGGCGTGCGTACATACAACGACTTATAAACGATGATGAAGCAAAGGTGATGTCAGGATCGTGGCAAATGGCAGTCCCTGGTCTCTGCTTACCTCTCTGGGATACAGGCGTGAGGTTATGTATGTACGGAGGTATTTTGGATGCGAAAAGTGGTTTTAGTTTCTCGAACGCTGTCCATCCCAGTTGGATTCGACGTGTGACCTCTTTCTTGAAGTTGGACTTACTTAACTGGACTGTCCGTCCCAGTATACATAGTGGTCGACAACTTCGGGGTCAGAGCCTCCAACGTTGATAAGAGTTTGTTCTCATGCTACATAAAATCAGCATAAATCTAGCGAAACCCAATTTGAACAATGTAACACATTGCAAGGTATCTAGGTTAGTCCCGCTTGCATACTAGTTAATGCTCAACAGTCGCGTTGTTGTTTATTTTTATGTCAGGTTTTTATTAAAGCACATTAAACAAAAGGGAGTGAATCCAGAATTAAGTCGGTAATACTTACGAAAGTTTTCGTTCAAAAACATTTAAATACACCCCATAAGCAAAGTCCTTGCCAAAGTCCGAACCGCTCATGGCCTAGTCGAACCGGGTGACTACCGAGTTAATAGATGTTTAACGGCTTTTCAGTATTTATTTAACAGATTTGTACACGCTTCTACAGATGTCAAAATGTGGCTACTTAGAAAAATGCGCCATAGATAAGTCCACGTCGCCGTCGCGCCCGATCTCCTTGCTTATGCGAACGTGTGCGTGAACATAGGCCTTACGGGCGGCTTGATAACTTCTGCCAGTGAGGCCCGCCACTGTCTTACAATCCTCCACCAACCCGCACTTGGCCCCCATGTTGGAGTATGGCCTAACCTTCCTGCGATGCAGAAAGAGACCCTGTCCTAGCAGTGGGGACATACAAGGGTTTTTTTTATCTTATTTATTTTATAAGCTATACGTCATGATTGATTAAGTCAGCTTAATAATAAAAAACAATAGTAAACTCTAGTTAACAGTTGAAGTTTCTACTTAGTGAGTATTTTTATAATATTCAGATCTAAGGTTTAATGAGTCTATGATGAAACTAACAAATCTATCACTATATTCGGTAGTGAAGCCTGAACTTAAGATTTGATGGAAAAAGAAGGGAAAATCGCGAGCAGAGCACCGAGTTTCATTTAAGAAATCCAACCTAGATTGTTCGTTGATTTTACACTCGAGTACTAAATGTCGGTAGGTACTCTCCTTTCTCACATCGTGTACAGTTTGCATCGTCTCTTTTTTCCTGATGAAGTTAACCTTGTTAAGTGGGATGTGGTAAGGACATACAAGGGTTGATATAAAAACAAAGTCCTTAGCTGTTCATGGCAGGTGGCAAGTTTCGGCCCAACACTGGCAGGAACATAGGTTCCTTCAGTTTTTTTTTACATCCTCGTGTAAAAATATCGCATTATTCGTCAGCAGCGACAGCGACAGAGCTTGGCCTTTCCCTTTGTCTCTTTGGAGATCGCGTTACATAGAGCGCCCCCTAACGAGGTAAATTGCATCTTGTTCGCGCTTCCCTCTGGTTGAAACAGTGATACCGTGCCATTGTAAGCTTAAAACACGATCTGAAGCTTTCACTGACCCACTAATATGCACTGTGAAATCTGGTAGGGTTGAAAGCCGCGGTTTTAAAGTTGGTATTTCAAAATTCTATGTCCTTAAAGCCAGTTTCTGAATTGAGAATTTAGCTGAGTATATACTTAACTGTAATGCTGTCCCTTCGAATTTCTCAGCAACGAGAACGTTACTTAAGTATTTGCTCAGTGAAATTCTCAATTCAGAAAGTGGCCCTTAGACTATTACTCTTGTATAGAAGCAAGGGGCGAAGAGCTTGTGGCCTAGTCGAACCGGGTGATTGGAATCAATCACTTGAGTTAAACAACAACAGGCGCGGTCAGGTGCAGGATGGGTGACCGTCCCGTGACTACGGCTAGTTGCATTTTTCCGAGCGCTTTTGTGCTTCGCAAGGCACGTTAAGCCGTTGGTGCCGGCTGTCATGTAATAGCAGTCGTTAAGCCATGTCAGAGGCCTCATAGGCGGCTTGATAACTTCTGACAGTAAGGCCAGCCACTGCCTTACAATCCTCCACCAACCCGGACTTAGCCGATATCGATAGAAGCAAGGGGCGTCCACGACATACGTTTCTCGCATAATTACATTTTTTTACTAAACAAGAAGCGGTACAAGTACTTAATTTTTCTTTTATCAGATTCGCCTTTAATTTTTCAAAGATATTTTTCCTTTGTGATACAAGGTTTAAAAGAAAGGCCTCGTAAGGCCGTCAGGAAGAGATCGTTTATGAGATAAGACCGCCAATAATATACGGCAAAACTTAGATATGTAAGCCTTTTAATGTACTTTGTTTATAAGGAGTTCTACCTGATGTAATCTAATCTGGAAGGTGCCACTGGACGCTGTCTAGACCATCTCATTACGTAAATGCAAAGGTCAAAGGCCTTGCAGCGCATCTATGACTAGGTTCAAAGTAACACCATTAAATTCAATGGTAACACGGTTCCATCGTAGTGAAAAGATTTACGCTAAGAACTTGCAGACTAGGCTTGTCGCTGATCTTATTAGAATTTCATGAATTGTAAAGGGGTTCGAAATTTCACTATGCCGGTGAGTCGCCCATTAGCTCAGTTGGTAAGAGCGCTGGCACGGATAGCCAGAGGTCGCGGGTTTGCATCCCGGCATGGGTGGAATTTTTAGTTTTAAATAGGTTTTTACATGTCCAATCCCACGCGAAATAAACAGACCAATTCTCAATATATTCTGTATTGAGTTCCAAAACTTATTACTTAGAAAATAATAATTTTAATGTGGAGTTTCTTTGTTAGTTTCTCCATATAATCTATTAATTGTGAAACTAACCGCTTTGACGTTCATTAGGTAAACATTTTGTTTTCATAGTGAATAAAATTCTTTTGATTTTGAGTTTGACTTTGGACTATCCACGTTATTACAGTACTAAATACCCGTCCCACTTTTCCTCCAGCAACTCTCGACCGTAGGTTGTCTGGAAGAAATTGCTCTGAACAATAAGGCCGTCAGTTGTACTGTATCTTTGTTATGATTTTGTTTGGTTTTTTTTTTTCTGGTGTACAACATAGAATATTCTTATCTTATCTTAGCTTACACAACCAATAGATGTTAGGTTAAACAATATTACTTACTATTTTTCTTACATTTACATACAGGTACATACATTGCTTCTGGCCCCACACTAGGATACCCAGTGTCGTAGGAATTAAAAACAACAACATCACAAACACGTGAACACAGCACAGCCAATAGATGTTAGGTTAAACAATATTACTATTTTTTCTTACATTTACATACAGCCACAGATATTGCTTCTGACCCCACACTAGGATACCCAGTGTCGTAGGAATCAAAAACAGCGACATACATCACAAACATGTGAACATCCAAGACCTGGGGTTTTTTGTCCCCAGCCGGGGTTCGAACCCGATGATAAGCAGATGCGCTACCGCTGAGCCACAGAGCTCGTCACAGTAAATAGAGTTTGGCAAAATTATTGACTAATCAAACAAGCTACTCGGTACTAGGTCCTACTAGTTTTGTTTGTAGTCAGTCATTAAACGTTGAAAGCTAACGTAAATACCTCTTTGATCGTGTCACACTATTTGATATGGCCAAAGATATTTGCTAGCTTGCCGTTTCAAATTTTAGCTGTCAGGCGGACAGCTATGATTTGGCCAGTTATTTCTGAAACTCAATTACACATCATGTAATTTGGGCGCTTTGGAAGCCGTAAAATGAACGTGGCTTAACAACACCGATCGAGTACGCTAGTTTTTTAATATACTCTTAATTTCTTCCTATAAATATCTTGACACAAAATCCAATTGAATCGCAAATCACAAATCCATTGAATCGCTCGTAGCACCAGCTGCCTGAGTGATCTTAAACGATCGCGAAGGTTAAGCAACATAGAGCACGTTCAGTGCATGGATAGGTGACCGTCTATGACTAACGCTAGTGGCATTTTTCCGACGGGTTCCGTTCTTTGGAAGGCACGTTAAGCAGTTGGTGTTGGCTGTCGTTGAAATATGACAGTCGTTAAGCCAAGTCAGAGGCCTTAGGGCGGCTTGAAAACTTCTGACAGTAAGACCAGCCACTAGTCTTGCAAGCCTCCACCAATCCGGACTTGGGCTTCGTGGTGGAGGCCTATACCTTCCTCAGCGAAGAGACCCGTGCCCCTCAGTGGAGACATAATGGGATGATGCTGATGAACAAAGTCCAATATGTGAGAACCATTAGAATTGGCCAGATTCGCGGTCCGAGTCACTGTTCTGCTAGAGAAGGGCATTGAAAAAAAAATTTGAAGAAATCCTAAAAAAAAACTGTGAAAAAAAATACATATTATTACTCACAAAAAATAACTAAGAATCATTATTTCATAATTAATCATAAGGTATGCCAAACATTCTACTGGCAAAGCCACAGATGTAACTCTAGTGTGAAAATGTGAAAACCATGTTTTAATGCATTTTCTTTTTAAAAAATAATGTTGTATTTTATTTTATGAGCATAAGGCAGTTACAACCTTTTTCGTGCGATTTCCAAAATGTGTAAAGTATACATACTGTGGATAGTTACAACTACACTACAATACAATTTTGTCTAGGACCTTCATTCTTGACCTTTACCTATCTATTTTCCCGCACATTTCCAGTTTTCAACGATCACGATACTTCCATCACAAAGAGGCGTAACTACGCACGGAGCGTGTAACATTGTAAGAAACCATGTAAATATATTATACTGTGGACTTCAGTGCCGTCGTCTACAACAGCGCTTATTGCTCAAGGCAGAAGAATCAAATTCCAACGAGAAGGTGTTGGAATTTTGTGGTCCTACCCACTGTACTTATCCAAATGTCTGAGACGACGGAATTTCCTCTTTTTTCGTGTCAGGACCATGTTTTTATTGGAATGCCACGACCTCAAGATTTGGTTGTAGATGTGTAAAATATTTAGTAATGTATACAGGGTGTCTCATTCAAATCGGTCAGTATGGGAAAGTCTGAAACTATAAGACATACGAAGATCTGTTCTGAGGAACCATGTCATCGATTTTAATAACAAGAAAAACTGCATTCATACATTTTAAAAACATCTGTAGGTACTCCGTTCGGGAATCGAACCCGGTGGTTTTAAAAAAAAACCTACACTATTTCTATTTAGATATCGATTGTGTAGGTCTTAAGCAGTAAATGTCTGTATGAAACATGATGTCTAAAATGAATAAAATGCATTGTTTTCACATACTTTAATTTATTTTATTAGGTGCTCGAAGTGACCGCCGCCTTTTTCAATACAATATTCAACACGTTTAGGTAACGATCTTAATCTTTAAATAAGTATCTACATACTTATTTTAAGTGGGCTTTTCAATTGATTGTTAGTGTTTAATTAATAGAAGTTTTTTTTTTTTTCAAAACAACCGGGTTCGATTCCCGAACGGAGTACAGATGTTTTTAAAATCGATGACATGGTTCCTCAGAACAGATCTTCGTATGTCTTATAGTTTCAGACTTTCCCATACTGACCGATTTGAATGAGACACCCTGTATACGTCCCACTATAGGGCACAGAGAGAGTATGGGCTTAATCACCACGCGTGCCCGCCGCGGATTGGTGATTTCAAGCGCTGAGGTACCTACGTGAACACCTCAGACTATTGTATAGTGAAGACTCAGGATTGGAAACCTGCCTGGGTGGTTTCCAATCCCGGCATTTACTAATCACTTTGTCTCCTAATTAACGTATATTTGTTGTTGTTATCAACCCTTGTATGTTCCTACTGCTGGGGTACGGGTCTCTTCCTGTATCGCAGGAAGGTTAGGCCATACTCCACCACGGGGGCCAAGTCCGGGTTGGTGGACGATTGTAAGACAGTGGCGGGCGTTACGGTCAGAAGTTATCAAGCCGTCCATAAGGCCTCTGACATGGCTCAACGACTGCCATTACATGACAGCCGGCATCAACGGCTTAACGTGTCTTGCGAAGCACGGAAGCGCTCGGAAAAATGCCACTTGATTCCAATCACTCGGTTCGCCTAGGCCACGAGCGCTTCGTACGTACATTTGTGAAGCTATAATACCAATGCCCCTCTCTAAAACTCGGCACGCATTACGAATAAAATAACTGCGATTTTTTGCAGTTAGATTTTAAATCGCGTAGACCTATTATCGAGCGATTTATATCGTGCGTTCTTCATACATTTTCCTTATCTCACAGACTTTACGGGAAAAAGCGATGAAAAGTCGTGCTAAGCCTAACGATGAAGGGAAATAACGTGGGAAACTATTTGCCTGTGAATAAATACCGTAATACGAGGAAATCCTAGTATGACGAGGGATAGGACGGAATGTTTAAGGTTTCAAGGATTCGAAACCGACCTCTCCGATAATCGCTATTGGTAACGTGTTTTAAGCAACTTTTTCATAGACAGTGTATCAAAGTCCCCTTTTGTTTTTCTAATGGGAATAATTTGATGAATAACTTTTAACTGGCAAATATGGGCCGCCTTTTGGATCGGATGTTTTCGGTGTGGTTTATTTCCTTTTAGACGCGAAAGAATATTGCATAGAATTTTGTATAACATTTTCAGTTCTAAGACTTTGAGTGGATATTGTACAGCATATGTTTTTTTTTTTGCGTAGGCGAACCGACTGATTGGAATCAATCACTTGAGTTAAGCAACATCAGGCGCGGTCAGATGCAGGACGGGTGACCGTCCCGTGTCTACCGCTAGTGGCATTTTTCCGAGCGCTTCCGTGCTTCGCAAGGCACGTTAAGCCGTTGGTGCCGGCTGTTATGTAATGGCAGTCGTTAAGCCATGTCAGAGGCCATGTTTGATAACTTCTGACAGTATGACCCGCCGCTGTCATACAATCCTCCACCAACCCGGATTTGGCCCCCGTGGTGGAGTATGGCCTAACCTTCTTGCGATGCAGGAAGAGACCCGTGCCCCAGCAGTGGTGACATACAAGGGTTGAAAACATAAGATGTTTTTTTTATTTACTTATAAATTTATATTATTGATTTGGATCTAATTAACTCACTTGATTTTTTGTCGCAAGCGCCCGACCAAGTTTCGCTGTAATTCTCATAATCTTTCAGATAGTATTTTCTAAGGTTAACACGAGCAGTAGACATATTAATTAAAACTGTTTTTATAGGGATTTATGCTCGTTTATCTTTCAGATATTTAAGTTATTATGCTAAAAGTGTTAATCGATTCCAAAATGTATGTTCCAACAGCTGATACTTTTTTAAGCTGATATTTCGATACACCCGATATGTGTATGGGCTCAATAAACGTTTGTGACGTCAAACGTTGAAGTGTAACTTGTTGGTATTTTCTTTGTCTCTTTTTTACGTGGAATTCAA
Organism: Yponomeuta sedellus; assembly: GCA_934045075.1. Lineage (NCBI taxonomy): Eukaryota > Metazoa > Arthropoda > Insecta > Lepidoptera > Yponomeutidae > Yponomeuta > Yponomeuta sedellus. Next base: position 2,207,398 of record OW203739.1, read on the forward strand.
TATCTATCTAAATGTCAGTGGCAAAACCTTCTCCACAGATATTCTTTTCATTGACGCATTGGGTTAGTTCGAAGCTCGCGTTGATCCAATTTTTTTTCGATCGCGCACCTATATGAACACTTTAGAATTTGAGAATTCTTCACAATGTTTACCTTAACCGTTGCTATTACAAATTCAGGAATGTACGTAACTTAGTGATTAGTACATGCGGACACGCCTGGGTACGACCCTTTGAATGTGAGTCAATTGTTTTACCAATCGCTCATAAAGTGTTCCTTAGTAAACCAAGATCTTCTGGGAATTAGAAAAACTAAGTTCGAAGAAAGGCTATTCTTCGGTCTCGCAGACTCACTTTATTTGCTACAAAGTATTGCGTGGGTGGGGAACTATTTCAGGACATTTGTAATGAACGAAATAACCCAAAGCCTCAATGAAAAGAATACTGGACACCCTTGGCGATTCCAGAAAAAAATTCTTAGAAAAGTTCAAAGTTCTTGTTGGTGGACTGCAGGAGACGCCTATGTATATTGACGTTATGAGTTTAACATAAGTTGGTCCACCAAACATGTATTTTTTTTAGATCATTGTTTTTTGTTTCAAATTACACATTGTCATATCCTGATCTAGTCATCATATTCAGCCGGTTTCAGTCCACTGCTGGACATAAGCCTCTCCCAAGACACGCCACTGAGCCCGATCCTCGGCTCTTCTATTCCAGTCCCTGTCCACCGCATTGCGAATGTCGTCGCTCCATCTGGTCACAGGGGTCTACGCTACGTTTGCCAATTCACGGTCTCCACTCAAGTTTTAAAAACCTACTTAGAGACTAAAAATTCCACCCATGCCGGCATTCGAACCCTCGACCTCTGGCTTTCCGTGCCAGCGCTCTTTCAACTGACCTAATGGGCGACTCATGTGAAATTTCGAACCTCTTTACAATACTTCTCTGTATTACGTACAGGCAGCGACATCTGGCTAAAGTAATTTCCATCACTCGCAGCCCCGGGCACCCACTTTGCAGTTAGGTTTTACATCGGAATGATATCGCTGTTACTCACATATACCAATCCACTCAAGTACCAATCGACAGCAACGGTTATGGGTCCTGCAGCAGTTATGACCCGCAGTGGCCACTTCAGTCAGCTAATCCGTTGAGCTATTGAGCTAAGACTGAGTGTCTTTGAATGAAAGACTGAATGATTGAATGTTGTGAGCCTTTAATTGGCAACCCTATAAGGCTGAAACTGTTATACCCTAATTAAGTAAAACTGTTTTATAAGAGGGCCGTTGGCTTACCTATTAAATAGAAATAAAATAAAAAACAAACCGTATTGTTCGCAGAAGCGAAGCCCTACGCGTTGCCGCCCTGTGCGCAGTACTGGCTGCCCTGTGTGCGCCCGCGCAGGCAGCCCCTGCGCAGCTGTGCGCGGGAGCGGCCGAAGACGACCCCCGCGCCGCGCGCTTCTGCCAGGCGCTCAACACCTTCCTGGAACTGTACGCTGAGGCGGCTGGCGAGCAAGTACCCGAGTACCAAGGTAGCAGATTCAGTAAAAATGCAATATGCTATTTTTAAGATATTTCATGTTGTTGCTTGAGAGTTTAGCAAACTACATTGAGAATGGGTATGACGGGGCGTATTATGCGTTGTGTTTGTGGCGTTAAAATTTGACAATTATCTAATGTGTTGGAAAGTCGCGACTTTGACATTTGAAACGCACTATAGATTTTTTTTCTAATTAAAGACTAATTAAAAGACACTGGCGCAATATAACCACAACAAAAAGCTCGAAAAAGTCACTCGGTAGAAACTGTCGCTGGAGAATACAGAACGGAAATGCTTGGAAAGTATTCTAGAGCCAAGCAAAACAATCAAATCAATTTATTTCAACGTGAAGAATTTAAATTCTGTTTGCTGAATGACAAAGTACAATGTAAAATGTAAGCCGCTGCCTTCAGGTCGAATTGTAGTGGAGAAAAAGGTAGCGGGAAAAAAACTCTACTCTGGCCACCTTTTCTCAAGCCATCTTACAGCAGTTGCAATCTGTTATAGGTTTTTTGTAAAACTGTTCTGTTCTTGTTATCTGAATTATTGTATAAATTTTTGGACACCTACGATATTAGATTTCAAATCACGTAACCATCAAATCACGTTTTCTACGTATTTTCCGGGCACTAATCCTAAGTTGATCTCCCACAGCCCTGGTCCGAGACTACCCGCAGCTGTTGGACTCCGGCATGAAGAGGCAAGACGTCGTCCACAGCTTCCTGCGCTTCGGCCGCCGCCGCTGACCTGCGCGCGCGCACCCCCACCGCTCCTCCGGCAAATAGAACCTTCAGGCTAGGGACTAAGGCGCGAGTTTGAGTGGCGACCTTCAGCTATGCCGTCAAAATTTGATGTTGATTTTACGTGATGCCAACTTAACGATGTATGTGCCAAGATAGCTATTAAAGAGGAAATAAAATTGACACTTTTAAGGTACTGTAGCGGTTCATCTGTTACTAATAGTGATTGCCAATTAGGAAGGCTTAGTCTAAGTTTGAAGCTCTCTCCATTTAATTATATTTATTATTTTTATTTCTTATTGATATGGCCACCAGCCAATGACGGCAAATTCTGCTAAAGTCACTTCTTGATACGACATTAGCATTAAATATATTTCAAAATGTCAATTTGGAATCAGCGTCAAATTTTGACAGATACGAAAGTTTCTTGTCCCCACTCAAACTCGACTTATACTGGCACTACAAACTGGACTTTCGTGAAGTCAAACGGAAAAGTGTTTGACCGTCAGTAGAACACGTTTTTGTTTGACTGTACGCTTTAAGAACACGATCAATTGACGAATTATTTTATATTAAAAAAACGACTGCATAATGTTGGAAGACCAAAAACAAACAAATTATTTTGAAGTTTAGTTTTTTTTTCGTCCAAAACATTTTTAAACGTATAACGATTTTTAAAGTTCCTTAAATGTAAGTCGTACATTATAGTGTTAAGGATATTGAATTAAAATGTTATTCGTAGATAAGAAAATAACTGCGATAGCCGGCCGTGTTTGTTTAAAGAAAACTGTAGACTTTTCTTTGTTTCTCTATAATCAACATGGCCGGCTCAAATAAATGTATAAAACTTCCAGAATGCGCCGACCTCTCTCTCCAAAATTCATACGGTGAACGAATAAATGGTAGTAAGACAATGTACTTAATGAAATATTAAAACGTATTACTAGTAAGTAACGAAACTTGATGTTCGTGATTAAATAAAAAATATTGTTGTCAACTGTTTTTTGGTCGCTTTTAAGTTTCAATTATTGTAAAGTTTAAGAAAATAAATATTTATTGACAAGCCGGTCAAGTTTTCATTCTTTACTACCAAAATCATACTATGATCAATCACGAAGCGCTCGTGGCCTAGGCGAACCAAGTGATTGGAATCAATCACTTGAGTTAAGCAACAACAGGCGCGGTCAGGTGCAGGATGGGTGACCGTCCCGTGACTACCGCTACTGGCATTTTTGTGCCGGCTGTCACGCAATGGCAGTCGTTAAGCCATGTCAGAGGCCTTAACTTCTGACAGTAAGGGCCGCCACTGTCTTACAATCCTCCACCAACCCGTACTTGGCCCCCGTGGTGGAGTATGGCCTAACATTCCTGCGATGCAGGAAGAGACCCGTGCCCCAGCAGTGGGGACATACTAGGGTTGATAATGAAAATCATACCTATTTGACTGCCTCGTCGGTCTAGCCGTTAAGGTGCTTGGTTACCAAGACAGAAGTCGTAGGTTCGATTCCCACTGGGGGCCGCCGTACATTTTTACAAGTGGCCTCAGTCTGGGTGTGTTTTCATGTTTGTGCCGTCCTTTCCTGATTACCATAGTACAGTGAATCCTAGTTTGGGACCAGGTCAAGTGAGTGCGTTGTGTGGAACTTATTATTATCACTTAATCTTAGATCATTATAATTTAGGTAAATGTGACAGTTCACTTGTTAAAAGTGTGAAAGTTTGTGGAGATGTGTGGATGTCTGTTAATCATCACGTAATAACGGCTGGACGGATTTACATAAAACTTGCAGAAAGATAGACAAGGATCTGAGTTAAGATAATTATATGACACTGATCCCGGTGATGCGTTCCTGTGAGATAAAATTTTATGTTTACCGTAACCTTTTTCCAAGCAAAAAATCTAAGATATTTATTTATTATACTATTTTTATTTTTAATGCACTAACCCGTGCTAGGGACAATTTTTAAACACCTATTTAGAGGCCAAAAATTCCACCCATGCCGGGATTCGAACCCGCGACCTCTGGCTATTCGTGCCAGCGCTCTTCCGATTGAGCTGATGGGCGACTCACCGGCATCAGTGAAATTTCGAACCTCTTTACACTATTCTCTGTATGAAATTTCACTGATGCCGTGAGTCGCCCATTGGCTCAATTGGTAGAGCGCTGGCACGGATAGCCAGAGGTTGCGGGTTCGAATCCCGGCATGGGTGAAATTTTTAGCCTCTAAATAGGTTTTTAAAACTATTCTCTGTATTATGTACAGACAGCGACATCTGGCTGAAGTAAAGAGGTTCGAATTTCACTGATGCCGGTGAGTCGCCCATTAGCTCAGTTGGAAAGAGCGCTGGCACGGATAGCCAGAGGTCGCGGGTTCGAATCCCGGCATGGGTGCAATTTTTAGCCTCTAAATAGGTTTTTAAAAAAGTGTTCTCTATCGACATTAAGATGCCCGCAACACGCCTTAATTTTGACTTTATAAGGTCGAAAACTGCGCATTTTCCAGGTAACGTTTTTTACTATAAAGGATTACCTCGAAAATGCACAGTTATTAGATTTTAAGTTTTGCAGCGACTTCTGTTCAAGGAGTTTTTTTCTCTGAAGTGCATTCCTGCTTTGTTAAGGAACTGTCGATACACTCGTTATTTCCAGGCGTATCTTCTTCTGCAGTACCAGTGTATCTTCATCTGCAGTATTTGGGTTATACCTTTATTGTCTCCAGGGATACGTGTAAGGAGCCAAATTGGCGCAGAGTGGTCACGGCCAGTGCACAAAGTAACGGTTCCGCTGGGGAGAGGCAGGGAAGAAGTCGTGATAAATATCTGATGGCATTTGGACGCTGCGGATATGCAGATAGAAGGGTAAGGACCAAATTTATTGCAAAGAAAGCACAACCAAACATCGTGTCGCAACGGAAAATCATTAAGATAATATTATTGCCTACGAAAAAAAAATCATAAACTTTCTCTAAAACGTAATTAATTAATATGTATATAAAATTAATACCTTCCTTTTTATAACCTATTTAGAGGCTAAATATTCCACAGAGGTCGCGGGTTCGAGTCCCGGCATGGGTGGAATTTTCAGCCTCTAAATAGTTTTTTTTTAATTTTCCTTAGCGCGGGTAGGTAAGTGCATTAAAAAAGAATATAATTAATACCTACCGTTAACACTTTATCAGAATCGCGTCAATCACAACCAAAATCTTATTATATTTAAGGCGCTATGGAGTGCTAACTAGCGCCACCAATAGAGTAAAAATCATAACTTGTTTTACAATACGTTTTTTTCAAAAAGTAAAAATCACATATCTTAACCACTATAATATTTTGAGATTTCCGCCAAAATTTTGGCGATAATCTATTTAAGTTCTAGGATGTTGATACTACGTTCTAGGCTATATCTAAATTTGCTTTTTGAGAAAAAACGTACCTATTATAAATTTTTTTTAATGCACTAACCCGTGCAAGTCATGCAAATTACTTCAGCAAGATGTCGCTGCCTGTACGTAATACGGAGAATATTGTGAGGAGGTTCGAAATTTCGCTGACTGGTGAGTCGCCCAATAGCTCAGTTGGAAAGAGCGCTGGCACGGATAGCCAGAGGTCGCGGGTTCGAATCCCGCATGGGTGGAATTTTTAGCCTCTAAATAGGTTTTTTTAACACTATACCTACTTAAAATTTTTAGATTTCCGCCAATATTTTTGGCGATAATCTATTTAAGTTCCAGGATGTTAAAGATACTACGTTATATGCTGTATAATCTAAAAATAGTTATGACAGATATAAAATTTTTGATGTTTGCTTTTTGAGAAAAAAAAACGTACCTATTATAAAACAATTATTTTTATTCCATTGGTGACGCAAGTTAGCACTCCAAAGCGCCTTTAGACTAAGTACATGTGCAATGTTTCATAGTGTACAAGTCTAAATCAAAAGTGGCCGATATTTTCAGTTTTACCTTGACGCGGCATGTACCTAGTTTGTTAACTACCAAACTGTTTGAAAGTTTCAAACGAAACTAATTTGAACTAATTTTACAGCCTTCAAAGCTCAACGGATAGGTAAAGATCCTTTAACGACTTTCCGGCAAGACTATCGATGACTAGAGCTGAAAAGCGTAAAGTTTTTATTGGTTAGGTAGAGAGTTGGGAACGGATTACTTGTCTACGTGAACCGGTGCCGTCAAATTATATCGGTAAACAGAATACGTCAGTAGAAACGGTAGGTATTTAATACAATATGAACATAGACGGGAGCACAGCAAAACGATGACAAAAAAATCCGAAAAATCGTGTCGTGTCAACCCGGGCAACAACTGGTAAAGAATAATTTATAATTTTACATTGAATCCTGCACCATTAAAACATTAGAAACTAAAGAGGTTATGGAAAAGAAAAAAAAACAGGCAGAGCTGACCGCCAACCCAGTGGAGAGGTACCGAAAGTAGAAAAATCCTACACTCGGCTCCAGTCAATTGTCATCTTCAAGTTTATCGATAAGGTACCTACTTAGATTAGGGAAATAGTAGATTGTTAACCGAGGGTGGAAAAAATCAATTCCCGAGGTATTTTCTAAATTTTTTGTAATTTTACTAATTTTCTATAAAAGACTCATTTTTAATATTCAAAAAAATAAAAACTCATTTTTAATATTCAAATCTTAGCATAAAAGATAATTACCATTTTTTTAATTCCGTCACAGATACATATAACAGATTAGTATCCCGCCAATTAATGTCGACTTTTTAAATTTTAAATATGGAACTCACCGCGTAATTGTTGCGGCTTATTCCGCTCAAAGAAGTTTGCGCTAAGTTCACACTGGCTGTTTAGAAACTTACATGGCTGCAGTTTTTTTTAATCAGTTTTTTTTACATGAAACTCATCACTGCTGACAATATAGTTCTGTTTTTAAGTTCATTCCGGCCCTTAAGTGGGAAGTAATTTGAATGAGTTTTTCCTTCTCTAAGGAGGGAAGCAGCATTTTCCACCCAATAATAAGATCAAAACTACACTACTACTTTCCGAGTATAAGAAATTAAAAAGTAATTTCTATCGACCAGTATAGGCAATACCTGAGATTTCTGCACTTACCCTCATAGTTGGCACTTGTACGTTGTAGCAGCGTTAAGTACCTATGCAAACTCATCAGGCAGCAAGATTTTCTTACCGTCTATCCCTTCACAGTTAGCGAGTAATATTTTACTACAACTTCACTTGCAAAGCATGTACCTAAGTTATAAAACAAACTTCCGAACCCACAACCTAACGAATTTAAAGCCAGCGGACTAGCGGTGCGCCACCACCGCTTTTCACTTCTATCACGTGAGCACACGAGTATGTGCATCTGAAGAGAGTTCTTTTGCATGGGTAGGTTTAGTCACACGTTACTAAAAAGTGCGCGTAATCAATCCAATAAATAGATGCCACAGCTCACACCTTCGGAGATTTAGGCGCGACGGTATATTGCGTGTTATAACATGCAAAGGTTACCCATGCAACCCATCTCAAGTTATTGAAATTAATATTAATGTGAGAACATTCTGCAAGGACTCTAAAGCCAGGTCTTAGTACGCTCGGACCGAGTGCCCTATCCGAGTAAACCAATGCTTCTGATTGGACGGTTTTTAGTGACAACACCAAAATAGCAAATCAGAAGCTTTAGTTTACTCGGATGGCGCACTCGGTCCGAGTCCACTAAGACCGTGAAAACGCGGCTTAAGCCTCGTATTAGTATTCAAACAAGGAAAAACTAAAAATATTTGAGCTATATATCGCACGTTGGGCTACCCTACAGATTATTTTTAATGTGACAAATCAAAATGGTCTGTTAGCTTTTAGAATATACCTCGGGCTCTAGAGTAGGCTTCGATTTTCGCCGAAAGCACACGAGTGTAGTAGTACTTCCTGCTCTGTATAAAACTTTTCTTCACTATTTTGAAAGTTATGACAGATTAAGTGTCATATTAGTTCCGATATTTCTATTACACGAATATATTACACGATTCTATCCGATAGTAGCCGAGGTATATTCTAAAAGCTACGTTGCAAGCTCAATTATTTATGTGTCAATTTATGGTTTTTTTAATAAATGATTGTGCTGTAGTTAAAAATGTGACTATGTTCAGAAAGATTTAGCCCTCCGCGGTGGCAACAACTTGGTTCGTCGTTTTCTGGGTACCAGCTCCCATACATTTTTTGGACTGTCTCCTTTGACACACACTAGCTCGTACCCGCGACTTCGGCTACGCAGGATTATCGGATTTTTTCGTACTTTTACACACAATATCTTTATAAATTGTAGCCTATCTGTTATTCTGATGTGTAAGTCATATTATTGCAAAGTTTCATTAAAATCCATTCAGTAGTTTAAACGTGAAAGAGTAACAAACATCCATCCATCTATACTTACAAACTTTCGCGTTTACCTATAATAATAGTCTAAGGAAGTAAGGATACCATAGGCGTAGGTATATTGACTACAGACATCGTACATTCAATTCCAGGTGGAAATCCTATTAAGTTGCGCCCCCATTGATACTATTTTCAACCCCAATAAATCTGTCGCAGTGAAGTTATTTGCGTATTGAATTCTAAGTCTGAGTTATTTTCGCGCTCTTTGGCAATATTGCATTGTGACGCGTGGCAATGTCGCCGATTTAAAAATATCAAACGCGTGGCATGATCTTCATATGAAGCTATCGATAAAACGATTCACAGGGTGTACAAAAATAGTTTGTTTTTCCGACCAGAGTGTGCTATTCAACAATATAAACCACTTTTACTGAGAGTAGTAACCCTTTAATAAAGAGTAGGTATATTAAAATTCATATTGACAAGTGGAAATCCCCCTTTTCGAGAAAAAAAAGTTGTTTTCGACTCGGCCCGTACCTTTATCGGGGGGCGCGGCAGTGACCCCGCCAAGCCGAGCGCGAAGCAAACACTGCCGTATCATCTTTACTGGATCCATTTCGCCGCATTTTCAGGCCCCTATTTGAGAACCTCTGGATAGGACCAGAACGCAGAAATTTTCGTTATCTAGTAAGCTACTTAAAATTCACATACTTAAAATTAAAAATTTCAAGTCTGTAGGTCATTTCGTTCCGAAGTTAAGCGAAAGCGAAGCGGTTTTGTACGCTTGTACGTGTACCACACAACATTAACTATAAATAGTAAAGAAATCGCAGTAAGGAAACTTAGACTTAGCACGACTTTGTCTGGATTTCATTACTTTTTAGAGGTAAACGAGCAGCTCCATCGAGATTTTTCTATTTTTTACAGAATGTTTTTGGTGGGATTTACCTGACAGTAATACCAGCCACTAGTCTTGCAAGCGTCAACCAATCCGGACTTGGCCCCCGTGGCGTAGTATGGCCTATACCTTCCTAAGAGAAGAGCCCAGTGCCCCTTGGTGGGGACATAATGGGTTGATGATGATGATGATGGTACCTTTATATAAAAAAACAGGATGGCGCTCTTCATATCAAATATTGATGTATCGTACTAGGACAAGAACATAAATATGAATTCCGATCTATACGGAGTGATATTATTGAAACTAAGGGTCTGTTTCACAATCTGCAGATAAAGTTCCGGTTAAGCTATCCGCAACCAGGGCTGCCGTTTATTCTAAACTTAAATAAATATTCCTATATTGCGTGTGTTTGTTTATGGCTTTAAATTTAGAACAAACGGCAGCCCTGGTTGCGGATAGCTTATCCGGAACTTTATTTGCAGATTGTGAAACAGGCCCTAAATATTATTCATGTATGCAGTAGGTAAACGTTAGGAATTTACATACATACATACATAACCTCACGCCTGTATCCTAGAGGGGTAGGCAGAGACCAGGGACTGCAACTTGCCACGTTAGGAATTTGTTAGAATAAAAAAGAATAAATTACAGTTATACATTATATTAAGACATTTTATTTTCTCTACTTAAGTCTAAGAAACAATAACACTTAAAACATGCCGAAAATACATCGAAACAGATTATATGCATCGAAGAAACGCACGAACAGGATGTATCAAAATCCTAGTGCATTCATGCACTCGAGATTTTTTTGCTATTTTAAAGTTTCCTTCATAAAGAACACTGTTAAACACATAAATAACACCGAACATATTGCACATAAAAAATACACAGACTAAGATGTGTTTCATAACAATGCTTATTCCCAATGACTTTGTTTAATTTCAAACTTACGTACACTTGCGAATTTGTAGACGCAATAACACACGCTAACATCGAAGAAGTAATACATCGTGAGGAAACCCGCGGCTTGGTTGGCTTTGCACGTATCGACAGTCTTTCCTGTGGGCCAGGCCGACTAAGCCGTCAGGATAGTATAGGTGCTGGGCAAGCCTGTACCATCGAAAAAAACCATGTCCCAGGGACTGCAGCATCGGAGTGGTCCCTTCACCCATCTAGTATGAGTGAAGATGCCACTGGACGCTGTATAAATCATCTCATTCCGTATTGTTTATCCCGAAGAAGATTAAATCTTGAACTTGTATTTATATAACCTACATAAGTTACATAAGGTCATTATGTAACAGGTTATATAAGGAGAAGTTCAAGATTTATACAGCGTCCAGCGGCAATTAGTGGCAAGAAGGAAAAAACAGTTAAAAACGATTCCTATGGTGGTGCCTGGGTCGGATCACCAAAACCATTTAATTGTTCTTGTTTTTAATTCTACAGGTTTATATTATAAGCTCTTGTCAATGATAATTTTTTAGGATGTGGCCTTTGATACACCCTGTATATATATTAATACATATCGACTTAGCACCAAATGTAACCCGCTATCTAAAAATATAACCAATATTCTCTTACAAAGTTCTTCGTGCAATATTGAACTTAAAGAATTAAGATATTATTTATAAAAACGTGATGCCCTTAAATACTCCATAAGCATAGTATAAATATTCTGTGGCCGTTACCTTGTAAAGTCTGTGCCAAAAACTATTTATATGGTGTTTATGAAGTGTTTTAATTAATCGCGGTCTTACAAATAACACGATTTGCGTTTGTAAACGAATTAATGAATTCTTTAAGTACCTACTCTTAATACACGCTGGATGAAGTAGAAAAGTGTAAAAAACAGTCTTTTACAGGCAAGATACAAAAAAACGTCGCGAGTCAGACTAACAGTTTCATTTTAAAACTCTTATATAAAACAAAAAAAATAACAATAACAGGCATGTGATTTTTTTTTTGTTAACGATTTAGATGACAAACCTATTGAGTGAGAGACTTCATAGGGGCATTAGCGCCACCAATAAATAACATAGTTTGTTATTGTTAACAATATTCACAAGAAATAAATATGATAAGAATATTTAAAAACCTATTTAGAGGCTAAAAATTCCACCCGTGCCGGGATTCGAACCCGCGACCTCTGGCTATCCGTGCCAGCGCTCTTTCCAACTGAGGTAATGTGCAACTCACCGGCATCAGTGAAATTTCGAACCTCTATCTCTGTATTACGTACAGGTGTTAGCCTCTAAATAGGTTTTTAAACTTGTCCTTAGCACGGGTTAGTGCATTAAAAATAATATAACGATAAGAATATTTTTCTATTGCGAGCGTAATTTGCATAAATCATATTTTTGAACTTCCGTAAACACTACACATTATTAGCTATTAGCATAATTCCTTTACTTGCTTGATTTTCTGTCGAAAGAGTCCGACCAGGGGGCCAATTCTCACTTTACTAGCAAATAATTCGTATACGACTCTAAGGCGTTTGACTTGAATTCTACATAAAAAGTCGAACGAAAGCCAATCATGATTATGATTATGACACCTTAAAGCGAGCGAAATTTATTAGCAAATTTGCACATAAGGCTAGCCGCGCACGGTTACTTTTGTCACCGGGACTAGCCTTGGGTAACTCAAGAGTCAGATATGAGTAGACACACAACTCCCTCGTCGTCAAGTGTGTCCCATTCATATCCCTATGTCAGCTATATCTGGCTCCCTCACACATACTCTCAACTCAGTACGGTAGTCATCTCCTGCTACTTTATCCAGCTCACACACAATGCGCGAGAGCGAGATCAACATCGTCTGACATCGGTTACATTCGGCCGCATTTCTCGTCGTAACCAACGAGCGATGAGAGAAAGTTTACCAAAAAAAAACCTGTCATCTGGATAAAGTAGGGAATAGGTAGACTAGACTGTCTCACCAGTTATGTCTCTTGTTTCCATACGCACTTAGTTGATTGGACGTCTTATGAGCTAGGACACAACTGGTGAGCGAGATATGATAGAGATATAGTGTGTCTCGGTGAGTAAAGATATGAGATATAACAACTCCCTCTAAGGACACACTTTGCCCAAGTCTAACCGGGACTGTTTCGTCACTCCGTAGATTTGTATGGAGATGCGCGAAATGTCACCCAGTTGTCACGTCGTAACATACACGCATCTCCATACAAATCCACGGTCTTCATAAGAGTGACGAAACAGTCACGGTGACAAAAGTAACCCGTGCGCGCCTAGCCTAGCTAACCTTGTGAGAATACCTGAAACTGATTTTTATGCGAGAAATGTTTGAATGAATATTTTGCGTCTTCACTTTCAATTGTACACATTCTAAAAGGACGTAACCGCCAAATGACGTCACACATACGGCTTAATAATACTAACACCCTCGCCGCCTTTTTAAAAACCATTGGAATTAAGGGAAGAAAAAGTAATTCTCCGACATGACATTTGAATGAAATTGAACATGACATCTGTCATATCATTTTTAATAGTAGGCAACGGTACCTCCTCATTCCACCGTATGAGTAACGTCATCTCATCACACAATTTTTGGTTTTTATTTATTTTCTCTAAAATTAAGCAATAATAAAATTTCTTCGTAATCAGGATAGCAAAATTAAGAAACGGTTTTTTTTTAGTTTTGCGCGTTGTAAAATATGAAATGTTGTCAATTCGCATGGGCGAGAATCGGCTCCCAGGTCAGCAACCGGCGACGCGAGCACCGTCTCTACCTACCATGATTAAGTTCAGATAAATTAGAGCGAAATCTGGTCGGACTATTCCGACAAATAATGAAGTAAGTGAATCCGGAATCAAGCTAATAATTATTTCTGCTACAAGTAGTAAATTACAAACCTCTCAATCATGGATTCAGTTACTTTTAGGACCCACGACTGAGAACCTAGAATCTAGGACACGTGACCAAATAGTATTTATGCTATAACGGAAAAGCGTGGATCTTTAAAATCACAATTGACATTATTGAGAGATTTGAAAAAACACTGTTATTTTACCGGGTATATTGCGATGATTTAGTAGGTAAAACGTAATTACGATAATTTCCGACACTTCGGCAACGTTGCAGTTGCCGTGGTCACGGGTAGACTGACCGTTTAATATATAACTATGAGTATGTATAATGTATGAGCATTGGAAATTATTAAGAAATACTATTGTAGGAACACTGCAAAAACTGATAATTTAACCTCTTCAGTGCTGACCTTGAAAATAACAATAGGAATGTATTCTTATTTTCAAGGTAACGGTGGCGCTTGTAAGACTTACAACGGGCATGCTGTCTCGCACGCACAACCGATTTTTTTTGCACTTTTAATAAAATTGGTATTGTTTTGATGAATACTGTGCTCAGTGTAACAGAGTATTCGAGAGGAAATTCTGTTTTGCTTACCCCATCTAAGGAGATAGCTTTGATCGCCTTCGTCGCATACGACCCAAAGGACAAGTATTATTGTTATTATTACAATCACTGAAAATGTTACATTGTGCGAGCGAGGCAGAACGCCAGAATTAAGAAGGTTGAAAACCAAACTAATTTTGTATGGGAATCCCCATGTAGGCCTTTATAAATAACAAATAAAGAGCTTACAAATGTATGTAATCTAAAACACATTAAGTACATTCAGTTTACATAGAGATATTTGTCATGAAAATTAGCCTAATAGCACACAGAACTATACACTAACGGTGATTTCATATTTTAAAACACACTTTCCCTACCGTAATTGACTATGTCCCATTGATATAGCTGAAGCTAAGAAACATATCTGATGGTTACTTGCCAGCGAATTTCTACAGCTGTTTTGCAGATTATGTTTCGATCACATACACACGATACGTATTTCTTGTTCTACGACATTCTTTGAGATAAGAAAGGAGCGTATAACAATGACTGTATGGAATCAGGCGTTACTTTGCGGAAATCCATAATAGCATTAAAGTGTGAAAATTACTTGTAATTTGCTAAATTCCGCCGAAAATCCCACAAGTACAATGAGGTTAGTTATGCGGCTGTGTGGTGTCGGCCTAGAGAATAGCGCCAACCCAAATTCTTCCCGCGGGTGTCGTAAAAGGCGACTAAGGGATACAAACTATTCCACCAAACTGCGATCCCCAACCCGCATGCCCAGCGTGGGGATTATGGGCATTACCCCCCAATGATGGCACAACCTTGCGCTCATTAGGGGAGGGCTATGTCCAGCAGTGGACTAATATAGCCTGAAGAAGAAGAAAAGAAGTTATGCGGTTTCTTTTTCTATCTATCTATCACTTTGAAATATTTAAAATTACGTCACACATTTTTCGATTTCCCTCATTTTCATCATTACAACTTTACCCATCAAAAGTTATACAACATTACAGCAGAAGCAAGACACGAACACACCACCACCAACACCAATACTTGTGTGAGAAAATACGCGACGCGTTTCGCCTCTAACACGAGGCATCCTCAGGCTCACAAGTGAACCTTGACTTGCATTTAATGCACCGCACACCAAGCGGTGCATTTACTAACCGCTTGGTGCTTGTGGGATTTTTGGCGGAATTTAGCAAAGTAATTTTCATTTTTTAATGCAATGACTTTAGTGGTAATTTCCATAAAAATAATTGATCCAGTACAATCTTTCGGGTATATAATAAAAAATTGCAACACTGTTTAATAAAAGTGACCAATAAGTGAGAAAAAAATATTGTTACTAATTGTAGCTTTATGAAACCGGGCCCGAATATGTAGAATGTTACTGTTAATTTTAATAAAATTAGGCCCATTAGGTGTAAGTATTTACCTTTATTCTTTATAAAACACTTGAAGTAAATATATAAAGAAATTTTTTTCATACCGGATCTAGTTGGTACAGAATTTTACCTTTATTGTTTATGAAATTAGCTCCATTAGGTGTAAAAATCGACCTTTATCTTTATAAAACTAGGCCCATTAGTTGTAAAAGTTCACCTTTATTCTTTAAGAAGTAGGGCCCAGTTGGTGTAGGTATATACCGTAATTTTATTGAGACAGGACAGGACAGCAAGTTGGTGCTGAATTTTACCTATAATCTTTATAAAACTAGCCCCATTAGGTGTTAAATTAATGTTACCTTTATTCTTTATAAAACTAGGCCCATTAGGTGTCAATAAAACTAGGCGCATTAGGTGTAAATTTTACCGTTCTTTCTTATAAGACAGGGCTCAGTTGGTGTAGTGGGTATATATAGCGTTTTATATTGAACAGGATATAGTTGGTGCAGAATTTATTATTTTTAAACGTAGGCCCATTAGGTGTAAAATTTTACTTTTATTCTTTATGATACATAGCCCATTTTTAGCCTCTAAATAGGTTTTTAAATACATAGCCCAGTTGGTATAGATATATACCATATATTTTTGAAACAGGATCTAGATGGTACAGAATTACAGAATTTTAATACGATGGCACGAGGCACGCGCTTTGTGCTGATAAAATGTCGATTTTTGACAATTAATCTATTGGAAAGTCGCGACATTTCACATTTAAAACGCCCGACATGTGTTATCGTACTACCCAGGCAGGATGTAGAATTTCACCTTATTTTTTATGAAACGGTACTTGTTCTTGATTGTTGTCGATGTAACTTTAAGACTTAGCGCGCACGGGTTACTTTCGTCACCGTGACTGTTTCGTCACTCCGTAGATATGTATGGAGATGCGCGAAATGTCACACAGTTGTCACTTCGTAACATACGCGCATCTCCATACAAATCCACGGTCTTGATAAGAGTGACGAAACAGTCACGGAGACAAAAGTAACCCGTGTGCGCTTAGACTTACATTTTTTAAAGAATCAGGAACCAGTTGGCGTAGCATCTGACCTTTATTTTTTATGAAACGGGGCTCGTTCGGTGTTGAATTTCACCTTTATTACTAAACATTACTAGTAGCCAGTCCAGACGTCTTGTATAGCCATGGTCGGTCCTTAATACGTGATATGTACCACGTCTCCACCCACCGAGAGAAGACATTGACCCTGATGGCAAAGAGAAGACAAGATTAAATCAAATGAAATCATCAATCAATCCTGGGTATCCTATGTGAACATATTCACAACACTGTTGCTAGTAATGTTTACTTATCAAACTGTTCCCTATAGTATTTTCTAAGGTTAACACGAGCTGTAGACATAATTAAAACTGTTTTTATACGGATTTATGCTCGTTTATCCCCTGTTTATTGTTCCCTGAGAGAGATTACGGAGGCTGTTTTAAAAGTGCTATATTATCCGTAATGCTATTGTTTGTTTATAAATTTTTCTGTTTAGGTATTTGGCGACTAACTGTGAGTTAATGTTCCTGCACTATCGAATTAGGCAAACCTTAAGTAAATAAATATTTATCATCCAAATAAAATAATTATTACTTCTACACGACTCAATCACTTGTCGTGGTGGGATACTAGGACACTTCTTGTTTATAAATATGTAAAATGCACTTACTTATTAAGTTAGTGTCGAGTGCAAGCAAGTGATTACAGAACGTTGTGGACTGAAAGGGGATGTAGTGTGTAGAATTGAGAAAGGAATGTTGCGTTGGTTTGGACATTGTGGAGAGGATGAAGGAAGAAAGATTGACAAATATTGCGAATGTGAGTGGAGGGGCCGGTAAGGGACGTCTCAGGCGATATTCCGGGTACTTTTAGGGCATGCAACGACTTATGAATGTTGATGAAACGAATATGATCTGTCAGGATCGTGGCAAGCGGCAGCCTGTTTCCCAGTGGGGTAGGTACCCCACTGGGAAACAGGCGTGAGGTTATGTTATTCATTCATTCATTCATTCATTCATTCATTCATTCCTTCATTCATTCCTTCATTCATTCATTCATTCATTCATTCATTCATTCATTCATTCATTCATTCATTCATTCATTCATTCATTCATTCATTCATTCATTCATTCATTCATTCATTCATTCATTCATTCATTCATTCATTCATTCATTCATTCATTCATTCATTCATTCATTCATTCATTCATTCATTCATTCATTCATTCATTCATTCATTCATTCATTCATTCATTCATTCATTCATTCATTCATTCATTCATTCATTCATTCATTCATTCATTCATTCATTCATTCATTCATTCATTCATTCATTCATTCATTCATTCATTCATTCATTCATTCATTCATTCATTTTATTTCATTGTTATGCATGCAAAGGGACTTAATGAGTGAAAGGGACGTGATTCCTTCAGACTTAAGACATGAAACTGATGTCTAACGGCTTTTGCAGGTCATCCAGAAATGGACATATCTTTACTTCTGATTTTCATCAATAGAAGGCACTTTGTCTTTTGTCTACATCGCAGTAGGACAGTGTCCTAGTAGAAGATAAACGTATCTTGATTAACCTCTGCTTGCTGTGTTCTATCAGTGGTAATATATGTCTAATAGTGTTTCAGAAGTTGTGTTTCAAAAATTTATCAGTTCTTAAGTTTTTTAGTGAGTGGATAAACACCTGATTCTTATGCGCGTTGTCCTGGAACATAAGTTGCGTGATGTACATTGACGTGAGCGTATTACCGCCCAGGGCAGCGGTGTAGGCGCGTACTATCGCCAGTACCTGCGGGGCAGATAACTCGTATAGTCCTAGTATGTCTCAATGACTCGCGGTCCTCGTACATAGTTATATATATCGAACGGGTCTAATAGCGAGTTAAGGTAATTAATATAGCAAGGGCAGGAAGGTAACTTCGGGAATTAAGATAATTTTGTTTTAACTAAGAAATAATTGCGATGAGACCCGTTTACAACGATTAGAACTTTATAAGTTTTATCCCTTTGCCTGGTAATAAAAGCTTTAATTACATGTACCTGTAATAATATACAATATCTAAACTATTACGAATTAAACTGTGTGTTACTAGTTAAACTTAATAATATAATATATAAACTATTACTAATTAAACTGTGTGTTACTAGTTAAACTATGTGTCCTGTTCAAAATCTAGATCATTTTGGAGAAAAATTGACAAAAAAACTCCAAGCTTCTTCTTTTCAAAGTTCTGACTTAGACTTTGACTTTGAAGCCCGGCTGAGATCTTACCTCGCAAGTGAACGTGTGGAGAAACCCGCTCAGGCCACCCAGTTCCCTCACAGCCGTGGTCTCGCGCACGAAAAGCAGTCTCAGAGCGCAGATGCGACGCACCACGCGCGCTCCGTTCACGTGGCAGAGCGATGTTAGCGACACAGTCGTGGGAGCCTGAACAGAGGTACAGTCTGTTAGCTTTTAGAATATACCTCGGGCTCTAGAGTAGGCTTCGGTTTTCGCCGAAGGCACACGAGTGTAATACTCCTTCCTGCTCTGCATAAAACTTTTCTTATTAAGTTTATGTGACATATAGTTCCGATATTTCTATTGCACGAATATATCCGATAGTGGCCGAGGCATATTCTAAAAGTTGCAGTCTGTTAGCTTTTAGAATATACCTCGGGCTCTAGAGTAGGCTTCGGATTTCGCCGAAAGCATCCTGCTCCGCATTAAACTTTTCTTATAAATTTATGTGACGTATAGTTCCGATATTTCTATTACACGAATATATCCGATAGTTGCCGAGGCATATTCTAAAAGTTGCAGTCTGTTAGCTTTTAGAATTTACCTCGGGCTCTAGAGTAGGCTTCGGATTTCGCCGAAAGCATCCTGCTCCGCATAAAACTTTTCTTATTAAGTTTATGTGACATATAGTTCCGATATTTCTATTGCACGAATATATCCGATAGTTGCCGAGGCATATTCTAAAAGTTGCAGTCTGTTAGCTTATAGAATATACCTCGGGCTCTAGAGTAGGCTTCGGTTTTCGCCGAAAGCACACGAGCGTAATACTACTTCCGGCACCGTATAAAACTTTTGTTCACTGTTTTGAAAAGTTACGTAAATTAAGTGTCATATTAGTTACGATATTTCTATTACACGAATATATCCGATAGTATCCGAGGTATATTCTAAAAGCTAACACAGACTGTAGTTTAATCATAAATAAAAATCGTAAACGTAAAGATTTTTTTA
Organism: Yponomeuta sedellus; assembly: GCA_934045075.1. Taxonomy (NCBI): domain Eukaryota; kingdom Metazoa; phylum Arthropoda; class Insecta; order Lepidoptera; family Yponomeutidae; genus Yponomeuta; species Yponomeuta sedellus. The sequence continues at coordinate 2,227,024 of OW203739.1, forward strand.
TGTGGCATATATCCCACTGCATTCAATGCGGGCACAGAAGTCTCAGAAAGAGAGGGCTTATGGGCTTAATTACCACGCGTGCCCCCCGCAGATTTCAAGCGCTCAGGGTATTTGATCACCGCCGACACTCAGACTTCCTCACAATGTTTTCCTTCATACTTAGCTAGTGGTATTCCTACTACGAGTATAACTTCACAAATATACATAACTTAGAAAACAAAGTGATTGGTACATGCTCACACTGGAAATAAAAAAAATAAACAATGTTTACTAATTCACAAACTGAAAGTTTACTAATTTATATGCATTAGAATTGCTTACCTGTCCACTAGTAGCCACCGTCTTCTCCTCCAGAACCTTCTCAGTCTCCGCGTATTCTTTCTCCTTCCTCGCCACCTCTTCTTCGTCCAGCGCGAATATTTCATCGTCGGCGTCTCCATGGCCGTGCCCGTTGCCGTGCGTCACGCCCTGGTTACTGTTGCCGTGGCAACCGTTGTTGTTAGCGCCGTCTGCGTGGACGCCGTTGGCTTCCGATGGCTTTGAGGGGTCAGCTAGCTGGATCGCTGCCCCGGACAGGATGAGCTGGATTTCGTCCTGAGGAAAAGATTATTGATAGTGCCAAAGTTATTCGTTTTTTTTTTGTATGATGTACAAAAATCGCGAAGGAACCTACATCTTGTTAGGCTTCACCCGTATTGATTTGTCTTTCCTGTGGGCTAAGCCGACCGAAGAGACGGAGATAGAGAGAGAGGGAAGAGTAATAGGAGAAGAAAGGGATAGAGATAGGAGGACGAAAATGTTCCCTTTAGTCATGGTTTAGTTACGAAATTTCTATGGCCGAAATTTTGTTATTATCACAGGCAAACGGCCGCAGTCTCCGCAGCTAATAGCTGACGCCGTCTAGCTCCCGTGTTGCGACCAAAGTAGCCGAGAGAAGACGCGGAGAAGGAAATCGAGAGAATGAGATAGAGCGAGCGAGAAACGGACCTAAAGAATGAGAAGAAAAATGGAAGCGAGAGAAGAAACTTTTTGTGACAGTTTCGTTATAGCCGCCATTTCTTTTTTATCAAAATGGCAAAACATAGGCCGCCGCCGCCGCGGCTTCTAGCAGACACCATCCAGCGTACCGTTCGGCAAGCACCGACTGCGAGAGAAACGTGGAGAATTAAAGCGAGAGACAAGATAGACTAGATAGAGCTGAAGAGAGTGAGGGGGCTACAGAAAGAGGAGGCGAAAAAGAGAGAGAGAGAGGGAGAAATTCTTGAGTGTTTCTTTTTTGGCTATCTTATTAATCTCACATCATTTAAACTTTTTTGAAATGGCTGCTAAATAAAATAGCATAGGTCGCAGGCACCGCAGATTATAGCGGACGCAGTCTAGCGCTCGCGTTACGTCCCGTTGAGCAACTACCGGCCGTGATAGACACGTGGAGAAAGCGAGAGAAAAAAAACGAAGATAAAGAAAGAGGAGAAGAAAGGGAGAGAGAGAAGAGGCAATTTTCGAGTGTTTCTTAACTCTTGTGACATTTTCGTTACAGCTTTTATATGTTTTTTTTTTTTCAAAATGGCCGCCTTTTCTCTATTTTAAAATGGCTTTACCAGTACAGTACCTCCGGCAGCTCGACGAGCTGAAACCGCGGCGCCAGCAGTGCGCAGGGTCGCAGCCGCCGCAGCTTGCAACTGACGCCGTCCAACGCGCGCGTACTTACCGTTCGGTAAGCACCGGCCGAGAGAGGTAAGCACCGGCCGAGAGAGGTAAGCACCGGCCGAGAGAGGTAAGCACCGGCCGAGAGAGGTAAGCACCGGCCGAGAGAGGTAAGCACCGGCCGAGAGAGGTAAGCACCGGCCGAGAGAGGTAAGCACCGGCCGAGAGAGGTAAGCACCGGCCGAGAGAGGTAAGCACCGGCCGAGAGAGGTAAGCACCGGCCGAGAGAGGTAAGCACCGGCCGAGAGAGGTAAGCACCGGCCGAGAGAGGTAAGCACCGGCCGAGAGAGGTAAGCACCGGAAGAGGAAAAGAAAGGGAGGGAGAGAAGAGGGAAGTCTAGGGTATTTGTTACCTTTTTCGTAATAGTTGCTATTTTGTTTTTTTTTAAATGGCCCCCATGGCTCTACCAGTACAGTACCTCCGGCAGCTCGAGCTGAAACCGCGGCGCTAGCAGCGCGCAGGGTCGCAGCCGCCGCAGCTTGTAGCTGACGCCATCCAGCGCGCGCGCCACATGTCGCTCGGCCGCGGCCGTGGCGCCGCCGCCGCCGCCAGCCGGCGCGAAGCGGGCGCGCCACACCTGACGTATAATACCGTAATTAGCCATGCTACTTTTTTTTTATATACGTATTTTATAATTAATTTCGAAAATATGGACCATCTCAAGAAACTAATTTGTTTAGTTATCGTCGTCGTCGTCGGGCTATACTAGTCCACTGCTGGACATAGCCCTTCCCTAAAGAGCGCCACGTTGTGCTATCATAGGGGGTAATGTCCATGATGGACGGCCAGATTTTCCGTAATTAACCACGCTACTTAGTTTTGATATACGTATTTTATAATTAATTTCGAAAATATGGACCATCTCAAGAAACTAATTTGTTTAGTTATCGTCGTCGTCGTCGGGCTATACTAGTCCACTGCTGGACATAGCCCTCCCCTAAAGAGCGCCACGTTGTGCTATCATAGGGGGTAATGCCCATGATCCCCACGCTGGGCATGCGGGTTGGGGATCGCAGTTCGGTGGAATTGTACTGCAGGGGGCGCTGCTGCCCACACCCTCGTTAGTTATTAATTTTATTAATTATTTGTATTTGTAATATTTTTCTAAACATTTTGTGGTGTGTGAGGTCATCACCGCATGTTTGAAGAGATAGTCTTGCCTATATAAAAAGAAACAAATGTCATTAACGTCAGTTGATTTCACAGAACAATTAAATGTTGATTTGGTCGGCTCACAGAACAATGGTCGGCTAAGCGTGTATTCTGATTCTGTGGTCTAACCTCACATTATTTAATACTTTTAAGCCTAAGCTCGTGAATTTCTTCATAAAATGGAAAGCAAAGAGTGTTTCGTCCCTTTATATTAGAATAATACCAGCAATAACCCGGATATACTATTCGTACCAATCCTAAAACGGCTGCGAGAAGAATGGTGTCGTGAAGTAACCGTGGAATATATGAAAAATTATTTGCGGTACTGTAGTGAAGATCATTTAGATGTATGTATTTGATAAACAAACAATAACACGTTAACATTTCGTTTTTCCTTTTTTGTAAAGCAAAGGATTAATACTCTGACTTTGCTGACGTCATACAAAAGTCATTTAAGGTCAAAGCTTTTTATAGAATATCTTAAAAAATATATACTTATTTACAAATCTGATAAATAGAAATTGTACGGAAAGCAAAATTCTCTAAATGGTTTTGAGATTTCCGTTCATATTAAAATATGTAGCAAGGCCAATTGCTGTAGTAGCGGAGCAGTAGAACACCGACTACTCAATCAAGCCTGCAATATACCAATGCCTTTGCTTTCTATAGTTCTATTTTTAGATAGAGTCGGTCGATTGACGTTTACTGTGTTGTCAGACAAAAAAAAAATTGAGAGTGATGTACTAAAAATTTTTACAGTTCATTCACTCGGTGAACGAATGACTGTTTATTTTTGTTCTTTAAATTATTTTAGTTTACGATTGAACGATTATTGACCTATTATTAGTTTTATTACTTATCTCAAGCAAAAATGATAACAAATACTAGTGATTCTTATATTTTTGAATAAATAAAATGATTAACAATTAAAAAAAAAACGTATGCAAAAGATTGTAGAAAATCATGTTAGCGATGTTTAAATATAAGGGGCAAATGATAGGTACCAAGAAAATAACCTGGCTTGAATTTAATTAATTAAATGATCGGAAATGTCACTGGCACTTGATTCACTGGTACTGGATTCATTTAAATTTATGACAAATTCATCAATAACGCCGTCAATGAGGTGGTCGAGATTGCACATTTTGTCTTCTTCCTTGATCGCATGAGACACACAGTCACTCCATTTTTGGGCGGTTACTTTTCTTAACTCTTCTTCTAAGAGAGATGTTATCTCCGCCATTTTGAATGTTTTGTTATTCATGGCCACATGACCTTTTACCTGCGCCCATACCAGTTCAATGGGATTAAGTTCGTAATGGTATGGGGGCAGGCGTAAGACAGTGACGCCGTGCTCCGCTGCCATCTCATCCACAACATATTTATTGAGGCAAAGTTTATCTTTAATTGAGAGATAAAAGGTTGTCTGGCAGAAATCGGTCCTAGCGATAAGACCGCCAATTGTATAACATTATAGTCAGTTAACTTTTAGAATATACCTCGGCTAAGCAATCAAAAACCGATTAAATTGCAATAAGGTAAGGTTTATAATATGTGCTCTGGTGTACAATAAAGAATATTCTTATCTTATCTTTATTTTGTATTGAAATTTACAACTTTACATAACTTTTCAAAATAGTGAAGACACGTTTTATACAGAGCAGGAAGTAGTATCACACTCGTGTGCTTTCGGCGAAACCTGAAGCCAACTCTAGAGCCCGAGGTATATTCTAAAAGGTAACCGACTGTACTTAGGTTTAAGAAATCATAGTTGCATTCTTTTCACTGGTTGTGCAATAAAGTGTTATCTATCTATCTATCTATCTATCTATCTATCTATCTATCTATCTATCTATCTATCTATCTATCTATCTATCTATCTATCTATCTATCTATCTATCTATCTATCTATCTATCTATCTATCTATCTATCTATCTATCTATCTATCTATCTATCTATCTATCTATCTATCTATCTATCTATCTATCTATCTATCTATCTATCTATCTATCTATCTATCTATCTATCTATCTATCTATCTATCTATCTATCTATCTATCTATCTATCTATCTATCTATCTATCTATCTATCTATCTATCTATCTATCTATCTATCTATCTATCTATCTATCTATCTATCTATCTATCTATCTATCTATCTATCTATCCTTAGAGAATCGGCGAGCAACCTGCGCAAAGGCGTGCGGCGGCGCCCCGGCCGCCGGCCTCAGTCCGTTGCGGAACACCTGCATGTGTGTACGCCTCGAGGCAAGCACCCGCGCCGTCTCCACCTGCAACGGATTAATATATAATACTAGCTGGTGCCCGCGACTTTGTCTGCGCACGATTAGAAGAAGAGGAATATTTTGTGTATGTATCGTTATCGTTATCAACCCTTGTATGTCCCCACTGCTGGGGCACGGGTCTCTTCCTGCATCGCACGAAGGTTAGGCCATACTCCACCACGGGGGCCAAGTCCGGGTTGGTGGAGGATTGTAAGACAGTGGCGGGCCTTACTGTCAGAAGTTATCAAGCCGCCCATAAGGCCTCTGACACGGCTTAACGACTGCCATTACATGACAGCCGGCACCAACGGCTTAACGTGCCTTGCGAAGCACGGAAGGGCTCGGAAAAATGCCACTAGCGGTAGTCACGGGACGCTCACCCATCCTGTACCTGACCGCGCCTGTTGTTGCTTAACCAAGTGATTGATTCCAATCACTCGGTTCGCCTGGGCCACGAGCGCTTATGTGTATATATATTTATTTATATGCTATTATTTTAATATAATATGTTTAGTGCATTATATGTGTGAGTATATAACTAATGTGTAAGGTTTTCTTTTTCCTTTTTTTGCACGCCTGCCAAATTTTCGTTATACCTCCTGCGCTTGACTGGTAGAAAATGCTAATGGCGTTAAGTTCGCCGCAATGTACGATTTTATGGTGCAATAAAGTATTAATAATATTATTTAGTGTGAGCATAGACATGGGTTACACATTTAGCAGTAACAGTTTTAAACATTCGCGACATTGTTAGAATATTTTCGGGGCTTAATCGCGTAGTAATTTATTGCTATTTTACCTCGACGTTTCGACGACGTTACAGTCACTATGCGATTAAGCCCTGAAAATATTCTAACAACCAATAACAGTTGCTATTTAAAATAGGATCACCAAATCTTATCTTAACAGGTGTACTCACATTCATCCATCCTTTACATATTTTTTACATGTATGATGGAAACAGTATTTCGAGTATTTAGTATTTCTAGTCGCTTATATCAGCGTGGCTAGGAAAAGAACTGAAAGAAGAAAAGAACATCTTAAGCCCGCCAGATGTCGCTGCCTGTACGTAATACAGAGAATAGTGTAAAGATGTTCGAAATTTCACTGATGCCGGTGAGTCACCCATTAGCTCAGTCGAAAAGAGCACTGGCACGGATAGCCAGAGGTCGCGGATTCTTAGCCTCTAAATAGGTTTTTAAAATTGTCCTTAGCAAGGGTTAGTGCATTAAAAATCATATAAACGGATGAGTTTGTGAACCTCCTCTATTTGAAGTCGTTTAAAGAAACTCACGTCTTCAGTTTCGTCCAACTCCAATAGCGCGGCGTCTTTATCAGCGCTCAAATGCAGCGCGGGCGGCTCCTCTCCGCTTTCAGCCACTGCCTCGCTTACTGGCGCGCCCAGTTCTGTCATATTATTGTTTATTTATAAAAAATATAATAATATACAGATTATCTAACACAAAAAAATACAAAATTGCCAATCTGCTAATGTAGTTTTTCAGAAGCTCCGTAGAAGATACTCTACTATGATATATGTAGACTATCTCACTCATCACTCACTCGTTCGTTCGTTCGTTCGTTTGTGCGTTCGTTCGTTCGTTCATTCTTTGACCTGCTCGCAGCCGCAGGAAAGCTTACTATCAAGGATTATTTAGGGCAAGTAGGCTCTCACTCACTCTGCTTTTCAATTAGTCATTGTAATCTTCCGCTTCAATAAAAATAACTCTTACAAAATGTATGACTTAAAAGGCAATTCTACAACAGCTTGACCAATGTAGTCCACTGGGGTTTTCCATGGCGTACACCTCCTTTATGTTTAACAAGACATGAACAATTAAGTATATCGATTGATATCAACCCTTGTATGTCTCCGTTAATTGCACCAGCTAAAATGGATCCAAATCGACAACAGAAGAAGTGGAGATGGAGCACTGCGGCATCGCGCACGTCCCGTACTCGCCCGGTACGGGACCGAACAGGGCAGAGCTGTCGCATTGCGGCGGTTGTCGGTGAGAGCAAGTTGTTATCAACATTTTGTATGTCTGTATGTCCACGCTGCTGGGGCACGGGTCTCTTCCTGCATCGCAGGAAGGTTAGGCCATACTCCACCACTCCAAGTGCGGGTTTCTGGAGGATTGTGAGACAGTGGCGGGCCTTAAGTTACATTAAGTAAATACTTGCATTATTATCTCGCTAAAACGAACTTGAAAAGGATTTTCAAGGAGAATATAGTGCCATTTCTACAGGCGATGTTTTCAATATAAAACACGGTACAGAAAGGGCTCACAAAGCTTGAATAAAAATAAACAATTACCAGTGTCATATCCGTTGGCGGTTCTGTTGGCGTTGAAGGTATCCAAAAGCGCTTTCTGGATTTCCAACGCGGCTTTATCATTTTCGGATGCCTGCAATAGATGGATAGATAAAGGACACTTTATAGAAAAACAAAAAATAAGAATTATATACGATCAGTGGAGAAAACATAACATAAACACACACAGACTCACATACATACATAGATACACACACACATACATACACTGCCATCGTTCTACCCGGGCAAGGTTTGAGCACATATTTTTATTTAAATCCAAATAAATTTTCGACCTTACGTTGGGAGGGATGCCCCGCCAACTTGAAAGGGAAACTTGCGTCAAACTTAGATTGAAGTGGCGTTGCTTTCATAGTTACTATAGAAGACATATAAAAACAGATATTAAAAAAAAAACAAATATCTTATTGCTTGCCTTGGCTGCTTGACTGTGCTTAAAAGAGTAGTGCCTCTTAATGATTCGCTGTACTCATACATAAAGGAAGGCCAATGAGACGAGATAAAGAATGTAAACAAAGTATCAGGGGTTCAAAACATTTTTATTTGAATAAATTATAGTTATACAAATTTCGGATTCTCTATTCTAATCGCTGTCGTCTGTATTAGTCAAACATGATTAACCGGAAGAGTCCGAATCAGCCGTATTTATGACAAAACTATCCATAGTATTATCGGTCAAGTTGTCAATATGGCTATAAAAATTTTCCTCGTATCACTTCGAACGCAATCTAAACAGGAATAAACTATTATAGTTCACAAATTGGCGGATGACACTAAATGTTGACAACTGCGGTACTGAAAGTTTTCCTGTACCACGAAATACGCAACGACAGATGTCGTCGATCAAATGACGCCATTACCGCATACGTGTGACAAGGACAGAGATAATAATCGCTCACTATCGCAATGTAACTCAGTAACGGTCCGTTTGTTTACATTCCTTACCTCGTCTCCTTGGCCGTCCTTTAGTTATGTGTGGGACCGGGTCTAATCGCGATTATTTATTAGGTACAACGTAGTTTTTAAGTCATTGTTTTAGAATACAGACAAAAAACTGCCGTTTCCACCAAAAACGACCGTTGAACGGAAATCGATTAAAGTCCTAGGATGTTGATACTACGTTCTACGCTGTATGTTCTGAAAATAGTTATCACAGATATCAACATTTATGAAATTTAATTTTTGAAAAAAAAAAATATACAACCGGTCATGACTTTTATACCATTAGCAGAGCTAGTCACCCTAAAACACCTAAAAATTTGTCAATCGAATATGACGTCACAAAGTAGACGATTCACTGACCTTTATCCTGGGCGATGTAGGGGGCGGCAAGGCGGTCAACTTGACGGCCGTGCCGCTAGCTAGCGCCATCACGCAGCGCTCGCCCACCGCTATTTGCGTCTGCAGGTTGAATATCGCGTTCGCGCCCTGAGAAATCATAAGATAAGGTTGGTGCCGGCTGTCATGTAATGGCAGTCGTTAAGCCATGTCAGAGGCCTTATAACGCTTGATAACTTCTGAAAATAAGGCCCGTCGCTGTCTTACAATCCTCCACCAACCCGGACTTGGCCCTTGTGGTGGAGTATGGCCTAAACCTTCCTAGAATGCAGGAAGAGACCCGTGCCCCAGCAGTGGGGACATACATGGGTTGATATCGATAAGATGAAAAATGTTTATTGCCTTATCAAAAAACAACTTTAAACAAAATATGATATTATAAGGCAAAAAGTAGTAGCTCAGCTGGTACTGACCCGGGTCAGCCCCGGACCCCTGGTTTTCAGCCAGTGCCTTCTCCCAAAGATGTTGTGAGGTAGTAATGTTAAGAGGGCTAAAACCGTTAACTAATTATTAATAGAGTGCTGGAAATTACTTGGTGTCTTAGATACGACCAGAGGATTGAACGGCGGTTTCGAGAAGTCACACGTTTGATAACTGGTCAACACGCTTTTATTTACTTTTTATATGTACAAGCGCTCGTGGTCTAGTCGAACAGAGTTATTGGAATCACTCACTTGGGTTAAGCAACAACAGGCGTAGTCCGGAGCAGGATGGGTGACCATCTCGTGACTACCGCTAGTGGTATTTTTCCGAGCGCTTCCGTTCTTCGCAAGGCACGCTACGCAGTTGGTGCCGGCTGTATGTAATGACAGTTGTTAAGCCATGTCAGAGGCCTTATGGGCGGCTTGATAACTTCTGACAGTAAGGCCCGCCACTGGCTTACAATCCTCTACCGACCCGGAATTGGCCCCGTGGTGGAGTATGGCCTAACCTTCCTGCGAGGCAGGAAGAGGCCCGTGCCCTAGCAGTGGGGACATATAAGTGCTGGTCCCAAAGTAAGATACCTTGTGTAACAGTAACCAGGCAAGGACATCACAAGCATGGAAAAACACCCTTGCTGAGGCCATGTATAAAAGTGCACCCAGTGGGATTCAAACCTACAACCTCCAACACGATAATCAGACGTGAGACCAACTTGGCGGTCAACCAAAACAACAATATAAAGTAATAAGTTGTGCGTATCTAAGAAGACATCCCTAATTACTTCAAACGTCTGAGTAAGCCACATCCAGCTCACCTGCATCCTGAGCTTGGCCAGAAGTAGTTTGTGCAGTTCATACTCCAAGAAAGGCAGCTGGTCCGATATGTCCCTCGCTCCGGGCTCCGACTGCGGGGGTGCCCGCCTCACGCGCGCCGCTGAAGAGAAAATAAATATATAAACTTCCATACAACACACTCACTTGGTTCCAAACTAGGATACCCTGTACTATGGTAACCAGACACGGAAATACGCCCAGACTGAGGCCCTTTGTACAAAGGAATGTCGGTCCCCCGAGTGCTCAATGGCCAAGCCGCGAAGGACACGTGTGGTTAAGCCCATAATCTCTATCTGCCCTACAGTGGGCCGTACGTAGTGTATTTATCCTTACTTGTCCAATTTAGTCAACAAAATTCTAACCTCAAAATTGGAATTGAATGCTTATGCTAGATATCGCAAGTTCATGAACTTGGTTTATAAAATTGGCAGCGTGTTATCTAAAATATTCATATTCATTTATTAGCGATCATAATGGTATAATACAATGATGTTACACATGTTTTAAGTCTCACATTATGGGCCCTGGTCAAGGCATTGCTAAGATAAACTTATTTATATAGCTTAAGATAAGATAACATAAAATTTTATTTTGACAAACATAATGTACGTAAAGTACTAAACATTACTTATACATTTGACATTTCAACACTTACATTACTGTTCTTTGGAACTTTGGAACGTTCTTCTTTGGAAATAGTGTCTCAGGTTACTCCATTTACGGGAATATGATAGTTTTCAGCTAAAAATTGTACTTTACTCGTAAAATCTTGTTTACTAAAATGGACAAGTAAGTATAAACAGAGTATATTTAGGCTGCATTACTATATTTTTTCTATACAGTGGTAAAAACGAAAAGGCTTACCGACGGCCGTTATGGTGACGGCTTTAGCATACGAGCTGAGGCGGCTGGGCTGAGCGCACGTCGCCAGAAGTACTGAGGGGACGCGCGCGCGCCTGGAAACGAATATTTGTTAGTCCGTGGATCAGTCGTGAATTGAGCGGTAGAAGCGAAGCGATAGAACGTCCGCTTCTCAATCGGGAGGTCGTGGGGTCGAATCTCTTTTACTTTTTTATGTACAATAAAGTGTTCTCTATCTATCTCTTGTAACAATAATAATAATAATAATAATAATAATAATAATAATAATAATAATAATAATAATAATAATAATAATAATAATGATAGACATTTATTTCAAGTAGTCCCTCTGCTGTTCTTAGCAGTCCATATACAAATACAAATATGGATGGGTGACCATCCCGTGACTACCGCTAGTGGCATTTTTCCGAGCGCTTCCATGCTTCGCAAGGTAAGTTAAGCCATTGGTGCCGGCTGTCATGCAATGGCAGTCGTTAAGCCATGTCAGAGGCCTTATGGGCGGCTTCACAACTTCTGACAGTAAGGCCCGCCACTGTCTAACAATCCTCCACCAACCCGGACTTGGCCCCCGTGGCGGACTATGGCCTGACCTTCCTGCGATGCAGGTAGAGACCCGTGCCCCAGCAGTGGGGACATACAGACATACAACTTGCTCTTACCGACAACCGCCGCAATGTGACAGCTCTGCCCTGTTCGGTCCCGTACCGGGCGAGTACGGGACGTGCGCGATGCCGCAGTGCTCCATCTCCACTTCTTCAATTGTCGATTTGGATCCGTTTTGGGCTGGTGCAATTAAAAACTTTCTATGAGCAGTGGTCGAGGAGCTGCAGAACACCGGCTTCTCAATCTGGAGGTCGTGGGTTCGAATCCCGGCATGTACCAATGGCTTTGCTTTCTAAGTTATGTACATTTAAAAACAGTAACAAGACCACTCGCTAACGGTGAAGGAAAACATCGTGAGGTGTCCGACCACTTCAGCACTTGAAATAGCCAATCCGCGGGGGACACGCGTGGTAATCAAACCTACACTCTCTCTTTCTGAGAGAAGGCATGGGCTCTGAAGTGAAACGTATTAGGCTACATAAAAAACTTAATTACTCGGTTCTTAGGGGCATTCTTAGGGCCGAAGGAATTGTGATGAAATGTGGGTTAAGGCCACATTAAACTTAACAGTGTACGAGCATAGTCATACAATTTTTAGGGTTCCGTACCTCAAAAGGAAAAACCGGATCCCTTATAGGATCACTTACTAGTCCGTCTGTCGAGGCCCCTTATCTCGGGAGCACGCAGAGGTTAGTTACTAGGCATGACGAAAGATTTTTAAAGGCTCTTGTATAATGTGGGGACACATTTATTTACAAAACAATCTAGGTATATTTAAGTAATACACTAAAGTTTAACGAAGGTTAGACATTTTTCTAAAATTATTTTAAATCTGCGGGAAAACAGCACGCAGTGTCATGGCGTGGAATCTGACGTCATTCCCTGGTAAACAAACATCGTAATCACTAGTAGTCACCACGAAGCACGGGTGAAGTTTACCAATGTTAACCTAAGCGTGACGTCACGCGGTATGATGGGTGTTTCAGTCAAAATGGCTGAAAGCATTATTATAATTGTTTATATTATTGAAAACATAAAACATTGAACACACAACGCAATCACTTGACCTGGTCCCAAACAAGGATACCCTGTACTGGTAACCAGGCAAGGACGTCACAAACATGAATTTACGCCCAGACGGGACACTTGCACAAATGTACGGCGACCTCCAGTTGGAATCGAACCCACGACCTCAGTCTTGATACCCAAGAGCACTAACGGCTACACCAAGGAGGCAGTCAATACGATATTACCTGCCAGAGACGCATCTAGGTCGGCGTTGAAATCGCAGTCCAAATTGATGACAGCGGCCGTCCCCGATGCGGACAACACGCATACATCTTCACTGTAATTAAATTGAAGCAATCTTGTTATAAGGGAAATTAAGTACAGACAGCACAACTACCTTTATACACGTACTGTACTCTAATGAAGATATGCTAAGGGTGAATTTAGTCATGGTGATTGTGGACGGGTAAGGGAAAGCAGAAAAGGAGCCTTTCCCTGCCTCCCTCCTCGCAGCGGGCCGACTTTCTCCTTCTCACTATCTTTCTCTCTTTCTCTCTCTCTCTCTCTCTCTCTCTCTGTCTGTCTAGAGTCTAGTGACATCATAGGGCCGCGAATAAACGTACTGACACTATTCCAAGTTATTATCATTATACTTTACTAGCTGTGCCCCGCGGTGTTACCCGCTTTTTATGGATTTTCCCATGGGACTAATATTTTCCTGTGAAACGTAGCCTATGTGTTAATCCAGGGTGTCAGTTAACTCCATACCAAATTTTATTAAAATCGCTCCAGCCGTTTAGACGTGAAGAAGTAACAAACTTACACAATCACAAACTTCCGCCTTTATAGTGTGATGTGATGTGATTGTACAGAAAAATACGGTGTGGAAAAGTTAACATGAAAAAAATCATGTACAAAGGCGAGCTTATCTCTGTGAAAGATTTCTTCTAGCAAAGATATACTAAAAACCTATTTAGCGGCTAAAAATTCCACCCATGCCGGGATTCGAACCCGCAACCTCTGGCTATCCGTGCCAGCGCTCTTCCAACTGAGCTAATGGGCGACTCACCGGCATCAGTGAAATTTCGAACCTCTTTACACTATTCTCTGTATTGAATTTGAGTCGCCCATTAGCTCAGTTGGAAGAGCGCTGGCACGGATAGCCAGAGGTCGCGGGTTCGAATCCCGGCATGGGTGGAATTTTAAGCCTCAAAATAGGTTTTTAAAATTGTCCTTAGCACGGGTTAGTGCATTAAAAATAAAAATAGTATAAAGATATTTCAAATAAAGACTAAAAATAAACGGTGGAGCAAGTTTTTTTTTCAACTACCCACCACACTCTCCCCACTCACCAAATGGCGGTGGTCTCCGTGTAAGCTATGACGGCGTTACAGCGCAGCGCACGCGCATGCGCCCTCAGCTCAGTGCGCAGCTCGGCCCACCAGGCGGCGCGCGCGGCGCTCTCGCCACCGCCGTCCACCAGCTTCACCGAGCGAGCGCACACGCAGCCGCCTGGCCAGTAACAAGATTATACTCCACCGACTCCGGACCCAAGTCGGTCACTGCAGACAAAACCTAAGCAGATGGGGTTATACAGGGTGTCTCATTCAAATCGGTCAGTATGGGAAAGTCTGAAACTATAAGACATACGAAGATCTGTTCTGAGGAACCATGTCATCGATTTTAATAACAAGAAAAACTGCATTCATACATTTTAAAAACATCTGTACTCCGTTCGGGAATCGAACCCGGATGTTTTGAAGAAAAAAAAACTTCTATTAATCAAACACTACCAATCAATTGAAAAGACAAGCTATGACACCGTTGAAGACCTAAAAGTGGCCATAGAGACAATTTTAACGCAAATTCACCACATGAAGATACAAAATGCAATCGTAAGACGTGTTGCCTAAACGTGTTGAATATTGTATTGAAAAAGGCGGCGGGTCACTTTGAGCACCTACTAAAATAAATTAAAGTACGTGAAAATAATGCATTTTATTCATTTTAGACATCATGTTTCATACAGACATTTACTACTTAAGACCTACACAATCGATATCTAAATAGAAATAGTATAGGTTTTTTTTCAAAACAACCGGGTTCGATTCCCGAACGGAGTACAGATGTTTTTAAAATATCTAAATGCAGTTTTTCTTGTTATTAAAATCGATGACATGGTTCCTTAGAACAGATCTTCGTATGTCTTATAGTTTCAGACTTTCCCATACTGACCGATTTGAATGAGACACCCTGTATAGCACCAACGGAGGAGCAATGTGATTGTGGAGCCCCATCGCAATCCATGGTGCACCTGCTCCAATGCCCAGTGCCCTCACACCTGCACTTTGGAGGACCTAACAGTGGCCAACTATTGGGCACGAAGAATATAAACGGGTCGAGTCGCTGACACGAAAAGAAGAAGGGAAGAGACCCGTGCCCCTCGGTGGGGACATAATGGGTTGATGATGATGATGAGCCTAGAGCTGCTGGAGGAATGGTTACCCTAGCAGCTCTAAGCTGTTACTGTTCGTGTACAGACGCAACAAAGTCGGACGGAAGATGGACGCAAGTCGGACGCAAGAGGACCATAAATCCGACCCTTTTTCTCTTACGATATGCAAGACTAGGAGCTTTCCAAGTGAGGAAGGAATACTCCAGAAGTTTCCAGTTGGGGCTGTTTATAGACAATAAAGACGGACGCAAGTAGGGCGCAAGCCCAACTACGCTTGTTTCTTTTTTTCTTATTCTCTTACTGATGGGCAGGATAAGTCCAGGTGAGCATTCCGTCAAGGTAAGGAAGGGATACTCTAGCAGCTCCAAGTTGTGGCTGTTCTAGACAGACGCAACAAAGACGTCCGCAAGTAGGACTCAAGTCCGTAGAGTTACATATAAGTAAAAAGTTACAGAATTTCTGTTGAGTCAATTGTAGGTGTTGTGTGTGGTTTAGACCGTACCGTATGCAGGTAAAGGAAGGCCAATGAGACGAGATAAATAATGTAAACAAACGGACCGTTACTGAGTTACATTGCGATAGTGAGCGATTATTATCTCTGTCCTTGTCACACGTATGCGTTTGATCGACGACAGCTGTCGTTGCGTATTTCGTGGTACAGGAAAACTTTCAGTACGGCAGTTGTCAACATTTGGTGTCATCCGCCATTTTGTGAACTATAAAAGTTGATTCCTGTGTAGATTGCGTTCGAAGTGATACGAAGACAATTTTTATAGCCATATTGACAACATGATTGATAATTCAAAAACCTGTTTAGAGGCTAAAAATTCCACCCATGCCGGGATTCAAACCCGCGACCTCTGGCTATCCGTGCTCCTTAGCTCAGTTGGAGAGAGCGCTGGCACGGATAGCCAGAGGTCGCGGGTTCGAATCCCGGCATGGGTGGAATTTTTAGCCTCTAAATAGGTTATTGAATTGTCCTTAGCACGGGTTAGTGCATTAAAAAGAATATAATAATGATTGGTAATACTATGGATAGTTTTGTCATAAATACGGCTGATTCGTACTCTTCCGGTGAATCATGTTTAACTAATACAGACGACAGCGATTAGAATAGGGAATCAGAAATTTGTATAACTATAATTTATTCAAATAAAAATGTTTTGAACCCCTGGAACTTTGTTTACATTCTTTATCTCGTCTTATTGGCCTTCCTTTAGTTGGCTAGTTTTGATTCTGCTCGGCACACTGACCTCTTGTTTGTGGCAACGTCATGTGACTGACCAAGCCTTAGGCGTAGGGCGAGCAAGAGGGTAGTGTGTAGGGAGTCTTCAAATATCTTTAATAGTAATTGTAAAGCATATAAGAATACTTTTGTAAAACCAATAGCATCTGCAAACAAACTGTATGCAGTTTGGCAGAACCAACTTCTGTATTTTTTTGTATTTTTCTTTGAATAAACGTCTTCAATCAATCAATCAATCAATCAATCCGACTCACGCTTCTCTGCTTTTTTTTTCTTATTCTCTTACCGATATGCACGATAAGTCCGGGCGGGCACTCCGTCAAGGTGAGGAAGGGATACTCCAGCAGCTCTAAGTTGTTGCTATTCATGGACGGACGCAAGATGGCGCCGCCGCCGCTGCCGGCGTTTCCGGACGCGTTTAGGGAACTGCCTGGAAATATAAGAAGGTGTAGTATAGAAAATGTTTTAGCAAAAAAGTGAGAGAAACTCCGTGTGTTAATCGTGAAATTAACATTTTCAACTCCACAAGCTATATGGAGTAAATATTAGAGAAGGCGGATGTTTAACGTACCAGGCTGTCAAAGAACAGACTGTGACAGTACTACGTTGAATATACTTGTAGTCCTCTGTGGTAGTAGTACTGCTCCGACAAGTGTCGAAATTTTAAATAAAATTATGTTTGTAAAAAAAAATAGACTTGAAATCGGTTTCTTTTCGGATCTTCCTAAAGTTCCTCAAAATGGCTTTAATGCATTCCTATTCTATTCAAAATTCTTGATAGAGCTTGCGAAAAAGTACACTGCTTTATTCCATACTATGAATGAATAAAATATGTCCCGCTGCAGGGCACAGAAAATAGTTTGTTTTTTATCTCCCAGAGATAGTTTGGACAATCGCTACCATCGAATTGGCGATTTGAAGCACCAAGGCATATGAATATTCAAGACTCAGAAAACCAAAGTGTTTCTAATCACGACGTTTTCCTTCACTATGAGCCAGTGGTATCGCTACAACAAATTCACAAACGTCCGTAACATCTTAAGACAAGATAAGAATTCTTTATAGTACACTAGAACAAAACACAAATGTAAATAGGTACGTAGTACAATATTAATTGGTGCTCATATTGCTAAGAGCAACTCAACTAAACTTCCAGACAATTTTACGACGAAATATTTACCTTTAGGCGTGACGCTCAAATCCGAGTCGGACGACCGCCGGTGCATCCCGACCGGCGTCGATGTGGCGTTCAGCGAGGAGTTCTGCTTCTCACCCGTCGAAGCCGACATCGGCTCCCGGCCGTACGACTCGTGCCGAGAGTGCTTCGGGGACGCTCGGTCTCTTCCGTCGCTCCTGTCAACAAGATCAAGGCCATCCGCATGCGTGTTAACACACACACTAACACAGTTAGTCTCCACGCCCTCTACGTCTAGGCTCTCGGTGAAACTACTGGTCTCTGGTAGCGATGGGATGGTGTCTAAGGGCGGGCCGCTTAGTATAGGATGGAAGTGTTGCAGCATTGGTTGGTGTTTGGATGGCAACGCTACGAGGGTCTCGATGGACAGTTTGGGCGGCGTCTCGCTCTCGTGCTCGTGGATGCTGTCTTGGCGTTGGAGTTTTTTGGTGTTCTTATTGGACTTCGGTGATTGTGGTTCGATGGGACTCTTATGAGGTTCTTCGATGACATCTGCCTTGGCTATTTCTAATAGATTCTGATGAGATGTTTCATGTTTCGATTCTAATGAGAACTGGTCTTTCTGGTCCTCTTGAGACTCAAGTGGATCTTTGACGCTTTTAACGAAACTGTCCTGCTCTATTTGATCTAACTTCTTCTTAACGTTAACAAGCTCAGCGTCCTTATTCCTGGACTCTTCAACAAGTTCTAACTTTTGGTTGACATCATTAAAGAATTGCTTCTCTCTGGCGCTAGTTGGGTGAGCGTCGGGTGATGTTGGGATGAGCAATGCTTGGACTTTATCAATAAGGATGGTTTCCATGGCTGTATGAAGCAAGCCTGTCTGTTTGACGGTTGAATGTTTGTCCTTCTTATGAAGCCGATGTTCAGAGAAATGGTAGTCGTCTTTGCCGTGATATGGAGATGACGGCCCGCTAACCGACGCCCTCGAAGCCGGCTCTGACCCTATGTACATTTCCACCTTTCTCATCGGCGTTATTTCATCGCTCTTATGAAATATTTCCTTTGGAGAAACTTGCTCCTTGTCTAGACTTAGTAAGTCGCTGTACGAGAGAAAGGAAGAGCCTAAGACGGTTTCGTGACTGGGGGATTTAGATTGGACGTCTGAAGATGATCCCGGTTGGCTTAGTGACGGTTTTGCCTCAACCGGCTTCTTTTTCGGGATAAGAGAAATGTGTGAAAGGCTTTTGATCATGCTGCTTTTGGATATTTTTGAGAGTTGTCGACGTATGCGTTTGGATGAGCGATAGACGAAGCCGTGTTTCTCAGTGGGGGAGCATGGGGCGCTTACGCTGTTTTTATGAGTGAAAGGATTCGTGAACTTGATTGAGTGGGATCGTTCTTTTCTTACGAACTTTTCGCTTGCCGTTGACGCTTCAATTTGGCGGTTCGTATCATTCTCTACTTCTGGGGGCTGTAAGGTATCCATTGGTAATTCTTCAGGTTTAGATTCGTATTCTTTCAGCACTTCAGGTTCTTGTGATACTGTCTCCAAAGCATTGATGTTTTTATCCATATTCTGCATGTGGTTAGGATCTACTTCATGCTTTAAAACTGTTTTTACGACTGAGCTGGTAGTCTCGTAGGACCTTTCATTATCTGTCTTCAAATCTGAACTTTCGTCATCTTCTTCAGAGCTGGAGTATATTTCTGAGCTTTCGCCAGAAAGTGCAGAGGATATCGACCCGAAATAACCCACTTCTCCAGGCAATTTGAGTAGATTTTCGGTTCTACCCGCAACTGGAGTTGTGGGACACGATTCGGATAGCGTTCTCTGACGTAAAGCTGGCTCAGAATCAATGTTAACGTTAGTCAAAGAGGAGCAACGGTTGTCGATTCTTTGGTTGTTTTCCTCGTTAATAGACTCTACGTTTTCAGTGAGAATTTTGATAGGGCCCGTCTCCTCTTCTAAGACATTGATAGTCGGTTCAGACTCACTTGTTCTTCGTAAAGTGGAGCTGGGAGAGTGTTCAGAATCTTGGGTCTCTTTTATGCACGCTAGACTTGTATGGGCGTGAATGACAGACCGCGCTAGTATGGATGCCATTCCTGTGCCTTCATCGTGAGGGTTTTTGAACGTCTTCCGGGCAAACTTAGGCTTCTTCAGACGCAGCTTTTTGAACTCGTTTTTTATATCAGTCAGTGATATCTTTGACGTATCAGATGAGTTCGACTTTATGGAGATCTGATCTTCGTTTGGTTTCTCCCGTTTTTTAGACCGCAAACTTCCTAAGCGCTTTGTGAAGAAATTGGTCTTGATTTTCTTTATTTTCTGTATCTTCTGTATAGGGTCCGAGGAATCTGAGTCGCTTTCGTCCTCAATTCTGTTTAGGAGTTTGTTTAAATCCGTCTGATCTTCAGACAGATGTCTCATGCTTTTCTGCGACGCGTAATCGTCTTGGTAGATGGAGACACTGTCTGTGTAGCTTTTGATGCTCGAGTGACGCGTCAGGCTTTGCATACTTTTCTCGTCATCCTCAACGTTCTCACCTTCGTCCAGGAAATTCGACGAGTACTTCGGATGAAGCACGTTCAAGAGCTTTTGTAGTTCCTCCTGATGTGTTCGGAAGTACTCGTTTAGGTCGGGTATGTTTTCATTGTCAAGGCCCAGAATGTCCAAGTACCGTTTCAGTTGTCTGGTCGTTTTAAAATGAATGAATCGCGTGTGTGTGTTTTTTAGAACATCAAGCAAACACAAACCATGCAAACATGATCGTATGAGTATTTCTTGCTTTAATTTCGTCTCGTGGGAGTAAATAGGCTGGGCTTATTATGGGGTTCAAAACTGTGGTAACTTTTATGCCTTGTAGAGCTTCATTTATTTAGGGGTAAAAGCGGTTTTATGGACCAATAGTAGACTCCACACAACACACACAGTAATTTTTACAATTGATTTAAGACTGAAGTCATTTCATTTTAGAAACATCCCTGTATACTGACTTTTTAGTCACAATTCAAATGTCGACTGGGCATTTTGTTGAGTTCAGTTTAGACTCATATTACGTATTTAGCAAAAATGTATTTTCTTTTATTCACTCTGGGACTCTTAACGGGAGTCCAATTTATAGTCCAATTTCAGAATACAATTTATTGTACGTCATTTCTATTTACAAGGCGCCCTGGCCAGGGACGTCCAAAAACAGATGTATGTGTCTTAGACAAAAGTTTATAGTTATCGTTGCAATCGTATTAACACTCAAGTTATAATCAAATATTCAAAATACAATCGAAATACATAATTCGATAACAATTAAGAAGCAACATACGACTTTTGCTGTGGGTCCATCCTGGTCATATTGTAAATAATTGACTATACATTTGTACACAGGCTATGGAGGTATAGCCTTGGAGGCAAAATTTACTCAAAATCTTTTAAAACTACTAACTATTAAAAAACATAAATGTCCAATTAAGACATTAATATTAAACAGTAGGTTTTTCAAATTTCATTAAGTACGTACATTGAGTGTGAATAAAAAAGTTTTATGAAAGACATAAGGACTTAGGAGGCTAATACATACAATGAAGTAATTTACAGACAACTTTATAAACTTTTCTTATTGCAAAATCATTTTTAGGACAGTCATTATTTTTGCTCGCTCCAGACCAAAATAACCTTTGTTTTGATGGTAATTAAGCTTAGAATTCGAGTGTGGCATAATTCACTTAGGAACAAATCGTAATCTTTTATTGCCTGTTTTTTCTAACAATAGAGTTATGAGAACTCAATTTAATTTTTGTGGTTTTTGCATCCGAAAGAAATAATAATTTTAAATTTAATTTTAAAAAAAATTTCAAAATAAACTCAGATCAGAGAATATTTACAAAATTTTTGACCAGTTTTTTTTTATATAAATTAGAAATAAAAAGTTGACTAGTGTCGCCCGGGAACAAACAACATTCGGCTGCAAGCCCACAAAAACAATCACGGTGTATAATACTCACTGCTGACTGCAAGGTGCGATGGTCAACGTTTGACTTGGTGTAGGAACGGGTGTTATATTCACGGCAGTTCCTACGAAAAAAGAGTAAGTCGTGGATATAAGACGGAGTTTACACGTTCAGTCTGGCGTCAGTTCAGTCCGTGGCCTTGATCAAGCTCGGATTGATGCTAGACTGATGAAGCATCAAAATATTCGAATATCGGTCAGTGTGGTCAATCAGTCCACTGATTAGACAATGAGTCTGCCGTCAGTCTAATCAGACTGATGGAATTGACTGACGCCAGACTGAACAAGTAAACTCCGTCCAAAGAAAGTCAGATCATTATGTGTTAAGTAAGCTTGCTTCAACTAAAGCTATGTTAAAAGCTACGTTGCTTCAACTAAAGCAGCCACTACCGCGTCTTGGTGAGTGGTCACCAATCTAGTGTAGGTAGGGGTTTCTTCGATTACCACAGCGGGGCATAGACTCTCTCTGAGAGAGAGAGAGAGAGAGAGAGAGAGAAAGACAGAGAGAGGAGAAAGGGAGTTTAATCATAGGCATTTTATTTAATATGCGCGTTACGTCTTTTCCTTGTAAATCTCCACCACATTTAAGTGAGCCTTTTGGGGTGATTTTAACACGGTGTACATGTCGAAATATTCGTAAAAATGTTACAGAAAGTAAAACTAGTACATACTAAAGTTTAGTTTGATGAGCAGGGAAAATCTGAGCGCCTCGCACCCCTATTTACTGTCCACGGCGCCACAGGCCGCCGCGGGGCACATTTTGGAAACCTTTGCGAGTTTCCTCACGAAACTTTACTTCACGGTGGCAATTGGAATCGCTACTACACATTCCTAAATTTGAGTTTGACTGATGGACGCGAACTTACCGATGGCTCTGGCAACGACTCCCGCCTCTCCTTCCAAGTCGAAATCTTGTTGATAGCCTATAACAGCGTTGGCACCAAGCTCGGCTGCCTTGAGGCCGACCAAGCGTTGTACCTACACAATGGATTACATATTGGAAATTAATTCGCATTTTTTTCCTTTGCTGTATATAAAAAGGAAGTTAAACTAGATAGCCCTGCGTTCTTAGTTTTTACCAGAGATGAGATATTCGTATTCGTATAGTATTTTCGCAGGTCTTAAATAATTATGCAAGTGTTCTGTTCTTCTGCGTCTTCCATAATTTAGATTACATTAAATATATAAAATAGGAAGTCAAAAATACTCTATTTCATGCGTGTTTATTACTTCGGGGATTGATTTTAAAAGACAACAGAATAATAAATTATGGGAGATTCAAATGAATGATGTTTCTGACTCTGTTTTAATCTGTGATGGCGTAATGACATGCTGTGATGACATGTATCAGTGAGCGAAATTAAAGAAATTATTTTTCCCGAAAACTACGATACATAAAAATAAATTTAAAATATATTCTCATTTAGTGTCCGTTCATATTCATTTATTCAGTTTAGGTAACAACATCGTCAATTTATATTTTAAGTATAAAACAAAAGCAGAAGTTTATTTAGCTTAAATTACAATAAAACATCGTCACAATTTCATAATGAAAACAAATAAATCTGTATAATCAATTAACAGTTAAAATAATATATCCGTAATAATATAATGTCATATCCAAATCCTAGAAGAAACTTTCTCAATTCGTGACCCTAGAAATCCATTATTCAGGCAGTCTTCGTCTAGCGGCTGGGTTCTGAACATATGGATAAAATTACCCCCGCTGGAGAAAAACAGATATTTTGCGGAGGTAATCAGGCTGTCAATAGATATAGAAACAATATAAGATAAATATATAATTTATTACCAGTGTGATGACACTGGGTATCCTAGTTGGAGACCAGTCGCCTAGGTTCGGAGTAGGACTAGCGATTGTGACTTTCTTTGTTTTAATATAACTATGTATGAGCAAATGTCTCAGACTGATACTGGCCACAAACAATTCGGAATCAGGACCTCTGGATGTGTACCAATCAGATACCCGACCATCTAGAAATCCTGGATGGAAAATGCCACTGGACTGGACATACACTACGCCGCGACAAGAGATGCCTGACCAGACAAGCAATTATGTACACCCCCTTGGGCAACCGAAAGAGGGGTCGGCCAAGGACCACGTGGAAAAGATCTATAGACAAAGAGGCCAAGTCGATCGGCACTAGCTGGCGAATTGGAAGCTGCTGCGAACCACAGTCAGAAGTAGATATCTCTGGTTGAGGCCCTATGCATCCCTAGGAGTTAAAGGACCGAAGAGTAACAAGAAGATGTATGAACATCGTGAGCGTCATAAAATTTCTTCTTCTTTGTCGTATCCTCATGGCTGAGGGACGTGACTATGGGGCAGCTTCCGCCATCAGCTTGGAACGATGTATAACTTTTATAAATAATAATAAACTGGAACGACTTCAGTGTGGTTTTATTTGTAGATTTAGTATAATATTTTAATAAAACAGAAAACTGGATAAAAACGGATAAACGGAGAAGCAGGTAAAAAAGTCAGATCTGGTCAAAGGGTAAAGTAGTAGTGGATTAAAAATGAGGGAAATCGAAGAATGAGTGACAAAATTTAAATATTTGAAAATGATAGATAGAAAAAGAAATAAAAATGGTGTAAAGAGGTTTGCACCGTTACAAGCTCTCCATTTGTACCGATTATGCGCCAGGTGTATGGCTGCTTGTCATACAATTCATCTCACCTGATTGCCCAAGTTGATGAAGGCGACCTGCCTGGCTTCGTTGCTGGCCCTAGGAGTACGGATTTTGTCAATCCACTGGTACTCTGGATCGTCGTTGACCACCAGCTCCTCCACGAAGCCATGGATGGCCGTGGCACGATAGCCGGGAGGGATCATTGGACCTGGAAAGATGATAATGCAAACTAAAATATATTTTTTAAGCAGCCGTGGCAACAGTGGCGAGGTCTTATTGTCAGAAGTTATCAAGCCGCCCATAAGGCCTCTGACATGGCTTAACGACTGCCATTACATGACAGCCGGCACCAACGGGTTAACATGCCTTACGAAGCACGGAAGCGCTTGTAGCAAAATTCAGAATAGCGCTATCTAGGGATAAAGTATAGAACTATTTTGCAAAATAGATCAGTAGGAGTAGGAGTAGGCTTACATTACACGAGTTCAACACTTGTCGGGCCAAACACTAAAAACAGTAACTCACAATGAAAGAACTGCACCCCGCACGAGGAGTCTTTGTATTTGTTGAAGTCGGCAAATAGCTCCACTTTGACGATGACGTTCAGCTCGCCGCGGATGCCGTGCATCGTGTCGAACACCGGGATCCAGCCGGACATTACTGCGCCTGGAAATTGGAATTCAATTGATGAAATCACTAAGGTCTTGACTCATTACTATATTATTTACTCATTACTGTACGTAATACAGAGATTATTGTAAAGAGGTTCGAAATTTTTGATGAGGCAATAAAATTCTTTTTATTCTTATTCTAATTCTTAAATTTCACTAATGCCGGTGAGTCGCTCATTAGTTCAGTTGGAAAGAGCGCTGGCACGGATAGCCAGAGGTCACGGGTTCGGTTCCCGGCATGGGTGGAATTTTTAACCTCTAAATAGGTTTTTGTCTTGACTCATTGTCAATGGCCTCTTTCTCCTCTCACATCTACTGCTTCTTTTTTGTGGCGAAAGCGTTATCACCTCCTCGGATATCTCGCCTCCATAACCGCGCCACTGCGAGTGCGCGGGTGATGCCTCCATGTGATCCTGCAGGCTGCACAATTGCACATCTACTGCAGATAATCTATATGAATGGCCGCCACAATGATTTTATAGTGAAAGAATGGTTTAATCAATGTTTCGTATGATATTTTGTCAATAAAAATACCTATTTAAATGAAATAAAGACCATACTGAACAAAGAATGTTGTCTTTAATGGCTGCCTAAGGTGATTAAGCGAACCCTATTGTGCTGACCCGGACCTCGAAGCCCATTGTCAGTTGCTGACAATGACCGATAACGCTAATAGCTTTTTGTTAACTTCTAAACGGTGACTCGTATCGTTCTGGGAGTGAGTGCTATCGATTCAGCGCACCCGATTTAGTGGAATTAGACACCAAACAACTATCTTTTTTTTACGACCCGAGCCCCAGACTTTGCCGAATTTTTTAACCAAAGGGGGGACCCTTGGGCGCGCGGGACCCCGGTGCGCCAGAACTGTCCAATCCCTACTACTAACGCGACAGGAATCGCTCTGGATTTGAAGCGTGTAATGAAGCCGCTGGTTATCGTTGCCATCC
Organism: Yponomeuta sedellus; assembly: GCA_934045075.1. Taxonomy (NCBI): domain Eukaryota; kingdom Metazoa; phylum Arthropoda; class Insecta; order Lepidoptera; family Yponomeutidae; genus Yponomeuta; species Yponomeuta sedellus. The sequence continues at coordinate 2,252,705 of OW203739.1, forward strand.
CAAGTGATCAGTGGATGGAGCTAGCGAGAGATCGCGACTAGTGAAGACTTCCTTAAAACGCTGGTGGGATCTTTTACTTCTTGTCTTGACTTGAGTTACGGTTAAAACACCATGGGGCTAAAGATGAGTTCGAGGAAACAAATGTCTCCAGCTACCTGGACTTGGCCCCCGTGGTGGAGTATGGCCTAACCTTCCTGAGATGCAGGAACAGACCCGTGCCCCAGCAGTGGGGACATACAAAGGGATGTTTGGATTTAAAGCCAGTTCCAATCATGCGTTTTATATTCTACAATAATAATTTAATCTCTATTAATGAGGACCAAAATTGGAAAGACTAAGTTTAGAGTTTGTTTGACCATTATTTCTCCAAAGCTCTTGAAATCACTATTGGACTATCTCTTACCTCCCTGCGGTGCAGCTGTACCCTTGGCTGGCTGAGCGCTCTCTCTCGCTAGGAGAGGCGCTAGACTGATGACCACTTTCCCAATAGCGTCGTTCGCTGAATAGGTGTCGTGGTCCATCAGGCGAAGTTGGAGTGGCTCGTCCTGAAGTTCCGACTCGTCCACCTGGTGGGTGAGATAGGAAGCATTGTATGGTGTGCAATAAAGAGTATCTAATCTAATTGGTGATTCCACACGTGAATTACGTTCGCATCATTCGCATCGTTCGCACATTATTAATATTATACTTTCTTGAACACGGAACATTAAACAGGACATTACAATAAGAAATAACATGTACAAAGGCGAGCTTATCTCTGTAAAAGATTTCTTAAGGCAAACCTTGGAGAGTCAGAGCAGAAGTAATTTTTTTTCTATCTAGGTATGTGGTTGATGTGGAAGCTCTCGTGGCCTGGTCGAACCGAGTGATTGGAATCAATCTGTAGTTACAAGCCTGTTGTTGCTTAACAGAACCTGTGTTAAGCAACAACAGGCGCGGTCAGGTGCAGGATCGGTGACCGTCCCGTGACTACCGCTAGTGGCATTTTTCCGAGCGCTTCCGTGCTTCCGTGCAGTCATGAAGCCATGTCGAAGGCCTTTGGGCGGCTTGATAACTTCTGACAGCAAGGCCCGCCACTGTCTTACAATTCTCCACCAACACGGACTTGGCCCCCGTGGTGGAGTATGGCCTAACCTTCTTGCGATGCAGGAAGAGACCCGTGCCCCAGCAGTGGGGACATAGAAGGGTTGATATCGAATGTGGTTGCCACTATCAATTTAAGTCCGGTTTCATTTGTCGTCGGCCGTCGACGATCGACGTTGTCGTATTACCCACGCTCAACAAGTGATTGTGTCGTGTGGAAGTTATTTATGTATGAGTTACAGTCGATCGATAGCTAATCAAGAATCCAGCGTCGTCAAATAATTCACTCTTTCTTTATATATTCTATTACGCACATTATCTTCTTCTGAATCACTGGATTTCGATATAATGTCGAACACTTCTCTGTCACTATCTGAACTCGATATTTCAAAATTCCAGCTATTATTGTACACAAAAATGCAAATTACTCAGATATTTCTTAACCTAAGAGTACAGACGGCGGCCTTATCACTAAAAGTGATCTCTTCCAGACAACCTTTGGATGAACTGGACTAATACATTAGAGAAGAAAATAGATGTACAAAAAACATAGATAATGATAATTTCAGAGGTACCTATATAAATACATGCCTAAATTACAGTACAACATGTAATATACAACGTGCTCTTTACAAATACCGACCGAAATAAGGGCATAACCAAGTGACATTATCAATAGTAGTCTTTGACGATTCAAATATTTATAGGAACGCTCTAGACTGCCATCTCCGTACCATACGCTTAAGGTCCGTTACCGGTAAACCTCCGATCCGTATAGGAATGCGTCGGTAAGTTGCCTGATTAGACGTTTTTATAGGAACGGTTTTAGCTTACGCCTCGTATACCAAGCTACTATTCGTAACTAAAACCATACTAAGACGGATCGTTTCTTAAACATAGGAACCGGGGATTAGATATTTTTAATTATTTTTTATTATAAAAGCAACTTTAAGCTTTTGAGTATCTACATGGAAAGGTCGAAGTTCTGACGGCTGTAGTGCTGTAGTACAGTTTGTTAGCGTTTAGAATAATACCTCGGCTACGATCGGATAGAATCGGATATATTCGTGTAATATATCGATATTAATATGACACTTTATTTCAAAATCAGAACTCGATCATCAGTACGAAAACCGGCGAAAATTGGCTAAAACCGCAGCCTACTCTAGAGCCCGAGGTATATTCTAAAAGCTAACATTACCGTCAGGCTATACTAGTCCACTGCTGGACACAGCCCTCCCCTCTTTAGAGCGCCACGTCGTGCTATCATAGGGGGTAGTGCCCATAATCCCCACGCTAGGCATGCGGGTTGGGGATCGCAGTTTGGTGGAATTGTACTGCATGGGGGCGCTGCTGCCCACCCCCCGGTTTGTGTCCCTTAGTCGCCTTTTACGACACCCGCGGGAAAAATTGGCTCACACACTATACAAATTTCTTTCAAACAAAAATCTTGATTTAAAAAAATCTTACTAACGCCTTTGCAACAAACAAAAACATAAACAACCGCCGTTGGCTATGCTCTTGAACAAAAAAAATCCAAGCCAATTAGCAAATGCTCCATACTTTCGTCGCGGACCGAGAATTTCTGCACAAACATAAACAAATTATAGCAGACAGGCGGTAGACGCAGTGAGAGTATTAATACACACACATATGGCTGACTTGTAACGGCGCCAAGTGCTCTGCCGTATTTACATTGCTGTCTGGAAGCGCGAAGAAGTGCACTCGTGTGAACACGACCTTCTTCATTGCTAGTTTTTTATATAGTAGTTAACCAGTGCTTTCGGTCCTGGGCCACCAAATACCACTCCGGTACATGTTGGTCTCATGGAGCCATCAACCGGCTCGCTCGCAGTGGCGCGGTTTTGGGAGCGAGATGTCTGAGAGGAGGGCGGCGCTTTCGACACGAAAGAAGAAGGTAGATGTTAGTCGAGATAATCTCTCCAATGCTTCGCTCGAAACACTGATGGCCTTTCTTAATGATTCGCGATACTCATACATAGTTATATATTAAACGGTTCAAATCACGATTATTTATTAGGTAAAACGTAATTACCTTATTTCCCGACGTTTCGGCAGCGTTACAGTTACAGGTAATTACGTTTTACCCAATAAATAATCGCGATTTGACCCGTTTTATATTTAACTATAAAACTGATAGCCGTCAGGACGAAAAAAATCTGACCTGGCAACCACGGACGACGCAGCTTGGGTAGGCCTCCACCCAGATAGTCTGACGACCTGGTAACGGTGGCGGGGAGTCGCTGGATGCGGTCGGCACAAGACCGTGATGCTTGGAAAATCATGAGGCCTATGTCATGCAGTGGGCATCAAATGGCTGATGATGATGGTGACGATCTCTCCAACGTCTCCTAGGCCTGCCTTGACTTCAATGTCCGTCGTGTGGCACCCCCTCGGTGGAGAGTTTCACCCACTTATCCGGGTGCATTCGACTGACATGAAATCCGCTTTAATTTCGCCGTCTGGACACCCACGTCGATTATTCGTGTTTTTGCGCGAAGTGTGGTGTTTTTGATAACTTCTACTGGGGGAGGCTTTTGGCCAGCAGAGGGACACAAACATAGAGGTTACGTAAAAAAGTAGTTGACCTGGCAATCAGACTTTACCCACCATCAGAACTATCAGTATTTTACTTGATGAATGTGGTTTGTCTTTTGAGTGTAACTCGGTCAGTGGTTTGTGTTGTTTTTATTTTTTTCTGTTTTTAGTACTATCCAGTTTAGAAAATAGCTTAACATGATTGAAAATCATGTTACTTGTTTGTTTACCATACATGCATTTGTCACTCTGTGTCTATTTTATACTAATATTTTTATATTGTGAACTGTACAAAACGCTGCTGCTGTTTTTACATGTAATTAAACTTAATACTAACTTTAAGTTAAGCAAATGTTTTTTGTATAACTGTTTATTTTCTCTAATAAAATAAAATAAAATAAAATCAGTAGCATAACAATCAATCAGTAGCATAAAAATCAGTTTTTGTTTTGAATTAAATAAAATAATAGCTGTACAAACCTACTAAATATTATAATGATTGTTGTGTCCATAAAATAAGATAAGAGTCTATAAAAGAAAAGTTGTAATTATATAAGTACTATGAACTAGTTATTTAAGTTGCACAATGTTTTATTAACAAATTTATATTGGCAGCGCCCTAGCAGGGTTCTTGTTTGATACTTTTACAATATAAGACATCTCATGTACAACAAGAAAGCTCAATAAATATCTTATCTTATCTAACATCTAACTTTTAGTACAGTGCTACACAAGAAATAAGTCTCGCGGATGTACCTGCGCAGATGACCAAATTTTGGATGTGCGGCAAGTTGATCGACCAATCAGATAGTTTCATTTTATGGCAGGCCGCGCGCCTTTGTGGCTATTGGTTGATTCAACGTCATCGATGCAGGTGACTATTAGTTTGGCAATATTAGCGTGAGCGAAATAGGTAGCGCTACTGCGGCAATCAATTCTGCACCTTAACCATATCGGTTAAAGATGATGTTGAATGTACTTATAGCTTCGGGTACGTTCGTTACACTTCTTCCTAGTCTGCGCGAACGTAGATTCCCGAAGGGACTTTTATGTGTAGTACTGTATATGGGGATGAAATTGGAAGAGCAATAGACATTTATCGCCCCTTTATCACGGAGAGGTAACAGAGACTTGGCATGATCCGAAGTTCCTGACATACTTATTCACCTTTAGCGACATGTATAAAGAAGAAACGCCGATTTTTCTGTTAAAAAGTACGATGCCGCCATTTGTACCATTTGTTTTGTAAAGTGTTGTTTTCGTAATTTTATTGTTTTCTTGTGGACTACAAAGAATATAATTATATTCTTTTTGTTGCACTCACCCGTGCTGAGGACAATTTTTAAAAACCTATTTAGAGGCCAAAAATTCCGCCTATGCCGGACTCGAACTCGCTATCTCTGGTTGAAAGTACCAGCACTCTCCCAACTGAGCTAATGGGCAAGTTTTTAGCCTCTAAGTAGGTTTTTTTAAGGTTTAAGTGGGAATTTTTGGCCTCTAAATAGGTTACACTATTTTTATTTTTAATGCACTAACCCGTGCTAAGGAACAAATTTAAAAACCTATTTAGAGGCTAAAAATTTCACCCATGCCGGGATTCGAACCCGCAACATCATGAGCATGAGTCGCCCATTGGCTCAATTGGTAGAGCGCTGGTACGGATAGCCAGAGGTTGCGGGTTCGAATCCCGGCATGGGTGAAATTTTTAGCCTCTAAATAGGTTTTTAAATTTGTTCCTTAGCACGGGTTAGTGCATTAAAAATAAAAATAGTGTAATCATGTGGGTACAGTGATATCGTTCCGATGTTAAAACCTAACTGCAAAGTAGGTAGTCGGGGCTCTAAGTAATGCAATTTGCTTAAGTCAGATGTCGCTGCCTGTACGTAATACAGAGAATATTGTAAAGAGGTTCGAAATTTCACTGATGCCGTGAGTCGCCCATTGGCTCAATTGGTAGAGCGCTGGTACGGATAGCCAGAGGTTGCGGGTTCGAATCCCGGCATGGGTGAAATTTTTAGCCTCTAAATAGGTTTTTAAATTTGTTCCTTAGCACGGGTTAGTGCATTAAAAATAAAAATAGTGTAATCATGTGGGTACAGTGATATCGTTCCGATGTTAAAACCTAACTGCAAAGTAGGTAGTCGGGGCTCTAAGTAATGCAATTTGCTTAAGTCAGATGTCGCTGCCTGTACGTAATACAGAGAATATTGTAAAGAGGTTCGAAATTTCACTGATGCCGTGAGTCGCCCATTGGCTCAATTGGTAGAGCGCTGGTACGGATAGCCAGAGGTTGCGGGTTCGAATCCCGGCATGGGTGAAATTTTTAGCCTCTAAATAGGTTTTTAAATTTGTTCCTTAGCACGGGTTAGTGCATTAAAAATAAAAATAGTGTAATCATGTGGGTACAGTGATATCGTTCCGATGTTAAAACCTAACTGCAAAGTAGGTAGTCGGGGCTCTAAGTAATGCAATTTGCTTAAGTCAGATGTCGCTGCCTGTACGTAATACAGAGAATATTGTAAAGAGGTTCGAAATTTCACTGATGCCGTGAGTCGCCCATTGGCTCAATTGGTAGAGCGCTGGTACGGATAGCCAGAGGTTGCGGGTTCGAATCCCGGCATGGGTGAAATTTTTAGCCTCTAAATAGGTTTTTAAATTTGTTCCTTAGCACGGGTTAGTGCATTAAAAATAAAAATAGTGTAATCATGTGGGTACAGTGATATCGTTCCGATGTTAAAACCTAACTGCAAAGTAGGTAGTCGGGGCTCTAAGTAATGCAATTTGCTTAAGTCAGATGTCGCTGCCTGTACGTAATACAGAGAATATTGTAAAGAGGTTCGAAATTTCACTGATGCCGTGAGTCGCCCATTGGCTCAATTGGTAGAGCGCTGGTACGGATAGCCAGAGGTTGCGGGTTCGAATCCCGGCATGGGTGAAATTTTTAGCCTCTAAATAGGTTTTTAAACTCTAAATAGGTTTTTACAAAGAATATACTTATCTTTTTATTCTTTGTTCCGCCCGTCTAGACTTTGATTATTACATTACACTCTTTATTGTACACCATACAATTTGAGAGTACATGAAAAATTTAAATATCTAAGTTACATAGTATTACAATTTTATTGGCGGTCGAATCGCTAAGCGATCTGAACTTATTTTTAAACCTCTGATGAATTTAGTTCACGTTAATTATTTAAAATGATAAAAATCATTCTAAAGTTAGATATTAGTATTTTTATTCCTAATATATAAACTTTTTTGTACAATGCAAAGTAGCAATACTTATAAGTATCATATTATGATAGTACCATTATGTTTTACGCCTTCAATTGGGTTCCTATAAAAATGCAATAGAAAAGGAAGGCAGTATGAATAGACGAGTCTAAAGATGACAGTGATAAGAAACGAATGATAATTGGAGTGACCTTGACATGTCACATTTTAATGAGAAATTGACCTGTGCTGCAATTTTTTTAAGAGTTTTCACTGTATGGGCTTTAAAAACCTATTTAGAGGCTAAAAATTCCAGCCATGTCGGGTATCCGTGCCAGCGCTCTATCCAACTGAGCTAATGGGCGACTCACCGGCATCAGTGAAATTTAGAACCTCTTTACACTATTCTCTGTATTACGTACAGGCACGGGTTAGTGCAATAAAAATAAAAATAGTATAATCTATGAGCTTTGTAAAAGGGTATTTTTCAGTAAAACTTACAGGCGATATGGTATTGAAGTCTTCAGTTAACTTGTAACCATTTACAATGAATTTTCAATGCCGTTTATAAAGTAACTACTTTAATCAAATATATTGATCTGTAAACGTAAATGTTTTATCTATAATTTTTTTATAAAATATATATTTACTAGATGTGTACATTAAATGTGTATAATCGCGATTATTTATTACGTAAAACGTAGTTATCTTATATAACTATGAATTTTTCTGGTTGTGCAATTAAGTGTTCTCTATCTATATATCTCTACGAGTACTGCGATTTATATTACTTCATTAAGAAATTATATAATTACTCTGTGTGGTGTCGGCCTAGAGAATAGCACCAACCCAATTCTTCCTGCGGGTGTCGTGACTGTGGACTAATATAGCCTGAAGAAGACGAAGATTTGAGCCGTTGTTCATAAACTTATGTACAGAGCTCTCTTACATTACATAAGACATCCACACTGAATAATTTCTATATTAGTCCCAAACTAAGATAAACCATTCTCTAATAATTTGGAAAATAAAAATGGTAAGATACCCATATTGTAGTTATTTGTACAACATATCAGTATAATAGCCCTTGGAGATGAAAATTTTTCTTCCACTTTACAATAATATAAACTATTAAACTACACAAAATAGTATTTGTACAATTGGTTGTCAGTATAATAAATAGGCGTCTACACATTTCACCCATCCAGGTACGCAAAAATTATGTTTAGTAATATTTAACGTATAAGATAATGTCTTAATAATCTACATAACCGATAATATTCTTTTTTTTTTTCAAAAGTTTTACTAAATTATTTCAATTCATGTTAAGGGTACACTTTCAGCTTTCTTTTTAAAACACAATTCCTTAAGACACTGCAATAATGCTTGCTAAAATAGCCTGTGGAGAGTATACAAGGAAAAGTTTTGCCACAGATTAAATAAAACGCTTCTAGAAGTGTTTTAGTGGAATTGTAAATTATAAAAAGGGGTGTCACCATATCCATGACAGTACAGAATTACCATATTGTGATTAATAATAATATTGGCCTTTTTGCATCTACTTAATGAGATGATTTATACAGCGTCCAGTGGTATCTTCACTCACACTAGATGGGTGACGGGACCACTCCGATGCTGTAGTGCCTGGGACATGGTTTTATAGATGGTGTAGGCTTGCCCAGCACCTACACCATCCTGACAGCTTAGTCAGCCTAGCCCACAGAAAAGACTAGTCATTACGTGCATTATTCTGATTATTTTTGTGCTAATTATCATTTAATAAATAAACATTTTACAAGTGCATGAATGTGATATACATGCATCAGATCAAAGCTGCTTGTGTATTAGATATGAAATGAAAAAGTTTTATTCAAAGTAGCACAGAAACTGCGGCTTAATGAATGTTACAATTCAAACTAGGTGTCCATTTCAAAATCAAGATCATTGCGGAGAAATGGCCAAAAAAAAACTACAACCTTAGTCTTAATTAAAACTGTTTTAGTACGGATTTCACTCGTTTATTATATATATATTTTTTTTAACCTAAGTCTTTTCAAAGTCCTTAATTAACAATACATAATTATTATAAAACACGGAACTCATGCATTGTACTGGCTTTAATTCCAGACATCATTGACATCTAAATAATCCTTTATGTTATAGTAGCCCTTTTGGCACAAAGTGTGCTTAACATTTTTTTTGAACTGCGTTTCAGGCAAGCTATATATATCTTCAGGGATTTTATTATAGAAGCGTACACAATGCCACATGAAGGATATATTAACCTTTGCCAGCCTAAATAGTGGGAAAAATAGTTTATGTTTATTTCTAGTATTTAAGATAAGATAGGAATATTCTTTATTGTACACCAGAGCACATATTATAAAACATGTAAAGATACAAAGTACAATAAAATTGGCGGCCTTACATTTACATTGTGTTGGCTACCCAAAGGTTTTAAAGTTACTGATGTTTTCCTGACGTACATAATTTTTTCATTGATATACTGACTGGCAACTGTCAGGATAATAATAATAGGGGTTAAAGTATGAAATTGCCATTTTATTGCAATAGGTTCTTTGAATTGACATAGAATCTTCATGGTTTGAGGTTTTCGAATGAAACTTTTTTCAAATGGTTTCTATGATGTTCTTTTTTTTAAAATGTGAAACATTTGAATATCGACTTTCAATTGTTTTTGTTATTCAATTTAGATAAGAAAGATGGATATGCTTTTCTTTCTGCCGATCAGTCAAATCATGAGGCACCCATTTTTCGTATTTTTTTATTTTATTGATCTGACGTAAGTGAGTCAATATTGTGGGTAAGGTAACGTTAAACCATGCCGCTAATTCCTGGGTAGTTTGACTAGGATCAGCTTCCACTATCTCTCTTAATTCATCGTTATTCACCTGTGTGGGCGGTCTTCCTCGTGGCTCGTTCTTTAAATCGAAATTTCCATCACGAAAGCGTTTAAACCAAAATCGCACGGTGCGTTCATTAGTAGACCCCTCTCCAAACGCAGCATTGATATTGCGGGCTGTTTCTGCCGCGTTAGTTCCGCGTCGGAACTCGTATTCAAAAATCACTGGAATTTTCGCAGTATCCATCTTTCTTGTCTAAATTGAATAACAAAAACAATTGAAAGTCGATATTCAAATGTTTCACATTTTTTAAAAAAAGAACATCATAGAAACCATTTGAAAAAAGTTTCATTCGAAAACCTCAAACCATGAAGATTCTATGTCAATTCAAAGAACCTATTGCAATAAAACGGCAATTTCATACTTTAACCCCTAATACTAAATCCCTTAAGTCATTACCTACTCTTATTTTCTTTGCCTTACCCTTCAGGGTTGTGTATCTTTAACACCCAAATAAGAACGAATCAAGACACTTACCTCAAAACGGTACCACTCTGTGCTGCTCCAGTGCGGATTCAGCGACTTGCGGCATACATCAGTCTTGTGCGTGACACCTCCAAATTTGATCTCTACAAAGGCGTCCGTCGTATCACTCGCTCTGTCCATCACTGGTAGGTTCCTACCTGCCAGAACTTTAACTTTTATTTTTCCAGGCATTTTTAAAAATTTTGTTTATCCCAACTTTACCCACCAACCAGCTTTACCCACCAACCGTTACTTTTCTCAATATTGTAGGTTGGATCTACATGTTAGGGTATATTATCACTTCTTTTGGGCGAGTTAGCGCCCGCGGCACTTCCTAATCAATGGGTAAAACAGATTTTTATCTGTTTGATAACAGATGTTTTCACGACAGCTGATTGGAATATTCACTTTTTCAGATTAGGTTTTAGTAGGACACGCTGTGTGGGAGTTATTTAAGTGTTCTAGCAAGGAGACGTAACACATTTTTATGGAAATTCAAAAGGAAACTGTTATTTTTTTACGCGAACTTCACGATTCGTCTTCGCATTGTTGTGGAGTATTACGTAGCTCGAGATAAACAGTATGAGTCGTGACGCCGGCGGTACACCGAAATAGTCGGTGAAACTAATTGAGTTCGTTTATAAATAGACAAAATGAAAGCTTTGCTTGGTAAAAATAAGTTCGCCCGAAAAACGAACAACACACACCGCCAGCGAAATGTCAAATACGTCAACGTCAAACAAACAAGAACTGTCAAGTGTGATCCATCGCATCGCTCCTGTCCTCAGAATAGGTAGGTACCCAGCCAGCAAAGTGAAGTCGGCATCCGTCTTTTACTGAACGTTTACGTTCAACAAACGACGGATAGAAGGTTTAAGACGATTACTAGCGAAATAATGTCGCATGAACGTCGCTCAGGGATGTTAGATGCCAATTTTTGTTTTATGGCACCAGCCGCTCAAAATTATGGTATTTTAGAAAAAAATAAGGTACGGGTAGGAAAACTCTTACAGATTTAATAAATTAGGCAGGTCCTATTAATTATAGTGTTAAAATTTCTTCGAATTTTCATAAATAGTTCAAACAAACACTCTGCTTTTTTCTTTTTAGTCTGTGCTATTCGTAGTGATTTATACTCTTTCTTTGCTATTCGCTACTTCTAAGTTCAATTTTTTGAAAATTCACCTGTGAAGTTCACTTACAATCCACAGACTACAAAAACTATCACAGATAAGAACGTTCTTAGCAACTTACTGCACGAAATGAATGATTTTTTAGTGTTGCTAGATATCGGTATGTAAAAAAAACTCGTCAACAGCAAAAGCGAAAGATGAAAATGTGTGATGCAAAAGTGCTTGTGATCAAAAAATTTCAAAATTATGGTACTTTCGCGTACCATAATGGATCTATCATGGTACATGGTACGAACAACTGAATTATGGTACAGGTACCATAATTATGACACGTATAACATCCCTGACGTCGCTAAACCATGGTTATGCAACGTTATAGCGACGTTTTAAATTGGCTTCATTCCAACCTTTTAAAACGTTAAGCAAACGTTATATTCCGACTTATTATTGGACGTTTTATTATGACTTAAAATCGCCTTTTATTGGATGAAATAGTCGCAAATTTGACTTAGTAATATGTAAACGACATTTCTAGAAAACGATGATGTGCAAGTGACACTTTTAAGAACGGATTCCGCAGGTTTTTATTTTATTTTTTATATTAGTGTATGTAGTGTATGACTGATCTGCATAGCTATTATGAGCCTGTATGTAGACAGACATTCCTAAGTCTTATAACTTGATTATAAAAATTTCAAGAAGTTATTTTGAATAAGTAATTTTTAATTTAAAGCCTTTTAAAAATGTACTTTTTAGGTTATAAATCTCTACTTTGTGAAAGCGTACTAGTGTTGTAAAAAACTCGAGTCTTTTAGTCTTTAGAACATTTCAAGACTAAAACTCGTTAGTCTCACGATTCCAGGTCTTTTGAGTTTTAACGAGTCCTTTGAGTCTTTTATGGCTTACAGCAATTCACCCGTCGTACACTGAGTAGTAATTCTGACCAAGGTACATACCAGATATTTTTTTATCGATATTGAATATGTGTATGGCACATCGCTATGACATTGAAACAACTTAATATTTTTCTCCTAATATATTAATTAGGTACGTTATTTAACATAATTTATGATCTTGCTCTTGTGCAAGATGACAAAAACTGTAGCCAGAAATACTTACCGGTCTTCATCCCTAGGAAATTTACTCGTAAACTTTCTTTTGGTACCCTTTGACCGGCTGCATCTTTGTTTACAAATGGCACAAGTCCGACACCATCCGATCAGTGCCATTATTAAAAGAAAATCACTAAACACTGTACAACAAGATACACACAGCTAGATATTGAAAAACCTTAAAACACAAAATTTTTAACTAGAAAACTTTCTAATGTGTGCCGCGTTCCGCCATGACATTTGTTGAGTTTTCAGTTTGATAGCAAAGAAAGAGTAGGTAGTATTATAGAGTGAGACAAATATATGTCCGCCATTAAAACGGGGCTAAATGCGAACAAATAATTCAAAGTTCCTACTTGCGCTAGGCTGGTTCGGAGCAAAGTTGGAGAGACGTGCACAGCGCACACGCTGTAGGTTATTGCCCCACAATAACACCAGTATTTTGTTAGATAGGTATTAATTAAAACAATATTCATTATTTTAATTGAGGGATATAAAATCAAAGGCAGCTAAATCCACTTTTTGTCATTTTTGAGTTGAGAATGCCATCTTATGCGTCTAACGAATTAGTACCAGTTTCGACAATAATTTTGTATCAAAGGCAGCTAAATCGCTCACAAATCCCATTCGAAAAATCAATTTATTATCAAAGGTAGCTAAATCCAGGTTTGTGAGAAACAAACATAGCTAAAGTTGCAATCGACCAATAAGAGTGCTTCATTGTCCTTCATTCAAAATGGCCGTCCGCATACCGCCGAGCTCGAACGTGTCTTATTGAATTAATTCAAATACTTGTTTTTTTGGGAGCTTGAATTCAAAAAGGTAGTGAAACACGTAATTAAATGTGTAATGGAGGTGCCTGTCACAGAAGCTTTACCGGGGAAGTCCAGGAAACGTCCGAAATTACCAGATAAATGGAAAGCAAATTTGGCAAAAAAAGAGAGGTTAGTACTCGCTAGTGATGTGCTTCAATATTATTCTGTTCGACATTTTCAAAGATATTATTACCCGTTTGGTCAAGTTAAGTATGTAAGTAGTGAAATCGAACGATCAAAATTTAAGTAGATCCATACTATATTACCTCGTACTTTGTTATATAAAAAACTTACGGGCTTATTCATAATGGTCCGCTAACTTAAAACAGCTGCTACAGAGTGTTATGTTTCTTTCTGACTTAGGTCAATAGAAGAAGACAGAGTGAGAATTAGTAATGCTTTTAGTTAGCAGACTATTATGAATAAGGCCTTTAAACTTTATAAAAATGTATGAGTGCCTACCGATTGTATAAAAAAATATCCGAGTATATTCTGTAGATAATTTATTATTTTTTTCACAGGTAATTTCACTAATATCAATAAATTTATGGAATCTAATATAGTTCGCTACATTACTGGACCATAGGGAAACCCAGAGAGTATCTGAATTATTTTATACTATTGACTCAAAGTATTGTTTTACAGGTACTCATCGCACAGTTTACCGGAACCGATTACCTGTAACCACGACTCAAAAACATACCAGTGTAAGAAATTAAAAGTACGAGATCTACAAAAATTCCATGACAGGTTCTACGCAACACCATTGAAGGCTAAACAGGATGCATTAATACTAAAATGCTGTACTATAAAAAAAACATGTCGCAGGCGGCCTACAAAAAATGTCAGGAAATGCAGAGAATATTCCATTAAGTATGCTATATACGCTCAAAAAAAATGTGTGCCAGTTTGCCAGCAAGTTTTTTTAAATACACTTGGAATAAAAAAATATCGTGTGCAGTTTGTGATGCAGAATTTCTTTACCACAGGAAAACTTCCTGACGAAAAAAGGGGTGGCGATCGTAAGACCCAGAAGTATGCCGGTAAAAGACAATCTGTCCGTGAATTTATAAAATCATTGAAATGTGTCGAATCACATTATTGCCGAAGTTCGACGCAACAGCGTAAATATCTCCCAAGCGAGCTCAACATCAATAAATTGTATACGCTCTACAAGTCTCAAAACCCCGAAAGTACTGTGAAATGTTCGTACTTCAGGTATATCTTTAACACAGATTTTAACCTGGGTTTCGGAACGCCAAGAACCGATGTGTGTTCGAAATGTATTGAATTGAGTGAAAAACTTAAAACGGAAAATGATCCATCGGTAAAAGTTAACCTCATGACAGAAAAAAGAATACACACACTTAAGGCACGCGCATTCTTTAACATGCTCAGAGAGAAAAGGGAAGGAATGGTAACGTATTCTTTTGATTGTCAAAAGAACTTAGTTCTGCCTAAAGTGCCGGATCAAAGCTGTTACTACAGCAGACAACTTTACCTGTATAACTTTGCAATGATTCGAGGCTCTTCCAAAGATCCGTTAAATAAAGATACTTCATTTGCTTATACGTGGACCGAAGATGAATTTGCAAAAAGTGCCAATGAAATAGCTTCCGCCGTTTACGACCGATTAAAAAAAAGCGACTTCACAAACGTCACTCATATCCGTCTGATAGCAGACGGATGTGGAGGACAGAATAAAAATAGCTCAATGCTAGCTATGTGCTGTCGATGGCTTTTGGATAAAAAATCTATTAACAAAATTGAACTGGTATTCCCAGTTACCGGGCATTCATACATGCCTGCCGATAGAGTTTTTGGGAATATAGAAAAAGAAATACGAAAAAAAGAAGTGATCACGTCGCCTTCGGAGTACGTTGACATTATTGGCAAATTTGCCACCATTACGGAATTGACAAAAGTACCCATTTACGACTGGAAAAAATGCGTACAGCAAGTTTTGAAAACAACTGCACAGTTTCATTTCAAAATATCGCAGTGCAAACGATTCATCTTAAAGAGATCTAAAACCCGACAAAATGTGTTGGTGCGTGGGGAGGTTTTCTACAACTCCGATACTGGAGTATCGAAGACCATCTGCAAAGCTGGCAAAACAACCGAGATGATAAAACCATCTATTGTTGCGAAAGGTGTGGTGGTGAAAAGCCTTAAATTACGAGATGTTAAGCAGCTATTAACAAAGCATTATGGCGAAAATTGGGCAGAACTGCAACAATTGCAGTTCTACACAAACGTGTTGAGTGTTCCAATCGATGAAGATGAAGAACCCATCGAAGAAGTTGATTGCGAGATGGTCTCTCAAGACGAAGACTGTGGTATACGGGTGTAAGTTTAAGATAAGGCAAGACTTTACTGAAACAAAGATTTTCATGAATAAAAAATTGTAATTTCATAGTAAAAATGTGTTTTTTTATTGTTTTACTTAGTTTTAATGTAATAATGACCTTATTTCTTATAATAATCCAACGACGTTAATAATATAATTAGCGACAAAATAACACATATAAATAAAATTATTTTATCTTTGTGTTTAACACATCACTATTTTGTTCACGTGACTGGATTATTATTAGAAACAAACCCAGCCATATCCACTTATGTCATAATCAAACGTAGCTAAATCCAAAAATTGGTAACAAATACAGCTAACTCCATTTTCATTTATTCTATAAAAAAGTAGCCCGTAGCTATGATCTTTCAGTGTGCTATTCCTCAAGTTCTAATTTCCCCACTACTTATTTTGGAGTTTTGTTCATACGATGTTGCCAGTTTGTGGTAAAAATAAAGCTTTTGTTTTGGTTTGTGAAAAATTGACAGAAGTGGATTTAGCTGCCTTTGATTTTATACCTCTCAATTCTAATCAAATTTGATAATGGTTTTCAAACAAATAAATAGTAAACCGTATTTTAGATCGTCCGCCACTGCACACCCCGAGTACACAATGGCAATGACGAGCAGTGGGCCATTTCGCACCCATTTTGGGCCATTGTGTATGTATGTACTGGCCGCATTACAGACTATAGTTATTTTTCTGAGAGCGTTGGCGCAGTGTTGCCAATTTAGCGACTTTGCCGCTAGAAATAACGACTTTTGCGAGAGCCTTAGCGACAAGAAAAAAGTTTTGATGGCGACAAAAATAATTTAGCGACTTAGCAGACGACTTTTTAACCTGAAGATTTCGTTAAGTACAAGATAACAAAATACACAATTTTTTACTTGCTCAAACGTCTACTTTAACTGAGCCATATGAGAATGGGGACGACGAAGTGTTTAATTTATCTAGTGATGGCGAAGAATAATTTTTAATTATCGTATTTCTTAAGTAGTACATTGTTATTCACGTACCTCCCCCCCCCCTTTATTTTTGGCTGCTAATGGTCTCCAGGGTGGTCTCTTTCATAAATTTACAATTTATGGTTTACTATGACAAGTCGACATACATTGCAAAGTTGATTACACTACAGATTAACAAGTAGACTCTGCTACACAATGTACGTCGAATTGTTACAATAAACTACGAATTGCAGCTTTATGAAACGCGGCCCGAAGGAAATCCGGGAGCCGACTTTTTTTTTCAAAGTTCAAACTGCCATTTATGTGGCATTATTTTCATAAGAAATAAATTTTGATCTTTTAAAATGATTTTAATTTCACAAACTGGGCATTTACCATTAGTTACATTAGAATATCAGTTTTAGCGACGACGCCGACGACGCTAGGAAGTCGCGACTTATGATAAGAAATCTATTTAATTCATTTACTGGAGTAGGCAACACTGCGTTGGCGTTGTTGTTGTGTTGACTTGTTGAGCGCAGCCTAGCGCAAGTAGGAACTTTGAATTATTTGTTCGCATTTAGCCCCGTTTTAATGGCGGACATATATTTGTCTCAAGCCTAGTTTATACGAAGCCAACGCTGGCTGCCAATAAGACTGGCAGCCAGCGCTGGCGTGGCATTTGCCTTGTGTAAACAGTTTTTCAAGCCAAGCCAGCGCTGGCAGCCAACGCTGGCGTGAATAGAGCGCCGGCCTATTTTTCTAGCCAGTGACCTCCGCCCGCATACCCCTCGACCCCCGCGCCAGCGCCAGCGACACGTGTAGACGCTTCTCGCAGTCACTGGCGAACGTCTATACGGTGTGTATGTTTTAGTTTTTTGTTCGGAACTCTGCGACAAAATGTCGAGAAAATTCAATGAAGAGGATACTTTAAAATTCGTACAACTTTATAGAGAGCACGAATGCTTGTGGGATAAACGTTGTGATGCATACAAAAATAAAGAAATGCGCACTGCAGCACTAGAACAACTTCGTCTAGTCTTTTTTAGTCTTTAGTCTTCAACATCTTCGTCTGTTCCCACCCACAAAACCTAAGCGGAGCAAGTTAACACAAATATCTAACATGATAAGTGACTTAAGAGAAATTAACGACAGAACATGCGTTGAAGAAACAGAACTAGATCTATTTGGAAAAAGCGTCTCGGCACAATTGAAACAATTGACAGAGGAACAGGCAGTCATTGCTAAGGAAAAGATACAGAGTATATTGACACAATGCAGGCTTACAGATATACGAGCCAAGAATGCGTATTCTTGTCAAATGCAATTGCAAAATAATTGGAATTCTACACAAGTTCTTCCAAGCTTCACAGTACCCCAATACTCTCTGCCAACAACTACAATCTGTCCTCCTCCAGAGCCCAGTCCATCGACATGTTCTTCATCGTGTTCCCAGTATACTACTAATATTGTATCCCCAGAAACTACATATAATTATGAAAGTTACGGCGAAAGCGTAGACAACAGTGACGTCATTCAACAAGCCTTCGATAAGGCTTAATATCACATGTTAGTTGTATTTTTAAAAATGTGTGCCTTATTATTTCAATTTTAAGTAAATAAATAAACTCTTACCTTAATAAACTGTTTTAATGCTTCATAGATTGCTCGACAAACTTCTGGTATGAATTTTGATATAGATGGTTTGGAAACACGGTAAAAATAACTCAGGCTTCGATAACTCATTCCAGTTGCTAAGAACGATAACGTTACTTCTAATTTTATTTTTGCTGGTAATGCATCTCTCATCAGGGTGTCTTGGCGCTGAATCGAGCTCTGTATAAGTGAAAGTAACTCATCAAAGTTTTCAGCAGTAACCCGCAACGCCAACCTGTACTCAGAAGGATCTTCTAATCTTAGTTGTTTCAGCAACAAGGCAGAAGCACCAGTTATAGGTCTATCGCTTAACCATTTTCTTATCCAAAGTCGTTTCGCTTTCTTTTTTTCTAACATATCAATCAACTCTTTTTTTAATAGTGCAGAGATGTTCCTTAAACATTTTTTTTTCAATAGACTTTGCCGCGAAATCATTATTTTTTACTTCAAACGTGTGCACACCCGAAGAAAAATCCGCGAATGAAATGGCCTCGTCTAAACAACAGGGGCCAGGCCAACACTGGCTTGTCGCAGGACTGGCGCCAGCATGACTGGCTTCGTATAAACTCTGCTTCACTCTTTAATACTACTTACTCTTTCTTTTCTGTCAAACTGAAAACTCAACAAATGTCATGGCGGAACGCGGCACATATTAGAAAGTATTCTAGTTAAAAATTTTGTGTTTTAAGGTTTTTCAATATCTAGCTGTGTGTATCTTGTTGTACAGTGTTTAGTGATTTTCTTTTAATAATGGCACTGATCGGATGGTGTCGGACTTGTGCCATTTGTAAACAAAGATGCAGCCGGTCAAAGGGTACCAAAGAAAGTTTACGAGTAAATTTCCTAGGGATGAAGACCGGTAAGTATTTCTGGCTACAGTTTTTGTCATCTTGCACAAGAGCAAGATCATAAATTATGTTAAATAACGTAATCATTATACTGTGAGAAAAATATTAAGATGTTTCAATGTCATAGTGATGTGTCATACACATATTCAAAATCGATAAAAAAATATCTGATAAGTACCTTGGTCAGAATTACTACTCAGTGTACGACGGGTGAATTGCTGTAAGCCATAACAATGTTTCAACGATGCACTATTAGTGGCTGCATTGAATGTGGTTTTTTTTTTTAGATGCAGACAATGGGTAAAAATTGTGGAAGATCTTGCGTATATCCCCATCGAAAAACTCCACCAACTTAAATATGTTTGTAGAGATCATTTCCGGCCGAAAGATTTTAACAACGATTTTAAAAGGAAGCCGATTAAAGAAATGGTGAGTTGTGTTATAATAGAACACTCACTACATTTCATGAATAATTATGTATTAAACACAAAATACGCCTTGCTTTACGTCGAACATTTGAATGTATTTTCCTCCGTCATTTAGAACGCAATATTATTATTAAATCTTAATACATAAATGACATTACTTAGATAAACATTTTTTTACAGGGCTGTACCTTATCTACTTATAAATGCGCCTCCTCTTCCTGATTACTTACTAGCTGAGTTTCCTTACCACGTAGCCACGTCGCATCACTTGAAACTGGTTAGTGATTGGAATTACTAAAATATTTTTTTTACTAATTTTAACTTAAAATATTTTTTTATAAAAATGTATTTGATAGTTACATAGTCAATTATGCAGTTATGTAGTAAACAGGAACAAACTATTTTTTTTTTCGGACTATTCTTGCAATTGTTTATTTTCAGATTCAGCTATACAAAAACCTATTAGTTGTCGAGCTTCACAAAACAACTCTGGTACGTAGACTTTTCATGTATCGCCGAAGTTTCTTGTAACTATTGTTTGTTTACTTTGATAAATTACAAAGTGTTATCATTTTCAGCACCTTGTACCGCAGCCAAAATATCAGCTGTTGCTATTCGTCCAGTAGGGTTTGACCACAATTATTGTGGCCTGGAATCTCAGCATATTTATCAGAACTATCCCGGTAAGTAGCATAGTTTACCAACAAATTAATAATCAATAACGACTCAACTTAACTTTTTTTTACGATTTCAGCACCTGAATCCAAACCACCGATTGATGAAGTTCGCTCAGATTGGACACCTCTAAAGAAAAACCAAATAGCTGCTGAAATAAATTCAATAGACCTTGACCACAATTATTGTGATTTGATAATAAATAATAAAATACTAATTTCATTTGTCGCCTTATTGACAACATTGATTTTTATTAATTTTATTAGGCTGACTGCGAAGCCCCTGGATGATAATTTATCGATATCGATAAATGTAGTAATGTAAGTGAACGTCCCTAATGCACAGACAAGTTGTTATGTTGGTAGCACTTACTTTTGACATTGCATTTTTGCTCTATTGGTAGGTACCTATTTGCTAACGGGGCTAAACTCATTACAAAAGCATATAGGGAGGTCCCGTCTCTTAAAACGTAGTGTTTATATACTCTGTGGTTGAGCGAGAGCGTAGACAGAGAATAGAATAGACTGGGCCTCAGTCTGAGTCTGAGGATTAGACTGTATAATTTGTGGATTAGACTAGACTGCGATTCTGGAGTAGGTACCTATTCTTTTTTTTAGGAAAGCTTGTTGTTTTTGTTGAAGTCAATGAGTTCAAAATTTCAAATAATCTACTACCTAATACCTATCTAATTCGTGAACTTGTGAAGTAATCCACCCTGTGAATCTGTCTAATTTGTGCTGTGAATCCATCGGCATTCGGCATGGCGTGTGTGGTGTTTGGTTGTAAATCCCATTCATCCCGACCAGAAAATGACACAACTTTCATCAGCTTCCATCGGTAAGACTCAATTTTGATTAATTTAAGTGTTTTTTCCCCCGAATTTTAAGTACTTATGCGCTCCTGTTTATTTGCATTAATGCTCTCGTACCATGTGAGAAAAGTGTTTGGAAGTAAATAAATCACAGATTTTTTTATTTCTTGCCTTTGTACCGCACTTGTACCGTA
Organism: Yponomeuta sedellus; assembly: GCA_934045075.1. NCBI lineage: Eukaryota > Metazoa > Arthropoda > Insecta > Lepidoptera > Yponomeutidae > Yponomeuta > Yponomeuta sedellus. Next base: position 2,273,918 of record OW203739.1, read on the forward strand.
GTTCGTTCTATAAAGTTATGATATGTTACGCTCTCTAGCAATCAAATGAATGTTTATTTAATTGTCATTTTTTATTAAATCGATAATATTTTATAAAGAATGAACTTGAATAGTTTTGCTACTGAATGTACTCGTTATTACCTATATTTTATAAAAGGTGTCTGTACAATTAATAAGGAACAGATGAATGGATGTGCATCTGTCAAAAGTTAAGTAAACGGTTGGACCGATTATAGCAGTTTTTAATTCATTATTATTTATTTCAGGTTACCTGAACGATTATAGCAGTTTTTAATTCATTATTATTTATTTCAGGTTACCTGAAAATACCACAACGAAGAAATTGTGGATAAAAGCAGTTTCACGGTTAAATTTTACCTGGACAATGTCACGTCGCATTTGTAGCAGACATTTTGAGGATGAATGTTTCACAAGTAAAGATAACAAGTGGCGGAGATTGAAGCCAAATGCTGTTCCTACTATATGCCTTGGCTTAGATCACAGCACATTGGTAAGATTATAATTTTAAAAAACTATTTAGAGGCTATAAATTCCACCCATGCCGGGATTCAAACCCGCAACCTCTGGCACGGATAGCCAGAGGTTGCGGGTCCTTAGCACGGGTCGCTATAATTACATTAAAAAAAATTACTCAATATACTTTACAACTATGTCCCCAAAAGGTTAAGCAAAGGTGCTTTCTCATTGAATTTGTCCCATGTTTAGCTGCGTGTATAATTACTTGTGACCCGACTGTCTCGTTGGTCTAGTGGATACGCCATTTGAATAGCAAAACAGAGGTCGTGGGTTCGATTCCGTATGTACACAAGAGCCGTACACAATTTGTTCAAAATTCTCTTATAATAGAGTAGCCTATGTACGTCCTACTTTAGGGCACTGGCCTTCTCTCAAAAAATCAGTGTGGCTTAAATACCACCCGTGCCCACCGGGATTTGGTAGTTTCAAGCACTGAGGTGAACATATCATATATTCTTCACAATGTTTCCTTCACGATTAGCTAGTGGTGTTCAAGCCTACACCATCTATAAAACCATGTCCCCAGGCACTAGTGTCGGAGTGGTCCCTTCACCCATCTAGTGTGAGTGAAGATGCCACTGGACGCTTGTATAAATCATCTTAATAAGTAGATGCAAAAAGGCCAATATGAGTGGTGTGTAACTTAACAAATGTACATAATTTAGAAAATAAAGTCATTTGTACATGCTGGGATTCGAAACCTGAATAAGAAGCCCATGTTCCACTGCTTCGGTACCACCACTCCCTTTTTTCCTCCTGACCCTATCTTTCTATTTTTTTTCCATGACTGGTTATAATTATGTTCGAGTCCAGTGCAAGTGATTGTTATAATATGTGGAACTCTTACTACAATAAAGCAGCCATACATCTGGCGCGTAAGAGAATCCAATGGAGAGAGCTGATGGCGGAATCTGCCCTTAGTTACATAGTAACTATTATCTAATCTGTGCCTTAGTCACGTCCCTCAGCCATGAGGAAACGAAGAAGAACTACAACAAAAAGGTAACGGGCACGTACTAAATAAACACAATTTTCAGGATGTAACCTCCAATGTTCCTCAACGTTCAACGGAAATCAACTGTGTTCCTATGGTTGGACACCGTAAGCGAACCAATCATGTTCAGCCCAAGTCTACAAAAACAGTAAGTTAACACTACCGTTACATTTGATTACTTAATTTTGTAAGCATGCCGCGCCTGCAGTTCCATAAATCAGATTTCTCGCGAATTAGACCTTGATATATTTAACTGTAGTATAGCTGCTGTTAGGCGACACAATTTTTTTTTCAATGCAGAGGTACAAACACATTAATCTATCATATAAAAATTAATCGCTGAATGTGTTGGTAAGCGCAAATCTCGAGAGCAGCTGAACCGATTTCGCTAGTTCTTTTTTAAAAATATTCCTTGAAGTACGAGGATGGTTCTTACGGAGGGAAAAATAAAAAAGAATTAAAGAATCGACTGTTAGGCGGTACGAAGTTCGCTGGGTCAGCTAGTCTATAATATAAAATGAATCGCTGAATGTGTTGGTAAGCGCAAATCTCGAGAGCAGCTGAACCGATTTCGCTAGTTCTTTTTTAAAAATATTCCTTGAAGTACGAGGATGGTTCTTACGGAGGGAAAAATAAAAAAGAATTAAAGAATCGACTGTTAGGCGGTACGAAGTTCGCTGGGTCAGCTAGTCTACAATATAAAATGAACCGCTGAATGTGTTGGTAAGCGCAAATCTCGAGAGCAGCTGAACCTATTTTGCAAATTTTTTTTAGAATATTCCTTGAAGTACGAGGATGGTTCTTATGGAGAAAAAAATTTAAAAATTTTAACAATCGATGGTAGGCAGTACGAAGTTCGCTGGGTCAGCTAGTATTAATAAAAGTGTTTGTTAACAAATTGTATCTAATGCTAATAGAGAAGTGTGACCCATGTTATTGTAAGCTATTGCGTAACGATGTATCCATACGTCACTCACTGCTTAATTTTATTTTGTGATTTGTGCAGCAACTCGTTTTAGTGTATTAAAAAGTGAAAATTACTTCGCTAAATCACTTGATCATTCTTGGACATTAATTTAATCACTTGGAGAAACTGGATGTAAGAACATCAGCTTGCCAACTCATTTTAACCGATATTTTGAATTAATCTTTGATTAATCACTTGATCATTCTTGGACATTTCATCACTTGGAGAAACTGGATGTAAGAACATCAGCTTGCCAACTCATTTTATCCGATATTTTGAATTAATGTTTGATTAATCACTTGCTCATTCTTGGACATTTGATCACTCTTGGAGAAACTGGATGTAAGAACATCAGCTTGCGATCACACACAGATTGGTTAACTAAAGCTGGCACATTCACAGTACCACTCACACAAGTACAATTTTACTACAGTATGTTTAAAAATAAGACTTGCCGAGCTAAGTGTTGTATTAGTCTATTCCGGTTTTATTATTATTATTATTTGTAATTCAGGCAGGCAGTTATAGAACTGGTGAAGCCTGTATCCAGATGTACATTTTAGTAAGGTAAATCGATAAAAATATGAGTACATACTCGTAAAAGTTATGTTTAATTACTTGTTATACATAAGTAGCTTATAAGCTACTTAGCTTACGTATTATAAAAATAAGTACTTAATTATTTTTATTAATATGTACTAAAATAGAATGTCATGTATTTTTAATACATGGTGCACTCGGTTAGACGCACGCGCCGCCGCGTCGTGCGCTTATCCACAGACACAACACAAGCACAATGTGTGAATGTGTTGAACGCGCTAGTTTTCGTTAACTGCCCTGTAAGGGCTGTAACTCAGTAGAACTAAAAAGGTTTACCGAAAACTTGTTTTTTTTTTTACCTGAATTGTATTTGTGAATGTTGTATCAAATACTAATTACAATTTTTTTTAGGTTGGGACACAAACAAACTTGAAACCCTTGAAAATTCAGTGTAAGAAGATATCTACACTGATCTATTTGAAACCAGAGCTGCAGCAGCACAATAAAGACTTGCACAATAAAGACTTGCACAATAAAGACTTACCCTCAAGTGAGACCCTAAGAACAACGTTACTTCTGCAACGGCGCATTAATAAATTAGAGCAGGATTTAAAAATCTCCAAAAAGATTTCAAAACAGAGGCTTTTAAAAATTAATTGCCTTAAACAAAAAGAAAGGAGATTAACAAAGAAAAATGTCAACTTATACTTCAGCCTCGCTGACTTCCTAAGGAGGGAAAACGTGAAAAAGAACATTGAATGATGTTGGGTTGTGTAAAGTTCAACAAAATTATTGAAAGATATCTTGCAAAAGAACAGGAAGATGAAACACGTGGTAGCTGAAATTTGAATTGAAACACAACACTTAGCATGGAGTTAAAGAAATTTGTAGTCGCTGTTTAATTTCCTTTCCGGGCGTATAATTTTGTTCGTGACGAATTAAAAGGCATTTTGCCACACCCAAAAACGATATATCAATGGTACCAAGGTCAACTGTAACCCTGGATTTACCACAGAGGCCTTTGAGCCTATAGCAAAGGGTTGCACAAAATAAGCACAAAGTTTATATTGTGCATTAAGCATTGACGAAATGGCAAACAGAAAGTATGTATGGAACCGCCGTGATTACTTCAGATATGTAAATATTGGCTGTAATCTGGATTCGGTTGATGTGCCCTTAGCCAGGAAAGCTCGAAAAGCATTAAAATGGGAAAAATACTTTGCTGTATTCCACCAAAAATCCCACAAGCACCATGTGGTCAGTTAAATGCACCGCCCTCCCTCCCACTATTTCAAGCAGAAGCAAGACACGAACACACTACCACCGGCACCAATACTTGTGTGAGAAAATACGTTCTAACATTTATATTCATAAGTGTCAATGACATGTAGAAGATACCGGTGGGATACTTTTTGACTGACTAAGTTACAGCTCAACAAAAGACTACATTAGTTGAACAGTGCTTGGCACCTCTGGACGGTTGTGGTATTAATGTAGTATCTTTAACATTTCACGCGGCCATTACAAATAAAGCCATGTGCATCCATTTAGGTTGTAACCTAAGCACACAACATAACTGGACATAATGACATCTATATCTGTATTTGGCCGTAACATTACATTAGTACGAAATAAGTTTGCAGGCAAATATTCATTTATAGTGATGTAAATAAAGTATCGTGGCACTGAGGCTCTCAATCATGTACTAAATGGGGAGGGAATCCATTTAGGGACAAAATTTAAAAACGACCGGTCAATTTCGATCGATAAAAAATTAAAGTCCGTTCAGCTACTGAGCGCAGCAGTTCCAGATGCGCTTTTTAATGAGGAGGGCATACTAAGGTACCAATTTTTAACTGATTGCCAGGAGACAATAACATTTATAAGGTTATTTAATAAATCTTTTCGGCATGATTAACAGTATTTACTTTTTTGCAGGCGACACTACTCTTCTTATAAAAAACAAAAAAACTATGTGGAAAGTGAAATATACTAAAAGATGCGATGCATTGGCTGAATCGCATCATTCAGAAACTTTGGAAACTTTTGTTGATCGAACTAAAGTTTGCAAAGTTTCTGAAAAAAACTTAGGTACCTAATCCAGTTGGTTCTAAATTGTAAACATAATGGAATACTAAAACATACTCTAGCCATGATCAATAAAATTACGCGAACGCTATAATGCACTAATATCATTTAAAATTTATTCGATCATTCTCTTGATAATGAAAAAGATGGATAAATTAACGTGATAGTATATCACGTCACAAAAAAACAGCACTTTTAACATCGGCCTCTACATGAACTTAATGAGATGATTAAATACAGCGTCCAGTGGCATTTTCACTCACACTAGATGAGTGAAGGGACTACTCATATGCTGCAGTGCCTGGGACTGGACATTAGATGGTGTAGGCTTGTCCAGCACCTATACCATCCTGACAGCTCAGTCGGCCTAGCCCACAGGAATAGTCAATATGTGCGGAGCCAACCAAGCCGCGGGTTTCCTCAGGATTTTTTCCTTCACTGTTAGCGTGTGTTATTGCGACTAGAAGGGAAGTGCGTTCCCTTGATCCATGAAAGAGTTTCAAAAGAAGATTTTATATTCTGTATTTGAAACCAGCTTCGAAAACAGAAAGATTTTTCTTTATTAGAAACCAGGTTTTCTAAAATGAAAAATAATTCTGTTTTCGAAACTTTGGTTTCCAAAGTGACCGAAGGGAGAAATTCGCAAAGTACGTAACTTTGAAATTAAATAAAGTCATCGGTCCATGCCCGCACTGGGGATCGACTTGGGTCTCTCGTTTGCGAGTCCATTGTTCATTGTTCAACCCATTGAGCCACCGCTACAAACTCAGATTGTGTTCTGAGGCTACAAACAAAGGCTGTCATTATGTAGGTAAAGTTAGGAGCACCACGAGTCCGGAGAGCGGCGAATGCGTCGTAGGTAGGCTAAATTAATATGGCAAAACTACGTTTGTGGTGTCTTCTAGTTCTAGTTGAGTCCGGTCAGGATATTATACTGTAGAAATGTAAGTACATATTGTATTGTATTTTATCATCTCGCCGTATGTAATTTGATTCTATAAATAAATAATATTTGATTTGATTAGTACCATACTCACATCACACTAATATTAAAAAGGCGAAAGTTTGTGAGTGTGTATGTTTGTTACTTCTTCACGTCTAAACGGCTGGAGCGATTTTAATAAAATTTAGGACCTATGGAGTTAGCTGATACCATGGATTAACACAGGGCGTTTTACTGGGAAAAAATATCTTATTCTCACGGGAAAATTGATAACACGCGAGGCACAGCCAGTATTAATATAATAGGTGCGTACTATATTTTATATAATAAGAACTTCAATTATCCTGTATATTATGTAGTTAAGGAATAAATAATATCGATATTTACATGGCGTTTGCCTCATCCCTATTGATTTTTACTTTTGTCTAGGACCCCTAACATAAGTTTTCATGGTTTTGTGTTCCTATAGGCAACCTAGGACGATAGTAAATTAGAGTGTATGGGCACAGTTATCTCTTTATCCTGCGTTCACATAGTGCATAAGAGCGGGAAAGCATGAGTAGGTATGCCTATTAACTCGCTAGGGACAAGTAGGTATGCTATTAAATTGAAGTGTTGCGTACAGAAATGAAAGAAGCAAAGAGTTTTACTATGTAACTTATCTATTTATTATACAGCGTAATGCATTTTGACAATTGATATTCTATATTTTACAAAATATGAGGTACGGTCTCTAAAATGCACCAGGTATTTACCATTATTTTTCAATATTTACAAGGTATATCACTGACAAAAAACTTTGGACTGAATAGGCTTGTGTCCACTAAGCATAAATCGGATGGAAGAAAGTCTTTAAATACTGATTATGATGAGCAGATGGAAAAAAAAGGTATTTATGATAAAATATAAAGAATATTATTATTTTCTGAAAAGAAATTCGAAAAACTTTGTCATTAAGTCACGAAACAGTGAACACCAATCAGAGCGTGCCACGTCACGTCGTGGCGAACATCGTTGTTGTTGACATTTTAGTATGTGTTAGTTGATGATTATTTACGTTTTTGATTAAAACTGTTATTATTTTATTAAGAAACGCAGAGGTATTAAAAGTTATTTAGTGAAACATATTAGGTAAGACGGAAACAGGTTTTAGCAAAGACAATGGCAATAATTTGCCCAGAATCGGCCCCGTAATGCTTGGTAGATTTTTTGCATCAAATAGTGACTTTTGCTCATCGGAATTACGTAATATTAAAACTTCAATTTAAGTTCAAGTGTGGGACACAAAAATAGAGGCTACGTAAAAAAAAAATGTCACTGTAGGCCACATACGTCTCTGAGAGAGTATGGGCTTAGGTACCACGCGCGCCCACCGCGGATTGGCAATTCAAGCGCCGAGGTATTTGACCACCTCAAACACTCAGGTTTCCTCACAATGTTTTTCTTCACGGCCAACGAGTGGTATTGCTACTGTAACTTCAGAAATGCAAATAATAAAGTCATTGGTACATGCCCGCACCGGGAATCGAACCTGGCTCTCCCGTTTCAGAGTCCATTGTCCATAGGCTACCGCCGGACAGCGCCACTACAATAACATTGGTCTTTGCATCTACGTAATGAGCTGATGTACATAGCGTCCATGTCAGAGGCCTTATGGGCAGCGTGATAACTTCTGACAGTAAAGCCAGGTTTTCACGGTCACAGTACGCTCGGACCGAGTGCGCCATCCGAGTAAACTAATGCTTCTGATTGACCATTTTAGTGTCGTAACGAAAAAAACGTCCAATCAGAGGCATCAGTTTACTCGGATGCGGCACTCGGTCCGAGCGTACTAAGACCGTGAAAACGCGGCTTTAGGCCCGTCACTGTCTTACAATCCTCCACCAACCTGGACTTGGCCCCGATGGTGGAGTGTGGCCTAGCCTTCCTGTGAAGCAGGAAGAGACCCGTGCCCCAGCAGTGGGCTCGTATCATCAAGATATAGCGTCCAGTTGCACCTTCACGCACATTAGATGGGTAAATAGACAACCCGACAAAGTATTGACTGTGAAAATAACTAAAAAATACATTAAAAACTTTGTCGCGGTGTGTCTCTGCTGCTGCAAATGGCAACTGAATCAGCATAGTGCTGGGGGCGTGAACCCTCAGCGCTGATTTTCAGTCAGTACCGAAAGCCCTAAGTGCTCAAGCAAAATTCAGCACATAAAATTGAAGTACCTATCTTCTTCAGGCTATATTAGTCCTCTGCTGGACATAGCCCTCCCCTAATGAGTGCCATAGCACAAGTTGTGCCATCATTGGGGGGTAATGCCCATAATCCCCACGCTGGGCATGCGGTTTGGGGATCGCAGTTTGGTGGAATTGTACTGCAGGGGGCGCTGCTGCCCACCCCCCGGTTTGTGTCCCTTAGTCGCCTTTTACGACACCCGCGGGAAGAATTTGGGTTGGTGCTATTCTCTAGGCCGACACCACACAGCAAGCAAAATTGAAGTATAAAAAAATATAATTAAAAACATGTAGGTACCTAACAGAAGTTATTGCATTTTGGAGGTGGCTTGTATTCTCAAACTAAGAATTCCTTTTCAATAAAAGCAAGTGCTTCACAATTCCCTCCGTCTCTTTTGCTCGCACTGTATCTCGCAGTCTTCCAGCTGTTGTTTGGCCTGCTTCAACTCCTTCAGCATGCTCTGGAGTTGCGCCTTGTCGACTAACACCTCCTTTTTCCCTTTGCGACCTGGGAAGAAGAATGCAGCGTTTAACAAAATTAATACAACGCCGGACGTCATAGGTTCGATCCCCACTGGGTGCCGCCGCACATTTGTACAAATGGCTTCCGTCTGAGTTTTGTTTGTGATGGTATTGCCCGCCTATCACAGCCAATCACAGCATAAGGTATCCTAGTTTGCGGCCAGGACAAGTGTTTGTTTTGCGTGGAAGTTATTTAAAAATCAATAAGTATCAATCATATTTTAAACTTATGCGACTTGAACACATTCAATGGTCAAAAATCCATGGTACCACTGTTCATTTATTCACCGCTAGTTGTTGCCTAGGAGTTAATTCATGGAAATGAAATTAGTTTTAGAAATTAAATAATATGCATTATATTGTTTTAAAATATGGGGGACATTTAGCAGGTGTAATTGGAAATTTTGATGTGTTCTTTCCGATATTAACTTGCTATACCAGACTATAGTCCGATTCTATGGATATGCCAAGTTTCATCCAGATACGTTTTGACGTGATTGAGTTAAGAAATCGATTTCATTTTGAAAATCGATTTTTGCACTTAAATTGAATAGCTGTCAGATTTTGAATTTGGGGGCGGTGGTAGCGGGGCGGTAGAACGCCGGCATCTCAATCGGGAGGTCGAAGGTTCAAATCTCGGCGTGCACCAATGACTTTGTTTATCGGTACTATGTACATTTGTGATCTTATAGTAGCCAGATTTCTGGCAGTGGCTGGATGAGGACAGCCGAGAACAGAAAGAAGTTGCCTGTGTCCAGCAGTGCTCGATTACGTCCTTATTGATTGATTCGTTGATTGATTGATATTGTTAGAATATTTTCGGAGCTTAATTGCGTAGTAATTTATTGCTATTTTACCTCGACGTTCCGACGACGTTACAGTCATCGTGGTCATGAGACCACGGAGGTAGTCTAAACCTTGTCAGCCGAAGATGCGAACGGGTGCCAGCCATCTGTCTTCTCGTGACCACGATGACTGTAATGTCGTCGAAACGTTGAGGTAAAATAGCAATAAATTACTACGCGATTAAGCCCCGAAAATATTCTAACAATATCAATCAATCAACGAATCAATCAATAAGGACGTAATCGAGCACTGCTGGACACAGGCAACTTCTTTCTGTTCTCGGCTGTCCTCATCCAGCCACTGCCAGAAATCTGGCTACTATAAGATCACAAATGTACATAGTACCGATAAACAAAGTCATTGGTGCACGCCGAGATTTGAACCTTCGACCTCCCGATTGAGATGCCGGCGTTCTACCGCCCCGCTACCACCGCCCCCAAATTCAAAATCTGACAGCTATTCAATTTAAGTGCAAAAATCGATTTTCAAAATCAAATCGATTTCTTAACTCAATCACGTCAAAACGTATCTGGATGAAACTTGGCATATCCATACAATCGGACTATAGTCTGGTATAGCAAGTTAATATCGGAAAGAACACATCAAAATTTACAATTACACCTGCTAAATGTCCCCCATATTTTAAAACAATATAATGCATATTATTTAATTTCTAAAACTAATTTCATTTCCATGAATTAACTCCTAGGCAACAACTAGCGGTGAATAAATGAACAGTGGTACCATGGATTTTTTACTTCTACTTTTTCGCGATTTTTAAATTTTACGCCATGATAAACAATGTTCGTATTGACAAGTAGGTACCTAGACGTTTTCGGAGAGATTTGGGGATTGTTGTTACAAAAAAAATCATTGCTCTTTGTATGTTTTTATACTACTAAATGCACTCTAATGTAGAACTCTAAATATACCACTCTGATGTAGACTTTATGGCTTTCTAATGCTGCCGAGAACAAGGAAAGCTTTATTTTATTTATTTATTCACAAAACCCACAGCACAAGTTAATTAATACTAACAAAGTTATACACACAATTTATCTTTGCCAATTAGCTATGTTCAGCAGTGGACTACATAATATAGAAGAGGATGAAGAAGAATTAGCTATTTTATATAAACGTAACTTGGAGACAGGCATCTTAATACGTATCCAAAATACCACAGTCTATCTACTTTACCTAGCAGTGGCACGTGCCACTGAATAAACACTTCCACACTATGGGACTTACCGACAGCCCGTTATGCCGAGGATGCCTCAAGGGAGACAAAACACCCGCACACTTGACCATTCACTGTGAGAGCGCGGATGCGCAACGGACATCGACGATGGGGAAAGCTGTGATCCCTTCGGGTGGCCAGCGGTAGCATTGGTGCACTGCTCGCCTTTTGGAAAGAGATTGTCTGGCTGGAGTGACCTCGTAGCCCTGCTACGTACAATGTCCCAACTATGGGGCTAAGTGCGGAAACCACGGGACAAACTAACCTAGCAGTGGATGCGACCTAATGATTCGTTGATAGATACAAATTTACCTGTGATAGGGTCTTCGGTGTATAGAGTTAATTTTGAAGCCAGCACAGTGCCCTCCGGGCCGGGCTCGATTTCTATGTCGGTGAGGTTGTTAACTAGAAAGAAGAGAACAAACACATCAGTCTGTCATCTGGAGACATCACAAATAACACTGGATACTACTAAACGCTTCAATATTTATTAAAGGTCTTCGCACATTAAAACAACTCAACGGCGACTCGACTCTATGCCAAATATTGAAATTTAAGCTCTGTGTCATATGTTCAAGGTTTAATTTCAAAAAATGATATTAAAGTAGTGTACGACGAGTGGCCTACGCATCGTACACTAAACGTCAACCCCGACACGTTTGTCACGCAATGACCACACGTTGTCCACGCAACGACCACACGTTGTCCACGCAACGTCTATGCGTTTGCGACTGACGCGTGACGGGCAACCATTTGCCAGCCCACCCGTCCGCCATTACAATATTCCCCTTCTGATTTCCTTTGTCGCAACATATCATGTACCCAATATCTTTTTTTCCTGCTGTTTCATTCATTTTCTTTATCGAGTATAATAGCTATAATCGCCAGTTCACTGAATGTAAAGTTCGACATTTCATAAGCAACACGACTTCTTTGGACAAAATTCAATACGCATTACCCACTCGTTGACACCGCGTTGTCCACTCGTTGACAACGCATTGCCCACTAGTGTTCATGGGGTGGATCAACTAGTTGACTACTCATCGAGAGTGTGAGTAGAGTTGCTGCCGCGTTGGCGTGGAGTTGTTATAATGTGCGAAGACCTTTAAGGTGGCGACTGACATTGAATTTTCGTTCGACGTGAACATTCGCATGAATATTTATCCGTTGCAAGCAAATGCTTACAACACTTGAATATCCGTGACGAATATTTGCTCGCCTGTGCTCCATCCCATCCCACAGCAAGACATGACACAGGCGCAACGACTAATTTGTAACGTAACATTCAAAGGGATTCGCCAAATAAACCGACAGCCGAGTGGAGCGCGCTCGGGCGCACGGCGCTCGTATCGAGCTGCTCGGCTCGCTGTACTGACATGCCGAATATTCGAACAAGCACCATATAAGTTACAGCGTATTATTGCCATAGCGGGTAACTTGGAAACTGTTTCTTCAGTATCGTTAAATAACCTTCTATCTGCAGATAACTAAGCCACTTTAAGTAGGTACGAAAATTTTGAACTCTGTCGGAGTTTATTTCTTTAATTCTCTAGTGAAATTCTGGCGCCGTACCTAAGCCGTTTCTCACTTTCATTCTTTAGTGACATTCTGGGGCGCTGATTCTCTCTTTCATTCTCTAGTATCATTCCAGCGACGCAGGGCATTTTTCGCTTACATTTTCTAGGGGCATTCTGGCGCCGTAAGCCGTTCGTCTCTTTCATTCTGTAGTGATATTCTAGCGCCGCAAGCTTTCTTTTTATTCTCTAGTGACATTCTAGCCCCATAGGCAATTTCTCTTTCATTATCTATTTATTGACATTCTAGCGCGGCAGGCAGTTAATCTTTCATTCTCTAGTGACATTACAACGACGCAGGCAGTTTCTCTTTCTCATTCTAGCTCCACCGGCCGCAACAATCTTCTTTGTATACTCACTCATAAGTCCAGTCTCGGCCAGCTCCTTTTCCCGCTCGTCTCTTTGACTATCAAGAGTCTCCGTGAGGGCAAGGGCGTGGGTCCTCGGCACCCCCAGCACCAAAAGCTCCCTCAAGAACGCGCCGGAAGGGCAGCTGGAAGCTCGCGCTTGGTGCAGGACCCAGCGTAGGGCGGCGGCTGCACGCGCTGATTCCGCGCGTGACGCTGCAATTCAGAAAGAATTTCTTGTCGATATCAACCCTTGTATGTCCTCACGCTGGGGCACAGGTCTCTTCCTGCATAGCAGGAAGGTTAGGTGATACCCCACCACGGGGGCCAAGTCCGGGTTGGCGGAGGATTGTAAGACAGTGGCAGGCCTTACTGTCAGAAGTTATCAAGCCGCCCATAAGGCCTCTGACATGGCTTAACAACTGCCATTACATTACAGCCGGCACCAACGGCTTAACGTGCCTTGTGAAGCACGGAAGGGCCCGGAAAAATGCCACTAGCGGTAGCGGTAGTCGCGGGGTGGTCACCCATCCTGCACCAGACCGCGCCTGTTGTTGATTGATTCCAATCACTCGGTTCGACTAGGCCATGAGCGCTTCTCAGCATAGTGGTCTTGCCTGTCATGCCAACCCTCCTTGGGGGTGAGTCTCTAAAATGCAAAATGTTTCATAGAGCCATATTGAGCCATATTCAGGCTATATTATGTAGTCCACTTCTGGACATAGCCCTCCCCTAATGAGCGCCATAGCGCCCTGTCTTCAGTTTGCGGCATCCAGCATCTGCCGGCAGTTTTTCGCAGATCGTCATCCCACCTGGTCGGAGGGCGTCCTACACTACGTATGCCGAGTTGCGGGCTCCACTCAAGAACACGTTTACTCCAACGGTTGTTGGTTCTTCACGAGATATGTTTTTTAGAGTCATATTAGTCTGGTGATAAATCGAATTCAATGGTATAACCCGTGGTACTTAATTCTAACTACCTCGCGCGATCCGACCTTTTCGCGGGAGATGCCTGTTTAATTTTCGCCGGTTATAGGTACCCCTGGAATGACATTGTACTGCTATTGCTTTGTAGACTATCAAATTGAGGCAAATAAATATTCTATTGAAAAACTATGTGACTATTAAACTCTAGGGCCTGGCCTCCTGCCAATCACATCAGTTTCTTTCCGACAACTTTAGTATTGCCATTCACTTATCAGAGGCCTAGTCATGCGTACAAATGCCTGTCTTTTCTGGAATCCTGACTTTTGCAATAGCAATTAGTATGGATTATGATACTTGATGATTGGAGTCGTTCAGGATTTACTGATGTTAATCCTTTGTCTGTCCCTATTGCTGGAGAACGGGTCTCTTCCTGCATCGTAGGAAGGTAAGGCCATACTCCACCACGGGCGCCAAGTCCGGGTTGGTGGAGGCTCATAAGACAGTGGCGGGCCTTACTGTCAGAAGTTATCAAGCCTAGTAGCATAAACAGTAGTTTTTTTTATGAAGCCTATAAAAGTCCCACTGAAGGGTACAGGCCTTCTCTCAGAGAGAAAGAGTATAGGCTTAATTACCACGCATGCCCACCGCGGATCGGCAATTTTAAGCGCTGAGGTTTTTGAACGCCTCAAAGGTTTCCTCACGATGTTTTCCTTCACAGTTACCGTGTGGTATTGCTACTATAACTTCACAAATGTAACATAGAAAACAAAGTCATTGGTAGATGCCCGCACTGGGAATCGATCCTTGGTCCCTCGCTTCCGAGTCCATTGTTCTAACCACTGGGCCACAGCCGCTAGTAAATAATAAGTGCGCGTAATATGTGTACAGGAGCAGGACTTTAACGTCCTGGCATATCAGCTATCATAGTTGTAAGCTGATGCTTCTTCTTGTTCCCCTTCAGGCTATATTAGTCCAATGCTGGACATAGCCCTCCCCTAATGAGCGCCATAGCGCCCTGTCTTCAACTTGCCTTATTCAACACCTGCCGGCAGTTTTTCGCAGATCGTCATTCCACCTGGTCGAAGGGCGTCCTACACTACGTTTGCCGAGTCGCGGTCTCCACTCAAGCTAATGCTTATAACTATGTAAACGGCTAGTATCCACTTACCTACACATATCCGCCGAATATTTTCTGAAAAACCCTTATTTTTCAAGACAAATCGCATGCCACAATCGCAAGCAGATGTACCTATTCTGTGGATCGCGACCTGGTTCACTGTGTGTCGATAATACTCACAGTCGATAATTTTGTTGCTAGATATTTCATTTAGGCAAATAAAAAAATACAAACCGGCTTCATACAAAACACTACAGCATTAAAATTAGAGTTCACTTAGTTATTTATTTGTTTTTAGTGATTTATCCTGCCACGCGAGAAGAGACCTGTGCCCCCGTGGGGACATACAAGGGTTGATATCGATGCATTTTATATTTTATTAAAAACTAACTAGGTGACCCAGCGAACTTCGTACCGCCTAACAGTCGATCCTTTATTTTTTTTATTTTTCTCTCCGTTAGAACCATCCCCGTACTTCAAAGAATATTGTAAAAAAAGAATTAGCGAAATCGGTTCAGCTGCTCTCGAGATTGGCGCTTACCAACACATTCAGCGATTCATTTTTATATTATAGGTATATTTCACGATATCTTGCGATTTTCCGGAAAAGGATGCATGAATCACTATAGAAAACACCCAAATCGCTGCAAGGGTGCGTTAGAAATTTTAGGAGTTCCCTCGATTTCTCTAGGATCCAACCACCAGAACGTGCCTTGGTGACTAGGGCACCACCTTTCTCTAACTAACCTTTCAAACCATTTTCCAAAACTTTTCACGAGTCTTCGAGTAATCGGAGAAAAAGAAAAAATCCGTCGAGATCCACCAGCTTTTTTTGAAGTCAGTCAAAACGTGCTTACCTAAGCAAGTGTCTTTCAGGCATTCCTTTATGGCATCCTCCTGAAAACAAGGAAAAGTAAAGGTTGAATGTTTCACGTTTTTAGCTAATTAAATTGCATCTATTTGAAGCCCTTTAACATCGAAATGTTATGGTAAAAACCTAAATTTACAGGGTGTAAAGAAGATAGTGGGATTCCTACAGAAAATAATATATATGTGATATCCCGAACATGTTTGTCTACTGAAGTATTTTTGTAATGAATCCTCTGAAATTAATGTTTTGTATGTTTTTTTTTGTACATCTACTTCCTTCTCTAATGTATTAGTCCAGTTCATCCGAAGGTTGTCTGGAAGAGATCACTTTTAGTGATAAGGCCGCCGTCTGTACTCTTAGGTTAAGAAATATCTGTGTAATTTCCATTTTTATGTACAATAAAGTGTTCTCTATCTATCTATCTAAAACTTCCATGACAAATTGTTCCATAAAATAGTTTAAAATGTTTTAAAAAAATTTTGACGGAAAACTATGACGGAAGAGCATAATTATCACCCGAGGAAGACGCTAATGATTTAAATAAAGTGTCGAAAACTAGTCCATTGGTAAGAAATCGTTCTACATAAATTGGGCGCCAACTATGAGGTCACAAACCGCATGTGTCGCCTTATAGTATATGTATCCATATTTAATAACCTCGTAAAATTAATGCTAAACAGTTCAGAATTTTTGAACTTAAACGTTCGTAAGCATTACACATTATTAACTTAACTCCGCATTCACAAAATGTTCCGACAAAGTGAATCCGGAATAAAGTTAAATCAGAATTCAATGGAAAATCTCTATTTAAGAAGAACATTATTATTATTATATTATTATTGCTTTTAGTAATAAGGCCGCCATTTGTACTGTATTTTTTATATAATTTCTGTGTACAATAAAGAATATTCTATCTATCTATTATGTATTAGATTAACAATCCTACTAGATCGGATCTAGATGAAAATTGGCACAGACATATGATAGTTTGGACTTTTACATAGGCATATCAAATCCCCATCAATGGGGATTTTCAACGGGGATTAGTGGAACAACCCATATATTACACTACGTCCATTTTTACTATAAGTATATACATTTCATTCCGAAAAAAGTACACCTCAAAATCTCTACGCAGACGACGTCGCGGGCAATAACTAGTAAAAAGGTTGTAGGTAAGCAAGGTTGGACAGTTAGGAATCACATTGAGTTCATCAATAATGATAGTAAATTCCACACAATAAAAATAAAATAACTTAAACTGAGTAAGTATATTCTTTTTAATGCACTAACCCGTGCTTAGGGCAATTTGAAAAACCTATTTAGAGGCTAAAAACTCCACCCATGCCGGGATTCGAATCCGGGACCTCTGGCTATCCGTGCTAGCGCTCTTCCAACTGAGCTAATGGGCGACTCACCGGCATCACTGAAA
Organism: Yponomeuta sedellus; assembly: GCA_934045075.1. Taxonomy (NCBI): domain Eukaryota; kingdom Metazoa; phylum Arthropoda; class Insecta; order Lepidoptera; family Yponomeutidae; genus Yponomeuta; species Yponomeuta sedellus. Next base: position 2,291,086 of record OW203739.1, read on the forward strand.
TTTCGAACCTCTTTACAATATTTTCTGTATTACGTAACGACATCTAAACAGCCTCTTAATTGGTTTTTTTTTAAATTGTCCTTACTACGGGTTAGTGCATTAAAAATAATATTCCGTCTGATTTAGTAACCTCAGATTTTTTAGTGAAGCATGTTAACCACCAGACCGACGAGGCAGTAAATGTGTAGCTCAACAGTTGACAAAACACCCCCAAAAATGCTCCTAAACCAATTTGGGAAACCAAATACGGCGTCCATTACGTTTTATTCGGTTCCCATTAGCTTTGACGTCCGAGATTCCCCTTTGAACCTTGCACGTTTGTAGTTAGCCTGTGATGTGTGAGGTTAGGATTTGTAGGGTTTTTTTTTAGCTATAACCTAGGGTAGAGGGACGCCAAAGATGAAATGCGGACTAAAAGCTGGTGTAAAATAAAACAAAACTTATTGTCATCCCACCATCTCGGAAAGAGTATTTTTAATCTTCAATATCTGAGTGGAAAAGCCGTTTTTATTCTCTAGAGGATAAAGTAAATTGAATTTAGAACATCGTGTGCACTAAGTTTGTGAATTAAAAAAGTGTACCTATCTTGTGATTGTAAACGTTTTTTTTTTGCATTTAGTCATTTCCTCGCTGAGGTGGAATGAAAAGTTACGTGTTGCACTCGAGTGCAAAGATTTTTCACCTCGTGCTCTTCTGATTCCCTCGCTAACGCTCAGGATTCTCGCTTACTCAGTCATCAAAATTGAACACGCGGTTAAAAAGCAACTTTGCACTCTTGTATAACAAATAACTATTATAAAGCGTTTCGGGGCGCTAACTATCGCCACCAATGGAAAAAAATCACTACTTTACATTTCAACTAGACCGGACTACATAAATCGTCCTTTACCTGCTTATTCCTTTTCTTTATCAAGTTTTTTTTCTATTTATCGTTGTAAATAATACACCCATTTGAAGTCGTTCCATTTTATTATTTATAAAACGTTTTACAACTTCACAAGGTTATCATAGGCATGTATTGTCCTTTACCTGCTTATGCTATTTTTATCAAGTTTTTTTCTATTTATCGTTGTAAATAAAACACACATTTGAAGTCGTTCCATTTTATTATTTATAAAACGTTTTACAACTTCACAAGGTAATCATAGGCATGTATTGTCCTTTACCTGCTTATGCTATTTTTATCAAGTTTTTTTTCTATTTATCGTTGTAAATAAAACACACATTTGAAGTAGTTCCATTTTATTATTTATAAAACGTTTTACAACTTCACTAGGTTATCATAGGCATGTATTGTCCTTTACCTGCTTATGCTATTTTTATCAAGTTTTTTTCTATTTATCGTTGTAAATAAAACACACATTTGAAGTAGTTCCATTATATTATTTATAAAACGTTTTACAACTTCACAAGGTTATCATAGGCATGTATTGTATATACATCTACAATACATGCCTATGATATAATGTGTACATCTACCTACTTCCTTCTTCGATATATTAGTCCAGTCCATCCAAAGGTTGTCTGGAAGAGATCACTTTTAGTGATAAGGCCGCCGTCTGTACTCTTAGGGTTAAGAAATATCTGTGTAATTTCCATTTTTATGTACAATAAAGTGTTTTAGGTTTTTAAAATTGTCCTTAGCACGGGTTAGTGCATTAAAAAGAGTATAATAAACTGTTCTCTATCTATTTATCTATATAATACGATTAGAATAAGGTAGTAGCTAACATTAGGTAAGCACGTGGCCATCAGTCAGCAATTGTAAACATTTATATGTGTTTCTCTACCAATATGTATAGTCTGCCCCTATACTATACCCCTACATTACTAGAATATTATTTCGCACACTGTCGAAAATATTGCGTGAGTGCTTGGTTCACAGACGGCAGTTTCGTCACGTAGGTACATATCGGTATCACTTACCCTTTACTTTAGTACGTCTTGGCGTGTCAGGGAGCGTTTCGGCAAATTCCATTTGACACTCGGTTGCACAGCCGTCTATGGTTACTTAAGCAATAGCTGTTACTAATATTACTTATTATTACTTAAGTAATAGCTGTTAGTCTTCCTAGAGAATATTTTTTTTTCCATTTTGATTTGCAATCAGTCCGTAGACTATAAGCAGATGAGCGGGCATTTCAACTGATCAGAGTCTAATCCTCCAGCGAGGATCCCTCTTCAGGTTGAGTAGTTTTCACTAACTACTGTGGTCCATGGGGTCACGCCTTTTCAGACGTCTTATATAGTTAGTCAGGCATTGTTAGATGCACTGCGAGGCTGTTAGGGTGATTTGCCAGTCGGTGATTGTATCTGCCTGCGTGAATCTTGATTTCGTCTGATACCGTGTTCATATGTAGATGTTCGTGTAACTCGGTGTTTCTGACGAACCAAGGTGAACCAGACAGGTTCTTTAGTATGGCGTTTTGGGCCCTCTGCATGATATTTAGGTACATGCTGATCCCCACAGTTGGATACCTTAGGTCCATATCGGTTTGATAACGCTTTTGTAAATTAGGAGTTTGTTGTCCAGCGACAGTCTAGAGTTTTTACCCAAGAACCAGTATAGAGAATAAAATGAAAATAAAATAAAATAAGCTTTGACATATCACATATAACAGCAGATAGCTGCAGTAGTATGTGCAGCGCGCTAACAGTCATGGCGAATGATTTTTAAATCCTCTTCCATAATGTGGACACATTTATTATTTACAAAAAAAAACTATATAAGAATAAGATTTTCACTGCCGTAAGGCGAATGCTACACGCAAGATATACTTATATTGTGATCCGTCAATATATACTGTCGGGTCACGATATTTATTGACGTGTAGGGTAGTGTATTGAGAGATCACAATATTTATCGCTGGATTTCCGGAAATCCTTGTGATCTGATATCGTGATATTTATCTTGCGTGTAGTGTTGCGCGTCAATATTTATCGCGTCAGTACGCAGCGAGACGGCAGCAATAGAGGACGTTTATGACACCGATTCTGCTTCTGAATCATTGACAGGCGACAAGATTGTCTTAAAAGAGCTTAAACTGAACTTAGAATCCCTTCCATAAGTTCATCCATCCCGTCCATTTCATTGTGAAGGCAAATTTCGTCCAATAAATACAAATGTGTAAACATTGCTCTCTTTTGTAGCCAATTTTTCATTCAACGCTTTCTTTTTACGCGTTTTTTTATTTGATTGGGATATAATTATCGCCACACAAGCTCTTATTTTGCTCTGTCTAGGGTCCATCACGTCTGCTTCATATAAACGCTTCAATACTGACGCGATCCGTATCTTTGGTGTAGGGTGTGCTGTGATTCGGCTCAAGATACTTGAATAAATATCGTGATAATTATCACAATATATATTGACGTGTAGCGTTCGCCTTAGATTTTCACCGCCCCTGCCAATATTTAAGAGCAGAGTGCAACACCACTATTTTTCCTTAATGTAAGTTTGTTATTTTTATTTGTTAAATCCCTAGTATTATGTAGGTATATTTTTCGTTCATGTCCTATGTTTTTTTGTGTGTTTATTTTTGTTTATTTCATATTTATGCACCGTTTATGTATGTGTATCAACTATAAAATAATATGTTGTCTAATATTGTTAAGTTGCGCTGACTACCCGTCATTCAGTTTCCGTTCCTTCTTTTCCGTCAATGGTTGTCTGGAGGAAATTACTTTAAGTAATAAGGCCGCCACTTGCACTGTACTGTTATTTTTTAAATCTCTTATGTAATCCCTGGCGTACATGCAATAAAGAATATTCTATCTATCTATCTATATTTCAGTAATAAACTAAAGTTTAACGAAGGTTAAAGCCATTTTTCTAACATTATTTTAATCTGTGGGAAACCAGCTCGCAGTGTCATGGCGTCGAATCTGACGTCACGCCTAGGTAAACGAACATGGTAATTACTAGTAGTCACAACAAAGCACGGGTGAAGTTTACAGCTAACGATTGTATTCCTACAATTTATAAATGTACCTACGTAGCTTAGAAAACAAGTCATTGGTACGAGTACCTACATGCCACTCCTTAGAGCCATTTAATCGGTAGCTACGTTTTTTCCTTGTGAAATCTCCACCGTAGACTACTATACTCATTATCACATTTTTAGAGTGTCTTAATTAATCGTGTTATTGTAAATACCATCATAAGTTTTTATAGTTAATTTTATTAGAATTTAAAAAAAACAATAATATTCTTGTATTCGGAGGAATCGCTCGTAATTCGTAGCCCCTGCTGCCTGAGTGATCTTAAACGATCACGAAGGTTAAGCAACATAGGGTGCGTTCAGTGCATGGATGGGTGACCATCTATGACTAACGGTAGTGGTATTTTTTCGAGCGGTTGCGTGCTTCGCAAAGTAGGTTAAGCAGTTGGTGCCGGCTGCCGTCGATAAATGACAGTCGTCAAGCCAAGTCAGAGGCCTTGGGCGGCTTGGAAACTTCTGACAGTAAGACCAGCCACTAGTCTTGCAAACCTCCACCAATCCGGACTTAGCTCCCGTGGTGGAGTGCGGCCTATACCTTCCTTAGGGAAGAGACCCGTGCCCCTCGGTGGGGACATAATGGGTTGATAATGAATATACCTATATATTGGCCTCCGTGGTGGAGTACGGCCTAACCTTCCTACGTTGCAGGAAGAGACCCGTGCCCCAGCAGTGGGGACAAAAGGGTTAATTATAGAATCGATACTTTACCACGCGTGGAACTGAGAGATTCAGTTGGACAAATTGGACGAGACAAGCTTTGAGCAGGTATTCCTTTCGCGTGATTCTTAGTATCATGTCAAATAACTTCTTCTTTTAACGGTTGTGAGACGTTACGACATTTCTACATCTAAATGGAAATGTTGCGATACTCTCATTGAAATTAGAAGTTCAGCCCGTTCTTTCAATGCCACAACAATGTGAAGGATAGTCTTTCTTTATGCAACATTTGTGGTATGTACACTTTAGCCTCCTATACCCTGGAGGCACCAGTTACTTTAAGTCTTCTAAAACTATGTCGATTTTGAAGAACTTTTTCTTCTTTAAAAACCTATTTAGAGGCTAAGAATTCCACCCACGCCGGGATTCGAACCCGCGACCTCTGGCTATCCGTGCCAGCGCTCTTTCCAACTGAGCTAATGGGCGACTCACCGGCATCAGTGATTTTTTTCTTCTTGTTGACCAAATAATTATGAGTAAAATATTGGACCTGGAACAGTAACTTTTCCGGACTTTCTACTAAATCATTGGGTGTAAATTATGAAACGTGAAGTACATAAGTGAAGTAAGTCTATAGGACGCATAATATGCTGTATTACGTTACCGAAGCTAGGGGAATCATACTAAGAATAATAACTCCACACACAACCATCACTTCTCCTAGTTCCAGACTAGGATACCTTTTGCTATGGTAACTAGGCGAGATATTCTCGTCACAAACATGGAAAAAACCCGACTGAGGCCATTTTTGACCATTTATTTGTAAGTATGTACAGTGCTACACAAGAAATAAGTCTCGCGGATGTAACTGCGCAGATGACCAAATTTTGGATGTGCGGCAAGTTGATCGACCAATCAGATAGTTTGATTTTATGGCAGACGCACACCTTTGTTGCTTTTGGTTGATTCAACGTCATCGATGCAGGCGACTATTAGTTTGGCAATATTAGCGTGAGCTAAATAGGTAGCGCTACTGCGGAAATTAATTCTGCACCTTAACCGTATCGGTTATAGATCATGTTGAATGTACTTATAGCTTCGGGTACTTTCGTTACACTTCTTCCTAGTCTGCGCGAACGTAGATTCCAGAAGGGACTTTTATGATGTGTAGTACTGTACCCGCTACCTCTGTTATGGTATTCTCACGCGATAGCGCTAGACCAGTAGGTGCTAACGTTTTAGATGTCGTTACGACTAATTCCTAGTAGTGAATCTGATTTTAACCCCTATCAATAAACACATTAATAGATTAGATTATTTTATTTTATTTGGAGTTTTCTTGTTAATTTTTTCTCCATAATGATCTAGATTCTGAAATGGACACCTAGTTTGAATTGTAACGTTCCTTAAGCCGCAGTTTCTGCGCTAATTTTAATAAAACCTTTTCATTTCATTACTCATAATAATAAAATTACACCATTCTTCAGTGCAAGAGAGCTCTATTCACGAGGCGCTGATCTGTGATTTTACCAATTTTGCCAGCCTATTACTATCGCAGAGAAAAACATTTTACCCTCTGGGGTAGTTATCCCAAAGTTCGGAACTCAAGCACTAGACCGACAAAGCGTTCCATGTACTACTAGAGTGAGACTTACCCCGGAGTTCGGAACTCAAGCGCTAGACCAACAAAACGTTCGAAGTACTACTAGAGTGAGACTTACCCCAAAGTTCGGAACTCAAGCACTAGACCGACAAAGCGTTCCATGTACTACTAGAGTGAGACTTACCCCGGAGTTCGGAACTCAAGCGCTAGACCAACAAAACGTTCGAAGTACTACTAGAGTGAGACTTACCCCAAAGTTCGGAACTCAAGCACTAGACCGACAAAGCGTTCCATGTACTACTAGAGTGAGACTTACCCCGGAGTTCGGAACTCAAGCACTAGACCGACAAAGCGTTCCATGTACTACTAGAGTGAGACTTACCCCAAAGTTCGGAACTCAAGCACTAGACCGACAAAGCGTTCCATGTACTACTAGAGTGAGACTTAACCCAAAGTTCGGAACTCAAGCACTAGACCGACAAAGCGTTCCATGTACTACTAGAGGGAGACTTACCCCGGAGTTCGGAACTCAAGCGCTAGACCAACAAAACGTTCGATGTACTACTAGAGTGATACTTACATTGCCTTCCTGGACCAGCAGACTCAACAGCTTTGCGTACAACGGGGCCGGCAAGGTCCCCGTAGCGTGCAGGGCCCCTAAGACCCACGGGGGACAATCGCCATCGCCCACGAACCGGAATTTCTGCAAGAAAAAAGGCAGATTGTATCGCCCCATCGCAAAGTGTCCACTTCGCAAAATGTCCATCGTTCGCAGCACAGGCACTTCTCATGTGAAAGTGACTGTGAAAAACATTTATTTCCTTTGTAACACCAAAACATATCACGAAAATATAACAAAACTCGCTGTGCCCTGGGTGTTAACCGCAGTTTATTTGGGAAAATAATTGATATAAAAACCTATTTAGAGGCTAAAAATTTCACCCATGCCGGGATTCGAACCCGCAACCTCTGGCACGGATAGCCAGAGGTTGCGGGTTCGAATCCCGGCATGGGTGAAATTTTTAGCCTCTAAATAGGTTTTTAAATTTGTCCTTAGCACGGGTTAGTGCATTAAAAATGAAAATACTATAAAATAATTGATGTTCCTATGGGAATAAAATATTTTCCCCTAGTAAAACGTAGCCGTGCTTCCCAAGGCACGTTAATCCGTTGGTGCCGGCTGTCATATAATGGCAGTCGTTAAGCCATGTCAGAGGCCTTATGGGCGGCTTGATAACTTCTGACAATAAGGCTTGCCACTGTCTTACAATCCTCCACCAACCCGGACCTGGCCCCCGTGGTGGTGGGCCTATAGGTACCTTCCTTTGGGAAGAGACCCGTGCCCCTCGGTGGGGACATAATGGGTTGAAAAAGAAGAATGAAAACGTTGCCAATGTGTTAATCCAGGGTGTCAGCTAACTCCATTGCAAATTTTATTAAAATCGCTCCAGCCGTTTAGACGTGAAGAAGTATTCACAAACTTTCGCCTTTATATTATTAGTGTGATAGTGTGATTACGGAGAAAAATGAAAACACAAAAATGTAAAAACCTATTTAGAGGCTAAAAATTTCACCCATGCCGGGATTCGAACCCGCAACCTCTGGCTATCCGTGCCAGCGCTCTACCAATTGAGCCAATGGGCGACTCACGGCATCAGTGAAATTTCGAACCTCTTTACACTATTCTCTGTATTACGTACAGGCAGCGACATCTGATTTAAGCAAATTGCATCACTTACAAAAATTAAATTAAATTAAAATAAAAATAAAAATAGTATACACAAAAATGTGTTTATATTATTTTTAATGCACTAACCCGTGCTAAGGATAATCTTAAAAAACCTGTACGTAATACAGAGAATGGTGTAAAGAGGTTCGAAATTTCACTGATGCCGGTGAGTCGCCCATTAGCTCAGTTGGATAGAGCGCTGGCACGGATAGCCAGAGGTCGCGGGTTCGAATCCCGGCATGGGTGGAATTTTTTGCCTCTAAATAGGTTTTTTAACAAAAAATGTGTGTAATACAATCGTGCGAACACAGGTGCCACAAAAGAAAAAGGCTGCAGCTCAGCAAAATGCTAGCCACATAGGTGACCAGCGCTGGTTTTCTGCTGCACATGATTCGCTGAGGTGTAAATAATAAGCAAAGAGAAATAAAAAAATCACATGAGAAATTTGAAGCGCTCGTGGCCTAATCGAACCGAGTGATTGGAATCAATCACTTGATAACTCAAGGCAACAAAAGGCGCGGTCAGGTGCAGGATGGGCGACCGAAAGAAGATTGATGTGAAGTGAAGATTGTTAGAACGCGCAATTCCTGAAACATGCCGGTTTGTCCCTAGTAAGTACGTTATTTGTATTTACGAGTAGGTGAAGGCTGCGGCGCCAAGCAACGTCTCCCGTGAGTCCCATGTTGAGACTTGTTTATCACAATAGTTACTAACCATTTCGAAAAGTTAGCTCCTCAGCTCTGTCTCAGTCAGCTGTCTTCAATTCGTCGCACTCGAAATCTGAAACAAACAAATTAAAATAAAACCAACGGACAGGCGGTACGGAGAAACATTTTTACGTGAATGTAGGTACCTATACTCGTACGTCTCGAAGCGCTCATGGCCTATTCGAACCGATTGATTGCAATCAATCACTTGCGTTGAGCAACAACAGGCGCGGTCAGATGCAGGACACAGACGGTTGACCGTCCCGTGCCTATCGCTAGTGGCATATTTCCGAGCGCTTCCTGTATCAACCCTTGTATGTCCCCACTGCTGGGGCACGGGTCTCTTCCTGCATCGCAGGAAGGTTAGGCCATACTCCACCACGGGGGCCAAGTCCGGGTTGGTGGAGGATTGTAAAACAGTGGCGGGCCTTACTGTCAGAAGTTATCAAGCCGTCCATAAGGCCTCTGACATGGCTTAACGACTGCCATTATATGACAACCGGCACCAACGGCTTAACGTGCCTTGCGAAGCACGAAAGCGCTCGGAAAAAGCCACTAGCGGTAGCCACGTCACTCTCACCAATCCTGTGCCTGACCGCGCCTGTTGTTGCATAACGAAGTGATTGATTCCAATCACTCGGTTCGTCTAGGCCACGAGCGCTTCAGAGGAGACATACAAGGGTTGACATCGATATCGATTTACGTCTCACTGCAGGGCACTGGCTCTCTCTCTCCCAGAGAGAGAGAGAGGGCGGGCTTAACTACCACGCGCGCCGACCGCGGATTGGTAACGGAAACACTAACGGCTTTATTCATAAAGACGCGATTCCACTTCTTTAGGCTATATTATGTAGTCCACTGCTGAACATAGACCTCCCCCAATGAGCGCCATAGCGCCCTGTCTTCAGCTTGCCGCATCCAGCATCTGCAGGCAGTTTTTCGCAGATCGTCATGCCACCTGGTCGGAGGGCGTCCTACACTACGATTCCACTGGAGGCGTTTTATTATGTCTTTTCCCTGTAAAATCTCCACCATGCGGTAGCCCAGAGGGTAGAACAATGAACTCGGAAGCGACAGACCCAGGTTCGATTCCCAGTGCGAGTATGTATCAATGATTTTGTTTCTAAGTTATGTACATTTGTGAAGTTATAGTTGTAATACCACTCGCTAAGGATGAAGGGAACATCGTGACGAAACCTGAGTGCCTGAGATGTTCAAATACGTCAGCGCTCGAAATTTCCAATCCGCGGTGGGCACGCGTGTTAACTAAGCCCATACTCTCTGTCTGAGACGAGGTCTGTGCTCTACAGTAGGACGTTAATAGGCTACGTTTTTTGTTTTGTATTATTCTCCATTATCTGCGATCAGTTTTAGGACTATGAGCAGATGTGTTCCGTGATAAGTCACATGTAGCGTGTGCCTTCCAGTGAGGGCACACTAGCACTCATAGGTAACCTAGATCTAGAGGCGTTCCTGCACCTCCAGTATCGATATCAACCCATGTATGTCCCCACTGCTGGGGCTCGGGTCTCTTCCTGCATCGCAGGAAGGTTAGGCCCTACTCCACCACGGGGGCCAAGTTCGGGTTGGTGGAGGATTGTAAGACAGTGGCGGGCCTTACTGTTAGAAGTTATCAAGCCGCCCATAAGGCCTCTGACATGGCTTAACGCCTGTCATTACAAGACAGCCGGCACCAACGGCTTAACGTGCCTTCCGAAGCACGGAAGCGCTCGGAAAAATGCCTCTAACGGTTGTCACGGTTACCCATCCTGCACCTGACCGCGCCCATTGCTGCCTAACTCAAGTGATTGATTATATTATTTTTAATGCACTAACCCGTGCTAAGGACAATTTTAAAGCCCTATTTAGAGGCTAAAAATTCCACCCATTCCAGAGGATAGCCAGAGGTCGCGGGTTCGAATCCCGGCATGGGTGGAATTTTTAGCCTCAAAATAGGTTTTCAAGTGATTGATTCCAATCACTCGGTTCGGCTAGGCCACGAGCGCTTCTCCTCCAGTATGAGATGTCGCTATAGGCTACGTAAAAATATTAGGTAGTTATGGTGGGTGGGGTGGTCACATATGCCGAAGAACCAATGGTTGCTTGCGAAGCTTCTTAAGCGGAGAACTCTAACTGGCAAACACGACGTAGTGCGCTTATTACCAGCTGACCTGAGGCAGATTGCTGGCAGAGGCTGGATGAGGATGGCCGGGGACAGGAAGAAGTTTTGTGGGGAAGCCTACCTATGTCTAAAGGTGGAACACGGGCTGATTGATGTCGACAAGTGATGACAATCAGTCGCTTACAATGTGTGTATCATGTGTTTGTGTGTGTATTTATTTCTTTGTTGCGCTATTTTAGGCCTTAACGACTTTATAGATTTGAGCTTCAGAGGTGTCATTGGATCCGTCTTAACTGGGTAGGTGTTTAAAACTATTATTTATATTTACAATTTTTTTACCAACCCAATTCTTCCCGCGGGTGTCGTAAAAGGCGATGAAGGGTCACAAACCGGGGGGTGGGCAGCAGCGCCCCCTGCAGTACAATTCCACCGAACTGCGATCCCCAACCCGCATGCCCAGCGTGAGGATTATGGGCATTACCCCCTATGATAGCACGTGGCGCTCTTTAGGGGAGGGCTATGTCCAGCAGTGGACTAGTATAGCCTGACGACGACAATTTTTACGCAGTTGGGTATTTAATTTTATTTAGTTTATTACCCCTAGTGTAAGTAAGAACAGATATGAGCTATACGAAAAAGGAGTGGTTTGATTCGTCAATAACCTGACACAAAGTAATCAAATGCGATAGACACGGAAATCCATTTTTTTTTTAATGATATGTTATTTAGTCCGAAGAATTCTAAGTCACATCCCGTTTCCCGCCAGTAAGAACTAAATTCCATCCGAAGTAATTTGTTCGATTTATTTGTCGGACATTATACTAATCTAAGTAGGTACGGCGCGTCCAGCGAGAATCGATCCCGAGACCGCTACTATCAAACGTTACCATTTACACTATGTTCGACCAACGAAACTGTCACATACAACGTCACAACTCAATGTAACGATATAAAATTAGCATGCGAATATGTCTAAATAATGTACCAACCCGCGTAGGACTGGCCGTAGTGCCAGGGTGGCATTTTCCACCCGGGCCCCGGCCTGTGGGGGGCCCCCAAGCGATTTTTCTACCGTATCGTAACATTGAACGAAATTAAGATGTGATTAAGATCAAGAATTTTTTTAATGATTCGCGATTCTCTATTATTATTAGGTAAAAAAGGGATGTTAATACTTTACTTCTCAAACAGAAAATGTGTTGGGATCGATGTGCCGTTGGATGTACTCAATTAACTTCCTCCTTGACTGTTGTTAACAGCATAAGAAAGTGAGTTTTTTTATTTTTCACGTCTTTGTATTCAATCTACAAAAACGGCACTGGTTGTACAATTATATGATTGTAATATATCTTTGTAAGATTTTTCTGACTCATAACTATATTGGACAATTGTTTGTTTTCTTTTAGTCAGTAAAATAAAATAAAATAAACCAACTAGGGGAACACAACTTCACAATAAAAGTTTTAATGCACAGTCTATCTTGCTTTATTTCAACTGTAAAGCGAAATGCCGCTACTCGATAGTGGGATAGAACTTTTATCTTGACCTTGTGCTCTCCTAGCTGCTTTTGGACCGAGGAATTCCTCTATTGATTACTTTGTAGCAATAAGGCCGCCTTCTGTACGTAAGTATCTTTGTAGACATTTATTGTATTGCTACCGGTTAAACTTACTAGGCTTTTGTTTTTGGTCGGACTCTTACGACAAGCCTAGTAAGTTGATCCGGTAACGATAAAATAATGTGTTGTACTTATAAAAGTTTTAGTTCAAAAATCTTATCTTTGTTGATTAACCTGACAATATGCGTGCGGCGAACCACTAAGGCTCAAACACCGCCGGGCCCCTAGGTCTCAGTCCGACCCTGCCACAAACCACCATATAAGAAGACGCTTCATGAAATTTAACTTCAGTCCAGTAATACGACGGTCTAATGGTTATTTACGCCCTTGTAGCTCGGTGCGTAAGCAAAGTAATGTGTGTATCTATCTATATATATATTTATCGATATATAAACGAAGTCGGGTTAGTAACACCATTTGTGACTCATATGCGGCTGGACCGATTTTTTTATGTTTGGTTTGTTTCATTCGTCTCTCCCTCAAACAGCAGAATAAATATCATATTCTAGGAAAAATTAAAAGCCTTACTAATTGCACCTAATTGCTGCCTGTACGTAATACAGAGAATATTGTAAAGAGGTACGAAATGTCACTGATGCCGGGAAGTCGCCCATTAGCTCAGTTGGAAGAGCGCTGGCACGGTTAGCCAGAGGTCGCGGATTCGAGTCCCGGCATGGGTGGAATTTTTAGCCTCTAAAATAGGTTTTTAAAAATGTGTATAATGTGTAATATTAAGTCTTGTCTTTTTGTTCAAGTCATGTCATGTAATATTAAGTGTTTACTTTAATTTTATGTAGCTCTATCGCATTAGGTACCTGTAATGATATATGTTAGGTGGTGTTACAAATAAATAAATAAATATTAACTTTATACTAAGTTTCAGTATAGTTATTAACGTAGGTGTGTTTGAAATGAGTTATGTATGCACTTACATGCATACTCTCTCAATTTTTCAATTATACTCATCTGAAGGACATCTGAAAGAGACCGGCTTTAACGACAAATCGGGCCAATTGAGAATTTCGCTGAGTAAATACTTAGCACAAACCGGGGGGTGGGCAGCAGCGCCCCATGCAGTACAATTCCGCCAATCTGCGATCCCCAACCCGCATGCCCAGCGTGGGAATTATGGGCATTACCCCCCAATGATGGCACAACCTTGTGCTATGGCACTCATTAGGGGAGGGCTATGTCCAGCAGTGGACTAATATAGCCTGAAGAAGAAGAAATACTTAACTGTAGTGCTCTCTTCGAATTTATGCCCAAAGAGCGTGACAGAACGTTACCTACTTAAGTACTTACTCAGTGAACTTTTCAATTCGGAAACCGGTTTTTAGTAACTTGGGTACTAAGATAAGCCGCATTTTCACGCTCTTAGTACGCTCGGACCGAGTGCGCCATCCGAGTAAACTAATGCTTCGATTGGACGGTTTTTCGTGACAACACCAAAATAGCAAATCAGAAGCTTTAGTTTAGTTAGAGCCTACTAAGACCGTGAAAACGCGGCTATAAAAGGTCAAGATAATAATATGTATTGCCTCATCCAAAAGCAACTTAATACAAAAGAAGACTAAACCTAGGTTGTGATATTATAAAATAAGGCAAAAGGTAGTGGCTCAGCGGGTGCTGACCCGGGTCAGCCCCGGACAGCGCTGGTTTTAAGACACTGCCTTCTCCCTGAGATGTTGTACCGGAGTAATGTTAAGAGGGCTGAGACAGTTAACTAACTACTAATAGAGTTACTCTATACACCGAATAAAAATGAAGGGTAACAAAAATCTACTAAAATATAACATAAAAAAACAGTTCTTCTTAAATAAAAGGAAGTTATTCATCAACATAAACCCATTATGTCCCCACCGAGAGGCACAGGTTTCTTCCTGCGGCAGGTATAGGCCATACTCCACTACGGGGGCCAAGTTCGGATTGGCGGAGGCTCCCAAGATTAGTGGCTGGTCTTACTGTCAGAAGTCTTCATGCCGCCCTAAGACCTCTGACTTGGCTTAACGAGTGGGATATATCAACGGCACTCGGCACCAACTGCTTAACGTGCCTTGCGCACGGAACCGCTCGGAAAAAAACCACTAGCGTTAGTCATACCCATACCCATCCATGCACTGAACGCGCCCTATGTTGCTTAACCTTCGTGATCGTTTTCAAATAACTCAGTCAGCCGGGGCTACGAGCGATTCTACGAGGAAGTTATTAAACATTTTTAATTACTAATGAAGGAGCTAACCAAGTCGCCAGTTTCCTCACTTTCACAGTTAGCGGTATATCTTCAGCAAGAAAGTAGATTTTATTGTCCTCTTTAAAGTTGATATTTACAGGGATCGAACTTTCATTCATTTGTAGCCTTCTGGGGTGGTCTTTGACATTTTGATATTGTTGTCTCATAATAGCGACTGCAGCAAAAGCTTTTAGGCTAGGCGCACACGGCTCTCAATTCAGTTCGGTTTTTTTACGTAATCAATACAAGGCGTCCCAGGGCCATACCACAAATCAAATGAATCCAATGTAATGTGGCATTTAAAGTTATTAATGGCAATCATGAAATCTTATTAGGTATACGTATGTATTTGATTTAAGATGACTTGAGAAAAGATGGTCAGAGTGGAGTTTTTTTTCCCGCGTTTTGTGAAATGCAAGCCGCCGCCTTCGGGCCGTATTGTAGTGGAGAAAAAGGCAGCGGGTTAAAAAAACACTACCTACTCTGACCACCTTTTCTCAAGTCATCTTAAACCAAATACATCAGTTGTCACTTGTTCGTATGATAAGATTTCATGATTGCTATCAATAACTTTCAATTTGGAAGCATTAGTTAACACATCGAGGGAAAGTAGCATGAATATTGTAGACTAGCTTTTGCCCGCGACTCCGTCCGCGTGGACTTTAGTTATTCAGCATGCTTCAATAAAAGGTGCAGACGATTTTTGTTCTGATCAATTATCTGACTCTGCGACAAATCGTAGAAGAACAAAATAAATTTTGGAAGAGAATCAAGAAACAACATTTTGCAACCCTCTTCACTCTCTTAAAGGTTAAATTAAAAATAAACGGCGAAACACGCGTTCAATCAATTGTTTTAAAGAGTATTTACTTTCAGTTTCAACAAAATTGGACAACATTCTTTATACCTCCCATGCAAATTTTGGCAACCCTTTTCGCCCCTTTAGGGGTTAAATCTAAAAAAAATCTGGTCTTATTTCTTGCCTACATT
This sequence comes from Yponomeuta sedellus, assembly GCA_934045075.1. Classification (NCBI taxonomy): domain Eukaryota; kingdom Metazoa; phylum Arthropoda; class Insecta; order Lepidoptera; family Yponomeutidae; genus Yponomeuta; species Yponomeuta sedellus. Next base: position 2,306,743 of record OW203739.1, read on the forward strand.
ATTCATAGACCCTTTGTGCTAAATTTCAGCTTCCTAGGTCCTATTTTGGAAAAGATTCAAGGAAAAATGTTTGCAACCCCTTTCACTCCCTTTTAAGGGTTAAATTTAGAAAATACGTCGAAACACGTGTTCAATCAATTGTGTTATTTTAAGTTTCAAGAAAATTAGACAACATTGTTTATACCTCCCATACAAATTTTAGCAACCCTTCCTTGCCTACATTATATATAGACCCTTTGTGCAAAATTAGGTCCAGTTTTGGAAAAGTTTCAAGGAACCAAATATTGCAACCCCTTTCACTCCCTTAAGGGTTAAATTTAGAAAAAACGGCGAGACACGTGTTCAATCGATTGTGTTACACTATTTTTATTTTTTAATGCACTAACCCGTGCTAAGGAACAAATTTAAAAACCTATTTAGAGGCTAAAAATTTCACCCATGCCGGGATTCAAACCCGCAACCTCTGGCTATCCGTACCAGCGCTCTACCAATTGAGCCAATGGGCGACTCACGGCATCAGTGAAATTTCGAACCTCTTTACAATATTCTCTGTATTACGTACAGGCAGCGACATCTGACTTAAGCAAATTGCATTACTTACAGCCCCGACTACCTACTTTGCAGTTAGGTTTAACATCGAAACGATATCACTGTACTCACATGATTACACTATTTAAATTCGAAATTTCACTGATGCCGTGAGTCGCCCATTGGCTCAATTGGTAGAGCGCTGGTACGGATAGCCAGAGGTTGCGGGTTCGAATCCCGGCATGGGTGAAATTTTTAGCCTCTAAATAGGTTTTTAAATCGATTGTGTTATTTTAAGTTTCAAGAAAATTAAACAACATTCTTTATACCTCCCATACAAATTTTAGCAACCCTTTTTGCCCCTTTAGTGGTTGAATTTCAAAACATACGGTCTTATTTCTTGCCGACATTATATATAGACCCTTTGTGCAAAATTTCAGCTTCCTTGGTCCAACGGCTTGGGCTGGGCGTTGATGAGTGAGTCAGTCAGTCAGTCAGGACTTTGAATTTTATATGTATAGATTTGAAAATTTGACGTGAAATTATGTTCAGAAAAATCAAAATCATTGCCGGAAGGACGTAAAACTGACATTATTATTTTCAAGTACCTATTGGGTACTAATGATGATGAACAAAGACTTCTTAGGGCCGATTTCGGAATTTCACTAAGTAAATACTTAACGTAACGTTCTGTCTCGCTCTTTGCTGTGAAACTTAAAGAGACAGCACTACAATTAAATATTTACTTAGCGAAAGTCTCGATTCAGAAACTGGCTCTTATTCTAAACATCCACCGCAAAAAATCGACACGGAGCGAAATAAAAAAAAGACTGCGACTTTGTATTCGTTTGTTTCAAGGAAGACCATGAATTTTAAAAACGTTAAAATTCATGGTCTTAATTAAAACTGTTTTTACACGGATTTCACTCGTTTATTATATATTTTTTTACAATTTTCCGACGTTTCGGCACTTATACAGGTGGTCTCGGATGACTGAGGTGATAGGCGTCTTTTTGAGAGTATTAACTGTTAGTTTACTACCCTCGGCAAAAATTACAAAAGTTAATTATGAAGTTACGTTCCAAAATAGGTAAATCATTTTATATAAAGTCAACAACATTGATTATTAGTAATTGAAGTTAAAAATTAAATTTATAAACCAATTATTTTACATGAACTTATAAACCAATTATTTTACAATTAACTCTACAGTCACACTTTTAGCAAGGGGGTCTCATGCACTTAAACACTGGTTTCCATGCTGCCGGTATATTCCAACCACGATCTCTATTGAAATTTGGATGCCGGCGGATCTCTATTGCCTCGCGTATCATTCTAGGGAAGTAACGGTCTTCTCGGGCTAGAACTTTAACTTTATCAAAATGTTCATGGTCTTCCTTTTATTTCTGACACTATTATTTAGCGAAAAAATATCCTTATGATGAAGCCTTCTGATCGGAATGATAAAGCTACAGAGTATTTTTTTTTTCTCGTGTAGCTGGTTCGATTTCCGGTTTAACCATGTAAATATTAAAAAAAAACTATAAATGCATTTTTAAAAACCTCTTTACACTATTCTCTGTATTACGTAAAGAGGTTCGAAATTTCACTGATGCCGTGAGTCGCACATTGGCTCAATTGGTAGAGCGCTGGCACGGATAGCCAGAGGTTGCGGGTTCGAATCCCGGCATGGGTGAAATTTTTAGCCTCTAAATAGGTTTTTAAATTTGTTCCTTAGCACGGGTTAGTGCATTAAAAATAAAAAAATAGTATAACTATAAATTGGTTTTAATAATAATAATAATAATAAATAATAAATATTCATGGACATATTACACAGATCTCGTTAGCCCTATACTAAGTACAACTAAATGACTTGTCTTATAGGTGCTAACTCGACGATATATTTAATACAATAAATACATAGATAACATCCAAGACCCGAGACAAACTTATTTTAAATCAAAATAATGTCTTCAAGTCAGAGGCCTCCAAGCCTCTAGTCTTGCACGCCTTCACTAATCCGGACTTAGCCCCCGTGGTGGAGTATGGCCTATATCTTCCTCAGGGAAGAGAGCTGTGCCCCTCGCGGTGTGGACATAATGAGTTGATGATGAATATTTTCTTTAAGTAAAGCGTTTCATCTATTGCACCCCGGAACAAAATGGGCTTTACATATTTTTTGATAAATTTAGAGAAGTGTGCGGCCGGCCTTACGATTTATTCATATAATACAAGTCGCAGTCATATTGTACAACACTACGCCACTATTCCGATGGCAAGACAAGGGTTTTGTTGCAAGAAAATCGCTGCGTCATATGACAACCTCTGACGACCTCTGTGGGGCAGCTGCCTACCATGCGAGAAGTCCCGGTTTTGAGTACCGACTGGGAACAGAAACCCCGATTTATTTCACTAGCTGGTGCCCACGACTTCGTCTGGGCAGGATTAGTATTTCGAGTAGCTTAAATTATATTAGCGTGGCGTACAAAAAGTTTTGGCAGCGCACGCCAGAATAGCTCGCAGATGGTAGATTTTTTCCTACTTACTTGACACTTATCGTCATATTTTGGACAATTGACACAACATCATTATAAATTGTAGCCTACCCGTTATTCTGATGTATAAGCTAGATTATTGTAAAGTTTCATTAAAATCCATTCGGTAGTTTTTACGTGAAAGAGTAGCAAACATCCATCCATCCATAGTTCACAAACTTTCGCGTTTATAATATTAGTAGGAGTAGGATTCGTTCGTCGATACCTTGACTTGGCGGCGGTAAGTGCTTGCTCCTGCACTTGGCTCTTGGGTAAGTGTCCACGTTGATTGGCTGTGTTTTCTTTCAATTACCTAAGCCGGCAAAGGTGTCGTCAAATATATAGGGTGTAACGAATTCTGCACCTCTGACCGAAAATTGGTGACATACTCGCAATACTGTAAATTTTGTGTACCCTTCACTCATCTAGTGTGAGTGAGGATACCACTGGACGCTGTATAAATCATCTCATTACGTAGATGCAAAAAGGCCAATCATCATCATCACTAAATATAGTGAATAGTGCGAGCGGGACAGCGTGCTCCACGTAAGAACAACCTTAATATCGCTCGTATTCGAAATTTCCCCACACGATAACGTTCACCATCAAACGATTTTATGTTCAGTTTTATCTCGGGATCAATAGTTTTTACAGTCGACGAGTCCATTATTTTTAAAGTTCACAGCTTTAACTCTCAAAGTTTACTTTAGTATTTTGCAAAGGCATTTCGCAGAGGAGCCTTCGCTACCTGCCTACTTAATAAATAAATGTTCCAGCAGCTAAAGGGACGTCGAAATTAAAAAGGCACAGGTTTTCTTTCAGAGAGAGAGTGTGGGCCACTTGTGCTCATCATTGATGTCATGATTTGTGTACATATATATAAATAAAATTCAAAGTCCTGACTGACTGACTCACTCATCAACGCCCAGCCCAAGCCGTTGGACCTAGGAAGCTGAAATTTTGCACAGAGGGTCTATATAATAATGTAGGCAAGGAAAAAGACGGATTTTTTAAATTTAATCCCTAAGGGGGCGAAAAGGGTTGCCAAAATTTGTATGGGAGGTATAAAGAATGTTGTCTAATTTTTTCGAAACTTAAAATAAATACTCTTCAACACAATTGAATAACACGTGTTTCACAGTTTTTCTAAATTTAACCCTTAAGTGAGTGAACAGAGCAAAATTTTGCTGAATAACTAAAGTCCATGCGGACGGAGTCGCGGGCAAAACCTAGTTGAGCTATATTCCTCAGTAATATTGTATCATAAGCTTTCTCTCAGGGAGAGAGAGCGAGAGGGAGAGAGTATGGGGCACTCGTGCTCATCGAAGATTTTGAGACTTTTTTGAAGAGCGAGCAAAATATGGAGACATAGATATTCTCTCAGAGAGAAAGTATGGACCAAAATTGATGTCGTAATTAGACAGGTACAAGCTTTCTCCCGGAGAGAGAGTCAGGGCTTAATCACCACGCGTGCCCACCACGGATCGGTGATTACAAGCGCTGAGGTAGGTATGAACCTCAGCCTCCTGAACCTCAGACACCCTTTCCTCACAGTGGTTACCTTCTCGTTAGCGAGACGTATTGCTACTATAACTTCGCATATGTACATAACTTAGAAAACAAATGCATTGGTGTATGCCAGGATTTGAACCCACGATATCAACCCTTGTATGTCCCCACTGCTGGGGCACGGGTCTCTTCCTGCATCACAGGAAGGTTAGGCCATACTCCACCACACGGGGGCCAAGTCCGGGTTGGTGGTGGATTGTAAGACAGCGGCGGACCTTATCGTCAGAAGTGATGTCAAGCCGCCCATAAGGGCACTGACATGGCTTAACGACTGCCATTACATGACAGCCGGCCCCACGGCTTAACGTGCCTTGCAAAGCACGGAAGAGCTCGGAAAAATGCCACTAGCGGTAGTCACGGGACGATCACCCTGCACCTGACCGCGCCTGTTGTTGCTTAACTCAAGTGATTGATTCCAATCACTCGGTTCGGCTAGGCCACGAGCGCTTCTCCTCCAGTATGTGATGTCGCTATAGGCTACGTAAAAAATATAAGGTAGTTGTGGTGGGGTGGTCTCATATGCCGAAGAACCACGAGCGCTTCGAACCCACGACCTCCCAAATTAGAAGCTAGCGTTCTACCGCTCCGCTACCATCGCTCGAAGGTAAGGTTATTCAATTTCACTTTTATTCGACTTCCCCCGCACTTTTCCAGTTCCCACGGATGCTGTAAATCTCTCAATTCTTGCAGACAATGCTTTATGGCGTCAAGTCCCAAGCGACAAGCAAAATTGTTCGGTTGGAAACACGTGACAATAACTGTGAATTGTTTAAAAAAACAAAAACACCCGGCTAATGTTAAAAAAACTTAATATACAATATATGGGCGGCTTGACAACTTCTGACAGTACCGCCACTGTCTTACTATCCTCCACCAACCCGGACTTGGCCCCGTGGTAAAGTATGGCCTAACCTTCCAGCGATGCAGAAAGAGACCCGTGCCCCAGCAGTGGGGACACACAAGGGTTGATATTATCGATAATATAAGTAAATAGTTTTAACTATTTTTATATACTCAGTGTCATTCTCACAGTTAAGACGAATCCAAAGACACATCTTAAGCTAACACGTGTGTTAGGCTAAGTTACATACACACACACATACGAATGTACATACATACATACATACATACATACATACATACATACATACATACATACATACATACATACATATGTACATACATATGTACATACATAATCATAACCATCCTTTCAGGCGCAGTCGGGTAAAAAACTGAAAGGTTATTGACTTTTTCTGCATAACACAGGCGTAAATTATTACCACTCGAATAGTTTAAGGTTTCCTCGCAATGTACTTCAGTAAACGACATTAGTGATATTCTCAAGAAGGTGTCATGTAAACTGTTTTATATTCAAGAAGTTTTAAGTTATTCTTCACATAATTTTCAGATACTTTTAAACGTCTGAGTGCAAAATATTAGTTTTAAATGTGAAAAAACTGCAATGGAGAGCTTGCTAATATATACTACTATGAAGTCGTTAGAGGGGCGAGATGTTGAAAGGTAATAATAATAGAGATAAAGACCGGGGGACCAAAAGGGCTACTATAACATAAAGGATTATTTAGATGACAATGATGTCTGGAATTAAAGCCAGTACAATGCATGAGTTCTATGTTTATAATAATTATGTAAACTCGGTTAAGGACTTTGGAAAGACTAAGTTTTTTTTGTTAATTTTTTCTCCAAAATGATCCAGATTTTGAAATGGACACCTAGTTTGAATTGTATCGTTCATTAAGGCGCAGTTTCGAATTTGAATAAAACCTTTTCATTTTCATTTCATTACACATGAAAGTATAATTAGATAACCAATTGAAGCGCTCGTGGCCTAGTCGAACCGAGTGATTGGAATCAATCACTTTTGTTAAGCAACAACAGGCGCGGTCAGGTGCAGGATAGGTGACCATTCCGTGACTACCGTCAGTGGCAATTTTCCGAGCGCTTCCGTGCTTCGCAACGCACGTTAAGCCGTTGGTGCCGGCTGTCATGGAACGGCAGTCATTAAGCCGTATCAGAGGCCTTATGGGCGGCTTGATAACTCTTGACAGTAGGGCCCGCCACTGTCTTCAAATCCTCCACCAACCCGAACTTGGCCCCCGTGGTGGAGTAGGTATGGCCTAACCTTCTTGCAATGCCTTCCTGCAACCCGTGCCCCAGCAGTGGGGACATACAAGGGTTGATACAGGAAGCGCTCGGAAATAGGCCACTAGCAATAGGCACGGGACGGTCAACCATCCTGCGCCTGACCGCGCCTGTTGTTGCTTAACTCAAGTAATTGATTCCAATCACTCGGTTCGATAAGGCCACGAGCGCTTCTTGTACATAAAAAAGGAAATAACTCAGATATTTCTTGACCTAAGAGTACAGACGGCGGCCTTATCACTAAAAGTGATCTCTTCCAGACAACCTTTGGATGGACTGGAGCAATACATTGGAGAAGAGAGTAGGTGTACAAACCAATCAAATTATTTCAGATATACATGAATTACACATGCTTAATTTTTTAGAATATTTTTTTCAAGAGCTCTGCGGATTTTTTTGGTACGTAAACGTATTTGGGTAGAGAATTAGGCAATAACAGGCTTTAGCCACACGTTTTCCCTAAAAGATAACAAAATATCCCGCCCAATACGGGTTTTATTGAAAGAATAATATTTGTGGGAAGCGTTCCAAAATTCGGGCACTTGGACAACAATTTGTAATTGGTTTTTGAAAAAAAAGTTGGACGTGTTTTAGTCGGATTCGCCCAACGAGAGTTCCGTACTGATGTATAGGTACTGTAACGATACTTCTCTAAAATAGCTACAGGCGCTACAGTACCTACTGGGCTAGGCACATATTAAGTATAAATAGTTCAGAAATCGAGTCTCGCTGCTACTAACACGCTTTTCCCGGACATCAAAGTAATTTTTTTTTATGATATAAGATAAGGCAACAATATTCTTTATTATATACTGGAAAAGTTGTTACCTAAAGAAACAGCAGATACAGAAGATAAGATACAATTGGCGGCCTTATTGCTAGTAGCAAATTGTTCCAGGTAACCTGAAATTGGAGCATTTGCCGAGGACGAAGTAATTTAATAATAAATCTATAGTTGTCGGATGTTTTTCTGTACTTGTAGCAGACAACGATTACTTATCATATTTCATATTTCTAGTTTAACGGAAATTACTCGATACATTTTGATATCTTTTAGTGTAGAAATATAATTTTTTTTGCGATTTAAACGGCCGTATCTTCTTTTACGTCCACTTGGAAGTTTGAATTTTTCACAGCTTCAAGGGACAGTTAGTAGATCTGACGGCCAGTTTATGAATTGAGAATTACGCCAAGTAAAAAGTTAACTGTAGTGCTGTCTCTCCGAATTTCACAGAAAAGAGCGTGACAGAACGCTTAAGTATTTATGTAGTAATATTCTTAGTTATACTATTTTTATTTTTAATGCACTAACCCGTGCTAAGGACAATTTTAAAAACCTATTTAGAAGCTAAAAATTCCACCCATGCCGGGATTCGAACCCGCGACCTCTGGCTATCCGTGCCAGCGCTCTTTCCATTAGCTCAGTTGGAAAGAGCGCTGGGTGGAATTTTTAGCTTATCAATCGGTTTTTGATATTCTTAATTCAAAAACCGGCCCTGAGTGACGTTAGACAGTAGACGGCTTAAAATTTCAACTCGTTTCCTCAACGCGTTCCGGCGGTGGCACGGAACTCTAAAAAGAATTTAGAGCGTTAATTCATTTTATTTCATTTATATTTATTCTATGAAGTTTTTTTTTTCAAAAGCGTTATATATTTCTAAATCATGGTTAGTATATATCCACTTAAAAATCGGCAAAGTGTATGTCGTGCGTGTCTAACAAAAAATTGCGCTTTGCTTTAGCTTAATATTTAGCAAACAGATCGCTAAATCGAAAATGATGTTCCTACACTCACGATATTTTGAAGTGTAGAGTATAGAATAAGCGAGAAAAAATATTGCATCTCTCATTTAGGTGTTATGTGTCTTAAAAAAGAAAAAAAAAATTCTTAAGATTTTATCATACTGTTTTGTCGGCATGATTATTGTTTATACATGTATAGTATATGCCAAATTTCAGTTTTCTAGTAGGTGTTGTCGCTGTGGTAGGCCACGGACGGACGGACGAGACGATACGACGATTTGAGCCAAAATGGTAAGGAAGGATTTTTTTCTGGCTGTCTTTCTCTCCACTACAATCCGACCCGAAGAAAGCAATAACAATAACATTGCATTGACTTTCAACTTGACGTTGTCTTGATGTTGAAATAAATTTAAACCTATTTCTGGACATGGCGAAACTATAAAGATAAGCTAAGATAAGAATATTCTTTATTGTACACACTAGAAAATAATTACAGAGACAACAGTTACAAAAGAAGAGGTACCTACAATTGGCGGCTTTATTGCTGATAGCAATTTCTTCCAGGCAACCTTAAATCGGAAAGATTGCTGAAGGAGAAATAAAGATAACGATTCCTAGTGAACCCAAAAACGGTAAGTGAATTCCAAATCAGTCCTGTACAGTATATTTATCCTTACTTGTCCGATTTAGTAAACAAGATTCTAACCTCAAAATTTCATGCCAAAAATTTATATTTTCTCGCAAAATCATGAACTTTGTTTATTAATTTCGCAGCGTGTTCTCTAAATCTTCTAAAATATCTAAAATAGTGCCTCGGGTTACTTCATTTATGAGAATATGACAGTTTTCGACCAAAAAGTCATACTTTACCGGTAGAATATTGTTTACTAAATTGGACAAGTGAGACCAAATAGACTGTAGATAATCGGGAGGGAATGTAATGTAATTCACAACGGTAGACATCTAAACTACACCCTTCACCCTTTCCTTAATAGTTAGTATTTTTAGCCCAATACCCTGCGCTTTGAGGGAATAAACTCAGGAATTTCTGTAAGCATTGTCAATTTATAAACGCAATGATGGAAAAATACAATAAAAAGGGGGACAGGATATTTATAGTATCCTTCTCTCATACCTTATGCACCGTTTACATATAATCCAGCACGCTATACCGTAACGAGTCAGTCGCTTCTTTTTTGTATTTTTTTTTATGTAGCCTCAATTGTGTCCCACTGCTGGGAAAAGGCCTCCCCATTTCCCTTCCACTCCTCCCTGTTCATGGACACCTCCTGCCAGTCCTGAATGAAATTCTTACTACGGTAAAAAAAGTAATACCATTTTTCACAATAAGAAAGTAAGTCAACAATTTGGCGATATAAAACATATATTCCGTGAAAATTTTAATAGTACCCAATTTGCTCTAAGCGTAATTGTTGAAATGTGTGAGTAGACTTACGTACTCACTTTATGATTTGGTTGCGCTTTTATTTTCTGTGATACGGGACAGTTATACATAAACCAGGTTACATACACATTTACCAAATTTTATATAGATACATTATGGACCAGATCTAGCCCTAAATTTGAGTATCTAGCATGCATTGTAATTTTTAATACTAAATTTAGACTTCTTTAAAGCTTTTTTTATGAAGCTTATAAACATTCCACTGCAAAACACAGGCCTTCTCTCACAGAGAGAGAGAGAGGATGTGCCTAATTACCACGCGTATCTAAGGCGGGTTGTTTCATTGCACTGAGGTATTCAGACACCCCTAGTATATTCACTCAGTGTGCCGTGAGGGCGCCATGGACAGATTTTATATAGACTTAAAATTTCTGGAAATTATCTATGGCTACATCCTTCGATCCTTCACCCGATCGTGTAAGTACGACGCATAATAACAATGGGATTGTAAAAAAATATTATTTTTGTAGTTTCTAAAAATAACAGACGTTTGTGACTGCGATATTTAATATAAAATTTTATCTGAGACACCACAGGGGGAGATTCTATTTTCGAATGAATAAATTATTTAATAATTTAATTGAAATAATTATGCTCAAGAAAAAAAAGCCTTCAATATTCAGTTACCTATTGTGGGGGATGCTGATGTGCTATTATTTTTGTCTGTACTTTGTGTCCTACTAATTTACTAAAACTTGAAATAAAGACTACGATTTTTTCAACGCAACCAGTCTGTTTTATTTTCTATTTTTTGTTCATAACAATTTCCTTCTAGCTACCAGGTGCACGGGAGCGAAGTAAACGAGGCAAAGGCCGATAGGACAGTACGTATCGGGCTCGGAGGTTGTTAGAAAAATTATGGGTGTAATGGGTGTAGAAAGTATCGATATTTTCTTCCTAGAACAGCATAACCTTGAGGACCTAGGACACCTATACAAGTATTAACGCGACCTTCGCGTCCATGTCAGATTAATTTATACAGCGTCATAGGTGAAATTACCGTTTAAACGCAGTCAGATATTTTTATTTTCGAGTAATTAAATAGTGCACTTACTCGAAAATAAAAATAACTTTTACTATGAGATACACTTTGAGATTGCACATCCATGTAATGAATACATCCATGTAATGAGATTGATTTGCTTGAAAATGTTTATTAAAATAAAAATACAGAAGTTGGTTTCTGCCAAACCGCATAACACTTTGTTGGCCGATGATTTATACATCGTCCAGTGGCACCTTCACCTACACTAGATGGGTGCAGGGACCACCGAGTGAGGCCGCTGCAGTGCCTGGGACATTGTTTTTTAGATGTAGTAAGCTTGCCCAGCACCTATACCACCCTGACAACTTAGTCGACCTAGCCCACAGGAAAGGCAAGTGTGCCAACTAGGCCTTATACCTCATTAGTATATTACAATCTCTCTCTTCTAATCTACTGCATTGTGAAATGAAATGGTTTTATTCAAAGTAGCGCAGCAACTGCGGCTTAATGAACGTTACAATTCAAACTAGGTGTCCATTTCAAAGTCTAGAACATTTTGGAGAAAAAAGGAAAACTCCACGCTGCATTGAATACCTAGTTGGTCAACCGGTATCACGTCTGATTACCATGCCGGAGGTCGTGGGTCAGACTCCCACTGGGGCCCATCGTACATTTCTACAAAAGGCCTCAGTCTGGATGTATTTCCATGTTTGTAATATCCTGGTCTGTCTACCATAGCACAGGGTATCCTAGTTTGGGATCAGGACAAGTGATTGTGTTGCGTGAAAGTTATTTAAATATCCCCATCAACCAAACAGCTCGTAGTCACCCACTGCTGGATTTTAACCATCCCCCGCGGAGCGCAAATTCTTTTTCATTGGGCCCTATCATCCATCCGCTGCCAGCAGTAATCTATTAAAGACCGTCTGGGTGGATTTCCATGTTTGTAATATCCTTGCCTGGCTACGATAGCGCAGCGTATCCTAGTTTGGGATCAGTGTTTGTGTCGCGTGGAAGATATTTGACATCCACTGCTGGATTTAGCCCTCCCCTAATGAGCGCCATAGCGCCCTGTCTCCAGCTTGCCGCATCCAGCATCTGCCTGCAGTTTTTCGCAAATCGTCATCCCACCTGGTCGGAGGGCGTCCTACACTACGTTTGCCGAGTCGCGGTCTCCACTCAAGAACACGTTTACTCCAACGGTGTTTGTGTTGCGTGGAAGTTATTTATTTAAAAATCCCCATTTAATCCATCAGCTTGTAGTCATCCACTGCTGGATATTGACCATCCCCCGCGGCATCTTTGTCCTCCCACCTTCATCCAGCCACTGTCAGCAATCTGCTACAGATCGTCTGGATGTATTTCCATGTTTGTGATATCCTTGCCTGGCTACGATAGCACAGGGTATCCTAGTTTGGGACCAGGACAAGTGTTTGTGTCGCGTGGAAGATATTTGACATCCACTGCTGGATTTAGCCCTCCCCTAATGAGCGCCATAGCGCCCTGTCTCCAGCTTGCCGCATCCAGCATCTGCCTGCAGTTTTTCGCAGATCGTCATCCCACCTGGTCGGAGGGCGTCCTACACTACGTTTGCCAAGTCGCAGTTTCCACTCAAGAACACGTTTACTCCAACGGTGTTTGTGTTGCGTGGAAGTTTTTATTTAAAAATCCCCATTTAATCCATCAGCTCCTAGTCATCCCCAAGTGAATATTGACCATCCCCCGCGGCACGCCAATTCTTTTTCCTACCATTCTCATCCAGCTACTGGAAGCAATCTGCTACAGATGGTCTGGGTGTATTTCCACGATTATGATATCCTTGTCTGGTATCCTAGTTAAGGATGAGTGGTTGTATTTTGTGGCAGTTAGTTATTAATTTATTTCTTTCACCGACCTTTGTCTTCAAAAGAGAACACCTGCAGCTGTTCTACAGTGGGAGAAATAATAACTTTTGTACAAAATGGCCGGACAACAAGACATTTCGTCCTACAGGGCGACGCGTTCCGATGCAAGGCAACAGTTGGCCCCACGCGGTACCGTCAGCAGCGCGGGCGGGGGAAACGGCGAGCTTGCACAAAAATATGTTAAAACCTTATTGGAAAGGCCATGTTGAAAAAGTAACCCATTGGCCTATACTCGTCCACTGCTGAACATTGGTTTGCCCAAAATCTTGATTCCGTTCATTTGAAAGAAAAAAAAAAACAAGGTTTTTCTTTCTGAGAGAAGTCTTGTGCTATGCAGTGGGACGTTTATAGGATACATAAAAAAATCGTGGTTAGTTTTTTTCATTGCGACTTTTACTTTCTTTTGTTCTTTACAGGTGAAAGAGTTCTCGAAAAGTGACTCTACCAACGAGGTACAAAAACGCGTCACACAAACCTTGCTCCAAATTACACATAACACTCTTGACACCTTATAATGTAAAAAGAGCTTTCAGTAATTGATGTATTACGTTAAATGATATTTTAATATCTACACTGTTATTTGAAAAAGTTTAGAATTTAATGAAAGAACCTAATATTTTAATAACTTTTCTATTAATAGAATGCCTTTCCACAATAGAATAACTAGATTTTTCACCCGAAACAAGACGCGGGGAATACATAATCTTAGTTTGCTTTTAGAATCATCGATCAGCAGGAAAAGAATAGTGCAGGGCTTCATTTCATTGAAATACGATTTATGGATTGCTATGACAATTCTATGCACCTTGCATAGCATTAAAGTATCTGTGCATCATTAACAAGTTGCAAGCCTGATTGTACAATTGGGCCACGCAATTTACATGAAATTGTCATAATAAACTATGAACTGTAGTTTTGTGAAACTCGGCCAACGAGATAATGATCAGCGCCAGTATTTATTTCAGTCATGTAACTGGACTTTCTAACATGCATACCTCCATTTTTTTAATACAACGCCTACTTTAGTGTGGGTTTTAACTAGGCTTTATAATATGAAGCCTGGTTAGTAACTTGACCAGTTGAAGTTCTAGATAAACCTGAGATATCCGCACTTAAACTCAAAGCCATTGTACGTTGCAGGCGCTGGGGTATGTTAACACCACAGACACTGCGGTTTCGCAGTTATCGAGGGATATGTAACTTAAACTTCACAAGTTCGTAACATAGAAAAAAGAGTCACAGGTTCATCCCAGGGTTGGAAACCACGCCCCGAATATGAGACCGGCGTAGCAAACATCGCTAACTGCATGCCGATTAGAAAACCCTGGTCTCTGCCTACCGGCACCTACCGGGATACAGGTGTAAGTTTATTTTGTGAATACATTATTGTAAGATAAGGCGTTAAGAAGATATCATCTATGTAGGAATGTGTGTTTGAATAAAACGACTGATTTATCTTAGAATAATCTACACGTTAGGGACATGACGACTGGACATTTCTCTGCTGACACTACACAATATCAGGAGGTGATGAGCCGAGCGCGCATCGGCTATATAAAGCGTACACCGGCTAACGGCAAGAGTCACACTGGCACAAAACTCGGTGTGGCTCGGCGGGAACACGGTGCTCGCGGAAAAAAAGAAAATCGGAAGTTTATTTTTTTAAATTTTATTCTTTTTGACGTTTGTGGCGTTCGGCGTTCTTTTTCGATTTTTGGCGGGAGCATGCTGCGGTGGTGACGGGAATAGCAGTTATAAGTAAGTTTCTGCTTGATTTAACCTAATTTTATAAATTGCTGTGTTCTTAAAATTCATGTGGATTCTACATCTGAAGCAATGGAATGGTGTAATGGAAAAAGGGGTAATGATTTATGTTAAAAAAAATGCCGATTTTCTCTGTTTATTTTATTTCAGCAACAAAATTGTAGTCATGTTATTTATTTACGATCATTTAAATCATTACGTGTTTATTTTATGGCTCGGAGTAGACTGAGATCAAATACACTTTTTTATTTAAAGAAAAATTACATTCTTAGGAATGTATTTTTTCTTGGAAAAAAAGTGTCAAATTGCAGGACTTTTTAGGAACCCACCGTAATTTCCAGTTCCTTATTTCACGTATGTATACATATAAATATATGGTTATAGTTTACTTTATATATCGCTGAGTACCTACGATAAGTTAAATCTTATATAGTAAACTAATTATAGACTCTCCAATAGTAGCTAATACAGGTCAAATTAAAAATTCATTAAAATCCAAGACAGTATTCACGGATTCGAAGCCATCACGACATCAGGACATCACGCATGTGAAGCAACTGGTGTAACTATCTACTGGTCTGCCACCGCTCAGTACGGAACTGGACTTAAAATGAGATTGACGTGAAATAAACATACAAAACCTCACAAAAAACATAATTTTTTTTTTCTTATATAACTCAAAAAATGTAATAAATCAAGTGACCAATATTATATAAAGGAACTTATTAGATTCAGTTTCCCTATTGAGTTCTGAATGTTTCACGAAAAAAAGGGCTCTATACAAGAAACGTGATTTTTCGATCTATTTTAATCGATATGAACGTAAGTACGTCGGAATTATCATTTTTTTTATGTAGCCTATAAACGTCCCACTGCAGGGCACAGGTCTTTTCAGAGAGAGAGAGAGAGGGAGGGAGGGAGAGAGAGAGAGAGAGAGAGAGAGGGAGGGAGGGAGGGAGGGAGGGAGAGAGAGAGCATGGGCTCAATTACCACGCGTGCCCACCGCGGATTGGCAATATGAAGCACTGAGGTATTTGAATAAATCAGGTTTCTTCACGATGTTTTCCTTCATAAATAAAGAATTATTGTTTTTTTTTCGCAATAATGGTGTAGGTACGTACGAGTGTCAAGTAATAAAAATGGTCAAGTATGAATCGGACTACCACTGAGAGTACCGAACTAAATTAAAGAAAACATATTTTTACTCGCTACGTAAAATATTACGTATTGAGCAAAAATGTCTTTTCTTTGCCCGCATTAGGAATCGAACCTGGGTCTCTTTCCGTTTCAGTGACCATTGTTCTACCGACACTCCGTTGTATTATAATTATTCCGTTATAAATGAAAAAAAATGTGATACTTGTCAGGATCTTTACAACCCCTCATTTTAGAGTTCCTCCCATCATCTTCTGTAATAAAGAAATAGTCCCTAGTGTTTCCCACTCGTTAGCAATATTTTGAGAGAATGTATCTCCCTATGTGTATGTAAGTTTGCACGAAGCGCTCGTGGCCTAGGCGAACCGAGTGATTGGAATCAATCACTTGGTTAAGCAACAACAGGCGCGGTCAGGTACGGGATGGATGAGAGTCCCGTGACTACCGCATTTTTCCGAGCGCTTCCGTGCTTCGCAAGGCACGTAAAGCCGTTGGTGCCGGCTGTCATATAATGGCAGTCGTTAAGCCATGTCAGAGGCCTTATAGGCGGCTTGATAGCTTCTGACAGTAAGGCCCGCCACTGTCTTACAATCCTCCACCAACCCGGACTTGGCCCCCGTGGTGGAGTATGGCCTAACCTTCCTGCGATGCAGAAA
Source organism: Yponomeuta sedellus (assembly GCA_934045075.1). Classification (NCBI taxonomy): domain Eukaryota; kingdom Metazoa; phylum Arthropoda; class Insecta; order Lepidoptera; family Yponomeutidae; genus Yponomeuta; species Yponomeuta sedellus. Next base: position 2,323,215 of record OW203739.1, read on the forward strand.
GAGACCCGTGCCCCAGCAGTGGGGACATACAAGGGTTGATAACGATGTAAGTTTATTATTGTATTTCCCCTTTTTTCTTGCACTACTCTTTGGCAGTCTCTTCAACACGAAAGGTCTTATGTTTCTTATGTAATGTCTTATTTAATGTTTCGTGTGCATTAAAGAATAATAATAATTATAAAGGTTTTCCGAATAATAAAGGTTTTAATTTATAAATAGTTTGCTAATCGAGTCTCCCAGTTTTTTCACAGCGTTTCGCGAATAGTATTTCTTAATGATTCGCGATAATTATACATATATATTAAGCGGGTCGATTATTTATTAGGTAAAACGTAATTACATTATTTCCTGACGCGAATTTCAAAGACAAATTTGTTATGGATTAATTACAAATGTAAAGATTTCCGATTATTATTTGTATTTGTATGTAAAATAATACGATACTAAAATTACTAAAAATAACTTAACAAATTTCACAGTTCTAGGTCAACGGGAAATACCTTATGAATTTTGGTCCTTTGAGGTTTTAATTTTTTCACAACTTCAAGGTACTGTAGATTTGAATATACGGTTTTTCCGAGATATATAGGGTCTTGTTCACTTATAAGTTTTAATCTTTTCACAACTTCAAGGGACTTGAATATACGGGTTTTCCGAGATAAAGGGTCTTGACAGACAGGCGACGGACGGAGTCGGGCGGGCGGGCAACGAAGTGATCTTCTAAGGGTTCCGTTTATTCTTTAAGAGGTACGGAACCGTGAAAAACAACATTATAAAATATTTATGGGTATTAGCAGTGAGCTGTCATGAAAAAATAATTGTTGTGAAATAAAAAAACATGCACCGTACAATATCCAAGAAATTTTCGTTTATAAATTATAACGTAGAACATATAAACAACAATAATGTAAGGGTATTGTTACACATATTTATATAATTTATTAATTTATAATTTCCGACCTATTGAAAGAAAGAAAAATATATTTATTTGACGACACAATACTCAAAAACACAAAATCACGCAACATAATACAACAATCAGCAGAAAACACAAACGGGTGACGGTAGAAATACAAGTAGTTAACAGTTAACACAAAGACATACTTACAGAAATCTAAATATGTAACAAAATGCTTTTGCTTGAAACTGTCAATCAAAGGAAGTATCATGACGTTGAAAAATGTTTTCTAATATGTTAAATGTATCGTAAAACTCTGTCCTACGATATGCGTAAACAATTAAAAGAGATGCTCAAAACACAGTTTTTTTTCGATGTTTATAACTTTTCTTCCTAATATTGCTTATGTTTTCTACCTAGTTTTCTAATTTCAATTTGAATTGTAACGTTCATTAAGCCGCAGCTTCTGCGCTACTTTGAATAAAACCTTTTCATTTCATTATGTGACGTAAATTGAGTAATTACGAAAAAAAAAATTACGCACCATTTTGTTCCAAACTAGCCCCTTAAAAACCATTGAATTCGAGGTCAACTGTGGTTCAGATGCAATCGCGACCGACTGCCAAAAAAAAAACGGTAATGAAAAAACTGAAATAAAAATTACCAACAAACCGTCTCATCATCATAATCAGCCCACTGCCCACCGCTGGGTATAGGCCTTATCCCCCAAATGTCATCTCCACGATCTCTTAACAGCCGCATCCAGGGACCCTACGCCGACTCAACGACCAAATCAACCCGTATGATGATATTAACCCTTTGTATGTCCTCACTGCTGGGGCACGGGTCTCTTCCTGCATCGCAGGAAGGTGAGGCCATACTCCACCACGGGGCTTAAATCCGGGTTGGTGGAGGATTGTAAGGCAGTGGCGGGCCTTACTGGCAGAAGTTATCGAGCCGCCCTTAAGGCCTCTGATATGGCTTAACGACTGCCATTACATGACAGCCGGCACCAACGGCTTAACGTGCCTTGCGAAGCACGCAAGAGCACGGAAAATATGCCACTAGCGGTAGGCACGGGACGGTCACGAGTCAAGCCATGTCCGAGGCCTTATAACTTCTGACAGTAAGGCCCGCCACTGTCTTACAATCCTCCACCGACCCGAACTTGGCCCCGTGGTGGGACATGGCCTAACCTTCCTGCGATGCAGGAAGAGACCCGTGAACCCCAACAGTGGGAACATACAAGGGGTAGATTTTATAGGGGTTTTAATTAATTAGATTCTTTCATATAGCCTATGACACTCGCGCAAACATAACGAATCGTTTATGATCTTATTTGTTATGATCTGACCATTGGTTAAGGAGTTATGAGGAAACAGATTCGGACATACATACATACATACATACATACGAATTCTGTGACAATGCCTATCATTGTTACTCGGCGCTATTGATAAACTTCTTTCTACTTTGGAAATAACTTCCATGCATCGGAAACGCATTCATGCACCGAAAACGATGTCAAGTGGGAATTTTCTCTATTGAAGGATTTCGGGGGTTAGAATGGTCGCTTATAATGGAATATTTAATTAGTTAGACCCGAAATTTCCACACTTAGCCTCATGGTAGGGCCATCGTTCACGGCAAAAGCTCAGGTCTGTAACTTTTGACAATAAGGCCCGCCACCACTGACTTACAATCCTCCACAAACCCGGACTTGGCCCCCGTGGAGTATGGCTTAACCTTACTGCGATGCAAAAATCGACCTGTCCCCAGCAGTGGGGACATAGAATGGGTTGATAACATTATACAGAAAAAACCCCTACATCAGCTGACTAAATTTTTTTACAACTAAACATTAAAACCTAATCAAATGCAACTCACGATTTGCTGATTTACCCATTTTAAGAGCTATCTTGCTGATTGCATAATGTTACCCTTCTCAAACTGAATTACTCAAAGGTCTGTGCGAGAAACAGTTTTGAGATCGAAAAATTTGCTTAGACTTCACAAATTGTGGTAGTACAGTGGAAATGGGTAAGCCAGGTGCTTTCCACGTTCTCATTTGCATTAGGTTTTGAGTTCAAATCCCGGCACGTAACTACGACTTGGTTTTTGACATTCAGATATATATTTGTGAAATCAAGTCAGTTATTATATTCTTGCTAATGCACTAACCCGTGCTAAGGACAATTTAAAAACCTATTTACCGGTTTAACCGCGCTATCAGTGCCAGCCAGAGGTCGTGGGTTCGAGTCCCGGTATGGGTGGAATTTTCAGCCTCTAAATATGTTTTCAAGTTAATTAATTTTATTCATTATTAAAACAAAATGTGTCCGTTTCGTGAAGTAATCCTAGACGGCATGAAATTTGACGAGCGGAAACTATAAGGTTTGATTCAGACTAAGCAGCAAGTTGAGAGGCTTGCTACAATTTTGAATACTTCTTATCAAACTTCAAAATGTGAAGGAGAGCACTCGCTTACAGCGAAGGAATACCTCTCTATCTCTCTGTATGGGAGAAGGCTAAAGATGGATGAAAGCTAAATTTCAGCATATGACTTATGCTGCGTACGGATCAACCGATTGAAAACCGTTAGTGAAGCTCTTATTGGCACCACACGAGTCTCTTTTAAATTATTTTTGAAAGAATTAATGAAACTATAGTCTGTAAAACATAGCATGAGCCCACGACAGCCGTCACACTGACAGGGCTAGGAATGGGACAACGTCGACATCAAATGTCACTTAAAGCGTGTTGATGACGTGGATGGAAAGAAGAATTTCGAGAAATTGGAAATATGAAATCAGACACGATTACATCCTAAAATCCCTAAATCAGTTTTGATTCGAATTTTGAATCAGAGTCACTGGAGCAGCCTTCCAATAACCAAATTTTGTTCAATATTATCAAAGCGAACATCTTGCATAGTATTTCTGCATTTCGTAACTGGGTGAATTGCCGAAGCAAAAAAAAAACACACGGCAAACCTGAGAATGGTAGTGCAAAATGCTGTTTTATGATGTGTATATTTTTTCTTAGTAAGTACCTACCTTGGCAAAAAAAAACTAAACAATGTTCATTATTTTAATTCTAATGAAATTTGATAATGCTTTTGAAACAAATAAACTTCAATTCCAATAGTAAACTTGCAGTTTAGATTATCCATCACCAAATCATCGAAAGTTTGTAATTTGCAGTTACTATACTGATTAGACATCACTATCTGTGCAGAAAGTACGGAGTTTTCGCAGTACCAATATTCAGTTAGAAAATTAAAAACTTCATGGACTCAATTTCGATGACAACTGTTGCGGAGCTCAAGCTATATTTTAAAGACTATAAGAACTTTGACGTCAACTACGCTAACATTTTCAGTCCAGTGAAATTTTCGTAAAAAGTTGATACCACTAAAACGCTCTTAACTTATAGATTTCTTGCCAAAAGAACCGTTTGTTAATGTTCAAGATCATCACTCAACAGGCGAAGGTCAACAGAGAAGTTAAAGCAGTCGTGTAAGAGGAATTCCCGTCATTAACCGGCATTGATGCCGTCTTGAGAGTGTTTTGAATCGATTTTTATAAATAAGACGAAGAAGTTTATGGCATCCCTTTGTACGTCTCTATTGTTGGGGCACGGTACTCTTCTTAAAAATATATAACTGATAGGGGCCGAAAAGTTCTAGAATGGAGACTATCCATCGGCAAGCGCAGCGTAGGACGACCAGCCACAAGATGGACGGAAAATCTCGTGCAAGTGGCCAGGAAGACGCTTGATGCAAGCCGCGTTTAACCAGTCTTTTTGGAAATAATTATTAATTATACTTTATTGCACGCGAAACATTAAACAGGACATTATATAAGAAATAACATGTACAAAGACGAGCTTATCTCTGTAAGAGATTCATTCCAGCAAACCTTACAGAGTCGGAGAGGCAGTAAAAAGCGGGTCTATATACTTGTACGAAATATCCTACTAATATTAAAAACGCGAAAGTTTGTAAGTAAGGATAGATGGATGTTTGTTACTCTTTCACGTAAAAACTACTGAATGGATTTTGATGAAAGTTTACAATAACATAGCTTATACATCAGAATGACACATAGGCTACAAATTATAAAGATATTGTGTGAATTGTCCACTTATTATAAATAAGTGGGAAAAAATCTACCATCTGCGACCTACGCTGGCGTGCGCTGTCAAAACCGCTTGAGTTACACATTATATAATGCATGATGGAAATGTTTAAAAAAAATCGTTATAGTACATTACACAACTAGGGTGGTAATACAAAGAAAGGCCGAGATCGCAGAAGTTTGCGGCCCGAGCTGCAAGCGAGGGACGTAAATATGCGATCGAGAGCTTTCTTTATTACCTCCCGTGTTGTGTACATCTTTTTATGTCTACACTTGGCCAAAAAGCCACTTTATTGCCAGGTGTGGCATAAAATATAATTTATAGGAGCATACTGCAGTAGCCACCTATAGGTCGTGTATTGTAGTGCAACTGTAAAATCTCAATATTGTCAGGCTGTTATATTTTTAAAATCCGACCCAATTTTTCAAATCCGACCCAAAAATTATGTGATAATTTTAATTTCATATTTTTTTTTCTTTTTTAATTAGCCATGACTGTGTCCCACTGCTAGGCAAAGGCCTCCCCTTCAGATTGAGGGGGAGGCCTTTGGATTAGATTATTATTATTATTATAATTATTCTCTGTAGACGTCGCTACCTGTACGTAATACAGAGAATAGTGTAAAGAGGTTCGAAATTTCACTGATGCCGGTGAGTCGCCCATTAGCTCAGTTGGATAGAGCGCTGGCACGGATAGCCAGAGGTCGCGGGTTCGAATCCCGGCATGGGTGGAATTTTTAGCCTCTAAATAGGTTATTTTGGTGGTTGGTTTGGTATTATTGTTTTATAATTTCATAATGTTAGTTCTTTTCTACGCCACGCTAATATAAGCTACTCGAAACACTGATCCTGCGCAGGAGAAGTCGCGGGCATCAGCTAGTACTACATAAATATTAAATAACCTGCCCTATGTAAGAAATAAATAAACAAGTTTTTTGTGTCTCTACGTTACGTCAGAGGTCGGTCCGGCCAGTGCGATATACATTACAGTTTATGATTAGATCCAGCTAGATTTGTTTGATAGGTAATCTACTCGGACCGTTTTTACAATTATTTAGTGTAGACTTATAAAATATTGAAAGCTCGTTTGTGAATTTTTGAATATTTTTTTGTATTAGCTTGATTATTTTAGAGTAGCAAGCAATACCACTCGCTAACGGTGAAGGAAAACAACGTGAAGATACCTGAGTGCTTAGTGCGAGTTTTTTAACTACTCGATCGCGTTAACGTAAACTCATATTTCTATGGCATCGAGGAAGCGCCACCTAGCGACAAGTATGGAAATTAAAATTGTTGAGTGCGAGTTGTAATGGTTTACGTTGAGAAGTGAACACGTTTACCAGCCAAAACACGAATAAACGCGAGTGCGAGTTGTACTGTGACAGCGTTTTGCCAGTTCGAACGGTTAACTTACTCATACTCACTACTCAATGCTCGATTAACGCGGTAGTAAAGTTATTCGATTGGATCTGTCAAACTCGCACTAAGCACTCTGTGTCTAACGTTATAAATACCACAGCGCTTGAAATTGCCAATCCGCGGTGGGCACGCGTGGTAATTAAGCCCACACTTTTTCTCTGAGAGAAGGCTTGTGCTCACAGTGGGACGTTTATAGGCTACATTAAATCATTTTTAGATAAATTTAATGTGTACTCAAGTCTAAGGGCTGGTTTTTGAATTGAGAATTTCATTGAGTAAATAGTTAAGTGTAGTGCTTTCTCTTCGTGTTTCCCAGTAAAGAGCGTGACAGAACGTTACTTAAGTATTTACTTAGTGAAAGTCTCAATAAGGTAACCGTCCCTCAGTCACGCTCTTTGCTGAGAAATTCGAAGAGACAGCACTACATTTAAGTATTTACTTAACTGAAGTGCTCCATTCGAAATTCTCCATTCAAAACTGCCCCTAAGTATATATACATAATATCTGTTTTTATCTACAATATCAATCGTAGGAAGTGGCAGGCCATTGCCTATCCCTATCCTATCATATAGTCTCTGCCTATCCCTCCGGAATACAGGCGTGAGTTTACGTACACGTTTGTACATACATGACATATTCAATAGTGGTTATAAATTTAGGTTAAAGGTTTTTGGTAAGTATTTGGTTTTGTTTGTAAACAAGTGAATGAACAATTGAGTCCGTCCTTATGAAATTAAAAGGTTTTATTCGAAATAGCGCAGAAACTGCGGCTTAATGAACATTACAATTCAAACTAGGTGTCCATTTCAAAATCTAGATCCAACTTTTGCAGAAAAAGTGAACAAAAAACTTAGTCTTCTCAAAGACCTTAATTAACAGAGTTTACATACGTACGTATGTAATACAGAGAATATTGTAAAGAGGTTCGAAATTTCACTGATGCCGGTGAGTCGTCCATTAGCTCAGTTGAAAAGAGCGCTGGCACAGATAGCCAGAGGTCGCGGGTTCGAATCCAGGCATGGGTGGAATTTTTAGCCTCTAAATAGGTTTTTAGAGTTTACATAATTATTTTAAAACATAGAACTCATGCATTGTACTGGCTTTAATTCTAGACATCGTCGTCGTCGTCAGGCTATACTAGTCCACTGCTGGACATAGCCCACCCCTAAAGAGCGCCACGTTGTGCTATCATAGGGGGATATTGGGTAATAATTCCAGATATCATTGTCATCTAAATAATCCTTTATGTTATAGTAGCCCTTTTGGCACAAAGTGTACTTAACACATTTTTTGAACCGCGTTTCAGGCAAGCTAATTTATCTTATAATGTTTATAAAAAACCGCATTTTTTTAAAAACTTGTGTCACAATTGTGTCTCAATCATGGTCAGAATGTCCCCTTAAGGCAATTTGGGGTGCTAAAAACGGCCGTTTTCCGCGGAAATTTATTAAAGTCCATGGATGTTAAAAAAAGGACCTAGGTCGAAGAATCTAGGACTAAAACGATTTTTACCAAAAACGGCATTTTTAACAGAAATCGATTACCGTCCTTAGTTTTTGATCCTAGGTTCCACTACTTGGAACCGGGTAGCGTCTTGAAAATCCTCGAACGAATTTGACGTATAGTCTAGCCCAGTAATACCGCTGACATACGTTGGTGCCCCAAAAAAAATTGTAAGCTTTGATAAAAAATGCCATCTTTTAGCCCTAGGTTAAATATATGGATGTATTATAACTTTTTAGAGACACTTTTTAGCAATGATTTGCGATGGTAAAAAAAAAGAAATAGGTATTTCAAAATTTTGTAGTAAAAAAAAAGTGTAAGTAACTCTGATATTTCCAAATTACGTAAGTATCTTCAAAAAAATAAGTTTGTCGAACACTGTAGCATACTTATATGGGAAAAAATCACATCGTACAACTCTGGCTCAAACTATGAAGTCGGTCTAGTTTGAGCCATTAACACCAAGTACAAAGAGGATAACATCTAATACCGATACCGTTATTATCAGTTTCAAGAGAAAAATTGGTATTATAAAGGGAGTGAACAACGTACTCGTTTTGTATTAATTAACGGACTTACAGGAATCAGAAATGGTCCACAAAGCCCCTGCGGCTATAGTTATTGTTTTCTATTTGAAAATAATAACGCATCGCATGAAACCTTAGCTCAGAGATGTGTTGCCCGTTTCTACGAAAGATCGAAACAACATTACGGAGAAAATAAGTACAACTTAGAATTAACAGTAACGTTGGTAAAATCAAATATATCGTCCATTTTATGAGAACTTCGTTTTAGGGAAATGGGGGATAACTAGCGTGGTCATTACGCACGGATAGAATCGGATATATTCGTGTAATAGAAATATCGGAACTAATATGACACTTAATTTCGAAATCAGAATACGATCATCAGTACGAAAACCAGCGAAATTTGGCGAAAACCGAAGCCTACTCTAGAGGCCGAGGTATATTCTAAAAGCTAACAGACTAAGAGGACACAAAGCTCTGTGGTATACAGACAACAAAAAGAAATAGGAAATAACTCTATGATTATGTGGTGTACTGTACTATCCACGAGCAAATACTAAGGGTATTTAAATAACAGTAGTATTAACTTCCACACAACAATACAATAACTTGTTAAAAAAATCCTGAGACAAGCCTTATTAATTTAGAAAGAGCACAACGTGCTATATTAAAAGTATGTATTAACTTTTAGACCATTTCTATTTCCGACCACACGTCTATACCAATCGTGCCAGGTGTTGACAGTTCGACAGCTCTTTGTGTAAAGTATTATTCTAAAACAGCATAGACAGTATTTGGTTCAAATTCACATTAAAATAGGAAAAGAAGCGACAAAGTACGCCAGACAGCAGCTTGTAAATCCGAATTCGGTAAGAGATTTTCAAAGTTTTTGGGTCCAAACTCTTACAATAAAATAAATAGAGAGCTCTCAATTTATCCAATGACTCAATTTAAATGTATACAGGTAATTAACCAATGGATCCAAAAAGCGTCTTAAAACTGTAGGTTAATGTATATGTATGAAATTCGTATGTCTATTTCACACACACACACGCACACGCACACGCACACACACACACACACGCGTGGGCTGGGCGCTAACGTACATTTATACGAATGGGCTTAGTCTGGGTGTATTTCCATATTTGTGATGTCCTTGAATGGCTACCATAGTACAGGTGTTTGATAGTTTGGGACCAGGCCAAGTGGTTGTGTTGTGTAGAAGTTATGTTATTTCTTAACTTCCTTCCTGATGACGATCTTCAATCAAAGCGCCACAATAACTCCAGTTTTGTATCATTGTATCATCATTAGGACGTGAGGCAAAGGAATAACTTATGAGCGCATTAATTTAGTAAGCCCTCTTCAGAATACACGACATTAGGTTCCGTTGAGACTATAACTTCGAAAAATATTAAATTTTTATTAACACAATGCGGCGGACTTAATGCTACATGCATTTTCTGCAAGTCAACCACAGGAGATGTATGAAAATAACTAATAGGCAAGGAAGTATCAAAAAGATTTTTCATATTTATGTCTATTATTTGTTTGTGTTGTCATAGTATGTAAATACCTTTATTTACTTATTTTGTATTTATTTAATTATAAATTTAAAAATACCAACATGCTTAATTTTAGCTTGTGTCTGTATATATGCGTGTATGTGTGTGTCTGTCCTGTGTGTATAAGGGTGTATTTGAGAGTGTGTGCACACACACACACACACACACACACACACACACACAAATGCACATGTTCATGCTTGTTTTATTTCAAGCCACATTAGAGTATAAAGATTCTCTAAGATTTGCATCCCGTTATTGGCAATGAAGACTTGGAAATGAAGAAGAATAAAAAATCGGAACTGTAGATGAACCCCATTTCTAAGCTCAGTGTGCGATTAAATAAATTTACAATATAGCAAATAACACGCCGTTTTACTATAGTATGAAGTGGGCTTTAATAAAGGAGGATGGTCCGACGATATTATTTATTAACAGAAGGGAAAAGTCGGAGCCTAAACCGCTCGTTAACTTGGTCTTGTCAGTAGGTACTCATTGCGGTTTGGACACGGTCCAGACAAAAACCGGCCAAATGCATGTCAAATTCGCGCTGTAATGGTTTCGTAACAATACAAATGCACATTTTTGTGCTATTTGTTGGGAAAAAATCTTTGATCTTTCCGGATCTGTTTTTTTTTACTCTACGGTTTCCACAATAATTACAACTTAGTAACTTAATTCCGGTTTCACTTACTTGATTTTTAAATCTAAATCTTATTTATTTCTTAAATCTCTGATCTACTAGCTGACCCAGCGAACTTCGTACCGCATACCATCGATTTTTTATTTTTTTCTCTCCGTAAGAACCATCCTCGTCCTTCAACGAATAGTCTATCTATTTAGGAATAAGGAGTATAAATAGGAATAAAAATATCTATTAACTACTCAGTAAAATGAGTTTTTATTGTTGTTTTATTGACAAGTGTGTTGAAAAACGTCGTATGATACACTTTGTGTATTAATAATTACCTTCCTTGGCTCTCTTAAGACCCTTCGGCTCGGGTCTCAATGGCGCCTCGGCGGTAATCACCAATGTTACATACTAGTACCATAATGTACTATTAAATACTTTTTTTTTGGTGAGCAGAGTGCTGTCGATGACTGGTCGGTAACCATCTGGAAATAAAAGCACATTTCATATTAACAAAAGATTTATTTTCGCCCCAAGAGTCGTTTGCATGAAATTGTGGACATTGAATATTTAACAAAAACAAGTACATACCTATTCGACCTTTTCCATTTGATCCTTTCATGGCATTATCACACATGTCAGAGAAAAATCCGTCAAAGCACAGATTAGATAATAGGTCAAAGCGCGGCGGCAACGCAGTGGGAGTGTTTATATATATTAGCGCTCAAGTGACTTAGTTTAATAAAGAATTTTAATAATTATAATACTAACCAGTAAAATAGCCTCTGCCTAACCCTCTGGGATACGGGCGTGAAGTTATGTCATGTTTTGTAACCAGTAATAAAAAAAGCTTTTCCATGTCGTCGTGAGTGCGCGAATTTTTGTTCAAGTTATTTGCCGGGCATTATACTACTTTATTGACACAGGCGTGAGAGTGTCTCATTGGACGTCAAACATAGACCAAAATCACCTGTATCTGATTTCAATAGCGACTTCTCTTGTAGTTTCAATAGCATAAAGAAAACTCTATTTCCGTTCTGCACCTAATTCTATTAGCCCGCGAAAATACCGTCAGCTGTTCGTAACAGCTTATCAACCTTTACATTTTTGCAGGAAATTTGCCCGTAACGTAATGGAATAGAGTTCTGGCACGTCACGATTTTTGAACAAAAAGCTAGTTCAATAGTTCGCAAAAATCTGTTTCCTTACTAAGCTAAATTAGACATCGGCAGACAGTCGGCTGTCATGTAACGGCAGTCGTTAAGCCATGTCAGAGGCCTAATGGGCGGCTTGATAACTTCTGACAGTAAGCACTGTCTTACACTCCCCTCCACCAACCGGGACTTGGCCCCCGTACGGCCTAACCTTCCTGCGTTGCAGGAAGAGATCCGTGCCCCAGCAGTGAGGACATGCAAGGGTTGATATCGATGATATCGTTGCCAGACTTCCCGACCCACAAGCGAAGTCACAACAGAACCTATAGTTGTTAGACCTGAGATTTCCGCACTTAGTCTGATAGTTGGGCCATTGTACGAGTACGTACCAAACGCTGAGGTACGTTAACACTTCAGACACTAGGGTTTCCTTGAGATGGTTTCCTTCACCGTCAGCGATTGTTATTGCTACTATAATTTCACAAATGTACATTAACTTAGAAAACAAAGTCAATGTTACATGCCAGGTTCGAACCCGCGACCTCCCGATTGAGAAGCCGGCGTTCTACACCGCTTCGCTACCACCGCTTAAACAGAACCTATTTCATAATTACTTAGAAAGTTAGTACCCAATGGTCCTCAACTAAGGGCCAGCACTTATACGTCACTTTACGACGAAAGGATGGGGACCTTTGTTTTATTTTTATCGGCCTTCATTACTTTAGTTTAATACGATGCGAAAAAATAAAACTCCGGCGAACGCAGATGCGTCGAATGATTTTGTTCTCTCGCTTAATAGGCTGCGGGGCGTAGGTCTTGTATGGGACAGTCTGATAGAAGAATACCCATTCTATTTTAACACGAATGTTTATCTTAATTAAAGTCTGAGGCATTATCTTCGCGAAGTCGCGAATAGCGAATTTTTTCATAATAGGAACGGTAAAGTTGTGGAACAAGTTGCTATCGTCTGTTTTTCCGGAAACGTAAAACCTGGATGTTAGCCTTGGGTAACTCAAGAACCAGATATGAGTGGACACACGTCTCCCTCACCGTCAAGTGTGTCCCATTCATATCCCAGAGATGTCAACTATATCTGCCTTCCTCACACATACTCTCAACTCAGTACGGTAGTCATATCCTGCTACTTTATCCAGCTCACACACAATGCGCGAGAGCGAGATCAACATCGTCTGACATCGGTTACATTCGGCCGCATTTCTCGTCGTAACCAACGAGCGATGAGAGAAAGTTCACCAAAAGAAACGTGTGATCTGGATAAAGTAGGGAATAGGTAGACTAGACTGACTCACCACTTGTGTCTGTTGTTTCCACATGCACTTAGTTGATTGGACGTCGTATGAGCTAGGACACAAGTGGTGACCGAGATATGATAGAGATATAGTATCTCGGTGAGCAAAGATGTGAGATATAACAACTCCCTCTAAGGACACACTTTGCCCAAGTCTACTAGATGTCTTTAAAACTAGAGCCAACCAGTATTTAACAGGTCATCATTACCACCATCAGCCATTTGACGCCCACAGATTTAACAGGTAATCGCGTAATATTTTAGGCCCCGTCGTTCTTTGTTTAACATGTGACTAGGATCAAGTGTCAAACTATCTTACATTAAAAAACTTATCAAATAGCGCAACTATAAAGCAAAAAAACGGACAGTTGAGCGCGAGCCACAAGTAGTTTAGGACATAAGGTAATTTGTCATACCTTTTTTGTTTAGTTTTTAGTAATAATTATTTGTATATTATTTATACAAATAATTATTACTTTAATAATTATTTCCCTTTGCCTGAAATAAATTACTATTATTTATTATGTACGGTTTATAAAAAGAAGAAAGAAAAATAAAAGATGTTATACGAGACATTATAGTGCAATTAAAGTGTTTCAAGAATTGCGCATTTTCGAGGTAACTCTATCACAGATCTGTAAGTACAATCTAAGCCTACGGCACCTGGGTACTTCGTTTACAATTTCCAACGGAAATTCTTTATTCTCACGACACTTGCTTGACTGAACCGCACTGCCTCAGCAATTTGTAAACAAATCAAAGTCTTTGTGTAGACAAAAGATGTAAGGTTCCTCGGGAGATGGCAATATTGCCGGCTTCTTTTGTTGACGTAGATACAGTGCCCGTTTGGCTCGATGTGTTGGTTTAGTCTGTAAGCTGGGCTCTGTCAACAGCCCACTGTAAGGTGCAGCGCTAGGATTTGCAGGTAATGTCGATATTGCATGCTATAAATAGGACAGACATGCAGGCGAGTTTATTTTAACGCCATAAGATTTTTAATTTACTATTTTTTTTTTATTTTTACATATTTTATGCGTACTAAGTCAGCGTCAAGTGAGAGTCGCCTTAGGGCGACTTGAAAACTTCTGACAGTAAGACCAGCCACTAGTCTTGCAAGCCTCCACTAATCCTGACTTGACCCCCGTAGTGGAGTATGGCCTATACCTTCCTTAGGGAAGAGTCCCGTGCCCCGGGGACATAATGGGTTGACGATGATGCGTACCGTAAAAATAGCTGGCACACCTAAGGTGGTCTACCACTTGCTTTTTATAATATCATTACCGAGGTTTAAGTCTTATTTTGTTTTAATTTGTACTTTGATGAGAGCTGGCCAAGCCGTATGAGATGGCATTTTCAGCGGTGGGCTGATGATGTTGTACTTCGATGAGGCAATAAATATTTTTGTACCTTTATCTTGTCTTATCTAACATCTGGTTCCGAATCTATTTCCAAGGAATCTCCTTGCAGTATACTGCAGGGACCCCTTCGTTTGACACTCGCACTTCGCGACAAAAGCTAAAAAAAGTCAGTGAGGACTGTGGTATCTGCCAAGATAGATAGGTACTAGATAGATAGAATATTCTTTATTGCATGTACACAAGGGATTACATAAGAGACTTACTTATAAAATAACAGTACAGTACAAGTGGCGGCCTTATTACGGCCAAGATGCATTTATCGAGTTTATTTTTTAAATAGTACATTCTAAAACCCTCGAAACCAAAATGGATCCACCTCTTATTACACGCAAAGTATTTTACTTAACTCAAACATTACTTCTCTCTTTCGCAGACAATGACGCCGTGTCTACTGCTGATCACCGTGTCCTGTTTCGGCAGCGCCAGCCTCCAACACATCACGTCGGAAGACGGCCACGAATTCGACCCTAACACCCACCGGTTCGAATCAGCCTACCAATACCCGCCGCTATATTACCAGTCCATGATTCGCTCCCCGGCAGCCCAAGCTCTAGACGCGTTCGACAACAAGCAACTGGAGAACGTGTTTAACAAACAGGAGGAGCAAAATGACTACACCAGGACACGACGCACCATTGGCAACTTCGATAAGGAGGCTGACGATTGGCTTGCCAACCAAATAGACGACGCGGAGCGCTCCTCTTACTACAGCGACCGCAACGCGCTGATCCCCACTCCAAAACCCTTCGAAAACTCATCAGACGCAGCCGTTGACGATTTGGAGAAACGAAACTTCAGCCCTTGGGGTGGCAAGCGGGACAAGCCGATTTTCGACTCCAAATGGTACTGGAAACGGGCGGAAATCATTAAGGAGCCGAGCATGCCTAAAAGAGTGCGATTCAGCCCTTGGGGAGGCAAGCGCAGCGGCCAGATCATCTACAAAGCCGATGGCAAAACAATTCCCGAGTTCACGAACGAAATGGAGGCCATTTTACCAACAGGAGAGCGCGTTAACATAGCTGGCATTCAGCTCCTGGACAAACGACACCCGATAAAGGTTCTGACCTTGAGCGCAGATGGGGCGCTGATGAGAAAAGCGATGCCGTTCAAAAGCATACTGGAACAACTGCCAAAGTTCTTCAAAATCGGACACCCCTATTCCGACGTGAACCTGAAGAAGGATGGCAAGCGGAAAGTTAAGTTTAGCGCTTGGGGGGGCAAGCGGTCGCCCCCGATAATCGGCCCCATATGGACACCAGCCCCCTCCGATGTGAAAGAATCAACTTTGAACGCAATTTTACTCATTAGAAATAATCTTCACAAGTTTGATAAGATGCCCGCATAAGCTGTAATCTGTAATAGACTTCGCTTACCCCTGTCCTAAGTATGTCTCATAGATACTGGTTTAAAAAGTGATGACTGAAGTCCACAGAGAAGATGTAGTTTCTGAATTAATGTTAAGCCTTTTCCTTTATTTATTGTGGTGAATTAACAGGTATAATTAAGTTTATTTCTCTACATTCATGTAGGCTAGACTACATCTAGATAAGAAAAGGTTTTTACCTAATTACTGTTGTTAAAACCATGCAATGGAATTTTGATTTGTGCCATAATTGATTAGGCACTACGGCTTCTACAGCTCTAGAAATTAAATAGATTATTGAAACTATTTTATTGCCAAAATTGTCTTGTGGTCACAACTTTACTACTGAACATGATTCTCACTCGTCAAAATGAAGACTGGGCAGTTTACATTAACTTTTCTACTATTATATATTGAATAGAAAGTCATTCCATTTAGGTCTTTATTAATATTAGTTCGGAAGCTACTTTGCATAACCTGTCTTTGGTAAAGCTGGCTGGGATTACCAGAGACATAAGTAATGCGAAATAAACTAAAAATGTTTTACTACACGTTGGCCGTCTTGAAACAAAATTATTAGGTACTGAAAACCCGGAAAAATACTAGATAATATTTAATGTCTAAGGTGTAAGTAAAAATTGTAATTCTTTAAACATGCTTTATTTTATAGGTAAAAAGTCTTGGCTAAGTCATTTTTGTTCAAGCAAGTACCAACTATTACGTCATTGAAGTCAGATTTAAAAGAATGTGAGAGAATTTATTTACTTTTACTTTTTACAGTGTCAAAACTCAAGAGGGTATAAAATATGAAAAGTACATAGCAAATCAACCAACTTCTACCACTTTTAAAACAGGCTTGAAAGGGAATTTTACAAAGGCCTTTAATCTTAGGACTATACAGATGTTTCAGAAACTGAGGATTACCTAAACCAAGCCAGTGGCAGTCATAATTAAAGTGAATATGTTGTTGTGCTGTTATTATCCTTAAACTACTCTTAAGAGTCTATTTATTAATGTTATAGGACATTAAAGAGTATTAAGTTATGGCATTCACATTTATTTGTCACCTTTTTGGTTGGATTTTTAGAAAACTGAAACTCTTAATAGGATCACTTTGTTGTCCGTCCGTCAGACTGTCTCTCCCTTTATCTCGGAAACGTGTGGACTTATCTTGTGGAGTTGAAATTAAAACCATATATACTCAGGTCTACTGTCCCTTAAAGTCGTGAGAAAATAAAACTTCTAAGTTAACGTAAAAAGAAGCCTAAACTATTTATAATGTGTAAGTATGTATCTACAAATTTACCTAAGGGTACGACTCACACTTGGCTGCTATTTTTTATTGTGTTGTAGATGGCAAAGTTGAATTGTGTGTGATATTCACTTGGTTTTGGCATATGAGGTGTAAAACAAAGTTTCACGCATAGTGTTAATGTGTTTGAGTGGATATCTAAGGTATGGTGCATTCTTGTAACCATGGTTTCTGTGTTACATCTATTGGATGCATTAAATTTATGTATCCAAGGCCTACTTAAACCAATTTTTAAATACTAGTTAAGGAGTTATTTAAATCGACTTTGGTATGAAACATTTTAGTTCTTTTAACGTCTGCAGATATTTTGGATGCCCATAATTATACTCTAACGAACTTCAAACGGCAAGGTTGGTAAGGTATAAATTCATATATCAACTGTGAATTCAAACCATTATTTCGGGTAGTAGCAGCGAATGATTTAAGTAACTAATTAGTTGAAAAACAGAGAAAAATTACCACAAAAACAATGGGTGTTTGTTATTGCTCCTATAATACCTGAAACTCATGCCAAAACTACTGCCCACTCCAATTATCATCAAAAGATAACTTACTTTGATACACTCTGGGATCATTTAGGTTTGTCAAGCTGGAAAAACACTGTACTTCTCAGGAAATCTAAGTTTTTTTCAACACGAAAAACACAAACTTTATTATTTCTTATTGATAAGGAAAACACAAACAACACCGAAAAATCGAAAAACAGGGTTGTTCTGTGAAAAACAGACAGCTGTCAAGAAGAACTCAAGAGTAGACTGTCAAAATGTCAATAGGATCAGAGCAGAAACGAAACGTAGCAACGACAAAATCTTAATCCTTATCTCAATCGGGGTATTAATTTATAATCAATTATACTTTTTTAGATATTTTTACCTTAGAACCGTGCTTCAACTATTAACAAAATATGTTATATAAATTTTACCTGCTATCTAGTGTCAAAGTGGAGAACTAGAATAAAACACTTGTCTCTTTCGTTCACGCAGTCGAAGCAGTTTATTCTCGTTACACATTTTCACCAGAAGATGTCGGTATAGGTGCTTTATTTCCCGAAAAGATTGATTGATTACATGGAAAACCGAACAATCGTTTGTTTATCCTGCACGACGAGGATCGCAAGTAGTCTATCAACAATTTTTGAAAAAAGGGTTATATTTTTCACAGATAGTAGGTACGATGACGCGAGTCACGCGTTTTATGGCGTTAATTATGTCAGAATTTGGCAACTAATGTACTGGGAAGTCGCGACTTTTGACGTATATAAGTCGCGATTCACCTCATCGTACTACCCAGGCTGGGCCTATTTCATAAAACTACAATTCATAGTTTATTATGAGAAATGTAGTTGAGTCGTCATTCTTTGTTATGTCTGCGTGGATCGACGTTTTTATTTTGTGTAAGAAATGGGCTTGCTTTAATAGGTTCAGGTTATAAGTGTTCGGAAAAACGGACGAAAGGCAGGGTGTTTCACACTTTGGCTGTGCGTTATTGTGAAGGATGACAAAAAGCGCTTAGTCCTATGAAACCGGACCATGTCTTGCTAACTGAAGGCTTGTTGCACAGAGTATATAAACACTACGTTTTGTTGTACATGGCTTCTACATGGCTTGTTGTGTAGAGCAAACCACATTAATCACTCTGGTTTATCGATGCAAAGTCCGCTACTACACAGTTACACAATAGAATGCAATATGACTGAAGAGTCTTGACATCACAGCATGGAGTAGGTATACCTACTAATCGTCTGAGCCAAACATTTGGTGAGAAAATTAACATTCGTGTTTCCCTCTGGAACCATTCAGTTGTAGGTAGCTACATAGACTATTAAGTACTTGTAACACTTTCAAATATTAGACAATCACAATAATATTACACAGAATAATAGAGTCTTAATATTTGTCTTGACGACGACGAAGTCTAAATGAGGGTAATGTATTTGGCTCGTATGTATGTATGTATGTATGTATGTATGTATGTATGTATGTATGTATGTATGTATGTATGTATGTATGTATGTATGTATGTATGTATGTATGTATGTATGTATGTATGTATGTATGTATGTATGTATGTATGTATGTATGTATGTATGTATGTATGTATGTATGTATGTATGTATGTATGTATGTATGTATGTATGTATGTATGTATGTATGTATGTATGTATGTATGTATGTATGTATGTATGTATGTATGTATGTATGTATGTATGTATGTATGTATGTATGTATGTATGTATGTATGTATGTATGTATGTATGTATGTATGTCTGTATGTATGCATGTACTTAAAGGGGATTATTCTAATTTATACTTTTTTGCACAAAAGAAAGAAAGTTGGATTTCATGCTAATGAAGTTAAGTGATCGACTTTTCGTGGTGATTCTGTGGCGGCTTTCATGAAAGTACATAAAGACATACAGACACACAAAGAGGCTGGTATCCCATATGGGTAGTCAGAGATTGTGGTTTGCCACTCCCACCGTCCCCTTCTTGGATATTAAATTTATCTATATTTTCCTCAAACACCTCATTTCAAATGCTCCCAGCCGGCTGTCCAGCGGCCCCTCTGGCTTAATCAGCGCATCCAATGAGAGAACTAATTATTAAATGCCATTGTTATTCCAGTAACAGCAGCAAAACGTCATTCGGAACTAACTAACTGTTTGTTTTCCACCAATTAAACACGTGATTTGGCGCACAAATAATGGGGCCGTCCCAAGTGGGTAAGATTCATAGGGTCCCGGCCATGGGATATAGATCTAGTCTGTGATCTCGGTAGAATTCCTGTTCAGAGTACAGGCTATGAGGTACATGCCTTAAGGGTACCTCAGGAGCTGTACCAATGGTAAAATGTATTGTTCTTCCTTTACAGATCGTTTTTTAAAATGGGATCTATTTATTTTCGCAATCGTTTAAGTAGTGATTTATATTAAGAATATGAATTCTTAATATAGATCACTACTTAAATGATTCATCTGGGTCCGTTCATGAACCCAGAATCTAAAGACATAAAGGATCCCGATAACATCTACTCGATTGAGTGTGTTTCGGTGTAACAAAAGCATCACGAATTATTTTATTTTTTTCATTCTCTAAAAAGGTCCTCCAATGCAGAGCCTTCTCTCAGAGATAGAGAGAGTACGGGCTTCGTTACACCAACTACTTAAATATTTTATTGTCCAGCTTTAATGTAAGAGAGGCTCCAAGACACATCCAATGAAACAATCAGCCCGTAATATGTAGATGTTTCAAAAGAAAAAAAAACTTCGTTTTCCAACTGTAGATTTCACAGTAGCTCTGCTGCCAATTCGGACGTCGAAGTTGGACTTACCAAATGATACACTGAATAGAAACGAAGCGACTGTATTTTCGTACGCACAAGGTTTCATTTCCTATGCAAAATCCTGTGGTTTCACTGCCAAAATAGTTGCACTGATGTAGTCATTTTAGAGAACATCCATTGTAATTGTTGAGTAGGAAAATGATCTAGTGCAAATGTTTGGTTTCATGACGCGTGGTATTTTGTGATTGCTTCCCATAAATATGCCAGAACTTTAAGGGTTTGGGACAACTTCATCTTACCAACTTTGATGTTCTGACTAGTGGAGAATTTAAATGTGGGAAAAATGTCGACTATATCAACCTATATATGCCCCCACTACTGAGGTAAAGATCGCTTCCTGCATCACAAGAACGTTAGGCCATACTTCACCACGAGGGCCAAGTCCGGGAGAAAAGTGAATTATCTTTATTGAAATAATTTACAGTAACCTCGGTATGATCGGAGGCTGTTGCCCGTCAAGAGAATAATAACACGTGAAAAAAACAGTGAATTTAAACTGAGCGAGCGGTAATAATTGATAATAGTATTTTCTAAGGTTAACACGAGCAGTAGACATAATTAAAACTGTTTTTATACGGATTTATGCTCGTTTATTACATTTTTTACAATTTTCCAACGTTTCGGCACTTTTTCAGGTGCCGTGGTCCCGGATGACTGAAAAAGTGCCGAAAACAGTTTTAATTAATTGATAATAATTATATTTTTTAAAAACCTATTTAGATGCAAAAAAATCCACCCACGTCGGGTCTCAAACCCGCGACCTCTGACTAACCGTGCCAGCGCTCTCCCAACTGAGCTAATGGGCGACTCACCGGCATCAGTAAAATTTTGAACCTCTTTACAATACTCTCTGTATTACGTACAGGCAGCAACATCTGGCTGAAGTAATTTGCATCACTTGCAATTTTAAAAACCTCTAAATAGGTTTTTAAAATTGTCCTTAGCACGGGTTAGTACATTAAAAAAGAATATAACAATATGTTTGTTCAATAAATGATGTTTTAGTCTAATCAGTTAATTTTAAAGATCAAAAGATAAGTATTTATAAAAATCAAAAAACCAACTGCGTAAAAAATGTAAATGTAAATAGTTTTAACAGTTTTTATATAACCAGTATCATTCTCACAGTTAAGACGAATCCAATGACACATTTTAAGCTAACACGTGTATGTGTTAGGCTAAGTTACATACACACACACAAACGAATATGTACATACATACATACATACATACATACATACATACATACATACATACATACATACATACATACATACATACATACATACATACATACATACATACATACATACATACATACATACATACATACATACATACATACATACATACATACATACATACATACATACATACATACATACATACATACATACATACATACATACATACATACATACATACATACATACATACATACATACATACATACATACATACATACATACATACATACATACATACATACATACATACATACATACATACATACATACCTCTCAAGTTAACAAATTAACGTAGCTTATAATAAATAGACTGTGAAGAGTATTTGAAAAACCTATTTAGAGGCAAAAAATTCCACCCACGTCGGGTCTCAAACCCGCGACCTCTGACTAACCGTGCCAGCGCTCTCCCAACTGAGCTAATGGGTGACTCACCGGCATCAGTAAAATTTTGAACCTCTTTACAATACTCTCTGTATTACGTACAGGCAGCAACATCTGGCTGAAGTAATTTGCATCACTTGCAATTTTAAAAACCTCTAAATAAGTTTTTCAAATTGTCCTTAGCACGGGTTAGTGCATTAAAAATAAAAATAGTATAATCATGTGGAGAGTATTACATCGATTTACCTATAGGCTACATAAAAATAGCGAATTGCGAATGTGAGTGGAAGGGCTAGTAAGTCCCAGGTGGACATACATCCACCAAATAGGGGATGTATTAGCGAAGGGAAAGATAAAAAGTACCCGGAGCCGGGTACTTTTTATCCCGGTTGATGAAGCGAAGGTGATCTGTCAGGATCGTGCCATGTGGCAGTCCCTGGTCTCCGCCTACCCCTCTGGGATACAAGTTTGAGGTTATGTACGTACCTATGTATGTAAAAAATACCTCTTGGGTTGACTTTTAATTTATTCTGCTCCTAGTCAATATTTCTAATACCTAAAGCTAAATAAAGTTCGCCAATTTTTCACTTGAGGATGTTGACAATTTACTCCGAGTGTCACTTAAGTAAAATCGAAGTCTCAGAACTTATGATTGTTTAACTTGTCTTCGTAGGCAAGAAAATCAAAAAGAGAAAAATATATAAGAAAATCGTCTAAGGAAATTAGTTTTTTTATGAAGCCTACGATATTTTCCTTCACCGTTAGCAAAAGAAAATTAGTAAATCTTGATACCTACTCTCTCCCCCAGTATCTCGTTACACTAGTAATCTGTTAATCTACTGTTAACAGCTGTCAAATGTTTCTTTCTGTATGCACTTTGGCCACTTGACAGCTGTTAACAGTAAATTAACGGCTTGTTAGTGTCTCAGAAACCAGGGATCTGAATACTTCGTATACAGAGTGTATAGAAATCCGACTATTTTTCAAAAAAGGGGAGGGTGTTGCTAATTATTATTAGAAACGTCATGCAACTTCGAGACAATCAAAAGATAAGAATATTCTTTATTGTACACACCAGAAAATAATAACAGAGACAACAGTTACATGAGAAGAGATACAATTGGCGGCCTTATTGCCCATATCAATTTCTTCCAGGCAACCTTAACTCGGAAAGATTGCAGAAGGAGAAATGGAGACTGATAGTGGTGCTCATCGAACATTAATGTACATACGTGTACGTAATAAAATAAACTTACATAGATGAATACTAGTATAAACATACATAAACATTAAGTTATATTAGGAAGTAAGATAGAAAACAATACATACAACATACCGCATGTATTTTTTCCTATCTTACAGTTACAGACAAAAAAGAAAAATTAAAAAGTATTTGGAGAGAAAGAATTCTACTTCTTTAGATTTAAAAATAGCAGGTGGGGAGCGCCTTATCATCATCATCATCATCAGGCCGTCGATGTCCACTGTTGGACAAGGGCCTCCTCATGCAAGTGCCAGTTCTGTCTGCTTAGCGCTGTTCTTCTTCTGTAGATAGGCAGGTCAGCTTTGCTGTGTGGTGTCGGCCTAAAGAATAGCACCAACCCAAATTCTTCCCGCGGCTGTCGTAAAAGGCGACTAACGGCCACAGACCGGGGGGTGGGCAGCAGCGCCCCCTGCAGTACAATTCCACCGAACTGCGATCCCCAACCCGCATGCCCAGCGTGGTGATTATGGGCACTACCCCCTAATGATGGCACAACCTTGCGCTCATTAGGTAGGGGAGGGCTATGTCCAGCAGTGGACTAATATAGCCTGAAGAAGAAGAAGATAGGCAGGTCATATTTATCGCACAGAGGATGAACGATGAAATTTCAAACTACTGAAGTCACAACCGAGGACAGGACGTAGATGTGTAGGGCGACACCCCAGCCAGGTGGCGCAACGACATCAACAAGGCAGCTTTGAGATGTATTATGATATCAAACCTTATGCCCCCATTGCTGGGGCACAAGGCTCTTCCTGCATCGCAGGTAGGTTAGACCATACTCCACCACGGGGGCCAAGTCCGGGTTGGTGGAGGATTGTAAGACAGTGGCCTTACTGTCAGAAATTATCAATCCGCCCATAAGGCTTCTGTCATGACTTTACCACTGCCATTACATGACAGCCGGTACCAACGGCTTAGCGTGCTTTGCCAAGCACGGAAGCGCTCCGAAAAAATATCACTAGCCTTAGTCACGGGATGGCCACCCATCCAGTACCTGACCGCTCCTCCTGTTGCTTAACCGAAGTGATTGATTCAAATCACTCAGTTGCACTAGGCCACGAGCGTTTCTCACGAGCGCAGGTAGTGGGCAGACAAGCAACCCAACCCAAGCGGCCTCATAGAAGGGACGTGGGCCGGGGGTGCGGGAAAGACGCTGCACGTTGTATGGAAATAGCGCCCTTGCCCCGTCTTTTCTGTGTGGGCTTCGTCCCGTCCCTTTAGTACAATTCCTTAGCATGTCGTGTCCTTGGTACATTTCTATGTCCTTCTATACCTTAGACTAAAGTCCAGGCTCTCGAGTGTAATACTTACATAGTTGTTTAATAGTATGGTATAAGCACGACGATGGTTGTTATTTGCCTCAAGTTGTTAGTCTACAAAGCAATAGCAGTACAATGTCATTCCAGGGGTATAACCCGCGAAAATTAAATAGGCATTTCTCGCGAAGAAGATCGAATCGCGCGAGGCGCCGAGTTAAGTAGGGTTATACTATTGCAATGCGATTGGTTCCTAGACTACTAGGCGTGATCGTTGCAAAGACGAACTGTTTTATAAGACCGTTTTGTGTTCCGCGACGATAGGACCGTTTTACGTTTCATTCTAAAGCAGTGCCAGCTACTCTAAAGCAGTGCCAGCGTTTGTTCGTCGCGAGACCAGTCCTTAGATTGTTTGACGCGGATATGTCCTTTAGTGCTATATTAATAGAGCCTAGAACGTAATGAGATCATTGCGACGTCGTCGTCGGCTCCTTGCTCGTTCCGTTCGTTTTGGTCTGTGATACAATAAAGTAATATTTTTGTCTATGAGTATACAGTCGAATATCGTGTAAAACAACTTATTTTTTCCGATGTTTCGTGATTTCGTCTCGTTCGCACTCGTTTCACCGTCCTCTGCGCCTTGCTCGTTCGCATACAATGAAACCAGTGGCGAACGAGGACCGTTTCGAGGACCTGTTTTCGTTCCAGAAAAAACGGTTGCGTTTCGTGATCGAAAAATCGGACAACGACCCACTCCTATAGACTACCGATAGTGCGAAAGAAACGACCAGTACCGGACTAATATGACTATTCAACATATAAGTATCTCGTTTTGTAGTACTGACTGTATTTTGTTTTGTAGACATAATTAAATAAAATAAGTTTAAGAAAACCTTTTTTTTCAAGTGCATTTTCAATATTTGTACCTTGTCAATAAAGTGTTACAAAGTGTTATTGAACGGGTCTAATCGCGATTATTTATTAGGTAAAACGTAGGTAATTATAGTCTGTTAGCTTTTAGAATATACCTCGCGCTCTATAGAGTAGGCTTCGGTTTTTGCCGAAGGCACACGAGTGTAATACAACTTCCTGCTCTGTAAAACTTTTCTTCACTATTTTGAAATGTTATGTGAAATTAAGTGTCATATTAGCTCCGATATTTCTATTACACGAATATATCCGATAGTAGCCGAGGTATATTCTAAGAGCTAACGGACTATACCTTATTTCCCGACGTTTCGGCAGCGTTATAGGTAGTTGCCGTGGTCTCGGGTAGACTGAAGTGACGAGTACAGTAAATTATTGTGGGTAGTCACTATTAAAGGTAGTCAAAAATTTAAGTCTTTCTAATTTCCTTCAGCAACTTTCCATCGTAAGGTTGTCTGGAAGAAATTGCTTTTAGCAATAAGGCCGCCAATTGTACTATGTATATTTGCAATTGTTTTGTATTTGTTGTTTTTCCAGTGTACAATAAAGAATATTCTTATCTTATCTTATCTTAAGACCTAGGTACTTGTGGCACCCACTCGGTGACGAGTTTCGCCCACCTATCTGGATGCATTCTGCTGACGTGGCCAGCCCAGCACCCACTTTCATTTCGCCGCCTGGACGTCTACGTCGATTAAGTTTTTGCTCGTAGCGTGATGTTTAGAATACGGTCTTGCCGCGTGACGCCTATAAGCTACTACGCGCCATTGCTCCCTGACAAACCAATGATATAAAAATCGTATCTTGTTTTATAATACGTTTTTTAGAACCTACAGTCTAGAACCTAAGGTACAACCTAGGACTTTAATCGATTTCAGCCAAAAACGTCCGTTTTAGGCAAAACCGCGTCGAAGTTCTAGATCATTGGACTTAGGTTCTTGACAGTAGGTTCTAAAAAACCTACCTACTATATTTTCTATGATTCATGACGTTCACTTTTTATATGTATTTTATATGATATGATTTTTTTCCATTGGTTAGCTCATTTATATAGTTAGCTCCTTGTAGCGTTTTAAACGTATTGTAACGGACCAAGGTCCATACAAGTGCTCACGATCGTTAATATAAATTTGAATTGTGTTCTGTGCGAGTTTGGTTCGAGATAGGTTACGTAGTAAAATCGCGGAAACTTTATTTAACGAGATTGATTAGGTAGGTAGGCACTTTAGTCGTTAGAAGGTCCTTATCATTCAAGTTAGGCATTACAACAAATCTATAAATACAACAAATAAGTTTCGTAGCGGGGACGCTTTCTGGGGATTTGTTGAGGTTTGTTTGTGTACTAATCGACATTTCCGTTATTAGTCATAAAAAGAAAAGAAAAACATTCCGCTTGCTGAGTGAGGCTGGGTTCGATCCCGCGGCCTTCCGGTGGAAATCGGCGTCTGTCGCCGCTGGGCCAATTTGCATTTAAACAAAACAAAATTATGCAATAGGATTCTTTATGTAGTAGTCTATTCGAAGACTGAAATACAGCTAGACATTATTTTGTTTTCTAACAGGGTTTGTTATACCTAGATTAAATTGTGCAACAAGAATTTAGGGATGACTGAATAAATAGTGGGATAAAATAATAAGTTACAACGACATCTGCCGTGGACGAACGCACAACTAATAGACTATCGATTGGAAAAAACTCGTCCGCTACCTATCACTTGTGACACGGCATTTCATCCTAACAGATAGATGGCGCTGTCGGCGGCTGGGAAGTAGATTCACTTCAACTGCTTTCAAATCAAATGTTAATTGTTATCACTATTGAAATAGTAGATTATAAGAACAAATTTCAATAT
Organism: Yponomeuta sedellus; assembly: GCA_934045075.1. NCBI lineage: Eukaryota > Metazoa > Arthropoda > Insecta > Lepidoptera > Yponomeutidae > Yponomeuta > Yponomeuta sedellus. Next base: position 2,350,726 of record OW203739.1, read on the forward strand.
CTTTCTTGTTTTTGCACGCGCTTGTAGATTTTAAAAGCATTTATTTACCTAGTAGTTAAGTAGGTAAAATTCCGTGTTGAGGTAATGTTATTGTTATCAAAGTATACTGAGTTATTCACAGCGATTTTATGTTAGTGATTTGAAGACAGAAAACCATACACTAAAGATATAAATAAGAATAATCTCTGAAACATTTAATTTAGCTCCTACCTAGGAGAGAATAGAATCACTAAACGATAATTATTGCTACGTTTAAACTCTGTAGTATGTCGATAATACATATTGTTATGAAGGGAAACTAATTTATAACACACCGATGTAACATCAGAGACTTGGTAAAAGTATTATATTCACTTAAACAATAAAAATTACTAAAACTTATAATCAATCAAATAACTACTAACTCCATCTAGGTGAGAATAGGTTCACTAAACTTTCTTTAATCCTACTTTCAATTTCTTTAAAAAGCTTTTAATATGTCTTGTCATGAAAGAAAACTAATGTATAACGCACCGATGTAATATTAGAGACTTTGTTAAAGTAATATATTCACTTAAACAATTAATTTAATAAAATTCAATAAATCAAAATAACTACTAGCTCCATCTAGCCGAGACTGAGATCACTAAATGTTCTTTACGGCTGCTTTCAGAGGTTATTAAGGTGTCTTGTCGTGAAAGGAAACTAATCACATCGTTGTAATATTGTCTCTGTAAAAAAATGGTCTATTCACAAAAACAAAATAAATAAAGCTCATAATTAATCAATAAAAAAAGAACATCTACTTTCTTTTGAGAATGGATATTAACCTATCTAGGCTAGTGTTGGGGTTGAATGATTTAAACAAAAGAAAAGGAACTCGAATGATTCCCTTCATATCCCTTTTAATATCTAGATCACCTAAACGTAATCTCGTATGATAATCAATCATAAACTCAATGTCTATAAAAGAACGTGAGAGTAGGTGTACCACATGGTCTCATTCCGTTCCGCGTTAGTAACCGGCGGCGCCGACTGCCGAGACACGTACCTACAGTTAGGCGAGTGACGCACGTATTTGGTAGGTGTAGTGCGAAGATCGGACGGTACGCGGGTTCGATTCCGTTCAACTTTTTTAAAACAACCATGCACGTCGCTTGGGACAGTATGGGACTAATGTTGTAATGTATGTTTCTGTTGTATAACAGTTATTATTCTTAACATAATTTGTCCAACGTAGTAATTTCTATTTTGATTGTTTATTGGTTTTCTTTCATGGCTCTATGCCTTCGATAGTCTTGTCACGTTACTTATTTCAATAAAATCAAAATTTCAAAGTATATTAACTTAATACCATAATATTTGCGAATGGTATAATTATTTATAATTGTTGCTAGAGGGATAGCTAAAGTTGTTACTCGTAAATAGGAATGAAACATGACACGTAATATATTTAGTCACGAACTGCTATGAGCTATTTATTCAATGTTCGGGAAAGGAATTGAATCATTCATCACTTTTGAAATGTAGCATTTAGGGCATCCCTAATAATTAAATATTGTTGAACGCAGCTTCTTCTCGTATTCATACAGGGTTGCGTGTGTGAGTTTAGAGTATTGCTGTATTGGTGGATTGTAGTTCTCCGATTAGCCGATACCGGTTTGGGCGCCACTGGTTGCCGCGGCGCCTACTAAAATGATTATAACGATTCAATTCGCAATTGTAGCCTAAGTAGAGTATTTCTAGGTGAATCTGTACTAAATTGAAAGGATGTTTTAACACAAACATTACGCTAAACCTTTATATTAACAGAAGTTAGTTCGTTGTCTGTAAGCATTGTGCCGCAGGTCAGTGGTGTGTTGGAATAAATTGTTAAGAAGAAATTATTGTAGACAAATCAATTAAACAGGAAATATCGAGATAAATAAATTGAAAATAAATAATGTATTACATTAAGACACAGGAAATTAATTTACAAAATATCAAAACATTAAAGTTCTGAAACGAGATGGAGGTGGATTTCGGCTGGCCAATCGGGTGTCATTAGGTTTCATGATGGGTTAGACAAAGCGGAATTGGGAGCGGAGCCATTTTGGACGCGCGGGGTTGTTTCGCGAGGCTATAAAAAGGCCGAGGCGCCAGCGGCGCGCACGCATTCTGGACCAGGAAATTCAATAGTACGTACACCTATTCCGCTCGTAGGAAAATTCGCCATTTTGTGTGAATTTATTAGAACTGGGGAGTTTCGATTGCATTTAAATTCGGTGATAGGAAAGTGGCTTTGGATTTGTGACCTAGCATCATCTGTGGGCATTGCGTTCTAGTGTATCAGCCCTGGTGTGAAGTCTCAGGTTTAGAGGTACTTTCGGAGCTAGGGAATTAGATTTGAAAGTAAAAAGTGTAAATGTTAGGAACGGTTTTGGTGAGTATTCCGTACAATTAGCTAGGAGGTTTCCGCGTAAAATATGGTTTTCAGCATTTGTGATTAGTGTAGCTTCCGCGAAATAAATTGTGAACTAACCCTTTTTCTCCACAGTACAGCGTTTTTGGGGAAATAAATGTGTGCAAAACAAAACTCTCGGTGGCAAGGGCATGTTAGGGATAGGCCGTGTGGCTAGCCTTTGTCGAATACCTACTCGACTCGATGTAGGCACACGAGGTTATCAATGACATGTCTGCGCCATAGCTTTCAGAGGTTTGCATCATATTTAATTCCGCATACAAACGTGTGAATTTAGAGCGAATTCACTTGGTAGCCTTATACAGTTGATTTGACAGACTAAATGAGGAATTCCAATATCTAGCTCTGCTTACTATGCTACGGCTGAATCTGAGTCTGCTTTGGTTGAAAGGTTTAAAGAATCCCTTCACCGGAGGTGTGCCCAATTTAATTTATTTGTAAAACAATTTTCCTATATAATTACTTGTCATAATTAATTACTTAATTGAGATAATTTCATATTAATTATCTAGCTTGAAAATTGGGTTAAAATGCTTCTTGTGAATGTGGTGTTAGATCTCCTTCCACTAGCATTTGTGGTATAGCAATTTTCCCCCTGCTATTTCCCTGCGTGACAGACGATTCCAGCCCTCTGGCACTTTGCACCCATAACATATCTATGTATTATATTCCGTATATTCTTACCCTGTAAGTGGTACCGATCCCATAAACCACTTACGCATACACACCCTAGGCTACACACTCTGGCCGGCCAGAAAGTCTGAAAGCTAATTGCGTCAAGTCAGTCCTTAGCACGTGTTAGTGCATTAAAAAGAATTTAATGACTTGAAACAGTTAGGTTTTCCGGAGTTAGGGAGGATAGCGATAGGTAATAGCTGTGACTAGGGAAACACCATAGGCACTCACACATACACACGATTAAATATAAATGGGGTTTGCTTTGCTGAAACAATTTGTTTGGTGGTTAAATTCATTAGCTTACTGGGCTGGGAATGTTAGGTAGGCTCCCCTTTTTCTTCCAGGGTATCCAGAGTTGAATGATGAGAGTAAGTATTTCCCCAGCTCCCCACCTATGCGGTCATTATTCGTCTGTTAGGATCATTTTAAATTAACAAAGAAGTGAATTGGTGTCTCCTCAATGTTTCCTATTGAAGCTATTCTCGATTCAATTAGGGTAAGGTAGGTAAATCTGTCTAAACCCGTTAGAAAATTATGGCATTTTAATTCTGATTTGGTACCTACTAAACGTATTGTTTACAACTTCTGTCAATATTTAATATCAATGATGGTTAGATAACACTAGGTGTGAGGTTCTGTGCATATTAATCTAACAGTGACATTTCCATCGAACTAAGGAATAGGTTTAGAGCGATGCGGTACCTTTATAATAGCTGTCTAACTCGTGACCTTCGGGTCATTCAACTCTTGCGTTTATGTAGGTAGGTGCGTACTTTTCTCGACCGAAGTTATGTAGGTATGTTACGTTTGTAATAGATCATATAGGTACTTACTACTGAATGGAATACATAGGCGGCATATACGCAATATAGGGTGTCCAGTATATAGGGTGGTAAATTACGGTTTATATTATGTTACGTTTGTTAGTAGATTATAATTATACTATATAGGAACGCATAGTCCAAATATAGTCGCGATATAGGGTGTCCAATATATAGGGTTATCAAATTACGGATTATGATAGGCAATGAAAGGACGTTATGGGACGTTAGTGAGTAGCTAGAAGCCACTATAGGCTTTTAATAGTAAGGCTTATTTTTGTAGTAGGTATATTGGGTTAATTCTTGGCATTATTTCATGGTTGCGTGGGTTCGGCTGAGATGTTTCAGTTTGGTCAGCTTCGATGAAGTTGTTCCAAAGTACTTTGTGCATTGGTCTACCTACCTCACTCACACTCTTCTGCCAATGCATTGTACTACTGAACATCCCTTTGCCGTTTCTTACGTTAATTGTGTGTAATGACCTGGGTCTTAAGACTTTTATACCTAATTATGCTTATTGTGCGTTTATTATATTTATTTCCTTCTGATGACTTGTGCTTTAGTATCATTCATAGTTGCGTTGGTTTGGCCAGATTGTTTCAGTGTTGGTAGGCTTCGATGAAGTCTTTCCCAACGTACTTTGTGCATTTGGTTACCTACCTCTCTCTCACTCTTCTGCCAATGCATTGTACTGCTGGACGTCTCTTTGCCAATTCCTGCGTTAATTGTGTGTGATACTTAAGGCATATACGTAGTTAGGTTATTATATTTATTTTGGGAATATGTACAGATTTTATCGTTAGTATTTTCTTTAGTTGATTGATTTTTCCTATAGTGGCATTTCATGGTTGCGTGAGTTTGGCCAGATTGTTTCAGTGTTGGTAAGCTTCGGTGAAGTCTTTTCCAACGTACTTTGTGCATTTGGTTACCTACCTACCTCTCTCACTTTCGTCGACTGCCAATGCATTGTACTGCTGAACGTCGCTTTGCCAATTCTCGCGTAATTATGTATGTCTACTTGAGGAATAGACTCGGGATAATGAATCACTGTACCTATTCTTATTTCTAGTCTGTCATAGTTTATTATTTATAAGTATATATTAACAGTATAACGTAGTGGTGGCCATACCCCATCCAGGGTAGATATAATTAGCTCTATCAACTAGTAGATAACCGAGTATTGTACTCATTTCATATTAATCCGTTCTTATCTACCTAGTTGGCTAATAATGTCTGTCTTAACCGGCCTTTTGGTAGGGGACGTTATACTATAACACTCACGTGTTTGCTGTATGACATTTGGTTTATTTGGTACTTTTATATTTTATTTATTTAGAAGTAGTTTTGTAAGAGTTACATATTTCATCCTAGTTTTATTTCTTTTAACTTAATGTCATCTGAACTTGTTATCTATTTATTTTATTCTAAATCATATGTTGCTTTCGCTTATTTCATTCGCTTGATTGCTGTTTTCATTTATATTTATTTGCTTGAAGCTAACCTTCGGTTTCTGTTCATTCCTTTAAATTCTGCTTTTGTATTTAAACGGATCTCTAACACACTCTCGTTACTCAATCTCATATCCTAAAAGAGCTTAGGTTACTAATACGTTCACAACGAAGGGTTCTCATTAGACTAGACGATCACAGTTGGCCATTAGAGTGTTTTGCATCATAGCTTCTTTTAGCAGGTTAATTATTATTGCACGTATTTTCTTCTTAAGTGGGTTAAAGTATTTTTACGCGGGGTGGGGTGTTACAGTATGATGCTAGCTAGCTGGACTGGATTTGAGGCAGATTGCTTACAGCGGCTAAATGAGGATGACTGAGGATAGAAAGGTGTGCCTTGGTTTTGGTCAATTTTTTTTGCATAATTACCAATTTTGCAATGTAGTAAGTAGAGTGCATGCGTGTAAATGGCACTGTGGCCTTCCTGTCGACCGTAGAAGGTGCATAAATAACCTCTCAAAACATAACAGACTAAGTACGAGTATATACACGTCGTCGTCGTCGTCGTCAGGCTATACTAGTCCACTGCTGGACATATTTCTCCTCTAATGAGCGCCGTAGCGCCCTGTCTTCAGCTCACCGCATCCAGCATCTGCCTGCAGTTTTTGTAACGAATGCATCCGACAGAGAACCAAAGTTATCGACATAGCTCAGAGAATCAGCACGCTGAAGTGGCAGTGGGCTGGCCATATCTCGCGAAGAACCGACAACCGTTGGTGTAGACGTGTTCTTGAGTGGAGACCGCGACTCGGCAAACGTAGTGTAGGACGCCCTCCGACTAGGTGGGATGACGGTCTGCGAATTAGGTATGTACAGTGCGTTCACATTAACTTGAAGCGTGAGAGAATTGGTAACAAGGACATAACATGTGAAATAGCTTTTGGACCTAATCGGAAGATGGTAAAACAAGCCCTCAATCCTTTTATTTTCCCTAAGTAATGGGAATGATTTATTATTTAACATGGTAACAGTAAACATCTCAGTGCTACCAATTCTCTCATGCGTCAAGTTAATGTGAACGCACTGTACACAATATATTGTATTTTTTTTCACAATAGGTAATAATTTTGTGGACAAAACACGTTTTATAATTTCTAAGCGGTTTAATGTTATACATCAAATTTTCACCGAAATTAATCTTTATTTTTCTTCTTAACAATGACTCCTTTTTAAACATGTACAAATACCTATTTACTCCTTGCGAATGTTTACAATGTAGCTAGAAAATCACCGTAGAATTAGCTATTTAAGAAAGATCTGATATTATTAGTTTAAGATAAGATAAGATAGCAAAGTGTTTACAATAATGTTTACAAAATAGTGTTTCTTACATAATTACATCTTGTTTACATGATCCCTTTAGTTTATACTTTATTGCACACGAAAAACACAAAACAAAAAATAAAATTTAAGAAAATATGTTTATCTTTGTGAGATATTTCTTCCAGCAAGCCTTTTATTCTATGAGAATGTGAATCTTGCAACACGTCACCGTTTTTATGGATTTGCTAAACGGTTAGACAGACTGCAAACGCTACATAACTATTTCCTCGCAATTAGTAATCGCATCTCGATAGCGTGGGCTACACGAAAAACCTATTAAACTTTTCAAGTGTGTCGCCTTTACCCTGATTGGCCGTTGAAAGTTTTACGGAGGCGTCCTGACCTCCCATTGGTCCAGGCTCGCCGTAAGTAACGGTGTTTCCGCGCGCTTTCAGTCAGTGCGAGAGAATTTGTGGCGGGAAACATCCAAGTTGAGAACGTTCCGAAGTTATGAAATTATTCGAAGTTTAAAAAGTATTATTTTTATTATTTACGCGGCATCATATCGAGTTCCATGCTGTTTTGAGGTGAGTCACTTTTGAATATAATTATTTAGTATTAGGTGTATGTACCAAATTTCTTGTTAAGAAAACGTGCCGAAAATCTTCGGTTATAATCTTTTAATAATATTTTATCTAAGCTGTTGAAGTTACATACCTATGCAATCTCTTTTAGGATTTACATAAAATATTTACTTACAAAATGTGCCATTGAAATATTACAAAACTTGAAAACCATTTTTTCAGTATCTATAGTTAAACTATTCAAAAAGCAAAAGTTTAAATTCTTTAATTTAAATTTCATACAAATAATAAACCTTATCGAACTTAAACATTGTGTAAAAAATAAAATTGAATTTTCTTTCTTTTGCTTAGAAGATGTAGTTTTGTTATTGATACTTAACATTTAGGTTGTTAACATGAATTAAATAATTGATTATTTCTGATTTCTGACTATCCCTCAAATGCGCAATGATAATTCCTGAAAAATGTCAGTCAAAATAGAGCAACTTTTGTTCTAGGAGTTTTGAGATTATTTGTATCATATTTTTTTTTTTAATCACGTCGCTTATTGTGCACATCGGTACGTTATGCTTAAATCTACACAAGAAAGTATGTTTAAAATAAAATGGAGATTCTTATATGCAGGGCAATGATTTTTCGGAGACTGAGACGTACGAAACTGGAGAATACTCTAATTCCATTAAATCATGTAATAAATTGCATGATTTATTGCATGATTTAATTTAATTCTGCGATGCAGGAAGAGACCCGTGCCCCAGCAGTGGGGACACACAAGGGTTGATAACGAGATGTAATAAATTATATTCCAAAAACTATAAACTCCAAAAAAAACCCTCAATTTTTTTTTGTAGTAGAACTAAATCTAAAACGACCGTGTTTCAGGAATTATGTAGGGAAAATAACCTTGTAGAGGTAAGTAGGTTGGTATTTATAGCAAAAGTTGCTAAATCTTGGGGTTGTGTAGACTTCCTCAAGATAAATATTTGTGCTCAACTTATCTATTTTTAGCACTTTATTACACATAAATAATGTTTAGAAACGGTAAATTGCGGTTTTCCGATATTTTTGTTAGGGCTAAAAAGTAACTTGTCTACTGAATAAACAGGCTTGTTAAAGGCAGGCTTTTGTTTGAGAGCGATGTTATAAGAGGTTATCAATAAATTCAGATTTTTGGAATTAAGTTTCTAGAAGGAATTTTAAAACAACAATACAATAACCTCAATCTCAACCTCAGCAAATTTGGTGAGGATTTATCTGTGTCTTTTTTATGTAGAGCAATACTTTTCCGGGAGGAGTACAGACAAAAATCCTGTTAAAATCTACAGGGGAATTGACGGTCTTTCGTATTGTCCATTAACGGTTTGATAATACCGTAAATATTTCTTATACTCCAATCTCTTGGGACTCAGGTTAAGAAATTTTTCCTTTTGAAATATAAATAATTACGCTCCATTCCATTCTAATAAAACTCTAAATAAGTACAGCGTCTGCACATAATCTGAAGAGATTTTTCTCTTCCATAAATCCTTGTAGTAAAATTCGATCACTTTTTAACAGAATATTTTTTATTAACAGCTCAAAACACTTGATTTGGAAATCAATTTCCGGTTTGTTTCCTCGTAAAATACATGAAAAAAAGCTGACACGACATAGTTAAATAATTACAAATGTTAGGCCAATTTCAGACACCATAATAAAACATGCACGATATTTTTACGAGAAAAGGAAACAATCAATATAAGAATTACAGAAGAAGTATAAGTTTCAACTAGCAAGGAGTTCGGATACTTTTTGGCAAGCCCGTTTGCGCCACAAAGTCACAATAAAATGTACGTAATGAAGAATGTTACGTACAACTTGCCAAAAAATATGAGAAACTATATATAAGTAAACAACAGTTTGTAAATTTCTAAGGTTAGAACAAAGGCTAATAGCACCCTAATAAAATAATATATCTTAAGTACATGCCGGCACTGGGAATCGAAGCTGGGTATCTCACTTATTTGGGACCGAAAGACGAATTGAAAAATTTTTCATTGGTGGCCCTCTTCATGGGCTGTTAGCTTTTTATGACTCGCCATGCTGTCTGAAATAAAGGTAATTGAGCTTAGGTACCTACCTACTGTAATTGTATGTACTTCTCAACTGTGTCTAACAATAACTTATTTAAAGAAAATACGATTCTTTGAAACACAAAATGCAGTTTAAACAACATTAAGAACTGCTTCATGATGAGATAAAGATGAGACTAAAAATTCAATAGGTAATGTCTCCATAAAATTCTATTTCATGTTTACAAAAAATTCTTAACTAATTTAACCTGAAAGTTCCAGAATCTTATACCTTTTTTTGACTTAGCCTCTTCTGTGTCCCACTGCTGGGCAAAGGCCTCCCCTACTTTTTTTCACCTCTCCCTGTCTTCTGCCACATCACACCATCCCAGCAAGCATGCATTTAGGTCGTCGCGCCACCTTCTTGGTCTGCCGCGACGTTGGTGTCCATTTTGCGGAACCCAGTCGGTCGCAATTTTGACCCACCTATCTGTGCTCATGCGGCATACATGGCTAGCCCAGTCCCACTTTAACCTGGCGGTCGCAACTCCAACATCTGCAATTTTTGTTATTGAGCGCAGTGTTGTGTTCCTAATACGGTCTTTTCTTTTCACCCCCAAAATACTGCATTCCATTGCCCGCAAAAACCAAGAATATCTGTAATTTAAATTGTATAAGTCTATTAACTTTGATACGGCTTATTATAGAACAATCATTTTCGTATCAACGGGCTGATATGAAACGGCCTTATATCCCCTTAATTAGTTATAGACTAAGATTCCAGAGGATCAAGACGGACAATATCTGGTTTCCCGTCATGATATTGAGTTATGTTATTGATGTAGGTAAGCAGTTCATGTTTCATGGAAACGATGGGTTGGACTTTTATTAAAAGATGGTGTTTAAGAGGTCGTGTTAAGGCTATTAGACCGTATTCTTTACTTTAACGGTAGCAATATTTATTGATATATTTTTCAGTGTACAGAAAACGAAATGGAAGACTGTTATCCGATTTCTAAAACAAAAAAAAAGGAAAGGGAAATAACTAAATACTACATAAGTTCAAAACATCAAAAAATATAAATGTGTCATACTGAAATTCCACTTGTTACCATCCAAGGACTTAAAACTTATAATTTTTTTCGCGTCCGTTTAGTTTGTTTCCACAGTAACTTTTACTACCTTTACTATGTTCATAATTCAAAAACCTATTTAGAGGCTAAAAATTTCACCCATGCCGGGATTCGAACCCGCAACCTCTGGCTATCCGTGCCAGCGCTGTACCAACTGAACCAATGGGCGACTCACGGCATCAGTGAAATTTCGAACCTCTTTACACTATTCTCTGTATTACGTACATTATGTTCATAATGACTACAATTTCATTTTTATGGAAAGATACGGGTTTATTTTTACACCTTGTATTCTATCGTATTTGCAAACACAAAATTCCTGCCCCAGCAATGAAATATCGCCAAATGGAGCAATCCCAAGGGAACCTCCCCAGCATTTTAAGCTTTATAGAAAGCAAGCAAAATTCCATTAAATATCCAATTATTCTATCTTAACCCTCTATTATTAACAGTGTAACGAACGAATTTAGATGAATTGAACGTATTTTTAGTATCATGGTTTACTATTTCAGTTCGATGATGATCGTATAGTTGATTTATTCACATATTGACTAGTAGGACGACTCCAAAGTAATTTCATAATAAACTCTGAAGTTTTATGAAAAGCAGCCTTGAACCAATATGCCCTGAACTTTTTGAACTGAATGCTTTTACTGAAAATAGTATGTTTAGTATTTACATATCAATATTACTTTGGTTTGAAATAAAAAATACCTTACTTACATCTAAAGTCAAGATGCTGTATATCTGTGTGCGAAACGGTCACATGCCATCTCCAATTAGATATACTGTCAAACTAAGCATTAATGCAGTAATAATTCTGAATTCCATCTGAATTATATGCGAAGGAATTTTCTGGCATAGTTTATTAGCTCAGATAAACTAACACAACTCACAACTCAGTTAAGCCAAACTTTTCGTTGAGTCACCCGTTCCCAGCACTTACAGCTGGCACGGATCATAGTCTAAAATATCAGTAAATAATCCTCATCTACTTAATTCGTCTACATTTATTCGTATTAGATTATTGTCGTGCGTTTATTAAGAATATGAGAAGGAAAAAGACAATCTGCAGAATTAATTTCCCGTACGTAAATATATGCTCACCTTTTTTACAAGAGACTTCAAAATGAGTAACAGATTCTCAGTCCGTCAATTCTTTACAACGGAGTCCGATTTCATTGGTTCTTTTTTTGTTAGAAAGGGAGTATCTGTGAAGAGGTCCCATACCAATATGGTCAAAATGTATTCACAGTATCCATGAGAAAATCGTTAAGAAGTACAAACAAATCAAATTATTTCAGAATTATACATACAAATAATATACATAAACAAAACGTAATCTAAAAATATATATTATATTATATAAATACATACATTTATAGGCTTAACAATATATGGACAGGACATAAATAAAATACCAACAATAGCTGAACAGTACTACAAATAAGATAAGATAAGAATATTCTTTATTGTACACCAGAGCACATATTATAAAACATGTAAAGATACAAATAACAGCAAAAGTTTCACCAAACACTATCGAGATAGTATTCTTTTACCATAGTTTTAAAAATGAGATGAGACTTAGATGGAAAATTATTAAAAATGGATAGGTAGTGCCTATTTGGAAGGCAGTTTTTTGTGTCGCTAGATTTGTTTTAAAACCACAGCTTGCGTTTGGCCTCTTACTCCCGGGGGGATTCTACGTAAGCCTTCCTTTGTATGGATTTTTCCGACTGATGATATTTGATATCAACCCTCGTATGTCCCCACTGCAGGGACACGAGTCTCTTGCTGCAACGCAGGAAGGTTACTCCACCCCACGGGGGCTAAGTCCGGGTTGGTGGTGGAGGATTGTAAGACAGTAGCGGGCTTTACTGTCAGAAGTTATCAAACCGCTCATACGGGGTCTGACATGGTTTAGTAACTGACATTATGTGATAGTGGCAACTACGGCTTAACGTGCCTTGCGAAGCACGGAAGCGCTCGGAAAAAATACCTCTAACTGCAGTCACAAGATGGTCAATCCAGCACCTGACCGCGCCTGCTGTTACTTAGCTCAAGTGATTGATTCGAATCACTAGGTTCCACTAGGACACTACAATATGAATATAGGAATACAAAAAAAATATCCGGGAAACCCAAATTTGTATACCTAAGTAGAAGTAAGGAGTGTTAAAGACTTTAATACTCCTCGGTAGAAGTATACAAATTGCGGGTTCAAACGGAAGATTTTCTTCGTAATTAAGTGTTGTATTGCTTTTTAAGTTGCCTTGTGTAACTATGAAATGGCATTTGTTCTAATTTTCATTTTATTAAGTTTCCAATATGCCTTGCTGATGACTCTTTTTTATTGTTCTAAGGAATCATTTGTTATTAAAAGCAAGATAAACTTCGAATGCTATCGTCTTGATGAATGATGATATTGATTAAAAAGTAGTGTTTGGTAAAGTTATGTTAGCAATACCAGTCGCCAACGGTGAAGGAAAACATCGTGAGGAAAAATGAGTTCAAATACCGCTTGAAATTGGCAAACCGCGGTGGGCATGCGTAGGGGCTTAATTACCACGAGTGCCCGCGGTGGATTGATAATTTTAAGGGCTGAAGTTTTTGCACACCTTAGAAGCTAGATTTCCTCACGATGTTTTCTTTCACAACAAAAAACAATTGATTCTGCGTTCAGACACACTAACAAAGCATTAGCATAAACCAAAGTAACATTAGGCATCCATCTTGAAAGGGTAGGCAGAGATGAATATTACGTAAGTTTATTATGTTAGTTAACTTGATCCGGTTTTGTGAATTAGTTTTTTTACGTAATAACTCAGAACAATGTATCTTCTGAGGTAACCTATAATTCACTATTAAGTTTGTCTATTTTAAGAAGTATGTTACATTGTAAAGCTGGTTGGTTTCCTGAATAAACAAAATTAAATTAAAATTAAATTACCCATTGGCCGCCCACTTCTGTACCCAATACATACTCGTAGATGCTTCTAAGTTATGCCTTAACAAAGGTTTAAATTCCCATTATCGGGGGATTTATAACACCGTATATAAAACTCCAGAGACAATTACAAGGTACCCCTTATGTTGCAATGTCCACATCTTCACCAATGTTCACATCAAAAAAAAACATTCAAACCTGTCCAGCCGTTGAGGAGGAGTTCTGTGACGTGTGATATAAAATATATATATATTAATTATATAAGTATTATATATATAATACTTATATAATTAATATATATATATATATATATTCATTTATTTTATATCACACGTCACAGAACTCCTCCTCAACGGCTGGACAGGTTTGAATGTTTTTTTTTTGTATGCGTGTGGATGGCACACTGGATGGTTTTGATTTACAAATCACCCGGCAGATGGCGCTGCATGCAGGACAACGTTGGGCCCGCTAGTTCATTTATAATATGTAACTATGCCCATTACATCGAATTTGTTCCGCGGGCGATTCGGTACACCGCGGCGCTAATGGCAGCAAATTGAAAGTGAATTTTATGCAATGCACTTTCATATCATGTATATCATAATCGATTTTTTCGCTTTGACTCAAGATTGAGCCATGAAATCAAATTTTTTGATTTGATTAAAAGTAAGGATAAATCGAATCGAATCAAATTTTTCAGTTTGTCTCATGGTTAGGACAAATTAAATTGAATTTTGGAAGAAAGAGAGTTTTCACTAAACTAGCTGGCTAGCAGGCTTAAGATATTTTTTAACAGGAACATAAAGAAAATATAAATAATAAGAATAAAGCCGACAAACGTTTGTTCGTAGAGCACAGACTATCTCTCAGAGAGAGAGTTTTCACTAAACTAGCTGGCTAGCAGGCTTAAGATATTTTTTAACAGGAACATAAAGAAAATATAAATAATAAGAATAAAGCCGACAAACGTTTGTTCGTAGAGCACAGACTATCTCTCAGAGAGAGATTATGTTCTTGAGAGAGATTAATCACCAGGCGTGCCTACCGCGGATTGGTGATTTCAAACACTTACGTCAGTAATACCTCAAGGTTATACTATTTTTATTTTTAATGCACTAACCCGTGCTAAGGAACAAATTAAAAACCTATTTAGAGGCTAAAAATCTATCTGGCACGGATAGCCAGAGGTTGCGGGTTCGAATCCCGGCATGGGTGAAAATTTTTAGCCTCTAAATAGGTTTTTAAAATACCTCAAGGTTTCCTCACGTTTTACTTCGCGAAAATAAATGTGGAAGTTTATGTGAAGTTATGTGGGCCATCTTGTTAGTTTAAAAGTCGTTAACACGCTTGATTTCTAAAAAAAAGGTTCGATATCGACCCTTGTATGTCCCCACGACAGGGGCACGGGTTTCTTCCTGCATCGCAAGGTTAGGTCCGGGTTGGCGGAGGATTGTAAGACAGTGGCAGGCCTTTTGTCAGAAGTTCTCATTTGAAAATTCAGAAAATCAAAAAATCAGAAAATTGTATGAGTTGCTGACATAAATGCTATTATAACATAAAAGAGTTCTTTGAAGACAATATTAATAATTTTTGTACCTAATTATTGACAAGCTGACATACATGTTTTTATCATTGACATTTTGTATTTTCTGAATTGATTTCTTAATAATGCGTTTTTGATTTTTTATATGTTTTCAAATCTTTGACATTTTGTAATTTAAATATTAATAATTTTGGTATCTCGTATTGCATTCACTTTTTTTTTATAAATATACAAAATATGTATTTTGGTATCTAATTATTGTCAAGCTGACATACATGTTTTTATCATTGACATTTTATATTTTGTGAATTGATTTCTTAATATTGTGTTTTTTATTTTGCTATAGTTTTTTAAATCTTTGACATTTTGTATTTAATTATTGTTATTTCATGAGATTATTTAAATGTTTTAATACTTCTGACACCAGATTTGTATGCCTATTTAGGCAGAGCTCAAAAGAAACTGTATTTTTAACTTTAAAATCTGATGTACTTGTGTCTCACAAATCAATAAATGAATTATGAATGAATTAAAATTATGAATCAAGCCGCCCATAAGGATTCTGACATGGCTCAACGACTACCATTACATGACAGCCGGCATCAACGGCTTTACGTGCCTTGCGAAGCACGGAAGCGCTCGGAACAATGCCACTAGCGGTGCGCCTGACCGCGCCTGTTGTTGCTTAACTCAGGTGATTGATTCCAATCACTCGGTTCAACTAGGCCACGAGCGCTTTTAATAACAGTAATTTTCACTTTTTGGATGGTGATAAAATTTAAAATTAATTATTGGGTGACATCCGCAGAACGATTGTGTGATACAGAGTATACCTCTCTTTTATCGTATTGCATCGAGGTCTACGGAAAAAATAAATTTCCATTGCAGAGTGGTAGAAAGCAGGCAAAAGAGCTTTGTTGAACAGAAAAGGAATAAATAATGTACACTTCCTGCATTAAGGCGTAGTATTTATTAACAAGGAAACTTAATTAGTTAAATTTATCTTGTTCAGATGCAGTATTCATATGAAACGATTAAAATCTAAACACAGTTAAATTTCTTAAATAATACTGATTTAGTAAGTCATAGGTGCGACAGAGGCTAACTGATTTCTTGTAAAAGAAAAAAACTGTTAATGCATTATATTTTCTAAGGTTAACACGAGCAATAGACATAATTAAAACGGTTAATAAGTTAAACGAGCATAAATCCGTGTAAAAACAGTTTTAATTTCGTTAATGCATTGTTAACTAAGCAGTCAGTTTGTTAAACTGCATAATACAAAACAACAATTGGCACGTGTTTACAGTCACATCGGGGTTAAGAGTGTAGTGTTGTAAAACTTTTATAAATGACTAGCTGACCCAGCGAACTTCGTACCATCTAACAGTCGATTCTTTATTTATTTATTTTTTTCCTCCGTAAAAACTGTCCTCATACTTCAAGGAATATTCTAAAAAAAGAATCAGCTAATTCGGTTCAGCTGCTCTCGAGATTTGTGATTACCAACACATTCAGCGATTCATTTTTATATTATAGATAAAACTGGAACGACTTCAATTTTGTGCTTTATTTATACTGTTTTATTTATAATAAACACAGAAAACTGGATAAAACGGAATAAGCAGGTAAAAATAGTCGGATCTAGTCAAGATGTAAAGAAATAATGCTGAAAATGAGGGAAATCTCGAAAATGTGTGACATGATTTAAAATTTTTAAAAAGGATAGATAGAAAAGAAATAATAAAAATGGTGTAAAGAGGTTTGCACCGTTACAAGAGTAACAGTAAAGATTTTAAAAATACAAGCATTAAAACTTTAGCCAAGGGCAAGATAAAAAGTACCCGAAGCAAATTCAAATTCAAATTCCAATAATTTTATTTCAACGTAAAGAATTTACATTCTGTTTGCTGAATGTCAATGTACAATGTAAAGTGTAAGCCGCCGCCTTCGGGCCGTAATTGTAGTGGAGAAAAAGGCAGCGGAAAAAAAAACTCCACTCTGACCATCTTTTCTCAAATCATCTTAAAACCAAATACATCAGTTGCCATATGTAAACCTAATAAGATTTCATGATTGCCATTAACAACCCTAAATGCCAAAGCATTAGTCAAATGTCTCACAATAATAGGGGAAAACATAAGTGCTGCGGCCAGACACACGAACAGCACTCGTTCACGAGCATAACGCAGTGCTCAGCCATCATCAGTCTCAACCATTTTGGAGGGAGATAGATGACCCGAACACCACGCTACCATTCGAATGACCTTTAGCAAACTTGCAGTTAAGTTTTTGTCAGTTATATAAGGTATCATATAGTTATTAATATGCAATCACGTCGTCTGTACACACTTGTATTATAAAATATGTTATACTTAGTTATATAAGCCGGCGTGCGTTCAACTAATGAACGTTGATGAAGCAAAGTTGATATGTCGAGGTCGTGGAAAGTGACAGTTCTTGGTCTCTGCCTACCCCTCTGGGATACAGGCTTGAGGCTATGTTAAATTTGTATAGCGTTACTGTCAAATTTAGAGGCTCATTTGTCATTTTGCTTAAGTACATTAAAGTATTAAAAAACCTATTTAGAGGCTAAAAATTTCACCCATGCCGGGATTCGAACCCGCAACCTCTGGCTATCCGTACCAGCGCTCTACCAATTGAGCCAATGGGCGACTCACGGCATCAGTGAAATTTCGAACCTCTTTACAATATTCTCTGTATTACGTACAGGCAGCGACATCTGACTTAAGCAAATTGCATTACTTACAGCCCCGACTACCTACTTTGCAGTTAGGTTTAACATCGGAACGATATCACTGTACCCACTAGAACTTTTAGCCTCTAAATAGGTTTTTAAATTTGTTCCTTAGCACGGGTTAGTGCATTAAAAATAAAAATAGTGTAATCATGTGGGTACAGTGATATCGTTCCGATGTTAAACCTAACTGCAAAGTAGGTAGTCGGGGCTGTAAGTAATGCAATTTGCTTAAGTCAGATGTCGCTGCCTGTACGTAATACAGAGAATATTGTAAAGAGGTTCGAAATTTCACTGATGCCGTGAGTCGCCCATTGGCTCAATTGGTAGAGCGCTGGTACGGATAGCCAGAGGTTGCGGGTTCGAATCCCGGCATGGGTGAAATTTTTAGCCTCTAAATAGGTTTTTAAATTTGTTCCTTAGCACGGGTTAGTGCATTAAAAATAAAAATAGTGTAATTAAAGTATTAATTAGTATTAATTAAAGAAAGTAGTTTAAATATCATTTCCCGCTTATAAACGTTAGTAATGTGTATTTGAGTGACGAGAGGGGCTTCAATAACTTAAATAATTGTGCTGTAGTCTCTATTATGCGTGAAAACTATTGACAGCTGATTTATATAGTCGGCTCGTAGCGCTTAGCTACGAGTTGCAGCATTTTAGCATTTTGTGGAGTAACAAGGTTTTTTCTTTTCGAATTGTTTTTGAGATTCGAATAGAAATTTCAAAAAGGTGACGAAGTTTCATGGATGTGTTTTTTTTAAAACGTTTGGAAAAACTTGAATTCGTACAAAGACGTGGTCAAAACAGGGTTTAAAATGGTCGAGTAACATAACATTTACATACAGACACGTATTGCTTCTGGCCCCACACTAAGATACCCTGCGTCGTGGGATCCTGAAACAGCGACATGACTAACATGTAGACATCCAAGACCTGGGTTTTTTTTGTCCCCAGCCGGGGTTCAAACCTGGGACCTCTTGCATGATAGGCAGTTTATTATTATCATTAAATATTTACAAGTTTTGTAAACTTTTTTGGCGGCTTTGTACTTACGTTGAAACCTTACGTTTTTACGAGTATACATTTTTTACGTTAAAATAATTTATAAATTTTTTTCTGATTTTGTTTTTTTATAGATATTAGTAAAACGAACATTCTTCAATGGAAGCATTTATACTTCTAGACTAATATTATACAGAGCAAATTTTTTTTACTTTGTATGTTGTGAACTTCTGACAGTTAAACCAGCCACTAGTCTTGCAAGCCTTCACCAATCCGGACTTGACCCCGTGGTGAAGTATGGCCTATACCTTCCTCAGGGAAGAGACCCGTGCGTGCGCCTGGGTGGGGACGTAATGAGTTTAAGATAAAGATGTTGTGAAAAAAATGTGACATGCCTTTGTCAACTTCGCCTTGCCGTAATTTTAATAATGGTGTATTATTTTTGACGTTCATTAAGAAAACTTTTGGTTTTGATTTTATTTGGGGCTGCAAGTGATGCAAATTACTTCAGCCAGATGTTGCTGCCTGTAGAGTATTGTAAAGGGGTTCGAAATTTCACTGATGCCGTTAAGCCGCCGGTAAATTGCCTCAGTTAGGAGAGCGGTGGCACGGTTAGCCAGAGGTCGAGGGTTCGAGTCCCCGCATGGGCGGAATTTTTAGCCTCCAGATAGGTTTAAAAAAAAATTGTCCTTAGCACGGGTAAGTGCATTTAAAAGAATATAAATTAGTTTGTATCAGTCCTCGGCTCAATCAGAGCCTTCGAGTGCAAGTTAATAATACTGCCTTGAGAATTTCGACAAAGAACCCCATCTCGCTCTCACGGAGGCAAGTATTGACTGTGCCCTCTACACCTCAAATGTTTTCAACCTCTGAAGAGGCACGCTTTACCTAAGCTAACAGACTGAAAAACTACCTAGGAATTTCCAGCTAGAATTTTATTGCGGATCTATCTTTTAAAATATGTTTTGGTTGTAGGATTGGAAATTTAGTATTAGTTATTTTTATATGTTGAGCTTAGTTTGCAGTTTTTAATGGACAAAATAGTTCTATACTGTGCACTAAAAGTTGATTGTTTAAAAAAAAACTTCCAAAAATAAAAGATTATTTTTAGCGCAGTGGTAGCGGTTCGCATAGTCTGGATGTCATAAATTCGAATTTCGGAACGTACCAAATGTGCGTAACTTAGAGAACCTATACAGATAGGTTCTCTAAGTTACGCACATTTGTAAAGTTGTAATAGCAATACCACTCGCTAACTGTGAAGGAAAACACCGTGAGGAAAAATAAATGTCTGAAGTGTTCACATACCTCAAAGCAATAAAGAATGCAGTAAAGATTTGAGTATTGAGC
This sequence comes from Yponomeuta sedellus, assembly GCA_934045075.1. Lineage (NCBI taxonomy): Eukaryota > Metazoa > Arthropoda > Insecta > Lepidoptera > Yponomeutidae > Yponomeuta > Yponomeuta sedellus. The sequence continues at coordinate 2,370,809 of OW203739.1, forward strand.
TTGAAATTGCCAATTGCAATTACGTACGTGAAAGATAGTATGGAATCATGTACTTAAAATATCATCATCATCAACCCATTATGCCCCCTATGCTAGACTTGGGCAAAGTGTGTCCTTAGAGGGAGTTGTTATATTATATATCATATCTTTACTCACCGAGACACACTATATCTCTATCATATCTCGCTCACCACTTGTTTCCTAGCTCATACGACGTTCAACAAACTAAGTGCGGGTGGAAACAAAAGACGCAAGTAGTGAGTCAGTCTAGTCTTACCTATTCCCTACTTTATCCAGATCAAACGTTTTTTTTGGTGACCTTTCTCTCATCGCTCGTTGGCTACGACGAGAAATGCGGCCGAACGTAACCGATGTCAGACGATGTTGATCTCGCTCTCGCGCATTATGTATGAGCTGGATAAAGTAGCAGGAAATGACTACCATACTGAGTTGAGAGTTGTAGGGAGTAAGATATAATTGACATCTCTGGGATATGAATGGGATACACTTGTCGGTGAGGGAGTTGTGTGTCCACTCATATCTGGCTCTTGAGTTACCCAAGGCTACCCTGTGCCCACTGAGGGGCACGAGTCTCTTCCCTGAGGAAGGTTTAAGTCATACTCCACCACGGAGGCCAAGTCCGGATTGATGAAGGCTGGTGAGACTAGTGGCTGGTCTTACTGTTAGAAGTTCTCAAGCGGCCCTATGGCCTCTAACTTGGCTTAACAACTGCCATCTATCAACGACTGCCAGCACCAACTGCTTAACGTGCCTTGCGAAGCACGACTTGAAACGTAAAACATACTGTAACTAAAGGTTAATTTTGAAAACAGTTTTTCTTAAATTCTAGGCGAGTTGAAATTTCTTGTTCAGTGAAATCCATTTAGTTACGTTTGCTGCGTTTCTCGATTCGTTGACTCCACTTCAGTTCTTTTACTTGTTCTACTGGCTTTATCGATTGTGATACCAAAACCAACACATAATAATGCAAGTGAAACCTGAAAAAAGTCTATACACTTCTACCCACAGGCATAGGCCTTCTCTCAGAGAGAGAGAGAGAGTTTGAATTCAATCGCTACACGTGTTCACAGATTGGTGAAAAGGGCAGGGCTAATAAGAGATTGTCTTTGCTCTTTTCCTATTTTTAAAATGAAACTTAAGTTATTATTTATTGCTAAGTTCATTGATTAGTTGACATTCTTATTTGTAATAAAAACTGTTTTTACAGGGATTTTTCTCGTTTATTTTACAATTTTCCGACGTTTCAAGACTTCAAGAAGTTTCGTTTTTTTTCAAGCGCCTTGGTCTCGGAGTTGTTATTATGTCTAGTGCTCGGCTTAGCCTTAGGAAATCCTATTCTTATTTGTGTTAACTTCAGTTTAAGATTCTTAATTGTATGCTGCGTACCTTATTTCAAATATTACATGGATTACTAGGAAAATTCGATAACAAGCAGGTAAATAAAATACTAATAAATATAACATGTCAAACAATCAATCAGTAATTTATTGCTGATATACATACTTAACCTCACGCCTGTATCCGAAAGGGGTCGGCAGAGACCAGAGTCTACCACTTACCACGATCCTGACAGATATACCATGATTTATCAACATTTATTAAGCGTAGCAAGACAGTACGCCGGTTTTGGGTATTATTTTTTTTGTTAAAGTTTTTAGTTAAAGTATGTGCGCCTGGGACGTCCCTCACATTTCTTTCATTATTCTTTCATCCTTAACCCTCTCTCCACGTCCAAACCAATGTAACATTCTTTTCTCAATTCCAGTCACTACACCATCTCTCAGTCCGCAACGTTCTCTAATCGAACTAATGCGTATCCTGTCCATTACAAATACTTCTCACGAACCTCATTCTACAGCACAAGTCCTACTAAAGTATCAAGATTGTACTAACTAGATACGCAGTCGAATCGATAAATATTGTAAATTTATAAAACTCGCCCCTGCACCCATCTTCCTAAGTGCAGGGCCGCGTACAATTGACAATTCAGTCAACGTCCCTGTTCAGGATTAAAACAGTTCAGTCTGGACTAATACAGAATTTATTCTCGTTCAAACATGAGTAGGGTTACGAGTACTAACAGCTATACTCTTCAGTACAGTCTGTTAGCTTTTAGAATATACCTCGGTTACTATCGGGTATCCGATAAAAACCAAAGTCACTGACGTATGTTCTGTGTTCAGAAGTGTAGCATTCTGAACTGCCAGTGGGCTGGTCACATCTGTCGCAGAACCGATGATCGTTGGAGCAGACGGGTTCTCGAATGGAGACCACGACTCGGCAAGCGTAGTGTAGGACGCCCTCCGGCCAGATGGATCGACGACCTGAAAAAGGTGGCTGGTGGTGACTGGATGGCGAAAACGGGAGATCGGTTCTTGTGGCGCATCCTGTGGGAGGCTTATGTCCACCAGTGGACTGCAATAGGCTGAAATGATACTATCGGATATATTCGTGTAAAAGAAATATCGGAACTAATGTGACACATAACTTTTCAAAGTAATGAAGAAGAAGAATGATACGGAGCACGAAGTAGTAATACACTTGTGTGTTTTCGGCGAAAACCGAAGCCTACTCTAGAGACCGAGGTATCTTCTAAAAGCTAACAGACTACACTTTGTCAAAGTTTACAATAGTCAATTTCTAATACATCAGGCTAGAAGAGGCCAATGTGACAAGGTCCTAACGTGTTGACATGTTAGTGCACGCGACTTTACACGCAGCTGTACTGTTAACCAATCCCGCCAGTAAGCTAGGAAATAAAGCATTAGTGCTTTATTTCCTAGCTTACTGGCGAGATTAGCCGTTAGCCGTACGGTTAGCTGTAAGGCTGGAAATTGCCACATCTCGCGCGATCTCAGACAGAGTACGAATTAAGACCAGCCCCCATATTCTCAATGCTAATAGGGATCTTGCCTGAAACTTCGAATACAAAGATATTGTTTTTATATAATTAAAAATTAAAACAGTCTTAATGCATGCTACGAGCATTAATCTCATTCTACTGATACATTCTATTAATTTGATCTGATCTACAATGTATATACAATTTGAAAAATGTATCTGTAACCTGTTTTGTCTTATAAATCAATGATGATATTAAAATATTAAACCATATAAGTATAATTTTGAGGATTCTAGAGGTCTTATAAAAAACACTTTTGATTCAGTTTATTCACTGAATTCTAAACGTTTTCTAAGAAGGGTGTAGATGCAAAAACAATACAATTTTACGAGATAACGTATAGTTTTCATAAAATCTTCCTAAATCATAAGGAATTTTGACATGTTATATTATGAAAGGTATTAATTAACACAAATAGGGAAATACAAGAAATAGTTCTTTGTATTGACTACTAGAACGCCTAATTTCGGAAAAATATACTTATCTTTTATTTATGTGAAACTAATTTAAGTGCAATAAATTCTTTTATTGCACTTAAATTTAAAACAATAAAATCTTACAATGCGTAGATTTAATGCCATGCTTATGGCATAAAATTCTTAAATTAAAGATTTCTACCAGTCAATCTTACAGCATTACCTAGAGCCTTAACTAACGCGCCATAAGACTAAACTTTCTTTACACTACTATGCCATAACCCAAAGAAATGAAAATACTATACAGCAATTGTAAACATGACAGAAAATATCATGAATCTCTATCCCTTCTTTTGCTAAACCTAATATGATTTTGTTAGAGCCGGTATATTATAATATGTGCTGCTTAGCATACCACCCCTTTAGCTCTTTCAATCTAATATATAAAAGTCTCGACAGTGTTTTTATCGAACTTCTCCGAAGCGGCTTTACCCACTTGTGGTTTTTTTTGTATGTGTTTGGTAGATCGGAGCATAAGTAGGCTAATTAATAGGGTCCTTGTCTATCCCCATTACTGGGGCAGGGGTCTTTTCCTGCGTTGCAGGAAAAGACCCGTCGCTACTTTCGTATTCCTATTTCGAAGTCTGGAGTTTTTACAATACCAAAAACCACAATCCCCAGATTAGGTCTATTTTGTTATCCAAGATGACAAAAACATTCTCATAACATCACACAATCCTTATGAAATGAAACAAAATGAATGACTGAGCGGTAAAACATTACTGCACGCTCCGTTACTCTGTAACACAGTCATTTTTAACTTTCGAACAATGTGTGGCTTCTTTAATGCAATTTTAAAGCAAAAGTGTTTAAAACTTTACATCTGTTCAGTTACTTTTTGTATCAGACAGTTCATCGTAGAAGAAGGATAAGCCAATCAGGACAAGAATTTCAACAGAGAAGATTGTTTCAGGCTATTGACGGCAATCATGGAATTTCATTATATATATATATAATGAAATTCCAATTCCATTATATATATATTCGGCAACTGATGTATTTGGTTTACGATGACTTTAGGAAAGATGGCAAGAGTGGAGTTTTTTTCCCGCTGCCTTTTTCTCTACTACAATACGGCTTACATTTTACATTGTAATTGACATTCAGCAAACAGAATGTTAATTCTTTACGTTGAAATAAATTGATATGATTGATTGATTTGAAGTCTTTCAAGCACGCTAAATCACCTACCCTCACTACATTATTTGACTATACGCGCCATTTCATTCTACCCGTGACCACGGCTACTGTAACGTTACCGTAACCTCGGAAATGAAAGTAGTTACGTTTTACCTTATAAATAATCGCAATTAGACACGTTTAATACGCAACTATGTATAAGCATCACGAGTCATTAAGTACTTTTGTCAATTAGCGTTAGGGACTCGGCAAATGCGATGACGATCTGCTTAAAACTGTCGGCAGATGCTGGATGCGCCAAGTTGAAGACCCCTGGCGCTATGGCGCTCATTAGGGGAGGGCTATATCCAGCAGTGGACTAGTATAGCATGCCGACGGTTAGGGACTCGCTGATTCTTGCCCAGCATGGGCCAGACGAACAGGCTCAGTGAGTACGTCGTTCGGGGTGGCTTCTTTTAGGCACCCCAGACAGTATACGGCCTCGCGCTTGGCTAGTATTGTTTTTTCCACGTGATTTCCGTTGCTCCGAGACAAAAATGCTTATCGAGTTTCACGCTTTCTGCCGCCGAACTCATGATCCGATTGGAGCGATGAACGATTCGGTGACGTCTTATCTTCGTAAAAGGAATGGCCAAAATATGAACACTCAAAAAAACTACGTAGGTACTGTCGACAGCTGATGTCGACGTGTAAATAAAGATGACACCGCGGATTGAAATTTCACGCGCTAAAATATATATTATGAGTATGTATGGATGTTTGTTACTCAATCACGCCGGAACTGTTGAACGAATCTGGATTAAATTTATTACAAAGAGAGATTATAACCTGGAATAGCACACAGAATTTGTCCGCACACAAATTGCGGTCAAATACTCAAATCATGAGTATGAAGAAGTGGGCGACAGCTAGTTAACTATAATTCTCCGTACAAATATTTGAACTCCTACCTTTGTCAGTCACGTTTCAGAAATTACTCAGTTGGGAGAGCGCGGTTACGGCACTGCGGCACGGTTAGCCAGAGGTTGCGGGTTCGAGTCCCGGCATGGATGGAATTTCTAGAATTACGTAATTCAGCCTTAGGAAATTATTTATCACACTACGTTCCATATATTAAGTTAATGAAATTGCCCTAATTTTCTATCAGGCGAAAGATTGAAAAGAAAATTTGAGTCAAGTAATAGATATTTTTTTTATGTATATTGATAAAAAAGTAGAGTAAATCAATTGATCTTCCAAATAAATTACTTACTAACTAGTAACTTTAGTTGATAACACAGCAATCAATCAGACTTTACTCGTCCATTGCTGGACATAGGCCTCCTTGGCACGCCATTTCCTTCTCTCCGAGTAGAGTCCACGCGTATAAGGTTAACGCGTCGACTGTACAAAGTTAAACAATAAAAATGATGCGTTCAGCCGACTCCGTCTTTCACATTCGACAGCAGATTAAGCTTTTGTTGCAAAATCATAAACTTATTAGTTCTCACCTTACACATTACTTATCCACAAAAAACTTTGCATCATACATAATGAGATTATTTAATTGTGCATGGTCCGGTGGCACCTTCAATATCAACCCTTGTATCCGTATTGTCATGTATTGTCCCCACTGCTGGGGCACGGGTCTCCTCCTACATCGCAGGAAGGTTAGGGCATACTCCACCACTGGGGCCTAGTCCGGGTTGGTGGAGGATTGTAAGACAGTGGCGGGCCTTACTGTCAGAAGTTATCAAGCCGCCCGTAAGGCCTCGGACATGGCTTAACGACTGCCATTACATGACAGCCGGCACCAACGGCTTAGCGTGACTTGCGAAGCACGGAAGCGCTTGGAAAAATGCCACTAGTGGTAGTCGCGGGACGGTCACCCATCCTGCAACTAACCGCGCCTGTTGTTGTTTAACTCATGTGATTGATTCCAATCCCTCGGTTCGACTAGGCCACGAGCGCTTCCGGAGTAGGTTAAATTGTTAATAGTCACCCAGTGGAGAAATATAGGCTTTGGATTGATGAGTCAATATTATACTGAGCCAATTTTCTCTGCCAGCCTCTTCTTCATGAGTAGCTAAGAAGATCAAACTGAAACACGTTAATAAAAGAGTCAAACAAATCAAATAAACTCGTTCCCGCTCGATATGTTAACTTCCCGACTCACAAAATATTTGCTTTTAGGGAATAATATTTTCCCGCAGTAAAACGTAGTCTTAATCAAGGGTGTCAGCTAACTCCATACCCAATTTTATTAAAATCGCTCTAGCCGTTTAGGCGTACACACTCAAACATACACACTCACAAACTTTCCCCTTTATAATATTGATGTGATCTTTTTATTTTAAATAAAGCCTAGTGGACTTTTTCATTAAGTTTTCTCTTCCGAAGTGAAGTGGTCAACTAAATTCCTTGCTTCCATCTGGCATTCCTCTCTTTGGCGCAAGTTTAGATTTTGTTTTATTTTTTAGTTTTTGATTAGAAGTTTCGCATAAGAAGTTCATAGTTCCAGTGCCCAACCCTCTTTATAAAAAGATAAGTATAGGATAAAAAAAAACATTAGTTTTACTTTTTAAAACCTATCAATATCCTATTGTAGGCACAGGCCTTCTCTAAAAGAGAAGTCCTGTGCCTACAATATTGTACAAGAATATTACAGTAACAGAAATAATATGAAAATATAGTACAATTGGTGGCTTTATCACTAAAAGCCGGCATAATTTTTTTTTTTAATTTATTTATACAGTTTGGAGAATCATCAGCTTACAAAATTATGCTAGTAGAAGAAATAGGTTACCAAGAGCTAATAACAGATTCGAGCCTATAGATACAACGCAATCAAAAAATGTATGGACTTCATGCTTCGCGCTTCTATCACTTACAATGATATATTAAAATACTTAACTATATATATATATATATATATTGGCCTTTTTGCATCTACTTAATGAGATGATTTATACAACGTCCAGTGGTATCTTCACTCACACACTAGATGGGTGAAGGGACCACTCCGACGCTGTAGTGCCTGGGACATGGTTTTATAGATGGTTTTTAGGCTTGCCCAGCACCTATACCATCCTGACAGCTTAGTCGGCCTAGCCCACAGGAAAGACTAGTCAATACGTGCGGAGCCAACCAAGTCGCGGGTTTCCTCACGATGTTTTCCTTCACCGTTAGCGTGTGGTATTGCGACTACAAATTCGCAAATGTACGTAACTTTGAAATCAAACAAAGTCATTGGTACATGCCCGCACTCGGGATCGAACCTGGGGCTCTCGCTTGCCAGTCCATGGTTCTACCCACTGAGCTACCACCGCTTAACTATATATATATTATAATATATAAACACTAGTATTTATCCACCTGCAAAGAAAGATAATATTGGTTAAACCTAATATGTTTATACCTCTTTCAGAGATAAGCTCGCCTTTCTACACGCTATTTCTTATGTAATGTCCTGTTAAATGTTTCGTGTGTAATAAAGTATAACGATAATGAATTTATGAGCCATAAGGGTTTGGTTGGACCTAGTTCTAGCCGGAATGATAGCCAGCTAAACTAAACCTAGTTTTACCCGAAAACAATCGGCTAGTACTAGATTTAGTCATAAAGCTCATAAACGGAATTATCCGTTTATAATTTAAAAACCTATTTAGAGGCTAAAAATTTCACCCATGCCGGGATTCGAACCCGCAACCTCTGGCTATCCGTGCCAGCGCTCTACCAATTGAGCCAATGGGCGACTCACGGCATCAGTGAAATTTCGAACCTCTTTACACTATTCTCTGTATTACGTACAGGCAGCGACATCTGACTTAAGCAAATTGCATTACTTACAGCCCCGACTACCTACTTTTTGTTAGTGTTAGTGCATTAAAAATAAAAATAGTATTATCCGTTTATAAGTTTGGTGTTTTTTTTTTCTATTTTCTATTAGTAACTGCGATTGTTGATGGCAGTAGCACTTTTAAACATTGAAGGTTTTAATTGTCTACGATACAGGTTTCCTAGTGTAGGCAATTATCGACTTATATTAATTTGTACTGCTGTATCTTTGAAACAATAAAGTTATTATTTATTATTATTTACTCGAGAGGCAAAAAGGCTCCTAAAACTAGGAGTTGCCGCGCTTCGGGTTCTAGCCGTAACATATATCGTCGTCGTCGTCAGGCTATACTAGTCCACTGCTGGACATAGTCCTCCCCTAAAGAGCGCCACGTTGGCTATCATATTGTTGTGCTATTCCACCGAACTGCGATCCCCAACTCACATGCCCAGCGTGGGGATTATGGGCACTGACCCCTATAATAGCACATATATATGTAGTAGTATAACAAAGTCTGGTTAGTTTTGTTATTTATTAGTCAAGAACGGCTAGGCGGATTTTTATGGGCTTTGTTTCCGTATTAAGCCCCAAAATATTAAAATTTGCATTAGCACAAATCTTCATCAAACTTAAAAAAGGAACAGTAATACTACAAAAACCTCATCATTTTAAAATTACTTGATTTGGTTCGCCGCCCGCAATAGCAGAATAATTCAAACAATCTATGACCATTTTAGGAAAAGAAACATTAAACATTGATTCCTGAGGATATCATTATATTGGCCTTTTTGCATCTACTTAATGAGATGATTTATACAGCGTCCAGTAGTAACTTTACTCACACTTGACGGGTGAAGGGACCACTCCGACGCTGTAGTGCCTGGGACATGGTTTTATAGATGGTGTAGGCTTGCCCGGCACCTATACCATACTGACAGCTTAGTCGGCCTAGCCCACAGGAAAGACTAGTCATACGTGCGGAGCCAACCAAGACGCGGGTTTCCTCACGATCTTTTCCTTCACCCTTAGCGTGTGGTATTGCGACTACAAATTCGCAAATGTACGTAACTTTGAAATTAAATTTATATTTAAACATTATATTGTATGTCGCGCCTTTTATCTATACTTTAAGATTGACTATCTGTGGGAAACGCTGAGGTATTGCCAAAATGGACTATAGTGACTCTATTTTTTTGGTCTCATATTTTTGTAAATTCTATTTTTTCCTCCTTTAATAAATAAAAAAAAGCCTGTTACTAGAAAATTAACTGATGAATAAAGGGCCTAAGAAAATCGATGTTGACAATTCAATATGCATGTGCTTGCATCGCTTAGGGTAAGGCCGTCAAATTATTTCCAATAAATTCCTCCGATCGGCTCGCGTAGCAGATAACAGCGGTCAAAACCTGGATATCCGAATATCCAACTAATGCCTAGAGAATTAGATAGATAGATAAAAATCATTTATTATAAAGTTATTAATCGCAATCATAGAATCTTATCATACGTATAGGTAGTAACTGATGTATTACATTTAAGATGACTTAAGAAAAGATGTGTGATATATGGGGTAGTAGATAACGGACAAAATAAGAATTGTTGTGCGGTAGTTTAATATCTTCCTCTTTGTAATAAACGTTGTATCGAATAGACGTGTTTCTCTCGTACGTTCCTGTAAGCTAGATAGCACAGTGTCTAACCCGAGTCTAGTATCTATTCTTCAAGATACTCAGAGAGTTTTTTTTACCGGTTTCCACTACACTACGGTCCGAAGGCAGCGACTTTCACTTTCATGTTACGAGTACATTCTACTTTGATATTTAGCAAACAGAATGTAAATTCTTTACGTTAAAATAAATTGATTGGAATTGAAATGAATTCACATAAGACACAGACATCGGTCGGCGCCTGAGGAGTCGGGGGTATGACGTTCGTTCCGGGGCATACCTGATGCAAAGGATCTCCCTGGCGGTGCAACGAGGTAATGCTGCTAGCGTCATGGGATGAATAAAGTTCCAAAATAATTCACTGACACAATACGAAGAAAGCATAAACAAAACAGTAGCATACATGAAAAGCGAAACACACAGAAAATTAGACATACACGCTACGGCAATGTATAATTAGTGTAGTGTAGTGTGTTTGGACATGTGGAGAGGATGAAGGAAGAAAGATTGACAAAACAAATATATATTGCGAATGTGAGTGGGAGGGCTGGTAAGGGACGTCCCAGACGGACTTACATCGACCAAATAGAGGATGTATTAGCAAAGGGAAAGATAAAAAGTACCCGAACCCGGTGTGCGTGCATGCAACGACTTATGAACGTTGATGAAGCAAAGGTGATCTGTCAGGATCGTGGCAAGTGGCAGCCCCTGGTCTCTGCCTACCCCTCTGGGATACAGGCGTGAGGTTATGTATGTATGTATGTAGTGCCTAGTGGCTTCAGTTTTTAGTGAAAGTAATTTATGTAGTTTACGTTTTCTTTACTTATTTTACTAAATTAAAGATACACCTATTAGAAATGGTAAATCATTAGATATGGATCCCACGATATAGGTCCACCTAGTGTGGGATCCTGTCTTGTTGATTTTAGTTCATTTTTTCATATAAATAAATCCTTTGTAATATACTTTTTTAGATTCCGGTTATTCAGTACCGAATTTGATTGCGACTCTGTAATATTCATATATACGGTTACTGTTCGGGCGTCGGGCAGCAGCACTTTTCCCTACTATTGTGAGAAATTTGACTAAGGCTTTGGCGTTTAGGGTTGTTAATGGCAATCCTGAAATCTTATTAGGTATATTATGCAAGTGATGTATAAATTTAAATAAATTTAAATATTCATAGACATATTACACAGATCTTGTTAGCCCTATACTAAGTACAACTAAATAACTTGTGTTATAGGTGCTAACTCGACGATAAATTTAATACAATAAATACATAGATAACATTCAAGACCCGAGACAAACTAGAAAAGTTCGTTTCCTAGTTTGACCCGGTCGGGGATCGAACCCGAGACCTTCGGTTGTACAGTCAACGTGCCAACCGCTGCGCTACCGAGGCCGTGTATTTTTGGTGATGACTTTTAAAAGATGGTGAGTGTGGAGTTTTTTTCCCGCTGCCTTTTTCGGCAGCAGCTTACATTTTACATTGTACATTGATATTCAGCAAGCAGAATATAAATTCTTTACGATGAAATAAATTGATTTGATATATTGTACCGTTCACTACTTTTTTATACTCACATTTTTTTTTATAAAAACAAAGCAACTAAAAAATCTATATACATACATAACCTCACGCCTGTATCCCAGAGGGGTAGGCAGAGAGCAGAGTCTGCCACTAGCCACGATCCTGACAGATCACCTTCGCTTCATCACAAAATCTGTTTTACACTATTTTTATTTTTAATGCACTAACCCGTGCTAAGGAACAAATTTAAAAACCTATTTAGAGGCTAAAAATTTCACCCATGCCGGGATTCGAACCCGCAACCTCTGGCTATCCGTACCAGCGCTCTACCAATTGAGCCAATGGGCGACTCACGACATCAGTGAAATTTCGAACCTCTTTACAATATTCTCTGTATTACGTACAGGCAGCGACATCTGACTTAAGCAAATTGCATTACTTACAGCCCCGACTACCTACTTTGCAGTTAGGTTTTAACATCGGAACGATATCACTGTACCCACATGATTACACTATTTTTATTTTTAATGCACTAACCCGTGCTAAGGAACAAATTTAAAAAAAACCTATTTAGAGGCTAAAAATTTCACCCATGCCGGGATTCGAACCCGCAACCTCTGGCTATCCGTACCAGCGCTCTACCAATTGAGCCAATGGGCGACTCACGACATCAGTGAAATTTCGAACCTCTTTACAATATTCTCTGTATTACGTACAGGCAGCGACATCTGAGTCGTGAGTCGCCCATTGGCTCAATTGGTAGAGCGCTGGTACGGATAGCCAGAGGTTGCGGGTTCGAATCCCGGCATAGGTGAAATTTTTAGCCTCTAAATAGGTTTTTAAATTTGTTCCTTAGCACGGGTTAGTGCATTAAAAATAAAAATAGTGTAATCATGTGGGTACAGTGATATCGTTCCGATGTTAAAACCTAACTGCAAAGTAGGTAGTCGGGGCTGTAAGTAATGCAATTTGCTTAAGTCAGATGTCGCTGCCTGTACGTAATACAGAGAATATTGTAAAGAGGTTCGAAATTTCACTGATGTCATGAGTCGCCCATTGGCTCAATTGGTAGAGCGCTGGTACGGATAGCCAGAGGTTGCGGGTTCGAATCCCGGCATGGGTGAAATTTTTAGCCTCTAAATAGGTTTTTAAATTTGTTCCTTAGCACGGGTTAGTGCATTAAAAATAAAAATAGTGTAATCATGTGGGTACAGTGATATCGTTCCGATGTTAAAACCTAACTGCAAAGTAGGTAGTCGGGGCTGTAAGTAATGCAATTTGCTTAAGTCAGATGTCGCTGCCTGTACGTAATACAGAGAATATTGTAAAGAGGTTCGAAATTTCACTGATGTCGTGAGTCGTCCATTGGCTCAATTGGTAGAGCGCTGGTACGGATAGCCAGAGGTTGCGGGTTCGAATCCCGGCATGGGTGAAATTTTCAGCCTCTAAATAGGTTTTCAGAATCTGTTTTCTTATAAGTATTCACCGCGAACATATTATGTACTATTTCAGTAACTTTAACAAGTAATTATGTATATATTTTAGAAAATATATTCACTTTTTATGTAGTTTAAAAACGTCCCACTGCAGGGCACAGGCCTTCTCAGAGAGAAAGTATGGGCTTAATTACATCCTCAGACACTTAGGTTTCCTCACGACGTTTTCTTTCACAGTTAGCCAGTGGTATTGCTACTATCACTTCATAAACCTTTATTAAAGTTTTAACAAATTTCCATAACTTTTCTCTCGTATTGTTTTTGGGAGCAAATTCATTTACCACTCTGTTCTTACTCTTTTTGTACAATAATTATCTTGTTTCACAAGCTGTATTACGACAAAAACTCGCGTTCGTTTTTATTTTATGGGTAACTTGAAAATGGGCAAAGAGATCCAAAAGTTTCATAATTACGTCAATAATTGTTAAGGCAAGTGTTAAAGAGGTAATTTGGTTTCCCAGAATTATTAATAATTTATTATAACAATTACATAAGCGCGGCTTTCAGACCATCCAGATTTCAGCGTGTATACTAGGCAGGAAGGTTAGGCCTTACTCCAGCACGGAGGCCAAGTCCGGGTTGGTGGAGGATTGTTAGACATATAGTTAGAATATTTTTGGGGCGTCATCGCGTAGTAATCTATTGCTACGCGATTTAATATTTAATTTTCTATTTTTTTTACATCTAATATTCATACTATGTGTAGGTACAAGTCGCGAAAGTTTAAAATAGATTGTAAGACAGTGGCGGGCCTTACTGTCAGAAGTTATCAAGACTGCCATTACACGACTGCCGGCACCAACGGCTTAGCGTACCTTGCGAAGCACGGAAGCGCTCAGAAAAATGGTGATAGTGGATACGTAATAGTGATACATAATATCAGTTACTTGGCGGATGGTCTCATTTCTAATATCGATCGATACGAACCCTTCCCAAGTAGCTCAGCGAGCTATGGAGAGAGCTATGCTCGGAGTTTCTCTAAGGATAGAATTCGTTACGAATGCATCCAACTGAGAACCAAAGTTATTGACATAGCTCCGTGTATATTAGAATTAGCGAGTTTAAGTGGCAGTGGGCTGACCATACCTTGCGAGGAACCGACAACCGCTGGAGTAAACGTGTTCTTGAGTGGATATCGCGACTCGGCAAACGTAGTGTAGGACGCCCTCCGACCAGGTGGGATGACGATCTGCGAAAAACTGCCGGCAGTTACTGGATGCGGCAAGCTGAAGACAGGGTGCTATGGCGCTCATTAGGGGAGGGCTATGTCCAGCAGTGGACTAATAAAGCCTGAAGAAGATGAAGAAGATAGAACCGTTATCGTCATCAGTAAACATGATGATACGCCCAAATCCCGGAGGGAAAGGCAGATATCTGTGTTTCTTAATTACTATTGCTACCTGAACAAATGACAGGATATGTTATGGTAGCTTACATTTTAGTAGTAACACGCCCGACTAGTAACACAAGACTGACGTCGTGGGTTCGATTCCCCACAAAGACCGCCCATACTAGATTTTCGCAAGTGCGAAGCCTACTAAATCGCAAGTTTCCTTACGACGTTTTCCTTAAAGCGCTAGACGATACCACAGAGGGAAAGAGACGGTGCTAACTAACGCCACCAATGGAATAAAAATCATAACTTAAAATACGTTGTTTTGCATAAAGTGAATATCATAAATCTTAATAACTGTAAAAACCTATTTAGAGGCTAAGAATTCCACCCATGCCGGGATTCGAACCCGCGACCTCTGGCTATCCGTGCCAGCGATCTTCCAAAATACTCTCTGTATTACGTACAGGCAGCAACATCTTTTTTTAAATGGTCCTTAGCACGGGTTAGTGCAATAAAAAGAATATAATGATAAGAAAAAGCCAGCACATTTACAGTTAGTTTTAAGGCGCAAAATATAACGGACATAACACAGGTACACGTCCAGTTAGTTGACAACTGTCTGGACAAAACCTTTACCATAAAACTTTACATTGTCACGTCACAGGAAATGCATTTGCAGCGTGAAAAACAACGTGAGCCGCATTCTAACAAGTTTGTTTTATAAAATTAGAGAGTTTTAGATTTTACTTTGTGTAGGTAAAAGAGTTCTCTGCCACTGAAAACAGGGCATATGATCACTAATAAGATAAGAATATTGTATATTGTACACCAATAAAAAACAAATATAAAATCGCTCGTTGCCTAGTGGAACAGAGTGATTGTAATCAATCACCAGAGTTAAGATAAGATAAGAATATTCTTTATTGTATACCGGAAAATAATAAACAACAGGCGAGGTACTGGATGGGTGACTATCCCGTGAATGTTAGTATAATTTTTCGGAGCGCTTCCATGCTTCGCAGTGGCAGTCGTTAAGCCATGTCAGAGAGGTGTTATGGGCTTGATAACTTCTGACCCCATGTGGTGGAGTAGGTATGGCCTAACCTTCCTGCGATGCGATGCAGGAAGAGACTCGTGCCCCAGCAGTGGGGACATACAAAGGGTTGATATTAGATAAAAACGTTTTCCGCCACTGAAAACAGGGCCTAAGTAATAGGATGAGAATATTCTTTTTTGTACACCAGGAAAAATCAAACCAATAATTACAAAGATTCACTACAATTGGCGGTATATACATTTTTACATTTTTCGAGTCATAGTGTTTGTTATCGATCTCCTCCGAAACGGCTTCAATTAATTTTATGATTTTTTTGAATATATTGTTCCGTGAAGAATAAAACTTCGTAGTTGTTCCATTGGGAACTCTTATATAAGCTTAAAATGTTTGATTTGAGTAGTTGGTCGGACAGGAATAAAACCACGTACTGAGCTCCGATGGGAACAACCAGTTAATCCGTTTAGTTCGTCGATACGGAATAAGGGCATTTTACTAGTTTGACTATGCGGAAACATAATTCCACTTGGTCAAATCAGATCGACAAAATAGTTTGACTATGGTTTGACTGTACTTTTAGGCATTGAAAATCTTATACAGGAAGGATCATCACATTAATTTGACCACAAGGAACGAAGTTTCCACGTGGTCAAATCAGTTTGACAAAATAGTTTGACTACGTGTAAGAACTCTATTTAGTAGGTCTGAGAATAGGACGCAGGCTACATATGGCATAAAAACGTTTGCGGGATCAGCTATTAATAGATAGAATTTTGAGTCAATGTAGGTCTTAAAAGAAATTAATGAATTCATCGAAAAGATACCATGTCTAATATAATCGTCGTCAGGCTATACTAGTCCACTGCTGGACATAGCCCTCCCCTAAAGAGCGCCACGTTGTGCTATCATAGGGGGTAATGCCCATATTCCCCACGCTGGGCATGCGGGTTGGGAATCGCAGTTCGGTGGAATTGTACTGCAGGGGGCGCTGCTGCCCACCCCCCGGTCTAATATAATATAGATGTCTAATTGTCTTTATTTACCCATGACAGTTTGGCATTCAAAGTGTGCGTTTGGTTTATATGTGCGACTTTGGTCACACTGGTTTTTATACTAATGGGTCATGTCACTACTTCTACTCTTTTTTATGGTCTGTGGGAATACACGCTCCGCCAAATATAGGAAAATATGCCCGACGCAAAATTTATGTCTCCGCTTTTTGCCAAAAATTACGAACATTGCCGCAAAACCATATTTTTACCAAGCCATATTTTTAACAAGATTTTGAGTTTGTAGAGTTATACCTTGAAGAGCTTGAGGCTTGGTTCTTCATGTGATCTGATAACTTTTTAACAGCGAATACGTGCTTAAGAAGTTTTTAAGTCTTGGTCACCGTTACAGTGTATGTTACTGTTAATATAGGTTATTATAGGACTAACACAATCTTTAGTGATGACAGCGGTAAAGGTTGTGGCCTAGAGATGATATCGCGACTCAGTATTTACCCGCCTGAAAGTAATTCCTCTTATACGGATGAAATCTGAGTGCGAATATACTATGTATTAACCGTTTCTACTCAACAGTTATCCAAAACTGAATATAATTTATTTTTCACAGCACACTGGCCGAGTTTGAAACTGGCAAATTTTATCGGTATCATCACAACGGACAAATATCCCCATTTTAAATGTGTTTAAAATAAGAAATATGTTTTAAATATGATAATGAACGTGAAGGCGGGCATAGGATCTCTTCAATTTAATTACTTCAAATTACTTGTTCACGCACACGTTCGCATAAGCAAGGAGATCCAGCGGCGGCGACGTGGACCTATCTGTGGTGCATTTTTCTAAGAAGCTATATTTTTTGACATCGGTAAAAGCGTGTACATATTGTTTAATAAGTAATAAAAAAGTCATTAATCAACTGTTACTAAGATATTTACATAGTATTCGACATTACTAACGGACTTATTTAATCACTATCAATGAGGCCAAGCTAATAGGAGACCGCGTTTGTTCATGGCAACATACTACTTAGTATTTATTCGCCTGAGAGTATTTTCATTCTATTTATTGGGTTCCACAACAGTCAATCATCATCAACTCAATATGTCCCCACCGAGGGGCACAGGTCTCTTCCCTGAGGAAGGTATAGCCACGGGGGCCAAGTCCGGATCGGTGGAGGCTTGCAAGACTAGTTGCTGGTCTAATCAATAGTACCTACTAATATATTTATCAAGCTTAAGTAACGATAGAAATATTAGGGTACCTTAACTTATCACAGCGATAATAGTTGGTAACAGCATTATTAGTTGCTAAGATGTGTAAATACCCAAAACAAAAATTATGCATCATATTGGGCAACAGTCGGATTTCAACGAAAAAAAAAAACATCTATGCGGGTGGACTCAAATAGGGCATTGTGAGGAAAAACATTTTGTTTAATAAAATTAAAAGACTGATCCTAAGCGGATAAAAACTAAGTAGGTTTCCCATCTCTAGGTCATTTCTGCCTTTACGGCTACCGCTTACTTACCCCTTCTGTATGTTTGAGACTTTATCTACACCAATATTATAAAGATAAAGTTTGTAAGTTTATATGTTTGTAATTTTGTATGTAGGGGGTAAGCTCCAAAGTACTTAATCGATTTAAATAATTATTTCACAAGTATTTAGAATGGAGCTTCAAGGTGGTTAATGAAGCAAAAGGAGAATGTCAGATTGGGCATTTCTCAAGCGTGGCATGCTAAGCGAACAGTGCTGCAAACTCTACTGATTTATCAGGAGATTTCCTGATTGTAGGCAGTCTCCCGATCTACGGTTTATTTGTAGAAATTGAGTAAAATCTCCTGAATTTTGACAAGTAGCCACTACTTTTCTGCATATTCCACCTTTGTTAACTAATTAACTAACACTACCACAATCTCAATGGCTAGTTGTAGGAAAAAAAGAAGTATTCGCAACATGTTTTTAGTGTACTTGTTGGAAGTGTGCATAGGCATTGGACATTTTCTTTTGATACTCTGGCCAAAATAAAAGCATTTTTTTTAGTTAATGACAACTCAAATTACTAACTTCAAAACTGTCAACTGTCAAACGTATTGAGTGTCAAAAGGTTTTTTTTTGTTATTTATGGTCTGGTAACACAATCTTTAAGTCATATCTTTATTGAATAAAAAAGCATGTGTTTTCGTGTTGTATTTTTCTGCTTCACTACCTTAATTACTTAATCTAAACTCATAGTTGATCATGGTAGTTTTTTTGTTTTCTACCGATTTTTTTGGCGTCTCCTGATTTTTTTTTTCAGTCTCCTTTTTTTCTTGCTGGTGGGATTTACAGCACTGTCAGCGAACTGTTATACATATAATAAGGAATAATATTCTATCCAATGTCAGGGTCGTGGGGTCGTGGTAAGCGGCGAGCCCTGGGCCTCGATTCAGTTGGTGCATTACAGTACAGATAAATGGACGGGTCACTACGTGACGTGTTTTTTTATACCATCGCTGCCTAGAAAGTTTGATACGTGCACGGGTTGAGACTTAAAGCAGAAATGAAATAAAATCGCCATGTTCATGCAGTTGTCATTGTACTACAATGCATTAACTGAATCTAGGGCCTGGGGGGGCTAGTCTCTTAAGTGCATAGTTGTTCAGTAAGTCATCGATATCAACCTTTTATGTCCCCACTGCTGGGGCAGGGGTCTCTTCCTGCATCGCAGTAAGGTTAGGCTATCCTCCACCACGTCAATAATAAGTCATATTAGTCCGGTAATGGTCGTTTCATTTACACTATCTGTGGGATAAAGATGATGGGAAAAGAAGCCTGTGACTGACCTGCCTGATACTGCTGTGTGTGCGCTGGTTCAAGGGTGCGGCGAACGGTCGAAGTCTCCAGGGTGGTGTATTCACGATGACGCGAGGGTGGTAGTGCGATCGCGGTTTATATGGTGATGATGATGATGGTTTCAAGGAAACGCTGATTTACGGCACAATCGCCTCGGGACGGAAGCTGGTTCGCGAGCTTGACCGCCGGCGCGATGGTTGACGACGTAATAGGCTGTCACAGGCCAAAGGGTAGGGAAAGCGGGTAGGAGAAATATTTGGTGTGACAAATGTAGGTAGAAATTCGCTAGTCGCTATGGTTGCGTTCACAAATATCCATCATAACCGCCCCCCAAGGAGCTATCCAGCTCATTGATGATATAAAAGATGAGTTACCAAAAGATGATTTACCGAAAGCTGATTTAAAATTAAACTTAAAACTAAGATCGGAGCATAGAGCTCGCTAACTCTAAAGATGTATTTCAGAACTTGGTAGCAAAGGACATAGTTTAACAATAGGCCTAAGCAAAGTTCCAGTAGATGTTTTTAATTCTACGACTCTAATAACGCCATCAGCGCCTGGACAAATGCGAGTCACCCTAGCCTTTCGCCATTGAAGAGGAGGCAAACGAGGATCCTTGATTAAGACCAAGTCATCAAGTTGAATTGGTGCCGTCTTAGCAAGCCACTTGGGGCGCTGTTGAAGGGTGTGTAAATACTCGGATTGCCACCGCTTCCAGAAATGCTGGGTGACCTGGCGAAGTAGTAACCAACGTTTGAGTGTGGGTATGTTAGAGTCTACAAGATCGTGGTCAGGTGCTGCGAGAAGTGGCTGACCGATGATGAAGTGACCGGGCGTTAATACCTCGAGATCATTGGGATCATTGCTGAGTGGGCATAACGGACGAGAGTTTAACGCGGCCTCAACCTTCGCGAAGATGGTAGCCAACTCTTCAAAGAGAAGTGGCCGGTCAGAAAGAACGCGGGCCAAGATGAGTTTCGCAGAGCGAACAGCGCTCTCCCACAAGCCACCCATATGTGGACTTGCTGGAGGGTTGAAATGCCAAGTGATCTGTTGAACTCTCATGTGCTGGTGGATTTCGTCTGTAGAGTTTCTTATGAAATCAGAAACTTCCTTTAAACGCGTGCGAGCGCCTACGAAATTGGTGCCGCAGTCGCTAAAAATGTCGCTCGGAAGACCTCTACGAGACACGAAACGGTCGAAACATGCCAAGAATGCGTCAGTCGACAACTCCGAGACTCCCTCTAAATGAACGGCCTTTGTCGTGAAGCAAACGTAGATGCAGAGATAAGCCTTAACTGATTTAGCGTTGCGAAGTTGAGAAGTTTTCAGCATAAAGGGGCCAGCAAAGTCGACACCAACCTTTTGATAGGGTCGGCACGGCGTGACTCTATCGACGGGCAAATCCCCCATGAAGGGAGCAACAGACCTTGGGCGCAGGCGATAGCAGCGATGACAATGAAATATGACGTGTCGAATCACCCTACGCGCGGACATGATCCAGAATTTTCGTTGCAATAAATTGAGCAAGGTACTCAATCCTGGGTGCAGATAAATGCGATGATGATGTTCTATAATAAGCTTTGTGACGTGATGAGACTTCGGAAGCAACAGTGGATGTTTCACAGAATACTCCAGGATAGATTTGACAAGTCTGCCACCGACTCGCAAAAGACCTTTGGGATCACGAAAAGGATTCAAGCGCATTAGGCTTCCTTTGACAGGTGTTCCTGCTTGCAGTGATTTGATAGCATCGGGAAACGCCACACATTGAACCATGCCAATGATGGTATGCAAACTTGCATCGAGTTCAGCCACGGAAAGTGGGCCTGAATGCCGAGATGCGAACTCATGTTGCTTGCAATTATGGACGAATCGTTTACACCATCCTATTACCGATTGAAGCTTGGAAAATGTGCTGAACTTTTCCAGGATATGATGTTCTTCCGAATCCTGAACCTGAGCGATATTTGAGGGCAATGGAGTGGGTTTGATGCCTGGTAAGTCTGTCTCACTCATTACATGAAAATCTCCAGGCCATGTTGAAAAATCTCCTTCAAGCCATGCTGGAGACCACCATAGGTGATTGTCGGCTAATTCAGACGGAGTGCATCCTCGACTCGCAGAATCAGCGGGGTTCATCAGCGAAGGTACGTGCCTCCAAGTGGCAGTCGGAATCAACGACTGAACTTGTGACACCCGATTTCCTTCGAACGTTTGCAGTTTATGCGGAGATGTGGCAAGCCACGACAAAACAATGCTGGAATCACACCAGGCTGATATAGAATTAATGTCTATTTTGGGGCTTAATACGTTGAGAACATGCTCAAGCAAGCGGGCTAACATGAGCGCACCGTTTAGTTCCAGCTTGGAAACAGTAAGCTTTTGTTTTAGCGGTGCTACACAGGACTTCGCTAAGAGAAGTTGTACTAGGATGTGACCGCTGGAATCTACAGTGCGAAGGTAGACGCATGCTGCGTACCCTCGCTCAGATGCATCACTGAAACCATGCAGCTGACAATCTACAGGTTGATCAGTGAGCACTCGACGTGAAATGCAAACGTTGTTGAGTTGGCAGAAGTCAGAGAGAAATGTCGACCAAGATTGCAAAATATCGACAGGAAGAGGATCGTCCCAGCCACATTCGATGGACCAAAGCCTTTGCATGATGTGCTTGGCATGAAATGTAACGGGAGCTAAAAATCCACAAGGATCGTAGAGTCTAGCGATGTTCTACAAAATGCCACGCTTAGTCATGACACTACTCATCTCGGAGACATGATAGACGAAGCTGTCAGTGTTGGCGTTCCACTGGATGCCCAAGACTTTGAAGACGTTATCTCCCTCGGGTTCAAACCGGAAGGGAGATTCGCAATGGTCTGACGGAACGGACTCTAAGAACTCCTGAGAGTTGCTGGACCATTTGCGTAAGAGAAATCCGCCTTGGGAGAGGACTCCAACTAATTGCTGTTGCAGATCTTTCGCGGAGGAGAGACTGGCAGCACCACTGACGACGTCGTCGACGAAAGTGTCTTCCAGAAGGGCTCTAGAAGCCTCAGAATATTTCTCCGAGTTGAGGTAGGCCAGTTCATGTACTACACGAATCGCCTGATATGCCGAACTCGTAACACCATAGGTGACGGTGGTTAGCTCGAACTGTTTAAGCGGCTCATCAGGAGATTCGCGCCAAAGAATAGTCTGGTACTTGCAGTCTTCATCAGCTATGCGAACTTGGCCGTACATCTGTTTTATGTCGCAAGTGAACACTACCTCGTGAAGCCTAAACCGTAGGATAATATCCTCGATATTTTTCTGCAACTTGGGACCTGATAGAAGAACCTGATTTAGTGACACTCCGGAAGAACTAGGAAACGTGGCATCGAAAACTGCGCGGAGTTTGGTCGTGCTGCTCTGCTCCTTGAGGACGCCGTGGTGAGGTATATAGTAGCGATCATGGGAGGCCACGGAATTCACCTCGCGCATGTGACCAGCCTCGAGATAATCGCGCATGAAGGCGATATAGAGCTCGCGCAGTGCCGGCTCACGGAGCAACCGACGTTCCAGATTGTAAAAGCGCTTAGTTGCGTTTACGTGTGTATCGCCCAAAGGTTTGTGATCGATCTTGAATGGTAGACGAAGTATGAATCTACCAGACTCGTCTCTTGTATGTGTGTCGGAAAAATGTTTCTCACACTGAACATTCTCGGGATCTTGGATGAGCAGCTTAGGCGGCTCTTCAACCTCCCAAAACCTATTGAGAGCAAGATCGAGAGTAGCGGTGCAGGCCATCGACGTGGTACAGCTGTTGCCGTAACGCAATGCTGCTGGAGCTTTGCCCATAATAACCCATCCGAAGACAGAAGAGTAGGCAGTAGGCATGTTTTCACCTAGACTGTACTTTCTGCCGTCAAAGATCTGGTCATACAGGTCGATACCTAAAAGTAAATCTATTTGTCCGGGAGTAATAAAGTTTTTATCCGCTAAAACCAAATAGTCACATTTGTTTAAAACTGATTAATCAACAAGCACAGAAGGAAGATTGTTGGTAACCCGTTTTAAAATAATGAAGTCAGTGTCCAAAACTTGTTGTGAATGAGACAACGATTTAATCTTGCCATGAACCGTGCCTCTTGTCGACTGAGTAGGTGAAGCACCCAGACCAAACAAGGTTCCAGAATCTGATCGCTTTAGTCTTAATTTCTGAGCTAGGCTCTCCGTCATCACTGACACTTGTGACCCACTGTCGATAAGTGCACGAGCAGAATGGTAATGACCATCGACATCCTGAATCTGAACCAAGGCTGTCCCGAGCAACATGGTTGATGATATGTCAACGCTGTGGAGGGATTGAGATTGCTTGGGTAGACGGCATACTGATTCAGGTTCTTTGGTAACCATGGACTCTACACGAGATGACTCATTAAGCGGTGCAGGTTGAATGTGCAGCTTTGTGTGATGACGACCTTGACAAACCCGACATATCGACCGAGATGAACATTTGGACACTTGATGTGTGCGTAAACAATTAAAACAAAGCTTGTTATAAATAACGAAAGCCTTCCGTTCCTTTGGTGTCATTGAATCAAATTTTGGACATTTATATATTTGATGATTTTCATTGCAGCATGGGCACGTTGATTTGCTTTCTGACTTATTGTCAGGTTCAATAATATTGAATGAATTACTAGGCTGGGGTTTAGATGATGAACCAGAAATGTTCTCATGAATGCGTAGTTGATTTTCTAAAAAATTTAGAAGTTGTTTGAATGATGGAATGCTTGTCGACTCGATGATTGACTCAAACTTACTCCTCATGTCGATTGAAAGTTTTTTGAGAATTATGTGAAGAAGTAGGAAACTCCACGAATCTACATCAAAATTCAGTGCGGTGAGAGCCTGTGTATGTTCCTTTACAGTGGTAAGAAATTTATTTAGTGCCTTGAAGTTAACTGAGGAAAGATTTGGTAGACCAAGAATCGCCTCAACATGCTTGTCAGCAATGATCCGTTTGTTCTCGTACCGCTCGACCAGTAGGGAGTAAGCAATGTTATAATTTTTGTTTGAAATTACCAAATGTTTAATTAATGAAAGTGGCTCTTTGTCCAACACGCTCAGTAAGTAATGCATTTTCTCCACTGGGGTGATGCCAGCATTGTTGTGGATAAGACTATTGAAAATTGCAATGAAGTTAGGCCACTCAACATGCACACCAGTGAATCTGGCTAAAGATATCTTTGGTAAATGGAAGCTAGGGCTTGAAGTTGGCTGGTTTACAATACTCTTTGTAGTAGGCACCGATGAATGCAAAACCTGGGTAGAATAGTAAATATCCTGGAACTTGGAGTAAGTGTCGTTTATATCGTTTCGCTTTTGTTCAGTAAATGTATCACTGGACAAAAGGACTAAATAAGCTTCCTCTAATTGCTCTCGAGTTCTTTCTACATCCTTATATTTCGCAAGATACATGTTGATGCATTCCTCGTCCTGTTTACCTTGAGTGCATTTTATCGCGAGATTGTATAAATCTGTTAAGCGATTAACCGCTAGTTCAAACCGCAACATGTTCCGTTTAACCTCAGAAGACATTATTATGGCTTTTGAACAATAAATACTGTGTAAAAACCTTAAATACAAACGCCTTTTGCATACAAAATAGACCAAATTTGTTGTTTACACTCTTGACAGATGACACAGAATAAAGATTTACCACAGACTGCGTTCTGTGCCACAGATTACTGGCGTTAGATAGTGCTGGGAAAGTTTACAGTAAAATGTTCTGTGTTGTGAACCCAACCATAGACAACGTTATGTTTACGAAGATAGCTAGTACTATCAACAAATAGTTGAGATATGAAGGTAGATGAATTTCGAAAATGATGATTGGCTATAATGATGATAAATACTTGTATAAAGATGAGGATCCGGTGTGAAGGACCAGGAAATGTGGGATAAAGATGATGGGAAAAGAAGCCTGTGACTGACCTGCCTGATACTGCTGTGTGTGCGCTGGTTCAAGGGTGCGGCGAACGGTCGAAGTCTCCAGGGTGGTGTATTCACGATGACGCGAGGGTGGTAGTGCGATCGCGGTTTATATGGTGATGATGATGATGGTTTCAAGGAAACGCTGATTTACGGCACAATCGCCTCGGGACGGAAGCTGGTTCGCGAGCTTGACCGCCGGCGCGATGGTTGACGACGTAATAGGCTGTCACAGGCCAAAGGGTAGGGAAAGCGGGTAGGAGAAATATTTGGTGTGACAAATGTAGGTAGAAATTCGCTAGTCGCTATGGTTGCGTTCACAAATATCCATCACTATCGGTATTCCAATAACCAATCGCATTGCAAAGGTATAACCTCTGCTACTTAACTCAGCGTCTCGAGTGATTCTTTCTCGCGCGACTTATTTGCGCGGGTTATACCCCTGGAACGACATTGTACTGCTATTGCTTTGTAGACTACCAAATTGAGGCAAACAACAACCACTGTCGTGCTCATATCATTCTACTGAAAAACTATGAAAAACTCTAAAAATATTAGAATCTAGTTCCTGGTCTCTGCCTCGAGAATACAGCACAGCTCGACCAAGTCGTATTTCTGCTTTAACCCCGGTCGGTAAAAACATCTTTGAGGGGTAATTAAAACAATTCAATTCACAGTGAAATGTTCGCCACTCGTCTAGGAGTTAATTCCACAAGCGAAATACAACCGTGTACTTTGAGACACAAGTACGAATTTATCACTTAACTTAGACGTGTCGACAGTATCAAATAATAAAAGATTTAACGATATTAGGGTAAAGTACATATTCGATATCGATATCAACCCTTGAATGTCCCCGCTGCTGGGGCACGGGTCTCTCTCCTGCATGGCAGGAAGATTAGGCCATACTCCACCACCGGGGCCAAGTTCGGGTTGGCGGATGATTGTAAGACAGTGGCGGGCCTTACTGTCAGAAGTTATCAAACCGCCCATAAGGCCTCTGACATGGCTTAATGCATATTAGTCCATATTAAAAGGATTTAAAACAACGACTTAGTTTAATAAACATAAAAGAGTTTACCAATATTTTCAATAAAATAAAAGATAATAATACTGCTTTCAGCCATTTTGACTGAAACACCCATCACACCGCGTGACGACACCCTTGGGTTAACATCGGTAAACTTCACCCGTGCTTTGTTGTGACTACTAGTGATTACGATGTTTGTTTTGGGCGTGAGGTCGGATTCGACGCCATGACAGCGCGAGCTGTTTTCCCACATATTTAAAATAATTTTATAAAAATGGCTTTAACTTTCGTTAAACTTCGTTCTAAATGTGGGGACACATTAAAGTTAACGTTAGTATAATTATTATCTTAATTAAGCATGTTTTATTCAAACGTACCTATCTGAAATATTTTGATTTCTTTGTACATCTACTTCCTTCTCCAATATATTGCTCCAGTCCATCCAAAGGTTGTCAGGAAGAGATCACTTTTAGTGATAAGGCCGCCATCTGTACTCTTAGGTTAAGAAATATCTGTGTAATTTCCTTTTTTATGTTCAATAAAGTGTTCTCTATCTATCTATCGAAAGTAGAGGATTTAAAAATATTTTGTCATGCCTGTTATGGGGGTATAGGTTTATTTATAAAAGATGTAAGACTATTGGGTATAGTCTCAGATATCTGTAGGTATAATACAGAACAATAATACAAAATAATATTAGCATATAAAAATTGTATTAAAAGGGGTGGTAGCCCAGTGGGTAGAGCAATGAATTCGGAAGCGAGAGACCAAGGTTCGATTCCCGGTGCGGGGATGTACCAATGGCTTGGTTTTCCAAGTTATGTACATTTCTGAAGTTATAGTAACTATATACACACTCGCTTAAGGAAAACATCGTGGCGAAACCTCTGCAGGACACGTGATATCGCTGTACCCACAAGATTATATTTCACCCTTGCCGGGATTCAGAATATAATCATGTGGGTGCAGCGATATCATTCCGATGTAAAACCTACTGCAAAGTAGGTACTTGGGGCTGCAAGTGATGCAAATCACTTCAGCCAGATGTTGCTGCCTGTACGCAATACAGAGAGTATTTTAAAGAGGTTCGAAAATTCACTGATGCCGATGAGTCACCCATTAGCTCCGTTGAAAGAGCACTGGCACGGATAGCCAGAAGTCGCGGGTTCGAATCCCGGCATGGGTGGAATTTTTAGCCTCTAAATAGGTTTTTAAAATTGTCCTTAGCACAGGTTAGTGCAGTAAAAGAATATGAATAATATTTGGAAAATTACAAATCTTACCGCACTATGGATGCTAGCACCGTCCGTGGATTGGTATGTATTACATATTCATATACGTGAATATCCGTGCTTTGCAAGGCACGTTAAGCCGTTGGTGCCGGCTGTCATATAATGGCAGTCGTTAAGCCATGTCAGAGGCCTTATGGGCGGCTTGATAGCTTCTGACGGTAAGTCCCGCCGCTGTCTTACAATCCTCCACCGACCCGGACTTGGCCCCCGTGGTGGAGTATGGCATAACCTTCCTGCGATGCAGGAAGAGACCCGTGCCCCAGCAGTGGGGACATACAAGGGTTG
Source organism: Yponomeuta sedellus (assembly GCA_934045075.1). Taxonomy (NCBI): domain Eukaryota; kingdom Metazoa; phylum Arthropoda; class Insecta; order Lepidoptera; family Yponomeutidae; genus Yponomeuta; species Yponomeuta sedellus. Next base: position 2,398,683 of record OW203739.1, read on the forward strand.
ATAACGATGCGTGAACTCGAGTACACCACTTTGAGGTAAATTCACTGCAATCAATGTCGATCTGTTACGAATTGTATAATTTTGGTTGCAGCCACCAGTACGCCAGACGAAACATTATTATCCAATTTGTAGCTCTCGGACTATTAGCGAAGGCGGTACGACCGGCTTGCACCAAACACTTGGTGAAGAAAATTAAACGGGGCTTAGGAGATTAATTAAATCTGAAAGTCATTGTAAAATGTTTTATATATAACTAGCTGACCCAGCGAACTTCGTACCGCCTAACAGCCGATTCTTTTTTTTCTCCGTAAGAACCATCATCGTACTTCAAGGAATATTCTAAAAAAAGAATCGGCGAAATCGGTTCAGCTGCTCTCGAGATTTGCGCTTACCAACACATTCAGAGATTCATTTTTATATTATAGATAACCAAGTCAAAGGGTTAAAATACAGCTAACTAAAGAATATAAAGTAAAAACTATAAATATTATAATTAAAATAATATAATTACAGTACAATTACAGATGTAATAATTTTTTTCTTGTGTGAATCATTTTACATATATTAAAAAAACATTTGTTAATAGAAATTTTAAGTAAAGTAGAGGAGTACAGTTAAGAAGTTTTTAACTTAATTCCGGATTCATTTATTTGACTTGCCTTAACTTGCTAACGAAAGTTTTAATTCAAAAAACTTCGGAAATTTAACGTCATTGTAATAAGTGTAAAAAAATGATAATGTAATGATTTTCAATTAATAGAATGGCGCATAAAATGATATGATAATAAAAAATACACTGCTATAAATAACTTACTTTAGTTGATGTGTTTCAAGTATTGCGCATATTTAGGTACAACTGAATTTCGCATGCCTCCCTGAGGACCGTCTTTACTGCAGTGGCTCTGAAGCAACTGAATAAACTCTCCGATGCAAACTTAAAATGTAAATAGCGACTCGAACTTGTAGCCTCTTGGGCTTATTTCAAAAATGCTGATGTTAAAATTTTTTTTGAAAGCGTCTTATTAAAGTCTCTGAAAGGCCTTGCAGATCTTAAGAGGGTTATTCTACGCAATAATATTAACAACTCTTAAATGAAATGAAAAGGTTTTATTCAAAGTAGCGCAAAAACTGCGGCTTAATTAACGTTAAAGTCAAACTAGGTGTGCGTTTCAAAATCTAGATTTTTAATAATTTTTAGAGAAAAAATGGCCAAAAAACTCTAAATTTAGTCTTTTTAAAAGTTCTTAATTAACAGAGTTTACATAATAAAACATAGAACTCATGCATTGTACTGGCTTTAATTCCAGACACTATTGTCATCTAATATTCACATTAAGTGTATTATTGCTGTTTTGGGTGGCTAATAAATAGAATAATGAAAAAATTACCTCCTGCGGTTGACTGGTAGAAAATGCTTATGGCATTAAGTTCGCCGCATTGTACGATTTCATTGTACAATAAAAGTATTAATAATAACAATAGTATTCTAAAGAAACTTTCGTAAGCACTACACATTTTTTGTCGAAGAGTCCGACCAGGTTTCGCTCTAATACGCAAAGGTGGTGAGTAAAAGCGGAGCTCGCGTCGTCGGTTGCTCGTCGCTGACTGTGGGCGAGCGCTGCAGGCAATCAGGTGGGTGAATCCGTAATTAAGTTATGAATAGTTTGTTCACAAGTTTACGGCTATCGATGCATTGATAAGATACAATAAGATCAGAAAGTAATATACTTTATTGTCCATTGAAACACAACACAAAAAGTACTAAAGTTTAAAAAGTTACATAGTACAATTAGCGATTTTATTGCTAAAAGCAATTTCTTTCAGACAACGTTGCTGAATGTAATTAGTAAGACGGTTAACTAGTGCAAATTTGAATATTTGACACATACTTTGATATTCCGGTTCAGTTACATGACACTATCCTGACAACTATATCATGACATATACCTCTTTCGCTTCACAGCTCTTTCTCTTCTCTCTCGGTAGCAAAAATCGTTTGTATCCTTCTTCGTTTGGTGCACGCAGGGCTCCTTAATAAAAACGTTAACCCACAGGCACTTACACCTCGTATTAAGTACTCTAAACGGCACAGTTAAAGTGAGGGAAATGGCTTTTATTTATTGTTTCAAACCATAATTAATGCCGCAAAGTGTTGAACGTCAACGGCGGCTTTAATGAGGCGTAGAAGGGTTGTTAATTAATACGACGTTGAGAGTTGTAAATGAGAGTAAAATGGTTATAAATGTCGATCTTACAAATAGGTACTATAATATTTGCTCAAAGCGCTCGGGCCTGGTTAAACCGAGTGATTCGAAACAATCACTTGAATTAAAAAACAACAGGCACGGTCAAGTGCAATGGGTTACCGCCCCGTGCTACCGCTAGTGACATTTTTTCCGAGCGCTTCTATGCTTCGAAAGGCATGGAATGCAAATCGCTTCGTTAAGCCCTTGATGCCGGCTGTCATGTAATGGCAGTCGTTAAGCCTTGCCAACTGCGTTATGGACGGCTTCATAACTTGTGACGATAAGGCCCGCCACTGTCTTAGAATCCTCCACCAACCCGGATTTGGCCCCCGTGGTGGAGTATGGCCTAACCTTCCTGCGATGCAGGCAGAGACCCTAGCCCCAGCAGTGGGGACATACAAGGGTTGATAACGTATAAGTCCGTACTCTCTCTCTCTCTCGCTTTCTCTCTTTAACAGAAGGCCTGTGCGTCACAGTGGGGCGTACTTAGGCGTCACTATTATAATTACCGAGCGCTCTTGAGAGTTATAGTTAGGAAACACTTGATTAATGACTTATGATATAATTCAATTAGATTTCCACTTACGTTACTAATCTAATCTTATTAATCTTTGTAGGAGGAAAACGAAAATGTACGTAACTAATGAGGATCTAAATATTTTGGCCAATAAAGAACGCCAATTGTATTTGGCAAAACTGAGACTATGTAAAGCCTTTTTTGTGGCCTATTATACGCCCTACTTAAGGGCACAGACGTTCTCTTTTAAAGAGAGAGTACGGGCTTAATCCGATGCGTGCCATTCGCGAGGACGCGGGTTCGAATCCTTCACGAGTCATGTACGAATGACTGTGTTTTCTAAGTTACGTTTACTATTGTTAAATTGTAGCAGCGATACTATTCGCTAAACGTGAAACAACATCGTTAAGAAACCTTAGTGCTTGAAGAGTTCACCAACCTCCGCGCTTGAAATTGCCATTACATCATTAAAAATGTTAATGCAAGCGAGGCAGCATAATCCACATAAGTACAGCCGAAGGGTTAAGACTAGTGTAAGACTTTATATAATCATGTGGGTACAGCGATATCATTGCGATGTAAAAAGTAACTGCAAAGCAGGTACTCGGGGCTGGCTAATTTGCAAGTGATGCAAATTACTTCAGCCAGATGTTGTTGCCTGTACGTAATAGGTACAGATAGTATTAAAAAGTTGTACGGTTCGAAATTTCACTGATGTCGGTAGTCGCCCATTAGCTCAGTTGGGAGAGCGCTGGCACGGTTAGCCAGAGGTCGCGGGTAAAAGACTTTATATGTATTAGTAACATAACAAACATAACATTTTATATACAGGCACATACATAGCTTCTAGCCCCACACTAGGATACCCTGTGTCGTGGGAACCAGAAACAACGACAACACAATCGACAACATCCAAGACCTGGGTGTTTTTTTGTTCCCAGCCGGGATTCGAACCCGGGACACTACCACTACCGAACCCGGATGCACTACCGCTACGCCACAGAGGTCGTCAAATTACAGTTCAATACCTGTCAAAAAATTAAAGCCTGCCAGTCAGTATATCCATGAAAACATTATGTAGGTACGTCAGTAACTTTGAAACTTTGGGTAGCCAACACAATGTAAATACTAGAAATAAACATAATCTTTTGCTTCCACTATTTAGGCTGTCAAAGGTTAATACATCCTTTATGGGCTTTGTATACGCTTTTATAATAGAATCCCTGAAGATAAGCTTGCCTGAAACACGGTTCAAAAAATGTTTTAAGTACGCTTTGTGCCAGAAGGGCTACTATAGCATAAAGGATTATTTAGATGTCAATGATGTCTGGAATTAGAGCCAGTATAATGCATGAGTTCTATGTTTTACAACAATTATGTAAACTCTTTGAAAAGACTAAGTTTGGAGTTTTTTTGTTCATTTTTCCTCCAAAATGATCTAGATTTTTAAATAGACACCTAGTTTGAATTGTAACGTTAATTAAGCCGCAGTTTCTGCGTTACTTTGAATAAAACCTTTTCATTTCATTTCAAAATAGTAAATTTTTCATACATCAGGCTAGTAAAGGTTAATGTGACAATGTTATAACGAGTTTCCTGTTAGTGCACGCGACTGTACAACGACGTAGTCTCAACCCGTAACTTGGAAAGTCTTAAGGTACCGTTAGTTTTTATAAAACAAACTTTCGGCCCTCGACAAATTAACTTTAATGCAAACTTAATGCAAACTTAAGGGCTACATTCGGAGAACCGTCCGTAGCTTGCTAGGATTTATGTTTTCCCCACTTCTGTAAGTACATTTTTTAATGTAAAATGTACGCACATAAAAGTATTAATGACAATTGACAACATTCCAATTTTTTAGCATACGTATTTACTGTCTTAAAGGAAACTAGATACGAAATGAAACGACCCATATTTTTCTATTTTCGGAAATTTGATGATTTTCATTCATAATTGTCTGTTTGATGTTCGCCTTATTCTAAAGGGACGTAACCGCCAAATGACGTCACACATACGGTTTAATGATACTAACACCCGTGCCGTCTTTTCATAACCATTGGAATTAACGAAAGGAAAAGTAATTTCTCCGACATGACATTTGAATGAAATTGAAAATGACATCTGTCATATCATTTTTAATAGTAGGCAACGATACCTCCTCATTCCACCGTATGTGTGACGTCATCACACAATGTTTGGTTGTTATTTATTTTCTCTGAAATTAAGCAATAATAAAATTTCTAAATATTTTCTTCGTAATCAGGATAGCATAACTAAGAAACTGTATTTTTAGTTTTGCGCGTTGTAAAATATGAAATGTTGTCAATCATGGAATCTTATCATAGGTATAGTCTGTTAGCTTTTAGAATATACCTCGGGCTCTAGAGTAGGCTTCTGGAGGTTCGAAATTTCGCTGATGCCGGTAGTCGCCCATTAGCTCAGTTGGCACTGTTAGCCAGAGGTAGCAGGTTCGAGTCCCAGTATGTGTGGAATTTTTTGCCTCTAAATTGGTTTTTAAAATCCGGTTATACGATTCTTGTTACTATGGCAACACAATAAATAAATATCTTACGATGACAACTATTATCGTACTATTATGACTTTATTGGACATCTGTCCCCTACATCCATCCGCCCCCCCCACCCCTACGGGGGCGAGTGTCTAAAGTTCAACTAAAAAAACTGTCACAAGTAAGTGACAGTTTTTTATGGAATTATTATACTCGCTAACTATGCAGGAAAATATTGTGAGGAATCTTAAGTTCATTAGAATTCAGCGATTAGAATGTAAATTCTTTACGTCGAAATAAATGATTGATTTCTGATGTTTGAATCTCTATAGTTCAATTCTCATAGCTATTGTTGAAATGTAAACTGAACGCTTTCTAATTTGGTGTAGATAGTTTTTCTTTGAACGCATCCAAAAGTTTGTCACTCTCTGTCGGTCTTTGAACAATAGTGTTGTTTTCAAGTTGGCAAATAAATATGTAAAGTAATCCTGGTTTATTTACTCATATTCCATGAGGTTATAGACCCACTCCACATGGGTGTTCACTTTTCGGGAAATAACAATACTTGTTATTTCGAGAAAATTAACAAAAAAAATTAAACACACGGGTTACCTTAGGGTTACCTTACACTTATCAAATATCTTCGTCCAATGTATAATAAAATCAAAGAAATTGGGCAACTTCATCGAATCTTCATGTATTGGCAAACAATACCGATATTTGATCAAATATTAATGACACTTTAATCAAAATGGCTGCAAAGAAGATATAGTGGACGATTCTATTGACAGCACTTTTGATGACACTGATGAATGGCAAAGACGCTCCACGTTCCTCCATTTTTTTGAGACTGCGCAAAATATATTGGATACAGTTATGGGGCAAGTGGATAGGGTCTACCTCAAAGAATTTTTATCAGATATTGAACTGTAAAATTGGACAAAGATATTTGATAAGTGTAATATAACCCTTAGCAACGGAAAGGAATGGCCAACGTATTTCGTAAATGTTATGTTTTTTTTTATCATCGCAGAAACAACAGATCGTAAGACAAGACGTTTGATAAGGGTGGCTCTTAGTGGTTTCTTAATGGACCTTTCAATTCATAATTTCTCTAAAAGGCGTTTTAACCGCATTCAAAAACCTTTGTAATCAAAACAAGTGGAGTATAAACACCTTAAATTGGTGAGGAGATGAATTTTTATTTTGGTTACTCCATGCTTTGCAAGGCACGTTAAGCCGTTGATGCCGGCTGTCATGTAATGGCAGTCGTTAAGCCATGTCTGAGGCCTTATGGGCGGCTTGATAACTTATTTACAGTAAGGCCCGCCACTGTCTTACAATCCTCCACCAACCCGGACTTTGCCTCCGTGGTGGAGTATGGCCTTACCTACCTGCGATGCAGGAAGTGACCCGTGCCTAAGCTGTGGGAATATACAAGGGTTGATATCGATACATAGCTAGATAGACAAAGAACACTTTGTTCAAAGAAGTATACATACTCACGCCTGTATCTCGGAGGGGTAGGCAGAGACTAGGGTCAGCCGCGGGTATTAAGTAATAAATAAATTAATGGCATTTTCTTGGCGCTAGTGGCATTTTTCCGAGCAATTCCGTGCTTTGCAAGGCACGTCAGGCCGTTGGTGCCGCCTGTCATATCATAGTCGTTAAGCCATGTCAACCATGTCAATCCTTCACTAACCCGGACTTGGCTCCCTTGGTGGAGTATTGTCTAACCTTCCTGCAAAGCAGGAAGTGACCGGTGCCTAAGCAGTGGGGACATACAAGGGTCGATATCGACGATATCGAAATAAATTAATAAACAATGAAATCGGTGTATATTTCGGACTATCTTCTTAAAACAACATCAAGTAGGATTCATTCATTTTTACAAATTTGAGTGAGGTTTTCCTTGAGTACGGCCTTGGAAGTAAAATCGGGTTTTACATCAATCCTTGTTCATTATGTTAGGAACGAAAAAATATTAGGGTGTAGCGATAGAAATAATTGGACCAATGTTTCATTGTCTGACGAAATACAAGCTTAGTAAATGAAATGTAAATATAACTAATAAGCTTCGTTGGACTTTTACAGTTTATAATAACAGGTTGAATAGTCGCTGCCAAATATACGTTTCAAATAATAGGGAGGGCTGATTCTGTTATGCCTAAAGTTTAAAAAACTACTGAAATGAAATGAAAAGGTTTTATTCAAAGTAGCACAGAAACTGCGGCTTAATGAACGTTACAATTCAAACTAGGTGTCCACTTCAAAATCTGGATAATTTTGGAGAAAAAAATGGATAAAAAAACTCCAAACTTAGTCTTTTCAAAGTCCTTAATTAACATAGTTTACATAATTATTATAAAACATAGAACTCATACATTGTACTGGCTTTAATTCCAGACCTTTTTTTCATCTAAATAATCCTTTAGTAGCCCTTTTGGCACAAAGTGTGCTTAACATATTTTTTGAACCGCGATTCAGGCAAGCTTAATATATCTTCAGGGATTTTATTATAGAAGCGAAGTGGAAAACCAATTACTGGTAAACCAACTTTAAGCAGCGATATAGGTAACAAAAAAAAATGGAGAAAAAAAAACAATAGAAATAAGGCCGATGATTCAACGTAAAACATCTGTTATTACTTTTGTATTCTTTCGCAACTATATACAACGCTTCACGCTAACTGTGAAGGAAAACATCGTGAGGAAACCCATGGCTTGGTTGACTCCGCACGTATTGACAAGTCTTTCCTGTGGGCTAGGCCGACTAAGCTGTCAGGATGGTATAGGTGCTGGGCAAGCCTACACCATATATAAAACCATGTCCCAGGCACTACAGCGTCGGAGTGGTCCCTTCAACCATCTAGTGTGAGTGAGGATACCACTGGACGCTGTATAAATCGTCTCATTACGTAGATGCAAAAAGGCCAATCATCATTCTTTTGCAATAATGAAGCCATTTTTCAATTTCAATAAGAAAACGTTAATAAACGTCGTGTTGTGGATGTACCACCGGATACTTAAAATTTCTTGGGTTCAAAGGGTCCGCAACTCTACCGTTCTACATAGACTGTAAAAGAAGAAATCGGTACTTAACACCACTAAGAAACGAAAGCTGTTATCTATCGGACATATGAGGACATACATGATGCGTAATAAAAACTTTTTTATACGGATTTGACTCGTTTATTTTACATTTTTACAATTTTTACAGTCTTTCGAGACCACGGCACCTGAAAAAGTGCCGAAACATCGGAAAATTGTAAAGATATAAAATAAACGAGTAAAATCCGTATAAAAATTGTTTTTATTACGTCTATTGCTCGTGTTTACCTTAGAAAATACTATATGATGCGTACCAATAAGTACAGTCTCCTTTAATTTATCCTACATGGCAAGATTCTGAAGCGCTCGCGACCCAGTGGAACCGAGCGATTGAAACCAATCACTTAGGTTAAGCAGCAGTCTGGTGCTGGATGGGTGACCATCCAGTGACTACCGCTAGTGGCATTTTCCGAGCGCTTTCGTGCTTCGCAGGGCACGTTAACCCCTTGGTGCAGGCTGTTATGTAATGGCAGTCGTTAAGCCATGTCAGAGGCGTTATGGGCGGCTTGATAACTTCTGACAGTAAGGCCCGCTACTGCCTTACAATCCTTTTTTTTTTCACCCAGGAGAAACCCCAATTACGGGTACCACCGGCTCGGGGGAGCACAGTGGTTATGTCGGATGTCCCCGCCCTGAAAAGGGCGGTATACCGACTAAAACTCCTGGGGTGTTCCTCCGCACCGCAAAGGACGGGGCCACGGAGACGCTTACGCACACTTCCGCGACCCCGTCTGCGGGCGCCCTTTCGGGCACTCCTTCGGCGGCGCCCCTGCCCCATCCCTCGACCAAAGATATTATGGCTATACAACCTACGACAGCTGTTTTAACAGAGCAGTTCCTTGTTTGTATTGGCAACCTCAGAAAGCAAGATAACCGAATTGGTTCTTAACCTCCGAAGAAGTGTTAACATTTTGCTTAAACTAGGCAATGTTTTACGCGGCGCCATCTAGAGGCACGAGTCAAGAGGATTTGAGTAGGTAGTGGCTATTTTGCGCTAAATAACAATTTAAACATAATATGAATTTATAACACATTTTAAACTTTCGCGACTTGAAATCATTATTAGAATATTTTCGGGGCTTAATCGCGTAGTAATTAACTGTAGTTTTTAATTATGTCGCAACCCTAAAAGTCTTTTGTGATGGTTGATTGAGGGTAGTCTGAAACTTTATCAGCCGAAGATGCGAGCGGTCACCAGCCATCAGTCTTCTCGTGACCACGATGACTGTAACGTCGTCGAAACGTCGAGGTAAAATAGCAATAAATTACTACGGGATTAAGCCCCGAAAATATTCTAATAGTATATGAATTTCACACGACACGCAGTTATAGAGTTACAGACCTCGCTCGAGCCGACATTAGTGTATTCGTTCCATGTGGTGCCGAACTAAAAGACGATAAATATCCTAAAAAAACCTATTCAAAGGCTAAAAATTCCACCCATGCCGGGATTCGAACCCGCGACCTCTGGCTATCCGTGCCAGGGCTCTTTCCAAACTGAGCTAATGGGCGACTCACCGGCATCAGTGTTTCGAACCTCTTTACAATATTCTCTATTAAATATTCTAATAATGAGTATGTATTAAATAGGTTTCTAAAATTGTCCTTAGCACGGGTTAGTGCATTATAAATAATATGATAAATATCCTGTTAATGGCAATAGTAACTACTTAGTGTATGAGCGGAATTTCAGTGATTTTAACTACTCCGTGTTGTCGCCAAATGCACCTATTTATGCTCTACCTATTCCAGCCACTGGTAATGACAGCGGACGCCGGAAAGCATCGGTTTAGACTGGCAAAGAAAGGAGTTGGCTTAAAGGACAGATATTATAACGTTAAATTTATTTAAAAATCTAATTCGACCTTGTGTAAGTCTTTATTTGTCCCGTCTAAATGCTGCATAAAAATAATAATACTGATGCCGTGAGTCGCCCATTGGCTCAATTGGTAGAGCGCTGGTACGGATAGCCAGAGGTTGCGGGTTCGAATCCCGGCATGGGTGAAATTTTTAGCCTCTAAATAGGTTTTTAAATAATGGCTCTAACATAATAAAATCTTCTTTGCACTGTGGAAAAATATTAAACTACTATCATACCCTCTATAAACCCTCTATAAATAAATCCTAAGGAAACCTGAGTGTCCGAGGTATCCAGATACCTCGGCGCTTGAAATTGTCAATCCGCCGTGGGCACGCGTAGTATTTAAGCCCATAAACTCTCTCTGAGAGAATGTCAGTAACCTGCAGTGGGACGTTTAGAGCAAAAATAAAAAAATATACCTGTCTGCAAAATAATTTCTGATAAATAGCACTTTATATTTCATAAAGGTTTAACAGAGCAATATTGTGGGAAAATACATATTATTTTATAATCGTACTGAATTGAACTCGTCAGGTTTTTCCTAACGCAAACCTCGTATTTTAATGATATGCTAATAAAATAATGATTCTAAACTCAGAGGTGGCTGAAAATTGCCACTAGAATATTCAACACTCTTACCTATTGTTTGAACTTTTAATGCATAGTTTACATATGGCTAAAATTCACTTAACCACGTTCTATCAATGAAATAGATTTTTTAGAGGCTGTGATTTGGGCCCGTGGCCTGTAATGCAATAAATCCATTAACACGAAAATCAAACGAGATCGCGGAAAACTCATTTACAACCTATATAAACGCTATGATTGGCTTTTGCATTCAAACGAGCAACCTTTTTACTTCTGGCCAGTTAAAAAAATACATTTTTAGCGTTTGACGTTTGCAAATCTGCTTCTACCTTTTTGTGATTGATTAATGGCTTTTCACCAGCCAGTGACAGTCAGTCGGTAGTTGATATGAAACTGGCTGAATGACGGACTTTTTCAATTTCAAATTCCGAATGCAGGAAATGTGTTTTTTTATCGTTTTGACTCAACAAGTCAACAGGTTGATAAGAGCGGCCGGTTGGTGTGAAAAGGTCAGGATAATATTTGAGGCCAACCTCCTTGGTATCGAAAGTTACATATCGCTTGTACTCAGTTGCTTACACGTACATGGGTGTACTCATATACTTGTAGATTCACGACCTCGGATTTTTAGGCAGAGAATAAATCAGACAGGATCTTACAGAAAGTACTAGTGAAACTTAACAGATATTCTATTCATCAAACAAAACAACAGGTTAACTAACAGCTTTTATCATGAAAATAATTACTGAACATCGAAAAAAGTATTCGTCTTCTCCTTCCAGGGTCACTTTACTCCTCCGTGGAGTCTGGGGCTGATACAAGGGCTTTCCAATTTATCTCTGTTCATGGCTAGGCATGGTAGCTCCAGCCAAGGTTCTCCCTTCTCCTTCTTTACAGAGAGAACGAGACAGAAAATATTGACTTTTGGCTAATGTTTTTTTGGCTTTTGATATTTTTTGGGTGTTTCGGATAAAAAAAATGGTATTGATGTACCTTGTCGTTTTACAGGACCGTGGCGTATGCTGTCTTACTCGCACAATTTAATGATTTTAGTTAACTAAGTGAATGTGTAATGCTAGTCTCCCGTCACTGAAACTGGCGATAATGGCATAGAGCAGGTGAATTAATAATGATGTCAACTAACAGGTAATTTCCCATTAATAATTGTACTTACGCTGTTACCGACGTAAAGGCCCGTAGGGCCCGCCACTGTCTTACGATCCTCCACCAACCCGGACTTGGCCCCCGGCCCCGTGGTGGATTATGGCCCGTCACTGTCTTACAATGTCTTCACGTCACTGTCTTCCTGCGATGCAGGAAAAGATCCGTGGCCCGGCAGTGGGGACATACAAGGGTTGACATCGAGTGTGGCACTGTCAAGGGGTAATTCTACACATTTACAATTTTTTGACTTAACTTTTTTATTCACTGCCTCGTTGGTCTAGCCGTTAGGGCGCTTGGGTACCAAAGCAAAAGTCGTGGGTTCGATTCCCGCTAGGGGCCATGGTACATACGTACAAGTGGCCCCAGTCTAGGTGTATTTGAATGTTTGTGACGTCCTTGTCTAGTTACCATCGATATGAACACTTGTATGTCCCCACTGCTGGGGCACGAGCCTCTTCCTGCATCACAGGAAGGTTGGTCCATACTTTACTATGGGGGCTAAGTCCGGGTTGGTGGAGTATTGTAAGACAGTAGCGGGCCTTACTGTTAGAAGTTATCAAGCGGCCCAAAAGACCTCTGACATGGCTTATCCATTGCCATTACATGACAGCCGGTGCAGTGAGTGTGAGCGCACATTCTCGCAGAGGGCGTCAAAATTTCTGCCACTTCGTCACTCTCAAAGTCAGATCTCAGAGGCTGTGGCCGAATGCGGTCGGGACACATACAAACATTCATACGAATTCCATACAAATTTGACAGTTTGCAATTTCAATGGAATTTGACAGTTTTATTTTATTAGAGAAAACAAACAGTTATACGAAAAACATTTGCTTAACTTAAAGTTAGTATTAATGTACGGGTTTCCCCAAACATCAATAGATGATTTGATTGCTTGATTGATAGATCTTGATATTGAGAACACTATTGAGTTTATTTGATATTGATATTAATGACACCCGACAGATCTTATTTGTATACGCGTTTACGCTATGATGATTTATAGTGAACTGAAGCTAAGTCGATAAAGTAAACTAAACATCGCGCGGGCGCGCAAAGTGCTGACGCCGCGTATTCGTGTACGGCATCCCCGTACAATTAAAGTTAGTTACATGTATAACTAGCAGCGTTTTCTACAGTTTACAAAATAAAAATATTAGAATACAATAGGCACAATAGGCAGTTAGACAGGATTCTTATCGTTCAGGTGCTTAGGGGCGCTAACTCGCGCCATCAATGGAATAAAAATCCTAATTTGTTTTATAATAGGGAGGGTGAGGTAATACGATCCCCCTAGGTCAAATGATCCCCCGTCGTAAACAAGAGACAACTAGTGATATCTATCCAAAAGCACATGAAACGTGTTCCCCGCAGCCCTGCCAGTTCCCTCTCCAAGTCTCATGGTGGTGTTAACGCTTAGCGAGATTTTATTTAAAAAGAATAAAAAAGTGTGGCTCTGATCTAAAGTAAGCCTGTTTTTGACCTTTTATTACTTTTTACAAGTTCGTGTTTATTGAAATGTTGTTTTATTTGCGGGTTATAATAGCAATCGGCTAATATTTAAGCAATGTTCGATCACCGCACGCTGTATTTGAAGGTTATGTTTTGATCGATATCTTGGATTTTGATGTTTGGGGGAAATGATCCCTTTTTGTGTGTTTAAAATGATCCCTGGAATCATTTTACCTCATTAGTATTTCTTGATTTTACAGATCATGCCAAGAATTTATATCGATATCGATATCAACCCTAGTTTGTCCCCACTGCTGGGGCATAGGTCTCTTCCTGCATCGTAGGTAGGTTAGGCTATACTCCACCACGGGGGCCAAGTCCGGGTTGGTGGAGGATTGTAAGACAGTAGCGGGCCTTACTGTCAGAAGTTGTCAAGCCGCCCATAAGGCCTCTGACATGGCTTGACGACTGTCATTATATGACAGCTGGCACCAACGGCCTAACGTGCCTTGCAAAGCCCGGAAGCGCTCGGAAAAATGCCACTAGCGGTAGTCACAGGACGGTCATCCATCCTGCACCTGACCGCGCCTGAGAATTTATATACACAAAACTAATCGCCAAAATTGGTATGAAGAACAGATGCAAAAGGCATTAGATGGTGTCAGAGATGGTATGCCTTACAAAACCGCTAGTAACGAGTTTGAAGTCCATGTAATGACATTGAAAATGCTTGACTAGGTATATTTTTAATTTTGCAAACCTTTTAAAAGTTTGTTAATATGCAGTTTTATTGATTGAACAGTAGATAATTGCGAGAAAAAGATTTCTAATGAAACTAGAAGACTGTAAAAGTTGTGTAAGTTGCTTACGTACTTCAGTTGCTATGAAGAATACATACTTTACTAACGTATGGTATAAAATTATCCTTGAGATTATTTTACCCCTGCCCCAGGGATCATTTTATACATAGGCATGTATAAAATGATCCTTTACTAGACTTTTACAAAAACCTGTAATACAAAAAAACTGCATACATGTAATAAAAAATAAGTATGCAGTTACAAAGTTAAGTAAATTCAGTACCTCATATAATAGAAATCTTGTGATTTTCCCTTAAAATTTAGCCACAGTTAAGTTTTTCCCTTAAGGAGATCATTATACCTCACCTTCCCTACGTTTTTTTTCAAAAAGTAAACATGAGATATCTTGATATCTGTAGTAAGTATTTTTAGAACACGGCCTAGAATGTTATATAAATATCATAGGACTTAAATCGATTTCCGCTAAAACGGCCGTTTTTGGCGGAAATCGATGAAAGTCCTAGATTATTGATCCTAGGTTCTAGACTGTAATAATAACAATATTGGCTTTTTGCATCTACTTAATGAGATTATTTATACAGCGTCCAGTGATATCTTCATTCACACTAGATGGGTAAAGGGACCACTCCGACGCAGTAGTGCCTGGGACATGGTTTTATAGATGGTGTAGGCTTGCCCAGCACCTATACCATCCTGACAGCTTAGTTGGTCTAGCCCACAGGAAAGACTAGTCAACACGTGCAGAGCTTACCAAGCCGCGGGTTTCCTCACGATGTTTTCCTTCACTGTTAGCGTGTGGTATTGCGACTACAAATGTACGTAACTTTGAAATTAAATAAAGACATTGGTACATGCCCGCACTCGGGATCGAATGCACTGGGGCTCTCGCTTGCCAGTCCATGGTTCTACCCAGACTGTAGATTCTAAAAATAGTTATCACAGTTGTTAAGATTTCTCGTGTTCACATTCAGGCAAAAACGTATTATAAAACAAGGATGCTTTTTCATACAATTCTCCAATTTGAGGTTGCCTGGAAGAAATTGCTTTTAGCAATAAGGCCGCCAATTGTATTTTATCTTTTGTATCTGCCGTTTTTTGTAACTATTTTTCCGGTATACAATAAAGAATATTCTTATCTAATCTTATTCCACCAATGGAATAAAAAGCCATTGGTGGCGCTAGTCAGGACCCAAAGCGCCTTCAGGTTTTTGAGCACGTAATATAGGTGCTTGTCATTGTAACGAGTAGAGACTCCTAGCTGCGTCCGACAACTAAATTGACTTTGGAAACAGTCAAAGTCCATCTCGCTATCTATCTAAAGTTTGGTTACTGCACCCACACCTTTTACACCATAACCTACTTCAAGAACCTTAATTGGGTGGAAAAACGAATAAGTATTCCTTCCTTCGACGACCTCTGTGGCGTAGCGGTAGCGCGTCTGTCTACCAAGCAAGAGGTCCCGGGTTCGAATCCCGGCTGGGAACAAAAAAAAGCCCCGGTCTTGGATTTTTACATGTTTTTGATGTCGTTGTTTCTGGTTTCCACGACACAGGGTATCCTAGTGTGGGGCCAGAAGGAATGTATGTGCTTGTATGTAAATGTTATGTTCTGTTTTTGTGTAACTAACAATTTGACATTTTAATGCACACATTTTGTTTTTATGTGACATATTTTTTTGCAATTCACGCGCTGAGGTTTTTTAACACCTTTGAACGCTCAGGTTTCCTCACGATGTTTTCTTTTCTACAGTGCTAACTGTAGTTACAAATGTGACTACAGTTAGCACAGTAAGGTGGAGCGGAGTCACAAATGTACGTAACTTTTCAAGCGCTGAGACTTGTATACACCTCAGGTACTCTGGTTTCCTCACAATGTCTTCCTTCACAATTAGCGAGTGGCATTGCTACTATAATATCACAATGTACTTCTTCTTCAGGCTATATTATGTAGTCCAATGCTGGACATAGCCCTCCCGAAATTTTTCACAAATGTACATAGCTTAGAAAACAAAGTCATTGGTAAATCCCATGTTTCGAAGCCACTACCTTCCGATTGAAAAGCCGTTCTTCCGCTCCACTACCAGCGTTACTACTTATCTTTATCGATGCCAAAAGCCAGCCGCTAAGAAGCGATAGTTCAAAGTAAAGTTGACCTCAAACGCACAAGGAGGAAAGATGAGCAGCGACTGATAACACGTCTGAGCCAACTTTCAACTTGTTGATTTACAATGTACGAGTATCTATTAGTTACATAGATTTACTACAGAAGGACTACTTAGTGAGGTTTGGAAGGAAACTTTGTGGCGGGAAATTATTATTATTATAAGCGGGAAAATTATGGTTTTATTAACGGGAAATGAAAAGGTTTTATTCAAAATAGCGCAGAAACTGCGGCTTGATTAACGTTACAATTCAAAGTAGGTGTCCATTTCAAAATCTACATCATTTTGGAGAAAAAATGCACAAAAAACTACAAACTAAGGCTTTTCAAAGGCCTTAATTAACAGAGTTTAGGTACATAATCATTTCAAAACATAGAACTCATGCAATGTACTGGCTTTAATTCCAGACATCATTGTCATCTAAATAATCCTTTATGTTATAGTTGCCCTTTTGGCACAAAGTGCACTTTACACATTATAAGATATGTGTACATGTGTTATAAGACAAACCCTGAATGTAACATCTGAAGCCTCACATTTCGGAGATCGTGGGTTCGAACCCCGGCTCATGTACCAATGACTTTGCTCTCTTAATTACGAACATTTGTAAATGTTTAGTAGCAAACCCACTCGCTAAACGTGAGAAAACTTGAGTACCTGAGGTGTAAACATGTCTCAGTGCTTGAAATTTCCCACGCGTGCCCGCGGTTGGCACACGTGAGCACTGGTGGGCACGCGTAGGCACGCGTGGAGCACGTGTGGGGCAAAAATACATGTATAGACTGTATACTATACTTGCGTGTACCCTATAAGGTTATAGGCATATAGGCTAGCTACCGAACGTGACTTCTGTACATTATTATACTCTATTCCGTTGAGAAATGGTAGTTTCGAAATCAGATAAGGCAAGTCAAAGCCACGGTCAGCCAAATTGTTATCTCTAACAAAACGTCGACTAGTGCTCCAGATTATCATTAGCAGTTTTAGTATAATATCCTATAGCCTATTGGATTAGCAAGTTAAAGTGGCAGTGGGCTGGTCACGTATGCCTAAGGGCCGGTGGTCGATGGAATGAAATGAAAAGGTTTTATTCAAAGTAGCGCAGAAACTGCGGCTTAATGAACGTCACAATTCAAACTAGGTGTCCATTTCAAAATCTAGAGAGAAAATGAAGAAGAAAACTCCAAACTTAACTTGATGGGGTTCAAAGCTTCTCGTGTGAAGACCACGAACTGCCAAACGCGGCGTAGGACAAGCACCGGCTTGCTGGACCAACGATCTAGGGAAGATTGCTGGCAGTGGCTGGATGAAGATGGCTGAGTACAGAAGGAAGTGGCGTGCCTTGGGGAGGGCTATGCCTATTAAAGAATCAACTCAAGAATGGTAGAAATACAAAGAGATCGCCTTGCATGAAATCGATATATTTCACACTTTAATTCCTTCCACTCTAACAACCACACTCGTATCGTTCGATCCGTTGACAACTGTCACCCCTGCGTTTCGTTATATCTCCCTATTCTGTGTCGCTCATTCAATCTATGGTTCAAAATAACTCTCGTAGATGTAACCAAACAGAGATTGTAAACAACACACTGAGATTTTACAACAGGATAAGTTGAAGAAATACAGTGTAAATAATAGTGGTTTTAACACTAATTTTACAATTAATGTAGATAGATAAGAGACATATAAAGATAGAGAACACTTCATTGTACATAAAAATGAAAATTACACAGATATTTCTTAACCCAAGAGTACAAACGGCGGCCTTATCACTAAAAGTGATCTCTTCCAGACAACCTTTGGATGGACTGGACTAATATATTGAAGAAGGAAGTAGATGTACAAATATACAAGATTATTACAAAGGTATAAATGAATACATGCCTAAACAATAGTGTACATATAGTTATCAACAGATAAATACAAATAATTAATTAAATAATGTACTGGGAAGTGGTGACTTTTCACATTTAAAACCCGCGACATACGTCGTCGTACTACTCAGATAGCACTAGAAAATAGGTCTTTATATTCTCGAAATGTTCGTTATTTCATTATAATAGTTTTAAAGAAAGAAAAAATGCCACGAGTACAGTAAATAATAGAGCAAATATAAACTGGTAATTAACTTAGAAAAGACTACATACACACACATAACCTCACGCCCGTATCCCAGAGGGGTAGGCAGAGACCATTGACTGCCACCTGCCATGATCCTGACAGATCACTTTCGCTTCATCAACGTTCATAAATCGTTGCATGCACGCACGCCGGTTCCAGGTACTTTTTATCTTCCCCTCTGATAATACATCCCCTATTTGGTCGATCATGTCCGCCTGGGACGTCCCTTACCAGCGCTTCCACTCACGTTCGCAGTATATATTTGTTTCGTCAATCTTTCTTTCTTCATCCTCTCCACATGTCCAAACCAACGCATCATTCCTTTCTCAATTCTAGTCACTACATCCTCTTTCAGAAAAAAGGCTACATGGGGAGTTTTTTTGCCCATTCTTAACGCCATATACATATGAGGGGTAATATGTATCGCACGTAGTGGAGAACAAATTTCTGAATATCTGATACGTGACACTGATATTGAGTCACATATTGAACGATAAAGTCCAGTAGATACTTCGTTAGTGCACACAAATGTATAAGTAAGTTACACAACTTACAACTAGGACACCCTGTGCTATAGTCACCAGGCAAGGACACCTCTTTTGGAAATGCCACTAATTTTGACTGACTTAGAAAAGGTCGCTCTCGTAAAAGGGTATTTCCTCACATTTATTTTCTGACCGAAATACAGTGTGAGTGTTTGTAATAGATATTTCCTGGCTCCTAATAGATAAAATATCTACTGAGGACCGCAGTTTAGAGGCCCCGGCCCCTTGAGACCTCGTGTGAAGTGGCTGATATTGAAAGAATTTCAGGGACCCGCATATAAAACGTGGTAAAATATATTTAGGTTAGGTTGGTTTTATTAATATACACTGGCCTGCAAAACTATGTATCACACTTTACTTTCGTATATGTGTAAAATATATTGCAATGTAAATTGTAATGTGTACAATATATATCGACGACCTCTTTAGCGTAGCGGTAGCGCATCTACCTACCATGCAAGAGGTCCCGCGGCTGGGAAGAAAAAAAACCGCAGGTCTTGGATGTTTACATGTTTGTGATGTTCTTGCTTCTGGTTCCCATGACACAGGGTATCCTAGTGTGGGGCCAGGAGCAACGTATGTGCCTGTACGAAATGTTATGTTTTGTTATGTTATGTAAAAGAAAAACTCTTTATTTATGTCAGCATAGACATCTTCTGTTATAAGATATTAGTCTAAAAACCTACTTAGAGGCTAAAAATTTCACCCATGCCGGGATTCGAACCCGCAACCTCTGGCTATCCGTGCCAGCGCTCTACCAATTGAGCCAATGGGCGACTCACCGGCATCAGTGAAATTTCGAACCTCTTTACACTATTCTCTATATTACGTACAGGCAGCGACATCTGGCTTAAGCAAATTGCATCACTTACAGCCCCGACTACCTACTTTGCAGTTACATCGGAACGATATCACTGTACCCACATGATTATACTATTTTTATTTTTAATGCACTAACCCGTGCTAAGGACAAATTAAAACCTATTTAGAGGCTAAAAATATTCACTAAAAAATATTCATGAACTCATGTTGTACCTCTAGAACCCTCATGTAAAGGTTTGCCCTGCACTTACTTGGCCATTTCAAACTCTTGCCTCCTCACTCGTCGCAGGTGTTTGGTTCGATTAACTATTGTTAGGGGGTTGTTTGATGACAATATTGCACCTAATTAATGTGACGATGTTTTCGATTATTTTAATTGTATTTTTTGTTTCGTGGTGTACTATGTTTATTTTCATGTGTGTCACTGATAATATAGAAATGGTACATGTTTTTCGTTGGATGAGAAAGGAATTTAAAGGGGAAGGTAGGGCGTCCCACTTCCCACTTATTAGTTAAAAACTTATAAAAAATATACGTGAGAGAGAGGTATTAAGTTATTTACCCAACCTACGTTATTCTCAGATAACATTAATTCAAGTAATAAACTCCTATTATTATACGAAAGGAACGAGTGATTGCATTGTGTACAAGTTATTTATTTTATAAAATTGGTGGCATAAAAGTTGTTATCGATTAAAAAATCTCTTTGACGGGTTTCAGAAATGCGCATTTTTAAGTAACCATTGAATAAAAACTTTCATAGACGAAAATCCCGAAGAACGCCTCAAGGTCGGAGACAAAAAGTAACTCAATGAAAAATTGCTGATACTTATACGTTGCGACTTTTACCCAACGTAGCGGCAACAAAAACCGATCGATCGTAACTATGTATAACTTGGTTACAACTTTGCAACTAACCAGCTAGCGTAGGTAGATTTTTGTTTTAGCTTTCAAGCAGTTTTTTACCTTCAAAGTTGAACTTTATACCCGGCAGTAGTAATCTGCAAATGATCAAGTTGATAATTATTTTAAGGTTATATTTTATGTACTAAATCTATTTTGTTTCGACTAAGTATTTTGTGTGTGCTTCGATAAGGAACTATAAAACAAAAGTTGAATATCTAATCTAGTTAGACCTGAGATACTTAGCAAGCGTAAAGGTATGTTAACACCTCAGCACCAGAGAGTATGGGCTTACCACGAGCACAGATTAGATAATAGTTACGAGTGCCCACCGCGGATTGGCAATTTCAAGCGCTAAGGTATTTGAACACCTCAGACAGTCAGGTTTCCTCATGATCACCGTTAGCAAGTGGTATTGCTACCATAACTTTACAAATGTACATAACTTAGAAAACCAACTCAGTGGTACATATCCGCACTGGGTATCAAACCTGGTTCACCCACTTTGGAGTCCATTGTTCTACCCACTGAGCCAACGCCCCCTTAATTTTATTTAAGAAAATTAATACAAAGTATATTTAATTGCCATTAAATTTCATTCCTTAGAGAGTTTGAGAAAATAATTGTTTTACAGGTATACGTTTAAGCGGTTGCGATACGAGGCATTTGTAGGGAAAAAAAATTAAGTCCAAATAATTTCTTCGTCAAATGGCTGCAAAAAACCTCTGGCCTCCTTACAAACAACCTTCGAGTAGATAATAAAGTTTACCGAACATAACCTTTCAACAGTTAAAACGGTCCCGAACGGTAAGCGAACCGGAAACGGCGTTTACCACCTGGGGTGCACTGTAAAATCAAAATAAGAATCACCCCGTAGTCTGTACGGGTGATAAAACGTAGAGGGGTGTCGGTATAGGGAAGGTACAGAAATGGCCGCACGCGCCAACTACGGATAAGTAATTAGACATTTTGGGTATTCATGTACTTTTAAAATGTATTTTTATAACCCTTTGTATGCCCCCACTGCTGAGGCACTGGTCTCTTCTTGCATCGCAGGAAGGTTAGGCCATACTCCACCACCAAGTGGAGGATTGTAACATAGTGGTGAGACTTACTGTCAGCAGTTATAAATGTTTTTTTTTCTTAAGATTTCCTTTTCTTCTGTGGTAAAAAAGCAATACCAAGTCAATGTAAGTATGACACAAGTTCCCAATTGAAGAGAATAGGTATTTAACAAAAAAAAATACGAGAAAATCGTTTATTGCTCGTAGAAATGGATTCAAAGAAATTTTACATATTTTTCGATCCAATTTTTATATAATTTTATAGCCACTGAATCTATCGGTGTTTTTTCTAGGTCCCACTATTTTGTCCAGATAACGGGTCCACGAGGGATCCCTCGTAGTCCCGTTAGTAAAAATACTACCTCCTGTACAAGAATCTACACTAACTTCTTTCCTTCTCCTTGAGTGGCTAGATCTTTAATGGATCCAATGAGATTTTAGTTTCTCTTAAGATCCATTTTTTTAATATGGTTTTGAAGAGAATACCTACAAGCCAACCAGAGTACTCAGTGACATTTGTTTGGCCTCTGTAAATGCAAACTATATGTTTTATTCTAAATGTTCAGCTCATAAATTGATTCCACTGCCGGACACAGGCCTTTTTCCCGCCACGCTACTTCTTTCGCTTCCCCGCCGATCTAGTCCATTGCGTTCAAGTACTGTAACACCTCTATAGTGCTTTTACGATTACATTTTACAACATTTCGCCGCAAACTCGACGAAATATTTATTGGTTTTTATGCGCTCGTGAAAAACATCAGTTTTTACAGGAAACGAGCTATTGCTAGCTATTGGCTTGGCGTTACAATTTGTCGGACTACAGCTGAAAAAAATAGTGTAAAACAGTTTACAACAAGTGCACAAGACGAACAATTTTTATCCTAGACAAGGCGAGGGCTGATAGTAATGTCGAGGATAAAATGGTTTTGTGGACGAGTTATAAACTCTGCTCTGCAATAGAACTGAAACGATTGCGGGAAACAAGAACTGTTTCCCACCGCTTTTTTTAAATCTTACGTCATCTTTAATCAGATATTAGGCTTGGGCTGCAGACCTATACAGCCTACTTTGAAATTAATTTTGTAATAATAATTTTCTTGGCCTTTGCCCAGCAGTGGGACACAATCGAGGCTACACAAAAAAAATTATAAAAAATTCTTAAATTAATTAAATAACCCAGCGTGCTTCAAGTTAAATTTGAATATCTTATATGTCTTAAAAACACATTAAGGCAAATAAATTAACGTAAATATTATAAAATAACAAATTCTATCTATGAAAACATTTATTTATGACAAATAAATGTTTTGATTTGATTTGAACTTTTTATTGTGTTTGGCTGAATGGCTCATTTTCTTTGCCTTAATATAGATACATTTTTGAGTAGATACATTAATTAATTAGAGCAGAAGGAGACCCGTGCTTCAGCAGTGGGGACATACAATGGTTGATAACGAACATTAATGCACTTGTGCACAAAAATCTATTTTGTGCAGCCTATATCCTGCACAAATTTGCAATTTAAGAGCATGAGAAGCAAAAAAGACTATAAACTATTAGGCTTTGAGTACCGCTCAGGGGATGCAAAGGATATCCCTCGCTGTGCAGCGCGGCAATGCTGCCAGTGTCATGGGTACCTTTGGGTCGTATATGTGTCGGGGCGGTTTGTTTGATTGACTTTTTTTAATATAAATTTTGTATTATTATTTTATTATTTTTCTCTGACTTTGTGGAAGAAATTTTTGTGAATGAATTTATGTATTATTGTTTATGTTATTTTATATACATGCAATAAATGGAATTTAAGTATAATTTTTTTTTTTTTAAAAAGACTATTACATCTTCTAATGTATAAAAATCTCATTGTATCAGTGTTTGTTATCGAACTCGACCGAAACGGCTTCACTGACTTTTATGATTATTTGTGTATATTCGGTAGGTTGTTGGGTTGAATGGGAAGGTGGAATCGGTTGAAGTCTAATTAATTGACGGTCTCTGTAGCGCAGGGGTAGTGCATCTGTGCCTAACTTCCGAGAGGTCCTGGGTTCGAACCCCGGCTGGGGACAAAAAAAAATCCAGGTCTTGGATGTATTCACGTTTGTGATGACGTTGTTCCTGGTTCCCACGACACAGGGTATCCTAGTGTATGTGCCTATATGTAAATATTAATGTTATTATGGCAAAATAACTTTTGCGAGATCAGCTGGTACTCTATATTTACCTTAGCAGCTTACGTAAGGAGATTTACGTAAGGTCTACTTCTTAGATTGTCGATGGCAAGCCATCGTGGTGAATGGATTTGCCAATCAGCGTGAGTCACTCACCTATTATTACCTAGGGTGCGCCAGACGTACGGGCTCAGTGAGTACGTCGTTCGGGGAGGCTCCTTTCATGGACCCCAATGAAAAGATAAGAGACACTAGCTGTGCCCCACGGTGCTACAAGCGGTTTATCGATTTTCCCATCTTCTTCTTCTTCTTCAGGCTATATTAGTCCACTGCTGGACATAGCCCTCTTCTAATGAGCGCCATAGCGCAAGGTTGTGCCATCATTGGGAGGTAATGCCGATAATCCCCACGCTGGCATGTGGGGGATCGCAGTTCGGTGGAATTGTACTGCAGAGGGCGCTGCTGCCCACTATCCGATTTTCCCATAGGAATAAGATATTTTCCCGCAGTAAAACGTAGCCTATGTGTTAATCCAAGGTGATAGTTAACTCCATACCAATTTTTTTTTTAAATCTCGCACACGTGAAGAAGTAACAAACATACACACTCAGAAACTTTCCCCTTTATAGTATTACGTACATGCATACATAACCTCACGCCTGTACATTATTTGTATCTATTGACAGTTAGTAACTTTCTCAATTAAGCATGTATTGTTCAAATATCTTCAATGTGAAATAATTTGAGTTGTTTGTACATCTACTTCCTTGGTCCAGTCCATCCAAAGGTTGTCTGGTAGAGATCACTTTTAGTGAGAAGGCCGCTATCTGTACTCTTAGGTTAAGATTATCATCATCAACTCATTATGTCGCCACCGAGGGTCACGGGTCTCTTCCCTGAGGAAGGTATAAGCTTTCATAACTCCTGGCTAGTCTTAGGGCGAGATAAATAGTCGTTGTTTAGCCCAAGTCCGTACTCATGCTTCCCTAAGCATTACTTCAGGCTAACTTAGCTAAGTATCAATGCGTTACTTAAATAGACGTTTGCTTAGCTCAGCATGTTCTTAGGCCAATGCTATGAATTAGTGCGGGTTTTGTGACTTAGAAAGTGCCAAAGAACTGTCTATGATAGACAAATCGATTCTTAAGCAAGTGCTTTCGCTAAGACTCGTTCTTAGAAGCGACTATTTATCTCGCCCTTAGTCTCAGACGTTTTCAAGCCGCGCCATGGCCTCTAACTTGGCTTAACGACTTTGGTTAAGATATCTGTGTAATTTCTTTTTTTATGTACAATAAAGTGTTCTCTATATATCTATCATCCTCTATTTGACAAACATGACCTGCACATTTCCATCCAGTGTGACGACCCTTTTTGCCACGTCGGTTGCTTTAATTCACATCCTAAACCTAATGAGCAAAATCGATCAAGACCATGATAGAAATCCTCAGATTTTAACCACAGGCGAAGATGCCTCATCCAAAACTGGCAACGTTGTTCTAAAAGGCTTTTCCCGTCGTATTAATTAATTAACTATTCCGCATATTAGATTACCATAATGAATATGCCCTCAGTTGATGCTGGGGCCACGAAATAGACGTAATGTTCAGACAATTGACCGGCCACAGTGATAGATAACACACGAGCGATTTGAATGCGATGCGATTGCACAGCGATCTCGCTGCGAGTACGCAGCGATTGCGTCACGACGACGCTGCTGCGGACTCTGGTTACTCATTGGGTTGGTCAGACGAAGAAACAATCTTGCTTTTCTACTTCTAAGGCTCAGAAAAGGAAAACAGGTACAATTCAAGTCACATCTGGGCCGATTGAATATCAGAAATAGTTTTTTTTTTTTAAGTAGGACAGGTTACACTTGACCCCAGTCACGCCTGATGATAAGCGAAGACGGGGTCTACGATGTTACGTGCTTACCTGTTAAATGCCGGTTAACACTACTTTTAAAGACACCCAGGTTATATGCCAGGTTATATGGTTAAGAAACTAAAAACAAAATTGCCCTTTTTAGTGCAGCTATTTATTCAGCGTCTAGTGGCACGTTCACTCACACTAGATGGGTGAAGGAACCACTTTGTCGCTATAGTACCTGAGGATTTGGTTTCTAATGGAATAGGCTTACGCAGTACCTATACCATCCTGGCGACTTAGTCGGCCTAGCCCACAGGAAAGACAAGTCAATACCATAATATTATTTCTTTTAGCAATAAGGCCGCCAATTTATCCAGTGTACAATAAAGAATATTCTTATATTGCCCTATAATAGGAAAATAAGTTAACTTAACACACAAAACTCGTGCTAAGGGGTAAGAGGTATACAATTTTAAAAAACCTATTTAAAACCCGTACGTAATACAGAGAGTATTGTAAAGAGGTTCGAAATTTCACTGATGATTACGGTAGTCGCCCATTGGCTCAGTTGGGAGAGCGCTGGCACGGATAGCCAGAGGTCGCGGCTCAGAGTCCCGGCATGGGTGGAATTTTTAGTCTCTAAATAGGTTTTTAATACATGCACCATTCCAAAATTAAATATTTTTAATACTCTGCTTACAAATTATTTATTATTACTAATTTTGTCTCTGTATCAATTTTTTTTTTTTTTATTTATTTATTTATGACATAATTTTATACAGAGTGGGTTACATGAGTACCAAGCTGCTTAAACCTGAGGGGTTTATTTGCAGATGGTTGAGTTAACTTGCTTAACTTAATCCAAATTTTATTTTTTACATATCTAATTTTGTTTTTTATTCTATTGGTAAGTAATAGTTACGTATTACATTTTTACTCTTTTTCGGGTTGTTACGGATTTTATCAACAATATCGTCTGGTAGTTCGTTAAGAATATTGGGGAGCAAGTATTCCCACGTGCGTGTCCCGTATACATTGGTTGTAGGTGGTAAAGTAAACTTGGTTGAGTTTCGAAGCTGTCGTAAGTTATCTGGGCGACTTATCTTGTTTAACGAGTCGATGTTGTTGATTTCCTCCAGTACAATAGCTATTTTTATTTTTTCTTGTATCGGTAGTACATTGCAGTACTTAAACAGGGCCGAATAGTTATCACGATAGAACATTTTAGTTTTTAATGGTACAATTGTTTTTAAAAGTCTAATTTGTAATTGATAAATACTGTCTATGTGTGACTTGTAGGTTCTTCCATAGCTACTTAGGCTATAACTAATAACTGAATCCCCTAGGGCTAGGTACAACAATCTTAGGGTGCTATATGGGACTTTAAATTTAAGTATTTGTAGTTTAGATAGGAGTGATCTTAGTTTACCACAGACATAGTCAATATGCGGTTTCCAGCTGAACTTATTATCTATTACTAAACCCAAGTAGGTGTGTTCCTTTACTAATTGAAGTTTCTGACTGGAACAGTCTTTTGGGTTTGTGTGAAGACAAATATGAGAGTGCGACACCACAAAAGGTTCGTCCATTGTATTTTTTAGGTAGGGCGAGTGTATGTGTAGCAGTTTTGTTTTATCCGCATTTAGCACTAATCCGACGTCATGTGCCCATTTGCACAGTGTGTTGTAGTTGGCTTGCATCTGTTCTTGTGCTTTATCTAGGTTTTTATGAGCTGTTATTAGGCAAGTGTCGTCGGCAAACTGATACACAGACTCTTCGTCAAATGCGTTACACATATCGTTTACGTAAATTAAATATTCGGTTGGACCGGTAATTGAACCTTGTGCCACGCCCTCTTCTGTGGGGTACCACTTACTATATTTACCATCTATGTTGACAGCCGTATACCTATTTATATGATAGTTTTGTAATAGCTTTAGAAATGGTCCCCGTATACCATTTTTCTCCAATTTAGTGAATAAAGTTGTGTAATTTATCGTATCGAAAGCCTTACTAAAATCGATAAAAATTACAAGCACATGCTCTTTGTCATTCATGTGCTTGTTGATCTTATTAGTAAATTTGGACAATAGTTGTGAGGTACTTTTTTTCTTTTGGAATCCGAATTGTTTTTTGTTTATTATATTATTTTTAGTAAGGAAACTATTTAATTCATTGCCGAAGTATCTCTCAACAATCTTGTCCAAACATGTAAGGATTGTGATAGGTCTATAGTTATTTATATCGGTTTTGGAACCTTTTTTATAAACAGGTCTTATACTGCCAAGCTTGAGCTTGTCCGGGAATATAGAAAAATTTATACAGGTGTTTATTAGGTGGGTTATAAGGGGCGCTATGTACCTATTAATGAACATAATATCCTTACAGCGTATGCCATCATTTCCAGGGCTTTTTTTTGCATTCATGTGTTTTATTATGGAAAAGATTACATCGTCGCTGGCTTGTCTTAGCCTCATTGATACATCACAGTTTTTTGTATATAACTCTGGCTGCAATAAAGGTACATCACAGTAAGTACATATTTTTTTAACGTTATTCCGAAAGTCTTTGGCAAAGTTTTCAACTAAATCGTTTGTATTGCTATTAAACGCATTTATAATTATTTCATCTATAGATCTAGAAAGTTTTCCACATAGATTATTTACAATTTCCCATATTTTTTTAGGGTTTTTAAAGTTACAACTTATTTGACTTCTAAAGTAATTGTTTTTAACATTATTTACTATTTTATTTGTTTTATTTCTATATTTATTGTATAACAATCTTTTATTTAAGTCACTTTCATCACCTTTCCAAATTTTAAACAATTCATCCCGTCTGGCACACATTTTTACAATTTTATTGGAAGCCCAAGCACACTGTTGTCTTTTATTTAACTTTATTTTTACAGTTTTTTTACAATTTTCGTACACGCTATCAAATTTACCAATAATAAAGTTAACGATCTCATTAGGGTTATTATAAGTTAGGCCTTCGCTCCAGTCAATTTTGCTTAGCTCATCTTGTGCTTTATTGCTATCTATTTTAGATATCAATTTGCACTTCGCTTGAGTAGTCGCGGGACCTGTTACAACGAGACCGGTTATGTAATGGTCAGCCAATGCACTATGGATAACAGCTGTTTGAATCGAACGATTTCCCGTGCAGCGGGAAAAAATATGATCTATGCATGTCTTAGTAATTATTTGGCCTCTTTTTTCTACCCTTGTATAGTCAGTAATCCCACAGTCAAGTCCCGAACTAGACATGACATTAAGATAACTTGTAACAATATTATTTGACAATTTTATATCTATATTGATGTCGCCTAAAAATAATACGTCCGACTTTTCCGGTATTTTTGAAAGCATACAAGTTATTTCGTTTATAAAAAGTTGCTTACTTACATTTGGTGGCCTGTACAAAGCACATAAACGGGTTACATATTTATCACTGGTTGAAATCTCACCCAGCACGCACTCATAAGTAATCGACGACGCATGTAGTCTCTTAAACTGTATGCTTTTATGGACATAAACTAGAATACCACCTCCTTTTCTTGTACTACGTAGTTCAGAGTGCATTTCGTAATCTTGAAGCTCAAACAGTGATCTGCAGCTATCTGAGATGTTCACCTCCGTGACGACAATGATGTGGATCGTGCTAGGGCTGCTCGTGATTATTAGTTCAAGTTGTGCGAAGTTTTTGATCAGGGATCTGATGTTTACACTCAGGACAGACAGCCGCTTATGTTTTTTATGGTAGTTGTCGAATTCATTCCATGATGAGTGTGTTGTTTCGCTTTGTTGTGATTGTACACAATCCATGAAGTTTTAATTCTAGTAGGTAGCTTGTATGTCCATTGTCAATTGTGAGAATTTATGTGTGTTTTGAGAATAGATTTTTCAGGCGATCTATATCGCTGGTGGATCTTATAATGTAGTGCCGATCTTTCTCATTTTTTCTAGCCATTATCTGTCCGTTTTTAAACCATACAAATCTGCACAGATCGGTTTGTTTTAGGTCGGTTTTTGACTTCTATAGTAGGTAGGCGGAGTTGGCGGAGAGAAATGAAATGAAATGAAACTTTATTGTTTGAATCTGGGTTAACAGTAGCAGTTACAGGTGCTTTATACAAATAAGTACTTGTCCAAATTCTTCCTTTTCAGGAGTAAACACATTTTCTTACAACTTAATGCTATAATAAGTTTTAATATTTACATTTAAAATCTAAGTGCCTATATTATTTACATATATGCTTACAATTGCTAACCTAAATCTTAAATTCTAAATATTCTTTTATTGAGTAAAACCCTCGGGACAGTAGGTAATCTTTTGTGAGCCTCTTGAATGTAATTATTTCTTCGACTTTATATTTATCTGGTAGTTTATTAAATATATCAATACACATTATAAAACAGTTTTTTGTTGTGAGCGTTAATTTTACAGGTGGTCTATGCAATTTATGTTGATATTGAGTGCGAATGGCTCGTTTGCAGACATTTTGCTTATTTTCGAATAAATACATATATTTTTTTACAAATGTACAAACTTCTAGTATATACAAACATGGTAATGGAAGTATTTCATTTTCTTTAAAATACGGGCGACATGAGTCTGTTTGGCGTAGACCAAATAATGCCCGAATACAGCGTTTTTGCACTTTAAATGCCCTGTCCACATCGGAGGAGTTGCCCCATAGTACGATCCCATAGCGCAAGATCGAATCTACATAACCATTATATGCCTCTTTAGCAGCTTGTAGTGAGACCGTCTGACTAATTTTTCGTAGCGCGTATACAAATTTGTTAATTTTTGTACACACACTCTCTACATGACATTTCCAGTCACAATGGCTGTCAACCATTAACCCCAAAAACTTTATCGCTGTTACTTCTTCTAGTATTTCACCGTTGTGTTCAATAGTTAAGTTTTGTTTTTTCCCCCTATTAGTACAAAATTGTATATATTTAGTTTTATTAATGTTAACCTTTAAATTATTTGCAGTCAGCCAAGTGATAGTTTGTTCTAGTGATTTATTTAATTCTGCATTATATGTCATCAAATTTTTCCCTTCTATAATAAGTGTGGTGTCGTCAGCGAATAGAATACATTCATTGGATATATAATCAGGCAAGTCATTAATATATGTCAAAAAAATTAAGGGGGCTAATATTCCACCTTGTGGCACTCCATAGGTATTTTTAAGTAATGATGACTTATATTTTTTTACAGATTTAGATTTTGTGCAATATCGTACAGTGTCTACATGTTGGGTCCTATTGTTTAAATATGACGATATCCAGCTATTGGCAGGGCCCCGTATCCCATATTTGTAGAGCTTTTTAAGCAGCCTCTTGTGGCATACAAAATCAAACGCTTTGCTCATGTCCATAAATATGACAGTTATAGGGATGTTTTTGTCTACACATGACATGATATGATTAATCAGCTTAAAGACAGCAAGTGAGGTGCTTCTGTGTTTCCGAAAGCCATTTTGTGATTCACTCATCACTTTATTTTTTTCAAGAAAGTAAGTGATCCTAGTGAACATAACCTTTTCAAAAATTTTGGAAAATATTGGTATAAGGGTAACAGGCCTATAGTTTTCTAGTTTACAAGGGTCTCCTTTTTTGAAAAGTGGTTTTACCACAGATTTCTTTAATACCTCTGGAAATACCCCTTGGTCGAGTGAAAGGTTAATAGCATGTAAGAGAGGGCAAATAATGTAGTAGATGCTATTTTTTATTATATCAGTCCGTATCTCGTCATGACCAACAGCTTTCGAGTTTTTCAGACTGCTGACAATGTTAATTAATTCCTTTTCATCGACTGGCATTAGAAAAATACTGGACTCCACATTATCTATTTTAATGTCATCGGTTCGACCTACGTTTGAGGAACAGTTGTTACTTACACTATCTATAAAGAAATTATTGAAAGCCTCAGAAATTGCTTGTGGATCGGTGATATTATTATTATTGATTGATATTGTACTAATGGTGTTTTTGTTACAATCTGCTGTCGTATACTTTTTAATGACGTCCCAGACACTTTTACATTTGTTTTTTGCATTGGAAATGCATTTTAAGTTTTCAATTTTTTGTTGCGAAATTATAATTTTTTTGAGCTTTCGAGAATAATTAATGTACTTAGTTTTGAGAGTTAAATCAATTCTACTTCTAAAAAATAATTGTCTCTTTTTTGCACAGCAAGAACGTATGCCCTTGGTCAGCCATTTTGAAGAATATTTTTTACTTAATACTCTAGTTCTTGTTATAGGAAAACATAGGTTATAAAAAAGAAGATACAAGTCGTAGAATGCATTAAACGCTTTGGTAGCGTCACATTCAGAAAGAACTTCCTGGAAGGAAAGAGACGTTAGGCACTCCACAAATTTTTCTTGGTTCTCTTTACTATAATCTCTCCTAAATTCATACCACCACTTTATTGCAGGAGGCTGGCGTTTTTGTATCGGGATACTGTATGACTGGGCTGTGTGGTCCGATAGTCCTAGATCATGTACGATAGCTGTGCCCTCTGTGATATTTGACAAGATATTGTCTATGCATGTAGATGACGTTAAAGTAATTCTAGTAGGTTCTTTGATGACTGGTGTTAGGTTGTATGCTTGTAATATATTTAGCAGTTCAATAGATACATTTGTTTTCTTGAGCAAGTCAATGTTGAAATCACCGCATAGAACATATTTCTTTCTTTTGTGCCTACATATTAAGTCAAGTAGCTGCTGGAGTTTATAGAAAAAAACGGATGATGGTGATGTCGGTGTTTTGTGAGTATATATAACTATTGCTATAATTCCGTATTTTACAATATTTATTCCCGCACATTCGAAAACGTAAGATTCAGACAATTGTTCAATCTCTTTAATATGAATGTATTCCGTGCCTTTTCTTACCATGATCGCTACACCACCCTTGCGACATTTTTTCCTCGAGTAGTAGGCAGCTAAATTGAAGTTATCAATTCTGAGGCAAAATTCAGAGCCCCGAGACATGTTTGTTTCACACAAGCAAATAATATCAACAGGCGTCCCTTTAGTGGATAATTCGTCTAATGCACAAAGTAGATATACTTGCTTATTGAGTACACCAGCTATATTCTGATGTAGAACTACTAGGTTATCATTGTAATTGTGTCGTTGAGGAACGAAAAAAGTTCTCTGTGGCGGTCGCCTCTGCCTGTGGAAGGGGCAGCGCATACTCCTGGTTTACCGAGGTATCTAGGTTTCTTATGAGAACTATTAATTTGTTGGCATCTTTCATCAGCTGCTCTAGTCCATGACTGTTTAGGACGCCACTGTTCTTATGGAACATGGCAGAGTCATAGCTCAGGTTCAAGTTGGAGTCTATAAGATAACCGTAAAAGTGCGTGTTAATATCCAAGTAGAGCAGCTGATTGAATGTTTCTACTCTAGAATTGAATAGGTTAGTGTTTAGCATTCCATGTTTATAGGTTGGTGCACATAACAGAATGTGCGTGTGGTTAATCTTTTGCAATGTGTTTCGAATGAAAATTATTAATTCGTAGTAGTTATCGGTACAATTAAAATCTTCTTCTCCTAAAAGTATTATGCAGTAATCCTCTAGAGTGAAATCCCTAACTTTGGCTTCTATACCGTGTAGGAGCTGTTTTATTCCCCTATTCGGCAATAGGTAATGACACAGGTCGTAGTTTCCATCCAAGTTACGTTGGGCTATCTGTTGAGCTTTGTTGATACTTAACGTGTTCAATAAGCTTATTCTGTGTCTTTTAGGTTTTGTAGGTGGATCAGTTAAAGTATCGGATACGATGGGGATAGGCTCAAGTGGCCTCTGCGCAGTGTTGGTAGGCACCTTTTGCTTATTTTGGCAGTGCAGTGGGGGCAGGGTAGATTCTTCACTCTTTTTCCCGTTGCTTAATGGTGTACCAGGTAGGACCGGCTCCTGGGTGAGAGTGAGGTGGATTTGAGCGGTAGAGTCGACTTGTGCACTATTTTCTTTTCTAGAAGAGGCAGAGTTGGGAGTTTTGTCCGCCACCTTATTTTTTTCTTGTTGCACTGGTGTACTAGCGTTGAAGTCAGGCTTTAGAAGTTTGGAGGGGGTGTTTTCAGTAGTTGTGTCGTTGTTGCCCTTGTGGTTCCCTCGTTGAGGGGTTGAACGGCATATACGCAGCAGTTGATTAATTCTAGCGTCACGCTTCGATATTGTACCATGTAAAGCATAGTTTTCAGCAACTAATCTTTCGATCTCACCATCAGCGCTCTCTAATTTTAACTCCAGCTGTGAGATTTTATTATTAAGTTGGTCTATCAGCTCTTCGGTGTTTTCTCTTATTTGGTTAGTACTTTCCGGGCAACTTCGGTTAAGAGTTTCGTTGACTAACAATTGAGTACCACTGATTGTATGTCCTGACTCCACCGAGGAAGTCGGGGATGTTGGCGAAGCTGCTTGTTTTGGAACTTCCTTTCGCCTTCTTTGCGTTACATTGGTGCTGGAGGGCAAGTGTGTCTTGGCTAAGCAATACTTACACTTCCAATTAATTTTGTTTTCCTTGGTCATTAACCTGAACAGTTTATCCGACACGGAAATACAGTCAAGGTGATAGGACTTTTTGCAAGATGTGCAGGTAAGATATTCATATTTATCTTTATCTAGTATTTTAGTTCTACATTTAATGCAATTTAGTGCCATCTCGTAGATATTTGCTGTGATTATTGTTTATGGTCGTTTGTCTTCAATGGTAAGGTAATTTATGTTAGTTCCGGTATTCGTTGATAGATGGCCTTAATTTGTATCACGGAATAATTTCAATAAAGTTACCACAAAACAAAAAGGTATATTATAGTAGAGCGTGGCGAGGGTTTGAACCGGTGTCTGTCGATTACCGAGCTATGCAGTAACGACTCAATCCACTGCGCCATCGAGTGCCATGATCAAAGTAATGAATTTGTGGACCTCTTGTTCGTTGTTTATAGCAATGACTAATCACATTGGAATTTAGCCGTTGGTGACGGTTTGTAACGACACTTGTTTACTTGAATTTCTTTCCAAATTGCACTGTTATTCACTACACTGTGTCACTTTGGCACTGTCATATTTATGATTTAACTTAATTATCGTTTTGTAACTGTATTTTCGCTAGTAATTTCGAATACTGGTAGGTATTTTTCGATTTTAGCACTTGTTTTCACTTAAATGTATATTTTTCAACTTTTTCACTTATGTGGTCACTTATTTTACTGTAAATAGACTTATTTCGATGTTTTATTAATCTTTACTATTATTAGTTAATTAAAATCCAGGAGCTCAATGTTGACCGTGCAAAGCTACGTTGCTACACAGAGGGACTCGCGTAGGTAGATTCGGTGGTTTTCCTCACGACCTATGTCTATGTTAGTGAGTTGGCTGTTCTTCGAGGCTTCTAGCCAAGAATCGCGACACCCGTCCTGCAGGGATACGACGATGACCGATGACTGCGACTCTTTGTTGGCATTTAGTCGCGTTTTTGTTTTCCTATACACTTTTTTCATGTTGCCTGGATCCTGTTGTAATTTTGAACATATTTGGTTGGCGATTCCTTCAACGTCTTCGTTTGGGACCTCTTTCACTCCACATATTTCAACTTGGTTGGATAGTTGTTGTTGCTCCAGCGCGTTCATTTTTTGTTCCAAAGCGTCATGTTTAAGTTGTAGATTTAGATAAGAGTTTTTCGTATCCTTGCATTGATTCTCCATGAGCTTCATGTTTGATTCGAAGTAGATTATTTTCTCCTCGTACTCGTCAATTTTATCGGAATAAAATTGCAGGGTAGTTTTGAGTTCCGTGCTGATAATCTCTCGAACCTCTTTACGAATTTCGCGCAGAATATTCTGGATCATTTTGTTTTGCAAGGAGACATTAGCGACAGACTCGCTATCGGTGTTATCTTCCTCCTCAGCATCTGGCACAATACACGACAAACGTTTCGTTTGGCACCGCCCGTGCAGGTACGACATTTCCAGTCAACGGAATCTGTCGCCACTAGCGCATTGAGCTGGTCTGTAGATATTGATGCACATTCACCATGGAACCACTTGCTACATTTTCCGCACTGTAGTCCTGGGGATTTTTTAGTGACAAGTTTATTACATTTTAAACACTTGACCATGATTAAACGCCGGTCGATTTCGCTTGCACACTTTATGTAGTTATGATTTCGCTTGCACACTTTAATTAGTCACTTCGTGGCCACCATTTTAAAATATAGCTATTTGTACCAGGTATCTTTAATAAAATTACTAAATTAATAAATAACAGTGATTGTCTCAAAGTTTCTGATTGGTCTATAGAAAAGTCAACTAGTTGAAAATAATTTGGATGTTTTACTTTATTGTTTGAGAGTATAATTCGTTGTGGAACTTTATTTAATTGAATACTTAGTTGGCACAAAGTATTGAATGGCGTAGAGCGAAATTGTCTGTCTGTTTTCCTTTAAATAATCGGAATAGGCAGAATACAAATTCTTATAGAATAAAAATATTTTAGACAGATAAATAATCTTACTCCTGGGCGGAGACAAGGGTTGCCACTTGCCACGATGCTAATTAATCTCTTTTGCGTTCATTAGACGTTGCGTGCACGCAAGCAGGTTTTGTACTCATCGAATATCTCTCTGAGACGTCTCTAAAAAAAGTAACGTTATCGTTATCCACTCTTGTATGTCCCCACTGCTGGGGCACGGGTCTGTTCCTGTATCGCAGGAAGGGTAGGCCATACTCCACCACGGGGGCCAAGTCCGGGTTGGTGGAGGATTGTAAGACAGTGGCGGGCCTTGCTGTCAGTTATCAAGCCCCCGCTTCCAAAAAAAGTAACAAAGATGTTTAAAAGATAAAACTAAAAGATTAACGCCGCTTTTTATCAAACAAATATATACAAATTCTTAAGGACATCCCGGAATCACTTACTTGATTTTTGAATGAGAATATATAGTACTTACGAAAGTTTTGATTCCAAAAGTACAAAATTGTTGAATTGAGCCCTAGGTTGGGTAATTATTACTTTATTAGTTAATTATTACGTAATACGAGCTAGGCAATAAAGTCAAATATGATTCAAATACTACAACATACCTTTTAGATAAAATAGAGATTTCGAGATAAGCAGCTCAGTGTTTTGTCTCCTCACCAACTAGGCATTTATATTCTGCCTATTCCCACTGCTGGTAATGGATAATAACTTTACAACATGAAATTACAAATTGGATAAGACAAGATTTATTTATCCAATAACACAATGACATTCGTTTGCTGCTGGAAATTGGCCTACACTAGGCCAAGTCGCTTCTTCTTCTTTTTCAGGCTATATTTTGTAGTCCACTGCTGGTCATAGCGCTCCCCTTCTTCTTGGCCTCGGCCATTGTCATCCAGCCGCCACACGCCATCTGCTTAACACCATCAGTCTTGTGAGCTGTCAAAACTTAAGATTCTTTTGCTGGATCAAGGCCGATCTCTTAAAATAATCTTAGAGAAAAAGTATATAATCTCAGTTATTTGGCGAATTGTCTCATTTCTGATATCGATCGATATGAACCTTTGTATGTCCCCACTGCTAGGCCACGGGTCTCTTCGTGCATCGCTGAAAGGTTTGACAATACTCCACCACGGGGGCCAAGTCTGGATTGGTGGAGGATTGTAAAACAGTGGTGGACCTTACAGTCAGAAGTTATCAACCCGGCCTCCGACTACCATTACCATCACATGACAGACACCAATGGCTTAACGTGCCTTACGAAGCACGGAAACGTTGGGAAAAAGCCACTAGAGGTGGTCACGGGTTGGTTACCTATTCAGAATCTTAACTGTATAGAATAATTCTAACTTTAAAAAGAACTATAGAACTAACAAAACTATATATAATAATACTTTAAAAACATTTCGCGCATAGCCACTCAATAACTGTACAGAAAATCACAGTTGGAGAACTGATCATATTGAAAAACATATATAAGGCCTTTGGGAAAAGCCACTATCAGTCTAGGGATATATTTAGGTATACAGTGGCGAAATACCGATAATATCGTAGAATTTTCAATAGTTTGATCAAAATGAGCATAAATGCACGTCTTAGTGAACGAGTCTAAATAAATCTTTAGGGAACTTAATGCTAAGTAAGGTATTGAAAGTTAAACATGGAGGGCACGTTTTGAAGAAAAAAACGTATACCCAAAGGATGTCTAAGACATTCTAAGGACGTTTTTACATAAAAAAGTACTTTTTACAATATTAAAATACAAAACTTATCTATAAGCATTGCGAGTCATTAAGAAATATAACTTAAAATGTGTTTCTTAAGGAATCGTGTTTTTATAAATAAGACTGTGTACATACATATATACATAACCTCACGCCGGTATCCAAAAGGGGTAGGCAGAGACCAGGGACTGCCACTTGCCACGATCTTGACGGATCACCTTCGCTTCATCAACGTTCACAAGTCATAATTCATAAGACTGAATAATTGACTACATTATAATTATTAACAGATCCATATCCCAACATACACCAATGACTTTGTATTTTAAATTACGTACATTTGGGAAATTCTAGCAGCAGTAGCACTGTAATGTGAAGGAAAACATCGTGAGGAAATCTTAGTACCTGAGGTGTTCACATACCTCTTCTTCTTCAGGCCATATTAGCCCACTGCTGGACATAGCCCTCCCCTAATGAGCGCCATATCGCTACGTTGTGCCATCATTGGGGGGTAGTGCTGGGCCTGCGGGTTGGGGATCGCAGTTTGGTGGAATAATTGTACTGCAGGGGGCGCTGCTGCCCACCCCCTGGTTTGTGTCCCTTGGTCGCCTTTTACGACACCCGCGAGAAGAATTTGGGTTGGTGCTATTCTCTAGGCCGACACCACACAGCTGTACCTCAGTGCTTGAAAATGTCAATCGTCGGTGGGCAAGGGTGATGATTAAGCCTATATTCTCTCTCCAAGAGAAGGCCTGTGCTTTACAGTCGGACGTACAGTCTGTTGGTTTTTAGAGTATACCTCGGGCTCTAGAGTAGGCTTAGGTTTTCGCCGAAAGCAAACGAGTGTAATACTACTTCCTGCTCTGTATAAAACTTTTTTTCTCTGTTTTGAAAAGTTATGTAAAGTTAAGTGTATATATTTCTGTTACACGAATATATCCGATTCTATCCGATAGTAGCCGATGTGTACTCTAAAAGCTAACAGACTTTATAAAGGCTGCATTATTATTTTATCTATCTACATAAACAATCTCGTGCGTTTAGGTATGCCTGTGATGTAGGCATAGATAGTTATCTATAGATAGATAATTCTTATTGTACACAGAAATTACAGTAACAGAAATTAAATAAAAATATAGTACAAATATCGGCCTTATTTCTAAAAGCAATTTCCTCCAGGCAACCAAAGTAAGGGCTTAAATAATGCGCGTGCCCACCGTGGATAACAAAATAGCATTTAATTTTAAGTTAGACCAACTTAGACCAATTGTTTCTGTTAATTAATTTGTATAATTATGTAGTAGTAAAACAGTAGTAGACAAGAAAGAAATTAGAGACGGTTAGTCTGTGCAATATTGAAATATCCATCTTGAAGCGCTCGTGGCCTAGGCGAACCGAGTGATTGGACTCAATCACTTGAGTTAAGCAAGAACAGGCGCGCTCAGGTACAGGACCGTCCCGTGACTACCGCTAGTGGCATTTTTCTGAGCGCTTCCGTGCTTCGCATGGCACGTTAAGCCGTTGGTGCCGGCTGTAATTTATAATGGCAGTCGTTAAGCCATGTCAGAGGACTTCAGTAAGGCCCGCCACTATCTTACAATCCTCCACCAACCCGGACTTGGCACCCGTGGTGGAGTATGGCCTAACCTTCCTGCGATGCAGAAAGAGACCCGTGCCCCAATGTGGGCGGGACATACAAGGGTTGATAACAATAATGAACGAAATTATCTATCTACATAAACTCACGCCTTTACGTATCCCTGTGGTGTAGGCAGATAGTGAAATATGCCACTTGCCGCTATACTGACATCTGCGAGTATCTTCTTCGTACCTATATGAATTACTAGTTCCAATACATAATATCGTTGATGTAAGCAATATTTAAGGGTTCACCTTTCAACCGATCAATTTGAATAACAATGAGATCCTCCACGATCGACTTTTGACGTTGACTTGAAGATCAAAATGAGGCTGGAGATATGAAATGAAATGAAAAAAAGAAGTATTCAAAGTAGCGCAGATACTGCGGCTTAAATGACCGTTACAAGTCAAACTAGGTATCTATTTCAAAATCTAGATCAGTTTGGAGAAAAAATGGACAAAAAACTCCGAGTTTTGTGTTTTCAAAGTGCTTAATTAACAGAGCTTACACATTTTTTACAAAACTCATGCATTTTACATGGTTCAATTTTAGACATCATTATTACTTTTCCTTTCCTTAATTCCAATGGTTTTTAAAAAGGCGGCAAGGGTGTTAGTATTATGTGTGACGTCATTTGGCGCTTACGTCGAAATTACGAAATTCAAACAGAAAATATGAATGAAAATCATCGAATTTCCGAAAATAAAAAAATACGGGTCGTTTTATTTCGTATCTAATTTCCTTTAAGACAGTAAAATACGTATGCTAAAAAATTGAAATGTTGTCAACTGTAGAAGTATTTATTTTAGGTATCCATGTATAGGTATTATTATTTAAATATATGTTGCTTTTAAAAACCTATTTAGAGGCTAAAAATTCCACACATGCCGGGCACGTGGCACGGTGAGCCAAAGGTCGCGGGTTCGAGTCCCGGCATGGGTGGAATTTTTAGCCTCCAAATATGTTTTTAAAATTGTCCTTAGCACGGGTTAGTGCATTAAAAAGAATATAATTATATGTTGCTTACCTATATGTATATTATTATTTAAATATATGTACTTTATATCGTAGGTAATTATAAGTAATTATATTCTCGCACTCTTTTGCTATTTGGTATCTATATATTTTCATTTTAATTTCTTATGTACATTCACCACGTACCGACTATATTCTTCATGCAATCAACTCTATCCAAAGGTTGTCTGGAAGAGATCGCTCTTAGAGATAAGACCGCCAATTGTATAACATTACTTAGATTTAAGAAATTATAGTTGTATTCTTTTTCTGGTTGTGCAATAAAGTGTTCTCTATCTTTTTTGAACTAAAACTTTCGTAAGCACAACACATTGTAGACTTTTAGTAAACCTGGTCGGACTCTTACGATATAACAACAATCTGTGACAACAACCGTAAGTAGATCCGGACTAAAAGTCTACAATGTTCTCTATCTGTCTATCTATCTTAAATGGCGTGTCTTGGGAGAGGTCTTTGTCCACAGTGGACTGACACTGGCTGATTATCATGATGATGGCGTAGCAAACTATCATGGCCAGCACCGCTAGGAGAACAATAAACTGAAATGAAAATAACCAACAACCTACTCTCTAAAAACCTATTTAGAGGCTAAAAATTTCACCCATGCCGGGATTCGAACCCGCAACCTCTGGCTATCCGTGCCAGGATAGACAGACCTAGATAGACCTGGCACGGATAGCCAGAGGTTGCGGGTTCGAATCCCGGCATGGGTGAAATTTTTAGCCTCTAAATAGGTTTTTAAAATTTGTCCTTAGCACGGGTTAGTGCATTAAAAATGAAAATAGTATAACCTACTCTCTTTTATAGGTGGCAACTGATGTATTAGGTTTAATATGACTTGAGGAAAGATGGTCAGAATGGAGTTTTTTAGTGATGCCTTTTTCTTCACTACACTACGGCCTGAAGGCAGCGGCTTACTTTTACACCCAAACTGAGGTCGATTGTACAAATGTTCGACAGACCACAGTGGGTATGGGTTCTGCGACCCCTGGTATGGTAAACAGACGGATTACCACTAGACCAACGTGGCAGTCGTTGAAAACCGTACTGTAGCGTAGCGTAGAATGTATCCGTTCACCTTCTACGATACGCTACAGTATTATATTTAAAACCTCCTTAACCGGCGACCACACAGAAGCGACTTGGGACGGGGGCGTGGATAAGGCGCAACGCGTTTTATAGAAACGGCGCCCTCGCCCTTTATCGTGTAAATTAGATATTTACGTTTTTCATGTACTCTCAAAATATATGCTGTACAATAAAAAATATTCCATATCAACCCCTTATCCCCACTGCTAGGGCGCGAGTCTCTTTCTGCATCGCAGGAAGGTTAGGCCGTACTTCCACCACGGGGGCCAAGTCCGGGTTGATGGAGGATTGTAAGATAGTGGCGGCCCATAAAGCCTCTGACATGGCTGACCGACTGCCATTACATGACAGCTGGCATCAACGGCTCAGCGTGCCTTGGGAATCACGGAAGCGCTCGGAAAAAATGCCACTAGCGGTAGTCACGGGATGGTCACGCATCCAGCACCTGACCGCGACTGCTATTAGTTAATCCGAGAATCAATCTAATCAATTTTTTTTCTGTATATGCGCCGCCCCGTCGCCTCCGTACAGTTTGTATGAATAGTAGATTGTTTACCGAGGGTCGAAAGAATCAATTCTCGAGTTATTTAGACAGTCCGAGTAGAAATTGATTCTTTTACTCGTGTTAAACTAAAAATGATCCTTTTAGACTTTCACTTTCTTTTAATCAAATCTTAGCATAAAAGATTATTACCTATTTTTTTTAATTTCGTCACAAAAACATATTATAACAGATTAGTATCCAGCCAATTTATGTAAACGTTTTAAATTTTAAATATGGAAATCACCGCGTAATTGTTGCGGCTTATTCCGCTCAGCATTTTTTTTATTAGTTTGTTTATACTTAAAACTCTTCACAG
This sequence comes from Yponomeuta sedellus, assembly GCA_934045075.1. Classification (NCBI taxonomy): domain Eukaryota; kingdom Metazoa; phylum Arthropoda; class Insecta; order Lepidoptera; family Yponomeutidae; genus Yponomeuta; species Yponomeuta sedellus. The sequence goes on from OW203739.1 coordinate 2,441,462, forward strand.
CTGACAGTACTTCTATTTTTAAAGTTCATTCCGGCCCTTAGGTGGGAAGTAATTTGAATGAATTTTCCCTCTCTATGGAGGGAAGCAGCATTTTCCACCCAATAATCAGATCAAAACAACACTACTTTTCGAGTATAAGAAATGAAAAGTCTTTTCCGCGCCCCTTCTGTTTGGCCGCTGGCTTGAGGCCCCAGGGGAAAAAAATAGCAGAGATGCCAGGCTCGCCGTCGTTACGCCTAATTCAATATCTCACGCTAAAACGGGAATGACAGAAATAGACGGCTCTAGCAATATTTAAATACTACCCTGTGGAATGACCCGGGATCTGTTTCATAGAACTATAGCAGTATGATGATACGTTATCAACCCTTATATGTCCCCACTGCTGGGGCACGGGTCTCTTCCTACATCGCAGGAAGGTTAGGCCATACTCCACCACGGGGGCCAAGTCCGGGTTGGTGGAGGATTGTAAGACAGTGGCGGGCCTTCTGTCAGAAGTTATCAAGCCGCCCATAAGGCCTCTGACATGGCTTAACGACTGCCATTATATGACAGCCGGCACCAACGGCTTAACGTGCCTTGCGAAGCACGGAAGCGCTCGGAAAAATGCCACTAGCGGTAGTCACGGGACGCTCACCCATCCCGTACCTTACCGCGCCTGTGTTGCTTAACCACGTGATTGTTTCCAATCACTCGGTTCGCCTAGGCTACGAGCGCTTCGTATGATGCGCGAGCGCGCGTATGATGATACGACTCACGCGTATTGTGGCGCTAAAATGACAAGTGGTTTTGACAATTAGTGTACTGGAAATTCGCGTCTTTTAACTTTGGAACGCGCGAATAGCGTCGACGTACTTCCCGGGCTGGCCCCAGTTGGCTTAGCATGCCACATTTTTAAAAACCTATTTAGAGGCTAAAAATTTCACCCATGCCGGGATTCGAACCCGCAACCTCTGGCTATCCGTACCAGCGCTCTACCAATTGAGCCAATGGGCGACTCACGGCATCAGTGAAATTTCGAACCTCTTTACATTATTCTCTGTATTACGTACAGGCAGCGACATCTGACTTAAGCAAATTGCATTACTTACAGTCCCGACTACCTACTTTGCAGTTAGGTTTAACATCGGAACGATATCACTGTACCCACATGATTACACTATTTTTATTTTTAATGCACCAACCCGTGCTAAGGAACAAATTTAAAAACCTATTTAGAGGCTAAAAAATCCCGGCATGGGTGAAATTTTTAGCCTCTAAATAGGTTTTTAAATTTGTTCCTTAGCACGGGTTGGTGCATTAAAAATAAAAATAGTGTTAGCATGCCACACTCGAGAAATTTCCTTTTTTATGCAAAATGTCAATATTTCTGTCGAGCTTGAAATTTTTCGACCCTAACATGGCTGCGACTGAGATGGAGTCGATCAAGACTTGCTTGTGTTGCTTGCTTGCATGCTTGCGAGTTGGGCACTAATTTTGACACAATTATGAGACCGAGACATGTCTGGTACCCACGGATGCGAAGGGTGGGATATGGTGTGGATGTGAAGACAAGGCCTCGAGAGCATACAAATTTCGTTAATCTATTTTGTGTTCTTGCTGTATTATCATTTATATTTAAATTTAACTTCAACTATTTACCAGTAACAATTTTGTTCAGTGTTGTCAGATGAAAATATAACACTTACTTAATAGGGCAATAACTACTTTTAGGCAGACAGGACCGCAGTCTATTGGCTATCTCGAGTCTGGGCTGCCATGGTCATACTTTCGACATGGCAAGAACTCCTAAGTCCCTCGCAACACCGACAGAGAGTCAAAACGTGCATGCTAAGGCATACAAGGCTCCATTTTATAGTACTACAATTCAGGGTACCGGCGTGCGTGCATGCAACGACTTATGAACGTTGACGAAGCGAAGGTCTGTCAGGATCGTGGCAAGTGGCAGTCCCTGGTCTTTGACTACCCCTCTGGGATACAGGCGTGAGGTTATGTATGTATGTATATCTATGCACAATTCACGGTTAACTATCATAATTCGATGTACATGGAACAGTAGGAACACTGGCAGTATTATTTATTAAACACGAATATGTTAAAGCACTCTATTAAATAGTTAGTGGTAAAGTATTTTCCTTGAAAACCCTCTAAAAAGAAATCTAAAGAAAATCTCTACCAAAAAAAGATTACGCGATATTTCTCCTTGTTTCAAAAGTTCATCCATCCATCGTGTGTTTGCATACAAAAGACTGCGACTTGGCAAACGTAGTGTAGGACGCCCTTCGACCAACCAATACCTCATATTAACACCGTCAACGAAATGTCATAATGAATTACGAATCTTAGTTTATAAAACCCTGCCCCGAGATCGCGATTTCAAAAAGTTTCCATCACGGACACTCAGATTTCCTTTATCATTATTTAGTGTTACAAGTACATATAAACATACCGAATTATGTTATATTATATTACATCCTATGGCAACACATGCACTGGACAGGTTAACGAGGGTACACTTGACACAAACTAAATTAAACAAAAAATAAACATCTCTTTTCACACACGTTCGGCCACGAAAGGGCTGCGTGAGGCAGCGATTGAAGAAGACACAGAAGTCTCCTTGACTGGTGGAAAATGCAATTAACATTAAGTCCACTTTTTGTATATTATCTTTTGTGCTGTAATAAAGAATTCATGATAATGATATTGTCTGTCCGGAAATCAATTAGCATATCGAAGTATATATAGTCTCAGAGAAGGAACTGGGCTTAATTGCAACTACGCAAATTGGTAATTTTTGTTGAGGTATGTGAAAACCACATATATTCAGGTTTCCTCTCGATGCTTTTTCAGATTAGTAAAAAAAAAACGTTCCTATTTCTTTTTTTTAATAAAAAAAAAATATTCATGGACATAGGTATTACACAGATCTCGTTAGAGATCTGTGTAATACCTAGACAAGTTCACTAGAAACTAAAAAAGTTCGTTTTCTAGTTTCACCCGGCCGGGGATCGAACCCGAGACCTTAACAGTCAGCGTGCCAAACCGCTGCGCCACCGAGGCCGTCATTTCAAACTTGGGCTTGATGTATGTAGCTAACTTTATGCCACGTTCATATATAAACTGGTAAGAGTTTTTTCTGCGGAAACACTTTTGTGTTGGTTTACCAAATTCAAATTCCTGTGTCTAATTCAAATTCGTAAAACTTTCCGCCTTATGACAACAATGAAAATATTTATATTCATGAATACGAAATTGAGTAGGTGAAGTATATTAATGACGATCTTGAACAAATTTGAATTATTCGTGTGGGGGACTTTGTGATTGTTAAAGTTGGTGTTTTTTTAGAAATAATTTACTCAGTATCAGAGTTTACGGCAGTCTTCGCTAATGGGCGACTTACCGGCATCAGTGAAATTTCGAACCCTTTTACAATACTCTTTGTATGTTGCCTGTACGTAATACAGAGAGTATTGTAAAGAGGTTCGAAATTTCACTGATGCCGGTAAATCGCCCATAAGCTCAGTTGGGAGAGCGCTGGCACGGTTACCTCGCGGGTTCGAGTCCCGGCATGGGTGGAATATTTAGCCTCTAAATAGGTTTTTAAAATGATATAAGCACGACACTGATTGTTAGTTACCTCAATTTGGTAGTCCACAAAGCAATAGCAGTACAATGTCATTTCGTACAACCCGCGAAAATTAAATAGTCATTTCTCGCGAAGAAGATCGAATCGCGCGAGGCGCCGAGTTAAGTAGCACGGGTCATACCATTGCAATGCGATTGGTTGCTAGACTACCGATAGTGTGAATGAAACGACCATTCTTCTTCTTCTCTTCTTCAGGCTATATTAGTCCACTGCTGGACATAGCCCTCCCCTAATGAGTGCAAGGTTGTGCCATCATTAGGGGGTAGTGACCATAATCCCCAGGCTAATATGAACGACCATTACCGGACTAATATGACTCTATTGAACAACTATGCATTTCAGAGACTCACCCCCCCTGGTTCGATTCCCAGTACGGGCATGTTTAACCAACGACTTTATTTTCGGAGCTATGTACATTTATGAAGTTACAGTAGCATTTTAAAAACCTATTTAGAGGCTAATAGGTTTTTAAAATTGTCCTTAGCATGGGTTAGTGCATTAAAAAGAATATAACCATGTGGGTACAGCGATATCATTCCGATGTAAAAACCTAACGGCAAAGTTCGAGGCAGCAAGTGATGCAAATTACTTTAGCCAGATGTCGCTGCCTGTACAGAATACCGAGAATATTGTAAAGAGGTTCGAAATTTCGCTGATGCCGGTGAGTCGCCCATTAGCTCAGTTGGAAAGAGCGCTGGCACAGATAGCCAGAGGTCGCGGGTTCGAAACCAGGCATGGGTGGAATTTTTTATAATTATAGTAGCATTACAACTCGCTAGCCGTGAAGGAAAACATCGCGAGGAAACCTGCTTGTCTGAGGTGTTCAAATAGGCGATGGGAACGTATGATAGTTTAACCCGTACTTCTTCGCTGAGAGTAAGCATGTGCGCTGCAGTGGGACGTTTATAGACTTCATAAAAAAATACATACATAACCTCAAGCCTGTATCCCAGAGGGGTAGGCAGAGACCAGGGACTGCCACTTGCAACGATCCTGACAGATCACCATCGCTTCATCAACGTTCATAAGTCGTTGCATGTACGCACGCCGGTTCCGGGTACTTTTTATCTTCCCCTTTGCTAATACAACCCCTATTTGGTCGATGTATGTCCGCCTGGGACGTCCCTCACCAGCCCTTCCACTCACATTCGCAGTATATATTTGTTTCGTCAATCTTTCTTTCTTCATCCTCTCCACATGTCCAAAGCAACGCAACATTCCTTTCTCAATTCTAGTCACTACATACTCTTTCAGTCCATAACGTTCTCTGATCAGACTATTGCGTATCCTGTCATTCAAAGTAACACTACACATACATCTCAAGGACCTCATTTCTACTGTATTAATTCTATTTTCTTGCTTCTTTTGCCACACCCAAGTTTCGGTACCACACATAAGGGTTGGGAAAAAAATTACTTTTAACATATCACTTTCAGTTCAGTAAAGGTCAAAAAAACGTTTATAAGAGATTATTAACATATGTCAATACAGGGTGTTGGCCTCGTAAGCTTACTCAATGGTATTGACAAAGTAAATTGAAATGTAACTTGAAATGAAATGTACAACTTGAAATGTACATTGTAATAACTATGGGCCAGTTTCTGAGTTCCGCAGAATTCAGCTAAAAAAATATTTAACTGTAGCGCTGTCTCTTCAAATTTCTAAGAAAGTGGTGCAGGTTTTACAGACAGAACGTTACAGACAGAACGAACATTACAGTCAACGTTACAGAAGTATTTACTTTGTAAAATTCTTAATTTTCTGAATTTTGAGTTTCACTACCGACCCTATGTGAACGCCATTTTGAGTACTACCTTGTACTGTATAAAACAAATAAAAAGCTCCTGTCCTTAGAGCTACTTCAGTGAAGGAAATGACGTCACGCAAGCGTCGGTCGCGCGGTAAAGTTTGCCAATGTAAGCATAGCTATTATGGCCACGTTTCGTGGAATGAGACATGACCCGCGCAATCCGCTCGAGAAATTCGATTTTCAAATTCAATTCAATCGCCGCGGACGCCATTTTTCAACGTCACTTCTCCACAGCTGCCATTCGTGGTAAATGTTGCAGAAAACCGCTCAATATATTATGCATAGGTACCTACTTGTCAGAGATCCTGGAAAACGGTTCTGAAATTCTAGGTGCACGCTAACGACGTTATCAATAATTCTGTGCACTCCAGAACAAGGGCAGGAAGGAATTGTAATGTGGCCTCTTGCTAAGCTTGAAGGCAATCATCGTGAGGAAACCTGAGTGTCTGAGCTGTTCAAATATCTCAGTGCTTGAAATTGCCAATCCCAAACCAAGATCGAATTCTCTCTCTGTCAGAGAGAAGGCCTGCGCGATGCAGTGGGACTTAATTAGGCTACATAAAAAATTACCTGTTCTGCTTAAATCATCAATTGGAATTGAATCACCATTGATTGGTGTTCCAATCAGATACCACTCCACCTAGAAATCCTGGATAGGAAATGGCGCTGGATAGGACATACACTACGCCGCGACATGAGATGCCTGACCAGACAAACACGTATACCCCATTGGGCCGAAAGAGAGGGCGGCCAAGGACCACCTGGAAAGATCAATAGACCAAGAGGCCAAGTCGATCGGCACTAGCTGGCCTGAATTGGATTCTGCCGCGGACCACCGTAAGAAGTGGAAATTTACTAGTCCGTCCGAGATATACCATAGCAAAAAGAAAAAGATAAATACAAAATTATAGGGTTGTTTGAGTGTCTGAAGTGTTCAACTACTTCAGTGTTTGAAATTGCTAATCCGATAGAAGTTTATTTCCTCTGTAGAAGACGTTTATATCACATCACATGACATCATCAAACTATATTAATATTAAAAGCCGAAAATTTGTGAGGGTGTATGTTTGTTACTTCTTCACGTCCAAACGGCTGGAGCGATTTTAATAAAATTTGGTATCGAGTAAGCTGTTAGGAGTTTTACAGCGAAAACATATCTTTTACTGTTAATACACCATTTATTTTCCCTAAAACACCGCGGGCAACACCGCCGGGAACAGTTAGTGCTACATGAAAAAATACCATTAGAGCACGAGGAATCGGGGGTCAGTAGAAAGTCAGCGGAACGAGCTGTTGCACCTTTCATTTCCACTCGATGGGAACTTGCAACTTGCAGCCTTCAGAGCATCGGATCGGCTTCACTGAACACGGAAGCTTGTTAAAACTTATTTGCTTTACAAATTAACCTCTTGTGAAAAGCTGTGCGTTCGCAATAAGTTCACTTCGCTTTCGAACCATTGGATTATGTTTCAAAGGTAGTCTTTTTTACGCCAGCACTCTTCTTAGCCTGATTATGGTGATGATATGGTGCACGGGGACATACAACCCTTAGTATGTCCCCACTGCTGGTGCACGGGTGTCATCCTGCGACGCAGAAACCGTAACAACGTAGGTTTACAATTTACATTTAACTTAAACTTTTTGTTCTCGCTCATAGCCCCGGTTGCCTGAGTGATTTTAAACTATTACGAAGGTTTAGTAACATAGAGTGCGTTCAGTGCATGGGTGACCGTCTATGACTAACGCTAGTGGCATTTTACCAAGTGGTTTCGTGCTTCGCAAGGCACATTAAGCCGTTGGTGCCAGCTGCCATCGATAGATAACAGTCGTTAAGCCTAGTCAGAGGCCTTAGGGTGGCCTAAAAAGTTCTGACAGTTAGACAAGCCACTAGTCTTGCAAACCTCCAGCAATCCGGACTTGGCCCCCATGGTGGAATATGGCCTACACCTTCCTCAGAGAGAAGACCCGTGCCCCTCGGCGGGGACATAATGGGTTGATGACGAAAATGAAACTTGTTCAAAATATTTTGTTAAAATTTATTGCATTGAAGCCATGTATAATCTCGAAATATAAAAAATACAAGAAATCACAGACAAATTAATTTACAAGTATAAAACTATAGCTTAGATTTCAAAAAAAATTATTGAAAAATAGGTATATTGTACAAAAGCGAGTTTAACACTAATGGGTATTTTCCTTCAGTTAACCTTGAGTTAATTAATTTTTTTTTTATTGAAATAGTCAGTTACAAACCATTAATAAATAATTCTCATCTTTATATATATATATCCACTTTAAGTCATATAATTCCACTTTAAGCAGACATAGTTCAGAACAAATGTATATTTCTTTGCTGGTCTCTAACTGTTAAGTAAGTAGCCAATAAGCGATAAGTTTTTAAAAGCTACTTAGGGGATTGGAAAACTATTTCGAAACTTTAACTTGACTTTCGAAATAAGAAAAATAAAATAATTTATTTCAGACAGTTGATGTGCTCTCGTGGCCTAGTGTTAAGTGTTAAGTTAAGCAACAACAGGCACGGTCAGCTGCAGGATGGGTGACCGTCCTATGACTACCGCTAGTGGCATTTTTCCGAGCGCTTCCGTGCTTCACAAGGCACGTTAAGCCGTTGGTACCGGATGTCATGTAATGGCAGTCGTTAAGCCATGTTAGAGTGCTTATAACTTGATAACTTCTGACAGTAAGGCCCACCACTGTCTTGGGGTTGATATCGATGTGCGCTAGGGTTTAATATACAGTGTGATCTCAAAATACTGACAAACCCTTATTTCGATATCTACCCATGTATGTCCCCACTGCTGGGGCACGGGTCTCCCCCTGCATCGGAGGAAGGTTAGGCCATACTCCACCACGGGGGCCAAGTCCGGGTTGGTGGAGGATTGTAAGACAGTGGCGGGCCTTACTGTTAGAAGTAATCAAGCCGCACATAAGGCCTCTGACATGGCTTAACGACTGCCATTACATAGCAGCCGGCACCAACGGCTTAGCGTGCCTTGCGAAGCACGGAAGCGCTCGGAAAAAATGCCACTAGCGGTAGTCACGGGACGATCACCCATCCTGCACCTGACCGCGCCTGTTGTTGGTTCACTCAAATGATTGATTCCAACCCTTATTTACATAGCCTATATACATCCCACTGCAGGGCATAGGCTCTCTCAGAAAGAGAGAGTATAGAGTTAATTGAACTCTGTGGCGCAGCGGTAGCGCATCTGCCTACCATGCAAGAGGTCCCAGGTTCGCACCCCGGCTGGAAACAAAAAAAAAAACCCAGGTCTTGCATGTTTACATGTTTGCAGGGCCGGATCTACCTAAGGGCTGCTTGGGCTGCAGCCAAGGGCCCCGAGGTTACAAGGGGCCCCCAGATCCCGCTAAACACAGTAGGCGATAATTTGAATTTAAAAAATGATTGTCTGTAAAGTCGGTTTACGGACGATATTTTTAGATAACGTCATAAGAAACCATTGATGAAAAATTGCATACTTTTATGAATCGAGTTAACCTGTCAATTTCTTTTACTAATTCAAAATAAATTAATATAATCATTTTATTGTTTTTTTTTATATTCTTATATATATATAAGAATATAAAAGAATATCCAGGCAACTTTTTTGTGCAATAAAGAACATAAAATAATAATATATCATTAAGTAACACTTTTTTGACATGGCTATTAGTTGAGTACCTAGATAGGCCCCTAAGTACCCAGTTTCAGCTCAGGGCCCCACAAATTGAAGATCCGCCCCTGCATGTTTGTGATGTCGTCGTTTCTGGTTTCCACGAAACAGGGTATTTTAAACAGGGTAGGGCCCTAGTGTGGGGCCAGAAGCAATTGTACGTGCCTGTATGTAAATGTAATGTAATGTAATTACGTGGATAGGCAATTTCAGCGCTGAGGTAGTTGAACACCTTACACACTCAGGTTTCCTCACGATGCTTTTCTTCACGGTTGGCGAGTCATATTGCTACTATAACTCCACAAATGCATATAACATAGAAAACAAACACGGCACGGTTAGCCAGAGGTCGCCGGTTCCAGTCCCGGCATGGGTGGAATTTTTAGCCTCTGAATAGGTTTAAAAAAAAAAATAGAAATCAAAGTCATTTATACATGCCGGGATTCGAACTCACAACCTTCCGATTGAGAAGCAGGTGTTCAACTACTCCTTTACTATTCGTTCATGACTTCATACCCCTATCAAAATCGCTTGTGCTTATCAATCTGTCATTATTATCCGCAGCTTTTAGTTAATCCATTGTTCATTATCATTATCACTATTTAGACTATCGCCCGAAAAAAGCTTAACTTCATCGGTATTGGCCGATCAAAGGTAAGCCGCTTCTTGATAAAACCAGGACATGATGTAATTGTGCTGTCACATCACGTCTCCATCATCGTGACTTGAACTACTTTTCGACAGCTATTGTGAAAAGTATGGAATGAAATGCGATTGCAATCCTGTATGTCCCCACTGCTGGGGCACGGGTCTCTTCCTGCCTTGCAGGATGGTTAGGCCATACTCCATCACGGGGGCCAAGTCCGGGTTGGTGGAGGATTGTAAGACAGCGGGCCTTCCTGTCAGAACTTATCAAGCCGCCCATAAGGCCTCTGACATGGCTTAACGACTGCCATTACATGACAGCCGGCACCCACGGCTTAACGTGCCTTGCGAAGCACAGAAGCGCTCAGAAAAATGCCACTAGCGGTTGTAACGGGACGGTCACCCATCCAGTACCTGACCGCGCCTGTTGTTGCTTAATTCGAGTGATTGATTTCAATTAATCGGTTCGACTATGCCACGAGCGCTTCGCTGAAAAGGTTTATTCAGTAGTGCAGAAACTGCGGCTTAATGAACGTTACAATTCAAACTAGATGTCCATTTCCAAATTAGGTGCAGAGAAAATCTTTGTCACGATTATTGCCTAATTTTTAAACACAGACTGGTAATTTTAAAATGTTTTATTGTGCATGGTTTCATTAGAGAATAAGCTCCAATATAGCGTCGAGTAACGTTGAGAAACGCGCTGCCGAGACACGTATATGGAGTCACCTTGTGCAAAAAAACCTTTGAAAAGTTTTAGTATTATTTGTTTCATAATATCGAGCGGTGGTGGCGGTAACACCGGTTTCACAATCGAGAGGTCGGGGGTTTGAATGCCCGCATATGCCAATAACTTTGTGTTCTAAGTTATGTACATTTGTAAAGTTACACAATACCACTCGCTAGTGGTGAAGAAAACATCATGAGAAAAGTGTCTGAGGTTTCCATATACCTGTTTCTAACACACTTGTTATATAAGTCACTATATATGTAAGTATGTGTACATAGGTATTTATAGTATTCAAGTATGATTTATGTAAGTTTATTATTACGTATACGTATGTTTATTAATACTTATTAATATTTTTACCGACTACCCGTGTCTATTTCTCCTTCGGCAAATTCTCCGATTTGAGGTTGCCTGGAAGAAATTGCTATTAGCAATAAGGCCGCCAATTGTATCTTATATTCTGTATCTGCTGTTCTGTATCAATTTTCCGGTATACAATAAAGAATATTCTTATCTTATCTTATACCTCAGCGCTTAAAATCACCATTCCGCAGTGGAGCGATTAAGCCCATACTCTCCCTTTCTGAGAGAAGTCATGTACCCTGCAGTAGTAAACATATCTATAATATAAAAATGAATCGCTGAATGTGTTGGTAAGCGCAAATCTCGAGAGCAGCTGAACCGATTTCACTAATTCTTTTTTTAGAAAATTCCTTGAATCACGAGAGGTTCTTAGGGAGAAAAAAAAATAAAGAATCGACTGAGTAGGCTATAAAAATATATAAATTATTACGTCATTATAAAACTAGAGCACTTTAGTCATCTTCTTCTTTTGTATAGATGTTGTATAGAATCAGGCGTTACATTGCGGAAATCTTCTTCTTTAAGTACCTCTCCTCTACTGGCGGTTTACCATCAGAAATGAATACTTCTCTCTTCTTCTCTTCCTCTTCGACGCTGACAACTCCTGTCTATTCGCATAGATCGTGGCTGTCCATTTTAGTCATAAAACAACAATAAAACATGAGGCATATTCCGTTTCCGTGACTCGCAAAAAAGTCCAAAGCATAATCCGGTATGACAGATAGTCATCAGAGGACTGACTATACGCATCAAATCCGGTCAGAATTGTGACATTTTTAAGAGCAACTAATCCATACTAACTGTCAAGTTCCATAATTTGTTTAGTTGTTTTCAGTACTTGGATAGAATCGAATATATTCGTGTAATAGATATATCCGAAATAAATGACACTTAATTTCGAAATCGGAACATATGACACTTAATTTCGAAATCAGAACTCGATCATCAGTACGAAATTAAAACCTTTTCATTTCATTTCAAAACCGGCGAAAGTTGGCGAAAACCGAAGCCCACTCTAGAGCCTGAGGTATATTCTAAAAGCTAACAGACTATACAATCTTTACTGGTACAATAAAGAATTTATTAATAATAATATTGCTAAGAATCATAATTATCAACAAATTAACATGTAATTCTATTATACAATTTTTATTTTTAATGCACTTTTAACACAATTTTAAAAACCTATTAAGTGGAATTTTTAGCCTCTAAATAGTTTTTAAAATTGTCCTTAGCACGGGTTAGTGCATTAAAAATAAAAATAGTATAATCAGTGGGTACAGCGATATCATTCCGATGTTAAAACCTAACTGCAAAGTAGGTAGTCGGGGCTGTAAGTGATGCAATCTACTTCAGCCAGATGTCGCTGCCTGTACGTAACACAGAGAATAGTGTAAAGAGGTTCGAAATTTCACTGATGCAGGTGAGTCGCCCATTAGCTCAGTTGGATAGAGCGCTGGCACGGATAGCCAGAGGTCGCGGGTTCGAATCCCGGCATAGGTGAAATTTTTAGCCTCTAAATAGGTATACTGACTAATACAACAACAGGTGGACTAATATAGCCTGAAGAAGAAGAAGAAGAAATAGGTATGTAATTCTATGATCCTATGGCATGCTAGGTTCCTTGGGGACATGTAGGCCTCTCGCAAAAACCAGCGAGGTTTGGTCTAATTCACCCTAGCTGACAGACGCTTGGAACCGTTCAGGAATTGGTTGCGCGTAATAAAGGTGCAGAGCCGATATCAGAGAATAGCACTTAGTGCTATCAAGCAATCGAGTGGCTACGATATTTAAACGTAAAGCCTTACGATAGGCTGTTACATGCGTTTATAAATACTACACCGGGTCAGAGATGGTCAGTGAGTGTTTGTGAGTGAAGGATTGAATTTGTCTATTCTACAACAGTTAAATATCTAAGTATATTAGTTTATTCCGTTATGTGAGTACACAATACTTTACAAGATTTGATAGCAGCCTCTTATATGTCCCCACTGCTAGGGCAGGTCTCTTCCTACATCGCAGGAAGGTTAGGCCATGTTCCACCACGGGAGCTTAGTCCGGGTTGGTGGATAATTAAGACAGTGGCGGGCTTACTGTCAAAAGCCACTCATAAAACCTCTGCCATGGCTTAACGACTGCCTTTACATGACAGCCTGCAACAACGGCTCAGCATGACTTGCGAAGCACGTAAGCACTCGGAAAAAATGCCTACTAGCGGTACCCATCCAGGAACTGACCTCGCCTGCTGTTGATTAACCCAAGTGATTGATTCGAAGCACCCGGTTCCACTAGGTCACAAGCGCTTTTTGTCAATTATTCAAGCCGCCTCAGGACGGCTTGAAAACTTCTGTCAGTAACACTAGTCTTGCAAGCCTCCACCAATCCGGACCTCGCCCCCGTGGTGAAGTATGGCCTATACCTTCCTCAGGAAAGACCAGTGCCCCTCGGTGGGGACATAATGGGTTGATGATGGCTATGTATGATACATATACCTCATATCTACGCGGCATAGCTGAGTAAAGTTTCCGCTTTCGCACACAGATGTATACGTTAAACGTTACATAATCAAGGCGCAGAACAAGTGAGCGCGTTGTGTGGAAGTTATAACATATTATTACATTATATTTTATGTAGATAAAGTACATAAAAGCGTATTTCCGAGAAGAAAGCCGTTCGCAAAGATTTAATCTGGCCTTCATATTATGTAACTAACGCAGCCTTTTGTTTTCATCATCTTCTAGCCCACTAAAACGCAATATCACGCTAAGGGGCGTAGTAGGGCAAAAATGATTTATATAGGTACGCTGTCGGCAAAACATAGGGATGAATAGATAGTCCACACACGTATCGTTATCAACCCTTGTATGTCCCCACTGCTGGGGCACGCGGGTCTCTTCCTGCATCGTAGGAAGGTTAGGCCATAATCCACCACGGGGGCCAAGTCCGGGTTGGTGGAGGATTGTAAGACAGTGGAGGGCCTTACTGTAAGAAGTTATCAAGCCGCTCATAAGGCCTTTAACATGGCTTAACGACTAACATTACACAAAAATACAAATCAAATTTAAATATAAATACAAATTTATGACTGTTCAAATATATAATATTAAAAAATATTTATGGACATAATAATATTACACAGATCTCGTTAGTGCCGCATGATGCTAAGTTCAACTAAATGACTTGTGTTACTGTTACAGGTTACTCGACGATAGATTTAATACGATAAATACATAGATAACACCCAAGAACCGAGACAAACTAGAAAAGTTTGTTTCCTAGTTTGACCCGGCCGGAATCGAACCCGAGACTTTCGGTTGTACATTCAGCATGCCAAACCGCTGCACAAGCGAGGCCATCAAATGTTGATTGAATTCAATAACCAAATAATTTACAAAATCATGTTGTCATGATCGACCCCAGTTAACGAGTAAAAGAATTACAACTATAAGTTACTGTGTAGCAGCAGTTCACGCGAAAAAGGCCCCCTTTATAGAGACCCCCCTAGAGAGTGCCATTCTTGCAACCACAATTCAGCATTCAGCATTGCCACAATTATTATTCAATACCTACAGCAATCCGAAATGCCACGGAAAGATGAAGGTATTCTGCGCATATCCAAGTTAGTGTTCAGCTTTGCATTTTTAAAGCAATAATGAAAAACTCTCATCTACTTGCATGCAACCTGTTTCTGTTTTAAAAATTGTTTTAAAATTGTATGAGGCTTGGGTCGGCTTACACAAAGCAATTTATTAACGATTTTTATGCAATAACGGTAAATACAGCCCGAGTGGTGGCGAAGGAACACATATGTCTGTATCCCGGAGGGGTAGGCAGAGATCAGGGTTCGCGCCACGACTTGACTTACCTTCCACAATATCAACATTAACTAATTGCTGCATGCACACTTCCTGGCCCTGGAGTCTAATCTTCTATAGTATAAAAATCAATCGCTGAATGTGTAGGTTAGCGCAAATCTCTAGAGCAGCTGAACTGATTTCGCTATATAAATTTTTAGAATATTCCTTAAAGTACGAGGATGGTTCTTACAGAGAGAAAAAATAAAAGAATCAACTGTTAGGCGGTACGAAGTTCGCTGGGTCAGCTACTTAGATAGTTTTTCAACAGAATGATGTAAGCACGACAATGGTTGTTATTTGCCTCAATTTGGTAGTCTACAAAGGAATAGCAGTACGATGTCATTCCAGAGGTATAACCCGCGCAAATTAAAGCGGCATATCTCGCGAAAAAGATAGAACCTCGCGAGGCGCCGAGTTAATGAAATGAAACGTTTTTATTTCAGACCGAGATCCATACACATTCACACATGTAAGATAATTAAGACACAGAAACAACACATGTCACAAATTGATACACAAACTTCCAAATATTAAAAAGGCAATTACATATAACGTTATTAATAATAACAATGTCAACTAATAAGAAATAATTATATTTAAATTCATCTGATAGGTATATCAAATATAAACTTTTATGTAATTTGAGTAAATATAGAAATATGAAATTTTATAAAATATTGAAATGAATTCGTTAGTACAACAAAGTCCTTACGTCCTTAAGTTACGTAGCACGGGTTACGAGTATAACATTGCAATGCGATTGGTTACTAGACTACCGATAATGTGAATGAAACGACCTTTACCGGACTAATATGACTCTATTGAATAACTATGCATTTTAGAGACTCATCCCCCTGGTTTCCTGTACCTACTTAATATTATTATGAACTTTATTATACAACCTATTTAGAGGCTAAAAATTCCCCCTATGCCGGGACACGAACCCGCGACCTCTGGCTAACCGTGCCAGCGCTCTCCCAACTGAGCTAATGGGCAAGTACCGGCATCAGCGAAATTTCGAAGCTCTTTACAATATTCTCTGTATTATTTATTATACTTTTTTACTTAGCCTCTTTCGCGAAGCCCCGGCTGCCTGAGTTAAACGATCAGCATTGGTTATGTCATCAGCAGAGATCATTTCTATTATACGCGTTTATATAAGAAAGGTCCTACTTTAAATATCACCCGTGCATTTAAAATTCGATTAGGTTTTGTATTCAAAAAAATACGACAGCCAGCGTGCAGTATTCTTGCACGTCGTGGGTAACAAAAGGTGTGGGCGCATTGTAAGGTAAATCGGAGCATACAGGCGGGACGTAAATCGAAATGCAATATATCGCCTCCCGCCACGTTGCGCGCACCTTTTAGGTGCTAATGGAGTTCCGGAAATATGGAATATAATGCGCAGATAGTCAACAAATAACTGTAATAGCGCCCGCACAATACAATCACGTGTTGAAAGCCAACGATGGATAATAAGCGTGAGATTATATTCCTTTTAGGTCCACTTGTGCCAAGACTTGGAGTTAAATAAATAACTCGAGGTTTATTAACTCAGTGTTAATTTTTCAAATTTTAGACTCACAGTTTATATTGCACCAGTACAAAATAACCTAGAGTCAAGTAACCCGAGGTTATTGTCATGTTCATTCATTCTTTTTACATCCGGCCAAATATAGTAGGACGAATGCTGAATGATTTAAGTGTACTTCTCTCTCTCGCTCTGCAGTACTTTGAATATGTCTATTCCTTTCTGTCAGATTTGAAATGACATATGGTTCTTAGTCGCATTATAATGACTGTTGTTTACTGTCAGTCGTCCTGTCTGTCTTGTCTTGTCATAGTTGTCATTGGTTTGGTTTTCATTGTTGTTGCGTGTGGTATTATTTTAATTTTACAATGGACGGAAAAATGGAAAAGAAACCTCGGGTACGCGGCCCAAATTTCACAAATGAAGATAATCTGCTACTGTGCGACGTAGTAGCGAAATTCAAGCAGATAATAGAGAACAAAAGAACTGACGGAGCCATTTTTGACATTAATAACCCAGAGTTAGTTGACTTAACCCGCCCACATCGGCGGGTTAAAAATTTACAAATTTAACTCGTGGTTATCTCCTAACTCTTGGTGGTACAAGACATAATTAGAATTTAACTCCGAAGTAGTTTTAAACTCTGAGTTAACCGTGTTAACCCAGCCTGGCGCAAGTGGACCTTAAGGCACTAACCCGTGCTAAGGACTAAAGAGGCTAATAATTTCACCCATGCCGGGAGTCGAACCCGCGACCTCTGGCTAATCGTACCAGCACGGCATGGGTGGAATTTTTAACCTCTAAATAGGTTTTTAAAATTGTCCTTAGCACGGGTTAGTGCATTAAAAATAGTATAACGAATATAATCGCTATTATTTATTAGATAAAATTTTATAACCGGTAGACGCTTATACTCGGCATGGGTGGAATTTTTAGCCTCTAAATAGGTTTTTAAGATTATATTCGTTTTAATGCACTAACCCGTGCGAAGGACAATTTTAAAAACATATTTAGAGGCTAAAAATTCCACCCATGCCGGGATTCGAACCCGCGACCACTGGCTATCCGTGCCAGCGATTACACCCATTAAATATATAACGATGTATACATATAATTTCTTGAATCCAAGAATTTTATGCGTTGGCAATTGGTTAATACAGGGGCCGTTATTAATAACCAGGTGACCAATGGGAACAGATAGACATTGACATTCACTTCATAGAGGTTCCATCCGAAGGTTGTCTGGAAGAGATACCTCCTAGCGATAAGACCGCCAATTGTATAACATTAGGTACTTAGATTTAACAAATCATAGTTTTTATTGTTTTTTCTCGTTGTGCAATAAAGTGTTCTCTATCTAGAGTAGATTAGCACAAAAGTTTTCCGTTTACCAATCTTTCTAAATCATTATAACATAGTGTATTAACAGAATCAAAGCCCTGGAACCAAACTAGGTTACCATGGTAAACGACCCAGACTGAAGCTTTTGGTAAGGTTCAAATTACTCTTCTTCTTCTTTGGTCCTTTAACTCCTAGGGGAGCATAGGGCCTCAACCGCAGATTTCCACTTCTGACTGTGGTCCGCGGCAGCCTTCAATTCAGGCCAGCTAGTGCCGGTCGACTTGGCCTCTTGGTCTATTGATCTTTTCCATGTGGTCCTTGGCCGCCCCCTCTTTGGCTGCCCGATGGGGTATATGTTAGTGATTGTCTGGTCAGGCATTAAATTAAATCATCAAATCACTAGCTGGAGGTAAAAAGTAACAAGCGACGACTAATGAACGTTGATGAACCGAAGGTGATCTGTCAGGATCGTGGCAAGTGGCAGTCCTCTGCCTACCCCTCTGGCATACAGGCTATGTGTTGCGGTTAGGTAAAGACCATCATAATTTAAGAAAAATGTTTTCAGGTGTATTGTATAGGTAAAGATGTTTTAGAATATACTTCTGTCAAAATCTGTGTCAAAAAAGAAAGTGTTATTTCTAAAATAGCATAGGGAAGGACGTGACCATAGACTATTTAAGAAGGAGGATATTCCTCTAAAACACTCTTCTGAGGAGAATAGCGGTTTTATAAATTACAGCGTAAAACTAGAAGAATAGAGATTCCATAACTTTGAGTAGGTACTAACCGCCACGTTTATTATATGAGGTCAGATATGCAGATATGCCTGAAAGCCAGCAAATTTATCTTACACTGCGAGTTTCACAAGACCATCCTTTAGTGCCGATTGTGTAAAACCCCCAACGAATGATAAACTCTCGGGCTCTAGGGCAAGCGTGTGCTAACGCCGTGAAATCTGTGGCATAGGGCCGTTTTGTTTCAACTACATTACGTGCCGGGTTTTGCATTGACTTGACAAGTTTCACCATGGCTGGGTAGGTAGTTCCAATCTCCGTTCGGGTTAGTATGTGTGCTCGGGTCATACTTACGGCTCGGTGCATCGGGTGTGCTCTAATGTATTTCGTCGGGAATTATATGTGAGATTCGGGAATGCAAATACTGGCTTTCGAAATATTTTTGCGCGTGGGAATTGATTTGCAGCGTACGCTTTTCTAGGAATATAAAAGATTTTTGTAGGTATCTGAGTTGCACAAATATTGTGACCGTGTTGTGTATTGTTTCTTAACGACTCGCGACGTTCATACATAGTTATATATTAAATACATCGTGAAGTTACATTTAGCAATAGCACACGCTGTTAAACACTTCGAAAAGACTAAGTTTTTTTATCTATTTCTTCTCTAAAATCTCCAGATTTTGAAATAGACGCCTTGTTTAGCTTATAACGTTAATTTAGTAGCAGTTTCTCTGCTAATATGAATTCTCGAAATTTGCAATTTAATTTGAAATTATCTTGTGAGAGAATGGAAACTTGACGCGGTCAATTTTTAGGAAAAATAATAATAAATCGTAGCGCTCGTGGCCTAGTCAAGCCTCAAGTGATTGGAATCAATCACTTGAGTTAAGCAACAACAGGCGCGGTCAGGTGCAGGATGGGTGGCCATCCCATGACCACCGCATGTGGCATTTTTCCGAGCGCTTCCGTGCTTTGCAAGGCGCGGTAAGCCATTGCCATTGTCATGTAATGGCAGTCGGTCATGTCAGAGGCCTTATGTGTGGCTTCATAACTTCTGACAGTAAGACCCGCCACTGTCTTACAATCCTCCACCAACCCGGACTTGGCCCCCGTGGTGGAGTGTGGCCTCAACTTCTTGCGATGCAAGAAGAGACCCGTGCCCCAGCAGTGGGGACATACAAGGGCTTATAGCGATAATAAATGTCACTTTAAAGGACTTCAGAAGTCAATTTACAGGCCGTTAATACTCCTGAGTTTTTAAAGTCGCACTTGCGGGGAAAGGCCTATTTTTCCTCGTGACATCACCCTCACGAATACAACCTCTATTAACGAGAGCGAGACAAAAGGTATCTTACAGCGGACAATGTCACAAAGGCCTCTTGATACCCGTGACGAGTGCTAACACCCAACAGACGATGAACAGAAGTTATGGCAATCATTCCTTATACTTCAATAGAGTTATCCAGTGTATATTATATTATAGAATTGTATGTAAGTAATATTGATTATTAGTATGTATGTAGATTGAGGCTTCAATAGATTTATCCAGTATCTGTTTATAATAATAATATATGCCTTTATTAATTTTTCAAAATAAATATAGTTATTTACATGCAACAATTAGAAATTGAAATTGACATATTGATCATTGTATTACTCGAGTTAATAATTAAATAAATTTTATAAATTGTATTTTTTGCATTTTTATTAGGGTGTTCCTCTCCGGGACATGCTTGGCCTCCCAAAAGCCTTGTGGATTGTGGGGTGTGGTCTAATCACCCTCGCTGACCAGGCTTCGCTGGGTGATTTAATACTATATTAATATAATACTAAACAGTATCTGTTTAGTATTATATTAATATAGTATTTTATGTACCTAAGTAATATTGATTATTAGTATGTATGTAGATTGCAGTAATTTAAGTATCATTTTATATTTTTCGTGCTATTTTATAGGTATACGTACGTTTATTTAAATTATATTTGTATTATTTAGTTAACCTAGGTTATGTAATAAATCAGCCCTATATTATATTGTTTACTGGCACTACCCTTTCCACTGCTCGCATTATCGTGGGTTGGCTGGAAGAAAATACTATCTAGTATTAAGCTCACCTCGCCTGGATTAACACATAGGCTTCGTTTTACTGCGGGAAAATATCTTATTACCATGGGAAAATCGATAAACAGCTAGTTATAATACTTAACGATTTTTTCTGAGCTTTTCCCAAACTTCAAAGATATTTCTCTTTTATCATTTAATTAATAATTTTAAAAACCTATTTAGAGGTTAAAAATTCCACCCATGCCGGGATTCGAACCCGCGACCTCTGGCTATCCGTGCCAGCGCTCTATCCAACTGAGCTAATGGGCGACTCACCGGCATCAGCGAAATTTCGAACCTCTTTAAACTATTCTCTGTATTACGTACAGGCAGCGACATCTGGCTGAAGTAGATTGCATCCCCGATAGTCGGGGCTTACAGCCCCGACTACCTACTTTGCAGTTAGGTTTTTACATCGGAATGATATCGCTGTACCCACAGACCGCGCGAGCGCGCTGAGTGAATACATGTGTGTTGTTTTGCTCCGCTATTTAAATCTAAAAGTGCTTAAAAACTAATTTGTCTCGCCTCATACTGTTATCAAGTAAACCTAACACCTACATCCGCAGAGTGGTGCATCAATTTTCACTTCAATTGTCTTGTGAGTGCTGCCCTGGACCAATTAAGTGCATATTAGTTTATTAATTTAGTGCAGTGTTGTGGGGTAGTTGAGCGATCAAAAGCTTCTTCTGACTCATCACATTCGTCGTTGGCGCTAACACAAAAGCGTACTACGGGATCGCCTATTTCACAAAAGTTTGTATAGTCTGACTGGCGTAGCGGTACAAGATCTGACTATTGCGCAGTCGCCTCAGGAACGAACCCCAGCCATCACAGGAGAGATTTTGAATTTCGTCTCTTTTTGTTTTTTTTTTTTCATCTAAATAATGAGTAAGTGTAAGATCTGCGACGGGATGATCACCGAGAAAGATAAGCTTCGTTGCTGTCGAGTTGCTTGTAAAACATTACTCCACTATCATTGTGCCGGTTTGAGCTTAGAGGATCTTAAGAAGCAAGCTAACTCTTGGCACTGCAACAATTGTAAAACGCATTGTTCCAATGCCTGCAAGAAATACATTGAGAAGGAAGACAGAAGTAGGGATGTGGTTAAGTGTATGGAACCAACTTGTCTAAAGATTTACCATTATCTGTGTCTGGGTCTGAAAGATGACAGTATTAAGGGACGGCCGAATTGGAAATGCCCGAATTGCAAAAATAAAGAACCCAAGTGTGACAACACCAACACTCCAATTAAACCACTCGGGATCGGCGCTGATTCCAATGTGACCTATAGAAAACCCACACAAGTCACCACTAACGCACCTACACCTACAACGGCCCCTCCTCTGAGTTTAGAGGTTGATCTTCGAGCTTTCATAGAGCAGAGTATAAGCAAGTTGAAGTCCGAACTAAAGGAGATGATTAGAACTGAACTGACCATCAAACTGGATGTGATGAAAGCCGAATTTGAGCAAAAGTTTGCCATTTTAGAGTCGAACACCAACAAAATCTCAGATCTGGAGAAAGAACTGGCGGACTCTAAGCTTCGAATCAGCGAGCTGGAGTGTCATCATGATTCTCACCAGCAATGGCTCAGAATGGATAATCTGGAAATTTCAGGGATTCCGGAAACCAAAAATGAATCACTTCCTGAACTCGTTATAAAGATAGCAGATGAAGCCGGTGTGCAGTTGCGCAGAGAAGATATCGAGTTTGTGAACCGCGTGAGGCCTGCCACGTCCACTTCTGGTCGACCCAAAAACATCGTCGTCAAGCTGAAACAGCGCACTATCAAGGACAGCATCATTACGGGTATTCGGAGACGTCGGGGGTTATCTACCAAGGATATTGGAATTGGTGGCGACTCTAGGAGGATCTACACAAATGACCACCTTACGCCTAAAAACAAGATGTTACTGAGGGAGAGCAAGATATTGTGCAGCAAACTTAACTATAAGTTTGTTTGGGTTAAGAACTGTAATATCTATGTACGTAAGGAAGAAAAGTGTAATTTTTTACATATAAAATCTGTTACCGATCTCAAGAGGATTGTCTAATTATGATGTGGGTTAAGGTCAGTCTTGCCATTCCTACCCATTACACTATTACACTATTACACACACAGTCTTACACAAATTACACAGCATATTTTTCACCAACTCCATACTTTCACGGCCTCTCATTATGTCGCTCACGAGTATATATTTTATTTCTTTACAGCCATCGGCCATTATCCACCCAGCATGGTTTTCGTGTCCATATGAGAACAGCGGAGAGATTTTAATTAATGCGTTGCCTGATACATTTGCTTTACCTAATGTCGTGGTCTGTTTTCTTTGTACTTTTTTATCACTGTTTTATGTATAATACACATCTCAAGGTATTTTATCAAAACACCAGAGGCTTGCGTACTAAAACGACAACTCTATATAATGGCATACTGATCTGTGATTACGATGTTATAATTATCACAGAAACTTGGTTAATTGATAGTATTCTTGATACTGAGCTGAGTAATCACAGATTTGACGTCTTCAGGCTAGATCGTGACCGTGACACCTCCGGAAAGTCGGATGGCGGCGGCGTAATGATAATGACGCGTCGGTCACTCGATGCTCACGCGCGACCAGAGTGGTCCATCGCTAATACGGAATGTTTGTGGGTAACAATTCCAGTCAGAGCCCTGAGCGGAGCCTCTCATGACTTACATTTATGCGCTTTTTATGGTGCACCAGATAATTATTTGCCTCTTCATATAAACAACATGATTTCTTCTGTCACACTCGCCACATCTGCGGATCCTGATGCTCACTTTTTGGTTGCCGGTGATTTCAATCTGCCTTGCATTAAATGGACCTCTAATGGACCCGTTCATCAGCGCAAGGGTGCAGTGCAAGTACAGAATGCTGGGTTTAATTTAATAGAACAGTTTTCCATTTTGGATCTTCAACAGTTTAATACTACCTTAAATATGTCTGGAAATACTTTAGATTTAATTTTTTGTAATTTTTCTTTGGATCTGCGTCGTTCGCCCGCCCCTCTCGTCAAAGAAGACATTTACCACCCGTCCCTTGAGATCGATATTATTGTCATTTTTTCGGCTCCTCTAATTGAGGCTGTCGTACCTAGACGTAGATTCCGAAGAGGTAACTATGACGCCATTCAACTATGCTTAAATAACACTAATTGGGATACTCAACTCAGCACAGGTTCCGTTGATGATGCGGTCTCTAGATTTTATAATATCCTCAATTCTGCAATTGATAGTTACGTCCCTCTAGACACACGAAACAAAAAATCATCATACCCAGTATGGTTCAGTGACTCGTTACTCAGGATAATGAAGGAAAAAGACGCTGCTCATAGAAGATGGAAGCGGTTCGATAACCCTCGTGACTACGAAGAATTTTCACTGCTGCGAAAACGACTAAAATCGGCCCAGGATGAGTGTTTTCGGAACTATGTCGTTTCTATGCAGGCTAATTTGAGAACCGATCCAAAGGTCCTTTGGTCCTTCATCAAGGCACGTCGTGGTGGCTCATCCTACCCTCGGTCACTAGAAGATAATGGCGTTAAGTTCTCGGATGGGCCAGCTATTTGCGGTGGGTTTAATAACTTCTTCCATTCTGTATTCAGTTTACCCGCCAACTCTTCCAGTGATTACACATTTTCTCCACCCTATTGTGATGATGGAAGCACTGTTAGTTCATTGCATGTTGCACAGGATACTGTGCTTAAGTCTCTCGAGCGTTTGAATGTCAATGGAGGTGCGGGTAGCGACGGTATAACTCCTTTTTTCATAGTCAAATGTGCTAAAGAACTTTGCTTGCCTTTGACTATAATTTTCAACAGATCGTTATCCACTGGTTTCTTCCCCGCAACTTGGAAGGTCGCAAACATTGTACCCATTCACAAGAAGGGTTCAAAAAATAAAATACCAAACTATCGACCAATATCTATATTGAATGTCTTTGGTAAAGTCTTTGAGCGTGCAGTCTACGACCGTATCTATCCTCTGATTTCAAGAAGCATTCCACCGCAGCAACACGGCTTTTTGAAGGGTCGCTCTACTGTTTCCAATTTAGCCGTATTTTTGAACTTTGTGCTGCGTCAAATGGACAAGCGAAGACAGGTTGATGTGATCTATACTGACTTCGAAAAGGCTTTTGACAGGGTGGATCATGTCATTCTTCTTCGTAAGCTTTACCATCTGGGGATTCGCGGCGACCTGTATCGGTGGATCACATCGTACGTATCAAATAGACAGCAGGCGGTGGTAATGGGTGGCCACAAATCAGATTACATAAACATACCTTCTGGTGTTCCGCAAGGTTCACACCTTGGTCCATTGCTCTATAACGCATATTTGTACGATGTCTACGCTGTATTTAAAGAGTGTAAGTTTTTACTTTATGCTGATGATAAGAAGGTTTTTCTTGATATTTCTAAGGTAGAAGACTGCTTAAAACTACAATATGATCTAGATCGTCTCAGTAAATACTATGAAAATAATAGAATCAATGTAAATATTAATAAATGCTTACAAATATCCTTTACCAGAAGTCCTAAGCCTATCACTCACACTTATAATATCGGTGGCTGTCCATTAGAACGAGTTGACACTGTTCGCGACCTGGGAGTGATATTGGATAGCAAATTGACGTTTGAAAAGCACATAGACAATATCGTTGAGCGCGCTTATCGCAATCTTGGATTTGTCTTGCGTGTATGTCAGCCTTTTAAAGATATAATGTGCGTAAAAATGGTGTACTTTGCCTTTGTAAGAAGTATATTGGAATATGCCAGTTGTGTTTGGTCACCACAATACATTACATACGTTCATCGAATAGAACGCATAGAGTCAATGTTTATAAAACATCTAAATTTTAGAAATAAGTGCTTCAATGTTGATTACGACTCTTCTTGCAGATATCATTGCTTAATGAGCCTTGAAGACCGGCGTAAGCTACTAGACATGTTGTTGTTGCATGACCTCTTGTCAGGCAGACTCGATTGTCCCGAGCTAGTTTCGGAATTGTCTTTATCCGTCCCTGCTCGTCGAACTCGCCATACTTGCAATAAGATGTTTCACGTTTCCTCTGTGAATACAAACTATGCCCAGAACTCAACCCTGATACGTATGATCCGCCTTTATAATAAGTGTTTTGGTTCAGCCGATCCTTTCCTAGGCTCTAAGACTTCCTTTAAACATAGTATTTTAAATATACTCAATGATAATGCGTGATATATTGGAGAACCCTCCCCCCAACCCTACTCGCACTTATTCATCACAAATACGCTCACAAACACACACACACACACACACACACACACACCCTCACACACACACACACATACACACACACATTAACACATACTTTTCAAGTTGGCAAATGTAATGTGCTTTAAATATAATAGTTAAAAATTAAAAAGCATGTATTTTTATCTTTATTACAAAGCGTTGTCGTGCTATATTTTTAGTAACTAAGAACTGTCTATCTGTGGATATCTGTTATTGGCCCTGTGAACTGTATTTTTATTATTGTAATCGAATAAATTGTTTTCGCTGTTGATGTCCTTAATAAAATAAAATAAAAAAAAAAAAAAAAATGATTATACTATTTTATTTTTATTTTAGCTGAGTTGGATAGAGCGCTGGCACGGATAGCCAGAGGTCGTGGGTTCGAATCCGCCGGGATTCGAACCGGAATTTTTAATGGGTGGAATTTTTAACCTCTAAATAGGTTTTTAAAATTGTCCTTAGCACGGACTAGTGCATTAAAAATAAAAATAGTATAATCATGTGGGTACAGCGATATCATTCCGATGTAAAGGCCTTACTGCAAAGTAGGTAGTCGGGGTAATTATTTTGTTCGTATCGTAACCTTTATTGTAACCGTTTTCATTCAAGTGTTCTATTTATTTAATTTTCTATGTATTTATTTAATTTAATTTAAAAGTCCCATCATGGGTGGAATTTTTAGCCTCTAAATAGCTTTTTAAAATTGTCTTTAGCACGGGTTGGAACATTAAAAATAAAAATAGTATAATTTAATTAATAATGTTTTTAGTTTTTGCTCTGTATTTAAAAATAAAATATTACAAGTAAAATACAATATTATTTGCCAGATTTAATAATTCTTGGTCAGCGGACAATTAATTTTGATTCCCTTGAATGTCTAAATATTCTTTTTTCTTGCGACAGAAATCACCGTAAGTTGTATTTGCATTAACTTTGACATTTGTTTTTTTTACAGTTTTAATTTCAACTTGATATATTTACGCGATTCCGAGTAAATAGTCTTGACAGACAAATGAATGGACGGACAATGAAATGATCATATCAGGGTTCCGTTTTTTCTTTTGTAGTGTGGAACCATAAAATTGTGTAAACGGTTACATCGTTACAACCTTGCATAAGATTGGCCCTCTGTACATTTTAGTCTATGTTAACCCTGTCGAGTGACGAGAGCTAAGACCCTGCGACGTTGAAAGATGACTGCTCTGTAGGCTACCTGTACACAAATCATTTATTATTTACCTAAACTGCCGTATTTTGGCAAATTCGCTGTACATCCACTTCGGTGGACTTTGATGTCATTTCATAAATAAGTCGTTTCGTTTATAGCTTTCCAATTTTTCTTGTTCCTTGGTAGTGATCTTGGTATCTGTACACGAAAAGAATAGGAATGTCATGTTTTTGTATTTCGATTTGATTTAAAACGACTGTTGTTTGAAAAAAACCTGTACAAAATGGACAAGATTTTTGAAAAATAAATTATATTTAATTTGGTCAAATTGCTTATAAGTCATGTTATTTTTGATTAGTTCTGGATTTAATTAAATCGATATATTGATTTATTATCAAGTTTTAATATTCTGGAATTAGCAGTGAATTTATTCTGGCAAGGGTTGAATTCATTCTGGAATTATTATTAACATTTTATGAATGTCAATAATATTGACAATTAATAATTTTGTGACATTCATTAATAACTTGCATTTTCCATATAAAAGTTTAATTTATAAGTTACATTTTAAGCACAACGGTGATTGTTAGTATTATATTCAATTCAATAAATTAAAGAAATGGTGTTAAATAAAACAATAAGCAACATTTATCTTTTCACCTCACCATTTCGTTCCGTCAAAAAGAGAGAGACTGTGGGGTTAAGAGACTAAAACACAACCCTCAGCCATCTTAGCTTATAGTTTCGCCATTTCCGTCCATCAGTCCGTCTGCCTGTCTATTTTTTTGTTCGTTCGCGACTTAACTCAATGACGTTTAGTACCCCTATACCAATCACGATGAACAAACGGTTACATAAAATCTTAAAATTAAGTTTTATTAGGTTAGGTTAGCTTTCTTCCACCAAAATAGGGATGACTTTTTGACTACTCCACAGTGACAGGCATCTGGATGGATCGTTTAACCCTTTTGCGGACAGAGCTAGCATACATTTTTAAGGTTCAATTTATGGTGGGAACTATTATACCATTACCTGGCAAAGGGTTAAGAGGCTACGCGGTGCTAACTCGCGCCACTAATACTTACGAGTATATAAAAAAACATACCTTCCTTTATAAAGCGTCTTTGGAAAAACTGAACATCATAAGTCTTAATAAATATAGTAGCTCTTTTTAGAACCTACTGACTAGACCTTTGGTGCAAGAATCTAAAACGGAAAGCAGCAGCAGCAGTACGGCCGTTTATAGCGGAAATCGATTAAATTCCTAGGTTTTTCTGGACTGTAGGTTCTAAAATAGTCATCACGGTTGTTTACGTTTAAAAAAAAACGTGTTGTGAAGCAAGTTATGATTTTTATGATGAAGTTATAGTTGGCTAGCACTGGGAAGCGCCTTAAAAATGTTGCTAGTGGTGAAATAGTAGATTTTTTACCGAGGGTCGAAAGAATCAATTCCCGAGGTATCTAGACACCCGAGCGCAACGAGGACGGCTATAGTCCGAGTAGGAATTGATTGTTTTACCCGTGTTAAGCACTCTACTTTTCATTTCGAATATAAGGATAATAAAAACTTATTTTAATATTCAAATTTTAGCATGAAAGATTATTACCTATTTCGACGCCTTACTGCTAAAACCGACTATCTGCATGAAATGTTGTTATGCACACAATAACAAGTTTTAGTATAGTTAACGACATCCGAACCTTAAACTCGAGTTTTCTCGAAACAACATTTCATGCAGATAGTCGGTTTTAGCAGTAAGGCAACAAGTTTTAGTATAGTTAACGACATCCGAACCTTAAACTCGAGTTTTCTCGAAACAACATTTCATGCAGATAGTCGGTTTTAGCAGTAAGGCGTCGATTTTTTTAATTCCGTTACGTTACAGATACATAAGCAGATTAGTATCCCGCCAATTTTGTCGACTTTTAAAGTTTTCTATATGGAACTTACCGCAGCATTTTTTTAATTAGTTATTTTTACATAAAACTCTTCACAGCTGACAGTAGATTTAATTTTAAAGATCATTCCGGAGTAATTGAAATGAATTTTTCCCTCTCTATGGATTGAAGCAGCATTTTCCACCCAATCAAAATTAACAAAACTACACTACTTTCAGAGTATAAGAAATGACAAATTACTTTCCGATTACGGCTCTGATTGCGAGATATTAAGCTTTAAAGTGCATTGTTAGAGTGGCGCGCCCCTCCACCCCTCTCTGCTAAATGATTTGAGTAGAAACAAAAAAATATTAGAACAGTAGGACAAATATCGAAGTGGAACTATCAAGTGAACTAGCAAAACTATCACAGTTAAGGAGACAAATGAAGGTGAGGTCGATCAACTTATAAATGCCAAACGTACACATTCTTACAAATTCCATTTGCAAAGTTGTTTGACGCCATAAACAAGCTTGCTTCGTGTGGGGCCACAGATAAACTAATTGTACTGATGGAATTGCCTACTCTTACTATTTTAATAAAGCAACATCGGTATCAACCCTTGTATGTCTCCACTGCTGGGGCATGAGACTCTTCCTTCATCGCAGGAAAGTTAGGCCATACATAATCCATCACGGGGGCCATGTCCGGGTTGTTGGAGGATTTTAAGGCAGGAGCGGACCTTTCAGAAGTTATCACGCCGCTTATAAGGCCTCTGACAGGACTTAACGACTGCCATTACAGGATAGCCGGCTGAATATGAGCTATGTCAACCCACTAACTGAATTAACTTTGCTGAAATAGATATTTTTTTTGTATTTGTTTGTATATTGTATTAATATTTAAGCCACGAATTTAATTAATAAAACCCCGTTCTTCTTAGCCCGAATATTTTGACGGTCAACTATGAAACCCTACGCGTGGCACATGTTTCCTAACATAACATTATACGTAATTAATTTGCCACATAAACCAACAGAGCCCACGCAAATTATAGACATCAGCGCAGTTTTAACAGACTTTAATTGCTTTGTTACTCGCGAAGTCATAAACTCTACGAATTATTTGATAAATACTGGTAATCTTATACGTCAAAACTTACCTGTTATTAATATCAAATTGTTTTGGCAGTTTTTGCATTCAGCTTACCATTTTTATTGTATAGGCATGAGTTAAATAGCTTTCCCTTCTATTTTAAATTCTAAATAAAAAATCATGAATAGCTGGCGCTATTTGAAAGACAATGTTCGAAATCATGAGTGATAATAGCGATTATCATAACTTTTTCTAATATTTGATAGCAATGATCAACCGGAGGCTGTGCAATTGACTTTCAGAAACTTAAGTAAATACTAAGACAATAATATTTCGAAAAAATATAAATTTACAAAAAGTACGCTTCATAGACCAACTGTCATAAATATTATATTTGCACGTATCGCCTTCGATCTAAATAATTTTTACAAAACTTTCTTTCATTTAACCTTTCATTTGAAGAAATTTTAAGTCCGGGTTGGTGGGTGAAACGTTGTATAATAATCGAGAACCGTAAAATACGATCTTAATTGATTTCAGATAAGTTTGTTAGTGCAGTTGCACCTGAGATGAGCCAAGCAGGTGAAGACACTAAAATAAAGAGAGCAGAACGTACTATCTCGTCGGAAAACACACACATGCAATCTTTTGTTGCTCTACACTTTATTCAAAATCTATAAATCTAATCTATTAAAAATACTATTGGACTATTGTTCGTGTGTTCGATTTTAGTTGGAGGCCATAGAAATTTGAATTGTACAAGTATTTGAGTATTTGAGTCAGTCCATGTTTGCCTCAGTCTATGCTTGCAAATCTCTTTGTTTGATTACCATAACGCAGCCTATCTTACTGTGGAAGTATTAAGTTTGTAGGAAATCTCAATCAGCACAATGTCATAATTTTATGTGGTAGTTATTACTAGTAAAATACTAATTATTACTATATCATTAATTTCACAGGCTAATCAGCGTTCCAGTGAACCCTTCACCAATTTATATAAGTCCAATCTGTTTAAATGAATTTAGGGGATAGAGATAAACTAAAATACTTTTTTCTACTAGTTCAAGTAGTCCTTCTAAGACGGACAGTATTACACAGACAGTATTACGAAACTAGTAAATTTCAGCAGGAATATAAAATTCTAGTAATTTATTTTAGATGCCCTTTTTGTCTTATCGTAGCCAGCATACCAACTCAATAGATTGTCGCGTTACAGAACTTTCCAAACATTTATAGAACTAAGAAATAATTTCAAGCCGATTCAGTTTTTTTTACTATATTTGGCTCTCTCTCAATTTCTTCCTTCAACAGTTCGCTATAAAAGTTTGCCGCAGACAATCGCAAGGTCTAAGAATTGATTTTGGATGATCCGCACTCGATTGCAGCCATCAACTATCGGTTTCATTACTCACGCTACAAAACTTGCCAGCTTGCAGCAGAAACATTCACAAGTTTAAAGAGCTAGGAAATGATTTCAGGCGACCCCTGTGCGCTGAATGACCCTCGGAGAAGATTGTTTGTGTCGTACGACTAAGTGGTGTGGGAGGGAGACAGGGAATGGTGAGGTAAAAGGGAGTGAATGGGTCGGAGAAAGAAAGGGTTTTGCGTGGCAAAATCTTAACGAGCGTTTTTGTCCCGGCGTGTTTTAGTTATCCGGGTTTTATGGACGTGGGTTTGGAAAAACGTGGCTTGGCTTGTCGGTTTATTGGCTGCTTTCCTAATAGTTGCTTTCCCTTGCTAAGTTACATTAATAAAGTAAATATATAAGTAGATGTGTTTCAAAAGAGGGAAAATTTTCATTATTGGAAACAAGAGAAACAGATTTACATAATTTTTAAAGAGAGGAGAGCTATTATAAAGATGATGAAAGAAGAAAAATTGTTGAAACAAATGTATAAATAGAATATGGTTGAAAGGGCCGATAAGGGACGTCCCAGGCTTCGACCAAATATGGGATGTATCAGCAAAGGGAAAGATAAAAAGCACACGAAACCCGACTAATTTAACCCCGAACGTTGATGTAGCGAAAGTGATCTGCCTAGCCTCGGAATACAGGCGTGATGTTATGTTTTAGTTTTAACATTCTAAGGCTCAATGTCCTGTGATCACAAAAACAATTTTTATTTACGGGCTTTACGGGGTTCAAGACCCCTTAGGGCCCTAAACAGAATTAATATCCACTCACTACTGTTCACGGCATGGAAATGCCTTTTTGTTCCAAACTCTTACTAAGCCGGATAGATTCACCACCAGAGCAGTTTTTTACTGTCCTTCACTGTAAAAATTTCACAAAGCAAACTTCACCGAGCGACCAACGATATTTAGCTCCAGTGAGGGCAAAACCTGTTACGGGAACCAAACCCAGGAAGGCTTTGAGAGTGAGGACTGCAAATAACTGCTAGATTAGGGGGACTAATTAAGGCTGTGATAGTGCACTGGTTAGTCCAGGGACCTCGTAGACAATTACTTGTATTGAACTACGACACTATAGCAGTTCGACGAATTTAGTAGCAAATTTCATGAACTAACAAATTAATAAATAGAAAGGCTCTTCTACCATCGGTTCTCTAGAAAAAATGTAAGCAGTTACGTCACCAATAATTGTACTGTACAGAGAGTACAGAGAGTTCACCAGGCTTGCCCGCCGCGGATTATCAATTTCAATTGCGTGTGCTTGTTGATCTGGATTCAAATCTAATGAGTATAACACGGTCACAATATCTGTGCACTTCGCTGTACTACAATAATCCCTCCTGCTCTTATTTTAGTAATAATGGCTGATTTTTCAATAGTGAGATAACTTTTATCTGAGGAATAAAAATGGCTGTTTGACAGCTTATGTATGAAAATTATGTCAAACCGCCATTTTTATTCCTCAGATAAAAGTTATCTCACTATTGCAAAATCAGTCCTAAGTACAGTTGACGACAGGTCGACATGGCAATTCTCTAGTGACGTGACGTTTTCAATATCGATATATTTTTATTATGTATCTAACAAAATGTGAATAAAATAATACCACGTTTTCATTTAAGTTAATATTTATTCATCTGAATCATCTAACGTATCGCTACAAAAACTTAAAGAATCTTCGTCACTGGTATCTCCGACTTTTATAATAAAATCTTCCATTTCATTTTCCATTCCCATGTCTTTTTCCCAATATTCATTTTCAAGGTTCTGGACATGATTTTCGAAATTGCTACAGTTTTCTGCCGTGACTGACAAAATTGCATTCGTGGTTATCTCTTTAAGCTTTGTCAAGAAGATGACGAAGATGCAACCGTAGCCATTTTTAAAACACAATAGTAATAAATTAGGTGAGCGAGATTATAATCGATAAACGCGGTCGATACGGACTCGTACGACACTAAGACTAAGATGACGCGGGGACTGTGCGGGTGTGCGGGGCGACCCCGCCTCCGCGGCTCACCTCATGCCCCGATTGCCATGTCGACCTGTCGTCAACTGTAAAAGTCGGTTTGCCTGTATGTCTGTTTTATTTTGCCTGATTAAGTCCTGTTTAAAGTTTCGTGTGAAATACAGTAAAATGTAGTTAATGGAAATAAATGAAATTAATTTCATTTATTTCTGTTATTATTCTATTAACTAAACGAGAAAACTTGATTGTAAAATGGTTACAAAAAAGGTTACGATACGTGCAAAATAAATACCTCTCTACGTGATACCTCGTCAAGTTCGATAAAAATTAATAATTCTCGAATTTTCGCACTATTCACAAAAATCTAGAGCCGGTCGCGAGATTTACTAGAAAAATAATATTTTTTACTAAATTCAGTTACCGTACATCAGTTCCTATAGAAGTTTATAGTAAACACTGAAAAAAATTATAATTTAATTCCGCATCTCGGTGGGACTCTTCCGATAAACTTAGGAATTTTTATAGTATATATTATTAACTCGCGATGCTCATTCACAGTAAAGCAACATAGGTATTAAATTAGTCTCTAATGGCGACAGCTTAAGCACTCGTGGCCTAGTCGAACCGAGTGATTGGAATCAATCGCTTGAGTTAAACAACAACAGGCGAAGTCAGGTGAAGGATGGGTGACCGTCCCATGACTATCGCTAGTGGCATTTTTCCGAGCGCTTCCATGCTTCTGAAAGCGCGTTAAGCCGTCGGTGCCGGCTGTCATGTAATGAGAGTCGTTAACCCATGTCAGAGTATTGATAACTTCTAACAGTCAGACCTGCCACTGTCTTACAATCCTCCACCAATCCGGCCTTGGCCCCCGTGGTGGAGTATGGCTTAACCTTACTGCGATGCAGGAAGAGACCGTGCCCCAGCAGTGGGGACATACAAGGGTTGGTATCGAATCGCGATAGTTTATTAGGTAAAACGTAATTACGTAACGTCGGGAATTATGGCAATTACGTTTTACCTAATAAATAATCGCGATAAGATTCGGTTTAATATACTAGGTACTATATATAATAATAATAAATATTTATGGACTTATTACACAGGTTGTCTGGAAGAGATCACTTTTAGTGATAAGGCCGCCGTCTGTACTCTTAGGTTAAGAAAAATCTGCGTAATTTCCTTTTTTATGTATAATAAAGTGTTCTCTATCTATCTATCTACACAGATCTCGTTAGCCCTATACTAAGTACGATAGTATAGGACTAACGAGACGATAGATTTAATACAATAAATACATAGATAACATCCAAGACCCGAGACAAACTAGAAAAGTTCGTTTCCTAGTTTGACCCGGCCTGGGATCGAACCCGAGACCTTTGGTTTTACAGTCAGAGTGCCAAACCGCTGCGCCACCGAGGCCGTCTCTCTAAACTCTGGTATACCTACTCTGAAGAGTTACCAAAGTTAATATTTTTTTACCCCTTCGTCGGATATGATATGTATATTTTGGTGGCAACGTCAACAAAGCAAGTCAATTAAACGCTGCATATCCCACGGGTATGTTCGTTATCTAACGTCCTTGGCGTATGTGGGTCTACACACTATCTATGGCACTATACCATAAAACAATGGTACACAGAAATCAGCATTGACTCTATTTTCGACTTTCTAGTTCTAAGAAGATCTACTTATAAGCAGGCTATGTAGCCCCACTGCAGCGAAAATGACTTCTCTGTGTGAGAGAAACAGACTGTAGGAGTGTACCTACGTTTAATTATACTTGGTTTATTTAGTAGGCCGTTCCTTGTAGGTGGATCGGAGCTCAAATATACTCGTTGTGTATTGCAAAATCATGATTTCTATTTTATTCGATATCATCGATCGATATCAACCCTGTACCTATATGTCCCCACTGCTGGGGCACGGGTCTCTTCATGTATCGCAGGAAAGTTAGGCCATACTCCACCACGGGGGCCAAGTCCGAGTTGGTGGAAGAGTGTAAGACAGTGGCGGGCCTTACTGTCAGAAGTTATCAAGCTGCGTCAGAAGTTATCAAGCTGCCCATAAGGCCTCTAATATGGCTTAACGACAGCCATTACATGACAGCCGGCACCCATAGCTTAACGTGCCTTGCGAAGCACGGAAGCGCTCGGAAAAAATGCCACTAGCGATAGTCATGAGATGGTCACCCATCAAGTACCTGACCGCGCCTGTTGGTGCTTAACCCAAGTGATTGATTCCAATCACTCGGTTCCGCTAGGCCACGAACACTTCTATTTTATTGCCTATAGTTAATTTAAGTTGTGTTTTTGACCACAGAAAAAAAAAAGTTTGACGAAGCATGAAGTCCATAAATATTTGGGTTACGTTTTATCTAAAGGCGTGAATCTGGTGTTAACTCTTAGTTACCAATTTTTATTCAACTAGTTTTTAATTTTTAACTTTTAAGCTGATGATCTCCAACCTGAATAAACAAAAAATATTGTTATATATTCAACTAGTACCTACCTATAATTTGTAAATTGATCTGAATAAAAAAATGTAATTTGTACAAAGTTCGAGCCAGTGTTTGTAATCGAATTGCTCCAAAACGGCTTCAAAATTTTTTATGAACGTTTTTGTGCATATTTGTAAGGTCTGGGAATAGGTCCTCGGCTAATTAATAGGTCTATCACAATAACGTTTGCTGCGTCAGCTAGTAATTAAATAGAAAATTAAGGGATAGTGAAGTTGTGTAATTTTTTTATCTAGCCTATAAACGTCCCACTGCAGGGCGCAGGCCTTCTCTCAGCGAGAGAGACAGTATGGGCTTAATTACCACGCGTGCCCACCGCGGATGTGGGCACGCAATTTCAAGCGCTGACGTATTTGAATACCTCAGACACACACGAAAAACATCGTGAAGAAACGTGAAGCTGTGTAATATTAAAGACAAAAATATAAGCTATTAATATGGACTTAGACAAAACCCTGTAGGTACGCACAAAATCTGTAAATATTCATGGACATATTACACAGATCTCGTTAGCCCTATTATAATAAGTACAACTAAATGACTTGTGTTATAGGTGCTAACTTGACGATAGATTTAATACAATAAATACATAACATCCAAGACCCGAGACAAACTAGAAAAGTTCGTTTCCCAGTTTCTGATGATACTTTGTGAGTGGGAAGTCTAATAAGCTACACAGCCTTCTGTGACTTTCGTACATCAGCATACTCGTACTAACGCTGGTCACGTCATGGTATTAACTTATTTAGGCCTGGCCGCAGGCTACATTGCTTAGTTATGACAAAGAATATTACACCTTCGAAAGAAATAACTGTAACGTGAAGTTACGAATGTAATAGGAAGGTCAATGTGTATTTTGCTTTTACAAAGCCAGATAATTATAGCGTCTTATTATTTAGTTATACAATTTAACAGTTCTGCATATAACTCTCGCCTGTATCCCGAAGGTTAGCAGAAGCCAGGGACTACCACTTGCTACGACCCTGACAGATAACTTTCACTTTATCAATGCTTGCGTTTTAGTCGTTGCGTGGAGGCACGCCGATTTCGGGCAATTTTAATGTTGACCTTTCCTAAGGCATTCTTCTATTTTGTCGAAATATGACCGCCTTGATCGTTCCTTACCGGCCACCGGCGTCGGCCCATATTCGCTTGATATAATTCTTACGTCCAGGTTTTTTTTGCATCCTTTTCATATGTCCAAATCAACGTAACATTCCTTTATTGAAAAGTATTCTAGTCACTACGTTCTCTTTCAGTTCTCAAAGTTCTCTATGAAATTATTTATTTAATTTCCTGACATTCAAAGTAACACATATACTTCTCAAGGACCCCATAATACCTACTGCACTAATCCTACTTGCTTTATTCTTTTGCCACAGTCAAGTCTTATTAGAATTATTATTAGAAATATCTGTGTAATCTCCATTTTTTTGTAACTACAATATAGTGTTCTTTATCTGTATCTATGTTATTAGATATCTATAAGTATTGAGACCAGTTCAGGGTTCAGCACTCATTTATGGATAGCCAATATAGCTCTTTCGCAGATGTTGCGACCACTCGCGAAAGAGTGCAGGGCACAGTTTTGATACAAAATTTTTCGCGTTTACTTTCACCTGTACAGGTTCCATCCTTCGTAAATAGGTTAACGGTTCTAATCGCGATTATTTATTATTTAGTAACACTTAATTACCTTGATACTCGACGTTTCGGTACCGTTGCAGTTGTTAAACACGAAGTGACTTCTTAAGAACTAAGACCTTTTAATGACTAAAATATATAATTATTTCACTTAAGGGTAGATGAAGTAGTCCACGTTTCCATTTCCACTAAGCGTTTATTAAATATTACCAGGTGTAAGTTTTTTATACTGTTTGCACAATGGACGACTGTAAACAATAATTTAATAGCCGTTCGTGAAACAGGGGGGAAGGGAAGACCACTCAAAACGCTACAACACTCTCAAAAAACCCAATCTCTTTGTTCCAGAAGACCTCCACACAAACGATAATGACGGCGCCATCCAAGACCTGCCTCCTCATCATCATCCTACAACTGATCAGCTGCATCAGCACTCAAGAAGTGGCAAAGCGCAGCCCTCATGGCTTCCTAGGCATGCGCGGAAAAAAGTACAGCAGCCTCGAAGACCTCGAACCCAATTACAAGGTAAAGCCACACTTCTTCGTCGGAGTGAAGGGAAAGAAAAGTCTTGCAGACTACCTAACGGAATCAGAGCTCTATAACAAGAGAGCGCCAATGGGATTCGTCGGAATGCGCGGCAAGAGGCCCCAGCAGTCGGAAGAGCTCTACGGCTACCCAAACGCATACGAAGCGGCGAAACGGTCATCCCTAATCGGCCAGATCGACTACTCCCCCAGCGATGAAATCCTAAGAGAACCGGACAGTTTCCCTTTACTGCAACAGCTTCTGAGCAATTACCTTCGGGAAATAAAGAGCAACGACGAGGCCGACCCGAGATATCCTTTAGGCAATTCGGAGAACAACCAGACGAGCGACGCTAGCGATGAAGAATCCAATGAGGTGGAAAAGCGGGCCGCGAACATGTATAAATTTTATGGCGTGCGGGGTAAAAAGGCCTTGCACAGGAAGCGGCCCTTTGACGTCACCTTTCGGGGCAAATTCGTTGGCGTGCGTGGGAAGAAGGATGTACAAAGCGTGTTAGACAGCGGCATGAAGGAGATCAAACTGTCCGTGGACGGCAACGGACCGTGGCCTAAAAGGAAGAGCCAAATGAACGGGTTCTTCGGCATGCGCGGCAAGAAGTCTTTCGAAGGTGGGTGGCGACATTATTCAACTACTTTTTCTCGTACGGTCACAACTGATAGCTAGTGGTGGACTGTATGAGACGATTATGAATATTGATGGAAACACGGATCATATGATAGAAATTTAATAAAGAATAAAGCACAATTACAAGACAGATTTTAGTAATCTTGACAACTAAAAAGCAGAGAGACCAATTCATAAGTAGAATAAGGTCGTACTGTAGCTAGTCGCCAACAACAACAGTTCCTTGTTCCAAAGTCACAATAGTCAATTTCTCATCCATCAGACTAGAAGAGGTCAATGTGATGAGGTTCTAAAATGTTTACATGTTAGTACTCACGACTGTATGCTGGCCATGTGTTAACATCTAGTGGTAACAGCTGGCTGAGGCCCATATATAGATAAAACACCAGCTAAGTGCGAGTCGGACTCGCGCACCGAGGGTTCCGCACCAGCAATCTCGCCTGTTGTGGTAGAACTAATATTAGTTTAATTGATAAGTTGATAGAGCAATATTAAAAACCTATTAGAGGCTAAAAATTTCACCAATGCGGGGATTCGAACCCGCGACCTCTGGCTATCAGTGCCAGCGCTCTTCCTACTGAGCTAATGGGTGACTTACCCGCATCAGTGAAATTTCGAACCTCTCCAAGAGGTTCGCTTTGATGGAGCAGTCAGTAACTAAAAGTTACTGACAGCTTTTAACAAAAGATTAACATCTCACAAGATTAACATACAAGTATTGGTGTTGGTGGTGGTGTGTTCGTGTCTTGCTTCTGCTTGAAAAAGTGGGAGGGAGGGCGGTGCATTAGCTAACCGCATGGTGCTTGTGGGATTT
Source organism: Yponomeuta sedellus (assembly GCA_934045075.1). Lineage (NCBI taxonomy): Eukaryota > Metazoa > Arthropoda > Insecta > Lepidoptera > Yponomeutidae > Yponomeuta > Yponomeuta sedellus. Next base: position 2,480,894 of record OW203739.1, read on the forward strand.
TTGGTGGAATTTAGCAAAGTAATTTTAACTTTTTAATGCTATTATGGATTTCTGCAAAGTAACGCCTAATTCTATACAACAGATTAACATCTAGCTAAACGGACAGGACCACATTTATTTTTCTTGTATTTATTTTTATTTTCATCCCAAATTAAAGAAACTAAAAGGTTTTATTTCAACGCTAAGAATTTACATTCTGTTTGCTGAATGTCAATATATAACTACGAATAAAAATGCGAGCCGCTTCGGGTCGTAGTGTAAAAAAAACTTCACTCTGACCATCTTTCCTCAAGTCATTTTAAACCTAATACATCAGCTACCACCTATCAATAACTTTAAATGCCAAATTATTATTTAGTTAATAGCAAGCATCTGCTTCAGCTGATTTGTAGCTATCCTCGGAAAACTAGTACTTGAGCTGTAGGTATGTAACCGTAACACACCTGTTTTTGCTCCATGGATGTTATAAAGCTCCAGAGTCTTGTTTCGTAGTTATTCGTAATAATTAGGCAATAAACTTCCAATTAAATGACAGTCTCGTTCCTAGCCTAGCCTCACGACTAGTCGGTCGAGCGAAAATAAGTGACTATCTAGTACTCGTATTAGGCAGCAAGAATACGAAGATTTATTTTATTGGACTTGAATGTTCGGGAGATCTCTAAGAATTAAGTGTCAGGTTTCTTCAAAATGTTTTCCATTACATATATGAGAATCGTTGTAGCCCCGGCTGCCTGAGTGATCCTAAACGATCACGAAGGTTAAGCAACACAGGGCGCGTTCAGTGCATGGATGGGTGACCGTCTATGACTACCGCTAGTGGCATTTTTCCGAGCGGTTCCGTGCTTCGCAAGGCACGTTAAGCAGTTGGTGCCGGCTGTCATAGCAGTCGTTAAGCCATGTCAGAGACCTTATGGGCGGCTTGATAACTTCTAACAGTAGGTAAGGCCCGCCACCTTAAAATCTTCCACCAATTCGGAATTGGCCCCCGTGGTAGAGTATGGCCTGTTCAGGCGTGAGCCCTGTGGCTTATTGTGGTGACCTCTCCATGTGTTTTTATTGCTGCCCCCGATAGTTGAAAAGGCGCATGTAACAAGAATCTAAAACTGAGAAAAAAAATGTTTAATGAATAAAAACTTAAATTGTTTGCTGTCTGTTAGTTAAACGAAGAAATATATTTTTGAAGATGTCGAACAATAGTTAACATGATTCAATTGCTATATAGTACGATACGAGTAGGTATATTTTAAATATATTATATGCAAAATTTCAAAAAATCCTTTTCATTTTAGTTTAAAAAATATGAAGAAATGAGACATAATTATTGAATAGGCGCATATTGCTACATGCGCCCTATCAATTTCGTATGCGCTTTTTATTACTTTTAACCCTAGTACCAAGTGTATAATTTTAAATATTTTCCTAGAAAGAAAAGGCGCATTTAAGTAGGCACTTTAGGCACAAATATCCATTATCAATCTATTAGCCCTTGGCTAAGTTGAAAAGTACCTATGATCGTCTATTGTAGGTTTCATCTTGACTTGTGAGTAAAAAAACTATAATTTCAGCCTTTTATTTATTTTAAGAAACATCCGACGTATCTGGCAGATGCGCATCGAAGAAAATATAAAATACGAAGTAGTAAGGGCGCATGTGGCAGATGTTGACTTTTCTACTTAGTAGGTATAATACTTTCCAACTAGCGTCTAAAGCGCAAATGGTCACTTGCGACCTATCTATTAAGCATTAAAAACGATGTCGAATAAGCGCCTATTAAACTTCCGATCATGAAATATTACTATGAAGCTCAAAGGCGTATATGTGCAAAAGCGGCTATTCTACTAAGTTTATATTAATTTCGGCTTTTCATCTTCCATTTAGTCAAAAAATTGGATGCATATGCGCCCATTTCTACTACAGAAAATCGCTATAAAGCGAGATAGCGAAAACTAAAAAATACTGGCCGATGCGCCTTTTTTGCTGATTCCAACAATGTATATAACTCAATTTCGGAAAAAATGTTATATGCGCCCTTTCAACTATCGGGGGCAGAATGTGTGTGGAATGAAAAAATCCAGTAAATACTATAAATTCAAGAGTCCTTTAATTTTGCGTGTACAAGGCAACAGTTGGTAGTAGTAAGTCAGTAATGTTCGTTAACAATTTTGAAAATTAGGCAACTTCAAATTAGTACGTTCTGATTGGCCAATTGAACGTCACGCAGTCTTCTCTGTCCCATTGGCCGCCATCAGGGTGTCATCGTGGTAGTTGTCAGTTAGCTTGTAAGTTCCTGCGTATTTCAATATAGCAACAAATACCACCGGGTCACTTGTTAGGTTTAATGATCATCGCAGTGTGAACATGGCGTATACCTTCCTCAGGGAAGAAACCCGTGCCCCTCGTTGGGGACATAATGGGTTGATGATGATGATATGAGAATTGAACTTTAACTCTCCCGAATTAGTTGTAATTGTAAGTGCTAGTTTTATTACATATTCAACGGTTTTTCCTTTTTTTGCAGATGCAAGCATGGACGTGGAATATCCCAACTAGGCACAAGCAAATCCCATTCCACCTCAAGATCAAACTCTTGTTCCTTATGCCTAAAACCAAAATATTTATGAAATAAGTACCTAATTTAATTAAAAGATGTATAACAACATATCCTATTTGAGTGAATAAAATTAACTTAGATCAACTACATACACGAAAGAGTTATACATTTGTTTACTTGAGACACCATCATTTAAAAATCGAATAGAAAATGTTATTTTCTAGTCCTTGGGTATCTATTACCGACTGAGGATCGCGATCATGGGTCGCTGGTCTCCACAGCGAACGGTTTTTCGTCATGTGGGCCGCCTGGTACGGTCGACAGCACATCAACCTTCACATACGAGTACTCTGAAGAAAAAAAAAGAAGAAGAAAAACATTTATTATAGAAACAGTGCACACGCCACAATAACAAACTTTAAGACATATTATTAAACATAACATATACAAAAAAAAAAGGAAAAAAAACGAAACTGCTATAAATGGCAACTCATTCAGCATTAGGTACTCTAATCAGTTACGGTTTGCTGAATGTCAAAGTACAATGTAGAGTTTGTTAGCTTTTAGAATATACCTCGGGCTCTAGAGTAGGCTTCGGTTTGCGCCGAAAGCACACGAGTGTAATACTACTTCCTGCTCTGTATAAAACTTTTCTTCACTATTTTGAAAAGTTATGTGAAGTTAAGTGTCATATTTAATTAATTTGATTTGTAACCCTGTAAAGGAAGGCCAATGAGACGAGATAAAGAATGTAAACAAACGGACCGTTACTGAGTTACATTGCAATTCATCGTCATCGTCAGGCTATACTAGTCCACTGCTGGACATAGCCCTCCCCTAATGAGCGCCATAGCGCCCTGTCTTCAGCTTGCCGCATCCAGCATCCGCCTGCAGTTTTTCGCAGATCGTCATCCCACCTAGTCGGAGGGCGTCCCACACTACATTGCAATAGTGAGAAATTATTATCTCTGTCCTTGTCACACGTATGCGGTAATGGCGTCATTTGATCGACGACAGCTGTCGTTGCGTACAGGAAAACTTTTAGTACGGCAGTTGTCATCAGTCATTTTGTGAACTATACTAATAGTTTATTCCTGTTTAGGTTGCGTTCTGAGTGATACGTATTTTTTCGTTTACGTATTTACTAAGTTTATTGTGTTTATTAATCCGTTACTGTTAGTTTTCTTATTGATTTTTGCTGTTATTGTAATTAGTTGTTGGTTTTTATTATGGAATCACAGCCTGGCGGCTCTAGACAGCCTAGGACTCTTTCGGTGGATCATGTTTGGCAAATACAGAAGACAGCGATTAGAATAGAGAATCCGAAATTTGTATACCTAACTATAATTTATTCAAATAAAAATGCTTTGAAACTTTGTTTACATTCTTTATATCGTCTCATTAGCCTTCCTTTACCTACTAATAGGCAAATAAATGAATAAGCAATAGTAGTTCCGATATTTCTATTACACGAATATATCCGATTCTATCCGATAGTAGCCGAGGTATATTCTAAAAGCTAACAGACTATACTTTGCGGACGGCTGCTTTGCAACAAAAATGTACAGCTTCACCTGCTGTCGACTGTTCATGATACAACTGGCTGCCGCTTTTATTTTCCACGTCCGACCATCTTGTCAGTGCCCTTTCTCTGGCGCATTTACCATCCACCCGGAACTATACTTCTAATGCAAATGTGGTAGAATAACGTTGCATGAACATGGCGATTTAATTTCGTTGCTGCTTCCTTTTAACCTCCTTCCAACCTTCCTCTCTTCCAACTCTTCACCCCACGTGACCTGACTATATATCTGTACTAATGAGTAACAGAATCAAAGTCCTGACAGGTAATCATCAGCCTCTCCAAACTATATCTGGGAGAACGCATGAACGCAAAAGTCACAAATTTTGTGACCTTTGAACCCCCTCTGTAACTTTTTGTGACATAGCTAAATCTTATTTGGGACTTTATGAAGTATGGGCCTGTCTGAAACAGATTGCAGAAAAAATCTAATTATTCATTTTGTTTTTTTTTTCATCTCCTTTTTTATTTTCCAAGTTCCTATCAAAAATGACGATTCGAAAATGACTTAAGGTAACTTTCATGTGATTGCGTCATGGGAAAAATATTTGAAAATAAATTGTAGACTTTTAGTCCGGATTTACTTACGGGTGTTGTCTACAATGTGTTGTGCTTACGAAAGTTTTAGTTCAAAAACGGTAATATAACAACACCCGTAAGTAAATCCGGACTAAAAGTCTACAAAGCTATTACCGTGCTCTAATCGGTATTTGAAGTCCACTTTAGTCATCGCTGTGCAATGTCATTGCGACAAAATAGTATAACGTCGAGGACTAAGCTAAATTACAGTCGCGATTAGACATCTTAAATGTATATTCGAGATATTTTCCGCAGAGTTAAGAAGGGTGGATACGGAAATGGATACGTTAGTAGACGTATCCATTTCCGCCAATTGTACTATGTATATTTGCAATTGTTTTGTATTTGTTGTTTTTCCAGTGTACAATAAAGAATATTCTTATCTTATCTTATCTTAGTAGACTGAATACATTGGCGATAAAACAACTATTGCGTGCACAAGAACTGTGCATTGAACACGTACCTACGCATCAAGTGCAACCGGCTACATACCTATAAAAAGAAAACAAGGTCAGGCCTCGTTAATCCATCTAAATATTGCTATAATTTTTTTTATAATTTTTATGAAATATACAGATTTCGTATCACTTCATAAAAAAATATCACTCATATTTCCTCTCGGTAGTACCTAGGTGTTAATTGATCACCTTGGGCATCGACTGTAATCTAGAAATATTGTATCCTAATGTTATTAAATAAACGATACCAAAAATATTTAAGCATACGATACAAATCAGCAAGGTTAGAAAACATAGGGGCTAGTGTAAATCTGAATGTTGTCTATTGAATCACAGCCATATCGCGGGCTTTATTACAGAAAAATGAAAAAAAATTAGTCTCAATGTCTTTTTGAAATTTATAGAGATTACCTACTATTGATGTTACGTAATTAAAGCTAAGTGAGATAATGTATGATAATGTTAATTACAGATATAAATATTTTATGTATTTATCTGATTTGTAGTTGTCAGCAAAATATAGCAGTACTGATATTTCTGTATTTTTCACTAAGTTATTTTATTGCCAGATATTCCCTTTCTCTCTGATGGGAGTATGGCAAAGGGCATATCTGAAAGAGGGGCAGATATTGTGTATGTATAATAAACTTCTAGGTATAAATCTAACTATCCTACCTTCTGAACTTTTCTTCACTCTTCAGTTCGTATTTTTGTCAGTTGTGAATTTTTAGTTTGTAAAATGTGCCAAATTACTTCCATTAACAAGTTTTAAAATTTTCTAGTTTGTTGACCTCGGACAGTTACTTTTTAATTAAATTAGGATTACCTGTGTTTAGTATAATTCAGGCGTCGTTCCACAAAATTATTAGGTCGTTAAGGTACTTACTATTAATTTTATTCTATAATAATTAAGTAACTATTCAGTATTGCATTTTGAAAAGGCTGGCAAAATGTAAAAATCTGTATACATTTTTATCAATAAACGCAGTTACCGATTTCATTGTTGATTCACTCCCTGTATTTTTTCATCTCACTCATGATCTTCAAAGCGTTAGGTGTGGAGCATAATGTTTATAAGTTCCACACCTCATCAGCAGGTGCTATCAACAGTTTTAAGTCATTTGTTCCCCATACCATTGTACCGGTAGTAGTTGAAACACATTAAGGCCCACTTGAGTCAGCCCGTGTTAGCCAATTTAACTCGAGTTACCCGGTTAAATCGATCATTTAAACCGGTTAACTCGAGTTAAATGAGCTAACCCGGGCTGACGCAAGTTGTAAAGAAGCAACAACTTTGAAGTGTATCCGCTCTAAAAGAAAGTGTCCGACACGCCCAACGAGGCTTCCGGACACATTAGGTATTACACACTTACCTATTATAAATAGTTCAGGAAAAATCTGCAAGACTGGACCTTGCAGATTTTTCCAAGCTTTCCTCCTGCCCTTAAAAGACATTTGTTTTATGATTAATTATTATAAAAGTTTTAAGATTTTACTCCGTATTTGTAGTACCTAAAGACTACTTTTTAACTAGTCTTTTAGGTACCTACTATAAATAATTAGTAAAATCTTTTGACTACTTGCCAAATTTCCCAGTATATTCTTTTTGTTGCACTAACCCGTGCTGAGGACAATTTTTAAAAACCTATTTAGAGGCTAAATATTCCACCCATATGGGTTCGAGTGGAATTTTTAGCCACTAAATAGGTTTTTGCAAATTTTATAGTTCTAGATCAACTAAAAATAAACTGTGAATTTAGATTTCCTTGAGTGTCAAAATATACTTACCTACTTTTTTTGTAGTTTAAACATCTTTTGTACGACAACTTAAGACATTTTTTTCACAGCTTCAAAGGACTGTAGATCTGAGTATACCTAACTATGATTTTAATTTCAACTCGACACCTCAAGGCTATTTGACAAGTTTCTGAAAACCATCTCAGATGTTCGTCAGTGTTAAATGAGCCTTCAGAAAGTGATAATTCTAAAATCTTTCCCGTATTTATTCATAGAAAAGCAAACAAAAATTCACTTTTAAAATACGCCGCCAAAACGCTCTCTTTGGCAATATGGCGTCGCACAGGAATTAGTGACGTCACAATTTGACAATTCAATTCACACCCCTAGCGATGACAGTACAGGTTGTTGAATTGTGACGTCACAATAGATTCGACCAATCCAGGCCGTTTTCAATAAAATTGATGCAGATACGAAATGATAAAGTTTTATCTTGATTTTTTGGTTAAATCATTCGATTTTTTTCGGTTAAAATGGCATAGGCCGGTTTAAAAAAATATTCTTTTTACGAATATGTATAAATAATACTTTATTTTTCACACTGTCAAATAGCCTAAAATAAAAAATTTCTAACTATAGTCCATTTGTTTAGCTACTTTAAAAATGTAAACAATTTAGATAATACACTTTCTAATTTAAATCTACACTTTTAAAAATCTTTACACTACCAATTCAATCTGAAATTTAATGTCCAGCAGTGGACTAATATAGCCTGAAGAAGAAAACAAATGGACTATAGTATTTTATATGACTCTCGAACAGTTATGTATTGGGGTGCATGAAAAAAGGTTCCCCGAACGATGGACTCACTCCGCCTTATTTATTATAAAAACCTGAATAAGTCCTGGTTTAAACCAAGACTAAAAGATCTAGGATTGTTACGGTATCAAAGTTAGAACCAGATCAAATGTGTGTCGTTATTACAAATAGAAGACTATTCGAGGATCAGTTAAACCAGAGATCAGCCATATAGCCAAAATAATATTCACTGATTCGTTCATTCAGCTTTCATTCAATACTGCGTTCCGTTTCACTAAATGGATATTATCTTCACATTTTAAACGCAAAAATATTCATTATTGCGTTTAAAATACCTATACATCATAATCTGTTCTTTGTTTAGGTTCCAATCTAACTAAAATGAGCACAATTAATTATTATATTGTTATTGGAGCGATTTTATAACCAAATGGCTACTCTCGTGTGAGATGGAGTGAAATATTCGAGCGCGCGCGCCAATCCGAGACGTCAAACATTTTCTGATAGTTTCATACTGGGAATAGGTATTATTAATTTTTAAACTTTGGGCGGTTTCGTTGTTGATTATTATAATAATAAAATGGAACATTTGAAGAAAAACGTGAACCTATATTTGTATCGAAAATCTTCGTCACTTAATTTGAAGGTATTCACACGATGACGAAGTGCAAATCATGTCCCAATCGTCCAAATCATCGAAATCCATCATATCAACAGCGTCCATAATATCAATTATTTATTGCAATCTATCACACACACAAAACCAAACAAATTCAAACGTCAATTTGGATGTTAGTCCACAGATAAACTAGGGGTATCAAAAGTTTAACTTTAGTACCATAGATAGTCCATGACGTAGCGATAAACTTCGTTTTGTAACGTAGATAGAGTAGAACTATAGATCAAGGCACAGTGTAACCGATTTTACGTCGGTGAATATTATTTGTTTGTGTGCGTGAATGTTGCCACAGTAAAAGTGAATTACCATGTGGGGTAAAATATTTCAGTCGTTCATAGGCCATGAATAAAATTGCAGATTTAGTTTTGAATTTTATTAATCATACAACATGTCAGACAATTGTTTGTAAAACGTAGCAAACGTTTTATAAATAATTGCCATTTTGTATAATTAAAAATACGTTTTATTTTACACGTTTAAATTTTACAAGTTAAGGCGCTTAGGGACGCTATCTAGGACCACCAATGGAATACAATCATAAACTGTTTTATTAATAAGTTTTTTTCATATAAAAAATCTTTCGAAGGGTACCTCAGACCACCAAAATGTACATTTTGTCGAAATGTAGAGAGCATATTCGAGCATTTGATGTAGGTGACCAGTTCTCTCTTCTAAATGCTAGCACCCATTTTTCCAGAACAGAACTATATTGAAGAAATCTGGAATAGAAACATTGCTAATATTAATAAATATTGTAATACATTAAAATATAATAAGTAATAACTTTAGTATTCCTTATTATTCGCGATACTCATACATAGTTGTATATTAAACTGGTCGATTATTTATTAGGGAAATAAGGTAATTACGTTTCACCTAATAAACAATCGCGGCTAGACGGTATTGTACGAGATACATTGATACAAATTCAAATTTGAATTCTATACTGAATTCAAGGGCACATTGCTTGCGGCAGAATGCACAAAAAACACCGAAAGGGTTCTTGCGATAAATTCGAGTTGACACATTTTCTGCTGAGTGGAATGAATGCTGAAAAATTATATGGGCAACAAGTCACATAGGAAGGCGATGCAGCTATCTAACAAAGCATCAGGATATTATATTTGATAATTCAGTGCTGTAGCCGTAATGTTTCTGTGTCTATTGTTTTGATATCTAACCCTTGTATGTCCTTATCCCTGGGGCACGGGTCTCTTCCTGCATCGCAGGTAGGTTAGGCCATACTCCACCGCAGGGGCCAAGCCCGGGTTATAGTTTTAGGTACATTGATTTTTAATAACGATACATTAAGTATTAAAGATTCATAATATATTTTGATTACGTTTGTAACTTAATATCTGTACAAGGACAAGCCGTCGAAGTCTGGGACTTAAGTAATGATCACGCAGCGTTGCCAGATATACGATTTAAATCGTATTCATACGATGTTTTACATTTATGTTGCATGTACGATCCAGGGGCAGAAATCGTACGTAAACATACGATTTTTTTTAGATTTCATTCAACCAAAGTACTAATACCAACATATTCAATTCAATTTATTTCAACGTAAAGAATTTACATTCTGTTTGCTGAATGTCAAAATACAATGTAACATGAAAGTGAAAGCCGCCGCCTTCGGGCCGGCTTAATGTAGTGGAGAAAAAGGCAGCGGGAAAAAAAAACTCCACTCTGACCACCTTTTCTCAAGTCTTAAATGTAATACATTAGATACCACTTATACGCATAAGATTCCATGATTGCCATTAATAACTTTAAATGTTAAGGAATTATTAAATATATATACTTTTTTACATAGGCCGTGAAAACATGACAAGTGCTGCGGCCAGACACACGAACAGCACTCGTTCACGAGCATAACGCAGAGGTCAGCCATCATCAGTCTCAACCATTTTGGAGGGAGATAGATGACCCGGCCACCACGCCACCATTAGCACGTCACTATTTATTCTTTTACTTATACCAACCCCTAAGGTAAATCTAACTAATGTTAGACGTTACCGGTTCCTCGTTTTTGTGACACAGATTATGAACGCTGCTTCAGTTCAGTCAATCTTATTAAAACAAAGATCCCAAATAGGCTGAGCAATGAAACTCTAAACGGCACACTTTTGGCAAAACAACTTATTAAGCGCTATCGGTGTTCTGTGGATTTTTCTCAAACAAGAGCAATAATATTAAAATTACAGTAAAACCCTTTACGGGGATAAATAAAAACCTAAAAATTGTGTGTTTATGTTTAATCGATTGTTTACTTTAAAGTAATAAAAGAAAGGTTTTGAAAACGTACTGTTTTTTTAGCAGCCTTCTTAGGGAATACTACTTTTTATTTACCCATCGTACGATCGCTTAAAACGTCTGCCAACACGGTCACGTAATGATCGGGATTTTCGACATAAACGGATGGCAACATTTTTTTACTCTTCGGTTTTTTAGGTTAGGAAAGTAAATTCTATTAAATTGCTTTTCTTACGGACTAGTTGCAAAGCTACTAGTTGAAACTTAACTAAAATACTCAAAATAAGGCAACTTTGGGCTTAACAATAATTGAAACACAATCATTACTTACCTATGAAAGGAAACTTCCCCCAAAGCTCTTTCTTAACGATTTCTGCATACGAGTACACTAAAATTCACGATACTTTCTTTAGTTAGGTCACTTTTAATATATCATTTCACAAATACACGGTTGCTCTTCGAAACGGCTAGCGTAGCTTCAAATATGATTACATTTTCAAAATCTTGTCGTTTGTTTGCCCCCAGAAACGTCAACTTGACACTGGGGGCAAACAAAAAAAGTAGTTACACTTTTGCTGTTTACTCTATCTCTTTCTCACCCATGATCGCAACGAAGTTTGTTTCATTTAAAACTTGTATGTGTGCGCTGTGGCTTGCTCTATAGTTTTACTCCCTCTACGTTTTGTAATAACATTTTACTTAGTCTATGGTTTAAACCTGGTAACAATCCCAGTACTAAATTTAGACCGCGTTTTTGAATAAGGCTAACTAAGTCCGTAGGTATCTCCGTCTAGGGCACCCTGAGCAACAATCAGCGAGTCCCTTACACTGATTGGCAAATCTTTTCACCACGATGGCTTGCCATCGACACGGTAAGAAGTTATGCAAGTAGC